>OX101755.1:112022576-114422576 GCA_944452675.1 Tachina lurida
TTTGCACATGAATCGGACGATTTATAGTCGATAAAATTTTTTCATAAAAAATTGAAAAAAAGACGATGTATAGTCCATTATATTTTTTCATAAAAAATTTTTTTGCATGAAAAATGGATGATGTATAGTTTATTAAATTCTTTGCACGAAAAGAAGACGACGTATATAGTCCATTTAATTTTTTAGATACGAAATGGACGAATTATAGTCAATTAAATTTTTTTTTTTAATTTAAAAATGGACGATGTATAGTCCATTAAATTTTGTATATATAGTCAGTCCATTTAATTTTTGCATCTAAAATAGACGATGTATAGTCTATTTAATTATTTGCACATGAATCGGACGATTTATAGTCGATAAAATTTTTTCATAAAAAATTGAAAAAAAGACGATGTATAGTCCACTATATTTTTTCATAAAAAATTTTTTTGCATGAAAAATGGATGATGTATAGTTTATTAAATTCTTTGCACGAAAAGAAGACAACGTATATAGTCCATTTAATTTTTAGATACGAAATGGACGAATTATAGTCAATTAATTTTTTTTTTAATTTAAAAATGGACGATGTATAGTCCATTAAATTTTGTATATATAGTCAGTCCATTTAATTTTTTACATCTAAAATAGACGATGTATAGTCTATTTAATTATTTGCACATGAATCGGACGATTTATAGTCGATAAAATTTTTTCATAAAAAATTGCAAAAAGACGATGTATAGTCCATTATAATTTTTTCATAAAAAAATTTTTTCTATGAAAAATGGATGATGTATAGTTTATTAAATTCTTTGCACGAAAAAGAAGATGACGTATATAGTCCATTTAATTTTTTAGATACGAAATGGACGAATTATAGCCAATTTAATTTTTTTTTTTAATTTAAAAATGGACGATGTATAGTCCATTAAATTTTGTATATATAGTCAGTCCATTTAATTTTTTGCATCTAAAATAGACGATGTGTAGTCTATTTAATTATTTGCACATGAATCGGACGATTTATAGTCGATAAAATTTTTTCATAAAAAATTGAAAAAAAGACGATGTATATATAGTCCACTATATTTTTTCATAAAAAAATTTTTTGCATGAAAAATGGATGATGTATAGTTTATTAAATTCTTTGCACGAAAAGAAGACGACGTATATAGTCCATTTAATTTTTTAGATACGAAATGGACGAATTATAGTCAATTAAATTTTTTTTTTAATTTAAAAATGGACGATGTATAGTCCATTAAATTTTGTATATATAGTCAGTCCATTTAATTTTTTGCATCTAAATAGACGATGTATAGTCTATTTAATTATTTGCACATGAATCGGACGATTTATAGTCGATAAAATTTTTTCATAAAAAATTGAAAAAAAGACGATGTATAGTCCATTATATTTTTTTCATAAAAATTTTTTTGCATGAAAAATGGATGATGTATAGTTTATTAAATTCTTTGCACGAAAAGAAGACGACGTATATAGTCCATTTAATTTTTAGATACGAAATGGACGAATTATAGTCAATTAAATTTTTTTTTTAATTTAAAAATGGACGATGTATAGTCCATTAAATTTTGTATATATAGTCAGTCCATTTAATTTTTTGCATCTAAAATAGACGATGTATAGTCTATTTAATTATTTGCACATGAATCGGACGATTTATAGTCGATAAAATTTTTTCATAAAAAATTGAAAAAAAGACGATTATAGTCCACTATATTTTTTTCATAAAAAATTTTTTTGCATGAAAAATGGATGATGTATAGTTTATTAAATTCTTTGCACGAAAAGAAGACGACGAATATAGTCCATTTAATTTTTTAGATACGAAATGGACGAATTATAGTCAATTTAATTTTTTTTTTAATTTAAAAATGGACGATGTATAGTCCATTAAATTTTGTATATATAGTCAGTCCATTTAATTTTTGCATCTAAAATAGACGATGTATAGTCTATTTAATTTATTTGCACATGAATCGGACGATTTATAGTCGATAACATTTTTTCATAAAAAATTGAAAAAAAGACGATGTATAGTCCACTATATTTTTTTCATAAAAAAATTTTTTGCATGAAAAATGGATGATGTATAGTTTATTAAATTCTTTGCACGAAAATTAAATTTTGTATATATAGTCAGTCCATTTAATTTTTTGCATCTAAAATAGACGATGTATAGTCTATTTAATTATTTGCACATGAATCGGACGATTTATAGTCGATAACATTTTTTCATAAAAAATTGAAAAAAAGACGATGTATAGTCCACTATATTTTTTTCATAAAAAAATTTTTTGCATGAAAAATGGATGATGTATAGTTTATTAAATTCTTTGCACGAAATTAAATTTTGTATATATAGTCAGTCCATTTAATTTTTTGCATCTAAAATAGACGATGTATAGTCTATTTAATTATTTGCACATGAATCGGACGATTTATAGTCGATAAATTTTTCATAAAAATTGAAAAAAAGACGATGTATAGTCCACTATATATTTTTCATAAAAAAATTTTTTGCATGAAAATGGATGATGTATAGTTTATTAAATTCTTTGCACGAAAAGAAGACGACGTATATAGTCCATTTAATTTTTTAGATACGAAATGGACGAATTATAGTCAATTTAATTTTTTTTTAAATTTAAAAATGGACGATGTATAGTCCATTAAATTTTGTATATATAGTCAGTCCATTTAATTTTTTGCATCTAAAATAGACGATGTATAGTCTATTTAATTATTTGACCATGAATCGGACAATTTATAGTCGATAAAATTTTTTCATAAAAAATTTAAAAAAGACGATGTATAGTCCACTATATTTTTTTCATAAAAAAATTTTTTGCATGAAAAATGGATGATGTATAGTTTATTAAATTCTTTGCACGAAAATTAATTTTGTATATATAGTCAGTCCATTTAATTTTTGCATCTAAAATAGACGATGTATAGTTTATTTAATTATTTGCACATGAATCGGACGATTTATAGTCGATAAAATTTTTTCATAAAAAATTGAAAAAAAGACGATGTATATATAGTCCACTATATTTTTTTCATAAAAAATTTTTTTGCATGAAAAATGGATGATGTATAGTTTATTAAATTCTTTGCACGAAAAGAAGACGACGTATATAGTCCATTTAATTTTTTAGATACGAAATGGACGAATTATAGTCAATTAAATTTTTTTTTTTTAATTTAAAAATGGACGATGTATAGTCCATTAAATTTTGTATATATAGTCAGTCCATTTAATTTTTTGCATCTAAAATAGACGATGTATAGTCTATTTAATTATTTGCACATGAATCGGACGATTTATAGGCGATAAAATTTTTTCATAAAAAATTTAAAAAAAGACGATGTATAGTCCACTATATTTTTTTCATAAAAAAATTTTTTGCATGAAAAATGGATGATGTATAGTTTATTAAATTCTTTGCACGAAAAGAAGACGACGTATATAGTCCATTTAATTTTTTAGATACGAAATGGACGAATTATAGTCAATTAATTTTTTTTTAATTTAAAAATGGACGATGTATAGTCCATTAAATTTTGTATATATAGTCAGTCCATTTAATTTTTTGCATCTAAAATAGACGATGTATAGTCTATTTAATTATTTGCACATGAATCGGACGATTTATAGTCGATAAAATTTTTTCATAAAAAATTTAAAAAAAGACGATGTATAGTCCACTATATTTTTTTCATAAAAAAATTTTTTGCATGAAAAATGGATGATGTATAGTTTATTAAATTCTTTGCACGAAAAGAAGACGACGTATATAGTCCATTTAATTTTTTAGATACGAAATGGACGAATTATAGTCAATTAAATTTTTTTTTTAATTTAAAAATGGACGATGTATAGTCCATTAAATTTTGTATATATAGTCAGTCCATTTAATTTTTTGCATCTAAAATAGACGATGTATAGTCTATTTAATTATTTGCACATGAATCGGACGATTTATAGTCGATAAAATTTTTTCATAAAAAATTGAAAAAAAGACGATGTATAGTCCACTATATTTTTTTCATAAAAAATTTTTTTGCATGAAAAATGGATGATGTATAGTTTATTAAATTCTTTGCACGAAAAGAAGACGACGTATATAGTCCATTTAATTTTTTAGATACGAAATGGACGAATTATAGTCAATTAAATTTTTTTTTTAATTTAAAAATGGACGATGTATAGTCCATTAAATTTTGTATATATAGTCAGTCCATTTAATTTTTTGCATCTAAAATAGACGATGTATAGTCTATTTAATTATTTGCACATGAATCGGACGATTTATAGTCGATAAAATTTTTTCATAAAAAATTGAAAAAAAGACGATGTATAGTCCACTATATTTTTTTCATAAAAAATTTTTTTGCATGAAAAATGGATGATGTATAGTTTATTAAATTCTTTGCAGGAAAAGAAGACGACGTATATAGTCCATTTAATTTTTTAGATACGAAATGGACGAATTATAGTCAATTAAATTTTTTTTTTAATTTAAAAATGGACGATGTATAGTCCATTAAATTTTGTATATATAGTCAGTCCATTTAATTTTTTGCATCTAAAATAGACGATGTATAGTCTATTTAATTATTTGCACATGAATCGGACGATTTATAGTCGATAACATTTTTTCATAAAAAATTGAAAAAAAGACGATGTATAGTCCACTATATTTTTTTCATAAAAAAATTTTTTGCATGAAAAATGGATGATGTATAGTTTATTAAATTCTTTGCACGAAAATTAAATTTTGTATATATAGTCAGTCCATTTAATTTTTTGCATCTAAAATAGACGATGTATAGTCTATTTAATTATTTGCACATGAATCGGACGATTTATAGTCGATAAAATTTTTTCATAAAAAATTGAAAAAAAGACGATGTATAGTCCACTATATATTTTTCATAAAAAAATTTTTTCCATGAAAAATGGATGATGTATAGTTTATTAAATTCTTTGCACGAAAAGAAGACGACGTATATAGTCCATTTAATTTTTTAGATACGAAATGGACGAATTATAGTCAATTTAATTTTTTTTTAAATTTAAAAATGGACGATGTATAGTCCATTAAATTTTGTATATATAGTCAGTCCATTTAATTTTTTGCATCTAAAATAGACGATGTATAGTCTATTTAATTATTTGACCATGAATCGGACAATTTATAGTCGATAAAATTTTTTCATAAAAAATTTAAAAAAAGACGATGTATAGTCCACTATATTTTTTTCATAAAAAAATTTTTTGCATGAAAAATGGATGATGTATAGTTTATTAAATTCTTTGCACGAAAATTAAATTTTGTATATATAGTCAGTCCATTTAATTTTTTGCATCTAAAATAGACGATGTATAGTTTATTTAATTATTTGCACATGAATCGGACGATTTATAGTCGATAAAATTTTTTCATAAAAAATTGAAAAAAAGACGATGTATATATAGTCCACTATATTTTTTTCATAAAAAATTTTTTTGCATGAAAAATGGATGATGTATAGTTTATTAAATTCTTTGCACGAAAAGAAGACGACGTATATAGTCCATTTAATTTTTTAGATACGAAATGGACGAATTATAGTCAATTAAATTTTTTTTTTTTAATTTAAAAATGGACGATGTATAGTCCATTAAATTTTGTATATATAGTCAGTCCATTTAATTTTTTGCATCTAAAATAGACGATGTATAGTCTATTTAATTATTTGCACATGAATCGGACGATTTATAGGCGATAAAATTTTTTCATAAAAAATTTAAAAAAAGACGATGTATAGTCCACTATATTTTTTTCATAAAAAAATTTTTTGCATGAAAAATGGATGATGTATAGTTTATTAAATTCTTTGCACGAAAAGAAGACGACGTATATAGTCCATTTAATTTTTTAGATACGAAATGGACGAATTATAGTCAATTAAATTTTTTTTTAATTTAAAAATGGACGATGTATAGTCCATTAAATTTTGTATATATAGTCAGTCCATTTAATTTTTTGCATCTAAAATAGACGATGTATAGTCTATTTAATTATTTGCACATGAATCGGACGATTTATAGTCGATAAAATTTTTTCATAAAAAATTGAAAAAAAGACGATGTATAGTCCACTATATATTTTTCATAAAAAAATTTTTTGCATGAAAAATGGATGATGTATAGTTTATTAAATTCTTTGCACGAAAAGAAGACGACGTATATAGTCCATTTAATTTTTTAGATACGAAATGGACGAATTATAGTCAATTAAATTTTTTTTTTAATTTAAAAATGGACGATGTATAGTCCATTAAATTTTGTATATATAGTCAGTCCATTTAATTTTTTGCATCTAAAATAGACGATGTATAGTCTATTTAATTATTTGCACATGAATCGGACGATTTATAGTCGATAAAATTTTTTCATAAAAAATTGAAAAAAAGACGATGTATAGTCCACTATATTTTTTTCATAAAAAATTTTTTTGCATGAAAAATGGATGATGTATAGTTTATTAAATTCTTTGCACGAAAAGAAGACGACGTATATAGTCCATTTAATTTTTTAGATACGAAATGGACGAATTATAGTCAATTAAATTTTTTTTTTAATTTAAAAATGGACGATGTATAGTCCATTAAATTTTGTATATATAGTCAGTCCATTTAATTTTTTGCATCTAAAATAGACGATGTATAGTCTATTTAATTATTTGCACATGAATCGGACGATTTATAGTCGATAAAATTTTTTCATAAAAAATTGAAAAAAAGACGATGTATAGTCCACTATATTTTTTTCATAAAAAATTTTTTTGCATGAAAAATGGATGATGTATAGTTTATTAAATTCTTTGCAGGAAAAGAAGACGACGTATATAGTCCATTTAATTTTTTAGATACGAAATGGACGAATTATAGTCAATTAAATTTTTTTTTTAATTTAAAAATGGACGATGTATAGTCCATTAAATTTTGTATATATAGTCAGTCCATTTAATTTTTTGCATCTAAAATAGACGATGTATAGTCTATTTAATTATTTGCACATGAATCGGACGATTTATAGTCGATAACATTTTTTCATAAAAAATTGAAAAAAAGACGATGTATATATTTTTTTCATAAAAAAATTTTTTGCATGAAAAATGGATGATGTATAGTTTATTAAATTCTTTGCACGAAAATTAAATTTTGTATATATAGTCAGTCCATTTAATTTTTTGCATCTAAAATAGACGATGTATAGTCTATTTAATTATTTGACCATGAATCGGACGATTTATAGTCGATAAAATTTTTTCATAAAAAATTTAAAAAAAGACGATGTATAGTCCACTATATTTTTTTCATAAAAAAATTTTTTGCATGAAAAATGGATGATGTATAGTTTATTAAATTCTTTGCACGAAAAGAAGACGACGTATATAGTCCATTTAATTTTTTAGATACGAAATGGACGAATTATAGTCAATTTAATTTTTTTTTAATTTAAAAATGGACGATGTATAGTCCATTAAATTTTGTATATATAGTCAGTCCATTTAATTTTTTGCATCTAAAATAGACGATGTGTAGTCTATTTAATTATTTGCACATGAATCGGACGATTTATAGTCGATAAAATTTTTTCATAAAAAATTGAAAAAAAAGACGATGTATAGTCCACTATATTTTTTTCATAAAAAAATTTTTTGCATGAAAAATGGATGATGTATAGTTTATTAAATTCTTTGCACGAAAAGAAGACGACGTATATAGTCCATTTAATTTTTTAGATACGAAATGGACGAATTATAGTCAATTAAATTTTTTTTTTTAATTTAAAAATGGACGATGTATAGTCCATTAAATTTTGTATATATAGTCAGTCCATTTAATTTTTTGCATCTAAAATAGACGATGTATAGTCTATTTAATTATTTGCACATGAATCGGACGATTTATAGTCGATAAAATTTTTTCATAAAAAATTTAAAAAAAGACGATGTATAATATTTTTTTCATAAAAAATTTTTTTGCATGAAAAATGGATGATGTATAGTTTATTAAATTCTTTGCACGAAAAGAAGACGACGTATATAGTCCATTTAATTTTTTAGATACGAAATGGACGAATTATAGTCAATTAAATTTTTTTTTTAATTTAAAAATGGACGATGTATAGTCCATTAAATTTTGTATATATAGTCAGTCCATTTAATTTTTTGCATCTAAAATAGACGATGTATAGTCTATTTAATTATTTGCACATGAATCGGACGATTTATAGGCGATAAAATTTTTTCATAAAAAATTTAAAAAAAGACGATGTATAGTCCACTATATTTTTTTCATAAAAAAAATTTTTGCATGAAAAATGGATGATGTATAGTTTATTAAATTCTTTGCACGAAAAGAAGACGACGTATATAGTCCATTTAATTTTTTAGATACGAAATGGACGAATTATAGTCAATTAAAATTTTTTTTTAATTTAAAAATGGACGATGTATAGTCCATTAAATTTTGTATATATAGTCAGTCCATTTAATTTTTTGCATCTAAAATAGACGATGTATAGTCTATTTAATTATTTGCACATGAATCGGACGATTTATAGTCGATAACATTTTTTCATAAAAAATTGAAAAAAAGACGATGTATATATAGTCCACTATATTTTTTTCATAAAAAAATTTTTTGCATGAAAAATGGATGATGTATAGTTTATTAAATTCTTTGCACGAAAAGAAGACGACGTATATAGTCCATTTAATTTTTTAGATACGAAATGGACGAATTATAGTCAATTAAATTTTTTTTTTTTAATTTAAAAATGGACGATGTATAGTCCATTAAATTTTGTATATATAGTCAGTCCATTTAATTTTTTGCATCTAAAATAGGCGATGTATAGTCTATTTAATTATTTGCACATGAATCGGACGATTTATAGTCGATAAAATTTTTTCATAAAAAATTGAAAAAAAGACGATGTATAGTCCACTATATTTTTTTCATAAAAAAATTTTTTGCATGAAAAATTGATGATGTATAGTTTATTAAATTCTTTGCACGAAAGGAAGACGACGTATATAGTCCATTTAATTTTTTAGATACGAAATGGACGAATTATAGTCAATTAAATTTTTTTTTTTAATTTAAAAATGGACGATGTATAGTCCATTAAATTTTGTATATATAGTCAGTCCATTTAATTTTTTGCATCTAAAATAGACGATGTATAGTCTATTTATTTATTTGCACATGAATCGGACGACTTATAGTCGATAAAATTTTTTCATAAAAAATTGAAAAAAAGACGATGTATAGTCCACTATATTTTTTTCATAAAAAATTTTTTTGCATGAAAAATGGATGATGTATAGTTTATTAAATTCTTTGCACGAAAAAAAGACGACGTATATAGTCCATTTAATTTTTTAGATACGAAATGGACGAATTATAGTCAATTAAATTTTTTTTTTAATTTAAAAATGGACGATGTATAGTCCATTAAATTTTGTATATATAGTCAGTCCATTTAATTTTTTGCATCTAAAATAGACGATGTATAGTCTATTTAATTATTTGCACATGAATCGGACGATTTATAGTCGATAAAATTTTTTCATAAAAAATTTAAAAAAAGACGATGTATAGTCCACTATATTTTTTTCATAAAAAAATTTTTTGCATGAAAAATGGATGATGTATAGTTTATTAAATTCTTTGCACGAAAAGAAGACGACGTATATAGTCCATTTAATTTTTTAGATACGAAATGGACGAATTATAGCCAATTTAATTTTTTTTTTAATTTAAAAATGGACGATGTATAGTCCATTAAATTTTGTATATATAGTCAGTCCATTTAATTTTTTGCATCTAAAATAGACGATGTATAGTCTATTTAATTATTTGCACATGAATCGGACGATTTATAGTCGATAAAATTTTTTCATAAAAAATTTAAAAAAAGACGATGTATAAGTCCACTATATTTTTTTCATAAAAAAATTTTTTGCATGAAAAATGGATGATGTATAGTTTATTAAATTCTTTGCACGAAAAGAAGACGACGTATATAGTCCATTTAATTTTTTAGATACGAAATGGACGAATTATAGTCAATTAAATTTTTTTTTTTAATTTAAAAATGGACGATGTATAGTCCATTAAATTTTGTATATATAGTCAGTCCATTTAATTTTTTGCATCTAAAATAGACGATGTATAGTCTATTTAATTATTTGCACATGAATCGGACGATTTATAGTCGATAAAATTTTTTCATAAAAAATTGAAAAAAAGACGATGTATAGTCCACTATATTTTTTTCATAAAAAATTTTTTTGCATGAAAAATGGATGATGTATAGTTTATTAAATTCTTTGCACGAAAAGAAGACGACGTATATAGTCCATTTAATTTTTTTAGATACGAAATGGACGAATTATAGTCAATTAAATTTTTTTTTTTAATTTAAAAATGGACGATGTATAGTCCATTAAATTTTGTATATATAGTCAGTCCATTTAATTTTTTGCATCTAAAATAGACGATGTATAGTCTATTTAATTATTTGCACATGAATCGGACGATTTATAGTCGATAAAATTTTTTCATAAAAAATTGAAAAAAAGACGATGTATAGTCCACTATATTTTTTTCATAAAAAATTTTTTTGCATGAAAAATGGATGATGTATAGTTTATTAAATTCTTTGCACGAAAAGAAGACGACGTATATAGTCCATTTAATTTTTTAGATACGAAATGGACGAATTATAGTCAATTAAATTTTTTTTTTTATTTAAAAATGGACGATGTATAGTCCATTAAATTTTGTATATATAGTCAGTCCATTTAATTTTTTGCATCTAAAATAGACGATGTATAGTCTATTTAATTATTTGCACATGAATCGGACGATTTATAGTCGATAAAATTTTTTCATAAAAAATTGAAAAAAAGACGATGTATAGTCCACTATATTTTTTTCATAAAAAAATTTTTTGCATGAAAAATGGATGATGTATTGTTTATTAAATTCTTTGCACGAAAAGAAGACGACGTATATAGCCCATTTAATTTTTTAGATACGAAATGGACGAATTATAGCCAATTTAATTTTTTTTTTTAATTTAAAAATGGACGATGTATAGTCCATTAAATTTTGTATATATAGTCAGTCCATTTAATTTTTTGCATCTAAAATAGACGATGTATAGTCTATTTAATTATTTGCACATGAATCGGACGATTTATAGTCGATAAAATTTTTTCATAAAAAATTGAAAACAAGTATAGTCCACTATATTTTTTTCATAAAAAATTTTTTTGCATGAAAAATGGATGATGTATAGTTTATTAAATTCCTTGCACGAAAAGAAGACGACGTATATAGTCCATTTAATTTTTTAGATACGAAATGGACGAATTATAGCCAATTTAATTTTTTTTTTAATTTAAAAATGGACGATGTATAGTCCATTAAATTTTGTATATATAGTCAGTCCATTTAAATTTTTGCATCTAAAATAGACGATGTATAGTCTATTTAATTATTTGCACATGAATCGGACGATTTATAGTCGATAAAATTTTTTCATAAAAAATTTAAAAAAAGACGATGTATAGTCCACTATATTTTTTTCATAAAAAAATTTTTTGCATGAAAAATGGATGATGTATAGTTTATTAAATTCTTTGCACGAAAAGAAGACGACGTATATAGTCCATTTAATTTTTTAGATACGAAATGGACGAATTATAGCCAATTTAATTTTTTTTTTTAATTTAAAAATGGACGATGTATAGTCCATTAAATTTTGTATATATAGTCAGTCCATTTAATTTTTTGCATCTAAAATAGACGATGTATAGTCTATTTAATTATTTGCACATGAATCGGACGATTTATAGTCGATAAAATTTTTTCATAAAAAATTGAAAAAAAGACGATGTATAGTCCACTATATTTTTTTCATAAAAAAATTTTTTGCATGAAAAATGGATGATGTATAGTTTATTAAATTCTTTGCACGAAAAGAAGACGACGTATATAGTCCATTTAATTTTTTAGATACGAAATGGACGAATTATAGCCAATTTAATTTTTTTTTTTATTTAAAAATGGACGATGTATAGTCCATTAAATTTTGTATATATAGTCAGTCCATTTAATTTTTTGCATCTAAAATAGACGATGTATAGTCTATTTAATTATTTGCACATGAATCGGACGATTTATAGTCGATAAAATTTTTTCATAAAAAATTGAAAAAAAGACGATGTATAGTCCACTATATTTTTTTCATAAAAAAATTTTTTGCATGAAAAATTGATGATGTATAGTTTATTAAATTCTTTGCACGAAAAGAAGACGACGTATATAGTCCATTTAATTTTTTAGATACGAAATGGACGAATTATAGTCAATTAAATTTTTTTTTTTAATTTAAAAATGGACGATGTATAGTCCATTAAATTTTGTATATATAGTCAGTCCATTTAATTTTTTGCATCTAAAATAGACGATGTATAGTCTATTTAATTATTTGCATATGAATCGGACGATTTATAGTCGATAAAATTTTTTCATAAAAAATTGAAAAAAAAAAATCATAAAAAAATTTTTTGCATGAAAAATGGATGATGTATAGTTTATTAAATTCTTTGCACGAAAAGAAGACGACGTATATAGTCCATTTAATTTTTTAGATACGAAATGGACGAATTATAGCCAATTTAATTTTTTTTTTTAATTTAAAAATGGACGATGTATAGTCCATTAAATTTTGTATATATAGTCAGTCCATTTAATTTTTTGCATCTAAAATAGACGATGTATAGTCTATTTAATTATTTGCACATGAATCGGACGATTTATAGTCGATAAAATTTTTTCATAAAAAATTGAAAAAAAGACGATGTATAGTCCACTATATTTTTTTCATAAAAAAATTTTTTGCATGAAAAATGGATGATGTATAGTTTATTAAATTCTTTGCACGAAAAGAAGACGACGTATATAGTCCATTTAATTTTTTAGATATGAAATGGACGAATTATAGTCAATTAATTTTTTTTTTTAATTTAAAAATGGACGATGTATAGTCCATTAAATTTTGTATATATAGTCAGTCCATTTAATTTTTTGCATCTAAAATAGACGATGTATAGTCTATTTAATTATTTGCACATGAATCGGACGATTTATAGTCGATAAAATTTTTTCATAAAAAATTGAAAAAAAGACGATGTATAGTCCACTATATTTTTTTCATAAAAAAATTTTTTGCATGAAAAATGGATGATGTATAGTTTATTAAATTCTTTGCACGAAAAGAAGACGACGTATATAGTCCATTTAATTTTTTAGATACGAAATGGACGAATTATAGTCAATTAAATTTTTTTTTTAATTTAAAAATGGACGATGTATAGTCCATTAAATTTTGTATATATAGTCAGTCCATTTAATTTTTTGCATCTAAAATAGACGATGTATAGTCTATTTAATTATTTGCACATGAATCGGACGATTTATAGTCGATAAAATTTTTTCATAAAAAATTGAAAAAAAGACGATGTATAGTCCACTATATTTTTTTCATAAAAAAATTTTTTGCATGAAAAATGGATGATGTATTGTTTATTAAATTCTTTGCACGAAAAGAAGACGACGTATATAGTCCATTTAATTTTTTAGATACGAAATGGACGAATTATAGCCAATTTAATTTTTTTTTTAAATTTAAAAATGGACGATGTATAGTCCATTAAATTTTGTATATATAGTCAGTCCATTTAATTTTTTGCATCTAAAATAGACGATGTATAGTCTATTTAATTATTTGCACATGAATCGGACGATTTATAGTCGATAAAATTTTTTCATAAAAAATTGAAAAAAAGTATAGTCCACTATATTTTTTTCATAAAAAAAATTTTTTGCATGAAAAATGGATGATGTATAGTTTATTAAATTCTTTGCACGAAAAGAAGACGACGTATATAGTCCATTTAATTTTTTAGATACGAAATGGACGAATTATAGCCAATTTAATTTTTTTTTTAATTTAAAAATGGACGATGTATAGTCCATTAAATTTTGTATATATAGTCAGTCCATTTAAATTTTTATATCTAAAATAGACGATGAAAAGTCTATTTAATTATTTGCACATGAATCGGACGATTTATAGTCGATAAAATTTTTTCATCCACTATATTTTTTTCATAAAAAAATTTTTTCTATGAAAAATGGATGATGTATAGTTTATTATTACGACGTAAAAATCCATTTAATTTTTTAGATACGAAATGGACGAATTATAGTCAATTAAATTTTTTTTTAATTTAAAAATGGACGATGTATAGTCCATTAAATTTTGTATATATAGTCAGTCCATTTAATTTTTTGCATCTAAAATAGACGATGTATAGTCTATTTAATTATATGCACATGAATCGGACGATTTATAGTCGATAAAATTTTTTCATAAAAAATTGAAAAAAAGACGATGTATATAGTCCACTATATTTTTTTCATAAAAAAATTTTTTCTATGAGAAATGGATGATGTATAGTTTATTAAATTCTTTGCACGAAAAGAAGACGACGTATATAGTCCATTTAATTTTTTAGATACGAAATGGACGAATTATAGTCAATTAAATTTTTTTTTTAATTTAAAAATGGACGATGTATAGTCCATTAAATTTTGTATATATAGTCAGTCCATTTAATTTTTTGCATCTAAAATAAACGATGTATAGTCTATTTAATTATTTGCACATGAATCGGACGATTTATAGTCGATAAAATTTTTTCATAAAAAATTGAAAAAAAGACGATGTATAGTCCACTATATTTTTTTCATAAAAAAATTTTTTGCATGAAAAATGGATGATGTATAGTTTATTAAATTCTTTGCACGAAAAGAAGACGACGTATATAGTCCATTTAATTTTTTAGATACGAAATGGACGAATTATAGTCAATTAAATTTTTTTTTTAATTTAAAAATGGACGATGTATAGTCCATTAAATTTTGTATATATAGTCAGTCCATTTAATTTTTTGCATCTAAAATAGACGATGTATAGTCTATTTAATTATTTGCACATGAATCGGACGATTTATAGTCGATAAAACTTTTTCATAAAAAATTGAAAAAAAGACGATGTATAGTCCACTATATTTTTTTCATAAAAAAATTTTTTGCATGAAAAATGGATGATGTATAGTTTATTAAATTCTTTGCACGAAAAGAAGACGACGTATATAGTCCAATTAATTTTTTAGATACGAAATGGACGAATTATAGTCAATTAAATTTTTTTTTTAATTTAAAAATGGACGATGTATAGTCCATTAAATTTTGTATATATAGTCAGTCCATTTAATTTTTTGCATCTAAAATAGACGATGTATAGTCTATTTAATTATTTGACCATGAATCGGACGATTTATAGTCGATAAAATTTTTTCATAAAAAAATTTTTTGCATGAAAAATGGATGATGTATAGTTTATTAAATTCTTTGCACGAAAAGAAGACGACGTATATAGTCCATTTAATTTTTTAGATACGAAATGGACGAATTATAGTCAATTAAATTTTTTTTTTAATTTAAAAATGGACGATGTATAGTCCATTAAATTTTGTATATATAGTCAGTCCATTTAATTTTTTGCATCTAAAATAGACGATGTATAGTCTATTTAATTATTTGCACATGAATCGGACGATTTATAGTCGATAAAATTTTTTCATAAAAAATTGAAAAAAAGACGATGTATAGTCCACTATATTTTTTTCATAAAAAAATTTTTTCTATGAGAAATGGATGATGTATAGTTTATTAAATTCTTTGCACGAAAAGAAGACGACGTATATAGTCCATTTAATTTTTTAGATACGAAATGGACGAATTATAGTCAATTAAATTTTTTTTTAAATTTAAAAATGGACGATGTATAGTCCATTAAATTTTGTATATATAGTCAGTCCATTTAATTTTTTGCATCTAAAATAGACGATGTATAGTCTATTTAATTATTTGCACATGAATCGGACGATTTATAGTCGATAAAATTTTTTCATAAAAAATTGAAAAAAAGACGATGTATAGTCCACTATATTTTTTTCATAAAAAAATTTTTTCTATGAGAAATGGATGATGTATAGTTTATTAAATTCTTTGCACGAAAAGAAGACGTCGTATATAGTCCATTTAATTTTTTAGATACGAAATGGACGAAATATAGTCAATTAAATTTTTTTTTAAATTTAAAAATGGACGATGTATAGTCCATTAAATTTTGTATATATAGTCAGTCCATTTAATTTTTTTGCATCTAAAATAGACGATGTATAGTCTATTTAATTATTTGCACATGAATCGGACGATTTATAGTCGATAAAATTTTTTCATAAAAAATTGAAAAAAAGACGATGTATAGTCCACTATATTTTTTTCATAAAAAATTTTTTTCTATGAGAAATGGATGATGTATAGTTTATTAAATTCTTTGCACGAAAAGAAGACGTCGTATATAGTCCATTTAATTTTTTAGATACGAAATGGACGAATTATAGCCAATTTAATTTTTTTTTTTTAATTTAAAAATGGACGATGTATAGTCCATTAAATTTTGTATATATAGTCAGTCCATTTAAATTTTTGCATCTAAAATAGACGATGTATAGTCTATTTAATTATTTGCACATGAATCGGACGATTTATAGTCGATAAAATTTTTTCATCCACTATATTTTTTTCATAAAAAAATTTTTTCTATGAAAAATGGATGATGTATAGTTTATTATTACGACGTAAAAATCCATTTAATTTTTTAGATACGAAATGGACGAATTATAGTCAATTAAATTTTTTTTTAATTTAAAAATGGACGATGTATAGTCCATTAAATTTTGTATATATAGTCAGTCCATTTAATTTTTTGCATCTAAAATAGACGATGTATAGTCTATTTAATTATATGCACATGAATCGGACGATTTATAGTCGATAAAATTTTTTCATAAAAAATTGAAAAAAAGACGATGTATATAGTCCACTATATTTTTTTCATAAAAAAATTTTTTCTATGAGAAATGGATGATGTATAGTTTATTAAATTCTTTGCACGAAAAGAAGACGACGTATATAGTCCATTTAATTTTTTAGATACGAAATGGACGAATTATAGTCAATTAAATTTTTTTTTTAATTTAAAAATGGACGATGTATAGTCCATTAAATTTTGTATATATAGTCAGTCCATTTAATTTTTTGCATCTAAAATAAACGATGTATAGTCTATTTAATTATTTGCACATGAATCGGACGATTTATAGTCGATAAAATTTTTTCATAAAAAATTGAAAAAAAGACGATGTATAGTCCACTATATTTTTTTCATAAAAAAATTTTTTGCATGAAAAATGGATGATGTATAGTTTATTAAATTCTTTGCACGAAAAGAAGACGACGTATATAGTCCATTTAATTTTTTAGATACGAAATGGACGAATTATAGTCAATTAAATTTTTTTTTTAATTTAAAAATGGACGATGTATAGTCCATTAAATTTTGTATATATAGTCAGTCCATTTAATTTTTTGCATCTAAAATAGACGATGTATAGTCTATTTAATTATTTGCACATGAATCGGACGATTTATAGTCGATAAAACTTTTTCATAAAAAATTGAAAAAAAGACGATGTATAGTCCACTATATTTTTTTCATAAAAAAATTTTTTGCATGAAAAATGGATGATGTATAGTTTATTAAATTCTTTGCACGAAAAGAAGACGACGTATATAGTCCAATTAATTTTTTAGATACGAAATGGACGAATTATAGTCAATTAAATTTTTTTTTTAATTTAAAAATGGACGATGTATAGTCCATTAAATTTTGTATATATAGTCAGTCCATTTAATTTTTTGCATCTAAAATAGACGATGTATAGTCTATTTAATTATTTGACCATGAATCGGACGATTTATAGTCGATAAAATTTTTTCATAAAAAAATTTTTTGCATGAAAAATGGATGATGTATAGTTTATTAAATTCTTTGCACGAAAAGAAGACGACGTATATAGTCCATTTAATTTTTTAGATACGAAATGGACGAATTATAGTCAATTAAATTTTTTTTTTAATTTAAAAATGGACGATGTATAGTCCATTAAATTTTGTATATATAGTCAGTCCATTTAATTTTTTGCATCTAAAATAGACGATGTATAGTCTATTTAATTATTTGCACATGAATCGGACGATTTATAGTCGATAAAATTTTTTCATAAAAAATTGAAAAAAAGACGATGTATAGTCCACTATATTTTTTTCATAAAAAAATTTTTTCTATGAGAAATGGATGATGTATAGTTTATTAAATTCTTTGCACGAAAAGAAGACGACGTATATAGTCCATTTAATTTTTTAGATACGAAATGGACGAATTATAGTCAATTAAATTTTTTTTTAAATTTAAAAATGGACGATGTATAGTCCATTAAATTTTGTATATATAGTCAGTCCATTTAATTTTTTGCATCTAAAATAGACGATGTATAGTCTATTTAATTATTTGCACATGAATCGGACGATTTATAGTCGATAAAATTTTTTCATAAAAAATTGAAAAAAAGACGATGTATAGTCCACTATATTTTTTTCATAAAAAAATTTTTTCTATGAGAAATGGATGATGTATAGTTTATTAAATTCTTTGCACGAAAAGAAGACGTCGTATATAGTCCATTTAATTTTTTAGATACGAAATGGACGAAATATAGTCAATTAAATTTTTTTTTAAATTTAAAAATGGACGATGTATAGTCCATTAAATTTTGTATATATAGTCAGTCCATTTAATTTTTTTGCATCTAAAATAGACGATGTATAGTCTATTTAATTATTTGCACATGAATCGGACGATTTATAGTCGATAAAATTTTTTCATAAAAAATTGAAAAAAAGACGATGTATAGTCCACTATATTTTTTTCATAAAAAAATTTTTTCTATGAGAAATGGATGATGTATAGTTTATTAAATTCTTTGCACGAAAAGAAGACGTCGTATATAGTCCATTTAATTTTTTAGATACGAAATGGACGAATTATAGCCAATTTAATTTTTGTTTTTTAATTTAAAAATGGACGATGTATAGTCCATTAAATTTTGTATATATAGTCAGTCCATTTAATTTTTTGCATCTAAAATAGACGATGCATAGTCTATTTAATTATTTGACCATGAATCGGACGATTTATAGTCGATAAAATTTTTTCATAAAAAATTGAAAAAAAGACGATGTATAGTCCACTATATTTTTTTCATAAAAAAATTTTTTCTATGAGAAATGGATGATGTATATTTTATTAAATTCTTTGCACGAAAAGAAGACGTCGTATATAGTCCATTTAATTTTTTAGATACGAAATGGACGAATTATAGCCAATTTAATTTTTTTTTTTTAATTTAAAAATGGACGATGTATAGTCCATTAAATTTTGTATATATAGTCAGTCCATTTAATTTTTTGCATCTAAAATAGACGATGTATAGTCTATTTAATTATTTGCACATGAATCGGACGATTTATAGTCGATAAAATTTTTTCATAAAAAATTTAAAAAAAGACGATGTATAGTCCACTACATTTTTTTCATAAAAAAATTTTTTGCATGAAAAATGGATGATGTATAGTTTATTAAATTCTTTACACGAAAAGAAGACGACGTATATAGTCCATTTAATTTTTTAGATACGAAATGGACGAATTATAGCCAATTTAATTTTTTTTTTAATTTAAAAATGGACGATGTATAGTCCATTAAATTTTGTATATATAGTCAGTCCATTTAATTTTTTGCATCTAAAATAAACGATGTATAGTCTATTTAATTATTTGCACATGAATCGGACGATTTATAGTCGATAAAATTTTTTCATAAGAAATTGAAAAAAAGACGATGTATAGTCCACTATATTTTTTTCATAAAAAAATTTTTTCTATGGGAAATGGATGATGTATAGTTTATTAAATTCTTTGCACGAAAAGAAGACGTCGTATATAGTCCATTTAATTTTTTAGATACGAAATGGACGAATTATAGCCAATTTAATTTTTTTTTTTAATTTAAAAATGGACGATGTATAGTCCATTAAATTTTGTATATATAGTCAGTCCATTTAATTTTTTGCATCTAAAATAGACGATGCATAGTCTATTTAATTATTTGACCATGAATCGGACGATTTATAGTCGATAAAATTTTTTCATAAAAAATTGAAAAAAAGACGATGTATAGTCCACTATATTTTTTTCATAAAAAAATTTTTTGCATGAAAAATGGATGATGTATAGTTTATTAAATTCTTTGCACGAAAAGAAGACGTCGTATATAGTCCATTTAATTTTTTAGATACGAAATGGACGAATTATAGTCAATTAAATTTTTTTTTAAATTTAAAAATGGACGATGTATAGTCCATTAAATTTTGTGTATATAGTCAGTCCATTTAATTTTTTTGCATCTAAAATAGACGATGTATAGTCTATTTAATTATTTGCACATGAATCGGACGATTTATAGTCGATAAAATTTTTTCATAAAAAATTGAAAAAAAGACGATGTATAGTCCACTATATTTTTTTCATAAAAAAATTTTTTCTATGAAAAATGGATGATGTATAGTTTATTAAATTCTTTGCACGAAAAGAAGACGACGTATATAGTCCATTTAATTTTTTAGATACGAAATGGACGAATTATAGTCAATTAAATTTTTTTTTAATTTAAAAATGGACGATGTATAGTCCATTAAATTTTGTATATATAGTCAGTCCATTTAATTTTTTGCATCTAAAATAGACGATGTATAGTCTATTTAATTATTTGACCATGAATCGGACGATTTATAGTCGATAAAATTTTTTCATAAAAAATTGAAAAAAAGACGATGTATAGTCCACTATATTTTTTTCATAAAAAAATTTTTTGCATGAAAAATGGATGATGTATAGTTTATTAAATTCTTTGCACGAAAAGAAGACGACGTATATAGTCCATTTAATTTTTTAGATAGGAAATGGACGAATTATAGTCAATTAAATTTTTTTTTTTAATTTAAAAATGGACGATGTATAGTCCATTAAATTTTGTATATATAGTCAGTCCATTTAATTTTTTGCATCTAAAATAGACGATGTATAGTCTATTTAATTATTTGCACATGAATCGGACGATTTATAGTCGATAAAATTTTTTCATAAAAAATTGAAAAAAAGACGATGTATAGTCCACTATATTTTTTTTTATAAAAAAATTTTTTCTATGAGAAATGGATGATGTATAGTTTATTAAATTCTTTGCACGAAAAGAAGACGACGTATATAGTCCATTTAATTTTTTAGATACGAAATGGACGAATTATAGTCAATTAAATTTTTTTTTAAATTTAAAAATGGACGATGTATAGTCCATTAAATTTTGTATATATAGTCAGTCCATTTAATTTTTTGCATCTAAAATAGACGATGTATAGTCTATTTAATTATTTGCACATGAATCGGACGATTTATAGTCGATAAAATTTTTTCATAAAAAATTTAAAAAAAGACGATGTATAGTCCACTATATTTTTTTCATAAAAAAATTTTTTGCATGAAAAATGGATGATGTATAGTTTATTAAATTCTTTACACAAAAAGAAGACGACGTATATAGTCCATTTAATTTTTTAGATATGAAATGGACGAATTATAGTCAATTAAATTTTTTTTTAATTTAAAAATGGACGATGTATAGTCCATTAAATTTTGTATATATAGTCAGTCCATTTAATTTTTTGCATCTAAAATAGACGATGTATAGTCTATTTAATTATTTGCACATGAATCGGACGATTTATAGTCGATAAAATTTTTTCATAAAAAATTGAAAAAAAGACGATGTATAGTCCACTATATTTTTTTCATAAAAAAATTTTTTCTATGAGAAATGGATGATGTATAGTTTATTAAATTCTTTGCACGAAAAGAAGACGACGTATATAGTCCATTTAATGTTTTAGATACGAAATGGACGAATTATAGTCAATTAAATTTTTTTTTAAATTTAAAAATGGACGATGTATAGTCCATTAAATTTTGTATATATAGTCAGTCCATTTAATTTTTTGCATCTAAAATAGACGATGTATAGTCTATTTAATTATTTGCACATGAATCGGACGATTTATAGTCGATAAAATTTTTTCATAAAAAATTGAAAAAAAGACGATGTATATATAGTCCACTATATTTTTTTCATATAAAAATTTTTTGCATGAAAAATGGATGATGTATAGTTTATTAAATTCTTTCTTTACACGAAAAGAAGACGACGTATATAGTCCATTTAATTTTTTAGATACGAAATGGACGAATTATAGTCAATTAAATTTTTTTTTTAATTTAAAAATGGACGATGTATAGTCCATTAAATTTTGTATATATAGTCAGTCCATTTAATTTTTTGCATCTAAAATAGACGATGTATAGTCTATTTAATTATTTGCACATGAATCGGACGATTTATAGTCGATAAAATTTTTTCATAAAAAATTGAAAAAAAGACGATGTATAGTCCACTATATTTTTTTCATAAAAAAATTTTTTCTATGAAAAATGGATGATGTATAGTTTATTAAATTCTTTGCACGAAAAGAAGACGACGTATATAGTCCATTTAATTTTTTAGATACGAAATGGACGAATTATAGTCAATTAAATTTTTTTTTAATTTAAAAATGGACGATGTATAGTCCATTAAATTTTGTATATATAGTCAGTCCATTTAATTTTTTGCATCTAAAATAGACGATGTATAGTCTATTTAATTATTTGACCATGAATCGGACGATTTATAGTCGATAAAATTTTTTCATAAAAAATTGAAAAAAAGACGATGTATATATAGTCCACTATATTTTTTTCATAAAAAAATTTTTTGCATGAAAAATGGATGATGTATAGTTTATTAAATTCTTTGCACGAAAAGAAGACGACGTATATAGTCCATTTAATTTTTTAGATAGGAAATGGACGAATTATAGTCAATTAAATTTTTTTTTTTAATTTAAAAATGGACGATGTATAGTCCATTAAATTTTGTATATATAGTCAGTCCATTTAATTTTTTGCATCTAAAATAGACGATGTATAGTCTATTTAATTATTTGCACATGAATCGGACGATTTATAGTCGATAAAATTTTTTCATAAAAAAATTTTTTGCATGAAAAATGGATGATGTATAGTTTATTAAATTCTTTGCACGAAAAGAAGACGACGTATATAGTCCATTTAATTTTTTAGATACGAAATGGACGAATTATAGTCAATTAAATTTTTTTTTATTTAAAAATGGACGATGTATAGTCCATTAAATTTTGTATATATAGTCAGTCCATTTAATTTTTTGCATCTAAAATAGACGATGTATAGTCTATTTAATTATTTGACCATGAATCGGACGATTTATAGTCGATAAAATTTTTTCATAAAAAATTGAAAAAAAGACGATGTATAGTCCACTATATTTCTTTCATAAAAAAATTTTTTGCATGAAAAATGGATGATGTATAGTTTATTAAATTCTTTGCACGAAAAGAAGACGACGTATATAGTCCATTTAATTTTTTAGATACGAAATGGACGAATTATAGTCAATTAAATTTTTTTTTTAATTTAAAAATGGACGATGTATAGTCCATTAAATTTTGTATATATAGTCAGTCCATTTAATTTTTTGCATCTAAAATAGACGATGTATAGTCTATTTAATTATTTGCACATGAATCGGACGATTTATAGTCGAGTCCACTATATTTTTTTCATAAAAAAATTTTTTGCATGAAAAATGGATGATGTATAGTTTATTAAATTCTTTACACAAAAAGAAGACGACGTATATAGTCCATTTAATTTTTTAGATACGAAATGGACGAATTATAGTCAATTAAATTTTTTTTTTTAATTTAAAAATGGACGATGTATAGTCCATTAAATTTTGTATATATAGTCAGTCCATTTAATTTTTTGCATCTAAAATAGACGATGTATAGTCTATTTAATTATTTGCACATGAATCGGACGATTTATAGTCGATAAAATTTTTTCATAAAAAATTGAAAAAAAGACGATGTATAGTCCATTATATTTTTTTCATAAAACAATTTTTTCTATGAAAAATGGATGATGTATAGTTTATTAAATTCTTTGCACGAAAAGAAGACGACGTATATAGTCCATTTAATTTTTTAGATACGAAATGGAGGAATTATAGCCAATTTAATTTTTTTTTTTAATTTAAAAATGGACGATGTATAGTCCATTAAATTTTGTATATATAGTCAGTCCATTTAATTTTTTGCATCTAAAATAGACGATGTATAGTCTATTTAATTATTTGCACATGAATCGGACGATTTATAGTCGATAAAATTTTTTCATAAAAAATTGAAAAAAAGACGATGTATATAGTCCACTATATTTTTTTCATAAAAAAATTTTTTCCATGAAAAATGGATGATGTATAGTTTATTAAATTCTTTGCACGAAAAGAAGACGACGTATATAGTCCATTTAATTTTTTAGATACGAAATGGACGAATTATAGCCAATTAAATTTTTTTTTTTAAATTTAAAAATGGACGATGTATAGTCCATTAAATTTTGTATATATAGTCAGTCCATTTAATTTTTTGCATCTAAAATAGACGATGTATAGTCTATTTAATTATTTGCACATGAATCGGACGATTTATAGTCGATAAAATTTTTTCATAAAAAATTGAAAAAAAGACGATGTATAGTCCATTATATTTTTTTCATAAAACAATTTTTTCTATGAAAAATGGATGATGTATAGTTTATTAAATTCTTTGCACGAAAAGAAGACGACGTATATAGTCCATTTAATTTTTTAGATACGAAATGGACGAATTATAGTCAATTAAATTTATTTTTTAATTTAAAAATGGACGATGTATAGTCCATTAAATTTTGTATATATAGTCAGTCCATTTAATTTTTTGCATCTAAAATAGACGATGTATAGTCTATTTAATTATTTGCACATGAATCGGACGATTTATAGTCGATAAAATTTTTTCATAAAAAATTGAAAAAAAGGCGATGTTATAGTCCACTATATTTTTTTCATAAAAAAAATTTTTGCATGAAAAATGGATGATGTATAGTTTATTAAATTCTTTGCACGAAAAGAAGACGACGTATATAGTCCATTTAATTTTTTAGATACGAAATGGACGAATTATAGTCAATTAAATTTTTTTTTTAATTTAAAAATGGACGATGTATAGTCCATTAAATTTTGTATATATAGTCAGTCCATTTAATTTTTTGCATCTAAAATAAACGATGTATAGTCTATTTAATTATTTGCACATGAATCGGACGATTTATAGTCGATAAAATTTTTTCATATAAAATTGAAAAAAAGACGATGTATATAGTCCACTATATTTTTTTCATAAAAAAATTTTTTGCATGAAAAATGGATGATGTATAGTTTATTAAATTCTTTGCACGAAAAGAAGACGACGTATATAGTCCATTTAATTTTTTAGATACGAAATGGACGAATTATAGCCAATTAAATTTTTTTTTTTAAATTTAAAAATGGACGATGTATAGTCCATTAAATTTTGTATATATAGTCAGTCCATTTAATTTTTTGCATCTAAAATAGACGATGTATAGTCTATTTAATTATTTGCACATGAATCGGACGATTTATAGTCGATAAAATTTTTTCATAAAAAATTGAAAAAAAGACGATGTATAGTCCACTATATTTTTTTCATAAAAAATTTTTTTCCATGAAAAATGGATGATGTATAGTTTATTAAATTCTTTGCACGAAAAGAAGACGACGTATATAGTCCATTTAATTTTTTAGATACGAAATGGACGAATTATAGCCAATTTAATTTTTTTTTTAATTTAAAAATGGACGATGTATAGTCCATTAAATTTTGTATATATAGTCAGTCCATTAAATTTTTTGCATCTAAAATAGACGATGTATAGTCTATTTAATTATTTGCACATGAATCGGACGATTTATAGTCGATAAAATTTTTTCATAAAAAATTGAAAAAAAGACGATGTATAGTCCATTATATTTTTTTCATAAAAAAATTTTTTCTATGAAAAATGGATGATGTATAGTTTATTAAATTCTTTGCACGAAAAGAAGACGACGTATATAGTCCATTTAATTTTTTAGATACGAAATGGACGAATTATAGTCAATTAAATTTTTTTTTTTAATTTAAAAATGGACGATGTATAGTCCATTAAATTTTGTATATATAGTCAGTCCATTTAATTTTTTGCATCTAAAATAGACGATGTATAGTCTATTTAATTATTTGCACATGAATCGGACGATTTATAGTCGATAAAATTTTTTCATAAAAAATTGAAAAAAAGACGATGTATAGTCCACTATATTTTTTTCATAAAAAAATTTTTTGCATGAAAAATGGATGATGTATAGTTTATTAAATTCTTTGCACGAAAAGAAGACGACGTATATAGTCCATTTAATTTTTTAGATACGAAATGGACGAATTATAGTCAATTAAATTTTTTTTTTTTTTTAATTTAAAAATGGACGATGTATAGTCCATTAAATTTTGTATATATAGTCAATCCATTTAATTTTTTGCATCTAAAATAGACGATGTATAGTCTATTTAATTATTTGCACATGAATCGGACGATTTATAGTCGATAAAATTTTTTCATAAAAATTTGAAAAAAAGACGATGTATAGTCCACTATATTTTTTTCATAAAAAAATTTTTTCCATGAAAAATGGATGATGTATAGTTTATTAAATTCTTTGCACGAAAAGAAGACGACGTATATAGTCCATTTAATTTTTTAGATACGAAATGGACGAATTATAGTCAATTAATTTTTTTTTTTAATTTAAAAATGGACGATGTATAGTCCATTAAATTTTGTATATATAGTCAGTCCATTTAATTTTTTGCATCTAAAATAGACGATGTATAGTCTATTTAATTATTTGCACATGAATCGGACGATTTATAGTCGATAAAATTTTTTCATAAAAAATTGAAAAAAAGACGATGTATAGTCCACTATATTTTTTTCATAAAAAAATTTTTTCCATGAAAAATGGATGATGTATAGTTTATTAAATTCTTTGCACGAAAAGAAGACGACGTATATAGTCCATTTAATTTTTTAGATACGAAATGGACGAATTATAGCCAATTTAATTTTTTTTTTAATTTAAAAATGGACGATGTATAGTCCATTAAATTTTGTATATATAGTCAGTCCATTAAATTTTTTGCATCTAAAATAGACGATGTATAGTCTATTTAATTATTTGCACATGAATCGGACGATTTATAGTCGATAAAATTTTTTCATAAAAAATTGAAAAAAAGACGATGTATAGTCCATTATATTTTTTTCATAAAAAAATTTTTTCTATGAAAAATGGATGATGTATAGTTTATTAAATTCTTTGCACGAAAAGAAGACGACGTATATAGTCCATTTAATTTTTTAGATACGAAATGGACGAATTATAGTCAATTAAATTTTTTTTTTAATTTAAAAATGGACGATGTATAGTCCATTAAATTTTGTATATATAGTCAGTCCATTTAATTTTTTGCATCTAAAATAGACGATGTATAGTCTATTTAATTATTTGCACATGAATCGGACGATTTATAGTCGATAAAATTTTTTCATAAAAAATTTAAAAAAAGACGATGTATAGTCCACTATATTTTTTTCATAAAAAAATTTTTTGCATGAAAAATGGATGATGTATAGTTTATTAAATTCTTTGCACGAAAAGAAGACGACGTATATAGTCCATTTAATTTTTTAGATACGAAATGGACGAATTATAGTCAATTAATTTTTTTTTTTTAATTTAAAAATGGACGATGTATAGTCCATTAAATTTTGTATATATAGTCAGTCCATTTAATTTTTTGCATCTAAAATAGACGATGTATAGTCTATTTAATTATTTGCACATGAATCGGACGATTTATAGTCGATAAAATTTTTTCATAAAAAATTGAAAAAAAGACGATGTATAGTCCACTATATTTTTTTCATAAAAAAATTTTTTGCATGAAAAATGGATGATGTATAGTTTATTAAATTCTTTGCACGAAAAGAAGACGACGTATATAGTCCATTTAATTTTTTAGATACGAAATGGACGAATTATACTCAATTAAATTTTTTTTTTTTAATTTAAAAATGGACGATGTATAGTCCATTAAATTTTGTATATATAGTCAGTCCATTTAATTTTTTGCATCTAAAATAAACGATGTATAGTCTATTTAATTATTTGCACATGAATCGGACGATTTATAGTCGATAAAATTTTTTCATAAAAAATTGAAAAAAAGACGATGTATAGTCCACTATATTTTTTTCATAAAAAAATTTTTTGCATGAAAAATGGATGATGTATAGTTTATTAAATTCTTTGCACGAAAAGAAGACGACGTATATAGTCCATTTAATTTTTTAGATACGAAATGGACGAATTATAGTCAATTAAATTTTTTTTTTTAATTTAAAAATGGACGATGTATAGTCCATTAAATTTTGTATATATAGTCAGTCCATTTAATTTTTTGCATCTAAAATAGACGATGTATAGTCTATTTAATTATTTGCACATGAATCGGACGATTTATAGTCGATAAAATTTTTTCATAAAAAATTGAAAAAAAGACGATGTATAGTCCACTATATTTTTTTCATAAAAAAATTTTTTGCATGAAAAATGGATGATGTATAGTTTATTAAATTCTTTGCACGAAAAGAAGACGACGTATATAGTCCATTTAATTTTTTAGATACGAAATGGACGAATTATAGCCAATTTAATTTTTTTTTTTAATTTAAAAATGGACGATGTATAGTCCATTAAATTTTGTATATATAGTCAGTTCATTCAATTTTTTGCATCTAAAATAGACGATGTATAGTCCATTTAATTATTTGCACATGAATCGGACGATTTATAGTCGATAAAATTTTTTCATAAAAAATTGAAAAAAAGACGATGTATAGTCCATTATATTTTTTCCATAAAAAAATTTTTTCTATGAGAAATGGATGATGTATAGTTTATTAAATTCTTTGCACGAAAAGAAGACGACGTATATAGTCCATTTAATTTTTTAGATACGAAATGGACGAATTATAGTCAATTAAATTTTTTTTTTTTAATTTAAAAATGGACAATGTATAGTCCATTAAATTTTGTATATATATTCAGTCCATTTAATTTTTTGCATCTAAAATAGACGATGTATAGTCTATTTAATTATTTGCACATGAATCGGACGATTTATAGTCGATAAAATTTTTTCATAAAAAATTGAAAAAAAGACGATGTATAGTCCACTATATTTTTTTCATAAAAAAATTTTTTGCATGAAAAATGGATGATGTATAGTTTATTAAATTCTTTGCACGAAAAGAAGACGACGTATATAGTCCATTTAATTTTTTAGATACGAAATGGACGAATTATAGTCAATTAATTTTTTTTTTTTAATTTAAAAATGGACGATGTATAGTCCATTAAATTTTGTATATATAGTCAGTCCATTTAATTTTTTGCATCTAAAATAGACGATGTATAGTCTATTTAATTATTTGCACATGAATCGGACGATTTATAGTCGATAAAATTTTTTCATAAAAAATTGAAAAAAAGACGATGTATATAGTCCACTATATTTTTTTCATAAAAAAATTTTTTGCATGAAAAATGGATGATGTATAGTTTATTAAATTCTTTGCACGAAAAGAAGACGACGTATATAGTCCATTTAATTTTTTAGATACGAAATGGACGAATTATAGCCAATTAATTTTTTTTTTTTAATTTAAAAATGGACGATGTATAGTCCATTAAATTTTGTATATATAGTCAGTCCATTTAATTTTTTGCATCTAAAATAGACGATGTATAGTCTATTTAATTATTTGCACATGAATCGGACGATTTATAGTCGATAAAATTTTTTCATAAAAAATTTAAAATATAGTCCACTATATTTTTTTCATAAAAAAATTTTTTCTATGAAAAATGGATGATGTATAGTTTATTAAATTCTTTGCACGAAAAGAAGACGACGTATATAGTCCATTTAATTTTTTAGATACGAAATGGACGAATTATAGTCAATTAAATTTTTTTTTTAATTTAAAAATGGACGATGTATAGTCCATTAAATTTTGTATATATAGTCAGTCCATTTAATTTTTTGCATCTAAAATAGACGATGTATAGTCTATTTAATTATTTGCACATGAATCGGACGATTTATAGTCGATAAAATTTTTTCATAAAAAATTGAAAAAAAGACGATGTATAGTCCACTATATTTTTTTCATAAAAAAATTTTTGCATGAAAAATGGATGATGTATAGTTTATTAAATTCTTTGCACGAAAAGAAGACGACGTATATAGTCCATTTAATTTTTTAGATACGAAATAGACGAATTATAGTCAATTAAATTTTTTTTTTAATTTAAAAATGGACGATGTATAGTCCATTAAATTTTGTATATATAGTCAGTCCATTTAATTTTTTGCATCTAAAATAAACGATGTATAGTCTATTTAATTATTTGCACATGAATCGGACGATTTATAGTCGATAAAATTTTTTCATAAAAAATTTAAAAAAAGACGATGTATAGTCCACTATATTTTTTTCATAAAAAAATTTTTTGCATGAAAAATGGATGATGTATAGTTTATTAAATTCTTTGCACGAAAAGAAGACGACGTATATAGTCCATTTAATTTTTTAGATACGAAATGGACGAATTATAGTCAATTAAATTTTTTTTTTTTTTTAATTTAAAAATGGACGATGTATAGTCCATTAAATTTTGTATATATAGTCAGTCCATTTAATTTTTTGCATCTAAAATAGACGATGTATAGTCTATTTAATTATTTGCACATGAATCGGACGATTTATAGTCGATAAAATTTTTTCATAAAAAATTTAAAATATAGTCCACTATATTTTTTTCATAAAAAAATTTTTTGCATGAAAAATGGATGATGTATAGTTTATTAAATTCTTTGCACGAAAAGAAGACGACGTATATAGTCCATTTAATTTTTTAGATACGAAATGGACGAATTATAGTCAATTAATTTTTTTTTTTTAATTTAAAAATGGACGATGTATAGTCCATTAAATTTTGTATATATAGTCAGTCCATTTAATTTTTTGCATCTAAAATAGACGATGTATAGTCTATTTAATTATTTGCACATGAATCGGACGATTTATAGTCGATAAAATTTTTTCATAAAAAATTGAAAAAAAGACGATGTATAGTCCACTATATTTTTTTCATAAAAAAATTTTTTGCATGAAAAATGGATGATGTATAGTTTATTAAATTCTTTGCACGAAAAGAAGACGACGTATATAGTCCATTTAATTTTTTAGATACGAAATGGACGAATTATACTCAATTAAATTTTTTTTTTTTAATTTAAAAATGGACGATGTATAGTCCATTAAATTTTGTATATATAGTCAGTCCATTTAATTTTTTGCATCTAAAATAAACGATGTATAGTCTATTTAATTATTTGCACATGAATCGGACGATTTATAGTCGATAAAATTTTTTCATAAAAAATTGAAAAAAAGACGATGTATAGTCCACTATATTTTTTTCATAAAAAAATTTTTTGCATGAAAAATGGATGATGTATAGTTTATTAAATTCTTTGCACGAAAAGAAGACGACGTATATAGTCCATTTAATTTTTTAGATACGAAATGGACGAATTATAGTCAATTAAATTTTTTTTTTTAATTTAAAAATGGACGATGTATAGTCCATTAAATTTTGTATATATAGTCAGTCCATTTAATTTTTTGCATCTAAAATAGACGATGTATAGTCTATTTAATTATTTGCACATGAATCGGACGATTTATAGTCGATAAAATTTTTTCATAAAAAATTGAAAAAAAGACGATGTATAGTCCACTATATTTTTTTCATAAAAAAATTTTTTGCATGAAAAATGGATGATGTATAGTTTATTAAATTCTTTGCACGAAAAGAAGACGACGTATATAGTCCATTTAATTTTTTAGATACGAAATGGACGAATTATAGCCAATTTAATTTTTTTTTTTAATTTAAAAATGGACGATGTATAGTCCATTAAATTTTGTATATATAGTCAGTTCATTCAATTTTTTGCATCTAAAATAGACGATGTATAGTCCATTTAATTATTTGCACATGAATCGGACGATTTATAGTCGATAAAATTTTTTCATAAAAAATTGAAAAAAAGACGATGTATAGTCCATTATATTTTTTCCATAAAAAAATTTTTTCTATGAGAAATGGATGATGTATAGTTTATTAAATTCTTTGCACGAAAAGAAGACGACGTATATAGTCCATTTAATTTTTTAGATACGAAATGGACGAATTATAGTCAATTAAATTTTTTTTTTTTAATTTAAAAATGGACAATGTATAGTCCATTAAATTTTGTATATATATTCAGTCCATTTAATTTTTTGCATCTAAAATAGACGATGTATAGTCTATTTAATTATTTGCACATGAATCGGACGATTTATAGTCGATAAAATTTTTTCATAAAAAATTGAAAAAAAGACGATGTATAGTCCACTATATTTTTTTCATAAAAAAATTTTTTGCATGAAAAATGGATGATGTATAGTTTATTAAATTCTTTGCACGAAAAGAAGACGACGTATATAGTCCATTTAATTTTTTAGATACGAAATGGACGAATTATAGTCAATTAATTTTTTTTTTTAATTTAAAAATGGACGATGTATAGTCCATTAAATTTTGTATATATAGTCAGTCCATTTAATTTTTTGCATCTAAAATAGACGATGTATAGTCTATTTAATTATTTGCACATGAATCGGACGATTTATAGTCGATAAAATTTTTTCATAAAAAATTGAAAAAAAGACGATGTATATAGTCCACTATATTTTTTTCATAAAAAAATTTTTTGCATGAAAAATGGATGATGTATAGTTTATTAAATTCTTTGCACGAAAAGAAGACGACGTATATAGTCCATTTAATTTTTTAGATACGAAATGGACGAATTATAGCCAATTAATTTTTTTTTTTTAATTTAAAAATGGACGATGTATAGTCCATTAAATTTTGTATATATAGTCAGTCCATTTAATTTTTTGCATCTAAAATAGACGATGTATAGTCTATTTAATTATTTGCACATGAATCGGACGATTTATAGTCGATAAAATTTTTTCATAAAAAATTTAAAATATAGTCCACTATATTTTTTTCATAAAAAAATTTTTTCTATGAAAAATGGATGATGTATAGTTTATTAAATTCTTTGCACGAAAAGAAGACGACGTATATAGTCCATTTAATTTTTTAGATACGAAATGGACGAATTATAGTCACTTAAATTTTTTTTTTAATTTAAAAATGGACGATGTATAGTCCATTAAATTTTGTATATATAGTCAGTCCATTTAATTTTTTGCATCTAAAATAGACGATGTATAGTCTATTTAATTATTTGCACATGAATCGGACGATTTATAGTCGATAAAATTTTTTCATAAAAAATTGAAAAAAAGACGATGTATAGTCCACTATATTTTTTTCATAAAAAAATTTTTGCATGAAAAATGGATGATGTATAGTTTATTAAATTCTTTGCACGAAAAGAAGACGACGTATATAGTCCATTTAATTTTTTAGATACGAAATAGACGAATTATAGTCAATTAAATTTTTTTTTTAATTTAAAAATGGACGATGTATAGTCCATTAAATTTTGTATATATAGTCAGTCCATTTAATTTTTTGCATCTAAAATAAACGATGTATAGTCTATTTAATTATTTGCACATGAATCGGACGATTTATAGTCGATAAAATTTTTTCATAAAAAATTTAAAAAAAGACGATGTATAGTCCACTATATTTTTTTCATAAAAAAATTTTTTGCATGAAAAATGGATGATGTATAGTTTATTAAATTCTTTGCACGAAAAGAAGACGACGTATATAGTCCATTTAATTTTTTAGATACGAAATGGACGAATTATAGTCAATTAAATTTTTTTTTTTTTTTAATTTAAAAATGGACGATGTATAGTCCATTAAATTTTGTATATATAGTCAGTCCATTTAATTTTTTGCATCTAAAATAGACGATGTATAGTCTATTTAATTATTTGCACATGAATCGGACGATTTATAGTCGATAAAATTTTTTCATAAAAAATTGAAAAAAAGACCACTATATTTTTTTCATAAAAAAATTTTTTCTATGAAAAATGGATGATGTATAGTTTATTAAATTCTTTGCACGAAAAGAAGACGACGTATATAGTCCATTTAATTTTTTAGATACGAAATGGACGAATTATAGTCAATTAAATTTTTTTTTTAATTTAAAAATGGACGATGTATAGTCCATTAAATTTTGTATATATAGTCAGTCCATTTAATTTTTTGCATCTAAAATAGACGATGTATAGTCTATTTAATTATTTGCACATGAATCGGACGATTTATAGTCGATAAAATTTTTTCATAAAAAATTGAAAAAAAGACGATGTATAGTCCACTATATTTTTTTCATAAAAAAATTTTTTGCATGAAAAATGGATGATGTATAGTTTATTAAATTCTTTGCACGAAAAGAAGACGACGTATATAGTCCATTTAATTTTTTAGATACGAAATGGACGAATTATAGTCAATTAAATTTTTTTTTTAATTTAAAAATGGACGATGTATAGTCCATTAAATTTTGTATATATAGTCAGTCCATTTAATTTTTTGCATCTAAAATAGACGATGTATAGTCTATTTAATTATTTGCACATGAATCGGACGATTTATAGTCGATAAAATTTTTTCATAAAAAATTGAAAAAAAGACTATATTTATTTCATAAAAAAATTTTTTGCATGAAAAATGGATGATGTATAGTTTATTAAATTCTTTGCACGAAAAGAAGACGACGTATATAGTCCATTTAATTTTTTAGATACGAAATGGACGAATTATAGTCAATTAATTTTTTTTTTAAATTTAAAAATGGACGATGTATAGTCCATTAAATTTTGTATATATAGTCAGTCCATTTAATTTTTTGCATCTAAAATAGACGATGTATAGTCTATTTAATTATTTGCACATGAATCGGACGATTTATAGTCGATAAAATTTTTTCATAAAAAATTGAAAAAAAGACGATGTATATAGTCCACTATATTTTTTTCATAAAAAAATTTTTTGCATGAAAAATGGATGATGTATAGTTTATTAAATTCTTTGCACGAAAAGAAGACGACGTATATAGTCCATTTAATTTTTTAGATACGAAATGGACGAATTGTAGTCAATTAATTTTTTTTTAAATTTAAAAATGGACGATGTATAGTCCATTAAATTTTGTATATATAGTCAGTCCATTTAATTTTTTGCATCTAAAATAGACGATGTATAGTCTATTTAATTATTTGCACATGAATCGGACGATTTATAGTCGATAAAATTTTTTCATAAAAAATTGAAAAAAAGACGATGTATAGTCCACTATATTTTTTTCATAAAAAAATTTTTTGCATGAAAAATGGATGATGTATAGTTTATTAAATTCTTTGCACGAAAAGAAGACGACGTATATAGTCCATTTAATTTTTAAGATACGAAATGGACGAATTATAGTCAATTAAATTTTTTTTTAATTTAAAAATGGACGATGTATAGTCCATTAAATTTTGTATATATAGTCAGTCCATTTAATTTTTTGCATCTAAAATAAACGATGTATAGTCTATTTAATTATTTGCACATGAATCGGACGATTTATAGTCGATAAAATTTTTTCATAAAAAATTGAAAAAAAGACGATGTATAGTCCACTATATTTTTTTCATAAAAAAATTTTTTGCATGAAAAATGGATGATGTATAGTTTATTAAATTCTTTGCACGAAAAGAAGACGACGTATATAGTCCATTTAATTTTTTAGATACGAAATGGACGAATTATAGCCAATTTAATTTTTTTTTTAATTTAAAAATGGACGATGTATAGTCCATTAAATTTTGTATATATAGTCAGTCCATTCAATTTTTTGCATCTAAAATAGACGATGTATAGTCTATTTAATTATTTGCACATGAATCGGACGATGTATAGTCGATAAAATTTTTTCATAAAAAATTGAAAAAAAGACGATGTATATATAGTCCATTTTATTTTTTTCATAAAAAAATTTTTTCTATGAAAAATGGATGATGTATAGTTTATTAAATTCTTTGCACGAAAAGAAGACGACGTATATAGTCCATTTAATTTTTTAGATACGAAATGGACGAATTATAGCCAATTAAATTTTTTTTTTTAATTTAAAAATGGACGATGTATAGTCCATTAAATTTTGTATATATAGTCAGTCCATTTAATTTTTTGCATCTAAAATAAACGATGTATAGTCTATTTAATTATTTGCACATGAATCGGACGATTTATAGTCGATAAAATTTTTTCATAAAAAATTGAAAAAAAGACGATGTATATTTTGCATGAAAAATGGATGATGTATAGTTTATTAAATTCTTTGCACGAAAAGAAGACGACGTATATAGTCCATTTAATTTTTTAGATACGAAATGGACGAATTATAGTCAATTAAATTTTTTTTTTTATTTAAAAATGGACGATGTATAGTCCATTAAATTTTGTATATATAGTCAGTCCATTTAATTTTTTGCATCTAAAATAGACGATGTATAGTCTATTTAATTATTTGCACATGAATCGGACGATTTATAGTCGATAAAATTTTTTCATAAAAAATTGAAAAAAAGACGATGTATATATAGTCCACTATATTTTTTTCATAAAAAAATTTTTTGCATGAAAAATGGATGATGTATAGTTTATTAAATTCTTTGCACGAAAAGAAGACGACGTATATAGTCCATTTAATTTTTTAGATACGAAATGGACGAATTATAGTCAATTAATTTTTTTTTTAATTTAAAAATGGACGATGTATAGTCCATTAAATTTTGTATATATAGTCAGTCCATTTAATTTTTTGCATCTAAAATAGACGATGTATAGTCTATTTAATTATTTGCACATGAATCGGACGATTTATAGTCGATAAAATTTTTTCATAAAAAATTGAAAAAAAGACGATGTATATAGTCCACTATATTTTTTTCATAAAAAAGTTTTTTGCATGAAAAATGGATGATGTATAGTTTATTAAATTCTTTGCACGAAAAGAAGACGACGTATATAGTCCATTTAATTTTTTAGATACGAAATGGACGAATTATAGTCAATTAATTTTTTTTTTAATTTAAAAATGGACGATGTATAGTCCATTAAATTTTGTATATATAGTCAGTCCATTTAATTTTTTGCATCTAAAATAAACGATGTATAGTCTATTTAATTATTTGCACATGAATCGGACGATTTATAGTCGATAAAATTTTTTCATAAAAAATTGAAAAAAAGACGATGTATAGTCCACTATATTTTTTTCATAAAAAAATTTTTTGCATGAAAAATGGATGATGTATAGTTTATTAAATTCTTTGCACGAAAAGAAGACGACGTATATAGTCCATTTAATTTTTTAGATACGAAATGGACGAATTATAGTCAATTAATTTTTTTTTTAATTTAAAAATGGACGATGTATAGTCCATTAAATTTTGTATATATAGTCAGTCCATTTAATTTTTTGCATCTAAAATAGACGATGTATAGTCCATTTAATTATTTGCACATGAATCGGACGATTTATAGTCGATAAAATTTTTTCATAAAAAATTGAAAAAAAGACGATGTATATAGTACACTATATTTTTTTCATAAAAAAATTTTTTGCATGAAAAATAGATGGTGTATAGTTTATTTAATTCTTTGCACGAAAAGAAGACGACGTATATAGTCCATTTAATTTTTTAGATACGAAATGGACGAATTATAGCCAATTAAATTTTTTTTTTTAATTTAAAAATGGACGATGTATAGTGCATTAAATTTTGTATATATAGTCAGTCCATTTAATTTTTTGCATCTAAAATAAACGATGTATAGTCTATTTAATTATTTGCACATGAATCGGACGATTTATAGTCGATAAAATTTTTTCATAAAAAATTGAAAAAAAGACGATGTATTATAGTCCATTATATTTTTTTCATAAAAAAATTTTTTGCATGAAAAATGGATGATGTATAGTTTATTAAATTCTTTGCACGAAAAGAAGACGACGTATATAGTCCATTTAATTTTTTAGATACGAAATGGACGAATTATAGTCAATTAAATTTTTTTTTTTAATTTAAAAATGGACGATGTATAGTCCATTAAATTTTGTATATATAGTCAGTCCATTTAATTTTTTGCATCTAAAATAGACGATGTAGAGTCTATTTAATTATTTGCACATGAATCGGACGATTTATAGTCGATAAAATTTTTTCATAAAAAATTGAAAAAAAGACGATGTATATATAGTCCATTATATTTTTTTCATAAAAAAATTTTTTCTATGAAAAATGGATGATGTATAGTTTATTAAATTCTTTGCACGAAAAGAAGACGACGTATATAGTCCATTTAATTTTTTAGATACGAAATGGACGAATTATAGTCAATTAAATTTTTTTTTTTTTAATTTAAAAATGGACGATGTATAGTCCATTAAATTTTGTATATATAGTCAGTCCATTTAATTTTTTGCATCTAAAATAGACGATGTATAGTCTATTTAATTATTTGCACATGAATCGGACGATTTATAGTCGATAAAATTTTTTCATAAAAAATTGAAAAAAAGACGATGTATAGTCCACTATATTTTTTTCATAAAAAAATTTTTTGCATGAAAAATGGATGATGTATAGTTTATTAAATTCTTTGCACGAAAAGAAGACGACGTATATAGTCCATTTAATTTTTTAGATACGAAATGGACGAATTATAGTCAATTAATTTTTTTTTTTATTTAAAAATGGACGATGTATAGTCCATTAAATTTTGTATATATAGTCAGTCCATTTAATTTTTTGCATCTAAAATAGACGATATATAGTCTATTTAATTATTTGCACATGAATCGGACGATTTATAGTCGATAAAATTTTTTCATAAAAAATTTAAAAAAAGACGATGTATATAGTCCACTATATTTTTTTCATAAGAAAATTTTTTGCATGAAAAATGGATGATGTATAGTTTATTAAATTCCTTGCACGAAAAGAAGACGACGTATATAGTCCATTTAATTTTTTAGATACGAAATGGACGAATTATAGCCAATTAAATTTTTTTTTTTTAATTTAAAAATGGACGATGTATAGTCCATTAAATTTTGTATATATAGTCAGTCCATTTAATTTTTTGCATCTAAAATAGACGATATATAGTCTATTTAATTATTTGCACATGAATCGGACGATTTATAGTCGATAAAATTTTTTCATAAAAAATTGAAAAAAAGACGATGTATATAGTCCACTATATTTTTTTCATAAAAAAATTTTTTCTATGAAAAATGGATGATGTATAGTTTATTAAATTCTTTGCACGAAAAGAAGACGACGTATATAGTCCATTTAATTTTTTAGATACGAAATGGACGAATTATAGTCAATTAAATTTTTTTTTTAATTTAAAAATGGACGATGTATAGTCCATTAAATTTTGTATATATAGTCAGTCCATTTAATTTTTTGCATCTAAAATAGACGATGTATAGTCTATTTAATTATTTGCACATGAATCGGACGATTTATAGTCGATAAAATTTTTTCATAAAAAATTGAAAAAAAGACGATGTATATAGTCCACTATATTTTTTTCATAAAAAAATTTTTTGCATGAAAAATGGATGATGTATAGTTTATTAAATTCTTTGCACGAAAAGAAGACGACGTATATAGTCCATTTAATTTTTTAGATACGAAATGGACGAATTATAGCCAATTAAATTTTTTTTTTAATTTAAAAATGGACGATGTATAGTCCATTAAATTTTGTATATATAGTCAGTCCATTTAATTTTTTGCATCTAAGATAGACGATGTATAGTCTATTTAATTATTTGCACATGAATCGGACGATTTATAGTCGATAAAATTTTTTCATAAAAAATTTAAAAAAAGACGATGTATAGTCCACTATATTTTTTTCATAAAAAAATTTTTTGCATGAAAAATGGATGATGTATAGTTTATTAAATTCTTTGCACGAAAAGAAGACGACGTATATAGTCCATTTAATTTTTTAGATACGAAATGGACGAATTATAGTCAATTAAATTTTTTTTTTAATTTAAAAATGGACGATGTATAGTCCATTAAATTTTGTATATATAGTCAGTCCATTTAATTTTTTGCATCTAAAATAAACGATGTATAGTCTATTTAATTATTTGCACATGAATCGGACGATTTATAGTCGATAAAATTTTTTCATAAAAAATTGAAAAAAAGACGATGTATAGTCCACTATATTTTTTTCATAAAAAAATTTTTTCCATGAAAAATGGATGAGTTTATTAAATTCTTTGCACGAAAAGAAGACGACGTATATAGTCCATTTAATTTTTTAGATACGAAATGGACGAATTGTAGTCAATTAATTTTTTTTTAAATTTAAAAATGGACGATGTATAGTCCATTAAATTTTGTATATATAGTCAGTCCATTTAATTTTTTGCATCTAAAATAGACGATGTATAGTCTATTTAATTATTTGCACATGAATCGGACGATTTATAGTCGATAAAATTTTTTCATAAAAAATTGAAAAAAGACGATGTATTATAGTCCACTATATTTTTTTCATAAAAAAATTTTTTGCATGAAAAATGGATGATGTATAGTTTATTAAATTCTTTGCACGAAAAGAAGACGACGTATATAGTCCATTTAATTTTTTAGATACGAAATGGACGAATTATAGTCAATTAATTTTTTTTTTAATTTAAAAATGGACGATGTATAGTCCATTAAATTTTGTATATATAGTCAGTCCATTTAATTTTTTGCATCTAAAATAGACGATGTATAGTCTATTTAATTATTTGCACATGAATCGGACGATTTATAGTCGATAAAATTTTTTCATAAAAAATTTAAAAAAAGACGATGTATATAGTACACTATATTTTTTTCATAAAAAAATTTTTTGCATGAAAAATAGATGGTGCTATAGTTTATTAAATTCTTTGCACGAAAAGAAGACGACGTATATAGTCCATTTAATTTTTTAGATACGAAATGGACGAATTATAGCCAATTAAATTTTTTTTTTAAATTTAAAAATGGACGATGTATAGTCCATTAAATTTTGTATATATAGTCAGTCCATTTAAATTTTTGCATCTAAAATAAACGATGTATAGTCTATTTAATTATTTGCACATGAATCGGACGATTTATAGTCGATAAAATTTTTTCATAAAAAATTGAAAAAAAGACGATGTATTATAGTCCATTATATTTTTTTCATAAAAAAATTTTTTGCATGAAAAATGGATGATGTATAGTTTATTAAATTCTTTGCACGAAAAGAAGACGACGTATATAGTCCATTTAATTTTTTAGATACGAAATGGACGAATTATAGTCAATTAAATTTTTTTTTTTTAATTTAAAAATGGACGATGTATAGTCCATTAAATTTTGTATATATAGTCAGTCCATTTAATTTTTTGCATCTAAAATAGACGATGTAGAGTCTATTTAATTATTTGCACATGAATCGGACGATTTATAGTCGATAAAATTTTTTCATAAAAAATTGAAAAAAAGACGATGTATATATAGTCCATTATATTTTTTTCATAAAAAAATTTTTTCTATGAAAAATGGATGATGTATAGTTTATTAAATTCTTTGCACGAAAAGAAGACGACGTATATAGTCCATTTAATTTTTTAGATACGAAATGGACGAATTATAGTCAATTAAATTTTTTTTTTTTTAATTTAAAAATGGACGATGTATAGTCCATTAAATTTTGTATATATAGTCAGTCCATTTAATTTTTTGCATCTAAAATAGACGATGTATAGTCTATTTAATTATTTGCACATGAATCGGACGATTTATAGTCGATAAAATTTTTTCATAAAAAATTGAAAAAAAGACGATGTATAGTCCACTATATTTTTTTCATAAAAAAATTTTTTGCATGAAAAATGGATGATGTATAGTTTATTAAATTATTTGCACGAAAAGAAGACGACGTATATAGTCCATTTAATTTTTTAGATACGAAATGGACGAATTATAGTCAATTAATTTTTTTTTTTATTTAAAAATGGACGATGTATAGTCCATTAAATTTTGTATATATAGTCAGTCCATTTAATTTTTTGCATCTAAAATAGACGATATATAGTCTATTTAATTATTTGCACATGAATCGGACGATTTATAGTCGATAAAATTTTTTCATAAAAAATTTAAAAAAGACGATGTATATAGTCCACTATATTTTTTTCATAAGAAAATTTTTTGCATGAAAAATGGATGATGTATAGTTTATTAAATTCTTTGCACGAAAAGAAGACGACGTATATAGTCCATTTAATTTTTTAGATACGAAATGGACGAATTATAGCCAATTAAATTTTTTTTTTTTTAATTTAAAAATGGACGATGTATAGTCCATTAAATTTTGTATATATAGTCAGTCCATTTAATTTTTTGCATCTAAAATAGACGATATATAGTCTATTTAATTATTTGCACATGAATCGGACGATTATAGTCGATAAAATTTTTTCATAAAAAATTGAAAAAAAGACGATGTATATAGTCCACTATATTTTTTTCATAAAAAAATTTTTTCTATGAAAAATGGATGATGTATAGTTTATTAAATTCTTTGCACGAAAAGAAGACGACGTATATAGTCCATTTAATTTTTTAGATACGAAATGGACGAATTATAGTCAATTAAATTTTTTTTTAATTTAAAAATGGACGATGTATAGTCCATTAAATTTTGTATATATAGTCAGTCCATTTAATTTTTTGCATCTAAAATAGACGATGTATAGTCTATTTAATTATTTGCACATGAATCGGACGATTTATAGTCGATAAAATTTTTTCATAAAAAATTGAAAAAAAGACGATGTATATAGTCCACTATATTTTTTTCATAAAAAAATTTTTTGCATGAAAAATGGATGATGTATAGTTTATTAAATTCTTTGCACGAAAAGAAGACGACGTATATAGTCCATTTAATTTTTTAGATACGAAATGGACGAATTATAGCCAATTAAATTTTTTTTTTTAATTTAAAAATGGACGATGTATAGTCCATTAAATTTTGTATATATAGTCAGTCCATTTAATTTTTTGCATCTAAGATAGACGATGTATAGTCTATTTAATTATTTGCACATGAATCGGACGATTTATAGTCGATAAAATTTTTTCATAAAAATTGAAAAAAAGACGATGTATAATAGTCCACTATATTTTTTTCATAAAAAAAATTTTTGCATGAAAAATGGATGATGTATAGTTTATTAAATTCTTTGCACGAAAAGAAGACGACGTATATAGTCCATTTAATTTTTTAGATACGAAATGGACGAATTATAGTCAATTAAATTTTTTTTTTAATTTAAAAATGGACGATGTATAGTCCATTAAATTTTGTATATATAGTCAGTCCATTTAATTTTTTGCATCTAAAATAAACGATGTATAGTCTATTTAATTATTTGCACATGAATCGGACGATTTATAGTCGATAAAATTTTTTCATAAAAAATTGAAAAAAAGACGATGTATAGTCCACTATATTTTTTTCATAAAAAAATTTTTTCCATGAAAAATGGATGAGTTTATTAAATTCTTTGCACGAAAAGAAGACGACGTATATAGTCCATTTAATTTTTTAGATACGAAATGGACGAATTGTAGTCAATTAATTTTTTTTTTAAATTTAAAAATGGACGATGTATAGTCCATTAAATTTTGTATATATAGTCAGTCCATTTAATTTTTTGCATCTAAAATAGACGATGTATAGTCTATTTAATTATTTGCACATGAATCGACGATTTATAGTCGATAAAATTTTTTCATAAAAAATTGAAAAAAAGACGATGTATAGTCCACTATATTTTTTTCATAAAAAAATTTTTTGCATGAAAAATGGATGATGTATAGTTTATTAAATTCTTTGCACGAAAAGAAGACGACGTATATAGTCCATTTAATTTTTTAGATACGAAATGGACGAATTATAGTCAATTAAATTTTTTTTTTAATTTAAAAATTGACGATGTATAGTCCATTAAATTTTGTATATATAGTCAGTCCATTTAATTTTTTGCATCTAAAATAGACGATGTATAGTCTATTTAATTATTTGCACATGAATCGGACGATTTATAGTCGATAAAATTTTTTCATAAAAAATTGAAAAAAAGACGATGTATAGTCCACTATATTTTTTTCATAAAAAAATTTTTTGCATGAAAAATGGATGATGTATAGTTTATTAAATTCTTTGCACGAAAAGAAGACGACGTATATAGTCCATTTAATTTTTTAGATACGAAATGGACGAATTATAGTCAATTAAATTTTTTTTTTAATTTAAAAATGGACGATGTATAGTCCATTAAATTTTGTATATATAGTCAGTCCATTTAATTTTTTGCATCTAAAATAAACGATGTATAGTCTATTTAATTATTTGCACATGAATCGGACGATTTATAATCGATAAAATTTTTTCATAAAAAATTTAAAAAAAGACGATGTATAGTCCATTATATTTTTTCATAAAAAAATTTTTTGCATGAAAAATGGATGATGTATAGTTTATTAAATTCTTTGCACGAAAAGAAGACGACGTATATAGTCCATTTAATTTTTTAGATACGAAATGGACGAATTATAGCCAATTTAATTTTTTTTTTTAATTTAAAAATGGACGATGTATAGTCCATTAAATTTTGTATATATAGTCAGTCCATTCAATTTTTTGCATCTAAAATAGACGATGTATAGTCTATTTAATTATTTGCACATGAATCGGACGATGTATAGTCGATAAAATTTTTTCATAAAAAATTGAAAAAAAGACGATGTATAGTCCATTATATTTTTTTCATAAAAAAATTTTTTCTATGAAAAATGGATGATGTATAGTTTATTAAATTCTTTGCACGAAAAGAAGACGACGTATATAGTCCATTTAATTTTTTAGATACGAAATGGACGAATTATAGTCAATTAAATTTTTTTTTTTAATTTAAAAATGGACGATGTATAGTCCATTAAATTTTGTATATATAGTCAGTCCATTTAATTTTTTGCATCTAAAATAGACGATGTATAGTCTATTTAATTATTTGCACATGAATCGGACGATTTATAGTCGATAAAATTTTTTCATAAAAAATTGAAAAAAAGACGATGTATAGTCCACTATATTTTTTTCATAAAAAAATTTTTTGCATGAAAAATGGATGATGTATAGTTTATTAAATTCTTTGCACGAAAAGAAGACGACGTATATAGTCCATTTAATTTTTTAGATACGAAATGGACGAATTATAGTCAATTAAATTTATTTTTTAATTTAAAAATGGACGATGTATAGTCCATTAAATTTTGTATATATAGTCAGTCCATTTAATTTTTTGCATCTAAAATAGACGATGTATAGTCTATTTAATTATTTGCACATGAATCGGACGATTTATAGTCGATAAAATTTTTTCATAAAAAATTGAAAAAAATACGATGTATATAGTCCACTATATTTTTTTCATAAAAAAATTTTTTGCATGAAAAATGGATGATGTATAGTTTATTAATTTCTTTGCACGAAAAGAAGACGACGTATATAGTCCATTTAATTTTTTAGATACGAAATGGACGAATTATAGTCAATTAAATTTTTTTTTTAATTTAAAAATGGACGATGTATAGTCCATTAAATTTTGTATATATAGTCAGTCCATTTAATTTTTTGCATCTAAAATAGACGATGTATAGTTTATTTAATTATTTGCACATGAATCGGACGATTTATAGTCGATAAAATTTTTTCATAAAAAATTGAAAAAAGACGATGTATAGTCCACTATATTTTTTTCATAAAAAAATTTTTTGCATGAAAAATGGATGATGTATAGTTTATTAAATTCTTTGCACGAAAAGAAGACGACGTATATAGTCCATTTAATTTTTTAGATACGAAATGGACGAATTATAGTCAATTAAATTTTTTTTTTAATTTAAAAATGGACGATGTATAGTCCATTAAATTTTGTATATATAGTCAGTCCATTTAATTTTTTGCATCTAAAATAAACGATGTATAGTCTATTTAATTATTTGCACATGAATCGGACGATTTATAGTCGATAAAATTTTTTCATAAAAAATTGAAAAAAGACACGATGTATAGTCCACTATATATTTTTCATAAAAAAATTTTTTGCATGAAAAATGGATGATGTATAGTTTATTAAATTCTTTGCACGAAAAGAAGACGACGTATATAGTCCATTTAATTTTTTAGATACGAAATGGACGAATTATAGCCAATTTAATTTTTTTTTTTTAATTTAAAAATGGACGATGTATAGTCCACTAAATTTTGTATATATAGTCAGTCCATTCAATTTTTTGCATCTTAAATAGACGATGTATAGTCTATTTAATTATTTGCACATGAATCGGACGATGTATAGTCGATAAAATTTTTTCATAAAAAATTGAAAAAAAGACGATGTATAGTCCACTATATTTTTTTCATAAAAAAATTTTTTGCATGAAAAATGGATGATGTATAGTTTATTAAATTCTTTGCACGAAAAGAAGACGACGTATATAGTCCATTTAATTTTTTAGATACGAAATGGACGAATTATAGCCAATTAAATTTTTTTTTTTTAATTTAAAAATGGACGATGTATAGTCCATTAAATTTTGTATATATAGTCAGTCCATTTAATTTTTTGCTAAAATAAACGATGTATAGTCTATTTAATTATTTGCACATGAATCGGACGATTTATAGTCGATAAAATTTTTTCATAAAAAATTGAAAAAAAGACACTATATTTTTTTCATAAAAAAATTTTTTGCATGAAAAATGGATGATGTATAGTTTATTAAATTCTTTGCACGAAAAGAAGACGACGTATATAGTCCATTTAATTTTTTAGATACGAAATGGACGAATTATAGCCAATTTAATTTTTTTTTTTAATTTAAAAATGGACGATGTATAGTCCATTAAATTTTGTATATATAGTCAGTCCATTCAATTTTTTGCATCTAAAATAGACGATGTATAGTCTATTTAATTATTTGCACATGAATCGGACGATTTATAGTCGATAAAATTTTTTCATAAAAAATTGAAAAAAAGACGATGTATAGTCCATTATATTTTTTCATAAAAAAATTTTTTCTATGAAAAATGGATGATGTATAGTTTATTAAATTCTTTGCACGAAAAGAAGACGACGTATATAGTCCATTTAATTTTTTAGATACGAAATGGACGAATTATAGTCAATTAAATTTTTTTTTTTAATTTAAAAATGGACGATGTATAGTCCATTAAATTTTGTATATATAGTCAATCCATTTAATTTTTTGCATCTAAAATAGACGATGTATAGTCTATTTAATTATTTGCACATGAATCGGACGATTTATAGTCGATAAAATTTTTTCATAAAAATTTGAAAAAAAGACGATGTATAGTCCACTATATTTTTTTCATAAAAAAATTTTTTCCATGAAAAATGGATGATGTATAGTTTATTAAATTCTTTGCACGAAAAGAAGACGACGTATATAGTCCATTTAATTTTTTAGATACGAAATGGACGAATTATAGTCAATTAAATTTATTTTTTAATTTAAAAATGGACGATGTATAGTCCATTAAATTTTGTATATATAGTCAGTCCATTTAATTTTTTGCATCTAAAATAGACGATGTATAGTCTATTTAATTATTTGCACATGAATCGGACGATTTATAGTCGATAAAATTTTTTCATAAAAAATTGAAAAAAAGACGATGTATAGTCCATTATATTTTTTTCATAAAAAAATTTTTTCTATGAAAAATGGATGATGTATAGTTTATTAAATTCTTTGCACGAAAAGAAGACGACGTATATAGTCCATTTAATTTTTTAGATACGAAATGGACGAATTATAGTCAATTAAATTTTTTTTTAATTTAAAAATGGACGATGTATAGTCCATTAAATTTTGTATATATAGTCAGTCCATTTAATTTTTTGCATCTAAAATAGACGATGTATAGTCTATTTAATTATTTGCACATGAATCGGACGATTTATAGTCGATAAAATTTTTTCATAAAAAATTGAAAAAAAGGCGATGTTATAGTCCACTATATTTTTTTCATAAAAAAATTTTTTGCATGAAAAATGGATGATGTATAGTTTATTAAATTCTTTGCACGAAAAGAAGACGACGTATATAGTCCATTTAATTTTTTAGATACGAAATGGACGAATTATAGTCAATTAAATTTTTTTTTTAATTTAAAAATGGACGATGTATAGTCCATTAAATTTTGTATATATAGTCAGTCCATTTAATTTTTTGCATCTAAAATAAACGATGTATAGTCTATTTAATTATTTGCACATGAATCGGACGATTTATAGTCGATAAAATTTTTTCATAAAAAATTGAAAAAAAGACACTATATTTTTTTCATAAAAAAATTTTTTGCATGAAAAATGGATGATGTATAGTTTATTAAATTCTTTGCACGAAAAGAAGACGACGTATATAGTCCATTTAATTTTTTAGATACGAAATGGACGAATTATAGCCAATTTAATTTTTTTTTTAATTTAAAAATGGACGATGTATAGTCCATTAAATTTTGTATATATAGTCAGTCCATTCAATTTTTTGCATCTAAAATAGACGATGTATAGTCTATTTAATTATTTGCACATGAATCGGACGATTTATAGTCGATAAAATTTTTTCATAAAAAATTGAAAAAAAGACGATGTATAGTCCATTATATTTTTTCATAAAAAAATTTTTTCTATGAAAAATGGATGATGTATAGTTTATTAAATTCTTTGCACGAAAAGAAGACGACGTATATAGTCCATTTAATTTTTTAGATACGAAATGGACGAATTATAGTCAATTAAATTTTTTTTTTTAATTTAAAAATGGACGATGTATAGTCCATTAAATTTTGTATATATAGTCAATCCATTTAATTTTTTGCATCTAAAATAGACGATGTATAGTCTATTTAATTATTTGCACATGAATCGGACGATTTATAGTCGATAAAATTTTTTCATAAAAATTTGAAAAAAAGACGATGTATAGTCCACTATATTTTTTTCATAAAAAAATTTTTTCCATGAAAAATGGATGATGTATAGTTTATTAAATTCTTTGCACGAAAAGAAGACGACGTATATAGTCCATTTAATTTTTTAGATACGAAATGGACGAATTATAGTCAATTAATTTTTTTTTTTAATTTAAAAATGGACGATGTATAGTCCATTAAATTTTGTATATATAGTCAGTCCATTTAATTTTTTGCATCTAAAATAGACGATGTATAGTCTATTTAATTATTTGCACATGAATCGGACGATTTATAGTCGATAAAATTTTTTCATAAAAAATTGAAAAAAAGACGATGTATAGTCCACTATATTTTTTTCATAAAAAAATTTTTTCCATGAAAAATGGATGATGTATAGTTTATTAAATTCTTTGCACGAAAAGAAGACGACGTATATAGTCCATTTAATTTTTTAGATACGAAATGGACGAATTATAGCCAATTTAATTTTTTTTTTAATTTAAAAATGGACGATGTATAGTCCATTAAATTTTGTATATATAGTCAGTCCATTAAATTTTTTGCATCTAAAATAGACGATGTATAGTCTATTTAATTATTTGCACATGAATCGGACGATTTATAGTCGATAAAATTTTTTCATAAAAATTGAAAAAAAGACGATGTATAGTCCATTATATTTTTTTCATAAAAAAATTTTTTCTATGAAAAATGGATGATGTATAGTTTATTAAATTCTTTGCACGAAAAGAAGACGACGTATATAGTCCATTTAATTTTTTAGATACGAAATGGACGAATTATAGTCAATTAAATTTTTTTTTTTAATTTAAAAATGGACGATGTATAGTCCATTAAATTTTGTATATATAGTCAGTCCATTTAATTTTTTGCATCTAAAATAGACGATGTATAGTCTATTTAATTATTTGCACATGAATCGGACGATTTATAGTCGATAAAATTTTTTCATAAAAAATTGAAAAAAAGACGATGTATATGAAAAATGGATGATGTATAGTTTATTAAATTCTTTGCACGAAAAGAAGACGACGTATATAGTCCATTTAATTTTTTAGATACGAAATGGACGAATTATAGTCAATTAATTTTTTTTTTTTAATTTAAAAATGGACGATGTATAGTCCATTAAATTTTGTATATATAGTCAGTCCATTTAATTTTTTGCATCTAAAATAGACGATGTATAGTCTATTTAATTATTTGCACATGAATCGGACGATTTATAGTCGATAAAATTTTTTCATAAAAAATTGAAAAAAAGACGATGTATAGTCCACTATATTTTTTTCATAAAAAAATTTTTTGCATGAAAAATGGATGATGTATAGTTTATTAAATTCTTTGCACGAAAAGAAGACGACGTATATAGTCCATTTAATTTTTTAGATACGAAATGGACGAATTATACTCAATTAAATTTTTTTTTTTTAATTTAAAAATGGACGATGTATAGTCCATTAAATTTTGTATATATAGTCAGTCCATTTAATTTTTTGCATCTAAAATAAACGATGTATAGTCTATTTAATTATTTGCACATGAATCGGACGATTTATAGTCGATAAAATTTTTTCATAAAAAATTGAAAAAAAGACGATGTATAGTCCACTATATTTTTTTCATAAAAAAATTTTTTGCATGAAAAATGGATGATGTATAGTTTATTAAATTCTTTGCACGAAAAGAAGACGACGTATATAGTCCATTTAATTTTTTAGATACGAAATGGACGAATTATAGTCAATTAAATTTTTTTTTTTTAATTTAAAAATGGACGATGTATAGTCCATTAAATTTTGTATATATAGTCAGTCCATTTAATTTTTTGCATCTAAAATAGACGATGTATAGTCTATTTAATTATTTGCACATGAATCGGACGATTTATAGTCGATAAAATTTTTTCATAAAAAATTGAAAAAAAGACGATGTATAGTCCACTATATTTTTTTCATAAAAAAATTTTTTGCATGAAAAATGGATGATGTATAGTTTATTAAATTCTTTGCACGAAAAGAAGACGACGTATATAGTCCATTTAATTTTTTAGATACGAAATGGACGAATTATAGCCAATTTAATTTTTTTTTTTAATTTAAAAATGGACGATGTATAGTCCATTAAATTTTGTATATATAGTCAGTTCATTCAATTTTTTGCATCTAAAATAGACGATGTATAGTCCATTTAATTATTTGCACATGAATCGGACGATTTATAGTCGATAAAATTTTTTCATAAAAAATTGAAAAAAAGACGATGTATAGTCCATTATATTTTTTCCATAAAAAAATTTTTTCTATGAGAAATGGATGATGTATAGTTTATTAAATTCTTTGCACGAAAAGAAGACGACGTATATAGTCCATTTAATTTTTTAGATACGAAATGGACGAATTATAGTCAATTAATTTTTTTTTTTTAATTTAAAAATGGACGATGTATAGTCCATTAAATTTTGTATATATAGTCAGTCCATTTAATTTTTTGCATCTAAAATAGACGATGTATAGTCTATTTAATTATTTGCACATGAATCGGACGATTTATAGTCGATAAAATTTTTTCATAAAAAATTGAAAAAAAGACGATGTATATAGTCCACTATATTTTTTTCATAAAAAAATTTTTTGCATGAAAAATGGATGATGTATAGTTTATTAAATTCTTTGCACGAAAAGAAGACGACGTATATAGTCCATTTAATTTTTTAGATACGAAATGGACGAATTATAGCCAATTAATTTTTTTTTTTTAATTTAAAAATGGACGATGTATAGTCCATTAAATTTTGTATATATAGTCAGTCCATTTAATTTTTTGCATCTAAAATAGACGATGTATAGTCTATTTAATTATTTGCACATGAATCGGACGATTTATAGTCGATAAAATTTTTTCATAAAAAATTTAAAATATAGTCCACTATATTTTTTTCATAAAAAAATTTTTTCTATGAAAAATGGATGATGTATAGTTTATTAAATTCTTTGCACGAAAAGAAGACGACGTATATAGTCCATTTAATTTTTTAGATACGAAATGGACGAATTATAGTCAATTAAATTTTTTTTTTAATTTAAAAATGGACGATGTATAGTCCATTAAATTTTGTATATATAGTCAGTCCATTTAATTTTTTGCATCTAAAATAGACGATGTATAGTCTATTTAATTATTTGCACATGAATCGGACGATTTATAGTCGATAAAATTTTTTCATAAAAAATTGAAAAAAAGACGATGTATAGTCCACTATATTTTTTTCATAAAAAAATTTTTGCATGAAAAATGGATGATGTATAGTTTATTAAATTCTTTGCACGAAAAGAAGACGACGTATATAGTCCATTTAATTTTTTAGATACGAAATAGACGAATTATAGTCAATTAAATTTTTTTTTTTATTTAAAAATGGACGATGTATAGTCCATTAAATTTTGTATATATAGTCAGTCCATTTAATTTTTTGCATCTAAAATAAACGATGTATAGTCTATTTAATTATTTGCACATGAATCGGACGATTTATAGTCGATAAAATTTTTTCATAAAAAATTTAAAAAAAGACGATGTATAGTCCACTATATTTTTTTCATAAAAAAATTTTTTGCATGAAAAATGGATGATGTATAGTTTATTAAATTCTTTGCACGAAAAGAAGACGACGTATATAGTCCATTTAATTTTTTAGATACGAAATGGACGAATTATAGTCAATTAAATTTTTTTTTTTTTTTAATTTAAAAATGGACGATGTATAGTCCATTAAATTTTGTATATATAGTCAGTCCATTTAATTTTTTGCATCTAAAATAGACGATGTATAGTCTATTTAATTATTTGCACATGAATCGGACGATTTATAGTCGATAAAATTTTTTCATAAAAAATTGAAAAAAAGACCACTATATTTTTTTCATAAAAAAATTTTTTCTATGAAAAATGGATGATGTATAGTTTATTAAATTCTTTGCACGAAAAGAAGACGACGTATATAGTCCATTTAATTTTTTAGATACGAAATGGACGAATTATAGTCAATTAAATTTTTTTTTTAATTTAAAAATGGACGATGTATAGTCCATTAAATTTTGTATATATAGTCAGTCCATTTAATTTTTTGCATCTAAAATAGACGATGTATAGTCTATTTAATTATTTGCACATGAATCGGACGATTTATAGTCGATAAAATTTTTTCATAAAAAATTGAAAAAAAGACGATGTATAGTCCACTATATTTTTTTCATAAAAAAATTTTTTGCATGAAAAATGGATGATGTATAGTTTATTAAATTCTTTGCACGAAAAGAAGACGACGTATATAGTCCATTTAATTTTTTAGATACGAAATGGACGAATTATAGTCAATTAAATTTTTTTTTTAATTTAAAAATGGACGATGTATAGTCCATTAAATTTTGTATATATAGTCAGTCCATTTAATTTTTTGCATCTAAAATAGACGATGTATAGTCTATTTAATTATTTGCACATGAATCGGACGATTTATAGTCGATAAAATTTTTTCATAAAAAATTGAAAAAAAGACTATATTTATTTCATAAAAAAATTTTTTGCATGAAAAATGGATGATGTATAGTTTATTAAATTCTTTGCACGAAAAGAAGACGACGTATATAGTCCATTTAATTTTTTAGATACGAAATGGACGAATTATAGTCAATTAATTTTTTTTTTAAATTTAAAAATGGACGATGTATAGTCCATTAAATTTTGTATATATAGTCAGTCCATTTAATTTTTTGCATCTAAAATAGACGATGTATAGTCTATTTAATTATTTGCACATGAATCGGACGATTTATAGTCGATAAAATTTTTTCATAAAAAATTGAAAAAAAGACGATGTATATAGTCCACTATATTTTTTTCATAAAAAAATTTTTTGCATGAAAAATGGATGATGTATAGTTTATTAAATTCTTTGCACGAAAAGAAGACGACGTATATAGTCCATTTAATTTTTTAGATACGAAATGGACGAATTGTAGTCAATTAATTTTTTTTTAAATTTAAAAATGGACGATGTATAGTCCATTAAATTTTGTATATATAGTCAGTCCATTTAATTTTTTGCATCTAAAATAGACGATGTATAGTCTATTTAATTATTTGCACATGAATCGGACGATTTATAGTCGATAAAATTTTTTCATAAAAAATTGAAAAAAAGACGATGTATAGTCCACTATATTTTTTTCATAAAAAAATTTTTTGCATGAAAAATGGATGATGTATAGTTTATTAAATTCTTTGCACGAAAAGAAGACGACGTATATAGTCCATTTAATTTTTAAGATACGAAATGGACGAATTATAGTCAATTAAATTTTTTTTTTATTTAAAAATGGACGATGTATAGTCCATTAAATTTTGTATATATAGTCAGTCCATTTAATTTTTTGCATCTAAAATAAACGATGTATAGTCTATTTAATTATTTGCACATGAATCGGACGATTTATAGTCGATAAAATTTTTTCATAAAAAATTGAAAAAAAGACGATGTATATTTTGCATGAAAAATGGATGATGTATAGTTTATTAAATTCTTTGCACGAAAAGAAGACGACGTATATAGTCCATTTAATTTTTTAGATACGAAATGGACGAATTATAGTCAATTAAATTTTTTTTTTTATTTAAAAATGGACGATGTATAGTCCATTAAATTTTGTATATATAGTCAGTCCATTTAATTTTTTGCATCTAAAATAGACGATGTATAGTCTATTTAATTATTTGCACATGAATCGGACGATTTATAGTCGATAAAATTTTTTCATAAAAAATTGAAAAAAAGACGATGTATATATAGTCCACTATATTTTTTTCATAAAAAAATTTTTTGCATGAAAAATGGATGATGTATAGTTTATTAAATTCTTTGCACGAAAAGAAGACGACGTATATAGTCCATTTAATTTTTTAGATACGAAATGGACGAATTATAGTCAATTAATTTTTTTTTTAATTTAAAAATGGACGATGTATAGTCCATTAAATTTTGTATATATAGTCAGTCCATTTAATTTTTTGCATCTAAAATAGACGATGTATAGTCTATTTAATTATTTGCACATGAATCGGACGATTTATAGTCGATAAAATTTTTTCATAAAAAATTGAAAAAAAGACGATGTATATAGTCCACTATATTTTTTTCATAAAAAAATTTTTTGCATGAAAAATGGATGATGTATAGTTTATTAAATTCTTTGCACGAAAAGAAGACGACGTATATAGTCCATTTAATTTTTTAGATACGAAATGGACGAATTATAGTCAATTAATTTTTTTTTTAATTTAAAAATGGACGATGTATAGTCCATTAAATTTTGTATATATAGTCAGTCCATTTAATTTTTTGCATCTAAAATAAACGATGTATAGTCTATTTAATTATTTGCACATGAATCGGACGATTTATAGTCGATAAAATTTTTTCATAAAAAATTGAAAAAAAGACGATGTATAGTCCACTATATTTTTTTCATAAAAAAATTTTTTGCATGAAAAATGGATGATGTATAGTTTATTAAATTCTTTGCACGAAAAGAAGACGACGTATATAGTCCATTTAATTTTTTAGATACGAAATGGACGAATTATTATTATCAATTAATTTTTTTTTTAATTTAAAAATGGACGATGTATAGTCCATTAAATTTTGTATATATAGTCAGTCCATTTAATTTTTTGCATCTAAAATAGACGATGTATAGTCTATTTAATTATTTGCACATGAATCGGACGATTTATAGTCGATAAAATTTTTTCATAAAAAATTGAAAAAAAGACGATGTATATAGTACACTATATTTTTTTCATAAAAAAATTTTTTGCATGAAAAATAGATGGTGTATAGTTTATTAAATTCTTTGCACGAAAAGAAGACGACGTATATAGTCCATTTAATTTTTTAGATACGAAATGGACGAATTATAGCCAATTAAATTTTTTTTTTTAATTTAAAAATGGACGATGTATAGTCCATTAAATTTTGTATATATAGTCAGTCCATTTAATTTTTTGCATCTAAAATAAACGATGTATAGTCTATTTAATTATTTGCACATGAATCGGACGATTTATAGTCGATAAAATTTTTTCATAAAAAATTGAAAAAAAGACGATGTATTATAGTCCATTATATTTTTTTCATAAAAAAATTTTTCCATGAAAAATGGATGATGTATAGTTTATTAAATTCTTTGCACGAAAAGAAGACGACGTATATAGTCCATTTAATTTTTTAGATACGAAATGGACGAATTATAGTCAATTAAATTTTTTTTTTTAATTTAAAAATGGACGATGTATAGTCCATTAAATTTTGTATATATAGTCAGTCCATTTAATTTTTTGCATCTAAAATAGACGATGTAGAGTCTATTTAATTATTTGCACATGAATCGGACGATTTATAGTCGATAAAATTTTTTCATAAAAAATTGAAAAAAAGACGATGTATATATAGTCCATTATATTTTTTTCATAAAAAAATTTTTTCTATGAAAAATGGATGATGTATAGTTTATTAAATTCTTTGCACGAAAAGAAGACGACGTATATAGTCTATTTAATTTTTTAGATACGAAATGGACGAATTATAGTCAATTAAATTTTTTTTTTTTTAATTTAAAAATGGACGATGTATAGTCCATTAAATTTTGTATATATAGTCAGTCCATTTAATTTTTTGCATCTAAAATAGACGATGTATAGTCTATTTAATTATTTGCACATGAATCGGACGATTTATAGTCGATAAAATTTTTTCATAAAAAATTGAAAAAAAGACGATGTATAGTCCACTATATTTTTTTCATAAAAAAATTTTTTGCATGAAAAATGGATGATGTATAGTTTATTAAATTCTTTGCACGAAAAGAAGACGACGTATATAGTCCATTTAATTTTTTAGATACGAAATGGACGAATTATAGTCAATTAATTTTTTTTTTTATTTAAAAATGGACGATGTATAGTCCATTAAATTTTGTATATATAGTCAGTCCATTTAATTTTTTGCATCTAAAATAGACGATATATAGTCTATTTAATTATTTGCACATGAATCGGACGATTTATAGTCGATAAAATTTTTTCATAAAAAATTTAAAAAAAGACGATGTATATAGTCCACTATATTTTTTTCATAAGAAAATTTTTTGCATGAAAAATGGATGATGTATAGTTTATTAAATTCTTTGCACGAAAAGAAGACGACGTATATAGTCCATTTAATTTTTTAGATACGAAATGGACGAATTATAGCCAATTAAATTTTTTTTTTTTAATTTAAAAATGGACGATGTATAGTCCATTAAATTTTGTATATATAGTCAGTCCATTTAATTTTTTGCATCTAAAATAGACGATATATAGTCTATTTAATTATTTGCACATGAATCGGACGATTTATAGTCGATAAAATTTTTTCATAAAAAATTGAAAAAAAGACGATGTATATAGTCCACTATATTTTTTTCATAAAAAAATTTTTTCTATGAAAAATGGATGATGTATAGTTTATTAAATTCTTTGCACGAAAAGAAGACGACGTATATAGTCCATTTAATTTTTTAGATACGAAATGGACGAATTATAGTCAATTAAATTTTTTTTTTTAATTTAAAAATGGACGATGTATAGTCCATTAAATTTTGTATATATAGTCAGTCCATTTAATTTTTTGCATCTAAAATAGACGATGTATAGTCTATTTAATTATTTGCACATGAATCGGACGATTTATAGTCGATAAAATTTTTTCATAAAAAATTGAAAAAAAGACGATGTATATAGTCCACTATATTTTTTTCATAAAAAAATTTTTTGCATGAAAAATGGATGATGTATAGTTTATTAAATTCTTTGCACGAAAAGAAGACGACGTATATAGTCCATTTAATTTTTTAGATACGAAATGGACGAATTATAGCCAATTAAATTTTTTTTTTTAATTTAAAAATGGACGATGTATAGTCCATTAAATTTTGTATATATAGTCAGTCCATTTAATTTTTTGCATCTAAGATAGACGATGTATAGTCTATTTAATTATTTGCACATGAATCGGACGATTTATAGTCGATAAAATTTTTTCATAAAAAATTGAAAAAAAGACGATGTATAGTCCACTATATTTTTTTCATAAAAAAATTTTTTGCATGAAAAATGGATGATGTATAGTTTATTAAATTCTTTGCACGAAAAGAAGACGACGTATATAGTCCATTTAATTTTTTAGATACGAAATGGACGAATTATAGTCAATTAAATTTTTTTTTTAATTTAAAAATGGACGATGTATAGTCCATTAAATTTTGTATATATAGTCAGTCCATTTAATTTTTTGCATCTAAAATAAACGATGTATAGTCTATTTAATTATTTGCACATGAATCGGACGATTTATAGTCGATAAAATTTTTTCATAAAAAATTGAAAAAAAGACGATGTATAGTCCACTATATTTTTTTCATAAAAAAATTTTTTCCATGAAAAATGGATGAGTTTATTAAATTCTTTGCACGAAAAGAAGACGACGTATATAGTCCATTTAATTTTTTAGATACGAAATGGACGAATTGTAGTCAATTAATTTTTTTTTTAAATTTAAAAATGGACGATGTATAGTCCATTAAATTTTGTATATATAGTCAGTCCATTTAATTTTTTGCATCTAAAATAGACGATGTATAGTCTATTTAATTATTTGCACATGAATCGGACGATTTATAGTCGATAAAATTTTTTCATAAAAAATTGAAAAAAAGACGATGTATAGTCCACTATATTTTTTTCATAAAAAAATTTTTTGCATGAAAAATGGATGATGTATAGTTTATTAAATTCTTTGCACGAAAAGAAGACGACGTATATAGTCCATTTAATTTTTTAGATACGAAATGGACGAATTATAGTCAATTAATTTTTTTTTTAATTTAAAAATGGACGATGTATAGTCCATTAAATTTTGTATATATAGTCAGTCCATTTAATTTTTTGCATCTAAAATAGACGATGTATAGTCTATTTAATTATTTGCACATGAATCGGACGATTTATAGTCGATAAAATTTTTTCATAAAAAATTGAAAAAAAGACGATGTTATAGTACACTATATTTTTTTCATAAAAAAATTTTTTGCATGAAAAATAGATGGTGTATAGTTTATTAAATTCTTTGCACGAAAAGAAGACGACGTATATAGTCCATTTAATTTTTTAGATACGAAATGGACGAATTATAGCCAATTAAATTTTTTTTTTTAATTTAAAAATGGACGATGTATAGTCCATTAAATTTTGTATATATAGTCAGTCCATTTAATTTTTTGCATCTAAAATAAACGATGTATAGTCTATTTAATTATTTGCACATGAATCGGACGATTTATAGTCGATAAAATTTTTTCATAAAAAATTGAAAAAAAGACGATGTATTATAGTCCATTATATTTTTTTCATAAAAAAATTTTTTGCATGAAAAATGGATGATGTATAGTTTATTAAATTCTTTGCACGAAAAGAAGACGACGTATATAGTCCATTTAATTTTTTAGATACGAAATGGACGAATTATAGTCAATTAAATTTTTTTTTTTAATTTAAAAATGGACGATGTATAGTCCATTAAATTTTGTATATATAGTCAGTCCATTTAATTTTTTGCATCTAAAATAGACGATGTAGAGTTTATTTAATTATTTGCACATGAATCGGACGATTTATAGTCGATAAAATTTTTTCATAAAAAATTGAAAAAAAGACGATGTATATATAGTCCATTATATTTTTTTCATAAAAAAATTTTTTCTATGAAAAATGGATGATGTATAGTTTATTAAATTCTTTGCACGAAAAGAAGACGACGTATATAGTCCATTTAATTTTTTAGATACGAAATGGACGAATTATAGTCAATTAAATTTTTTTTTTTTTAATTTAAAAATGGACGATGTATAGTCCATTAAATTTTGTATATATAGTCAGTCCATTTAATTTTTTGCATCTAAAATAGACGATGTATAGTCTATTTAATTATTTGCACATGAATCGGACGATTTATAGTCGATAAAATTTTTTCATAAAAAATTGAAAAAAAGACGATGTATAGTCCACTATATTTTTTTCATAAAAAAATTTTTTGCATGAAAAATGGATGATGTATAGTTTATTAAATTCTTTGCACGAAAAGAAGACGACGTATATAGTCCATTTAATTTTTTAGATACGAAATGGACGAATTATAGTCAATTAATTTTTTTTTTTATTTAAAAATGGACGATGTATAGTCCATTAAATTTTGTATATATAGTCAGTCCATTTAATTTTTTGCATCTAAAATAGACGATATATAGTCTATTTAATTATTTGCACATGAATCGGACGATTTATAGTCGATAAAATTTTTTCATAAAAAATTTAAAAAAAGACGATGTATATAGTCCACTATATTTTTTTCATAAGAAAATTTTTTGCATGAAAAATGGATGATGTATAGTTTATTAAATTCTTTGCACGAAAAGAAGACGACGTATATAGTCCATTTAATTTTTTAGATACGAAATGGACGAATTATAGCCAATTAAATTTTTTTTTTTTAATTTAAAAATGGACGATGTATAGTCCATTAAATTTTGTATATATAGTCAGTCCATTTAATTTTTTGCATCTAAAATAGACGATATATAGTCTATTTAATTATTTGCACATGAATCGGACGATTTATAGTCGATAAAATTTTTTCATAAAAAATTGAAAAAAAGACGATGTATATAGTCCACTATATTTTTTTCATAAAAAAATTTTTTCTATGAAAAATGGATGATGTATAGTTTATTAAATTCTTTGCACGAAAAGAAGACGACGTATATAGTCCATTTAATTTTTTAGATACGAAATGGACGAATTATAGTCAATTAAATTTTTTTTTTAATTTAAAAATGGACGATGTATAGTCCATTAAATTTTGTATATATAGTCAGTCCATTTAATTTTTTGCATCTAAAATAGACGATGTATAGTCTATTTAATTATTTGCACATGAATCGGACGATTTATAGTCGATAAAATTTTTTCATAAAAAATTGAAAAAAAGACGATGTATATAGTCCACTATATTTTTTTCATAAAAAAATTTTTTGCATGAAAAATGGATGATGTATAGTTTATTAAATTCTTTGCACGAAAAGAAGACGACGTATATAGTCCATTTAATTTTTTAGATACGAAATGGACGAATTATAGCCAATTAAATTTTTTTTTTTAATTTAAAAATGGACGATGTATAGTCCATTAAATTTTGTATATATAGTCAGTCCATTTAATTTTTTGCATCTAAGATAGACGATGTATAGTCTATTTAATTATTTGCACATGAATCGGACGATTTATAGTCGATAAAATTTTTTCATAAAAAATTGAAAAAAAGACGATGTATAGTCCACTATATTTTTTTCATAAAAAAATTTTTTGCATGAAAAATGGATGATGTATAGTTTATTAAATTCTTTGCACGAAAAGAAGACGACGTATATAGTCCATTTAATTTTTTAGATACGAAATGGACGAATTATAGTCAATTAAATTTTTTTTTTAATTTAAAAATGGACGATGTATAGTCCATTAAATTTTGTATATATAGTCAGTCCATTTAATTTTTTGCATCTAAAATAAACGATGTATAGTCTATTTAATTATTTGCACATGAATCGGACGATTTATAGTCGATAAAATTTTTTCATAAAAAATTGAAAAAAAGACGATGTATAGTCCACTATATTTTTTTCATAAAAAAATTTTTTCCATGAAAAATGGATGAGTTTATTAAATTCTTTGCACGAAAAGAAGACGACGTATATAGTCCATTTAATTTTTTAGATACGAAATGGACGAATTGTAGTCAATTAATTTTTTTTTTAAATTTAAAAATGGACGATGTATAGTCCATTAAATTTTGTATATATAGTCAGTCCATTTAATTTTTTGCATCTAAAATAGACGATGTATAGTCTATTTAATTATTTGCACATGAATCGGACGATTTATAGTCGATAAAATTTTTTCATAAAAAATTGAAAAAAAGACGATGTATAGTCCACTATATTTTTTTCATAAAAAAATTTTTTGCATGAAAAATGGATGATGTATAGTTTATTAAATTCTTTGCACGAAAAGAAGACGACGTATATAGTCCATTTAATTTTTTAGATACGAAATGGACGAATTATAGTCAATTAAATTTTTTTTTTTATTTAAAAATTGACGATGTATAGTCCATTAAATTTTGTATATATAGTCAGTCCATTTAATTTTTTGCATCTAAAATAGACGATGTATAGTCTATTTAATTATTTGCACATGAATCGGACGATTTATAGTCGATAAAATTTTTTCATAAAAAATTGAAAAAAAGACGATGTATAGTCCACTATATTTTTTTCATAAAAAAATTTTTTGCATGAAAAATGGATGATGTATAGTTTATTAAATTCTTTGCACGAAAAGAAGACGACGTATATAGTCCATTTAATTTTTTAGATACGAAATGGACGAATTATAGTCAATTAAATTTTTTTTTTAATTTAAAAATGGACGATGTATAGTCCATTAAATTTTGTATATATAGTCAGTCCATTTAATTTTTTGCATCTAAAATAAACGATGTATAGTCTATTTAATTATTTGCACATGAATCGGACGATTTATAATCGATAAAATTTTTTCATAAAAAATTTAAAAAAAGACGATGTATAGTCCATTATATTTTTTTCATAAAAAAATTTTTTGCATGAAAAATGGATGATGTATAGTTTATTAAATTCTTTGCACGAAAAGAAGACGACGTATATAGTCCATTTATTTTTTTAGATACGAAATGGACGAATTATAGCCAATTTAATTTTTTTTTTTAATTTAAAAATGGACGATGTATAGTCCATTAAATTTTGTATATATAGTCAGTCCATTCAATTTTTTGCATCTAAAATAGACGATGTATAGTCTATTTAATTATTTGCACATGAATCGGACGATGTATAGTCGATAAAATTTTTTCATAAAAAATTGAAAAAAAGACGATGTATAGTCCATTATATTTTTTTCATAAAAAAATTTTTTCTATGAAAAATGGATGATGTATAGTTTATTAAATTCTTTGCACGAAAAGAAGACGACGTATATAGTCCATTTAATTTTTTAGATACGAAATGGACGAATTATAGTCAATTAAATTTTTTTTTTTAATTTAAAAATGGACGATGTATAGTCCATTAAATTTTGTATATATAGTCAGTCCATTTAATTTTTTGCATCTAAAATAGACGATGTATAGTCTATTTAATTATTTGCACATGAATCGGACGATTTATAGTCGATAAAATTTTTTCATAAAAAATTGAAAAAAAGACGATGTATAGTCCACTATATTTTTTTCATAAAAAAATTTTTTGCATGAAAAATGGATGATGTATAGTTTATTAAATTCTTTGCACGAAAAGAAGACGACGTATATAGTCCATTTAATTTTTTAGATACGAAATGGACGAATTATAGTCAATTAAATTTATTTTTTAATTTAAAAATGGACGATGTATAGTCCATTAAATTTTGTATATATAGTCAGTCCATTTAATTTTTTGCATCTAAAATAGACGATGTATAGTCTATTTAATTATTTGCACATGAATCGGACGATTTATAGTCGATAAAATTTTTTCATAAAAAATTGAAAAAAATACGATGTATATAGTCCACTATATTTTTTTCATAAAAAAATTTTTTGCATGAAAAATGGATGATGTATAGTTTATTAAATTCTTTGCACGAAAAGAAGACGACGTATATAGTCCATTTAATTTTTTAGATACGAAATGGACGAATTATAGTCAATTAAATTTTTTTTTTAATTTAAAAATGGACGATGTATAGTCCATTAAATTTTGTATATATAGTCAGTCCATTTAATTTTTTGCATCTAAAATAGACGATGTATAGTTTATTTAATTATTTGCACATGAATCGGACGATTTATAGTCGATAAAATTTTTTCATAAAAAATTGAAAAAAAGACGATGTATAGTCCACTATATTTTTTTCATAAAAAAATTTTTTGCATGAAAAATGGATGATGTATAGTTTATTAAATTCTTTGCACGAAAAGAAGACGACGTATATAGTCCATTTAATTTTTTAGATACGAAATGGACGAATTATAGCCAATTTAATTTTTTTTTTTTAATTTAAAAATGGACGATGTATAGTCCACTAAATTTTGTATATATAGTCAGTCCATTCAATTTTTTGCATCTTAAATAGACGATGTATAGTCTATTTAATTATTTGCACATGAATCGGACGATGTATAGTCGATAAAATTTTTTCATAAAAAATTGAAAAAAAGACGATGTATAGTCCACTATATTTTTTTCATAAAAAAATTTTTTGCATGAAAAATGGATGATGTATAGTTTATTAAATTCTTTGCACGAAAAGAAGACGACGTATATAGTCCATTTAATTTTTTAGATACGAAATGGACGAATTATAGCCAATTTAATTTTTTTTTTTTAATTTAAAAATGGACGATGTATAGTCCATTAAATTTTGTATATATAGTCAGTCCATTTAATTTTTTGCATCTAAAATAGACGATGTATAGTCTATTTAATTATTTGCACATGAATCGGACGATTTATAGTCGATAAAATTTTTTCATAAAAAATTGAAAAAAAGACGATGTATAGTCCACTATACTTTTTTCATAAAAAAATTTTTTCTATGAAAAATGGATGATGTATAGTTTATTAAATTCTTTGCACGAAAAGAAGACGACGTATATAGTCCATTTAATTTTTTAGATACGAAATGGACGAATTATAGTCAATTAAATTTTTTTTTTAATTTAAAAATGGACGATGTATAGTCCATTAAATTTTGTATATATAGTCAGTCCATTTAATTTTTTGCATCTAAAATAGACGATGTATAGTCTATTTAATTATTTGCACATGAATCGGACGATTTATAGTCGATAAAATTTTTTCATAAAAAATTGAAAAAAAGACGATGTATATAGTCCACTATATTTTTTTCATAAAAAAATTTTTTGCATGAAAAATGGATGATGTATAGTTTATTAAATTCTTTGCACGAAGAGAAGACGACGTATATAGTCCATTTAATTTTTTAGATACGAAATGGACGAATCATAGCCAATTAAATTTTTTTTTTTTAATTTAAAAATGGACGATGTATAGTCCATTAAATTTTGTATATATAGTCAGTCCATTTAATTTTTTGCATCTAAAATAGACGATGTATAGTCTATTTAATTATTTGCACATGAATCGGACGATTTATAGTCGATAAAATTTTTTCATAAAAAATTGAAAAAAAGACGATGTATTATAGTCCACTATATTTTTTTCATAAAAAAATTTTTTGCATGAAAAATGGATGATGTATAGTTTATTAAATTCTTTGCACGAAAAGAAGACGACGTATAGTCCATTAAATTTTGTATATATAGTCAGTCCATTTAATTTTTTGCATCTAAAATAGACGATGTATAGTCTATTTAATTATTTGCACATGAATCGGACGATTTATAGTCGATAAAATTTTTTCATAAAAAATTGAAAAAAAGACGATGTATATAGTCCACTATATTTTTTTCATAAAAAAATTTTTTCTATGAAAAATGGATGATGTATAGTTTATTAAATTCTTTGCACGAAAAGAAGACGACGTATATAGTCCATTTAATTTTTTAGATACGAAATGGACGAATTATAGTCAATTAAATTTTTTTTTAATTTAAAAATGGACGATGTATAGTCCATTAAATTTTGTATATATAGTCAGTCCATTTAATTTTTTGCATCTAAAATAGACGATGTATAGTCTATTTAATTATTTGCACATGAATCGGACGATTTATAGTCGATAAAATTTTTTCATAAAAAATTGAAAAAAAGACGATGTATATAGTCCACTATATTTTTTTCATAAAAAAATTTTTTGCATGAAAAATGGATGATGTATAGTTTATTAAATTCTTTGCACGAAGAGAAGACGACGTATATAGTCCATTTAATTTTTTAGATACGAAATGGACGAATCATAGCCAATTAAATTTTTTTTTTTTAATTTAAAAATGGACGATGTATAGTCCATTAAATTTTGTATATATAGCCAGTCCATTTAATTTTTTGCATCTAAAATAGACGATGTATAGTCTATTTAATTATTTGGACATGAATCGGACGATTTATAGTCGATAAAATTTTTTCATAAAAAATTGAAAAAAAGACGATGTATTATAGTCCACTATATTTTTTTCATAAAAAAATTTTTTGCATGAAAAATGGATGATGTATAGTTTATTAAATTCTTTGCACGAAAAGAAGACGACGTATAGTCCATTAAATTTTGTATATATAGTCAGTCCATTTAATTTTTTGCATCTAAAATAGACGATGTATAGTCTATTTAATTATTTGCACATGAATCGGACGATTTATAGTCGATAAAATTTTTTCATAAAAAATTGAAAAAAAGACGATGTATAGTCCACTATATTTTTTTCATAAAAAAATTTTTTCTATGAAAAATGGATGATGTATAGTTTATTAAATTCTTTGCACGAAAAGAAGACGACGTATATAGTCCATTTAATTTTTTAGATACGAAATGGACGAATTATAGTCAATTAAATTTTTTTTTTAATTTAAAAATGGACGATGTATAGTCCATTAAATTTTGTATATATAGTCAGTCCATTTAATTTTTTGCATCTAAAATAGACGATGTATAGTCTATTTAATTATTTGCACATGAATCGGACGATTTATAGTCGATAAAATTTTTTCATAAAAAATTGAAAAAAAGACGATGTATATAGTCCACTATATTTTTTTCATAAAAAAATTTTTTGCATGAAAAATGGATGATGTATAGTTTATTAAATTCTTTGCACGAAGAGAAGACGACGTATATAGTCCATTTAATTTTTTAGATACGAAATGGACGAATTATAGCCAATTAAATTTTTTTTTTTAATTTAAAAATGGACGATGTATAGTCCATTAAATTTTGTATATATAGTCAGTCCATTTAATTTTTTGCATCTAAAATAGACGATGTATAGTCTATTTAATTATTTGCACATGAATCGGACGATTTATAGTCGATAAAATTTTTTCATAAAAAATTGAAAAAAAGACGATGTATAGTCCACTATATTTTTTTCATAAAAAAATTTTTTGCATGAAAAATGGATGATGTATAGTTTATTAAATTCTTTGCACGAAAAGAAGACGACGTATATAGTCCATTTAATTTTTTAGATACGAAATGGACGAATTATAGTCAATTAAATTTTTTTTTAATTTAAAAATGGACGATGTATAGTCCATTAAATTTTGTATATATAGTCAGTCCATTTAATTTTTTGCATCTAAAATAGACGATGTATAGTCTATTTAATTATTTGCACATGAATCGGACGATTTATAGTCGATAAAATTTTTTCATAAAAAATTGAAAAAAAGACGATGTATAGTCCACTATATTTTTTTCATAAAAAAATTTTTTCTATGAAAAATGGATGATGTATAGTTTATTAAATTCTTTGCACGAAAAGAAGACGACGTATATAGTCCATTTAATTTTTTAGATACGAAATGGACGAATTATAGTCAATTAAATTTTTTTTTTAATTTAAAAATGGACGATGTATAGTCCATTAAATTTTGTATATATAGTCAGTCCATTTAATTTTTTGCATCTAAAATAGACGATGTATAGTCTATTTAATTATTTGCACATGAATCGGACGATTTATAGTCGATAAAATTTTTTCATAAAAAATTGAAAAAAAGACGATGTATATAGTCCACTATATTTTTTTCATAAAAAAATTTTTTGCATGAAAAATGGATGATGTATAGTTTATTAAATTGTTTGCACGAAGAGAAGACGACGTATATAGTCCATTTAATTTTTTAGATACGAAATGGACGAATTATAGCCAATTAAATTTTTTTTTTAAATTTAAAAATGGACGATGTATAGTCCATTAAATTTTGTATATATAGTCAGTCCATTTAATTTTTTGCATCTAAAATAGACGATGTATAGTCTATTTAATTATTTGCACATGAATCGGACGATTTATAGTCGATAAAATTTTTTCATAAAAAATTGAAAAAAAGACGATGTATAGTCCACTATATTTTTTTCATAAAAAAATTTTTTCTATGAAAAATGGATGATGTATAGTTTATTAAATTCTTTGCACGAAAAGAAGACGACGTATATAGTCCATTTAATTTTTTAGATACGAAATGGACGAATTATAGTCAATTAAATTTTTTTTTTAATTTAAAAATGGACGATGTATAGTCCATTAAATTTTGTATATATAGTCAGTCCATTTAATTTTTTGCATCTAAAATAGACGATGTATAGTCTATTTAATTATTTGCACATGAATCGGACGATTTATAGTCGATAAAATTTTTTCATAAAAAATTGAAAAAAAGACGATGTATAGTCCACTATATTTTTTTCATAAAAAAATTTTTTGCATGAAAAATGGATGATGTATAGTTTATTAAATTCTTTGCACGAAAAGAAGACGACGTATATAGTCCATTTAATTTTTTAGATACGAAATGGACGAATTATAGTCAATTAAATTTTTTTTTTAATTTAAAAATGGACGATGTATAGTCCATTAAATTTTGTATATATAGTCAGTCCATTTAATTTTTTGCATCTAAAATAGACGATGTATAGTCTATTTAATTATTTGCACATGAATCGGACGATTTATAGTCGATAAAATTTTTTCATAAAAAATTGAAAAAAAGACGATGTATATAGTCCACTATATTTTTTTCATAAAAAAAATTTTTGCATGAAAAATGGATGATTCTTTGCACGAAAAGAAGACGACGTATATAGTCCATTTAATTTTTTAGATACGAAATGGACGAATTATAGCCAATTAAATTTTTTTTTTTTAATTTAAAAATGGACGATGTATAGTCCATTAAATTTTGTATATATAGTCAGTCCATTTAATTTTTTGCATCTAAAATAGACGATGTATAGTCTATTTAATTATTTGCACATGAATCGGACGATTTATAGTCGATAAAATTTTTTCATAAAAAATTGAAAAAAAGACGATGTATAGTCCACTATATTTTTTTCATAAAAAAATTTTTTCTATGAAAAATGGATGATGTATAGTTTATTAAATTCTTTGCACGAAAAGAAGACGACGTATATAGTCCATTTAATTTTTTAGATACGAAATGGACGAATTATAGTCAATTAAATTTTTTTTTTAATTTAAAAATGGACGATGTATAGTCCATTAAATTTTGTATATATAGTCAGTCCATTTAATTTTTTGCATCTAAAATAGACGATGTATAGTCTATTTAATTATTTGCACATGAATCGGACGATTTATAGTCGATAAAATTTTTTCATAAAAAATTGAAAAAAAGACGATGTATATAGTCCACTATATTTTTTTCATAAAAAAATTTTTTGCATGAAAAATGGATGATGTATAGTTTATTAAATTCTTTGCACGAAGAGAAGACGACGTATATAGTCCATTTAATTTTTTAGATACGAAATGGACGAATTATAGCCAATTAAATTTTTTTTTTTTAATTTAAAAATGGACGATGTATAGTCCATTAAATTTTGTATATATAGTCAGTCCATTTAATTTTTTGCATCTAAAATAGACGATGTATAGTCTATTTAATTATTTGCACATGAATCGGACGATTTATAGTCGATAAAATTTTTTCATAAAAAATTGAAAAAAAGACGATGTATTATAGTCCACTATATTTTTTTCATAAAAAAATTTTTTGCATGAAAAATGGATGATGTATAGTTTATTAAATTCTTTGCACGAAAAGAAGACGACGTATAGTCCATTAAATTTTGTATATATAGTCAGTCCATTTAATTTTTTGCATCTAAAATAGACGATGTATAGTCTATTTAATTATTTGCACATGAATCGGACGATTTATAGTCGATAAAATTTTTTCATAAAAAATTGAAAAAAAGACGATGTATATAGTCCACTATATTTTTTTCATAAAAAAATTTTTTGCATGAAAAATGGATGATGTATAGTTTATTAAACTCTTTGCACGAAGAGAAGACGACGTATATAGTCCATTTAATTTTTTAGATACGAAATGGACGAATTATAGCCAATTAAATTTTTTTTTTTTAATTTAAAAATGGACGATGTATAGTCCATTAAATTTTGTATATATAGTCAGTCCATTTAATTTTTTGCATCTAAAATAGACGATGTATAGTCTATTTAATTATTTGCACATGAATCGGACGATTTATAGTCGATAAAATTTTTTCATAAAAAATTGAAAAAAAGACGATGTATTATAGTCCACTATATTTTTTTCATAAAAAAATTTTTTGCATGAAAAATGGATGATGTATAGTTTATTAAATTCTTTGCACGAAAAGAAGACGACGTATAGTCCATTAAATTTTGTATATATAGTCAGTCCATTTAATTTTTTGCATCTAAAATAGACGATGTATAGTCTATTTAATTATTTGCACATGAATCGGACGATTTATAGTCGATAAAATTTTTTCATAAAAAATTGAAAAAAAGACGATGTATAGTCCACTATATTTTTTTCATAAAAAAATTTTTTCTATGAAAAATGGATGATGTATAGTTTATTAAATTCTTTGCACGAAAAGAAGACGACGTATATAGTCCATTTAATTTTTTAGATACGAAATGGACGAATTATAGTCAATTAAATTTTTTTTTTAATTTAAAAATGGACGATGTATAGTCCATTAAATTTTGTATATATAGTCAGTCCATTTAATTTTTTGCATCTAAAATAGACGATGTATAGTCTATTTAATTATTTGCACATGAATCGGACGATTTATAGTCGATAAAATTTTTTCATAAAAAATTGAAAAAAAGACGATGTATATAGTCCACTATATTTTTTTCATAAAAAAATTTTTTGCATGAAAAATGGATGATTCTTTGCACGAAAAGAAGACGACGTATATAGTCCATTTAATTTTTTAGATACGAAATGGACGAATTATAGCCAATTAAATTTTTTTTTTTAATTTAAAAATGGACGATGTATAGTCCATTAAATTTTGTATATATAGTCAGTCCATTTAATTTTTTGCATCTAAAATAGACGATGTATAGTCTATTTAATTATTTGCACATGAATCGGACGATTTATAGTCGATAAAATTTTTTCATAAAAAATTGAAAAAAAGACGATGTATAGTCCACTATATTTTTTTCATAAAAAAATTTTTTCTATGAAAAATGGATGATGTATAGTTTATTAAATTCTTTGCACGAAAAGAAGACGACGTATATAGTCCATTTAATTTTTTAGATACGAAATGGACGAATTATAGTCAATTAAATTTTTTTTTTAATTTAAAAATGGACGATGTATAGTCCATTAAATTTTGTATATATAGTCAGTCCATTTAATTTTTTGCATCTAAAATAGACGATGTATAGTCTATTTAATTATTTGCACATGAATCGGACGATTTATAGTCGATAAAATTTTTTCATAAAAAATTGAAAAAAAGACGATGTATATAGTCCACTATATTTTTTTCATAAAAAAATTTTTTGCATGAAAAATGGATGATGTATAGTTTATTAAATTCTTTGCACGAAGAGAAGACGACGTATATAGTCCATTTAATTTTTTAGATACGAAATGGACGAATTATAGCCAATTAAATTTTTTTTTTTAATTTAAAAATGGACGATGTATAGTCCATTAAATTTTGTATATATAGTCAGTCCATTTAATTTTTTGCATCTAAAATAGACGATGTATAGTCTATTTAATTATTTGCACATGAATCGGACGATTTATAGTCGATAAAATTTTTTCATAAAAAATTGAAAAAAAGACGATGTATAGTCCACTATATTTTTTTCATAAAAAAATTTTTTCTATGAAAAATGGATGATGTATAGTTTATTAAATTCTTTGCACGAAAAGAAGACGACGTATATAGTCCATTTAATTTTTTAGATACGAAATGGACGAATTATAGTCAATTAAATTTTTTTTTTAATTTAAAAATGGACGATGTATAGTCCATTAAATTTTGTATATATAGTCAGTCCATTTAATTTTTTGCATCTAAAATAGACGATGTATAGTCTATTTAATTATTTGCACATGAATCGGACGATTTATAGTCGATAAAATTTTTTCATAAAAAATTGAAAAAAAAGACGATGTATAGTCCACTATATTTTTTTCATAAAAAAATTTTTTGCATGAAAAATGGATGATGTATAGTTTATTAAATTCTTTGCACGAAAAGAAGACGACGTATATAGTCCATTTAATTTTTTAGATACGAAATGGACGAATTATAGTCAATTAAATTTTTTTTTTAATTTAAAAATGGACGATGTATAGTCCATTAAATTTTGTATATATAGTCAGTCCATTTAATTTTTTGCATCTAAAATAGACGATGTATAGTCTATTTAATTATTTGCACATGAATCGGACGATTTATAGTCGATAAAATTTTTTCATAAAAAATTGAAAAAAAGACGATGTATATATAGTCCACTATATTTTTTTCATAAAAAAATTTTTTGCATGAAAAATGGATGATGTATAGTTTATTAAATTCTTTGCACGAAAAGAAGACGACGTATATAGTCCATTTAATTTTTTAGATACGAAATGGACGAATTATAGTCAATTAATTTTTTTTTTAAATTTAAAAATGGACGATGTATAGTCCATTAAATTTTGTATATATAGTCAGTCCATTTAATTTTTTGCATCTAAAATAGACGATGTATAGTCTATTTAATTATTTGCACATGAATCGGACGATTTATAGTCGATAAAATTTTTTCATAAAAAATTGAAAAAAAGACGATGTATAGTCCACTATATTTTTTTCATAAAAAAATTTTTTCTATGAAAAATGGATGATGTATAGTTTATTAAATTCTTTGCACGAAAAGAAGACGACGTATATAGTCCATTTAATTTTTTAGATACGAAATGGACGAATTATAGTCAATTAAATTTTTTTTTAATTTAAAAATGGACGATGTATAGTCCATTAAATTTTGTATATATAGTCAGTCCATTTAATTTTTTGCACTATACATGTCTATTTAATTATTTGCACATGAATCGGACGATTTATAGTCGATAAAATTTTTTCATAAAAAATTGAAAAAAAGACGATGTATATAGTACACTATATTTTTTTCATAAAAAAATTTTTTGCATGAAAAATGGATGATGTATAGTTTATTAAAATCTTTGCACGAAAAGAAGACGACGTATATAGTCCATTTAATTTTTTAGATACGAAATGGACGAATTATAGTCAATTAATTTTTTTTTTAATTTAAAAATGGACGATGTATAGTCCATTAAATTTTGTATATATAGTCAGTCCATTTAATTTTTTGCATCTAAAATAGACGATGTATAGTCTATTTAATTATTTGCACATGAATCGGACGATTTATAGTCGATAACATTTTTTCATAAAAAATTGAAAAAAAGACGATGTATATAGTCCACTATATTTTTTTCATAAAAAAATTTTTTGCATGAAAAATGGATGATGTATAGTTTATTAAATTCTTTGCACGAAAAGAAGACGACGTATATAGTCCATTTAATTTTTTAGATACGAAATGGACGAATTATAGCCAATTAAATTTTTTTTTTTAATTTAAAAATGGACGATGTATAGTCCATTAAATTTTGTATATATAGTCAGTCCATTTAATTTTTTGCATCTAAAATAGACGATGTATAGTCTATTTAATTATTTGCACATGAATCGGACGATTTATAGTCGATAAAATTTTTTCATAAAAAATTGAAAAAAAGACGATGTATAAAATGGATGATGTATAGTTTATTAAATTCTTTGCACGAAAAGAAGACGACGTATATAGTCCATTTAATTTTTTAGATACGAAATGGACGAATTATAGTCAATTAAATTTTTTTTTAATTTAAAAATGGTCGATGTATAGTCCATTAAATTTTGTATATATAGTCAGTCCATTTAATTTTTTGCATCTAAAATAGACGATGTATAGTCTATTTAATTATTTGCACATGAATCGGACGATTTATAGTCGATAAAATTTTTTCATAAAAAATTGAAAAAAAGACGATGTATAGTCAGTCCACTATATTTTTTTCATAAAAAAATTTTTTGCATGAAAAATGGATGATGTATAGTTTATTAAATTCTTTGCACGAAAAGAAGACGACGTATATAGTCCATTTAATTTTTTAGATACGAAATGGACGAATTATAGTCAATTAAATTTTTTTTTAAATTTAAAAATGGACGATGTATAGTCCATTAAATTTTGTATATATAGTCAGTCCATTTAATTTTTTGCATCTAAAATAAACGATGTATAGTCTATTTAATTATTTGCACATGAATCGGACGATTTATAGTCGATAAAATTTTTTCATAAAAAATTGAAAAAAAGACGATGTATAGTCCACTATATTTTTTTCATAAAAAAATTTTTTGTATGAAAAATGGATGATGTATAGTTTATTAAATTCTTTGCACGAAAAGAAGACGACGTATATAGTCCATTTAATTTTTTAGATACGAAATGGACGAATTATACTCAATTAAATTTTTTTTTTTTAATTTAAAAATGGACGATGTATAGTCCATTAAATTTTGTATATATAGTCAGTCCATTTAATTTTTTGCATCTAAAATAGACGATGTATAGTCTATTTAATTATTTGCACATGAATCGGACGATTTATAGTCGATAAAATTTTTTCATAAAAAATTGAAAAAAAGACGATGTATAGTCCACTATATTTTTTTCATAAAAAAATTTTTTGCATGAAAAATGGATGATGTATAGTTTATTAAATTCTTTGCACGAAAATAAGACGACGTATATAGTCCATTTAATTTTTTAGATACGAAATGGACGAATTATACTCAATTAAATTTTTTTTTTTAATTTAAAAATGGACGATGTATAGTCCATTAAATTTTGTATATATAGTCAGTCCATTTAATTTTTTGCATCTAAAATAGACGATGTATAGTCTATTTAATTATTTGCACATGAATCGGACGATTTATAGTCGATAAAATTTTTTCATAAAAAATTGAAAAAAAGACGATGTATAGTCCACTATATTTTTTTCATAAAAAAATTTTTTGCATGAAAAATGGATGATGTATAGTTTATTAAATTCTTTGCACGAAAAGAAGACGACGTATATAGTCCATTTAATTTTTTAGATACGAAATGGACGAATTATAGCCAATTTAATTTTTTTTTTTTTATTTAAAAATGGACGATGTATAGTCCATTAAATTTTGTATATATAGTCAGTCCATTCAATTTTTTGCATCTAAAATAGACGATGTATAGTCTATTTAATTATTTGCACATGAATCGGACGATTTATAGTCGATAAAATTTTTTCATAAAAAATTGAAAAAAAGACGATGTAAAAAAATTTTTTCTATGAAAAATGGATGATGTATAGTTTATTAAATTCTTTGCACGAAAAGAAGACGACGTATATAGTCCATTTAATTTTTTAGATACGAAATGGACGAATTATAGTCAATTAAATTTTTTTTTTTAATTTAAAAATGGACGATGTATAGTCCATTAAATTTTGTATATATAGTCAGTCCATTTAATTTTTTGCTTCTAAAATAGACGATGTATAGTCTATTTAATTATTTGCACATGAATCGGACGATTTATAGTCGATAAAATTTTTTCATAAAAAATTGAAAAAAAGACGATGTATATAGTACACTATATTTTTTTCATAAAAAAATTTTTTGCATGAAAAATGGATGATGTATAGTTTATTAAAATCTTTGCACGAAAAGAAGACGACGTATATAGTCCATTTAATTTTTTAGATACGAAATGGACGAATTATAGTCAATTAATTTTTTTTTTAATTTAAAAATGGACGATGTATAGTCCATTAAATTTTGTATATATAGTCAGTCCATTCAATTTTTTGCATCTAAAATAGACGATGTATAGTCTATTTAATTATTTGCACATGAATCGGACGATTTATAGTCGATAACATTTTTTCATAAAAAATTGAAAAAAAGACGATGTATATAGTCCACTATATTTTTTTCATAAAAAAATTTTTTGCATGAAAAATGGATGATGTATAGTTTATTAAATTCTTTGCACGAAAAGAAGACGACGTATATAGTCCATTTAATTTTTTAGATACGAAATGGACGAATTATAGCCAATTAAATTTTTTTTTTTAATTTAAAAATGGACGATGTATAGTCCATTAAATTTTGTATATATAGTCAGTCCATTTAATTTTTTGCATCTAAAATAGACGATGTATAGTCTATTTAATTATTTGCACATGAATCGGACGATTTATAGTCGATAAAATTTTTTCATAAAAAATTGAAAAAAAGACGATGTATAAAATGGATGATGTATAGTTTATTAAATTCTTTGCACGAAAAGAAGACGACGTATATAGTCCATTTAATTTTTTAGATACGAAATGGACGAATTATAGTCAATTAAATTTTTTTTTTAATTTAAAAATGGTCGATGTATAGTCCATTAAATTTTGTATATATAGTCAGTCCATTTAATTTTTTGCATCTAAAATAGACGATGTATAGTCTATTTAATTATTTGCACATGAATCGGACGATTTATAGTCGATAAAATTTTTTCATAAAAAATTGAAAAAAAGACGATGTATAGTCAGTCCACTATATTTTTTTCATAAAAAAATTTTTTGCATGAAAAATGGATGATGTATAGTTTATTAAATTCTTTGCACGAAAAGAAGACGACGTATATAGTCCATTTAATTTTTTAGATACGAAATGGACGAATTATAGTCAATTAAATTTTTTTTTTAATTTAAAAATGGACGATGTATAGTCCATTAAATTTTGTATATATAGTCAGTCCATTTAATTTTTTGCATCTAAAATAAACGATGTATAGTCTATTTAATTATTTGCACATGAATCGGACGATTTATAGTCGATAAAATTTTTTCATAAAAAATTGAAAAAAAGACGATGTATAGTCCACTATATTTTTTTCATAAAAAAATTTTTTGTATGAAAAATGGATGATGTATAGTTTATTAAATTCTTTGCACGAAAAGAAGACGACGTATATAGTCCATTTAATTTTTTAGATACGAAATGGACGAATTATACTCAATTAAATTTTTTTTTTTTAATTTAAAAATGGACGATGTATAGTCCATTAAATTTTGTATATATAGTCAGTCCATTTAATTTTTTGCATCTAAAATAGACGATGTATAGTCTATTTAATTATTTGCACATGAATCGGACGATTTATAGTCGATAAAATTTTTTCATAAAAAATTGAAAAAAAGACGATGTATAGTCCACTATATTTTTTTCATAAAAAAATTTTTTGCATGAAAAATGGATGATGTATAGTTTATTAAATTCTTTGCACGAAAATAAGACGACGTATATAGTCCATTTAATTTTTTAGATACGAAATGGACGAATTATACTCAATTAAATTTTTTTTTTTAATTTAAAAATGGACGATGTATAGTCCATTAAATTTTGTATATATAGTCAGTCCATTTAATTTTTTGCATCTAAAATAGACGATGTATAGTCTATTTAATTATTTGCACATGAATCGGACGATTTATAGTCGATAAAATTTTTTCATAAAAAATTGAAAAAAAGACGATGTATAGTCCACTATATTTTTTTCATAAAAAAATTTTTTGCATGAAAAATGGATGATGTATAGTTTATTAAATTCTTTGCACGAAAAGAAGACGACGTATATAGTCCATTTAATTTTTTAGATACGAAATGGACGAATTATAGCCAATTTAATTTTTTTTTTTTTAATTTAAAAATGGACGATGTATAGTCCATTAAATTTTGTATATATAGTCAGTCCATTCAATTTTTTGCATCTAAAATAGACGATGTATAGTCTATTTAATTATTTGCACATGAATCGGACGATTTATAGTCGATAAAATTTTTTCATGAAAAATTGAAAAAAGACGATGTAAAAAAATTTTTTCTATGAAAAATGGATGATGTATAGTTTATTAAATTCTTTGCACGAAAAGAAGACGACGTATATAGTCCATTTAATTTTTTAGATACGAAATGGACGAATTATAGTCAATTAAATTTTTTTTTTTAATTTAAAAATGGACGATGTATAGTCCATTAAATTTTGTATATATAGTCAGTCCATTTAATTTTTTGCTTCTAAAATAGACGATGTATAGTCTATTTAATTATTTGCACATGAATCGGACGATTTATAGTCGATAAAATTTTTTCATAAAAAATTGAAAAAAAGACGATGTATAGTCCACTATATTTTTTTCATAAAAAAATTTTTTGCATGAAAAATGGATGATGTATAGTTTATTAAATTCTTTGCACGAAAAGAAGACGACGTATATAGTCCATTTAATTTTTTAGATACGAAATGGACGAATTATAGTCAATTAATTTTTTTTTTTAATTTAAAAATGGACGATGTATAGTCCATTAAATTTTGTATATATAGTCAGTCCATTTAATTTTTTGCATCTAAAATAAACGATGTATAGTCTATTTAATTATTTGCACATGAATCGGACGATTTATAGTCGATAAAATTTTTTCATAAAAAATTGAAAAAAAGACGATGTATAGTCCACTATATTTTTTTCATAAAAAAATTTTTTGCATGAAAAATGGATGATGTATAGTTTATTAAATTCTTTGCACGAAAAGAAGACGACGTATATAGTCCATTTAATTTTTTAGATACGAAATGGACGAATTATAGTCAATTAAATTTTTTTTTTTTTAATTTAAAAATGGACGATGTATAGTCCATTAAATTTTGTATATATAGTCAGTCCATTTAATTTTTTGCATCTAAAATAGACGATGTATAGTCTATTTAATTATTTGCACATGAATCGGACGATTTATAGTCGATAAAATTTTTTCATAAAAAATTGAAAAAAAGACGATGTATAGTCCACTATATTTTTTTCATAAAAAAATTTTATGCATGAAAAATGGATGATGTATAGTTTATTAAATTCTTTGCACGAAAAGAAGACGACGTATATAGTCCATTTAATTTTTTAGATACGAAATGGACGAATTATAGTCAATTAAATTTTTTTTTTTAATTTAAAAATGGACGATGTATAGTCCATTAAATTTTGTATATATAGTCAGTCCATTTAATTTTTTGCATCTAAAATAGACGATGTATAGTCTATTTAATTATTTGCACATGAATCGGACGATTTATAGTCGATAAAATTTTTTCATAAAAAATTGAAAAAAAGACGATGTATAGTCCATTATATTTTTTTTTCATAAAAAAAAATTTTCTATGAAAAATGGATGATGTATAGTTTATTAAATTCTTTGCACGAAAAGAAGACGACGTATATAGTCCATTTAATTTTTTAGATACGAAATGGACGAATTATAGTCAATTTAATTTTTTTTTTTTAATTTAAAAATGGACGATGTATAGTCCATTAAATTTTGTATATATAGTCAGTCCATTTAATTTTTTGCATCTAAAATAGACGATGTATAGTCTATTTAATTATTTGCACATGAATCGGACGATTTATAGTCGATAAAATTTTTTTATAAAAAATTTAAAAAAAGACGATGTATAGTCCCTTATATTTTTTTCATAAAAAAATTTTTTCCATGAAAAATGGATGATGTATAGTTTATTAAATTCTGTGCAAGAAAAGAAGACGACGTATATAGTCCACTTAAGTTTTTAAATACAAAATGGACGAATTATAATCAATTTAATTTTTTATAAAAATTTTAAAAATGGGCGATGTGTTATAGTCAATTAAATTTTGTATATATAGTCAGTCCATATAATTTTTTGCATCTAAAATAGACGATGTATAGTCTATTTAATTATTTGCACATGAATCGGACGATTTATAGTCGATAAAATTTTTTTATAAAAAATTTAAAAAAAGACGATGTATAGTCCATTATATTTTTTTCATAAAAAAATTTTTTGCATGAAAAATGGATGATGTATAGTTTATTAAATTCTTTGCACGAAAAGAAGACGACGTATATACTTCACTTAGGTTTTTAAATACGAAATGGACGATTATAGTCATTTTGATTTTTTATAAAAATTTTATAAATGGACGATGTTGTAACGACGAAAGTCGGGTGACCCTCGTTTTAGCCGTACTACCTAGAGAATGACACCACAAGCACCCGAAACCAATTTATTTTTCTTTTAATCAAAGTAATTTTTATTAACTATTACAATTGCATAATATCATTAATATTTCCCACATATTATTTTTGTTATAATAATAACATTATATTATTTAGTTAGTCAATAATTTAGATGTACTCAGATGAGCAAACATATTCATTTGTTATTGAAACATCAATTTAAAACTAACGCATTTTTTTAGATGGAGTCGCAATCTATATGTAAATTATTGTACTATTGCAAATAAGCTGACATTTTTAAACAACCATTATTTAGTAAGTTACGCTTTATGACAACTGAGTAATAGCAGATATTTTTGTGTATATAAGGAAGAATCTTATTATCAAATGAGGAGCCTGCTGCTAGCTGTCAGCAAGGTAAGAACACAAAGTTGAACGTGGTGTTACACATCCATCAGCATTGTACTTGCCTCTAAATACATCTACTGGACAGACTTATAAAAGCACAACTAGTGTAGAATATTTGTCGCAGCTGTAGGTTGTGTGGTGTTACACATCCCGCCTACACCTGTTATCGCTCTCCGCTCCTTCTGAGCAATTCCGTCGCGTTTTCACACGCGCAGTTTGTAGGTTGTGTGGTGTTACACATCCCGCCTGCATCTGTGTGCTAGTGACTGCGCTCCTCACGAGCACGCGTAATACCGCGCCCTCTGAGCATTTGTTTCTCGCGTTCTCACACGTGCAGCCCACAGGTTGTGTGGTGTTACACATCCCGCCTGCATCTGTGTGCATAGTGATTGCGCTCTCTCTTTCTGACCTCGCTCATTAGGCATTTGAGTTGTCATTTAAATTGATAGGTTTAATTTTGTAATTTAAAAGTAAATAAATATTCGGCATTGAATTGACTTCGTGTTTTACTCTCTCATGGTCTCAAAAATCAATAAATTTTTGTAGACGAATCCTGGACATCGCCCCAGCCTAAGAAACATCGTTACAATGTATAGTCCATTAAATTTTGTATATTTTTTGTATTTTATTTTTAGCATGAAAAATAGACGATGTATAGTCTATATAATTTGTTGCAAACGAATCGGACGATTTAAAGTCGACTAAATTTTTTCATAAGCAATTTAAAAAAAGACGATGTATAGTCCATTAAATTTTTTTCATAAAAAAATGAATGATGTATAGTTTATTAAATTCTTTGCAAGAAAAGAAGACGACGTATATAGTCCACTTAAGTTTTTACATACGAAATGGACGATTTATAATCAATTTAATTTTTTATAAAAATTTAAAAAATGGATAGTCTATATAACTTTTTGCATACGAATCGGACGATTTATAGTCGATTAAATTCTTTCATAAAAAATTAAAAAAAGACGATGTATAAGTCCATTAAATTGTTTCCATAAAAAAATTTTTTGCATGAAAAATTAATGATGTATAGTTTATTAAATTCTTTGCACGAAAAGAAGACGACGTATATAGTCAGTCCACTTAAGTTTTTACATATGAAATGGACGAATTATAGTCAAGTTAAGTTTTTATAAAAATTTTAAAAATGGTCCATTAAATTTTGTATATATAGCCAGTCCGTTTAATGTTTTGCATCTTAAATAGACGATGGATAGTCTATATAATTTTTTGCATACGAATCGGACGATTTATAGTCGATTAAATTTTTTCATAATTCCACTTAATTTTTTGCACACGAAATATTCAATATTTCGACACTGTTTTGTGTGACTTCTTCAGGAAATACAAAAGCGGTGTCGAAATATTGAATATAAAGAAAGATTTGCGTAATAAAATAGTTATTACATAAAAATAAAAGGTCAAAGAAAAGTTGCAAACGTTCATTAAATTTTTTAATAAAAAATTTTTTTTCATGAAAAATGGACGATGTATAGTCCACTTAATTTTTTGCACACGAAATGGACCATTAAATTTTTTCATAAAAAATTTAAAAATGTACGATGTGTGGTCCATTAAAAAATTGACGATGGTAGTATTTTAAATTTTCTGTATGAAAAGTAGACGATGCATAGTCCAGTTAATTTTTTGCACACAAAAAGACGACTAATAGTCAATTAAAAAAATTTAAAAATGAACAATGTATATATAGTCCATTAATTTGTTTTCATAAAAAAATTTTTCTGCATGAAAAATTAACGATGTGTAGTCAATGTAATTGCTTGCATTAAAAATTTACAATGTATTATGTATTTTATTTTTTGCTTAAAATAATTGACGATGTGTAGTCCATTTAATTTTCTTTTATGAAAGATTTACGATATATTGTCATTTTATTTATTTGCATAAAAAATGGATGATGGATTATATATCCATTATAATTTTTCATGAAATAATCTTTTGTATGAAAATCTAACGATGTATTGTAAATTTATATTATTTCATGCAAATAATATAACGGTGTACACATCGTAATTTTTTCACTTAGAAATTCAAATGAGCTAGACATCGTTTATTTTTCACACGGAAATTTAAATTGAAAATATGTACTTATATTAATTTTTCTATAAGATTTTGTGTATATTTAATTTTTCACAGAAGAAAGTGCTAAGGACTATTAAACATTTCTTATACTATTGGAATTTTTATGACACTTTTTATATTGCTGATAAGAAATGACTTAATATTGTTTTGAGGAATGTATGTAAATACAAATAGCTGGTTGTCAACTATTTAATATTTCTGTCCTTGTTCATTTCTTTTTCTTTTAGATTATATTAATATTTTCATCAAATATGCCTGACAGCTATAAACAAAAGAATTTAATTTACTTGTTTTATGTTCTTCATCTTCTCTTGCTTTTCTATTAGTTTTTCTTCTGCTCTTTGGCATAACTTCCTTCACAACATTCTAATGAATTTTATCTGGTACATTTTTAATACATACCAAAGTTTTTTTTTTCTTCTAAATAACCTTCAAGAAATTGTTTATAAGAAGAAAAAAAAGCTTTTATGTTTTAGAGCAAATAAACGTTAGTCGTCTACGTTTTGTTGCCCGGTTTTTAAATTCAATTGAGGCCATATTAGTTTTGAAATTGCAACACGTTTAAATTTTTTTATGTAACCCATTATTTCTAAATAAATACAGTGAACCACAGTAAAAGTGAGCCACACTGACTTATTAGCAAAAATTTACTTAGAACGTATAAAAGCTTTATTTTGGACTCTTCCTTCACTTGCAAAGTAATGAATAATATGTTGCACAGTGGTTCGACATTTATTTACATATTAATCAATTTTTTATATTTACTCGTATCTTTCTAATTTTCGTACTTCTTTCTAAATCATCTTGACTAATTAATTTTTTTGTAAAAAAAATTGAGTCATCATCACCCTGCAGGAAATGGAACTGACACAAGACTAGTCACGTGACCGGTCCCCAAGTGATAGGGACCAGTCCGAGTTCTAACACTTCCTATGAAGCGGACCAGTCACTTTTACATGGGGATGGCCTAGGATGAGGTTAATTGATACTTTGTATGCACCTTGTGACTTGTCACTGAACTATCCCATAGGGACTTATTCGATGTATAATAATATAAATTATTTATAAATAAAATTTCGACATTTAACTGTAACAATTAACGCTTATATATTTTTTTATTGTTACAAATGCAATGACATTTTTTTTAACTTTATTTTTAATCTGAAAATTTTTTGAGATTCGAACCGACAACCTCGTGCATGACAGGCTGGCACACTACCCACTCGACCACAGGGCCACTCATATTTCAAAAGTATAAATACCATTTAAGCTTAGGTTAATATCTAAGTATAGTTACGGGACTGATCCCAGAGTCACATTGAAGGGAGCAATTAACATTATATTTAAGTCCTGTGTTTGAACACATCGAACATGTTCAGTGCAGTTTACTACAATACTAGACCGAGTCCGAATTAAATTGGCTCAAGATCAAACCGATAAACCACGAAAATGGTCAATATGTCACCATTTAAACGATATGACTTTTTTCACCATACACTACTACGTACTTTCGATAACACCCACATTATCTCCAGTTATAGGACGAGTACATTTGGATCAATTGTCACCAAATTTTCTGCAGGGCATCTTATGCCTACAAAATCATATTTTCATTTTGACAAACAAAATTAAATGGTTCACTGTCACTGGTGTCATGCACTTTGAAGGCAGTTTTCTTGCTTGTTTTTAGGGTTCCGTACACCAAAGGTGAAATGGAACCCTATTGTTTTCGCTACGCTGTCCGTCTGTCCGTCTGTCCGTCTGGCCGTCTGTCCGTCTGTCCGTCTGTCCGTCCGTCCGTCTGTCCGTCACAGGGTATTTTCTCGAGAACCGTAAGAGCTACGGACCTGAAATTTGGACACAGTGTGTAGACGCTTGGCCGCTACAACAACAAATACATGAGAGTTGTAAATTAAAGGGTGTGCCAAAACGAGCAACGAAAAATGGTAAAATCCCATGTAATATACATACAATTGTATGTATATGCACTTGAAATTTGTAAAGTTAGTGTATTTTTATACACACTACAACAATTAACACTAAAATTTAAAAAATTTTAATTAAAGGGTGTACCATCAGTTAATGTAATTTTGATAACTTGCTGTATCTTGGAAACGGTAAGAGCAAACTTCTTGAAATTTTCAAAACCGGTAAAACAAAAAAATCTCAAAATTATAAAATCGCCAAACCGAAAAAAAATCGCCAAAATCAAAAAAAAATCGCCAAAACGAAAAAAAGCACCAAATTAAAAAAAATTTCTAAATCGAAAATAAATCGCAAAAAACCGGAAAAATCACCAAAATGAAAAAATCGCCAAAATGAAAAAAAATCGCCAAAATGAAAAAATCGCCAAAATTAAAAAAATCCCCAAAATTTAAAAAATCGCCAAAACGAGAAAAAAGTAAAAAATAATCAAAAAAAATTATTTCAGCTGAAAAAACGTAAAAAATACTGTATTAAAAAAGTGCTCAAAGCCCAACGTGCGGAACCCTTCGTGCGCGAGTCAAAGTCGCACTTTACTGAATTTATTTATATTTATTTGCTTTTTCTTCAATTGAAAACAACGAAAAAAATTTACAGTTAAATCATACTATAATGTTAGATGTTTAAACTAAATAAAGGCAAGAGAGATTTGAAAAGCGTCTTTAAAATATGTTTCATTTAATCAGAAATTATTTCCAAATCGGGCTTAAGTTTTAACATAATTTTTTTAATCAATGGCTGGCTCACCTAGACTGTGGTTCACTGTATATTTGCTGTAATGAATAATGTTGTAAGACGTATTAAGTTCTTGTGTAGATGCACAGCTTCATGTCCTTGTAAATACTAGTCTATAATTTTTTTACACTATAGATAAACTTTTTCATAGAGAATCTACTAAAAATTTATTTTCACATAAAAATACGTACATATGTATGTATGTACTAGTGATGCACGAATATACGTATTCAAATTGTCGAATATTCGGTCATATTTAGATATTCGTGTCTGTATTCGTATTCACCAAATTCAGGCGAATACGAATATTTTTCCAAACAAATTAAATAAATAAATGCATAAATCCTAAACGAAATTTAAATAAATGGCTAAAAATATTAGTTTGTACAAATGCATTATATGTTTTATAGAAATTTGTGCTTTGTATCATTTTCAAATATTATTTAATGACGATCATTAAAATTTTGGGTAGTTTTTATTAACAGGAGTATGAAGTCCTTTTTCATAAAAATTTTTTAATATTTCATATTGCAGACGTAAATAGAACCCCAATTTAATGTCTATAAGTTTCATATATTATATTCGTATTCGCATTTGTATTCGCGAATATCGTTTCAAATATTCGTATTCGTATTCGCGAATATCAAAAATTGGGATTCGTTACATCACTAGTATGTACAATGTACATTAGCTAGGGCATAGTGTTATATGGGTATTCTTAGTAGCAAGATTTCGACTTGTAAGAATCCCTCATTTTGTGAGGTTCAGAAAAAAATATTCGAGCCAAAAAATAGTGGCGGTCAGATGGGGACAGAGGTCTCCGCTTCGTGCTCAAAGTTGAGGGTAAAAGCAAAAAACTTACAAAAAATCATATAACTTTCCTGGGGTCTGCGCTACAAGGGTTAAATGTATTACCAGCACCCATTAATTTTCTCCGCCCAACATCTTTTTTAAACACACCGACTGCCTAACTCCTCTCCTTAAGGAGGCTCCCAAACAAAGGGGAAATTTGTACAAAATTAACTCACAGGGCTCTAACTGCACCTAGGGCGTACCTATTAAAATCAAATGTATGACCCACCTCCAATATTTTTTCAATACAAAGATTTTCTCTAAACCTACTTATAGTCTATCTTCAACCATTAAGGTTGTCCCCATACAAAAAATAATTTTTTTAATATTTTTTTTTTATAAGAAAGGCGCTTGTTCCGCTTTTATGGTGCCTCCCAGGGGAGTTAAGTGTAGGGTCGACCCACAGTAATTTTTCATTTTCAACATTTCCTCCGAATATACCTATACCCTATCTCGACTCGAAATTTGTACAAAATTTACGCGCAGGGCTCTAATTGCCCCTAGGGCGTTCCTATCGAAGTCAAATGTATGACAAACTTCCAAAATTTTTTCAATACAAAGATTTTCTCTAAACATACTTATCGTCTATCTTCAACCATTGAGGTGGTCCCCATAAAAAAAATTATTTTTTTTTAAGAAAGGCGCTTGTTCCGCTATTATGGTACCTCCCAGGGGAGTAAAGTGTAAGATCAACCCAGAGTAATTTTGTATCTTCAACATTTCCTCCAAATATACCTATGCCCTATCTTGACTAATTAAGGGGGCTCCCATACAAAGGCGAAATTTGTACAAAATTTATTCGCAGGGCTCTAATTGCCCTTAAGGCGTACCTATCGAAATCAAGTCTATGACGGACCTCCAATATTTTTTCATTACAAAGATTTTCTCTAAACATACTTATCGTCTATCTTCAACCATTGAGATGGTCCCCATAGAAAAAAATAATTTTTTCGCTGTCTTCGTTTGGTGATTCGTCCATCTCTTCGTATGACAACTCTTCCTGATATTTTGCTCTATCTTCTGCAAAAATACGAATACTATTCGCCATTTTCCTTTTGATGGCAAAAAAAAAATTTTGAAATGCTAAAGTGATATTCAGACAGTTATATATAGCCCCTTGAAATTGTCAAAGTTAGTATGCAGATTACACAAATTAACACCGAAATTAAAAGGTATTATATCTGTTACAAACTAAAAATCCCAAAATTAAAAAAATGCCGAAACAAAAATATCAAAAAAGCGCTTAAATAGAAAACATTACCAGAAGTAAAATAAATCACTAAAATGCAAAAAAAAAACATCAAAAGAAAAAATATCGCCAGAAAAAATAAACCAAAAATGCAAAAACCCAAAAAAAATAGCAAAAAAACGAAAAAAGCGTGAAAACTAAAAAAATCGCAAAAATAAAAAACGCCAAAAACAAATTTAGAGTCAATACTAAAAAAATTTCCAAAAACCGAACAAAATCGCCAAATACCGAAAAAAAATCTAAAAATAAACAATCGCAATAACTTCATCAGTTAAGATATTCGATTACATAGGCTAAAGCTTGTATAGTATTACATATCGTCACCTTAAATGCAAACGGACCTAACTACACTTTTACATTTTTTACAGGAGCAACAAAAAACGTTACAAAATCAATAATAATAAAGTATTCTTGAAATTTTTTTTTCGAAATTTACTTGTAGTATAGATACTTATAAAAAAATCATTTGGTGTCTAAATATTTTATTTGGCGACATTGCGATTTTTCTGGCAATAAATAAATATGGTGGCGACTTTTATCGCTATTTTTTAAACATAATTTTTGTAATTCAGGAAAATTAGTTTGTTGAAGGGTAGTTTAAAAAATAAATCCTACCAAAACTCATCTGCAAGAAATAAAACAACTCCATTTTGGTAATTTTTCTTATATTAAACAGTCACATCTTGGGGATATGGTCTACTTACTCCGCCCATATTTGTGCACTTTGCAAATTTATTTTGTAAAGTATTTTTGGAATAAATAAATAAATGAAATTATACCCCCTATTCATAAAAAATTATATGAATTTGAAATCCATTTTAGAAAAATGTTTTTATGAAAATTTTGAAATAAAATGCATTTCAAATACATTTTAAATTTTATGAATGTGGGGGCTAGTAATTAATGCGATTTAAATATGGATGAGAAAAATTTTCAAGAAATAATTTTTGGCAATTTTCTGTCAAATTTTTATGCGATTATTTTATTAAAAATTTATTTTAAAAATATTATTATATAATAAGAAAAATTAAAAATTTTAAGAACCCCCGATAAATGTAGAAAAGGTGTGAGATCTTCTAAACGTTTTAAGCGATTTGCTTCAAACATAGTTAAAAACCTTTTCGATGAAGTCGTCTTTAAAACAAACAAAAAACTAATTTGAAATCGGTCCAACCATTTGGTCTGTACGTGGACTCGAACAGACACACAGACACACACTACAAACTTATAACACACTACTTTTTGGTCGGGGGTTAAAAACAGTTTTATTATCAAATATATTTATATATCAAACTATATAAAATTGATTTTGGCGAATTTTTTCGATTTTTAAGCAAAAATGAATTGAAGTCATAATACTTATAAATTTTCTTAAAACTAATTTTATCTCCAACAAATAATAAGAAGACAAGGCCTAACTGGTAGAGACCATGCTTTAACCGTCAGAAAGGGCACAGTTTATATCCCAGCTGCGGTAATAGTTTCTTTTTTTTGATTCGTACTCATATTAACCTGAAACAAACAGGGAACTGGTATGTGTTCAATTCATTAATTTTAATGGAAATTAAAGTATTTAAACTTCCGCACAAACACATGATCATGACATGCTAATGAAAAAAATCACCGAAATCAAACAACTTCATCATCACTTGAACCCATGATTCTGCACATGATTTCTGTTGGTTTTTTTATTGATATTTTTATATTTAATATCCTTAACCAACATGTGTTTTAAACTGATTTTAAGTTTTATTATTATGTTTATATTTTTATTTTTTAAGGAACAAATTACAAAATATTTTTAATGACAACATGATTGTACAACAGATAAGAAACTTGATTTCATCCAGTTCTCAACATCAAATCAATTTTCTATTGATCCCAATTCACTTAGATATTAAGAGAAACGAAATTAAAATTTCAATATTCCAATTACAAATGTATGATAAAGATATATTTACGAAATAGTTGGAAAAATACTTGGAACAACAACAAGCCAGACAAACTCTATAAAATTAAAAAAAAATATTATTCATACATTTAAACCCTTACTTTGCATAAAACCGATTTCGTTAAGCTTATTATTAAATAGGTCATTGTTTATTTTCACATAAAAATATTATAGAAAAGCAACAACCCCCATAGTGCAGTTATGGAGAACTCCTACGAGGATTTGATGAATGTGGATTATTACATGAAAAACGGCTTAAATATAAAATAAATAGCCTTAAAATACTGACAAAAGATAGTGAATTCGAAAATGTTAAAAAAAAATTTTACCTCAGGGAAAAGCTGATTAATTCAATAATTTTCAATATAATAGAATATAATACTGTTAATTAATATTGTTCCATCTTGAAATAAGAAATTTCAACATGACTAGACTTTCGTTAATGTTTTTTATTAATTCAATATGGGTTTTATTGATTTTAAGCTGTTTTTTCTCTGGGTGTAGAATTAAATTTATATAATTTGATTTAAATATTGTTTATAAATAAAAAAATATATGAATAATAATAATTATTATAATTAAAAACCTGAATGTTTAAAAGAAAAAAGAAAATAATTGTAATTGCTGAAATATATAACTATAAAAAGGGCCTTTATAACCTTATTGAGTTAGGGCCTTCCAAAATCAAAATAAATAAATAAATAAAGTTTAATATTTTAATAGAAAAAATTTTTTTTTTCTTTTTTAAACTTTTACGAAATTCGCGGCAAATCCTATTTCCATAAAATAATAATTTAATTTTTTTAATTCAGTAATTGAATACAAAATAAAAATGTTTCTGTGTATAATAAAACTAATCCTGTAGTTAATAAAATAATCGGTTGCCAAGAAACACTAACTTACAATTTAATTATTTTGCAAGTGACTACAAATTGGTTTAAATCTCATGCAGACATCAACCAAACATATTGAATAGAAGCACACGTAAGAAATAAATAAAAGGAAAATAAGTAAATGAAAAGAAAATAAAAACAATAAAAGAAGCATGCCATGAAATCAAATGTCAAATGTTTGTGTTGAAAAAAAAACTAAATAATTTCAATATTTAATATGTATAATATTTTCTATTGTTTTCTATGAGCGGTTTATATGCATGGATGTATGTATGTATGTATGTACGTATTTTATATTTTTAGTGAATATAATAATAATAAATATTTATATGTACATATATGAATATACACATACACATATGCATATATAATATATATTATATAAACATACATTCTCTTTTTTACTATAATATTAATTAAGTACAAATTGGCTGAAAAATAAGTAGTTAGTAGTCAATTTAAAAATCATGCAGAGATGGCCAATTACCTACCACCTATGACATGCCTATATTAAAATAGTGAGTAGAGGACAAGGGAAAAAGTAACTTAATCAATCAGTTGTGGTTATGAAAAAACCAGGGAAAAAGTAACTTAATCAATCAGATGTGGTTATTAAAAAACCAGTTTGAAGTTACTTACAAATGGGTTTGAGTTCCTATAGGGAATATTATTTTTTGAAACCTAAAATAGAAATTTTACCTTTAAAAATTTATGACAACAAAGACATTTACGTTGCCACAGAATAATTTTTAATTGTGCTACAAAAACTTTTTAAAATATTAAAAAAGTAAGGCATTCATATTTATTTTTTAATTTCCATATAACCGCCCAGACAGCGGTAGTGCCAGCAGGTGGTCCTTCATACAGAACCCTTATAAAGCTGCTTATGAAAAGGTGTTCAATAAAGGCTTTTTCTTCTTCATATTATTATTCTTTTGGCTATAAAGTTCAAATGGCTAATAGAGCCATATTGCCATCATAAGTCATCCCCTTCAATGTTTACCTTCGTATAGCAAGTAGGAGTCCTACACTAAAAATGAAATAAATAATTTATATGAAAATAATATGGGTCTTCATAAAAGTGTTAAAAAATCCCACAAACTGTGCCATTGTGCATTTTTACACTCTCGTAAATAAAATGTAAAAAAAAATTATGGACTTTTATTTATACAAACCTGTTAAATTTGCCCAAAAAATTTCACTCGTTAACTTAAGCTGTGCAATTGGCTTTCATTAGACACAACTCACACTTTTTTATATCTATAGAAATATATAAATATGTCTGCATTTAAATTTACAAATTGCTTGAAATTTTCTAAATTAATTTTTCACTGAACTGTTTGCACAAAAGTTGAAAAGGGTCTTTATGAAATAAGTAACGCAAACTTTTCCAATTGCACAAATAGCAATTCTCACGAAAACCCTTAATCTATTTTTACAACTGCCTTACTTGTATTACAGCGCTAGTAAAGCGCAGTATTCACGGTCAAAATGCATGACACAAGCATCGTATTCGTGTGCATAAGGAACTCAGCATACACGTGCATGCATTGCACGATAAATTAATAGCATCTTGTTACAGAATAATTGCAAGGCAATTGTCAAACTTTTTACATATAGAATTTGACAGTTCTTTGTCTAACACACTGCTTTGAATAGTTTATCTTGTTATGTTTGTGTTTTGCTTACATTCATGTGCAAAAAACAAAAAATTTAGTTTTTGCTTCAAGCATCTTCGGTGTGACTTATACAAACAAAATTCCACTAATATTATTATAATGCAGGTCATTCATTTTGACCGCGAATAATGCGCTTAAGTTTTGAGAGGGAGGCCCATGGCCCACAATATCAACAGAGTACGTTCGTTTGACAAGTTTTATTGAAAGAGAGAAAATTTGTTTTTATTTTCAATATACATAAGTAATAAAACGTTAACATCGTTGTGCAAGTCCAAGTCCTGTACGTCCTTTTATATTTACACAAATAAAAAGGCTCGCTATGACCGAACTAAATTAAAAGTTAAATAATTCTAAAATAAATCTCTAATGTTCCAGCTGGGTACTTTCTTGTGTATTTAAATACTGAATTAATCTCAATAAAGTGCGTATTATTCAGTTTCCCATTTATTTTGCAACAACTAGCCATTTGCAAACTAACTAGAGAAAAAAACTTTGCAAGCAAAATAAGCAAATAAAAAGTATGCAGACATGAATAAGCAAAAAGTTGCATTCAATTCCTGAATTTCAGATAAAACGTTAAAAAAATCCTAAACTGGCCATAATCCATTACGTCGCACAATTTTAATCTCTAGTTCTCATACTCGTAGTTGTTGCTTGATTTTTTATTCTTTTTAAATTTTTTGCTGTTGTACTCTTGTGGTTGTGATAGTGGCAAATAGGATTTTTTTTCAACGTCTGCTGAATTTCTTGTTAGCAGGAAGTATTAATGAGATTTTTTTGGGGCACAAAACGGAAACAAAAACAGGAACTAAAAGAATTTAAACCATAAAATCAAATTTAAGTGCACAAGACGCACATATAAACCATGTTTGATGACAATGTTTTAGTCCTGCAGTTACAGAACCACATAACTGCTTGAATTAAACATAAACAAATTTACATACAAACTATAAAAATTGGTAAAATGATAAAGAGATCCCACTGTAGTGATTTTTACGTAAGATGTAAAATAATTATAGAAGAAAAAAATCTGTGTTTTGCTTATGTATCAAACGTAAAGTTAATACACACAAATTGAAGCCCTGCTGTCAGTAAAAAAAACAATTTGACAAATTTGATTTCCTGTCTATGAATAGTCACAGATTACAAAAAAAAAAAGGAAAAGCATCAAGCACCGACTTGCTGTAAACGATTGTGCGTGCTCACAAATAAAATGGAAGATGAATTAAAACAGACAGCAAAGGAAGTTGATTTCAATAAGTAATTAGGAAATGAAAGCCAGCATTCGCAAACAAGTCAACCTGATTAATTTTTTTTTTTTTTTTTTTTTTTTTTTTAATACATGATTTTTATTTATTGTATCCTCATATATGAACTAACAATAAGTATTCAAATCTTAAATATAAAAATATAATTAGGCCCGACCAGTGTCGGACATAAGCTTAGTAGTAGTTATATATAATACATAAGTATTGATAATCAAAAGGAAAGAATATAAAAAATAAAAGAATTTTCAGGAAGTCCCATCTGGAGTGCTGTGAATAAGAGCCCTTGTATCCCTCTTTTTTAGGCGGATGTGTCCAGTAAAGTTCAAAATATTACGGGCAAGCGGATTAGGATGTGACTCGAGTTTTGTTTGCCAGCGTTTTTTGCAATTTCTTCAGTCACTAGTGGCATATTTAAGTCACGATGTATATTTGAATTTTTTATATACCATGGAGCCGATGTTATTAACCGTAAAATTTTGTTTTGCCTTCGTTGGATTCTCTCGACATTAGAAGCTGAAGCAGTACCCCATAGCTGAATTCCGTAGCACCATATAGGTTTTAAGACCGACTTGTATATTAAAACCTGATTAATGATAAAAAAAAATTATAAAAAAAGGTCATGATTAGGGAAACCAGAAATATGCTCTAAAAAAGGGTTTTAAGCGCATTCAATATGCACTAAAAACTTGAAAATATGCACTAAAAATTTAAAAGATATGCTCTTAAAAATAAAATAAATTGTTTTATTTGTAAATGAAAATATATTTCTAATTAAAAAATACAACAACATTTGCATATAAAATAAGATAAAATTAAAAATAAACAAAAAAGGAAACAAAAAAAAATTTACAAAGAATATCTGCCGCATTAAAAACAATAATTTTGGTTTGAAGTACACGTTAAAACAAAATTGCCATACAAATTTTCACTAAAGCAAATAATATAAATTAATTTTTATATGGCCCTGTGGGCTCGATTCATTTATATTGAATAAATGAAATGAAATGAAATGAAATGAAATTTGATACTCTGGTAAAAATTTAACTTCTATTTCAAAAGAGACCAAGATATCAGAATTAAAACTTTGGAACAGTATTTAAGATAAATAAAACAAGATTTTTATATATAATTTATATTGCAATAAGCAAAAAAATATTGACTTAGAGATTTTCAAATAAAAGGCGTTGTTTGTCGCATTTCTATCGGAAAATCACTAGTCGACTACAAAAATAATTAACTTATAACTAGTTAACTTTTCTTAGACTAACTTAAAGCTAACTACAATGTAATCCAGAACTAACGCAAAACCAATTCTTAAGTTCAATCCTATCGCATTAAGTGAGAGCCAGCAAGTTTACTCTCAGCTACTTTCAAACTCATTTCAATTTAATATTAACATTTTGCTGTTAACTATTATTATTATTTTAGGTGATACTTTAGCTGGGTTGTAGCATGTCTGACTATACGACGTATGATACGTAGTTCGAATCCCAGCAACATCTTTTTGCAAATCTACTGACTATCAGGTGACTTAAATAAAGTCAACTTTAAGTTAGTTGAAAAGTAGTGCAAATTGGGACAATTGACTAACGCTTAAGATATTGCAATGTTAAAATAGTTAGTTGGTTATATTGAAAAGTAATCCAACACAGAAAAAAGTATTCACCAATTAATATTTTCAATTAATAATTTAATTGATTCAATTAAATTTTAACTATATATATTTATATATAGAAATAATTAGTATTTTTATATTTAAAACAAGAATACATACATACATTCATACGAAAGTTTATCCTGCTCATAGAAAATATTATACATATTATGTCCTTTTTCGCAATGTATGGTTAAGAGTTAACGTGAACTTTAACTCACAATTCTTCATACAAAAGTTGCTGTCAAAGTTCCTGTTAGCTTTTAATTGTAAAATTATTTAGTTTTTTGTAACACAAACATTTGACATCTGACTTCATGGCATGCTTCTTTTGTTTTTTTTTTAATTTTATTTTCATTTACTTATTTGACTTTTATTTATTTCTTACGTGTGCTTCTATGCAATATGTTTGATTGATATCTGCATTAGTTTTAAGCCAATTTGTAGTCACTTGCAAAATATTTAATTTATAGCTAGTGTTTTTTATTAGCCGATTATTTTATTTACTACAGGGATAATATTTAATTGATATTTAATATTGTGTTATTTGATTTCAATTAACTGAGAATATGTCTTCGAAATGTGACACTAAGCAATTTACCTTTTAAATTGCGTTTGTTTTATTTTTATTTTATATATTAATGGTTCTAGTCTTTTAATTGTCATTTAAGCATTTTCATTTCAATGTGAAAGTTCTTTTTACTTTGGTGTAATTTCACAGTTTGAGTTGTATTTTTATTTGTTGAAAAAAAAAACAAAAAAGGAAAATAATGAGAAAAAAAAGGTAAAAAAGTGATATTCAATATAAATGTGTACGTCTAAGGATACGACAATATTTATACACGTGCTGTATCATGTAACGTGTTTGAAGTTGCAATCGAACAAACAATTTTAATTGAAATTCCTTAATTTTTTTTTTTGTAAACGGGAAGGTTATTAACAAGCAAACAGGGAAGTATCCTGCTTATTTAAATACATTATAATTATTAGTTTTAATGTTCATATAAAACACATTATTTAAACATATTTAATTTATTATTAACTATTAATAAGAAATTAATATTGGAATACCACTAATAAGTTCTTTTAAAGTATTTTAAACAAAACGCGACTACCCAAAGGGAAAATTTTTTTTTCGAAATAATTAACAAAAACCTTTTCCTGGGGAAATTAAAGACCCCCTATCCGTACTTTAACCGTTCAACATGACTGAGAATATTTTTTTTTGTGTATACACCCCAACAAGTGAATGTCTTGTGTGCAGAGCTCGCAAAATATGCTCAACTAAATTTCCCTGTGCGGTCTTCTCACTCAAAAGACCTAAAAACATGAGACGCAATCACTCAGTGTCTGAAGAGCAACCGTCTATTTCGTTTCAATCGTGTTCTCACTCCCGGGTTATGTGTTGAGCGCAGCGTTACCATATATATTTTTTAAAAAACTTCCTAAATATGAAAAAAAAACTTTTTTCCAAAACAAAAACTTTTTTCTACAAAAGTACCAAACTTTTAAAAGAAAACAGCTGATCGATATTGTTATGTGAAAAGTAATGAAAATGGTTAGGCTAACTGCGCCTTTAGACACTGTTGCAGTAATAAGGGAGTGAGAAAATATAAGATCGTCTTATTGCAAAAGTTCAATTATGGACATATTTATAAAAAAACTTGAAAAAAAATTTTTTATTTAAAAAAAACTGTTTGGTATCTCAAAAAACTTCAAAAAAAGGGAAAACTTGACAAATGGTAACGCTGGTTTACTGACCGCATGATACGAACAGAATCGTTCAGCTACTGAGGGTCAGTAAGTGAGCAAAACAAGCAAAGTGTTCGCAAAAAAGGTTTTTAGTTTTGTTGTTGCGTTTGCTTTATGTTGTTGCCTTAGATATTTCATCACAGGCAAAGCATTAAAGAGGAAGGGAGAAGATAATAATAAATAACAATAAAAATATCTGTAAATCAAACTATTTGTCAATGAAATGTAAATGTATGTAAATATTTACCTATCCACACTCGCAACACACAAAAGACCGTTTGCCGAGATTTTACGCAATAAAGGTGTCGAGTGAACACATGAGCCGAGAGATCGAACAAAAACGGTCGTTGGTTGAGCGAAGAGCAAGGCAAAGAAGAACGAAGTTTGAGGGTTTTTCGCGACAGTGTCGCATCGTGCCAGTGGACGAGTGTTTTTTTTCGGACAACAAGCACGAGAGAGACCAATTATTGCGAGCTCTGCTTGTGTGCCGTTTAGTATAAACATATCGGTTGCGTATGAGTAATTTTTACACGAAAATCTTATAAATATTAATTATACGTCACTAATGAATTGTTTACAGCGATGCCAACTTATTATAACCCAAACGCGCTATTCCCCTTCTCAAAACGCGCTAGAACGCGCTGAAAAAATCTTGCAATGTTCTTTAGTCTAGTACAAAACCGTCGCAGTCGAAGTCGTAAAACGACGCTCGTAATAAGGCCCATTGCCTCTTCAAAATTATATCCTAAGTAACTAAAATAATTTAATACATAATCATAATAACATTCCAAATAATCGAAATCCATAGTTTTTCTTTTTAATTTTCTTTGACAAACATTGTAACAACATATAAAACGTCGAAAAGTTTTGCGATTCAAATGCTTTTTGTACTTTGTATGTAATACAAAATTTTTTGGTCATGAGTACGAGTACATAGTTTTAGTTGTGAAATTTAAAAATATTTGCCATTTACAGTATTAAAATCGTTTATAATTCTAACCACAGTCAAGGGAATTTTATTTGCGGCAGCTGAATCATTACCCAATAAAAAAAAAATTATCAGATTTTTGGATACTAGAAAATTGTTAAATTTATACAAAAAAAAAAAGTAAAAAAAATATTAAACTAAAATGATGTTATTGACTTTATTCAAAACGCTAAGACGAAAAAAAAGCGGGTTTGGCGTAGTTAAAACGCGCTAAATCTAGCGCGAAACGCGCTAAATTGGCATCGCTGATTGGTTATATTAGAGACGATCGGAACTGTGATTTTTGAAATTTTCGACGCAAAAAATTTTGAAGTTACTGCTCCGTGCTTTTTTAAATTCATTTTCGGTGCTTTTTGTTTCGAGGCGGTGGCACTAATCCAAAAAATCAAAGAGAAATGTTCTTACATAATTTTTTTGAGGAAGACTATTATCTAAAAAACATAAGCTCTGAATTCAAAAGGAGCATTTCAAAAAATTCTACTAAGATTGTACAAGCCTTGGTTGCAGAAGTATGCGTCATATTACCCTCAAACTTTAAAATTTTAAGCATAATTAATGAAAACATTGTTTTGCCACACAATAAATAAGACATAATAAAAGTAGTTAATATATGTATATAGTCTAACAGCAAAACTTTGTCTAGTGTGTACAATGGATGGAGAACGATTCACTTAGTACAATGGGGAAATATTGAGTCCACTGTCGAGTTTTGAGCAGAACTAAAATCTAATAGCTAATCAGTTGATATGAACTCGTTTGAGGCATTATCAAAAAATGTATTCCCATCAAACTTATGTCACTTCCATATGGGCATTTCCATATCAGCGTACGTGACATTTGCACGCCTACAAAGTGGAATAGACTCTGAAAAAATAGAGGTAACTCAAAAACATTTTGTTGTTATGTTCCATTCAGGGCGTACTATATGCGAAAAAAAAATTATTACATTTGGAACCCTGTTGTCCAAAATATCAAGGGAAATAAGGGCATAGCGTACGTGACATAAAACGGAACTGATATCAAGGTGCATGTAAAAGTATACGAAAATCTGCGAATTGTGAAGTTTTTTTTCTTGTTTTAAATTTCTTACACGAAGCCAACTATTTTTCCTTTATTATCAGTAATTTTGAAATAAAAAAGACTTTTGGCTGATTTTATAATGAATGAGTTTTATAGCGTACGTGACATAGCGTACGTGACGGATTTTTCTCTAATAATATTCTTAAGTAAAAAAATTTTTTTTAATCTGTGGAAATAAATAATAATGGCTTGAGTCGAAATTTCGTGTTTTGAGATATTATGGGTTTTGTCTAAAATAAATTGTGTTTGGTTTTTATATAAAATTTTATAATTTTTTTTACCGAAAAAAATGCACATTTATTTATAACAAAACTGTTAATTTTATAAAAAAAAGAAACGATTTTATTAGTTATTATTCTTTGTTTTTTAGTTAAGATGTTACGAAAAAATCCACTGGCAGAAAAATAAAAACTAAAGTGAACTTATTATATTGAAAGGCAAAATAGTTTTTATTGACAGTAAGTCGAGATAAGTGCTTTAGGTTAAATTGAAAAATACGGAAAACCTGAAATAAGATAATTTTTTAAAAGCTTACCCCCCGTTGTCACATGCCAGTAATTACTTGCAAGTAGTGTATATATATTACTAACGAAAATCAGGAGAAATGTAAAAAACCCAAAAAATTTTCGAGTGGCTACACAGCACAGTACAAGTTCATTTTTAAAATTTTGCTGACTCGCAAGTGGCAAAAGTGTGGCAGTGTTAGTAAAAAAATGTGAGTGTATTGAGTTTTTTTCACTTGCACTTGCATGTGACAACGGAGGGTTATGTGCTGGTATGAAAATCACTCAAAAAGATGAGTGCTTTCTATACAAACTTTATACTCAAGTCAACCGTCTGCGTTGTAGAAACAGGGAGTTAGTTAAATATAACTCCCTGTTTCTACAACCCAGACGGTCAACTTGAGTATAAAATTTACATGGAAAGCACTCATTTTCTTGAGTGACTTTCATACAAATTTTCTAGACGAGTCGTTATTATTGAGTTATTGAACTCAAGTGTATACAAGTTTTGATGTTCAAATATTTTAATATTGATGTAGCTACCTTACAAAAATTAAGTGGAGTTAAGATGTTATGGCTTATGTATTATTTTCCAAGAAGACTTAAGTTAAAATATAAATGAGTATAGTTTAAATGATAGATCTTGAAGAAGAGAATAAGAATATGTAATAAAATGAAAAAGCACTTATGTCAACTTAAGCCATTATTATATATTGCCACAGAAATTTATGCATACAAAAACTTAAAAACAAAACAAAAATATGTATTCAGTGAAAATAGCAATAAAACAATAAAGAGTCAACTTCATTTTACTTGGGCGCTGAGTTTTCGCCGCCATCTTATACAGGCATGTTCTGGAAATCACAAGTTTTCAAATCACTTGTGATTTTAAAATCACAATTGTGATTTGATGGTGTTCTGAATATCACAAAAGTTTTAAATTTTCTGTGTGATTTTACCCTTTAAAAATAGAAGAAAACAGCTGACGTTTTGTTTTGTAAATGCAATATCACAAATGTAAATCACAAAGCAAATAACAACATTTTTGCAAAATTAAGAGTTTTAAATTTTTTCATAATTTCATAAATTCTTTCGTAGAAAATTGCTCATTTTACTATAAAAATCAATAAAGAAGATATTAAGTTATTCATTTAATTAATCTATTGAGAATTTCAAAATAAATTGATTGAAAAAATAACCAGGTGATTTCAAATCGGCAGGCATTTAGGTGACCGATTTAAAATCACAAAAATTCAAAAAGTTATGTGTGCAGAACACCTTTCTTGTATTTTCAATTCACTTTCACAAAAAGTGATTTTCAGAACATGCCTGATAATTATCAAGTTAACGCTGATACATTTAATTGCAATTTTAATACTTACAATAGCGTACGTGACAAACTTTAAATGCTTATAAAATTTTTATTACACTAAATTGAGAAAAAATTTTGAACAATATTTATTTGCGACAATTATCCTGCTTTGAACTTTTATTTTGAAACAGTTGCGACCGGTCAAATTCAAATGATATAGACAAATACGGTTTTTGCACCGCGTACGTGACATTAGAATAGCATCCAAAGCAAACCAAAAAAATACCGCTTATCGAACTCTAAATTTTCTCTTTCCTCATGGATCTTGTTCATTATTGTTGTAATATTAATTTTAAAGTATAATTGTAATGTTACAAATACCTGAATCGAGTCGCTAGTTAAGAAAAAATAGGTGATTGCAGTTTCTTAACATTAATCAAAGAGATGGTCAGTTTAAACTGATATTTTTGCTCTTGAAAAATTTTTATAAGCTATTAATGCCTCTGCGTAGTAAAATTTGAGTGATTTTTTCCTCTTTGACATATTTAAAAAAAAAATTCAAGGTTTTTTAATTTTTCAGTCGTGGTTGTCATTTTCATGGAAATGCCCATATATTAACAGCAAAATTTCTTAAAAATTTTCTGTTTAAACGAGTTCAAAGCATTTTGAAGAGCAATTTTGAAGAAAATTTCAATAGTGTAAATCTAGCTTAAGTACAATATTTTTAATTGTAAATTATGAGCATTATATTTTTTCGTGTTATTACTTTAAAACGTGTTAATCTATGAGTACCATCTGAATACCCCAATTGTTTTAATTTTTAAGATAATTTTCAATAACGCTACTGAATCGAACATTAAATCAAAACTTAAATAAGCGTATCGAACATAACACAACCTCCAACAAGTTGCATGAAGTTTTGAACAGTGAGTAGAGAAGTAGACGACAAGTATAAAATCAAAAGACAACATCAATTTCTTGGCAGTTTGAATACGAAATTTAAAGCGTAAATATAAGGCGAACGACATACAATCTCTTAATAAAGTTAAAAAAAGATGAAAATCCTAACTAAAGCCTGAGAATATAAAAAAAAACACAAAAAGTATTATTGTAGTGAATAACAAAAGCTTACAATTGAAGTCAGAGTAACGGAAACGGAAGCAAACGGATTTCCTGATTCAGATATTGGTGGCGTAAAAAAAAGAAGTATTAGGAAAACAAAATAAACAAACTTTACAAGACATACATACATATATGTATGTTGTAAAAAGAAAAGTGTATTTAAAAACATAGTTATTACATATGTATATATATATAAAAATAATGTATGATATTAAATCTATAAAGAAAATTTATGAAAACAAGTTACGACTATAAAAAAGAATATATTGTGTAAGAGCAAGAAAGTGCAAGAGTGGGCAGATTGCTTTCAGCTGGTGTTACGTAGTGCTGCAATAGAATACGTTTGGAGCCAACAAATTGTCTGCAAATTTAAAAGGATATAAATGCACGACATACCCGCACACACACACACACACAAGCACACAACTACATTTTAACACACATTTATGGATATTTACATAAAAATAATTTTGCTATATAAAATTACCCATTCTTTCATGCTTATCCTTAAGCCTAGCAATTGTTTTAGTGCCTTGAGTTGTTTGCTAAAGTTCGTTGTATGTGTGTCTAAAATGTTTTTGTTTATTTTCTTTTTATTACAACTATGGATTATTTTTTATTGCTGCCGATGCCATTGGAAGAGTGTGGAAAAGTTAAAATGCAGAAGAAAGGCGAAAGTATTTGCCTTAACAAAAAGCCGGCTAGCCGTTTTGTTAGTTCTGTTCAGCTTTTTTATTGTTGATGTTGCTATTGTGTTTAGTGTTTTATTCTCAGACTTAAATTTAACTGGTGGCTGGGTGAGTCATTTATTATCCTTGCTGCTAGTTTTTAATTTCATTTTTATAGCTATTCTCTTCACTATTTGAGTCAATAAAGTCAAAGCAATTTATATTTGTATAGTTGAAAGCACCAGCCACATTAAGGATGAGAAAAATCGCAAGGAAAAGAAAACTTAGGTAAAATTGTTGGCATTAAATTGAAAATTGTATTGATAATAGTTTTTCTTTTACTACTTGCATGTCTCAATGTAATTTAAATGATAAAAAATACAGGGAATGATTTCCTGTTTGCTTCTACAGTTTGAGAAAATAAATACAAGGGTGTGTTTTGTTTCACTGTCTAAGGATATTAATTTGCAAAAAGGAATTTATCTAAAATAGCTTTACGAATTAATGTAAAGTAGTTATACATTTTAAAAAAATTTTAAAAATTTCTCTACAGCCTTCTACATTTAGGTTAGGAAGGGTTGTAGTATTACCGCACCTACACTCGGAGACCCAATTGGGTCCATTGTGATTTCTACATTTAACTAAAAGTTGTATTCCTTAAAAATAACTCAGCATATTTTCGATATGATTACTTATAATACTGTTTTAAAACATTTATTTTATAAATACTTTTAGAATATAAATTTTACTGGATTGTTGTAGACCGTAGTCTTAATATTACATTTCCACACACAGAAGCAGGTTACCAATTTTAATTTTAAAATGAAATTTAGGGCAACGCAAACATCTTTTCCGTTGAAATTATTAAGGCCTATACTCAGTTTGGCAACTTTGATAACCAATTTTTTTTATGGGCCTCCAAAGATTAAGGATATCAGTGCGCCCTCAAAAAATGGTTACCAACAACTAATTAGAGTTGGTGAAAGCTCTGAACCATATATGGCAATAATATAGCTAACTGACTACCAAAAAATCTTGTTAACATCTTATGACAAAAAATTAATTTTTTCATGTGAAATTTTTTTTTTCACCTCTTTCAAAATAGCTTGCAAGGACTCCTACTTTTTAACCGACTTCAAAAAAAGGAGAAGGTTAGCAAATCATCTCTATTTTTTTTAGGTATGTTTCTTCATAACTCGGTACATTTAAGACCGATTGTAAAATTTTTTTTGCTGTCTGATAGGGTTTGACTTTTTTTAGGACCCATTGCAAAAAAAGTAGATAGATACATGCCCACAATTTTTTTATATAATTTTATGATATACTACTTATTTGATTGCTGCGAAACCTATAAAACACCTTTGGTTCTTGTAGTTAAACAATTTGAAAGTTAAAAGATCGGCGGAGTTACGCCTATTAAAATGTATTATAATATTTCACGCGGTTCTACTTAACCGATTTTTACGAAACTTACCACACGAATTGAGCTCTAAAATAAACAAAATGTCTTATTTAAAGAATGGGCGGAGTCACGCCCATTAAAATTTAATTTTATATTTCACGTACCTCTTCTTGAGAATTTCTTCTATCAGATCTTTGCATTGAAGTCGGCTTTTTTTGGCAGAAAGAATTATTTCTTAACAATATTCAGCAAAGTTGTAGCTACGGTAGCACTGGAAAAATGTTGTGAATATAGCAATATAATCTGAATGTGTCTAGTCATCCTAAAACCCTCATTTAGACCATTTTGTACCCTAAATTTCTCTATTTTCTTACGCTTTAAGTCTTTATTTATATTTTTATTTTATATATTCGAATTTCGTTAAGCTTCAGTCAACAAACTCACTTTTTTTATTATTTTCAATATTAACTACAAAAGGAATGTATTCCTTCGATATCCAAGAAGAGGCCAGATTTGTATGCATTTATTCGATCTAATTTGATCGAAATTATGTTTAAAATTAAATAAGTTTTGGGATATTTTCGATTGGTCCTCTCGATTATTATGTGATAGTGTGGTGTACTCGCTTAGTAAAGGCGTCTTAAATGAATTTAGTTTTATAATGAAAATTGCAGTGGTTACAATGCTATATATCTGTGCCAAAAAGCAAAAAGTGTTTAAGTCGAGACAAGCTAGTTTAGACTTAATGAATGCCCTATAAATTGCAGCTTTTAAAAAGCTCTTTGGACAAAATTTCAATTATAGCGAAATGAGTTTGTGCATATTCTTTTTCGACTTATAATCTCATATGGAATAATTATCAAATTAAATGTAATCGTTATAATGTTAGAGCTTTTTAAGCTCGAAGCCATAGCATGAAAGCTATCGAAAAAATTGCCTTCCTTAAGTCGACTTAAGCGATTATGGCAATATGCAAAGAAATAATAAATTAAACATTTTATTCGTATAATATCGTTCCATAACGTTCCATAAAAAGCTTAAGCGACATAATTTTTGAACTTAATTTTTTTTTACCAAAATCGATTATTCGCGGTTATAAATAATCGATTTCCGTAAAAAAGACGAGGTTTAAAAAATTTTTCGGCTAAGCTTTTTTGGCAGTTGTGGCTCGATATAATAACACAAGTTTGAAAAACGAAAACTTTTTGCTCCCCGACTGTTTCGTGTATTATTGAGTCACTAAAATTTTTATAATTATTTTTTTAGTTCCAAAGCGTCGGGATAAAAATAAATTTGAATTCTTCGATTAACTGTTCTGTTCTGTGCAATTCTTGAAATAAAGTGCGAGTTTAAATTAACTTAAAGGAGCTTTTTCAATTATTGCAACAAATTTTACATGTTATCAAAATATTCGAATAAGTTTCGAACTTTATCGCGTTGAATATTTAAAAAAAATTTATTTTAATAACCAAATAATTTTCGATTTTTGACGTGTTTTTGCTCATTACTTTTTAAGCTTATTCGACTTTTTGAATAAGTCGCTCTCGCATACTCCTTAAATTTTTATTCGATTATTAGTATAATTTTGTAGTGTAATTCCATTAATTTTATTAATATATTAAGATTATTTGAATAATTGTAAAGTTTAATGTGAATATTCGTATAATAAGTAAGCTTCAGTTGGTAATTCTTATTAAAAAATATTATTAACTTGACACATATTAAGTTCCGTTCGATTATTCGAATAATTAAAAAAATTAGTTCATTCGCTCAAAACGGTCTTATATTTAATTCAGTTATTCCATCAAATATTAAGTTTTATTTGAAATTCTTTTAGTGTTAAAATTTTTTCGATTAAAAAACTTTAATTGCTTAATAAATAGAATCATTTTTTTTTAATTTATTTTTTCTTATAAATTTTAAGATATTCTTGTCTATTCACATAAACGGTAAAGCTTATTGGACTGTTTGAATGTTTTTAAACTCTTATACTCCTTAAATTTTAATCGATTATTCGAATAATTTTGAGGTTTCATGTCATTATTCGAATAATCTTAAATTTATATAGCAATTATTTGAGCAGTTGTAAGGCTTATTGCGAGTTTTCAAATAATATAATAGTTTTACCTGCTCTTTCGAATCAAATTATTTATTCGAATAATGTGAGAACTTACATTCACTTGTGAGAAACTATTCGAATTTTTAGCCAATGAAACAATTTCATTAAAATTTTTTCACAAATCTAATGATAATTTCACAAATCCAATGAAAATTTCATGAATATTGTGAAAGAATTTCATTGGAATTGCTTCGTTGGTATTCTGGTTTCGTAAGAATATTTTATTGGATTTATGACAACAATATCTTCTAATTATTAAGAAACCCCTTTATATTTAAGTTATTTCATTATTTTCATGAAACTATTTTATTGTTTCGATGAAGTTATAGCACTGCATTAATTACACTGTTAAATAAATTTGAGAAGTTTTCAATAAAATAATTTTGACGAAACTGGTTTCATTAATCCAATGAAGCGTGACGTTGGTTGAATTTTAAAGAATTTTTCATTAGATTAATATCGAAATTCATAGAATTTATGTCGAAAATTTTTTCAGTGTTTTATATTTATATTTTTACAATCCAACCAGTAAATTATATACGTTTGAAACTAGGCATGGAAGAGTAAATTAGAAATATATATTTTATGCCATATTTTATATGCGGATCTTTTGTCTATTGCTGCTTTTAGTGAATAGAAATGGTTTCGTGCTGCAAATTACATGAGATTTCATGAAAAATCGCCTATAATTTATTTTCCACTCGAATTCAATAAAATATTGCATTTTTCTTTCTAAAGTATGCTAATAATTTATTAACTTGCATACGAGTACATGGCGAAATGGAAAAGCTCTGAAAATATATAATCTACAATCCTCTCTGAGTTTATCAAAACTTAATTTCATTAAAAAAAAACATGTAATAGCGATTTGTCTTAATAAACTAAATATGTACTCGTATAACATTTCCTATATTATTTTAATTCACATTAAATCAATGGAATGCGGGTCACACAAATAAAACTCACATTCTACTGTGATATACATACATATGTTCATACATACATACTCATTATGACTCAGATTAACATTTTATATTTGATATTTTATTACTTTTTTTGTAGCAAAATCTCTTGTTACAGCAAAATTTTATGACCTTGCGGGCAAAAATAAGGGAAAGTTAGGGGATAATATGCAATTGGCGTTGTAGAGACAACATTGATACTATTTGGTAGATTCATTTGAGACATAAAAAGTTATTAGGTTAACAAAGTTGAAAAAATAGTGGAATTAAGCTAACTAAATGAAAAAAGAAATGGTCTTTGAGTATTGTTCGTCAAGCATCTATGAATGCATCCAGCTAAAAAATAAAAAATACGCTCATATGCAAGCACACTCATTAACTTTACACAGAATACGTATGACTAAAAACAACCAACAACTATGTTTCAACAAATTTTTTAAATTACGCCGCACAAACAACTATAACTATAACTAATAGAGAGTATGAGCTACAATACCACGCATGAGTATAAGAATACTCTGACTATAAATCCGCTGTACATGCGTATATACAGGGCTATTTTATTTACAGACATTCATAAGGCATTTTTTAAAACAGCCACACACGCACTCACAAATTCCATTTTATATACATAAATGCTAACATACGGTGGCGAATGATGAATATATATCCCGAGTATCATGCATATTTTTTCCTAAACTGATCAAATATCCATAGCCTAAGTATAAACATACTCAAACTGTTAGTATGAGAGGTATTCAATGGGTTTGATATGCATGTGCCTTTGATTTCAAGTAGAGATGCTCTTTTATGTTGTTTGCGAGAAAAAATGTGGGAAAATATGATTATACGCAGTTACTAAAATTAAGACTAATTACTTATGCATTCTCTGTCATTCTCTGGTTGCGACAATACTCTAAAAATAATAAGTGTAACGTTTTACTTTTAATTTCAATATTAAACACACTCTCAACTAATTTATGTGTAATTGTAAAAAGTTTCTTAACATTTAAAATTATATTTCCATACTTGATCCTTTATATTCTTTAAACTGATGACTAGAGTAATATTTGCCTTGACTAAATTTCTCTAAATTCGCAAGAAAATTTCCTGTTGTAATTTTATTTTGAAAGAAAAGTTTTGAAAATCTTTTTTCAAAAAAAAATAGTAAAAACTTATAAAATTTGTTTATAATTGAAAAAAAAAACAACTGTAGGAAAGTTCTAGTTGCATTTAGAAATGTGTCCTTTAGAAATTTGATTACACTCCCAAATAGAAAATAAAAAATTCAAATACAGATTGTTGTTATACTCGACACTACCTACCAGAAAAATAGTAACACTTGGCATTTCATTTTCATTTCCATTAAGCTGATCTGGCTATAGTCGCTAGTGCTTTGTTTTATTTAGTTTAGTTTATTGTAATTTTAATTACAATAAATTTAAAATAATAATAATAATAATAATTTTCATTTCATTAAAATTTGTCACACTGTGTTATTGGCCAGTAATGGGTTAATGGCATGTCAAAAATTGTAAACCTTTTTTTTTTCAAGAAAGTTTTACATCCTGTTAAAAAAAATACAGGACATTAAATTAATTTGTGTGATATAACTCACCAGCAATGGGTTAATTTACATCAAAAATATTGAAACTTTTTTTCTTAAAAATTTGTTTTCATTTCGTTACCAAAAAATATATTATGATTGGCCTATTTAATATTTTTAAGAACAATACAGGTGCATAATGGGTTAAACTGTGTGATATTAGCGATAAAAAATTATCAATCCAGCATATAACCAGTCTGTATGTCGAGTTTCATTAAAATCTCTTCAGCAGCTCTTTCATTAAATACAAGTTAACAAACATCCAAACATACAAACTTTCACATTTATAATATTTGTAGGATAATTAAGTGCTCATGAATGCAAAGATAATTTCTACTTTAATTTTCTGCTATGAATTGTCCTGTTTTTAGGGTTAAGATAAGTATTCATATAAAAATATTATTTCTACGCATCATTTAATTGTTTTAATTACATTCTAAATGAAGCATAAATTGCAATTGACATTTTTTCTAAACTTATCTGGAAGGGGTGGGCATTAATTACATATTTGAGATTCTAACAAAATTTTATAAAGACAAACAAGCAACACAAAAAAAATTAATAAACTCAAAGTTAAGTCATTAGCAAAAAAATGTAGGGCGAAAGAGGAAGCAAAAGAAAAATGAGGAAAACATCAATATGTTTTTTTTTTCTTTTTTGATGATGAAAAGACAACAAATTCATTTTGTTAAACAACTAAGCAGCAAACATTTTCCTTTTTTCTACAGACAACTTTGTTTTGGCCTCCTTAATTTGGGTAAAATAAAAATTTCCCAACAAAAAAATTATGAATAATGAAAATAAAAAAATTTAAATTCATTAAGCACAGGTGCTTTTAATTGATAACGATATTTTAAGCGGAAGACAAATGAGTAAAATTTTAATGTTTTTTTTTTGTTTGTTTAATAAGGCTTTAAGCATAATTAAAAATTAAATTTAAACATAATTTATCTTTTTGCAAAGCAGCTACAGCAATTAATTAAAGCGCCCTCAACTTAACTACAAAATTTGATAATATCAAAAACAAAAATATAATATTTAAATAAATAAAAAAAAAAGTTGCGCACATCAAGTTCAGCATAAAATTAAACCAAAGAAGACGAGTACTTGCCAGTGTTTTAATTTTGTGTGCCACCGCTAACTTGCTGCTGTTTGTGTGGCAGGCTAATGTTGTTAAATTTACTTGAGCCGGTGTATGTGTGCGCCCTTATTTGCTAAAATGGCAACGTTAATGGAAAAATTAATCACAGCTCGAAGCAACACAACACAATCAATAATATGGCCACAGCTAAGACAACATCTTCAATATCGTTTAACCCAACAACAGAGCAATGGCGACAGCAGTAACAGCAGCAACAACAGCAAACTTGAAGTTGTTAAAAAAATCAGCATTAACAGCAGCAGCAGTAGGACAAAACATATTTTCTACTGTAGTGCAAACAGCATGTCTTCTTCCTGGCTCCTTGTTATCTACACGTTGGCATTAGTAACATTATTGCCTCTTACCGCAGTGGCCAATCGTAAGTTTTTTATTTAAAATATATTTTTCTTCAATAAATTTTATTTTCGTTTATATACTCGTGCATAAGGCCTAATTTATAAAAAAAAATATTTTGGTTTTATAATAGGTTTATTAATCAAATTTCCATTTTGTTCAAATTTGTTCAATAAACATCTTATTAAACAGAAATATTTTTTATGAATAAGGCCGATAATATTTATATTAGAGCTACTCAGCTTGTATGAAGATAAAAACGTAATTTTTTACGAAAATGTGCAAACAAAAAAATACAAAAATATAAATTTTTTATGTACGGGAATTCTCATTCAAAAGATCGTACCAATGATAGCAATGACCCACCTGGAGATATTTATCAATACAGAGTTGGCCGAAAACTTTTTTTTTTATTTTTTTAAATAAATTCAGTAAAGTGCGACTGTGACTCACACACGAAGGATTCCGTACAAATATTACATATTTGTTTTTTTTTTTTTTAACATCCACAATCCCGCGAATCGATTAGCTTTTTTGCAGAAAACACTCAGTATCTATGGCGGGAATCGAACCCACGACCTCTGGACTGAGAGGGTAGCAATGCTACCACTCAGGCACCGGGGTACCTCTAGCTTATGAAAAAGAAATTGAAAAAAAATTTACGAAACTTTCAACATGGAAAAAATTATTGTAAACAAATTTAAAAATTTGAGAAACAAATTAAAACTCTTTTAAAAATCTTAAAAAAAAAATCTTAAATCTCCTTAACGTAGCAAATTTTGTTCTGTTTGATTTTTTTCAAGTTTCAAGTTTTATTTTCATTTTGTAAAAAAAAATCCATTTTGACATGTTGCCATGTTCTTTTGACATGTTGCCGTGTTGTTTTTTTCATAGCAGTATTTTTGAAAACTTGCTATAAGCTGGAAATGAAACTGTCTTTGCACATCAGAGAATAACAAAAGTATCGTTTTAAGTACTCCTTGAGTATTGGCCGACAAACAACTATGAATACGTACAGCTAAAAAAATAACGCTTCTAAGCTCATTAACTTTTAATCAAACACATATAACTATAAGCATCCAACAACTGTGTTTATACACATTTTTTAAATTAAACAGCAATTAAAATTTATAGACTGTATCAACTACAATCATACCGCATAGTATTAAAAATACTCTGACTATTAATTGGCAAAACATGCGTATATACAGGGATTTTTTATTTACACGCACACATAAAGCAAGTATACGGTGGCGAATGATTAATAAATATTCCGAGTAGCATAAGTATATTTTTTTTCATAAATATCCATAGCCTAGGGGTGATCTTTTATTTTGGAATCGGCTATAGTCATAGTTGCCTAAGATAAAATATGTCATCATACCAATTGTTTCCGCTACAATTATAATTATACGATAAAGAAACAAAATTAAGACTATTTACTTGTGTATATTTTTTTGAGTACTCATTTTCATTCTCTGTTACACATACCAAAAAAAAAATTATTTAATAAAATGGGTTAAAACAAGATTCAATTAAGAAATTCACGGCAATTGTAGTAACAGCTCAATTATTTGAACTGAAAAGTTCTTTAATTTTTTTTTTTATAAAAAAACATTACAATAGCTTAGACCTCACAGCCCTGTGTTCCTTGCAGGAGTAAAAGGAATAAATAAATATGTATATTAGAGCGTCTCGCCCAACAGGCAACAAAAAAAATTTATCCGTACACCAGCGAATATGAAGTATTGTTCCAAGGACATTTCAAAAAAAATTTATTTTTTTTGCCGAACGTAGGGGTCGCCTTGTTAGTTTTTTCGTTATATCTTCCATATTTGTTTGATATATGTAGATATTTGTTTGATATAGAAATTTTCTTACCTCAGGGGGGCCAACATTTGCCAATTGCCAATTGCCAATTGCCAGTGGTTTGCTTTTCACAAGGAACCAGAAAGACGCATATACTTTTAATTATTTTTGTATAAGTTGAGATATGATGGGTTGATACTATAGACGTAAGTGAGGTCAAACACTTTTGAATTAAAAAAATTGGTCTGCCTCAGACAATCTCATCGATATATTATACTTTAATATCTGAATGTAAATACTGAAGCTATGACAAATTTAAAAAGGTGACCCCTGCGGTCTGCAACAATGAATTTATAAAAGCATTTTTTAAATAGTTGTGCTGTGATTATCGAAATACTTTCTTATCAAAAGTTTTATGATTTTTTGCGAGGGTGTCACATTAGGGTGGTAGAAAATGAGATTTGGGGGGTAAGTACTAGAACGGTACACTTGAGGTCAATGGACCTCAGAGCAAAAATATTGACCTACCTGAGACAAAAAATTCGCTTTATCAAACTTTAAGATCGGACTGTAAATATGGAAGATATAACAAAAAAACTAAAGAGGCGACCCCTACGTTCCGCAAAAAAAAAATTAAAAATTTTTTTTTTAAATGTCCTTGCAACAATACTTTATATTCGCTGATGTGCGGAGAAATTTTTTTTTGTGATACGGTCTAATGTATATATGTATAACTTAGAGTTAAATTAATGTTTTTTTCAAATATGCAATTAGAATTTAATTCAAATGTTCTTAAAGATTTAGTTAAGAAATTAACTCAAATATTCTTGAAGATTCAATTACAAAACTTATTAAAAATTTTAAATTATTCAATTAAAATATTGATGGAAATATTTAAAAAAATCTATATAATAAAATAACAAAAAATATCAAAAGTCTAAACGACTTCAGACTAGGCGGAAAATGCAGCAGCCAGCATGGCGGGGTTTCTTTTCCACTTTAAGCTTCCACCTTACATGCACTAAAACTGTATATGAGACAACAGTATCCAACCACAAAAGTAGTTTGTAGTTAGCAAAAAAGAGAAAGTTAATTATAAAAAAGAAAAGAGGTGTCTTAGGACAGCCAGTTATAACTATGCTGCTTAGGTATATAAAACAAATTTAATGTGTTAAATAACAGTGCAATAAAATTATATTATATGATGATGTCAAATTCAACGCAAATATTTCAAAACGTTTCCATTTATTTCCCATTATTTTTTTTTAGCGTCGTACGATTAAATTAATGCATTGTTTGTGGCGGGAGCGGCTGTTAGCCGGCTTAAAGCCGATCAGCTGTGTTCTCTGGCTTATTATCATGTGCAAAAACAATACAAAAATAAATTGAGCAATCGTTCTCATTGTTTTTGTTTTGTTTTTGTTTCACTCACTTCAAAGAACGAAACAAAAAAAAATCAAACAATTTGTATCGCTTATTTTCATACTCTGGTTTTAAGTACAAAGAAATCAAAACAAAAATAAATCGCGCCATAAATAGCATAGCTATAGAAAGGCAGGAAACATACTTAAGTACAAGTGTCGTACGTTAACAATATGTCACACGGACGTTTAACGCAGTAGATCATATATCACCTATCACGTCAGGATTTCAGGACAAGATGGTGTTGCCTTAAACAGGCAGCCCTATCCATAACAACGTTAACATTATTCGAGGCCTGAAATATTTTTTTTATTGTGAGTTTTTTCATGCTACTTTATGCTTCTCAAAGTTTACAAGTCATAAGAAATTTACAATTGCACGAATATAAAACTGATGTACTGCATAACCTCAATGTATAATTTTCTTATTTAAATCAAATTGAGAGCATGTACACACACCCGCAAAAAAACACACACACCAAGAAAACAAAGCCTCGTGATTGTTTTAAAAGTTGAATGAACTAATGTCTTTGAGTGTTGACACATTAATATTTTTTTTTCTTTTTGGTTTGATTTTAATGAGTTTCAATTTAATAAAATAAAGAAATAAGAACAAAGACCCTTAACAAAATCGCTTGAAATTTTTATTGCGTGCACTTGCTTTCGTATTTAAATTGTTTCATTTAACTCTGTGTTATGGCAGAGTTTGAGGTTGCGTATACTTAATATAAATTGTGTAAAATTGTGAGGATGTGCATGTGGTTTAAATGTTATATGTGGACTGCACAGTGGCTCTTAAGATAAAAAAATTTAACTGGTCTGTATCTTTTTAACTACACGTATTTATCAAATAGTATATAATATGTCTATATACAGTGGAGTTCGCTTATAACAAACTTCTGTTATAATGAATTATCGCGAATAAGGAACAATGTTAATATTTCCTAAAAATTACTACGCTTCATTTAGAGCACATACTTTTGTGGTCTATTGGCCAAAAAATCGCACTACGCATTACAGAGAGAATTCCTTTTTTAGCCGTACTGTTCGTTTGTGGAATAAACTACCTGCGAAAGTCTTTCCTGTCACTTTCAACGTATGAAAGTTTAAATCGAATGTCCACAGACACTAGGTTAGATTAGGTTTATCTGGTTGGTTCAAAGACCTCGTATAGACCGGGATTGATCCTTAGCGATACCAGCAGATGAAAAGAGAACCTGTTAGTATGGCAGCATAGTTCGTGGTGCCTGTATCGAATGACTGCCACACAGATTTAACAAATTTTAGCAAACTACACATTTCTACTCTCGATACAAGCTCAAGACTACGAAAAGTGTGAGCACCAAGATAGTTATATCTAGTGCGGCTTAAAGCCAGGCAGTGACACAGTAGATGTTCCATTGTTTCAATTTCCCCGGTTTCCTTACATTTCCTGCAGGTACCGTCGGGTATTCGTCCTATTTTGACAGCATACGAAGCCGTTCAGCAGTGCCCAGTTAATACTCGCACTAGAATTTTACAGTTGCTTCTAGTTAGTGATAAAAGGAACTTAGTCAATTTGGGATCATAGGAGCTCCACATGATTTTAGAAGTTTTGCAAGTTTTCGTCGCACGCCAACATTTCTCCGCTTCTTCCCTCATATTAGAGTCTATGATCTCTTTAAGGTATTGAATTGGTTTTCGGATATATACCGTTACCTCAGCCGGTAATTGAATTCCCCTTTTGGCCAGTGCATCGGCCATTTCATATCCCTCAATTCCCAGATGTCCCCGGGTCCAGAATATATGTACTTATCTACCAGTACATAACATATCCAGGGCCTTTCTACACAGGAGCACAACCGAGGACTAATTACAGTCAGCTGAAATTGCTTTTATAGCTGCTTGACTGTCTATATACAGATTTACATGCGCATTCATAGTTGGAGGGGTGAACGCTAACTCTGGTGCCATTTTGACAGCATAGATTTCCGCCTGGAAGAAGCTACAATGATCAGGAACTTTATATATACAGATACTACTTTTCCTATCCTCCTCTTGAGAACTTATTTTCGTAGTTCTATCACAATGCATTGCATTATACTATTACTATTGCTCCTTCAAGGAGCATAGTAATTTTTCTTGTTGTTTCGGCATCGGTAATCTAGTTGTTTTAAGACGAACAAGTGATTAGGGCAAAGCGTCCAATCCTGGTGTTGGGACTGCCAACTATACATCCAGGTGTGGTGAGTTGCTGCAGGTATTTACTTCATGCTGCGTTTAGGGTTATACCGCTCCCAATCGGTGTTTAGAGCATCGTTAGCATGATGGAGGATACCAAGACCCGGGTTGACAATGGGTGAGGTTGACAATTGGATTGGCCTTATAACAAATATAACATTTGTATTCGCATCACTTTCCCATTAGTCATCTATGCATTGCACGAGTAGGGGTTATCCTCTGAGTACTGGTTCTATTATTAAAAAAAGAAGAAAAAACACTTTAGAGCTGTCACTCAGATTGAATTAGCTGTTGGCCAAAAACTGATGATGCCATTTTTTATGGGCGCACTGATTTTCGAAATCTTTGGAGGCCCATAAATAAAATTGGTCACCAAAATCGCCAAACTGAGTACAGGGTCTTACTAACCTTTCTATTTATTTAGACCATTTTTAAAATTTTTCTTTGAAAAAAAAAACAAAACTAAAAACAATTCAAAAAATTATGACAATATGACCCCAAATATGTGTTTTTTTTTTGTCGGTATCATACTTTTTTAGGGTTCCGTGCACCAAAGGTGTACACTTGAAATTTGTAAAGTTAGTGTGTTTTCATACAGACTACAACAATTAACACTAAAATTTAAAAAATCTAAATTAAAGGGTGTTGTATCAGTTATGCAATTTTGACAACTTGTATCTTGGAAACCCTAAAAGCCAAACTCTTGAAATTTTCAAACACGGTAAAACTAAAAAATCCCAAAATTATAAAATCGCCAAACCGAAAAAAAATCGCCAAAACGAAAAAAGCGCCAAATTAAAAATAAAATCTAAAACTAAAATAAAAAGCCAAAATGAAAAAAAATCGCCAAAGTGAAAAAAACGCCAAAAACCGAAAAATAATCGCCAAAAACGAGAAAAAAGCGACAATACTAAAAAACTATCGTTTAAATTGAAAAAAAACGCCATGTTAAAAAAATGCTCAAAACCGAACGTACGGAACGCTTCGTGCGTGAGTCAAAGTGGCACTTTACTGAATTTATTTAAAGTCATCTTCATATCATTAGGGGTAATTAAATACTTTTACCTGCATGTGTGTGTACTAAAATATTTTTAGAGCTCGTAGTACCAATACCACAGTTCAATTACAGTTATTAATTACTGCCTTTTTCGCTACTCAAGTCATCACAAAATTAATTAATTTCTATGGTAACTTAATTGTGATTAACACGACAATTATTAGGAAAATGCTTTTAAGAACTGTTAACTCAGGTTTATTGATTTTGTCTTTTCATTGTAAATGTAACGGCTATTCATTGTTTCATAAATATGTGAAAGTAATAACGTACAATGAACAAGATATTTATTACTTAATTAAGGAAATTACTATAGGCAACAAAGGGTGATTCTTTATGAGGTATTAATAATTAAATATATTTTTAATGCCTCACAAAGAATACCTAATAAGGTATATATTATATTCTTTATTTGCTAAATAAATTCCTGTAACTTCTGTGGCAAAATGGAAAAAGTGCTTAAGTCGAGATATGCTGATTTTGAGTTAATGGCACCTTTGTAATCTGCATATTTAAAAGTACATCTGGTCAAAAGCTCAATTGGTTTGTGTCATTTTTGAGGAAGTTATAGCACTATGGCTTGGAACTTATCCTTTTTAGACTTCTAATCACATTTGGAGTAATAGCTTAATTTAGGTTATACTTTAGTATATTTCAACTTAAATGTATTACTTATACTGTGTACAAACATCGTAAAAGAAATAAATTTCTGAAAATCAAATTGAATGTTTAAAAGTGCTCTCCTGCGAAACAGTAAAATATGACTTAAGCACTTTTTCCTTATCGCCACACAGACTTCAGCTAATAGGACATTTACATCTGCACAAAATCTATGAGACTTTAACTAAAATCTTTATAAAAATCTTTGACGTTTGCACCAAGTTTTTTTGACATTTATAAAGACTTTTTTATCCAAAACAAAACCCATTAACTGAAACATTTTCAAGACTACAGCCAAACAATTGCAATTTAGCCAATTCACATACCTTTTCAAGCAGACCGTAGCTAATTCAATCATCTTTTACATAAATATTATATACAGGGTAGTTTAAATAAAATAAAAATATTAGATTTTATTTAGATTTCTTGCAAATCTGCTCACAAAATAGATTATGTTTTGTAATGGAAATCTAGTACAAAGCAGCTAGATTTAGATCGAAATCTCGTAAGTGTTAGATTTTGAGATAATGTAAATATCTCAAAATCTATAACATATTTGATGAGTAAAATTTTATAGGGCATTTACATCAGCACAAAATCTATCATATTTTGATTAAAATCTTTATGAAAATCTATATCGTTTACACCAAAACCCATCAACTGAATTGTTTCCAAAACTACAACCAAACAACTGAAATGTAGCCAACTCACACACTTTTTTAAGTAGAACTTAGCTAATTCACTCACTTTCTGTTGCACAGGGTAGTAAGGAATAAATAAAAATATTAGATTTTTATTAGATTTCCTACAAATCTACTGAACAATTTGATTTCGTTTTGTATGGGAAATCTGGAAAAAATCAGCTTTATTTAGCTCGAAATCTAGTACTTTCGAGATTTGGAACTAAATTAAGCTTCTTTTTTCCAGATTTCCCATATAAAACGAAATGAAATTTTTCAGTAGATTTGTAGGAAATCTAATAAAAATCTAATGTTTTTATTTATTTTTTACTACCCTGTACAACAAAAGGTGAGTGAATTAGCTACGGTCTGCTTAAAAAAGTATGTGAATTGGCTACAATGCATTTGTTTGGTTAAAGTTTTGAAAACAAATCAGTTGAGGGGTTTTGTTTTGGATAAAAAAAATATTGATAAATGTAAAAAAAAAGTTGGTGTAAACGGTACAGATTTTCATAAATATTTAAATCAAAATATGCTAGATTTTGTGCTATTGTAAATGCCCTATAAAATATATATTTTCTTGCAGTTGCTAAGTCCTATGTGCAATTAAATTAATTTTAGTTCTATAGATTTATTAAATGAATTAGTTTTTCATAAAATTATTGTTTGCTGAAAAGACCATTTTTGCATTAAATCTAAAAATTACCATAAGATAAAGCACCCCTAAGTTAAAGTTAGCAGGCGGTATGGCTGTTCTTTGCTTTACGAGTACTTATCACATTTTCAGTTTTTATCGTTTGTTTTTCAAGCACACGCCAATGTTGTTTTTTTTTTGTACATTTATAAGCTCATGATGGAAAGGATGTTTTTGTATCTATATGACTGTAATAATGACAGCTGTCACAAGCATTAACAAATAGAGATAATATTTGTCTTGTTATCATAATTCTTTTGTATTAAATTTATATAAAAGAAAATGAAACTGAACACGATTATTAACAACATAAACAGGCGTAAGTGGGGATAAGATAGGAAAAGCTCTGTGCTGTTATTAAGCTTTCGGCAATTTGACATAAGAAAACAAGAGATAATATTTCCCACAGTCTGATGCATTAGAGGAAGTATGATTATTTTTACATATTACAAGAAATTAAGTTTAACTAAAACGTGTTTAAGGAAAAATCATTTGAAAACTATTGTCGATATATTGAAGTTTTTAAGCCTTGAGGAAGGAGATCAAGAAGTAGCTACGGCCAGAGATACATACTTCAATTATTTAAATTTTGCACAAGAGCAAAATGCATGGTAATGCAAGGAAGGAAGGTGAGTTAAAAATAAAATTTTGTGTTGATCTTTCAAAAAGCCGAGTGGCCTCCTCCATCAGAATCCATTGTCAGAGCTTGGAAATTTTTAAAAAAATTTCAAAATTTTTGTACAGTGTATTCTTTTTAAAAAGTAATACCATTCAAGGATAATAGACAGGAGAAAATTTGTGTGGCATGTGCCTTCATTTGCCTTATTTTTTTACCTTCATTTTACTTTCTTATCTTCTTTACTATAAAATGTAATTTTTTTTTCAAAATATCAGAATCAAAATTTTATCATAATTTTTTCAATCAAACATCCCAGCAAAAAATTACTTATCGTCAGAACTACTTGACATATAATGACTGACTTTTCTGATTGCCAAATTGAATTACTCGTTTACAAATTGCATTACATAAAATTAAAAAAAAAACTATGTACAAGTTAATAAATGAGGAGAATGATTCTTTTAAATTTAATAGACTACGTGAACATGTGGTCAAATAAAAAAAAGTAAGCACTTCTCAAGAATTCAATATTTTAGTCTCACGCCTTGTTAAAAACATTAACATGGTAATCCAGTAGGGAAGAGCTGCCAACAAAAATGCTTAAATCCAAACCCGATTACCCATACCGAAAATGCTTAATTCCAAGCGCGATTACCTTTTTTGAAATTTTTTGCTGGTATATGCGTTCTTTCTTCTACTTTTACCGAAAATGCTTAATTCCAAGCCCGATTACCTTTTTTGAAATTTTTTGCTGGGATATGCCTTCTTTTTTCCCATACGCGGCTTCATAGTTGGCTTGATCTTGCAAATTATTTCAACTTGTATTGTATTATAAGACTAGTCTACTTAAAAATTATTGAAAATGTACTTTGTTTTATCAAACAGCAGCTGTAATTTTCAAATCAGTGTAAAAACGAGTGCAAGCTTCTTGGCATCTCTATTTCTCCATTTGATGAAGAAAATTATATCTTAAATTGTTTTCTCTGTATTCCCAATCATTATTTATTTTTCTACTCTTATGTTCTTTATAATTTAACTGAATTATTTCTGAAAATTGAAATAAAAAATTTTCACAAGCAGTTTGCAACATAAATTCACTTCAAAGTGAATAGTGACTCTTATATTTTGTTATTGCAACTGTAATTAAGGAATAAAATGGGAAAAAACGAGTTAAGGAAAAAGTATTGGCAATACGTTTGCTGTTAGTTTTAGTACTCAGACTTCAACTTATAATGCAATAATAATTTGTATTTATATATACATGCTTACATATACAGATGTGGATATAAAAATAGCATCAGTAATTTTCAAGTTAAATTGATGGCATGTTTCTAATAATAATTTAACTAATGCTCAACCTACAACAAAGAAACTTTTATGAAAGTTTTTTTTTTTGAAATCCCAGTTATACCATTCTTATATGTATACGAGGGCTACTGTTTTTATTTCGGGGACTGGCATCACCAGTGCCAATAGCTGAAATCTGGCAACACCATCATAAAGTTTGAAATTTTGTAGTATAACCATATTCAAAAATTTTCATTTACAAGTGCTATTTGTTTTATTGACAGTAAGTTCAGAAAATCAATTTTAGAAAAAAAGAAATGGAAATTTCAAGAAAAGGGTTTCGTTGGATTATTTCTCACAACTTTTGACGTGGATTATCTCAACAAGAATGTGTCTATGAACTCAGTTTTTTGTAAGGCGATAAAGCACTATCCAAAACCACAATATATCGCTGGTAGAGTGAATTCAATCGTGGTTGTAGTTCCGTCACCGTTTAATTCAGTGGAGGTCGTCCAAAATCGGTGTTATACCACAAAACATCGACATAGTGCGTGAACTGATAAATGAAATGGAAGAAAAAAAACTCCCCGAGAAAATTCATAATTGGTCTGTATATTTCAAAATATTTGTATTTCAAATACTCCTCCAAAAGTTTTTGTCAATTTGTTTCATCCAATTCTGGACTTACAAAATGAATAAATTTATACCTGCTTTTAGGAAGGGTGTACAAGGTCAACTAGTTCTCAAAGCAACACAAAATCAAAATATTGTGTGAATTTTCAAACATTCTTTATTTTGAATTTAAGGAACAACTTTTCTTATTCGAGTATTTTCTATTCCTTTTATTTAATTTTTATACCAGCATTTCTCAGCAACTTCCTTCGCATCCCAAAAAAAAACTTAGTAGACTTTAAAGTGTATTTATACCAATCTTATAAAAAAAAAGAAAAAATACTAATAGCACAAATTTGTTCCATTTATCATAAAAACAATTTATAGCTATGCTATTTATGTCACGACACAGGAGCTAGGACGTGATTTTTGTAACAAAAATAATCGACGCTATTTTAGTTATAAATTTATTCTTCTTTTGATTTCTTTGTACTTAAAAGCAGAGTACTAAAATAAACGAAACAAATTTTTTGATTTTGTTTTGTTCCGTTCTTTGAAGTGAGTCAAACAAAAATAAAACAAAAACAATGAGAAGGATTTCTCAATTTGTTTTTGTATTGTTTTTGCACATGAGCGTAAGCCAGAGAACACAGCCAATTAGTTGTAAGCTGGTTAATAGCCGCCGCCAGCCACAAACTATACATTTAATTGTACGCCGCTAGAAAAGAAAATAAATGGAAACGTTTTGAAATATTTGCGGCGAATTTGATATCATCATATAATATAATTTTATTGCATTGTTATTTAACGCATTAAGTTTGTTTTATATAGCTAAGCAGCATAGCTATAACAGAGTGTCCTAAGATACTTCTTTTCTTTTTTTTGTATGCGTGCTCTCCAAACAACAACAAATAAAACAAAAAAGGAATGGGGGTATCGGTCCAGCCATTCAAGCACGATGGCGTGACTAAAAAAGGGATTAATTTTAAAAAATTTATTATTTTTTTCTCAATTTACAAAAAAAAACTTCTGCTGTCACGAGGTTATTTATTGTGGCAATGTGACAGTGAAGTGAATCATTTGAATTGAGGCACGTACACTATTAGATTGGTATGAGTTCCAATTACACCCAAGGGCATGATTTATTTATTTTTATGTTTTACACTTTGAGTGATTTACAAATAATTACTTCCTGTAGTTTTTCTTCGAAGAAAGCGTGCATGGTAAATATTTGTTTGCCATCAACCAAATAAACAAGGACTGCAAGCTCTATATTCCTTAACATGTGACCTCTACTTGCTAAACGTGAAATTTGAAATTTCCAGTAATTGTTTGTTTTCTAGTTTTCGTATTTAATTTTTGATAGATATATTACTCTTGAAATACGCAAATATACTCGTATTAAGGTGATACATTTTTTTTATATAATTAAAATTTTTTTAACTTTTATTTTCACTGACAATCATGATGAGTTTCTTAACAAAATATTTTCAACTATAATTTTTATGCCAACTGCTCGTTCATTAATCTGTATTGCTGTTTCTTGTTTTGAAGAGCCATCCATACAACAGTATTGCATTTCAAATTTAATTATACTCACGTGGTACTTAAGTATAATGCAAAAAAAAACAAGAAAGAGTATATAAAATAAAGTATACATATTTACATACATAAGTATGTACATATATTGATGCATGGATATGAAGTATGATGTACCTTAAGTATATTTATAATTCAAATAACTGTTACTTTCTTATAATCACATATTTATGTGCATACATATGTATTTTCATGCGTAATAAAGGCGTGCCAGCGTATACAATAAAGTACTGATATACAAATCATTTGAAATTATACGACATTCGTTCGTACATAAATATCTTGCGTAAATGATTTAAGCTTGAGGTAAGCTTTTTTTTATTCTTAACTCGTCATTATGAATAATATATTTTTATTTTGTTAATTTTTAAAAATAAATGTCAATATCTCGATATTCTTTGAATATCATCTTCAGGGCTTAAAGCGAACAAAATTTTCGTCCAGACAAAAAATTTTTAACTGAGAGTTTTCTGCAGCACGATTCATCCATTTCGAACATTTTGTCTGGAAAATTAAAGCTACCATATGAAATACTTGTGTAAACGATGCGTATTAATTTTACATTTAATAATCATTTGCAGCATAGCAGCAAATGATTACATTTGCTGTGTCACACACATTTTTTTAATTGTTTAATGCAATTTATTGCTTCAACTCCATATGTATATGTTTTATTTTTCAAGTTTCTGAAGCTGAGAGTTGTTCGTAAAAAATATTTTATCTCTGTCAAGAAAAGAAACGCCAAACTACATATAAAAAATGTTGCCCGGACTGTTTCCAAAAATTAAAAATCAAAAACAAAAAGAAAAACTAAAAACACATATGTACATATGCATTAGTGTGTCCCAAAAAAGTTTTTTTTGTATTTTCATGAGTGCTCAAGCATAATTTGAAAGGTAATAGGGTCAAGTATTTTTCAGATTTTTTTGAGATTTTTCAGAAATGGTTTAGAGGTTGCACAAGTCGAACTTTCGCCAAAATATCGAGCTTACCGACCGTTTTTGTGTTTTCTCCATAACATTAACCATAACCATGATTTTCTTTACTTTTGAGAAAACAATTTGAAACAAAGATGTCCAAGTTTTATTTTGTGTGCAAAATCTATAAGTTTTTGCAATCATTTGCTCTTTTAGGAGGCCTAAGTTACAATTTTTTGTAACGTTTCCATACATTTTATAAATAACGCCTTACGACTTTTAAAATTTTAATAAAAGTTAAAAAAAAATAATGATGTAGAGTGAAAGTAGGTCTGCAAGATATGGCGCCAAACGTTTCGATTTATCAATTTGCTTGGCTTCCAAATTTTTGGACTGGGGATAAATAAATTTGTTGGTGATTTTTATGGCTTTAACAAAATTGAACTTCAAATATTTGTATTTAGCTTGTTGAAGGAGAATTTAAAAAAAAAAATCAATTCTACCAAAAAAAAAAAACAATTTGATTTTGATGAATTTTTTTATTTAAATTATAGTAATTAATGCGTTTTGAATTTGGATGAGAAAAATTTACAAGAGTTGTACTCGTACCTTAGAAACTGTAAGAGGCAAATTTGAAATTAAAAAAAAATCGCCGAAACAAAAAGCGGTCAAATGAAAAAAAAGCGTTTAGATGAAAAATATCAATAAAAATTAAAAGGCCACCAAAAAGCTAAAAAAAATCGTAAAAAAACTGCAACAAATCTCCAAAACGAAAAAACTGGCAAGACTAAAATAATCGCTAAAAAGTGGGAACGAAATGCATATAGACAATTGCTTAACCATAAAAACAAGCTAAATTTTCAAATTAAATAATCGCTAAAACTAAAAAAAATGTACTGTGAAAGAAAACAAACAAAAAATCACCAAAAACCGAAAAAAACGCAAAACCGAAAAAAGTCCAGAACTAAGCAAGCGTCAATCCAAAAAATAAAAATAAATGCAGTAAAGTGCGACTAGCGCACGAAGGGTTTCGTACATTCGGTTTTGAGCATGATTTAATGTGGCTTTTTCGGAATTTTTTTTTTCAGTTTAAACGATTTTTTTCCAGTTTTGTCGCTTTTTTCTCGTTTTGGCGATTTTTTTCTGTTTTTGGGGTTTTTTCATTTTGGCGATTTTTTTTTAATTTTGGCGATTTTTTTCTATTTTTGGGGCTTTTTCCATTTTGGCGATTTTTCCGGTTTTTTGTGATTTATGTACAAGTCTTCGAATTTTTTTTTAATTTGGTGCTTTTTTTTTTGTTTTTGCGATTTTTTTTTGTTATTGGCGATTTTTTTTTTGGTTTGGCGATTTTATAATTTTTAATTTCATAGTCTTACCGGTTTTAAAAATTTCAAGAGTTTTGCTCTTATGGTTTCCAAGATACAGCAAGTTGTCAAAATTATGTAGTCAAAATTGCATTAACTGATGGAACACCCTTTAATTAAAATTTTTGAAAACTTAAGTGTTAGTTGTTGTAGTCTGTATAAAAATACACTAATTTCAAGTGTATGTACATACAGTTGTATATATGTATATTACATGGGATTTTAAAATTGTTCGTTGCTCGTTTTGGAACACCCTTTAATTTTTAACTCTCATGTAGTTGTAGGTTTAAATACTGTGTCCAAATTTCACGTCCTTAGCTCTTACGGTTCTCGAGAAAATAGCCTGTGATGGACAGACGGACAGCGTAGCGAAAACGATAGGGTTCCTTTTCACCTTTAGTGTATGGAACCCTAAAAATGGCCAAGAAGAAACAAGCGCCTTACAGCACCCTTTTTTTGCTAGTCAAAGTTGCACTTTACTGAGTTTATTATATTTTAACATGACATAATATTTAATTTTATTTTTACACTTGTGAAACATTTGCAAGTGTCACCAATTGAAGTATATAGGAAAATCCGTATGGGATTTTTGGGGAATAGACACTTTTTTGCTGGGGATTGACATCGAAACATTTTTAATGTATAAATTTACTTTCTGAAGCAAAAAATTAAAATCAAATAAAAATTTTTATATTTTCTGAGGAAGAAGTAAAACTCAAAAAATAACTTTAATTTTCTCAGCGAAAAATAAAAATCAATAAATAATGATTAAAAAGTAAAACTTCAAAGATAAAACTTAAGACCGTAGCAGTCCCTGTTTAGAACCAAAGCACAAAAAAAAAATTATTTTAAAAAATTGCAATATAAATGGATTTTATTAAATAAATAAATGTATGCAAATTTTTCTTTTCAAATTTATTTTTACTGCGAAACAAAATAGCTATTTCGGGAATTTTTGGGGATGAAAAATTTAAAATTGGGAATAATGTATGTATAAGGCTGTGGTCAAACAATAATAACCATGAGTGCATTTAATTGCCCCCATATGAAAAAAAAATAACGCGTGTTTGAAATGTACGTTAAAATCGATTCTTCTATAGAAATTTTGTTTTAATGTACACTTCAAGCAGACTTTATTTTTTTACACACCCAACTTACTATGAGAAGAAAGAATACCAACTTATAACGGCCAGCAGTTGGAACTGTGCACATCTTTAATATGTACAGGCATGAAAACTTTAACCCGAAATAATTACAAACTTAAGGCCACTAATAATGATGTTTAAATTGAAGATTGCCTGCTCTGTTGGGAAGAGAACTCAGACTCCTCTTTACTAAATGAATTTGCATAATTTATTATTATATGTCTTTTTCTCCCTTAAAAAATATGGACCATGTTTCATACATCCTTCTTATGCACATTCTGTTTAATTGTTGTTGTGGTAATTAAGCAGTTGTTAAATAAACGTCTGAGTGCTTGTGGGTGTGCAAATATGATAATGGCCTGTTGTGGTCTAATGTGTGTTGATGGCCTGTTTTGTAATGTTAAGCAATTTGTCAAATTTCTATTTAAGCCAATTTGATGTTCATTTTTGGCTACTAATCAAAAATATTTTCTTTTCTTGTTTTGTTTTGTTTTTGTTCGTTTGTGGTTCATGCACGAACAATTTGTCCTTAGATGTCATCTCAAGGCTTTCTTTGGACAAGTTCATATATTTCATTCAATTATTCGTATAAAGTTACAAAATAAAAATAAAAATATAAACTAAAATAAATAAATAATTAAGTGTGTGGAAGGGAGGTTTGGTGATTTTTTTAATGTTTTTAAAGATACTAAATTATGTCTGTTTGGAAACAAGTATATAATTATATTTCTTGGAAAAGAAAATTAATTTTCCCATTTATTTTTATTATTTATAAGCACAATTGAATTGATAATTCATTTGATATTATGACAATTTAGCATTCAGGGTCTTAAGGGTCACTTACGTTTAATATGTATTAAAATTCTTTTTATAAAATTGACATTGTAAGAAAATTAAAATCTTATTCAACACACACATACACTGTAATTGCTAATACTTCGTATAGTGTTCATAATACTAAGGTGAGGTTAGGTTAGGTTAGGTTGAAAAGAGGAGCCATTACGCTCATTTCCGGGGACATACACCTATGCCAGTACAAGCCTATTGTGCGCTCTCATGTAAATTAACAACCACACACCACCTTTATAGGAACTCAGTATCGTTCACGTAGTCCCTAACACTTTTCCACTCAATACCTTTAAGGTGGGTTATGTCCGGTAAGGTGTCATCCCCAAAGTAATGGGATCTCGGCTGGACAAAACTTGGACATGGACAAAGGAAGTGCAACATTGTCTCCATATGCTCCATGCATGCTTTGCATTCATTGTCATTCGTGGTTCCGATCTGTTACAAATGCCCTAGTAGATTGGAGTGCTCCGTTAAGATGCCGCTTAACTTTCCTAGCTCGGCCTTGTTAGTTCTAACAGTCCCCTTGTTTTATCTTCGTCTGGGTCGCCCCATAGAACCTAAATTGGATTACTTAAAGTATCAAAATTCCATCACGCCCTGTACACCATCTTCACCCAATTTTGTAACTCAATCTTTGCTGCCTTGAAAGCCTTTGCATTACCTAAGTTTAATGTCCGTAACGTTCTGGTCCCTTTTGCCAGTTCATTTGCACGTTTATTTCAGGCTACGACGTAGTGGGCCGGCACCCATACAAGATGAATATTGTCATGTACTGTGTAATCGTTGCCCTAATTGCCAACTTGCTGTCGGTAAATATATTGGCCTCTGTGAGCCTAATATTCACACTGATCCATTTTAAAACTTCCGTAATCGCATGAACCTTCTCCTGAAAGACTGTACTTTGGTTAGATAAGCGGGACAAAAACCCGATCTGCGACTCTTCTATGAAAAAATGTTCCCCTGTTCTTTCCGCTAGTTATGAGCCATCCGTGTAGCAGCAAACTCCCACTCGCATGTTTGCTGTAGGGTTCGATTGACCCAGGCGTATCTTTCTGCTATCAATGTCTCGCATTTAGTTATAACTCTACTCTTACGTATCCAGTAGAACAAAGTCTGGTCATATCCGTTCAGTGACGTCCATATGTTCTGATGGTGTGTTATGCTATCTTGTCCGATATAATGCCCTGGTGTAGGTAGTTTTCATAACGCCATTTATGTCTAGACAATACATTTGTTGCACTTTCTTGCTGTTGACCTCCATTATATTACCGATCCGTATGTTAGAAGTGGTCTGATCACGCTCCTATAGATCTAGTATATCGCAACAGGTCTAACTCCCCATCTGGACCAAATCGTCCTTTTGCAGAGAGACCAACACGGGTTAGCCTTCTTGACTTTTTCCTCTATGTGGTGTCTTCACAACAGTTTTCGATCTAGGACCACTCCTATATATTTAATTCTATCGGATTAAATGATGAACTTTCCCTGGAAACTAGGATCAATATACTGCATGATCTCTGTCTTCCTGGTGAAAAGATATATTTCCATTTTTTCAGTCCTTTCGGCCGAGCCCAGTTTCGCGCAATGTTGAACATTGTGTGAAGTATCATGACATCGTTCACATAGCAGGCATGTTAATAACCCTCATTAGTCAGGTCCTTTAGCAGGTTGTATATAGTGGTTACCCAAACAAGGGGTGAATTTATTCCTCCTTGAGGCGTCTCATGCTGCAGCTTGTTCCTAACGTTTACATATTGAATACCACAGCTTATTCATCTGTTTTCCAGCATGAAGTTTACCCAATCAATTATTGACTGGTCAACTTGAAACTGTACTAAGGATTAGATAAAGGTGTCGGTGCTCACGTTGTCAATACAACCTGTCAATGAAAGCTTTTTCAATGTAGTTAACTACCCTACGAAGAACCGTTTCTACCGACTTATTGGTCTGTAAGGCCTTAGAGTCGCATAACTTGCCTTGTCAGCCTTAGGTATAACAACTATCCTTGCCTCCTGCCAGCTTTTTGTAGTACATCGGAATTTTAGGCAGGCATTAAAAATGCTAAACAGATGAGATGATAAGGTGTCCACCTCTTTCAAAATACTTAAGACCTCCTGTTAATTCTTAACTGCTGTGGTACAGCGTGAATCACAAATAGCTTGCTGATACGAACAATTTATTGTCTAGCAAGTCATTTAAGTTTACTTTATAATTTTTTGCTCTTCTACTTACAAAATCAAAGACAAATTTCTTATAGTTAAGCTTATGAAACTGGAGTTTGTCAGCAACTTTAAATATTAATAAATTATTAATTTAATAAAGTGATGAAATTTTTAGCTGAGAGTAACCTTTTGCTGTTGTCTTTTCAGCCTTCTTTTTTATTTTATAATCAACAATTAATTTAAAAATTTGAATCTCAAAGCAAATTAGTGTCATAAAATATTTACGTTTGATGAAGCGAAGAGAAATTCCCCATGGAAAATGCCTCGTTGAGTAGTTACAGTTCGGAAAATTAAAGAAATCCTATTTTTCAAATACACATTTACAAATATAAAATATATCCTTGGAAAGTGCGTTCTATCAAGCATCTGTGTGAATTATGGATGCTTTAATGGATGTAGACTTTATTAAATTTTTATATTTTTCCAACAAACTAGGATGAAAGTATTTGCTTACATTAAGGTGTGTGTGTGTGTGTGTGTGTGTGTGTGTGTTTGTGTGTGCATGTGTGTTGTGAGTTTATTTGCTTACAAATAACATCTCCTTGACAAGGGTAGGTAGGCGTAACATATTTAATATTTAATTCACTGCTTATACGCATCAATACTTTTTTAAATGTAATGTTTGAAAATTGTTCCTTGTTTATATTCCCAGCAAAACATTTTAATGCCAAAGTAATCAGTTAGATTGTAAAAAAGCTTATGAATAATATACTTTACACAGTTTTTACTTTGGCGTTTTAACTTATTACTTTAACATGGTGATCTCATTGGAGTCAAGTACTACAACTGTGCATGCAGCAAAAAATGTACTTTATTTTATTACTGTTCAGTCATTACATAACTGCTGTAAGGTAATGAAAATGAAGCTTAATATGAGACATTATTTTTTATTTTTTTGCTTGATTATTTTGTATATTTACAAATACTTAAAATATACCTTTTTTAAATTTTCGCTTTAATTTTTTTTCATAAGCTAATAAAAGTGAACAAAGGTGGGATTTAAATTTTGAACTGCACATGTGAGATTTATTTATGAATATCAACTGGGCAGGATTTTTTATAATGCAGGTTAGAAATTTAAGATTTATAAATGTTAAACTTCATTACAAACAAATCGAAATATGTAAAAAAAAAACTTAAGCATACATATTTCACCAAAATATAAAAATAAATAAAAATAAATGTTTGCCGTGGATATATTTTGACCTTTACAGGGAGTTAAGTAGAATTAAGCCAACAATTGTGACATATAGTTTTGCATTGTGTTTGCCCATGATCATAAATTTTTAATTTATTTGGAACCTATGTTATCAACACAATTGGGAAAAAGGAAGAATTTTTAACCAAAACATCTTCGCCAAAAATAAAACATATACATATGTTCATATGAAAATACGCTCACCATGTAAAAGTTTACGCACAAACATAAAGATTTTTACTTTAATAAATATTCCATCTATTATTTCAATGATTTTCGCAAAATTTTAAATTCTTTGATTTATTAATTTTTATTTTTGCTTTCCTTGCACAAAAAGTAAACAAATTTACCAATTATAACAGTTGTTATTTTTTCGTCCTTAATGTGCTTTATATGTCAGTGTTACAGTCTTCCGAAAGCTTTATGCCAAATATAAAAAGAAGTTCTTCTCGAAGAGTCTTGTGTAAAAAACAGTGAAGTTAATGTCGTAATATACTAGCAGTGTTTTATTAAACATTATGTTTTTGGTAGGCTCTTATTGTCAGTATTGAGCAAATAAAATGTTCTGATTTGACAAAATTGTATACTTGTGCCTCTTTATTTACTTGCAAATGCACGAACCTACAAAACTAACTTTTTTTAAGAATAAAACCAAACCAGTTTTTAATTTAATTTTTTGCTTATATTTAGTGGCAAAAAAAATTTTTAGCTTATGTTGAGCATATCAATCAGCATATGTTAGTGAAACATTTTCAATTTCTCAAAACAATTCAATTGCTGAAAGATCAGAAAAAAATTAAGATTTAATTTATGAGAAACGAAAAATTTTCGTAAGCAATTTATACAAGCACTTCATAGCGTAAGACACTATAATATGAAATGTTTTTATCTAAAAGAGATGTTTTACCAAATGAAATCTTTACTTAAATTTGAAATTTTTTAGAATTATTTTTTTTTAGATTTAGTTCACTGTGTTTATTTTTAAGTCTTTTTCTACAACTGGCAACACTCATCTTTAAAAGCATATTGCTGTTTCATAAACTTTGTCGAAGTTTATTCATGTTTTGTTCTGTTTCACGTTTGCAAATGTTTGTATGCGAACACAACAACTTCATTTCATAGGGTAGCGTTGATGATTTTCGTGTCAAAGTTATTCATATGTATTGAATAGAAACGAAATTAATAAAAGATTATGATGATGGTGTTCATAAGGATCATTATTAAGTTTCATGAACATATCTAATATAAAAGAGTGAGATACGTATGAGTAATTTTTGAATTTTAGTCTACAAAATATTAATCATACGTTCATGTTACACAAAATTATCGAATAATATGATAATAATGATGAACTGTAAGGACTAATAACGATGGTCGTCAGGGATGGCAAAGGTGGTACAATTGTACTTTTTTATGGTACTATTCAAATTTGGAAAGCATTATAGTACACCAATTACTAATTTAGTATATTTAAGGAATCTCCCCAGTTTCACTCAGCATTTCTTTTCAAACGATTACATATGTCAACTTTCACTTTTGAACAATGAAACTAATATTCTTTTAACTTTAAAAAGCCTAGTAAAGGCAAAATGCAGCGGGAATATCAAAAACTAAGAATTCATCCATTTTCAAATCATTTTACTTCTAAATTTGTGAAAATTGATAGTCAGAACAAACGCGATTATTTTAATAAAAGTAAATAAAAATATGTAATTTTAACTAAAAAAATCTGTTAGTACAATTAAGATAAAAAAATTAATTTTTAAAAGTTGTTGGTACAATTTTAAAATTCTCAATGCCATCCCTCATTGTCGTATTTCGACTTCTACTTCGACCATGTTTTACTACATTACAGAAAATATTTTCAATATTATTTAGTCTAGTATAAAATCGTAATTAGGGCAATTTACTTATGTTTATTAGTCTTCGACCAAAGTAAATTTTCGGAAGGAGTGCCAAGGTGAAGGGTTGTCCAGTTGTTTTAATTTAGCTAATTCACAGTAGTATGTTTGTGCCGGTCCTGGATCACTTTTTCAGTACAAAAGTCTGCAGATCAGATATGCTCATACAATATATGAAGCAAGAAACATAATTTAAATGTATGACATTCCCATCCAGGCATAAGCAGACTTTTGTACTGGAAAAGTGATCCAGGACCGGCACAAACACACTACTATTCACATTAAAAAAATAACAAATATATATTTTATTTACAATTACAAAATAGTTCATTATTATAAACAATCGTAAGCAAATTCTTTCTTGGTTAAGTACATTTGGAAGCATTTTTTTGCTGCTCAAGCAACTCATCAGCAACGAAATGCATCTAAATGTGCTTAACCTACAATAAATTAAATTTTTTTAACCCATATTAACTGTGACACGCATTAGATAAATATATACAGAATGCTAGCTTAATATACAAGCCATATTGTATCGTTTAAAGCTGCATTTGAAAAGAAATTTTGTTTAAAATTGTCTTCAAATATATGATAATAATACGATGCAACAAGGCTTGTAAGCTGAGCAATTGTCAAATGCAATTATAAACATTTTAATAATATAAAAACATAAGAAATCATTGTTTAAATCCAGCCGCCAGCTGCCTTGCATTTCAAGTATCTTGTATTAATTTCTATAAAGAAAAATACTCGTGCTACTCGTAAAGTTTGTGGAAGAAATGGTTTTAATTATACAAAATTCATTTAACTATATTTTTAAACGACTTCAAAAAAGGAAGAGGTTATAATTTTTTTCTGTATCTTTTAACTATAAAACGTTGAATATTAATACTTAACAACAAGAAAAAATTCTTGGAAATTCTGTGACTAAATAAATGTCGGTAGTTTAATTTTTGTTTGAGTTGTAAAAAACTGCCTACAATTGATTTTATAAATCAATTATAGGCAATTACAGGAATATGGTAGATAATTAATATTAAAATGCCAAACACTTTTTATTTGAAGTTAATGCTAGGTGAATAAATTTGGTTTAATGTATACTTTTATACATTCGATTCCTACGGAAAGGCCAGATTCAAACAGAACTTAGTCTCAGAAGAGCGCACAATATGTAATCCAAAATGAAATGAGTTCATTTTAACTGCCCTTCTTTTCAACCTAACCTGACACGTTCAGGTTCTTCATAAGCATCATTATTAACGGCCTATTCGATCGAACGATTTCTAATGACATCCTTGGACAGGCAGAAAGTTTCATGTACATTAGAGAACAAAAATGAATAGTGAAAAAGTGAGTAGAGTTGAATCATAAATCATATTCACTTGAAAGTTTGAAGTGCGCATCAAACTCATACTTAGCAACATTTATGACGTTGTTGATTTCGACTCTCCTTAACTCAATACCGATGGACGATGCAAACTAAGTATGATTCATAATGCAAACTTCGCATACGAACATTAAAGTTCTCATTATGAGGTTATGTGTTTCTCGGTGGATTTTTTTGCACGAATTGAAAAACAACGCTATTTACTACTATTGTATAATATTTGCAGACTGTTTAATGACTAAACTTTTAATTAAACATGCATGAATGCGTTGAATGAGCTAAATCAATGTGAGTAGTATAAGTATTTTCCTGAAATTAGAAATCAAACTGAGGTGATTTATGAAAGTGAGTCATATTTATTTCAAACTATAATTATGGCATTTTCTTTTCTAGAAAAAAAACGTTACACTTATTAAACTTTTCAATGAAAATTCGCAATAGAATGATTTTATGAAATATACATTTTACTAGAAACTATTGTATTATGCCTTGCGAGCTTAAAATTTTTCTTTAAGCGAACGCAAAACTGTATTGTTTTAATAAAATGCAAAAGAAAAAATTTACACTTTTTCCAGAAAAGAATACGCCATTATAAATCAAAGTCATCGTGGGTATGCCTACATCAGAGTATTTAAAGTTTAAATGATGTCTACTCACTTATATTTAAAATTTCATGAGTCAGTATGAATAGCGAAAAAAAGACTCATTGCCGATCACTGATGCACATATTTAGTATAAAGGCGTGATATACGTATGATTAATTTTTTAATTTTAATCCGCAAAATATTAATCATACGTCCATGTTACACAAAACTATCGAATAATGATGAATTGTTACACCGAAAGAATTTTGCTTCATAAGTCCAATGAAAAAATTTTATTAAAATTTTTTCACAAATCTAATGATAATTTCACAAATCCAATGAAAATTTCATGAATATTGTGAAAGAATTTCATTGGAATTGCTTCGTTGGTATTCTGGTTTCATTTGATTTTTGACAACAATATTTTCTAATTGTTAAGAAACCCCTTTATATTTAAGTTATTTCATTCTTTTCATGAAATTATTTTATTGTTTCGATGAACTTATAGTACTGCATTAATTACACTGTTAAATAAATTTGATGAAGTTTTCAATAAAATAATTTTGACGAAACTGATTTCATTAATCCAATGAAGCGTGACGTTGGTTGAATTTTAATGAATTTTTCATTAGACTAATGTCGAAATACATAGAATTTAGCCCGAAAATTGTTTCAGTGTAGGACTAATTACTAGTTTCGTATTTCGCCTTTTACTTCTCTCACTCGCAGATTTAAAAAAAAAATAGAATTGGAACTTTGATAGAGAATCAATTAGGTCTTACTTACTTGATTGCTTAAAGCTATTTAATATTTTTAAGGCCATTAAGACGTCTCTTAACCCTGACTGAATTAATGAATAAAAAAAATAACAAAGTCAACTTATTGATTGTTTTTAGTTCTCCTACTTTTCATTAGACTTTCATAGAATATCTGAGAAAATAGCAAAGTCATAGTGCTTATTATGAGTATAAAAATGTTCAAGACTTTAAAATAAACTGTTATAAATAAGCTCATAATCTATAGATTCTACAGATACATATCGCTAATACCTCAAATGATATTGTTCATATTTTATACAGCTTAAGTTATATTCACATGCAATTTCTTATCTATTTTTCTAATGTTCTTATTATAACACAATATAATGCAAATAGCAATTCATTTTTCCATCATCGGGAGAATATATTTCAACAAACAGCGTATGTGTACAATTATTTACAAGTTTTTTTAATGAAAGCGAAAAAACTTTCTTTCGAATAGTGGCTTGTGCACATTGCAGTGACCTAAAATAAAAATCCTTTCGATTGCATTTCCATTTATACATGTTCCTGAATATTTGCACGTAAATAAACATTGAAAAACTTTGTTGCAACAGCATTATTAAAATTTTCATTAAAAGAGGCTCTTTTAAATTTCTAAGAAAATATTTGTATCCTTTCGCACTTAATACACTGTTGTTATTACTAAGCAAAAGATTGGTTGGTTTCATTGTTTACTCGTACCTGGTGTTTTCGCACATAAATCATTGTCAGCTAGATATTTTTCCGGTGTTGTTACTTTTATTTTAAATTTTTTTTCAGCCAACGATTAAATTTTTCTTGGAATTTTTAGTGGAGTGTAGGCAAGTTGCATAGGAAATATGGAGTTTGCATAAGAGCATAAATAATGGAACAATAGCGTTATAATTCAACGTACAGCAACTTTCAGTGTTGTAACTTGGCAATTTTTTCACTATGAGTTTCTAAGGCCTCTGTATTTAATGTTTTGAAACTACATATATGCGACGTTCTCCGAGAAAAGGGACCTAGTGTATCAAAACACGAGTGTGTGTCAAAATTTATAAAAATGAGAAAAACATTATCTAAAATTTTATTTTTTAAATGCGTTTTTCTCAAAACTTAATTTTCACACACTTGGTGCCTTTTCTCGGAGAAGGTCACAAATACACAATATTTTAAATGTTTTCTCTTTTACTGAAATATAGTTTTCTTAAATGTTTTAACTTTAAAAAAATATCTTAGCTTTTCAAATATGTTTGCTATCAAAAGAAGGAAGTTAGTGATTTCAAACTGATTTTTAAAATTCAATTTTCAGATTAGTGAAATCTGTCTGTCACAGGCTGCTTTCTCGACAAACATAAGATCTACCCACCTGGACAATTTCAGAGAATATGTACATAAAATTTTTGCCGCTACAACAACAAATATATAACAATTAAAAAATTAAACAGCTGGAACTCTCCGTTACGTATAACTAATCGTTTATGGTGTTAACTTCGAAAGCGACTCTTTAAATTTTCGGTAGCAAAAGTATGAACAGAAGCAAAAGAAAATAAAGCTGTTAAATTAGTAACAGATTGTGAGCAACAAGTTGCGATTGAGCAGTCAAAACATAAAAAGCCGAAGAAATAGCAAAATGTTACGACTTCTGCTATTTTGAATGCAGCTTTTGTAGCACTAGAATTTAAAGTTTCTTTATTTGAAAATGTATGCTTTAAAAATTTTAATGGGAAGTTAAGGCACAACGTTGTTTAAGCTTTTATTTTTTAAGGAGCCGAAAAAAATTTAAGTTTTCATTTTATATTTGATATTTGGTTACTGTGATAAATTTATAAATACATGAAACTAATTAATCTCGTGTTTAACTAAAGAGTTCGTGCAAAATCCTTTCAAATTCCTTGCAGCTTCCTTACATCCAAATTTAACATTGTAGTGCTTTTACTTGCAAAAAGTTGGCCTTATTTATAGCATCTCCAATAAATTTTTTCCTTCCATACTTAAGCTCCCACACATGCACCAAAACAAGAACAAGAAACATTTCAATTTACGATGATGTAAATTTTACACTACATAGCATGGAAAATTGTTTTCTATGAGCCAATGTTTCATTTTCCTTCCTGTGGCTAAAAAATGTGTGAGTTTGTTCTAGTATATTCTCTGTTTTCTTGTTTATTGGTAGTAAAATTACTAAGGACTGAATAGATATTTCAGTTTAAAAAAAATATATAGAGGAACTGTTTGAAATTTCCCTTGTATGTACATACTCGTATCCTTACAGTTGAACAGTAAAGTAGCGATTGGTTTGTTGTAGAGGAAAAAAATCAGGAAAACTTTTTTCCTTCTAGGAAATACTGGTACGTATTTGTTTTGGAATCAAATTCCATTGTTTTATTTTGTATCTTGTTATCCTTGTGCTCCGTTATCATCGTCAGGTCATAAATGAAGACATAAAAATTTAAGAATTTTTAAATGTCTTGTTTTTCTTGCTTGCTCGTATGTATGAGTATATATGTCTTATTTTGTAGTTCTAGTAATTCTATTTTATTACTTTAACAAGATCTTTGAAAGCTTTTTTTAATGTTTATTTACAATTTTTATGCGTTTCTTTGAGGTAAAGGCTGTTTGAGTGCAAACATATAATTTCCGTAATAAAAACATTTAATTTTTTTCTTACCATTTGGTATGATGAACAGCAGCAGCTATTGTTTCAATTTTAACTTGCCGTTGTAGCATTGAAATAATTTTGTTTATTAGTTTCGTGACATTTAGCTTTTAAAAGGAATTTAGATAATTTTAATCGATCGAAAACAGCAGTGTAATATAATGATTTCGAATAACTGGTATGCAACTATAGGGTTATGTTATATGGCGCAGCAGGATGGGTTCATATATTTTTGTTCAAAAACTATAAAAAATTGTCCTCAGTGCAGGACAAAAAAAAATAAAAATTATAACTTTTAACCTCCGACCAAAAAAAGGGATGTTATAAGTTTGTAGTGTGTGCCTGTGTATCTGTGTGTGTGTGTGTACGTGTCCACATATAGACCAAACGGCTGGAACGTTTTGCTTGAAAGGTGGCTTGATCGAGAAGGTTCTTCGCTATGCTTTGAGAGAAACTGTCCAGCTGTTTAAAAGATATCACAAATATTTTCTAGATATATTCGGGGGCTTTTAAAATTTTAAATTTTTGCTATCGTTCATATGCCAGTTCTAATTGCAACTTTGGCCGCTCTGCTAAGAAAATATACGTTACGTGCCTAAAAACCTCAATCCAACAAATACAAAAAATAAATGTTTACTTTATCTTCCAAATAGTATTAAAAACGAATTCGCAACGTAATCATTGAGTTTCATGCTTATCATTGCAAAAGGAAATAATAATAAAAAAAAATATATAAAACAAGTAACATAAAACAGATACGTGTACGCATACAACTGGTTTGCAAGGATAATAGGTATTTCGAATTAATATAAAAATGTTTTTGTGATGTCGTAGGATTATAAAGTACAAACAGAACTAATAAAAAAAACAATCATTTTATTTAGGAGTTGAATTTCCACAATTTACGACATGGCAAGTATGATGGTGCATGCTTTGTAATTTTATAGCGTAATAGGGCAATAGCTGAGTAAAAAATTTTAAATTTAAATTAAATTGCAGTAATCTATTCGCAGCATACTACACATAAATGCTAAAGTTACTAGAAAAAAGGTTGGAAGAAATTATGCAATAAATTAAAGGCTTAAGTCAAAAGAGAATAATTGTCAATATTTTGTGCCAACTTATGATGGTGATATAAATAATAAAGAAGAATGGGTCACGTGTTCAAAATTTAAATTAAAATAATGGTTACGAAGGCATGGCAAGTAGTGAGAGAAATATTAAGGAAAAACAAGTAAGCTGTGCCGAATCTTATATACCCTACACCAACGTAGCAGTAGTAGTATACAGCAATAGTTGAATATTTTATTCTACACTCTGTACTTAAGATATATTTTACATTCACCTTTATTCCAGTTGTCAACATCGATCAATACAATACCAAAAAAAATTGGGGCTTGTCTACTCGCCCTCAAGATATTCAAAAACCGTGCTACTATGTTTTTAATAATACTAAAACCGTCTTAGCATTGTACCTCCATACCAAAACTTTTTAATGTCTCAATTTGAACATCCCATTGCAAATGGTATATATCGCGATTATGTATGGTTTATTCCTAAAGAATTTTTTCAATTTTGTTCAGCAGGAATGGCTTCAGGGATACGAAATGGAACATGCCCTCAATTTATTTTGTAGCTATGACTGTTCCTTAGCGATGTTTATATTTCCATTTACTAAACATTAATAAGAACCCGTTACAAACTGTCGACGAAAGACCATCGATTTGAAACATAACTGTACAGAGAGGATAATAATCAACATGTCACAAGTCTTCGTCTATACTTAAATTAGATATCCGTATAAAAATTCAGCAAATATAAAATAAATCTTGGGTAAAGATCTTCCTAAAACATGAAATATTTTTAACTGAAAAAAAAAATTATTTTTGGTTATTTTTTTACCCAAAATTTTTTTTTTGTTCAATTTCCAACCCTGGAACCATAATTTATGATTTTTCTGGTTTCTCATACTAATTTATTTCTTTCTAAAATATGAATATGTATTTAATTACCAAGAAAAAAAATACATTTATTAAATTAGTTTTATATGTCACAAAAAACGTACTTTTCCCAACCCTGAAATCATCCTTTTAGATTTTTATGGTTGCTTCTACCAATATTGTTCTTTAAAAAATATATAAAATATCTAAAGTTCATAAAGGAAAAAAAGAAATAAGGAAAATCCTAGTTTTACTTAGTTAATTTAATATATAAAAAAGTTAAAATTTTCCAGCTGTGGAGCTGTGTACTTCTCTACACGCAACTACATTTAATTTGTAAAGAAAAGGAAAAAAAATTAATTATACCTGGTTACTGTTATATATCATAAAAAGTGTAAGTTTCCCAACCCTGGAATCATCCTTTTAGATTTTTCTGATTTCTAACACTAATCTTTTTCTTCTAAGAATGTAAGATATGTTAAATTTATAGAGGAAGAGGAAAAATCAGTTTTAGTAGGTTCTTTTTATATGACAAAAAAAAATAAAGTTTTCCAAGCCTGAAAACGTCTTTTTTATTTTTCTTATTTTTTTATTTTTAATACCAATTTTGTTTGTACTGAAACATAAAATAAGTTTATTAAAAAAAAAATAAAAACTAGTTTTAGGTTACTTTTATATTGCAAGATCAAGTTTAAGTTTCCCAGCTCTGAAACCATCTGCTCGATTTCGCTGATTTTCAAAACCAGTTTATTTAGGACCGTTTCTCACACCAGTCCAAGACCGAAGTCGTGGCAATTAAATTTCATGAACACTATTGGCTTGTCCTTAAAATCATGTGAGCCTTCATATGCGTGGTCCTAAAAACACCATCAAGTATCAGCAAAAAAGAAATTTGATGGTGAACGTACATGATGAATGAAATTTTGCTCACTATCTCATCTCTATTATTGAAGGTTTTTTTAAACAATTTACAAATGATTTCATATCATGATAGCGAAAAATAATTTTTGTTAATTAAATTAAATGCTTTAAGCTAAAATGACACACATACATAGTCGTACATTTTATTTACTTTAATATAATTTAACAAAACTAACAACATATTACATTTTATTGAAATATCTTGCACATGCAATAAACAAATGTATTGACATTATTGATTCTTCGGATGTAATAGTATAGTAAATTAAAAAAAAATATAATAAACTAAAGCGAAGGCAATGACATCGATATGCTTTTAATTTGTGACAGCAGCCTCTAAACTAAAGCTTACAAGCTTAATTGATAATTTGTCTTTAAAATGCAGTCAAATTTAAAAATTCGATTTAAATGAATTGTAATAAAAAATTAAATAAATGAATAAATGCAGAATATTTATAAAACAGCAGATGTTTTTTAATGTTTATTTGAATTATTATGAATTTAAAATTTGAGGAATAATTCATTAGAAAACAGAATTAAATATATTAAACATAGAAACCTAAAGAAATTATTATATTACTAAGGTCCCATAATAGTATTAAGACTCCATAATAGTTAAAATATTATAAATGAGGAGCTGGAAAAAAACTAGACATGTCCTCAGTAAATGATTTTCTTTTTCGAGACCTCCAAGTACACATCTATGGAATCACAAAATATTTTCATTAAAACCAGTTCGATCCTACCTTAAAAAATAACGAAAACTTACGTTTCTTTGCTAGGCTCTATCTAGTTCTAGTTCAGTAATTTGTCTGTCCTGCAAAAAACAGTTAACGGGAGTAGTCTGGTTTTGTTCGCCAGCTCCTTAAATATATTAAGAAACCACAGTTTAGTGTGAATTTTACAACTCTCAGATAGATGTATTGCAAAATCAATAAGCTGATAGAAACAAATAGTGCTGCAGAAGTGCACGGTGGCACATAATATTTTAAATTTCCCCAACCAGTCCAAAAAAAACTGTTTTCATCTTTCTAAATAAATTCACATTTATTGTTAAAATCGTTTTCAATTCAAATGCAAAAAAAAAATTAAAATGCTTATCACCAAAAACCGGGCTCGAATTTATTTAAGGGATTCAAACGATAGTTTTAAGTATCATAGTGCTAGGGGCCCATTTTTTATTTGGTTAGTAAGTATTAATTATTTTTGAGTTCTATTTAAATAAGAAATTATTTTTTTTTAGTACATATTTAAATAATATTTAAATTCACTACCTTGCATATTTAAATTATATTTAAGCTTAAACCATATGTTTTTGTGCTTGCGTGTGTTTATTGAACACATGTATGTACATGAACATCATGTGGTCATACTAGAAATAACTTCATTTAATTTTCACAAATATATAACAATTAAAATATGTAATTTCATATCATGAAATAAATAAAGCGAAAAATTGGTTTTGATGGTGTTTTTGTTTCATAAAATGTATTTTTATGTTTGTTATAACAGCTGATGTCTGGAAAGCTTTTCATAATATTTGGAAATTGTTTAGTGCTGCCGTACTTGCAAAGTAGTTTAATAAAACAACTTTAATTAACCACTGAAAAAATTAAATCGTATTTAAATACAATTTAGATTTAAATTTTAAAAATGTGCTTATTTTTATGATTAAACATTGTCTATAACCATTTCGTACCCGCTTATGGAACTCGTCAGTAGACTTTAACCCAAAAATTTTTGAATTTAGCTAACATATTTCGTATGTTAATAGTAACTTATAAAATTTTCAAATCAAATACATATATACTTCGGTATTTCATGCATGAAAATAAATATTTTATTTTCTTTTTTGCTTTTTAAATAATTCTATAGTTGCCCAGTTTTGTTAGTTAATTGTAAAGCGGTGGTGGAAAATAATATAGATGCAAAATCGAATAAAAATGCTTGTTTTGTAAATATTTTTGTTTGAGGCTTTTAAATTTATTATGTCTGTCTATTGTAATTCTCAATAATGTATTAAGACTCTTACTATAAATATACGAAGTGGTTAACTAAATTCCAAAATTATATGTGTTGAAGTCTACAGACGGGTTCCATAAACGGGAATGAAAGGCATATAGACAATGCTTAACAATAAAAACAATCTTTTAAACTAATTAAATACTCCTACTTTATGTTAAATAAGCATACTTCGGTATTTCATTTATTTAAGTTTAACTAAAACTTAGATAAATGTGTACTTAAATAGAAAGTTAAAAACTAGTCGTAAGCATGTTTTAAATTATTTTCATATAATTGGTGCATATTCATAGTTAAAATAAAGTATACCTTAAGATTTAAAATCAGTATTTCGTATGGTAATACTGGTTTTAAATTTTTAAAGTATACTTTGTTTTGACTATGAATATGCGTGATTGGTTTTGCTTTTGTTTTTTTTTTCTCTAAAATAAAAATGTTAAAACATTATGAAGCTTAAGCATATAAGACCACTATAGCTCTTAATAAGATTTCATGTATTTTTATTCGATTTTTTTGGTTGCAAATGTTGCATGCAGAAATTTAGCATGAGTTATTGTCTTGCTATGTTGCAATTTTACTATAGGAGAAGTGTGCTGTGAAAGCGTAGAAAAATGTGCTGTTGCAGAGTCGACTTGTCTATAAGAAAAGTGTGCTGTGAACAGTAGATTTTTTTTATAAATAAAGTGTACTGTGATACTGTCGACTTTTCTAAAAGAAAAGTGTGCTGTGAAAAAGACGACTTTTGTAAAAGAAAAGTGTGCTGTGGCACAGTAGACTTTTGCATGAGAAAACTGTGTTGTGGCACAGTCAACTTTTCTATGAGAAAAATGTGCTGGGGCACAGTCGACTTTTCTATGAGAAAAAATGTGCTGTGGCACAATCGACTTGTCTTTAAAAAATTTTGCTGTGATATATTCGACTTTTTTTTTCTTTTGTCGTGGACTCCCTTTGAAACCTAGGATTCATTTTGGTTTTAGGTTGAATTAAAAATGCAAGAAGTGAAAGACAAAAATATATTTTTTATTTTAATTAAAAATTTTATTATAAATATTTATAAATATGTCTAAAAATTCAGCGGTTTCATTCAAATTTTTAATTATCTTCAAAATATTATCTCTTCTTTGATATGTTTAGGATTCACTTCACATTCTATTACCTCGTTTATACGCAAATCTTATTTGCAAATAAAACTATTTGTAAATACTGAACTCACCGTTTATACGTAGATAGCATACATTACTATCTGTGAATTATATTGCCACACATTTGGCCATGTCATAGAGTTCAATTCCGTTCGGAATCGGAATTCAATCCACCCCATTTTTGGAAGAGATAGTGTCTAAAAAATAAAACTAAAATACGGGAATTTGTCAGGTGTGTCCAGACTATGGGAGGCGGTGGTATGCTGGGGTATGCTCTGGCTAGGGCGTGACATTTTGAGGTTTATTCAATTCCGATTCCGAACGGAATTGAACTCTATGACATGGCCAATTGTTACATTTCTTACAAAACAAAAGTAATTGGCAACATTGTACACCTTATTTGCAAATAGTTTTCGTGAGTTATTAACTTACAACAAAAAAGTTATACCTGCAACGCTTTCCAGTTTTATTTGCAAATAAAGCTGAAGGTCCATACCATCCGTTCAATGCGTAGTTGCGTTTTATGCATGTGTCAAAAAGTAGAATCAAGGTGATTGGCAAGTTACAGAACAAAACGCAAAGAACGTATAGACGCATAGGACGGATATAGTAGGTTTACCTTCTACTTTTGTATCCGGCGCAGGCATCATGTTCTCTTTTAATAGCCAAATGTTCGTGTGGTGAATTTAAATTTTTTTCTCTTTTTGCATTAAAACAACAAAAATACTTGCGCATAAGAAGTATTGCATGTTACTTGAATTTAGAATCGGCGAGAACGTACAGAAACGCAAACAACGCATATGCAAAGAACGGATGGTACGGACCTTCAGCTTAAGAAGTGCGTATAAGCGGCATATATAAAAAAAATAGCAACTAAAAACAATATCAGCTGCTTTTGATAGTGATGGGTCAGTCAGTGCAGAGTCTGGGGTACTTTAAATTAAGCTGAGAGAAGTAAAAGCTGCACTTACCTATACATATGTTTAGTTGAAAACATTTGTATGTAAATTAAAAAAAAATTAAATCAAAAAGTATATACGAGTAGAATGAAAATAAGGCCACTGTTTTTTCTCTGCTCTTCACGCGGAGCTCTTGGATGATTGATACGTACCATAGGAGTCCGTGGACCCCAATTACGGAACCGTTGTTCAGTTGATTATTCTATAAGAAAAGTGTGCAGTTGCACGATATTCAATTTATCATTTATAAACAAACTAGCTTAACCCGGTGTGCTTCGCTATATATATATATATGGCATTGGTGGTGCAATATAAAAATGCGATTTTCCCACGAACCTCCACCCGCAGACCAAAAATCAAAAATCAGACTTTACAGTGTCACCCGCCTGAATATTCTGAAGATTCCCTAAAAATTTCATCAAAATCGGCCCAACCGTTTTGGACTCCATACGTTACATACATGCATACACACATCCTGTTTTATATATATACTAGCTGACCCTGGTCCGCGTTGCTGGCCCTAGGCAAACATTAGTGTTGTATATGGCATTGGTGGTACAATATGAAAATTGGATTTTGCCCACGAATAAACTAAATATTGCGCCATCTGCCGAACGAACTTCAAACTACACAGAAATACTACACACGCCCTATAGAGCATGTATTGAAGTTTGGTCAAAATCGGTTCAGTAGTTCTTGAGTTGCGGAGCAAAAACCCAAAAAACTAAAAATTGCGCCATCTGTCGGACGAATCACTATTTCTGAAAGGGGCGTAGCATTTACCGGGGTAGAATATATATAAAAACACGCGCCGGTCTTTTACAAATATTTTGTGGGGTGGAAGGCGAAAATTTGTTGGGGCATTGAAGAGTTCACCCCTAACAAATAAACGTGTTTTTGATTTTTATATATATTAAGATAGATTATATGAAATCATCTTGACTTTAGAGCTGAAACACTTGATTAATGATTCATAGATTAGAAAAGCATTATTAAGAATTTCAGAATAAAGTTTATTTTTTTCTGTTAACACGCATACCTGTATAAACTTTCTTTATCATGAGTTTTAAAAAGAGTATGTGACTCATGTACATACCATACATATAAATACGTATCCAGTTCCTCTTACCTCAATCGTACGTGTGGCATTATTTTTTAAGTAAATATTTCGTGTTATTTTGAACATTGATACTTCGTGCTCCCAGAGCTGCAATTTGTTTTAATAGTCTTAAATAATAAATAAAATTCACTACGCTTTAAAAATGAAGAAAAAAAAAGTAAAAAGAAACAGGAAACAAAATATAAAGCAAAAGTAGAGACATGCTTACACATGCACCAAACGTTTATGGACAGAAGGACAACTTTATTAAAAATTCATTAACAGCAGCACCAAAAGTGCTGCTGCATTCATTGTAGTCCTCAGCCATAATACAACTATGCGCTTTCTGAACGTTCCTTTACATTTCCTTCTTCCGTTGTTGTCATAAACCATAATAAAAGAGTGCAACAACATGAAAAAGAAAAAAGCAGCAGTTTGTCTGCCATTAGCTGGCAAAAGACACAAAAAAAATTATTTTTAATTACAAAAACAAAATGTTTTAAATGAAATTTTCACTTTGGTACTTTTAAATTCACTTTGCAGTTAAACAAAAATTACAATCATTATTTTGTTAACAATTTTTGTTATTGTACGACAGACAATGACAGAGACTTAAAATTTTTTATTATTATAAAGTTTTAACAACTTTTCATTGTCCATATAAGCAGAAGAAGCAATTGTCTTAAAGACTGTTCGTAAGTAGTATAAACGATTTAAGCTTAAAAATAATATTATATTGGTAAGAGTGTACTCGTTTAATAGTTTAGATTAATATTATATACAAAAATATACTGCATATACCAAACATATATAATATAATTTTACATGTTATAAAAGAAGAATCACAGAACAAAACGTGCCTTTTTTGATCATTTCAAAATGTTGGAAAATTAAACATTAATTTTTTTACGCGATTATTTTATAGCATGAACCCAGAATGTATAGCAGGTTCCTCTCTTATTATAAAATGCATCAGACCACAATAAGTCGCAACAAGAAATGTTAACGATGTATGAAATTAAAGGACTCTTATTTGGCAAATAGCACGTTTTGTTAAAATAAAATTTAAAAAAAGTACGTTTGAACCCAGAATACATAACATGTTACTTTCTCATTGTAAAATGCATCCGACCACAATAAGTTGCAACAAGAAATGTTATCGATATATGAAATTAAAGGACTTTTAATAGGCAAATAGCACGTTTTGTTAAAATAAAAGAAAACAAAAAAGGTACGTTTTGTTTAAAATAAAATGCTAAAAGAGCGTTTTGGTTGCGTATTTTCGATATGGAAATATCATTTAGTCGAAATATATTTACATATTTTAAACAAAAGCTTTAATAATAACTCGATATATTTACCGCTGCTGAGATTTTTTAATTTATGCTTCTTTCGTATTCCAGTATTTATATTTCAACCCGTCTTTTGTATTTCTACCATCTTTAAACTATATTTTTTAGGCTCTGTGCTATATTTAATAACTTTCAAATACCAGTTAATAATGAAATTATTGCTAATAACAAAACCTTAGTACTCGTATGTATGTTTACCAGATTCAACTATTTTATTTAAAAATCAAAGTGTTGGTCACGCACGCTCACTCAAGTGACAATCATTTTTGATTCGAAATACTCTCTACATTTTCCCATCTCTAGATATAATGAAACAAACAATAAATAAATTGTTATAAAAAAACTAAGTTTTCTTAAAATAAAAGAAAAAAACAATTTTAGTTCTACATCAATTTTTGAAAGACCAAATTTTTTTATGAGAAGCTAAGAAATATTATGCAAATAAGATTTTTATACCCTTTACCATTTTTGGTAAAGGGTTTGTCACTGCGTATGTAATTTCCATAATATTCATATGCGACCCAAAAAGTAGAAATATTCTGGGTCCTTATGAATAGGGAAGACGAATAAGCGATGTCCGTCTGTCCGTCCGTCCGTCTGTTGTACGTGAAATCGGTTTTCCGAAGCTCCCAGAAAAGAAACTTCGGTATTTGAAATGGTCCCAAATTGATTGGTATTGAAAATCAGCGAAATTGAGCAGACGGTTTCAGAGCTGGGAAACTTAAACTTGATTTTGCCATATAAAACTAATTTTTTTTTATAAACTTATTTTCTGTTTCAGTGGGAACAAAAATGGCATTTAAAATAACAAATAAGAAAAATAAAATAGACGTTTCCAGGGTTGGAAAACTTAAATTTTTTTTGTCGTATAAAAAGAACCTACTATAACTGAGTTTGCCTTTGTCTCTATAAATTCAATATATCTTACATTATTAATAACAAAATTTAAAAATTTTAAAAACCCCCGATATTTCTAGAAAAGATGTGATATCTTCTAAGCGGCTGGACCGATTTTCTTCTAACATAGTTAAGAACCTTCCCGATCAAGTCACCTTTCAAACAGAAAAAACTAAATCAAAATCGGTCCAGCCGTTTGGGCTGTACGTGGACACGGACAGACACACAGATACACAGATACGCAGACACACAAAAAAAAATTTAAAAGTATGATTCCAGGGTTGGGAAACTTATACTTTTTGTGATATATAAAAGTAACTAGGTCTAATTAATTAATTAATTTTTTCTTTTTTTTTATAAACTAAATATATGTTATGTTTTGGAAAAAAAAGTTAGGTATAAAAAATTAAAAAAAAAATAAAAACCACAGCTCCACAGTCGGAAAATTATAAATTTTTTTTTTTTTTTTCATTAAAGTAACTAAGTAGAACTAGTATTTTCCTTATTTCTTTTTTCCTTTATGCACTTTACATATTTCATATATTTTTTAAAGAATTAAATTGGTATAAGGAACCAGCAAAATCTCAAAGCATGATTCCAGGGTTGGGAAAAGTACACTTTTTGTGATATATAAAACTAGTTTAATAAATGTATTTATTTTCTTGGTAGTTAAATATACATATTCTATATTTTAGAAAGAAATAAATTAGTATGAAAACCAGAAAAATCATAAATTATGGTTCCAGGGTTGGAAATTGAACAAAAAATTTGGGTAAAAAACATATTTCATGTTTTAGGAAGATCTTTACCCAAGATTTATTTTATATTTGCTGAATTTTTATATGGATATCTAATTTAAGTATAGACGAAGATTTGTGACATGTTGATTATTATCCTCTCTGTACAGTTATGTTTCAAATCGATGGTCTTTCCGTTGACAGCTTGTAACGAGTTGTTATTAATGTTTAGTAAATGGAAATATAAAAAACGCTAAAGAACAGTAACAGCTATAAAATAAATTGAGGGCATGTTCCATTTCGTATCCCTGAAGCCATTCCTGCTGAACAAAATTGAAAAAATTCTTTAGGCATAAACCATAAACCGCGTTATATACCATTTGCAATGGGATGTTGAAATTGAGACACTAAAAAGTTTTGGTATGGAGGTACAATGCTAAGACTGGCTTAGTGTTATTAGATAGCAGCACGGTTTTTGAATATCTTGAGGGCGAGTAAACAAGCCCCAATTTTTTTGGTATTGTATTGATCGATGCTGACAACTAGAATAAGGGTGAATGTAAAATATATCTTAAACACAGAATGTAGAATAAAATATGCAACCATTGCTAATAACGAAAAATAAAATATTTGAATCAAATTCGTTGGTGAAGGGTATATAAGATTCGGCACAGCCGAATAAATCACTCTTGCTTGTTTCCAATAGAACTTGGCCAAATTATTGCAAATACATAAAAAAAACCTTTTCTAAAACAATTAAAATAAATTCAGTAAAGTGCGACTTTGACTCGCGCACGAAGGGTTCCGTACGTTGGGCTTTGAGCATTTTTTTTAATACAGTGTTTGTTACGTTTTTTCAGCTGAAATGGCGATTTTTTTTTAATTTTGGCGATTTTTTTCATTTTGGTTATTTTTTTTGCGATTTTTTTCTTTTTGGCGATTTTTTTTTTTAATTTTGGCAATTTTTTTAATTTTGGCGATTTTTTTAATTTTGGCGATTTTTTCATTTTGGCGATTTTTTTTCATTTTGACGATTTTTTCATTTTGGCGATTTTTCCGGTTTTCCGCGATTTATTTTCGATTTAGAAATTTTTTTAATTTGGTGCTTTTTTTCGTTTTGGCGATTTTTTTTTTTTTGATTTTGGCGATTTTTTTTCGGTTTGGCGATTTTATAATTTTGAGATTTTTTTGTTTTACCGTTTTTGAAAATTTCAAGAAGTTTGCTCCTACGGTTTCCAAGATACAGCAAGTTATCAAAATTACATAGTCAAAATTACATTAACTGATGGTACACCCTCTAATTAAAATTTTTTAAATTTTAGTGTTAATTGTTGTAGTCTGTATAAAAATACACTAACTTTACGAATTTCAAGTGCATATACATACAATTGTATGTATATTAAATGGGATTTTAACATTTTTCGTTGCTCGTTTTGGCACACCCTTTAATTTCCAACTCTCATGTATTTGTTGTTGTAGCGGCCAAGGGTCTACACACTCTGTCCAAATTTCAGGTCCGTAGCTCTTACGGTTCTCGAGAAAATACCCTGTGACGGACAGACGGACAGACGGACAGACGGACAGACGGACAGACGGACAGCGTAGCGAAAACAATAGGGTTCCTTTTTCACCTTTGGTGTACGGAACCCTAAAAAGCACGTTTTGTCCTGCTACTCCTCAGAATTAATAAGGCCAAAAAAGAAAATCACAATACAACCATTTACATATCCTAAGTACATCTCCTGAGGATCAGACATGCAGGGATTTCACTTAAAGAAGACCATATTATCTTTTAAAACATTGCATTCTTTCACACTACTGCTGTTAACCAGTTAATGAGCACAATGAGCACTAAAATAATGTTAAAAATTTCTCTTCAATGGAATTATTCATGACAACTTTATCCATCTTCAAGTTGTTGGTATCTGCTGCATTAGAGTGCATTTAATATAATTATGTTGTATTCAAGCAGACACAAACATATATAGATACATATAACTTCATTTTAACAAAAACATTAATATTTTGGAATACAAATAAAAATAAATAATTGCGGAACTGGAAGCAAAAAAAAACATTATCAAATATTTTCAAAAGTCTTCTCTGCCAGTGAAGATGGGATTTTGCCAAACGAACGAAACAAAAAATTAGGAAACTTATACCAAAAATATTTAATTTAAAACTTTGGCTTTCGGCTTAATGCTAGCTACTCTTGTTAGTTTAATTTCAAAAACATTTTGACAAAATAAATTTCTAAACATGCATTAAATCAAAATATACTCGTACTTTGGCGCAAGCAAGGATTTTGTTTTAATTTTTTTTTTCTGTTAGTAATTTGTTGGGTTCTAGTCATTTTGTGTGTGGAGGCAAAAAGTTGTTTTATAATAAATATCAAGAATTCACATGCATCATGTATTAGTATTTTATATGCAACATGATTCCAGCTTGTTTGCCTGCATTTAAAGCTCATTTACACAATTACACAAGTCACTTCATGTGCACATGAACTTTTGCTCATACATTAAACAGGGAAGGAGTCCTTATTTAATCAAATAGTTTTCTTTTTAGTTTTACAAAAGTTTTTATATCATTTTGGTACCCCAAGAGGGAAGGTTGAATTAGAGATTTCAAAAATGTATACTGGTGCCTCAGATGTGCTTAAAATCTTTCAGATATGATATTTGAAGATCTATTCACATAATATAAAAATTAAATTTAATTTAAATTAAATTAATTTACAGCACAGAGGCGAGCGAAAGTGTAAATTGAGTCTTAAAATGCCTGAAAAAAAAATTAATTTCTCAGATTGTTCGAAGAAGTTGTTGTCTATAAATTGCGCAATGGAACAACTTTGGTTAACGAGTCAAACCTGCTGGGCAAACTTACTATTTTTATATAAATCAATTTTTTTTTTCATGAGGACCCTTACCGTACCATTTTCAAAAGACAGAAGAGGGCGTTTTTCCAAGACACAACTTTTCAAAATGTATTTTTTTTAAGGCAAAAATGACAATTTCCATTAAATTTGGTAAAAGTGTGTTCTTGTACAAATCGTTCTACAATTCTACAACAATTCAAGCGAAAATTTTTGCTAAAAAAAAAACAATTTTGCATTAATAATTTGTCAACAATTTCTTTGAAATTTGAATTTTTGACAAAATATGACACAAAACCATACATTTATACAAAAATATGCATATATGATAAAATTATGCAAAAATATGCATTTTCAGCAAAATATGCAAAAATATGCACTAACAAATCGATGCCATTTTTGTTCAAATTCATTGTTTGGTAAAGATATTCTTGCCTTTATCAGAATTAAGGGGAAAAACATGCATTTGTATTAAACCCCTGTGCTTGGTTATTACCAGGGAAACCGCAAATATGCAATTGCATGTTTTTTCTTGTGCAACGTATTAATGTGGGGACAAGATATTTAAACGTTTCAGAACTTTTTATGAGTTTTGGCATCGATTTGTTAGTGCATATTTTTGCATATTTTTGCATATTTTTGCATATTTTACCCTTTAAAGCATGTTTTTGCACATATCAGTCTTACACTCATATTTTAAGCGTATTTTTGAATTTTTAGAGCATAATTTACGCTTTTAGGGCATATTTTGATATTTTATGGAATATTTTATTATAATTTTTTTTTCTAAAATTAAATTTCACTTTCGAAATAAAAATTTAAGTTTTAAAGAAAAACAATTTTCCGGCTCTATCTGGGTTAATATGCTGAAGGAACATTGGCAATGTATAAAAGTTTAGTTAGATGAGACAGAAACGATTTATATTTGAAATTCTAGGTCAATATTTTGTTATTTATTGCAATAAAAATTATGAATAAAAATCTTTTCTTATTTTTCCAAAATACAGTTCGAAAGCCTGAATTCTGATATCGTGATCTTTTCAAATTGAAGTTAAATTCTTATTAGAGCAGTTAGTTGTTTAAAAATTGTTTGTATTATTTGTTTTAGTAAAAATTTTTATGGTAATTTGGTTTTAACCTGCACACTTCAAACCCAGTTATTCTCTGTTAATTTTGTTTCCTTTTTTTTGTCTTATTTTATATGCAAATGTTGTTGAATTTTTGAATTACAAATTTATTTTCATTTATTCTATTTTTAAGAGCGTATTTTTTTTTTACTTTTTAGTGCATATTTTCAAGTTTTTAGTGCATATTGAATGCGCATAAAACACTTTTTTTAGAGCATATTTCTGGTTTCCCTGGTTATTGCAATATACATATACATATACGAAGAATTTTAATCAAGTGCCGACTTTTGTGTTAACTTCCCTTTAGAATAAGATTTCAAAGACGTTAATGCAACACCTCATACATATTAATATATTTTTGCTAAACATTAATCTCAAAAAGCAATACTTCCCTGAATACATTGTTGTATGTATCTATGTTTGCTTTTAGATGTTCTATTATTCGCATGATGGTATATCTCTAATAACCTTGTAATTTCTTTGCTCTCAAGCGTTTAATTTTAATGTCACATGCAATGAACTTTATTTATACATGTAATAATGTAGATATGTATTTATTTGTGGGTGTGCCTTTGGATATGTGCAGTCATTTATTTATTTGTTTGCTTGGCGTTCATGTTCTTGTATTCCTGAGTGCAATTAAACAAAGGCGTATAAGTGTAGTTCCTGTATTCAAATTTTCAAATACTAAACAATAATTTGCCTAAACATGTGCATACGTAAGTAAACTGTCTCATCTGTTGGTTGTACCTGTTAAATGTATAACAACAGAGTTAAAAAGCTAGGGGCAGGGGAGAAAAGTATTTATTTATGCATATGCAAATATTATATAAACACACATAATTTGTGCATGAAGGCATGTTTTATTTTTATTGCAGTAAAAATATTTAACGTAGTACATTTATAATTACAAGTATAATAAGGACTTTGCACTATGATCATTAAAGTTGTGTGTCACTATTTGGCGCTTAAAACTATTTTATCAGAACTCAGTAAATTTTATTACGATAATCGCATCGCTATAATAACTATAACAAAACTCTATCCACTTTGCTATTTAGTAACATATTTTAATGATATGCTCTAAAAAAATTAAATAAATCACATTATCGCTACACGCAAAGAAAAAATATGGTTGAGGTAACCATAATCAAACAGCAACATACTATGATTGAATTATATGGTTGCAGTCAAAACATATTACTGTCAATGGAAAAGCAAAGTTTAACTTATATTATTTTCTGAGTTAATAATAATATTATCTACAAAATCAATTAACTTTGTTATGCCTAATCTTATTATTGTAAATAAGAAAACACTATTGTTAGATGTGACTAAAATATAATTGATACTTACCATACCATGTACTAAAATTACAATAATATTGTTAAATATGACCATAGTATTATTTTATGTAATAATAATATTTTGTTTTTTAATCATATATTTATTGGTAAATCTTTTGTTGTCAGCTGTGCGGTAAATCCGAAATTAAAATAAATTAATATTGTTGAAATAAAATGTATGTTTGCATGTATAGAAATGTATACTTACATATATGTGTATACACGAAATATAGACATATCTGTATAAAGAGATATACATACATACATTTATATGTACATATTATTTTTATTTATCTATCCTTTTGTTTATACTTTTATTTATTTATTTAACACCATGCGTGCACTACCGAAACAAACGAAACACTGAACTGACAGAAGATGTTTCTGAAAAAGATTTTTTTAAAAACTTAACATTGTATGGTTTTGGATAACATTATATTGTTATTTACATCATATTATTTTTGCACAATAATACAAATTATATTGAAGTCATAAGTTTTTAACAAAACTATATTGTTAAACTCTAACCATATCGCTCTTTCTATGAATATAATAATGTAATTATTAAATTCAAACATTACTGTGTTTATCGTAACGAAATTAATGTTTAAAATAACAATAACTAGTTTTCAACGACCACATATTTGTTTCAGAGAACATAATATTGTTTTCTCAACTATTTGACAACCATATCTTTTCTTTGCGTATACTGCAAACGAATAAACATATCGATAAATATTACGATTTTCGGTTCGCAAAATGTTACCAAATCCAGCTATGTTCTTATATTGAAAACAACAACAAATTTTCTAATGTTATTGTTGTTTGAAATACAAGTTGTCGATCGAAATATTTCTGGTGACAGGCCGTTTATGTAGTGAAAATTTCAGGAAGACCAGTTTAAAGTTCAGTGGTGCGATTCAGTAACTTTTAACGAACCGACAATCGTAATTTTTGTCTAACTATACATTTTGTTGCTTCCAAAAACGATTGTGTGATTCTGTAACTTCTTTTTAACGATAGTACTCAGCTGATATTTTGTGTTGATTATTGTCGATAAAATTAACAGCACATAAACTATTATCGCTTAAATAACGACACAGCTGACATTAAGCAACAGCAAATATCGTTAAAAATTTTACTGAATAGCAAATTCGATAAATTTTCGTTATAATTATTTTACCGATGCGATTATCGTTAAAAAAAATTTGTGGATCGCATTACTGGTCTCCTATAATCAAACAAACAAATAAAGAACCACACATTCTCCTTTACATATACATATGTATATATTTGGCGTGAACACCCCTATCACTTAGGGGTATGAAAAAAAGATTACGACCTATTTTCACCGCATAAACATACAAAATTTCATAAAAATCGGTCAAGCCGAAAGTTTTTGAAAGTCTGTGCATAGCATTAGAGGCTTGTGACTCTTCAAAATAAGTGGTTGAAGTCTACTGATAATTTGGCTAATGAAATATATAGACAATGCTTAACCACCAGCACATACTTCAAGCAATTTGATTATTAAAATTGTTGTTTTAATTTTTTTCTGTGTATTTGATACCGATGACTAGTTAGTGTAAATATGACCCAAAATCTAAGTTATGAATAAGCTTCATCGTACATATTAAATCAAGAGTTTTGCATATTTTACAGTATTCTAGTAGTAACATTAAATGTTATATAAAAATTTCTGTAAAACTTTTAGTGGGAATTATAATCAAAGACTTAACACTTTTATGCCTTAGGCCTGGTATTCTGTTCAACATTTCACGCGAAATATTGCCAAAGTACATATAAAAAAAATTGGCACGAATTGTGCATGAAAAAATGTTGCAGAAATAGTACTCTGTTTATCTTGTGTGAAACATTTGAAATGTAACTTCAACATTTTAATTTTTCATGTGAAATAATTTTTCGTTATTTAAAAAACTTGCATTTTAGTATGAAAATTCCTTTATTTTACTATGCAGGTGCTTTACAACACTTTAATGAAATTTTGGTTCAACTTGCAGTCAAGCGATAATCAATAACAATAATAATAATAAAAAAAACAATCAAGGTTTCATAACAACCACCATAGCAGTTGATATTTAGTGTTGAAGCTTCCCATGTAGCTGCCACAAATTGCATCATCATCATCATCAATTCTAATTAAATTGATTTATTTAAGCTGAAAAAATTCATTGTAATTAAACGTTCAAATCGCTCAATTGTTTTTTATCTTTTTGCTTTTATGGGTCGACATTAATGCGCAATAAATCAATCCACTTGCCAGTAATAAACTCTATACGTACTAGCAAAATTTTTGTTTGTTGAATTTTTCTTCTGGCTTTTTTTTCTTTTCAATACCAAAAAAAAAACTTGCTTGCTTGCAAATAAATTTGCCAAACATGCTGTAGAGATTCATATTATTGACCTGCACAAGACCATTTATAAGACCTTTCAAGACATGCGACATTTTTCAAACGCTTTACTACAGCGAAATATTCTAAAATAAACGCTAAACAACACTGTTGGCAATATTTTTTTTTGAGTTCTTTGTCTTGCCAACAGTGTTTTTTAGCGTTTGTTTTAGAATATTTCACTGTAGTAAAGCGTTTAAAAAATGTCGCATGTCTTGAAAGGTCTTATAAATGGTATTGTACAGGACTTTAATTCTTATTACATCATTTGTCTCTAAGTCGCTCTATTTTCTAATGCTGTTTGATAAAAGGAATTGGAAAAAAATATTGTACAGCAAATTTCTTCGAAATTTCATCAGCATTTTCATAATGTAATTTCAAAATTAAAGTTTACATAGATATAAATGGTAATTTTCTGTAAGCTGACTTGAATCTTTTATAATTTACCAACAAAAAAGCTTCCAAAAGCTTGCAAAAGGAAATGACGAAAATGTTGTAGCATCTCCAACGCTTCAAAAATAGACTTATGCCCTAATTCTGTTGGAAGATTGTATCGTCTTGTCTATGGACGAAAAAACACAGCAGTTGTGATTCTTTAAAACAATTATTATTTATTGTCTTTGCTAGAAGGTTCGTGTGTTTGCTTTATGATTTTGTTCCAAACATTATATCCAACACATATTTTTTCATATTTACATCAGCACAAAATCTGGCATATTTTGATTAAAATCTTTATGAAAATCTATACCGTTTACACCAACTTTTTTTGATATTTATCAAAATTTTTTTTATCCAAAACAAAAGACATCAACTGAATTGTTTCCAAAACTACAACCAAACAACTGAAATGTAGCCAATTCACACACTTTTTTAAGCAGACCGTAGCTAATTCACTCATCTTTTGTTGTAAAGGGGATACCAAAGAATAATTAAAAACATTAGATTTTTATTAGATTTCCTACAAATCTACTGAAAAATTAGATTTCGTTTTGTAGGGGAAATCTGCAAAAAAGCAGCTTGATTTAGCTCGAAATCTCGAAAGTACTAGATTTCGAGACAGTGTAAATGCACTATTAGAGAATTCAAAAACATGAACTCAAAAGTATATTCAAACAAAAATGTCCTAAGTCTTCTTACTGAATTAGGGCATTATTGTTGCAGGAATCTATCTTTTTTAAATCCCTTTTTCCAGTAGATTTTGTCAAAATCTCTACAAAATCTAGTCGAATTTTACGATGCAACTATGTTTTATTTCAATTGTGCTAAAAAGTAAGCCTCTGTACTTAAAAAGGTGTGTGAATTAGCTACACAGTTTATTGCAGTTTTTGGTTGTAGTTTAGGAAAAATGCAATCAAAGGGTTTTGTTTTAGATACGAAATCTCAATATGTGACGCGCACAATAGAAAGGGACCTAAGGGTAAAAATCGGTTTTGTTCAGGAGAGCCATTTTAAAGATTTAAATACGTGTATCTTTGGTGTACCATCACTGAGCGTGTTGGTATTGGTCTCATTTGAAAGCGACACATCTCATGATGTCAGGAACGTGTTGGTCAACCTTGAAAACGCGCGTAGGTCGTCCCTACCTCTTGTTTTGTGTAGTTGGTTTTTACTGTTTTCTACCTAGCGCGCTGTTTCCATGAGTTTGATATCAATTTTGCTCATGTTTTTTCGAATCCAGGTTTATTTTCTGAAACTATTAATTGTGAATTATAATAAATACTCATTTATGATTCTTTTAAATCGTGAATATCACTCTGTTAGTACGAAAGTTTTTTCACATAACCTTAGAATCGTCGACTGCAATTTCATAAAACGCGCATATCTCTGGGAGGGAACATTTTAGGGGCATGGGATCGGTCTCATTCGATGCTCAGATGTTGTCCAAATCAAAAAAAAAAAACAAAAGTAAAAATTTATTTTTTTTTTACCCTTTTCCCTTTCCCTTTCTCTATGCGCTGTCACATATAGAGTGTTAAAAGTTTAAATCATAATAAAACAAGGAAATATATTATTAATATCAATAAAACGGGCTTTCTTGGAAAGAAAATTTTATTAAATTATTGTTTAAATATGATTTCTGCCATGTGGCTGCTATGGATGGCGTATAGAAGGCACTATCTAGGCACTCCAGTTTTCGACAACTTTTCGCAGTATTTGCGGCCGTATTCCGCCAATAACTATTCGCATGTTGATTCCCAGGTGTTCAATTATTTGTGATTTATCGGCGTAGACAAGTGACTTAACATAACCCCAAACGGGGTTAAATCACACGATCTTGGTGGCCAATTAATTGGGCCGTTACGTGAAATAATTTTTTCATCAGAAGTTTCGTTGAGTAAAACAATTGTAGCACCCACTGTGTAGCATGTGGCTCCGTTCTGTTGAAACCGCATAGTTATCAGCAAGACTAATGCCACGTAATTGAGGTACGAAAAAATTTCGAATCATGAATCAGGAATTACGTCTACAAACTTGGTGTGCATTGCTTTATAGTTAATGACCACAATCTAGTAGAAAATTGGCGGTTTAAGAGTAGGGGAAGGGCCTTCTCCCATACAAAGTAATTATTAATTATATACTAACGTCCCTTTTCACAATGTATGATTAAGAGTTAACGTGAACTTTAACTGAAAGTTCTTCATACAAAACTTGCCGTTAAAGTCCCTGTTACCTTTTAATTGTACATTGTGAAAAGGGCCGTAAATATAAAAAATAAAATCTTAAATAAAATATAACTAAACCTTTAAAATTCTAATTAAAAAATTAAAAAGTTAAAAATGATAAAAGTATTATCATATGCGTTAACTATTTAACTATTTGCAGTCGGTGTCAAGAATCTGGATTCTAGGCATCAATTGCGCATAGTTAAGAAGCTAAAGCATATAATATTATTTTTGTTAGTTTTAACTTTTTATTTACGGATTTATATTTTACATATATTTTTATAGATTTTATATTTCTTAGCTAATAATAATTACATTTTATATCTTCTTCATTCATCTTCATATAACAAAGTTTTTTAATATCTCATTAAATTCTCATTATTAAAATGTCCCCCAATATTTTCTTACTACCAGCTAAATTAAACAGCATTGTCCTTCTCAACTACAAACTAAAGCAGCCTACTTTATCAGAATAACTACAAATTTATTGTTTCCTTTTTTCACTCTTAATTTTTTAGCAAAATTTTCTAAGAAAAATACAAGTAGTTTTAATCAAAAACAAAATCATAAAAATCCTTAAGGACTTAAAAACATGCAATAAAATTGAAAAGTTTTTCGAGCCGAAAAAAAAATAAGCAAAATGTTATTTCATTTTCTCAGATTTTGCCAAGAACATGTACGACACGTGTATGTTGTGTAGGAGTATTAAATTACAATAAAATGAAATGATAACAATTGTGTGTAACACTGTAAGTTAAGATCTTTTTCTTTTCAATAAATTAGAAATGGTTATTTATATATAATACAATGAAAAAAAATTCACTTAGGAAAAAAGTTTTTATTTCTATTGAATTTAAATCTGGCGTGTGACTTAAATGTTTTTGTATTTTTTTTTTTGGTATTTTTTTTTTTTTTTGGGAAACAAAATAAAGTCAAATTCCAAAAAGTTTATAAAATGAACCCAAAATCGATAAAATTCGTTTAAAAACTTTTTTAGTTATTGAAGAGCATAACAAAAAACAAAGAAACTGCAATGGCAAATTGTCAAAAATAATTTGTTTGTGTAAAATTAAAAAAGTGTAAAAAGGTGTGGGTGTGTTACAGAATTTTTGAGAAAGTGAAAAATTATACATTATCCAATTTGAAGTTTCTTTTTTTTTTGAACCAGTTCTGGTACAAAAACTCTGAATCAATTAATTAAAGAGTTTCATTGTAAAAAGGCAATAATCTGAAATTCAATCCAGATATATTGTATTGAAATATACATATTGCTAGAAATACAATTGGGACGAACGACGAATTTCGTTCACTTTGACGAATTCGTCGATAAGAATTCGCTGAGTAAATTCGTCGTATGAAGCACAATAACGACGAATTTACTCACCGAATGCAGCTCTCATAATCTATAAAGTTGGTTATTGTGTATGCAATAACCAAGAGAGAGAGAAAATAGTTTTTTCGTCGTTCGTCGGCGTACAAAATAGAAATAATGCTAGAAACACAACTGGGACGAACGACGAATATTTCGAGGCGAACTTTCGTCACAAAAAAATAAAACACATTTGCGCATATGAAAATGAACACAACACCACCGTAGAACGAAATTCGTCGTGTGTGACGAACTCTGAGATATGTTTATTTCTATTTTGTGTGCCGACGAACGACGAAAAAACAATTTTCTCTCTCTCTTTGCATGCACAATAACAAACTTTATCAATAATGACAGCAGAATTCGGTGAGTAATTTCGTCGTTATTGTGCTTCATGCGTCGAATTTACTCAGCGAATTCTTATCGACGAGTTCGTTAACGTGAACGAAATTCGTCGTTCGTCCAAATTGTGTTTATAGCATAAACCTCTCTCAGAGTTCGTCACAAACGACGAATTTCGTTCTACGGGGGTGTTGTGTTCATTTTCATATTCACATATGTGTTTTATTTTTTATGACGAAAGTTTGCACCGAAATCTTCGTCGTTCGTCCCAGTTGTGTTTCTAGCATATAGCTCATTTACTGAAAGAAAGTCATAACTCAAAAAAATGGAATTTTAGAGCTAGTGATGCAGAAATAATCCTCATATCGATCTTCATATTGTGTAAAAATTTGCATTCAAATATCTTGTATACTCAGCACTTGAAAACGAAATAAAATTTTCTTTTTTTTCCATTAAAAATATCTTGTTTAATCAAATCTTTTCCAATAAGTTGTGCGTAAATTGAAAACTTCACACTCGTTTTCGTGCAAACTGGATTTTTTTTTCAGTTATGACGTTGTTTAAAAAAACGGAGCTATAGAAAAAAAACTAAACGAAACTGAAGAAATTGTTAATAACTATTTTAAATGTTATACTGATCTCAGTGATCAAATTTTGAAATTAAATTTTGCAGTCAAATTTTACAATTTGTAACCCTTGACACAAACCTTGTGTTTTAACACAGCTCTGTTAGCTTGTTAACAGAGTTCTGTTTAGGTTTAAATATTCGATTAATGCATTTCGAAAGGACTTCTCCAGTTAAGGAGAAAATCGAGATGGAAAAAAGTAGTGCCAATTTAGAGAAAAGATAATCCTGTATCATTTTCTATAGATTTATATCCGAAAAGAGCCACATACTGCCCATTTTTAAACCTGCGCAAATTTCTGCAGAAAAAGCAATTTTTTTGGAAACGTGCAAACAAGGGTGGACAATGGTGGTCATTGACTGAGAAGCAGATTGTACTCTAATAAAGTGCATACTCATAATTTCTTAAGGTTCGAGTTCACACGAGGTTTCCCAAAAACTTTAAGCTTTCACGCTGACACGTTGACATTTCCTAAAGTGTGACCCAATAAATCTTTAATTAGTGACCACCACTGTCCGCCCAGCTGGTTCGTTTCCAAAAAAAAAACATTTATTCCTCACAAATTAGCAAGTTGAAAAACTGGTAATATCTGGTTCAAATTTAGATATAAATTTACGGCAAATGCTACAACAGCTGATATGCCCACGTATTCTATAACTCGCTTAAGCTAAAGCTAAGCTAAAATGCTGAACAAATAGAAATTTAAAAGTTTTTGGCGACGACATAAAATTGACTTTACAGATTTTTAGCGATATTTATATCTGTGGCAGTAAGGAAAAAGTGCTTAAGTCATATATTACTGTTTTGCAGGAGAGCACTTTTAAGCGTTCAAGTCGATTTTCAGAAATGTATTTCTTTTACAGTTAAATTGAGAAATTTTCTATTAAGCCTTATCTTTTTCAAGCATACATCGTTCTACACACTATAAGTAATACATTTAAGTTGAAATATACCAAAGTATAAGCAAAATTAAGCGATTATTCCAAATGAGATTATAAGTCTAAAAAGGATAAGTCGCAAGTTATAGTGCTTTAACTGCCTGAAAAATCACACAAATTAATTGATATTTTGACCAGGGCCACTTTCAAATATGCAGATTACGGAGGTACCATTAACTCAAAATCAGCTTATCTCGACTTAAGCACTTTTTTCTTTTTGCCACAGATTTAGTTTTAGCGAGCTGCAGAACACGGGGGCTGTGAACAGTTACCCAAACCATTCGATTACAATAAATTTGCTAACTCCATTCAGCCTTTTCTTAAATTTTTTTTCTGTCAAATGGAATAGCGATACATTAAGGGTTTTCATGAGAACTCTTAAAATTGCCATTTCGGCAATTGGGCAAACTTGCGAGACTTCTTTCATGAAGCCCTTTATGAACTTTTGCGCCAACAGCTTATGTAAATTTGAAACAAATTTCAAAAAGTTAATTTAATAAAAATAAAATAAGAAACTTGCAAACTACGAGGGCGGTTCGGAAACTTCTTAGCCTATCAATGAAAGAGAATAGTTAGTTTTTCAAAAATATTTTTATTTTTCAATATAATCTCCTGAAACTTCAATACACTTAGTCCAACGCTTTTCTAGCAATTCTATATTTTGATTAAAATAGTTTTCCTCAAGGTCTTCCAAATAGTGGTTTACAGCTGTAATTGCATCTTCATTTGAGGTAAAACGCTTGCCAGCAAGGAATTTTTATAGATTTGGGAACAGGTAAAAGTCACTGGGAGCCAAATCAGGAGAATAAGGTGGGTGGTCAAGCAACTCGTACTTTAATTCGTTGATTTTAGCCATTGTTAAAACACTATTGTGCGCTGGTGCGTTGTCTTGATGAAAAATTATTTTTTTGTGTTGTAAGCCAGGACGTTTTTCTCGAATTTGTACATTTAATTGATCCAAAAGGTTGCAATAGTACTCTGAATTTATTGTTTTACCCTTTTGCAGATAGTCAATCAATAAAATACCTTTGAAGTCCCAAAAAACCGTTGCCATAACCTTACCAGCCGATTGAATTGTTTTTGCCTTCTTTGGCGCACTTCCTCCAGCTTCAGTCCATTGTTTGGATTGTTCTTTTGGCTCTGGAGTATAGTGGTGGATCCATGTCTGATCAACAGTTATGAAACGACGCTTAAAACGATCCAAACAAGCTTGAGAAATGTTCATTCTTATGCGTTTTTGGTCGACTGTTAACAAATGCGGCACCCATCTTGCAGAAAGCTTTTTCATCTGTAGTTCTTCATGCAAAATTAAATGGACTCGATCATTTGAGATGCCCATGATATTAGCTATTTCACGCACTTTTATTCGTCGATCATTTAATACCATATCATGCACTTTGGCTACAATTTCTGTTGTTGTTGCTGTTTTTGAACGTCCACTACGTGGTTCATCTCCAATGCTTGTACGACCACGTTTAAATTCAGCAACCCAATTTTTTACTGTTGCATATGAAGGAGCACTTTCACCTTACACATTCACCATATCATTATGAATTTCTTGTCCCGATAAATCTTTTTTATGTAAATATTTAATGACACCACGCATTTCTAATTTTTCCATTGTTAAAAAATCGGGGATGCGTCTTTTGTGAACACCTGTTTATACATGAAGGAGTTGCCAGATCAAAACAAAATTTAACATGTGTTCATAGCAGAGACGGAAGTTTCCAAAACACTTAACTTTTTTCTGTTTATACCGCGCTTTTTGTGCTAGGCTAAGAAGTTTCCGAACCGCCCTCGTATTTTTAATTTAATAAAAACGTATTTACATATATATTTCTATAAAAATAAAAAAATTGTATGTGTCGGTCGCAGTGCCGGTCTTTGAACCAGATCTTCCCTTTACTCATTCTATGTGTGTGTCTAAAAATGTTTAAGGAAATCCAAAAAAGCAAGAAGTTTGTTGTTTACAAACTGCAAAGCTTAAGTTTACGACTCAAAATTATTGGGCAAACTAGACAGGTTTGTGTAAATAAATTTATGTACAATTTTTGACATTTTATATACGAGAGTGTAAAAATGCATAATTGCATAGTTTGCGACACTTTTGAATATTCTCATGAAATCCCTTGTTGTTTTTATATTTATAAAAAAAAAAAAATTGTTTAACAACAAACGGAAATATTGGCATATTAAAATTTAACTTTTAGACCGCTGACTATTTTGTCTATTTTCTCTAAGGCAAAGATTTCTGGTAACACATTTTAACTAAAACCATTAACTAATTGCGCAATTGAAATGAAACATTGGAAATGCTGCTGAGATTGTAAAGATGTTGCTGTCACATTCTGGAAGCCTTGTGTGAAGTATAAAAGGGCGACGCACAGTGTCGTGAATTCATATAACGAGCGGCCAAAAATAGAGGAGGTTGTCGTAAAGAAATGAAATTTGGAACACACGCTTTAATTGGTAAAATATAATCACACATAAAATTTGGCCATTTAATTTTCAAGGATTCGTGTCCTTCCCATATATCCTGAAATAAAAAATTACCATAACAGAGAGAAAAATAATTGTAACTCAATGAAATTGTGTATAGACACTAATTTTAACATATTTAATGCTTCGTAAGAATTTTGGTCTATTCAGAGAAAGGATACGCATACCTCAAAAGTGTCCTTTTTCAAAAATGTGAAACAAAAAAATGTTTAACTAGACGCAATATAGACAATAGACACCTACAATTTGGCAATTTAAATTTAAAGGACTAATGTCCCTCCCAAATGTCCTGGAAGTAAATAATATACTGAAAATATACAAATTATAACTTGAAAAATATTGTAAAAATAAATTGTAAGGGGGGAAAAGATGGACAAGAATAGGAAAAATTTGCAATCTAGTTACTTGTAGAAATATAATGTGAAATTATGAAAAATATATTTTTATATATTTTTTTTTTCTATAGACCACTTAAGTCCTACTTTTTGATCCACAGATGTTTTTCTTTCCATTTACATTATAAGCAACGGCACATATCATATGAGTTACAAATAGGGTTTGGGATTTCCCGGACTTTTGCACTTCCCGGGAAACGGGAATTAAAAAATCAAGTTCCCGGGAATTCCCGGGAAAAGCTATTTTTCTAAATTAAATACATTTATTAAATGAAAGTTGGTGAAATTTCGATTGTTTTATAAATGTAAGCATTCTTTTGAAATAAAATTTAATAAAAAAGCAGTTCTAAGACAAATTTTTAAGAATTTTTAATTGAATTTAACCAAATGGAATAAAGTTATTACACAGCAAAAGATCATATAAAAACCAATTGACGACTGTTACCACAATTAGTAGACAATTATCTAATAAGACCTACCTTCATTTTAATAAGAATTTGCCTTGCTTGTTTCTCATTCTTTTTGAAAAAGTTCCAGGCGGTTTCTTATCGTTAATTACAAGCAGGTTACAGTACCATACTGCGCTGCGCCGAATTTTGAATACTCTGAGCCACAGTATGTCTAAGTATCTTTCATTTTATTTCTCCTAAAATATTTTCTGCAGGGTTTCCATAATAGCGTCTACCTGTAATCAATTTAAGTTTCGTCAACTCAGAGTTCTTACAACTTAAAATTTTCACTACACTTTTCAAAATTTGTTCAATAATTCGGCGAAAAATCACTTCAAGTTCGCTTAGCATCGAATTATTTACTTTAGGAAACGATTATATCATTGCAATCATTGATACTTATATATACAATAATTTATTCCACTTTTTTTAGGAGATATGGTATGACCTCAATTTAATGGAATTTTTATGAAATTTCAGACTAGATTTGAATAGCTCACATTTTTATTTTATATTAAAAAAACATGGACATTTTACTTCTTGTTTATCGGAGTCGAAAGAATTCTTTCTTTCTTACAGTTACATTTAAAACAAAAACTCAATTTAAATTTTAAGATTAAAAAATTTCCTTCGAACAAGGTATTTTTATTTGTTTAAATAGACGATGAAAAACGTGTCAACGTTCGTGTAAATTTAGTCATACAATCATTCAAACGAACTTTTGTAATATATAAAAAAATAATAAGTTTTTATATTAAAGTAAAATTGGATTATAAATTCTATCTGCCATATTCATAAAAAATATTTCTGTTTAATAAGAGGTTTATGAAACAAATTTTCTATGGAAATTTGATTAATAAACCTTTTATAAAATCAAAATAATTTTTATGAATTAGGCCCTATATATTTCTGAAATAACATGCACTTTTAATTTCCCGTTTTCCCGGGAAAATCTGAAAAATTTCCCGGGAATATTAGACAGACATTTCCCGGGATTTCCCGCCCGGGAATTCCCGTTTCCCAAACCCTAGTTACAAAATATAGAAAAAATATATTGTAACCATATTATAACAATATTCCTCTTATGTTTTATCGGAAGTTGTAGTGTAATATCTAAAAAATTTTTAATAAACCTATTAAAGTTTTCATGTGTCCGTAGCATATTTTCAAATAGTTTAATACTGGCTTAAAACCGTTGCATTTGAATCGTCAAAACTCTTTAAAAATAAAACTTTTTTAAAAAATCCTTTTTTATTTTACTTAATCAGAATATTGCGTTCGTTTTAATTTAAAACTAATTTTTTTCATTTTTGGCCACCTTCGCGACAGTGTGCGACGCATCTGCTGGCAGTTCAGTATATCAAAAAGTTCATTATTAGAGCTGTGTCGTTCATGAACGAACGAGTACAATTGAACGAATCAGTGAAATGAACGAAGTGAGCCGGTCACTTTACTGAGCTGTTTTGGCTCAGCAGTACTGATAAAAAGTACAATCTCAAAACTGTGGTACAATTGAACGAAATGAACGACCAAGCACACTTGGCTCTTTTTTTGTTTTGTTTGGCTTTTTCTTTGTTCATGTGAGATTTGTTGTCATATTCTTGTTTTCATTTGACTTTGTATATACTTTTAGTAACACTGTGCCCATTATGAAATTAATTAAATTACCATTCATATTTATTAAGTTTTTAGAACATAGGTATTAATAGTTTTCTTAGCAAAATTGGTTTAGATATTTTAGTTTATTTTCATTGTCATTATTGTGTATAAGTATGTGGCTCTTTTGGCGATATGAATCTTTTTTCATTTCTTTACTTTCAATTCAAAACAAAATGCATTGTGCATGTTTCCCTTTTTATGTACAGAATCAACTGATTGTTTGTTTTCACTTCGTTCTATTTCTTGAAAAGAGCGGATGAACGAAATGAACGAACTCGTTCTTTTTTAGAAAATGAACGAAAATGAGCGGTCACTTGAATGAACGATTTGGCACAGCTCTATTCATTATTATTACTTTACTAACCCTCATACCTAAATAAGAGCGGCAAGCATCGCTTACCAGCAGGGTACGTATTTTCAGTACAATCAAGTAATATTTTCACATTTAAATGTACTGAAAATGCGTACCCTGCTGCTAACGCGATGCTTGCCGCTCTTATTTAGGTATGAGGGTTAGTAAAGTCAGTCAGCCATTATTGTTGTACAAACAGTGAGCGTCGGCAGAGTGAGTCTTGTGTGAGAGAACAGGAGAGAAGTTGTATTGCTTCAATACCAGCGATGTCTACCGGAGTAGACGTAGTTGTATCCACTTGTAAGTCATTTATTTAAGTAATTGAAGTTTTGTATGTATTTAAGATCTTGATTAGTATAAGTGTATTTATTTAGTAAATAAAGTGTAATTTTTAACCCTAATTAGTACACTGGGGTCTTTTATTCATTCGCAAGTCTTTGAGTCTACATAAAAGCGTTATTAAACATTTAACAAATAGTTTAAATAAAATGATTCAACAGAAGCAAATAGAGCGTTTATTTAAAATTTTGTCAGATGACCTTGCATCTTAATTTTCAACGTAAATAGCAGGTTAAAAACTATGTCGTGTATAACCACCTTTTTGGAAATATCATACTTTTACTTATTTATCATTTATATTTTTTTGCTACCTATTTCAAGATTTTATCTCTTATATTATATTTATATTTGTTAATCAGCCTTTATGTGTATTGACTCACAACTAAACTCATGATGATTTGGTATCTTCTGTGCAAAATTTCATCAATGATTTTGCGTATCAAAAGAGCTTTAGGTTTATGCTCATCAAAAATATACACAACATCATTTAGTAAATTGGGTTAAAATTGTTTACGTTGTTAGAATTTCAATTCATCTCTCTCTCCTATTTTTTTTCACATTGTAGAGTTTTCGTTGTTTTAAATACAACTGGGACGAAAGAAGATACCCAGCAAATATTTTGCAAAAATTCACTTTAAATTCACATGGTAAATATAAAAAAAATATGAAAATAACAGCTGTTATAATTGATAAAGTTGGTAACAACTATTAGTCAGTGTTGCCAATATACATATGTTTGAGGGAAAACTGCCCATATGGAACAAATAAAATGTTATTCAGAAGAAATATATGCAAAAATTATATTCTAAAAGTAATTAAAACTGCATTAGAAATTTTATGTACAAGTATAGCATGCAGCCTTAAAACCATTTATTGACCTATTGTAATTTAAACCTGTAGCTCACAGTTACAAGCTAGTCTAGAGACACGGCTTCATTATTCCTAGTGCACCTAGAATATTTAAAAACGACAACTTTACACTTAAAAGCATTTATTCCCTAATTCTGTTCGACAATTGTATCGTCTTGTCTATGGACGAAAAAAGAAGCAGCTTTGATTATTTAAAACAATTACTATTTATTGTCTATGCTAGAAGGTTCGTGTATCTGCTTTATGATTTTTTTCCAAATATTACATATATCCAACACATATTTTTTCATGTATTTTTCAAACTATTGTATAATACTTTAATTGAATTTTTATATTTTAAAAACATGGCAATAATATTTATATTTTTCATTATCAAAGACAGCAACCATTTTTGAAGAATTCAAACGCAAGAACTCTGAAGGATTTTCAAACAAAAACGTCCGAAATCTTCTTAATGAATTAGGGCATTAATTTGAAATTTAAGATTTGTGTATTTGTTACTATTTAAATAGAAATTTGTTTGATTTTCAATTAACTTTTAAGCTTTAGAAATCTTCTTTCCGTTTTTTTACATTCACTGCGCATTGATAGCGTGAACGAACGTTCGCGATAATAAGTTTCTTCCCTTCATTTCATTCAGGATAAGGCTGAATAATTTTTTAATTATTATCAACTTTGTAAAATTTAACTTAATATTGATTAAAATTAGTAAATATTCCCCTTAAATAAAATTTTTTAGATATTTTGCATTAAAGCTCGAAAATATGCAATAAATTTAACTCCCTATAAATTTGAAGCGGAAACCCTTTTCAGAATTCTTCATTTTTTTATTTTTTTTTTTTTTTTTGCTTAAAAACGGAAACAGTTCGATTGTACGAGTAAGAGAATGAAAATTAATGTGATTTCCACATTGATATAAAATAAGTGTATAAAAATGAATGTAGAAAATAATGTGTTTATTTGTTTGTAATTTTATTTTTTTTTTTTGCATATTCTAAGAATCCCTACAAGTGGGAATAAATAAAATTATTTCTTTTGATTTTTTCACAAAAACTCTGCACGTTGATGTGGGAAGGACTGTAATTTAATTTGTTGTTTGTAAAAGCGAAATATTAAGTTTGAAATTTATCAAATTATTTGTGTGTTGGAAGGATGGTAACTTCCACTAGAGGACTGATATTTTCAATCTGAACTAATGCTTTTGACCATGCTTTCACCCTTATCGAAATTTTTAGTTTTTATAGAGCACACATATTTTTATTCATTAAAAATTTTGCCATATTAGGCTTTTACTGCGTATAGAATTCTTGCATTTGAACACGTTTATATACCTGAAAAAAATGTAAACAAAAATTTTTAAATGAACACCTATTATTTAAGAGTGTAGAAAATCTTTGCTGAAAGTTTTTCTCTTTGCAATGAAAGCTCAATTTTACCCTCTTGTGCCATTGTCGTTTGGTCTTTCCCTGCAGGAAATGGAACTGATAAAAGACTAGTCACGTGACCGGTCCCCAAGTGATACGGATCAGTCCGAGTTCTGACACTACCTATGAAGCGGACCAGTCACTTTTACATGGTGATGGCCTAGGATGGGGTTATTTGATACTTTGTATGCAACTTGTAACTTGTCACTGAACTATCCCATAGGGACCTATTCGATGTATAATAATATAAATTATTTATAATTTATAATTATAATTTCAACATTTAACTGTAACATTTAACGCTTATAAATTTTTTTTTATTGTTACAAATGCAAAGACATTATATTTTTAAACTGAAAATTTTTTGAGATTCGAACCGACAACCTCTCATGCATGACAGGCTTGCACACTACCCACTTGACCACAGGGCCACTTATATTTCAAAAGTATAAATACTATTTAAGCTTAGCTTAATATTTAAGTATAGTTACGGGACTGGTTCCAGAGTCACATTGAAGGGAGCAATTAACATTATATATACACTATTTGATAGGTCCTGTATTTGACCACATCGAACATGTTCAGTGCCGTTTACTACAATACTAGACCGAATCCGAATTAAATTTGCTCAAGATCAAGACGATACATCACGAAAATGGTCAATATGTCACCATTTAAACGATATGTCTTTTTTCACCATACAGTACTCCGTACTTTTGATAAGACCCACATTTTCTCCAGTTATAGGACGAGTACGTTTGTACGTCAATAATCACAAATTTTCTACAGGGTTACTACTTATACACATGTTAGTTCATTAACGACAATGACAAGGCTGTTGTAAATTTTAAAGATGGTAAAATTCAGCTTTCATTGCAAAGAAAAAAAAACTATCAGCAAAGTTTTCGTCTTCCCTATGCCTAAGGATCCAGAATATATATACTTTATGGGTCGCTTATTAATATTATAGAAATTACAAACGGAATGATAAAACTACCCTGCAGGAAATGGAACTGGGACAATACTAGCCACGTGACCGATCCCCAAGTGATAGGGACCAGTCCGAGTTCTAACACTTCCTATGAAGTGGACCAATCACTTTTCCATGGGAATGGCCTAGAATGGGGTTAATTGATACTTTGTATGCACCTTGTGACTTATCACTTAACTATCTTATAGGGACCTATTCCGTGTATAATATAAATTATATATAAATGTCATTCCGACATTTATGTAACAGTAACAACGCAAACTTGAACTTTTATTATTATTATTATTATTTTTAATTTTCAATCAAAAAAAATTTTATATTCAAACTGTCAACCTACGGCATGGCAGGCTTGCACACTACCTACACGATCATAGGGGCAGGGCACTCATATTTCAAAAGTATAAATACGTACCAGTTAAGCTTAGGTTAATATCTAAGTATAGTTACGGGACTTGTTCCAGAGTGACTTGGCAGTCTATTTATATTGATTCATTGTTTAACCTTCACAGTTAACAGATGTCCCAGCGAAGTCTTTCTTATACATATATATGTATACTTAATAAAAAAAATATTCGTAGTACATAATTCATGCCCGAGAGGAGTGTTTCTTATATAGGCAAACTAAACAAAAAAAATATTCGTAGTACATATAAAATATAATATTCGTAATAGTATCCTATTGAACTATGGATGAAATTATGAAGTGAACGAACAAAAGTGTGTTGAGGTAACATTTACCCCATGAAGAGAGATAAAGAGGGAGAGAGAGTTGTTCCTCAACATTCACAAGTGAAATACCTTGGTATACACTTTAATCGACGCCTTACATGGAATCATGACTCTAAGCTAACACAAATGAAACTGAAATTAACTCAGATTCAACACTGGCTGATTGACTGAAATTAAATTCGCAGTCTAGATCAGCTACGTCCAAACACACATACTCTGACAATTGCAGTTGAGGTAAACAGCTTTGAAAGCTCTTACAATTTGTTCCTGTTTATTTGCAAAGTAAGCAACAAGCATTGTTTTGATTGGCTGTTGTGCTCTCGTCGGTGTGAAAGCACAAAGCTCCTTTGCAAAAGTTTTCACATTGTGCATATGGCTTGGACGTAGCTGGTCTATATGGTAAGCTTTTGATATACTTTTGAAACCTTTATGGTGCTATGGAATTCAGTTACGGGTAGGTAACCCGACATGACATCCCGCTTTTGGAATTTCCAATCTCTTATTAGATTTTTATTAAAATGTAAGTGATAAAAAATCAATCCAAATATTTTTTAAATGTAGTTATTGCTTAACTATCCAAATAACTGTGTGCTTTGGTACACCCGTTTTGAGATGAGGTGTCACTCTTGTAGTGCAGCTAATTTGTAGAATACAATTATCATCATTAACATGTCGTGAAGAGTTTCAAAATTATCACTACATTCTTTTTTGTCGGAATTTCAAGTTTGTGCTTGTATAGATTTATAACCCTTGACACAAACCTTGCGCTTTAACAGAACTCTATTAGCATCCTAACAGAGCTCTGTTAAGCTACAATGCATTTCGAAAGGACTTTTGCAAAAATTGAGGCCACCGAGACGGAAAAAAGTAACGCAAATTTATTGACAAATTGCTCCGCCTCCTTTATTATTGCCCATGACTCTATTTTTGTAAACCGATCGATTTTAAACCGCACGATTTTAGAAAACTAACTCATTGCTTTAAATTTTTTTATAATTTTTTGATTCCCAAATATCATATTGGAAAGAAAATTATTGTGTATGATTTTAAATACGTCTGCAGGACCATTATTAATTTTTTGAAAACGACGGTTTACAGAACAGGGCCGATTGCCAAGTTTTTAACTTGGCATTTTCTGGAGGATACGCACTTTTTTGGAGTCAATGCTGGCGGATAATATTGGTCATAGATTTATGTCCAAGTGGTCCTCTAAAAACGTGCATAATCAGAATTTCTTTAAGTTCGAGTTTTCAGGACTTCTTCAAAAAAAACTTTAACTTTAAACTGTGAAAACTGTGTATCTTAAGTACATACCGCTTTTTCATATTTATTTTTAAATCCCGCTTTTTGAGGATATATTCTTCAAAGTATCGCTTTTTGATAGGACATGTTCCGCTTTTTTTTCAGCTTCCAATGTAGAGAAAATCCAACGAAAAAAAGATATATTTATACTATTTTATAGGTCCAGGACTCAGCCACATCAAACATGTTCAGTGCCATTTGTTACAACACTAGAATGAGTCCTAATTCAAGAAAAATGTGAATATGTAACCATTTACACGATATGTCTTCTTTTCACCATACACTACTCCCTACTTTTGTTAACACTCCCATTTTCTCAACTCATAGGATGAGTATGATTGGTTCAATTGTCACCAAATTTTCTGCAGGGTATATATACCCTTTTACCATTTTTTGGTAAAGGGTATAAAAACGCCAAATATAAGAAAAACCACCAAAAAAAACTTTACCGGATACTAACATTTTTTTTAAATGTCTGCATCAGGTAAGTTATTCCATTATATACTTTACTGAAGTTATTAAGTTTGTCTTGTTATTGCGCAAAGTTCTTACTATGAACCTCCTTCCACCAGTAATTGTTCAAATATTACAAATATTTCGCTTAGTTAAACATTTTTACTTTTATAAAATTTCTGGAAATAATTGCAATTTAAATTAAATCACAGCTAAAGTTGCCAGCCAACTTTTTAATGCTGATGATGAGCATCTTTACAAGAAACTTCATTATAAAATTATATACTTATGCTTATGTAATCACATCAATGTAAAGAAATTACACAACGTTCTTGCTGTTGTGGAACATTTTCAAACACTATGGGATAGATTGGCTTGATGGCGAAGTGAAAATATTAAATTTTTCAACTAGAATTTTTTTTAATTTGCTGAAAATAAAAAAAACATCCATAAAATTATTCATGAATATGGAAATTGTAAATGTTTGTTAATGAGATTTAGAAGACAAGTAGATAATGAGCGGTAACCTTTCACTGTCACTTCTGAACATCAGTAGCTGACCATTTAGTAAAAATAAAATTGTCCCATCTTGTTGCTAGCAACAAAAAAGAAACACCCATGTGTTGAAGGCAAAAAGTACTACAAATATTTTCTTTCAGTTAAATTAAAGTGGTTTCTATTCCTGCGCCGTTTCTTTTTAGTTTCTGTATAATTTTTATCCCCCATTTACTAAATACTTGTGTTTATAACGCAAACTGCCAGAATGCCAGCCCAATACATACATACATACATTCATATACATATATTTAAGTACCCTCTAGTCAGCCTAGAACCATATGTCTCTATGTCAACACTCGTTTCTCTAGCGACAATTGCAGTAGTTGAAATGTCGACAACAGTTCTAGTGTATTTTTGGTGACATTGTCAATGAACGCGTTAATAGTTTTCTTTTTCTTTTTTATTATGCTATGCAATAATGTTAAAAACTTTCTATGTATGTGTGTATGTATTTAAGTTTCTTGTCCCAACCCTTATAAAATTGCAGACGAGGGTCACTAAAATGTACTAGTGAACCTTTAGTTCGAATGTCTCCATATGGTCGCAAAAGAATACCGGTAGATTTTCAATGACAACTGTATGTTCTATGCCCATAGATAATTACATTGCCTGGGGTACACCTGGTCAGTAGTACTATTGACAATGTCACTAGTTAAACACTACATATTCACTATCCGCATTTCCTACAGGGTAGTTAGATATGATAATGTGTGTGTGTGTGTGTCTTAAGCGAGATAGTACAAATTGGTCTTGAACACATACTGTTGGGTTGAAAATATTTGCTAAGCACTCATGTATTAAGTATGTTGTATATTGGGTTTTTATTTCCGTTTCCTCTTTTCGTTGGCACACTTCTGTTTCACAGTAGGTATGTACGAGTATTTATGCAGCAAGTGTGTTTGTGGGAGCACAAACAAAGCAATTATTTACCAATACTAAAAAGCATATTTGTTGGATAATTTTTTTTTTAATTTTTTTCTACTTTCATTGGTTGGTTGCTTTATTTATTTTTTGTGAACAACTGCTGTTTGTTAGTTGGAATTTAGTGCAGTTTAAGAAATTTCTATAGCATAAATATTTTACTATTTTTAAGTTATTTAATTTCTTAAAGAGGTAAATGAGTGTGTTTGTATGTTCATATATCTGAGGAATTTCTTTTAAATATTTGTAGCCAAACTACAAACCCAGATAATGACTTGAAATAAAAAATTAATAATAATATTTTTATGCATCATAGATAAAATAAATGAGAAAAAAGAATTATCCAAATAATAACAATAACAAAAAATTTATGACTTACCATCACTCATTGATTTATAGAAACAGGCAATACTGATTCTATTTTTACTAGAGTCTTTTCAAGTCAAGTCAAGTGTCAAATAAAAACTAAATGCCAATAAATTATAGTAAAACAATATGATACTCCCAATTTACAGTTGCTACTTTCTTTCTTTTCTGAGAACATAATAGACTGCACCCGTTCAAAAATACTTGTGAGGCAACACTCTATTCTTGCAAAGGCAATGAACAGTTGTTGTTGTTTGTAGGGTTCCGTACACCAAATGTGACCTGAAATTTTTACAGAATATATAAAATCTTGGCCGCTACCACCACAAATATATGACAGTTAAAAATTAAAGGGTGTTCCCAAGCGAGCAACGAAGAATTTATAATATAATTTACATACATGCAATTATACACTCAGGGAAAAGCGGCAACTTAAAAATTAGAGCGCGTCGCATTAATTCAATAATGTCCAATATAATAAAAAATTTATATTGAGATACTTAAAAATAAATAAAATTAATAAATGAATACTGTAAAAAAAATATTTTCCATATTAAAATAAAAAATTTCAACATGACTAGACTTTCGATAATATTTCTTATTAATTCAATATGGTTTTTATTAATTTTAAGCTGTTTTTTCTCTGGGTGTATATAATTTTTATTATATTTATGCCGACTACAACAACAATGAAATTTAAAAAAAAATCTTCCTGTATCTTGGAAACCGTAAATGGCAAACTCTTGAAATAAAAAAGGCATAACAAAAAAATCGCCAAGAACTGAAAAAACGAAAAAAGCCAAAACTAAAAAACGCCAAAAAAAAGTCCCAGAAACGAAAAAAAGCGCTAAAAAACCAAAAGCAAAAAAATCGCTAATACAAAAAAGTGCAAGAACTCAAAATATCGCAAAAACTAAAATATGTAAATCGCCAAAAACCCACAAAAACCGCCAAAAAAAAATTAAAACAAAACGCCAAAACTATAAAGACGTTAAAAACCGTAAAAAATCCCTTAAACAAAATAAAAAAATCATCAAAAGCCAAAATAAAAAAAACGCCAAAACTTCAAAAAATCGCTAAAACTAAAATAAATCGCCAAAAACCGTAAAAACCTATAAACGCAATAAAAGCGCCAAAACAAAAAAGATCTTTAAAAGGCGAAATAAAATTCATAAGCGAAAAAACGCCAAAACTAAAAAAAAATCGCCAAAACGTTAAAAAGAGACAATACTATAAAAAATAGCTAACACTTAAAATAATCACCAAAAACCCGAAAAAAGTGCCAAAATAAAAAATAGCCAAAACCCACAACAATCGCCAAAATGTACAAAGTGCCAAAACTTAAAAAACCGTTTAAGCTAAAATAAATCGCCAAAAACCGAAAAAATCCCACAAGCGAAAAATGGCGCCAAAACTTAAAAAATCGCCAGAAATCAAAAAAAACCCATAAGCGATAAATCTATAAAAATCGCCAAAAACCAAAAAAAAGCGCCAAAACTGAAAAAAGAGCCAAAACTATACAAAATGGCTAAAACTGAAATAAATCGCCAAAACCCGAAAAAATTTCCAAAAAGGAAAAATAACGCCGAAACTAAAGATATCGTCAAAAACAAAAGAATCGGCAAAACGTAAAAAAGCGTCAAAACTTCAAAAAATCCCATAAACGAAAAAAGTGCCAAAACTAAACAAGTTCCCAACAAGCAAAAAATCGCCAAAACGTAAAAAAGCCAAAATTAAAAATAAACGCTTAAGCTAAAATAAATCGCCAAAAACCGAAAAAATCGCCAAAAAAAAAAACTCCGAAACAAAAAAAAATCGCCAAGAATTGAAAAAGAGCCCACAAAGGACACAAAAGTGCCAAAAACGAATAATGCCTAAACTAAAAAAAAACGCCAAAAGCAGGGAAAAATTTACCGTGTACTGGAAGTTTTTTTAAAAAAATTCTACATCAGGTAAATATACGATTAGCCTACGAGTTAGGCTAAAGTTTTGTATAGTATCCCTACGGAATCCTTCGTGTGCAAGGCAAAGTCGGACTTGATTGAATTTATTACATTGTTTTTGTTTTCAATTTCATACTTCTTGCAACTACAATTTGAGTTCAAAAAAGGCAGCCAATGTAGTAATTGTAAAGTAAGATACATCTAGATTATTGAGTGCTTGAACTTATGTTATGAGATTATATGACGCTGTAAAACATCTGACGCCTGGATGTCATCAATCCGAAGAAGAGTATTTTTTTTAATGTAAACTTTTTATTGACTTTTTTTTACTACACATAATTAATGTTTTAATATTTGCCAAGGCTCAACATTACTTCAAAGATATTCGGCCATATTAAAATAAAATTATTTGTATTTCAAGCGTTCTTTAGTCAAAATTTCTGTGGAAATTTTATTTTAACGTACACCTGGCATTCAAATTATTTTTTTTTTTTTTTTGCATAAAGGGGATTGTCTTTGAAGCAAATAAATTTATTTATTTTTTTAATTTATGTAAGAACATGACTTTATTTTTCATGCTCCTCATTAGCAATTTTATGAAATATTTACTATACTATTAAGCAATTTTCACTTACTACTTCCTAAACTTTAGCAAATTGGAGTTCTGTTTTAATGTCTATAACCACATCATGCAAATTCAGTGAAACCATATTGGCTATTAGTGAAACGTAAAAAATAAAAACGTAGCTGAAATAATATTAACACATGCATATAAACTTACATACTTCTAAAGAGTTTTTCATTAAGTGCTTCATATTTTTATAGTTATTCAAATAAAACAAAGTTTGTGTGAGCTATAGTAGATTTGTTTTTTTGGAATATAACATAATGTAAATATCCGAACTATTCACCGGAAATGTGAAATTTTTTATAACTCTCGCTCAGAAATTATATTGAATCATGGCCGCTGGAATTTGTACTTATTCCTATAGACCTGCGACTTAAGAAAAACCCCACAAGCATAACACTCTAATGGGGTGTAATAGTACGATTTCGATAACTACTTCATATGTATCACTTTCACATGATGATGATGACCAGGACCTCAAACCGCACGTGCAGATTGTTCTTTATAGCATATAGACACGTACTGTTAAAACCACATATTATTGATGTTAATATCAACAAATTCTTCGCATTCTGCGCCACCCTGTAGCTAGAAAAAAATATTATTATACTTGTCGTTATATTCATATTTTACATTCTGCTCGTAAATGGCTTTTATTGTTGTCATAACTTTTATGCATTAAATAAATTCCAGCTCACACTTACTTTAACCAACAAAGTACAGCAATTGCAATAACACACAAACTAGCAGCCAACCAAATCACACAGAAAAAATTTCAAACACGAAAATTTTATTTAAAAAAAAAGAAAGTCCTTCTCCGGCCACAAAATCCTGGGGTCTGCATACGTGTTGAAAATGTCTGTAAAGTATTTGTGTTCTTAAAAAAACAAAACCGGCAAATACACACAAGAACACACGCATACACACACATACATATCTATATATCTATATATATATATATGTATATATATATACATACCCTCTAGTCAGCCCATAACCATATGTCTCTATGTCAACACTCTTTTCTCTAGCGACAATTGCACTATGTAGTTGAAATGTCGACAACTTTCCTTTTATACGTTCGAAACAACAGTTCTTGTGTATTTCTGGTGACATTGTCATTTAACGCGTCAATAGCTTGTTTTTCTTTTTTATTATATTATGCAATAATGTTTAAAACTTACGTACATATGTATGTGTGTATGTATTTAAGTTTGTTGCCCCAACCCTTATAAAATTGTAGACGAGGGTCACTAAAATGTACTAGTGAATCTTTAGTTCAAATGTCTCCATATGGTCGTAAAAGAATAGTGCTAAAGTCTACTGGTAGATCTTCAATGACATCCCTATGTTATATGTCAATAGGCGATTACATTGGCTGGGGTACACCTAGTCAGTAGTACTAATGACAATGTCACTAGTAAATTACTACAATTTTACTATTGACATCGAGCGAGGAAATATCGATATTGAAGATTAGAGCCCCTAAAATTTACTAGTGAACCTTTGGTGCCAATGTCTCCATGTGGTCCCAAAAGAACTACTTAGTCAGTAGTGCTACAGTCTAGTGGTGGATTTTCAATGTCAAGCTAATGTTAAATGTCAATAGATGATTACATTGGCTGGGGTACACCTGACAATGTCACTAGTAAATCACTACAATTTCACTATTCGCATTTCCTGCAGGGTATGTATAGTATACACTTATGAATATATTTTCAGCAACACCACGTGCTTGCCTTTTTATTTTGTTACTACTGCTGGTGTTGTTGTTGTTGTTGTTATTGTTGTTGTTCAACTGTATCTCTGTTTAAATTACATTTTAATAAAACTCTCATAAATTGTGTGTTAAAAAAAATTTATTGCGATTTTCATTTCATAGTGATGATGTTGAAGGCACCATGAATTTTAAAATACAATTTTTTTTTCCAAGAGTTTTAATACGAGATGGCATTAAAAGGCAAAAAATTTATGAATAAACGAAGACACTCGTAGTGGTTGCTCGAACGAGAAGTTAAGAAAATGGGTCACACACACACATTTCTGTTACAAAATGTCATCAATTGCAAATTAAGTGATTTTCATTGTATTTGGAAGAAGCAGTAAAAATATTTGCTTTTTTGTGGCAACAACAACATATTTGGGCAGTTAAGAAAAAACTTATTTTTGAATTTAAATTCAATATTAAAAATATGTATTTTCTTCTATCAAGAGGGGAGTGTACGAGACATTATATTTATGTGAAAGTTTTAGACAAGATAAACTACGAAATAAGCATGATTTGACACTATTAACTACAAAACTTTATTCTTGAAATGTGGCTACGTTGCAATAAATTTGCAAGATAAACTTATATGTGGAAAAAGGAAAACTGTCGAATGGTGGCAAGTGTCAAATTGTACTATAAGTACGGCTCGGACTTTCATGCAAATGCATGTTTTTTTTTTGGTGATGGATAAAAAGGTACTGAGTAACTATATATGTATATCTGAATCATAAAATTTTAAGTAACTTGGCATCGATTAGTAATTGCATATTTTTGCATATTTTGAAGGTAAATGCATATTTTTACATATTTTGGCAATAAGTGCATCAGTGCATAAGTGCAGCTTTAACCGTTTAAGCAGTTCCGTACACCAAAGTTGAAAAGGAACCCTATTGCTTTCACTACGATGTCCGTCTGTCCATCACAAGCTGTTCTCTCAAGAGCCGTAAGAGCTACGAATCTGAAATTTTCACAGAATATGTGAAACTTGGGCTGATACAGCAATAAATATATGACAGTTTAAGACTAAAGGGTAAAGCGAGCAACAAAACCTGTGGAAATCCTAATGTAATGTACCGAAAATTATATATAGACAATTGAAATTTTCAAAGTTAGTGTATTTTTATGCCGACTACACCAATTAACACTAAAATTTTAAAAAATCTTAAATCTTAATTAAAGGGTATTATATCAGTTAATGTAATTTTAGCCATGTAATTTGGACAACTTGCTATATCATGGAAACCGTAAGAGGAAAACTCATGCAAATTTCAAAAAAAAAAAAATTAAAAAAATACCGCATCGAAAAATCGCCAGTGCGAAAAAAGCACTAAAACTGAAAAAATCACTTAAACTAAAACAAGTCGGCGAAAACAAAAAAAAAATCCAAAAACACAAAAAAAAGAGAAGTGTCTTAGGATACCCGGTTAGAGCTATGCTGCTTAGGTATATAAAATAAAATAAAATAAAATAAAATAAAATAAAATAAAATAAAATAAAATAAAATAAAATAAAATAAAATAAAATAAAATAAAATAAAATAAAATAAAATAAAATAAATAACAATGCAATAAAATTATATTATATTATTATGTCAAATTCGCCGCAAACATTTCAAAACATTTAATTAAACTATTTTTTTGAGCTTTAGGTCTTATAATGCTTTATTGTTTCAATATTTCGTAAACCTTCGGTTTACTTCTTCAGGATATAGTATTTTGTATTTTTCTGTTTTTTCTTTTTTCTTTTTCCTTTTTTTTCTTTTCTTATACATAATTGAAAAGAAAAAAAAAGAAAAAAAAAAAAAAAAAAGGAAAAAGAAAAAGAAAAAGAAAAAACAAAAAACAGAAAAATACAAAATACTATATCCTGAAGAAGTAAACCGAAGGTTTACGAAATATTGAAACAATAAAGCATTATACAAATAGACCTAAAGCTCAAAAAAATAGTTTAAATATAAGGAAAAGGTCGAAAAATTAGATAAAAGAATTTCAAAACATTTCTATTTATTTCCCATTGTTTTCTTTACTAGGGGCGTACGATTAATGTAGTGTTTGTGGCCCGTGGCGGCTGTTAGCCGGCTTACAGCCAATCGGCTTTGTTCCTTGGTTTGTGCTCATCCAGCTAGCATTTGGGTGATAATTTTTTGCAGAAATATCTTATATGATTCTTCTCAGATCACTTTTGATGATTAAAGACTGATTTACCACTTGGGTTATTGAAAAAGGATTCAATTATGATTCATCTATATGATAAATAATGATTTCTTGAAAATATAGGAACAAACTGCAAAGAAACCGCAAAAAGGTGATTTGATGATTTAATACTACCAGAAAATTGCTCAAAAAATTAATCATCAAATCGTATCATAAATGATTTTGTGGTATGATTCATCTGTATGGTTCCATTTTTTCACAATGGCAGTATCATTTATGTTTCGTTTATTTCCGTACGAAATTTACAACTGTAATACGAGTAGTGTCGATTATTTTCGTTCCGAAAATCACATCCTAAATCACATCCTTTATCGCGCCATAAAGAGCATAGCTCCAAGAACGACAAAACTAAAAATAAGGACACAACTTAAAAAACCCAGGAACTGAAAAAAATTCCCAGAAACGAGAAAAAAATCGCCAAAACTAAAAAGAACCCAAAAGAGAAACATTTGAATTTAATAGAACTAGAATGAATTTTAATCAGACTTAAGATTCTAATTAATTGTTAGCCGATGGCCTTAGTAGCTAGTGCTTCTACCCCTCTTATATTGTTATTTTATTTATCTATAATATCAATATTAATAAATAAATAAATAATAATTAATCTTATTGAATGAAATATTTTTATTAGTTAATGTGAGTTTCTAAATAAGAGAAGAAAAATTAACTTCAATTTATTAGCTAAGGGAAATAAAACTAAAATAAACCGCCAAAAACAAAAAAAGCACCAAATACCGAAAAAATTCCAACAATGAAAAACAATCACCACAACTAAGAAAAAGCGCCAAAAGCAAAAAACCCAAATAAAGTTGACGTGTACTTAATTTTTAGGGTTCCGTACACCAAAGGTGTACGTCTGTCTGTCACAGGCTATTTTCTCGAGAACCGTAAGAGCTACCGACCTGATATTTGTTCTAGTGCAATGGTCGATAGAAATTTGGCCGCTACAACAACAAATACATAAGAGCTAAAAATTAAAGGGTGTTCCAAAATGAACAACGTTAAAATCCCATGAAATATGCATACAATTGTATGTATATACACTTGAAATTAGTATATTTTTATACAGAATACAACAATTTACACTAAAATTTCAAATTTCAAACATTTTACTTAAAGGGTGTTCTATCAGTTAATGTAATCTTGACTATGTAATTTTGATATCTTGCTGTATCTTGGAAACCGTAAGAGCCAAACTCTTGAAATTTTCAAAAAGGGTAAAACTAAGAAATCCAAAAATTATAAAATCACCAAACCGAAAAAAAAATCCCAAAACGAAAAAAGCGCCAAATGGAAAAAAATTTCTAAAACTAAAATAAATCGCGAAAAACCGGAAAAATCGTTAAAATGAAAAAATCGCCAAAAATTAAAAAAACGCCAAAAACCGAAAAAAAGCACCAAAAACTGAAAAAATATACAAAATATAAAAAATCGTTTAAACTGAAAAAAAACGCCAAATACGCAAAAAAAAAATGCTCAAACCCGAACGTATGGAACCCTTCGTGCGAGAGTCAAAGTTGCACTTTACTGAATTTATTTGTTTAAATATCTACATCAGGTAAGACATTCGATTATTTAGGCTAAGGGTATTTTATATGTAGTGTACGTACGGAACCCTTCGCATGCAACTCGAAAATTTTTTAAGCGCTTAAAATAAATTTTTAGTTTTATTAAATTCCGAACTCTGGTTCATAAGTCTGTAAATTTTGTTTTTTACATAAACTTACATATATCTCGTAAATTTTTTTGCTTATTTCAACCATTTCTTAATCAGCAACATCGTGATTAATTATATTTTCAAGCACAAAAAAAATTAAAAACTTTTTAATGAAACTCATCAAAAGAAAAACTTTAGCTTTAACTTTTTTTATTTTCCACACATGTTATTCCAAATCGTAGCTTTTTGCATGGCTTTTTTTTAATGTTGGCTTGTTGTTATTTTATATCTGTTGTATAAAATTTATAAAATCGTAGAACGCAAAATAATAAAAATAAACCTAAAAAGTTTGTTTGTAAAAACCCGCAAACAAATGTTGGGAAAGTGGTAGAGCTTTATACACGTTTTGCTATTTAGCCAAATATATACATATGTATGTATAAAAAAAGTCAATTAAAACATAAAGTTTATGAGGCTCTTGGATAAATATTAGAGACCTGCATGAATGCCAATAAAATGCAAAAGGAATTCATTGTTTAATGCACAAAAATTGTTATACCCTTCACCTTAATAATTATATAAATTCCCTAACTCACTATTTTTTTTAAACCGAGTTTTTCGTATATTTCGTTAGAAAAACATCTAATGTATCGAAAAATGCAAAAATCTCGAATTGCAAAAATTAATAAGTTAGGGCCTTGCTATATTAAGGTAACGATATATAGGTTTGTCATTCCATGTATAATTTCCACAATATTAATATGCGATACATAAAGTATATATACTCTGTATGCGAAGACAAATAAGTGTTCTCCGTCCATCCGTCCATCCATCCATCCATCCGTCCGTCCGTTCGCCCGTCTGTCCGTCTGTCCTTTTGATGTACATATATGAATTCGGTTTTCCAAAGCTCCCAGAAAATCTAGATACTTCTAGTGTTGTATCAGTAATAGTTAGTACAAAATAGATTGGTATTAAAAATCAGCACAATCGAGCAGGTGGTTTCAGAGCTGGAAATCTTGAACTTTATTTTGCCTTATAAAAGTAACTAGTTAAAATTATCATTATATTTTTTATTAAATAATCTTATTTTAAATTTCAGTACGAATAAAATTGGCATTGAAAATAAAAATAAATAAAATAGACGTTTCCCGGGCTGGAAAACTTCAACTTTTTTTGTTATATAAAAGTAACCTAGTAAAACTAATTTTTCCTTTTTAAACATATTTTATGTTCTTAAAAAATATATATATTGCTGTAAGAAATCAAAAAAATCTAAAAGGTTGATTCCAGGGTTGGGAAGCTTACACTTTTTGTGATATATAAAAGAAACCAATTCTAATTAATTTTTTTTTCTTTATAAACGAATTAAATTTTATGTTTTGGAAAGAAATGTTTGGTATAGAAATTTAGTAATAAACCACAGCTCCAGAGCTGGAAAAGTTTTATTTTTTTTTTGATATTAACTGAACTAAATAAGACTAAGTATGACATTTATTAACGCACTAATAATCCCAAATTATTATTTTATGTATCATCACATTATGAAGTTGTATTCACTGTGGATACAAATAAATGGAAAGCAGTAGTGCAGGACTCTAATAATATGATACACAAGTACATATGTATGTATGCATGTAATTTCCCTGCAGTCAGACTGGGGCCAAATGCCTCTTTGTCAACACTAAAACTCTAGTAGTAGTTACATTGTCTACAATTTCTCTTTTATTCGTCAGTATAAAAGAAAGAGAGAAAACAGATGTGGTGTATTTCTGGTGGATTTTGCAACAACTTGTCAATATTCATATATTTGTATGTACGTAAGGTATAGAAATGTACCACTTAATGTCTGGTTGGTATGTCTCCATGTTCCCATAAGAACTATGTAGTCACTATCTAGTCAATTGTTTTAGTGTTACTAGCAGATTTTCAATGACAAGCACATGCTAAATGTCTATAGCACAAAGTATTGTATGGGGATTAATTAGAGAGTAGTACTGGTGACAAAGTCAAAAGCGACTCAGTACATTTTCACCATCGACATTTCCTTCAGGGTGTAAACATAAAAATTATATTAATGGCCTACAAACATTAAAGTTTGTTTGGCTGGCTGTGTGTATTGGTTAACATAACCGTTGTGTCAGTGTCAAATGCTTCGATTGTTTTTCGCTTTGGTGTGAGTGTGTGTTTGTGTTTTAAGAGTGTGTGTGTGTGTGTGTGTGTGTTTGCGCAAGTATTTATTGTTTTATCTAGAAATGTTTCAATGTGCGTTTCCACAAAGCACCAAAATATTTTAACACGATATTGGCAGGTTTACAAAACAAAATTTTATGAAATCCCCCACATTTTTACACTCCAACAAACATCCAAAAATTTACACAAGTGATAACAAATCCAGACAATGAGTTAATCAATTTCGCTTTAGGGCCGCACGTCTCATTAAACAGCATCGAATTTAAGGTGATGGGCATTAACACAAATAATTTTTATAAGAAATGTATCTTATCAAATAGATCTTAAGGAGAATAAATTTTAAGTTTAAGTGGGGACAAAGAAACTTCTTGATTCCTACACGAATAAATACAATAAAAACATAAAGAAAAATTAGTACTGAGAAACAACATTGTAATTTTCATTAAGCCATAATTTTTGGGAAGTTTTTAACAAATTGTTTTTGCAAAATTTATTGTTATACTTTTTCCATAAAATGTCGTTTTTTATTACTATATTAATAAAATTAGTTTATAAATTCTCAACTGTTGCCACGCATTCAACAAAAGTTTCCTCACAGTTACTTTGGGTTCGCTAAGCATATATAACTTTGAAATTAATTTATTATTTCGAAAAACTTACACAATAAATTCACTGTTTTCTAAATTTTAATGCCTGTAACTCAATGATGTTTATGGAACAGTATGAAATATGTATTCGTGTAAGATCCCAAAAATTTAATTTTTTTTAAATTAAAAAATGGAATGGAAAAATTAGCCATATTTAATGGGTGATTTTTTCAGAGATTTCGGATTTAATTTAAGGAAAACATATAAAATTTAGGACCATCTATATAATTTAATGCTTAAAGATGATTTCATGTAAATATTGAACGCGGATATATCTGAAATGGTTTATACGCTGGGTCCAATTTTGGTATACTCTCTAATATTGCCTTCCAGTCAGTGGTGGATTTATGTTTGATGTCGCCCTAGACCCCGTGAGATATGCCGCCCTTTTTGCTGTATGAAGAAAAGCTTTTGAAAACTATACATGAAATTTATAAATATTAACATTACGGTGTATATTACACGTGCAAGCCCGCACGGTCCTGACGGTATAGGTTTGATATTATTAACAAAGCGAAGTACACCCATTTACTCAGTTTGGCGACTTCGAAATTCAGTATGCCCTCAAAATATGGTTTCATCAGTTTTTGGACAACGGCTAATTCAGACTTAGTGATAGCGCTTTACTACATAAGACAATAATGTAGCTAAGAGTCATCTAAATAAATCTTATTGACATTTTAAGCCAAAAAAAATTATTTCTTCATGTAGATACTTTTTTGCAAAAGTAAAGTAAAATTTTTTTTTTCATTTCTTTCAGAATAACTAACAGGGACTCCTAATTTTTTGTTAACAATATTTCTCAATATAATCTGAACGTGTCTAGGCACCCTACTAGGTCATACAAACCACTTTTTAACTAAAAAATTTTAGTTTTTCATACAATTAATGCACACTTCTATTAAAAAACGAAAATTTAACATCCGAATTTATTTAAAGCAGCAGCCAAACCGACAACTATTCGAACTTGTCGACTGCTGAAATTCTCCGTTGTGTATAATTTTTCGTTTTATGCGTTCGCTTTGACTGCGACTGTTTACATTTTCAGGAGCACAAGCAAAAGCAATTACACAAATCATAAGTTTTTAAAAGCTGCTTATAAATACTTTCTAACTAGAGTGCGCTCTGGTTTCGTATATAAAAATTTCAAGTACACTTACCCAAACTGTCGTTAAATCTCAACAATGCACAGTGTTTTATAATACTATCATAAAAATAAAAAAAGAATTTACATAGCTCCGATAAATTTTAGGGTAAGATCAGAATTGTATTCTAAGTTTTTCATTGATTGACAAAATTATCAATATCAACCTATTTAAATGTTTAATTCTTAGAGTTCGTAAAAGTGTGCGGCCCTAGGCCCGCAACTTACGGGCCTATACGTAAGTCCAGCACTGCTTTTAGTGCGTCAAGCGTTGTGGGCTTGTCCTTATAAACAATGAGCCATAACATAGCCCCACAATAAAAAGTCTAAATGTGTTAAATCGGACGATCTAGACGGCCAATTGGCCGGCACCAAACGTGAAATAAACTGTTCATCTAACTCGCCTCTCAATTCGGCCAGTGAGTGGCAAGTGGCACCGTCTTGCTGAAACCACATCACAGCAAGTCCAGATGTTCCATTTTGGCAAAAATAAAAGTAAAAAATAGGAACAGAGGTGAATGGTGCCGAAGCGATAATTCACGGCCATCGACAATACTGGCGGATACAGCTGAGATGTTTTAATCTGTCTGTTTAATAATCTGCAAGAGTTGTTCATTTGTAAGTCGATTCGTAGTTAAATTATAGACCAAACTGAACATTTTTAACACTAACAAGATACACGAAAACAGCTGAATGACCAAAAACAGTGTTTCCAAAACGAAAGTTGCTAAAAAATCACCCTTTTTATATATTCTCCACTAACATCTCTAATATATCTATTGCTAGTAACTTGTTTATTTTTTTTGTTTATTCATTTATTTTCTTTGCAGGCCTCTCTGACACAAAACTCCATGAAATTTATTTGGATAATAAAGAAATCAAACTCAGCTGGATGGTGGACTGGTACAAGCAAGAAGTTCTGTTTCATCTGCAAAATGCCTTCAATGAGCAGCATCGTTGGTTCTATTTGGGCTTCTCGAAACGCGGTGGTATTGGTGATGCTGATATATGTTTTTTTGAAAATCAAAATGGATTTTTTAATGTTGTTACGGACACCTACACCAGTCCAGATGGTAAATTTGTGCACAAGGATTATCAGCAGGATTGTGTGCTGTTTAAAATGGATGAATACACGCTGGCGTTTAAAAGAAAATTTGATACATGCGATCCTTCAGATTTTCGAATGCATGTAAGTATGTGTGTGTGAGTATGTGTTTGTTTGTTGGTATGTATGTGTGCATGTGTCTGTGTTTGTGTTTGTGTGTGCGCTTATCTGCTGAACTTGTGTGGGAGTGTATACCTACCTTGGGGTGTTAAATTGTTAAACTATTTATAATTAGTTTTTGTTGCCGCTAGATGAAAATATGTTTACACACACATACATACATATACTTTTATTTACTTTCTTATTTAGGAAGGCACCATGTACATTATGTGGGCCAGAGGCGAAGTTGAATTGGAACTAACAGACTATCAGTTTCCCTTTCCAAATGTTTCCTCCCAAGAGTCGGGCATAAAAATGATGCAACTACTTAGAGCTGACAAAACTCTAATACCAGAAACGTGAGTAACAAAGAGTAACTAATATTAAAAATTTATACGAGTTTAGACAGTATACTTATGTTGAGTTAAAAGTCGTGAAATGAAAGCAGCCAAGCAGATTAAAAACAATCAAGATCATTCAATTAAAAAAGTGCTACTGTCTAAATAATTTCCAATGCTTTAAATTTTGATAATTAAATGTTTAAACTCATACCTATAGAATGTAAGAAACTTTGAAGCAAATTTCTTGCATAACATTAAAAAAACACATTTTAAAAATTATTTTATCGATATAATATTTATATCGAGCCTTTTTTTCGATTTTATCGTAAGTGACATGTTATCAAAAATATACTTTTTTATTGAAATTAATATTTTATGTTTTATTTATCCGAATCCAAATTATTTTTAAATATGTAGTGCTTATTTTTGAAGCCGGGTTATTTTTGTTTAAGTTATGTTTTAAAATGTTTAATGCTTAGCTTAATTTTTAGGGGCGTGATCACGCCCAATTTGGCAAATATTAGTCTTCGCCCACTTTTCTAAACTCAACATGGCATCACTTTCAAAGCTCAACATGTGTGCAAAGTTTCGTAAAAATGGCTCAGGTAGAAGCACGTGAAATATAATATTAATCTTTAATGGGCATGATCCCGCCCACTTCTTTAAGTATAGAATTGTGTGATTATAAGAGCCAAAACTCCTTGCCAAGTTTCTTGGGAATCAGATAAGCAAAAGTACATATAGTTTAATACCAACCTTTAATGGGCACAGCCCTGCCCACTTTTTTAAACACAACATTAAGTATTTTTCAGAGCTTAATATGTGCGCCAAAATTCGTAACGTGAAATATAATATTACATTTGAATGAGTGATTCTCCTCCCACTTTTTTGAAAGCAAGATTGTGTCTTTCAAAAAGTTTAAAGTGTGTGCCAAGTTTCATAAAAATTGGTTAAGTACCAGCACGTTAAATATAACATTAAAATTTAATAGGCCCGACACATCCACTTTTTTGAACACAGTATAAGGTATTTTTTAAAGTTCAAGTAAACTCTTTAAAAAAGAAAATGTTTAAAATTTGTTGGTTAAAAACAAGTACGTGAAATACAAAATTAAATTTTAATGGGAGTGGCTCCGCCCATCTTTTAAATGCAAGACTATGTATTTTTCAGATCTCACGCTGTGCGTTAAATTTTGTAAAAATTGGTAAAGTGGAACCACTTAAAATGAAGTATTAAATTTTAATGGGCATGACTCCGCCCATTTTTTTAATAGAAGATTGTGTATTTTAAAGATTTTAAAGTGTGCCAAGTTACGTGAAAATTGGTTTATAATTATAATATTAAAATTCAATAGGCGTAACGCCGCCCACTTTTTTAAACACAGGATTAGGTATTTACCAGAGTTCAAGGCGTGTGCCAAGTTTCTCAAAAATCGATAGATTAGAAGCAAGTGAAATAAAATATTAAATTTTAATGGGAGTAGCCACGCCCACTTTTTTGTATGCCAGATTGGATTTTTGTAAGAGTTTAAAGTGTCTGTCAAGTTTTGTAAAAATTGGTGAAGTGTCAGCACGTTAAATAAATAATTAAAACTAGTAGGCGTGACCCCGCCCACTTTTTAAAAACAAGATTATATAATTTTCAGAGCTCAAAGCGTGTTCCAAGTTTCGTAAAAATCGGTAAAGTACAAGCACAATAAATATAATATTAACATTTAATAGGCGTGGCCCCGCCCACTTTGTTGAAAACAATATTGTGTCTTATTTTAAGCTCAGAGTGTGTGCCAAGTTTCGTAAAAAATCGGTCAAATAGATGCACATGAAATATAAAATTAAGTTTTTTGGTGTGTGACTCCGCCCACATGCCAACTTCAAGATTATGTCGTAACAAGAGCCCATAGATAATCACAAAGTCAAATAAATATGTTTTGGGCGTCTCCCCGCCCACTTTTATTACAGTGGTTGCAATTGCAAGCTATACGCTCTCAGACAAAAAATAATAATTTTTATAATCTTTCTAAAATAGTTATGAACTAACAGTGTCAAACAAAATACACACGAATTGGTAGACTTTTTTTTTTTTTTTTTTTTGAAGTGAGTTAAAAACACTTTCGCTTTCTTGGATAAACTTTTAAATAAATTTCATGAGGCTCACTTGTTTCTGAAAAAAATATATTGAATAATATTTTGCATATAATTTTTGTTCCATGTATTAATGCACGGTAAACAAGTAAAGAATTTTTATCTATTCCATTTCTTAATTTGAAAAATAATTGTTGCCTTTCCATTTACTTTCTTCCTGTAAGATTTTTTTCTCCGTTTTTAATTTTAAAACTTCCATTATAATTTTTCTTCTTAATTTTCATTTTATATTTAACATAAATCATACATAGCAAGTATACGAGTACATGTTTTTTTTAATATTTAATTATGCCAATTTATTTTTCACATTCCTTTCGAATCTCGGTCATGTACTGCTTTATTTTCTTTTGCAGTAACCTTAAGCACATCGAAGTTAAACTCGATGAAGTGAAGGTGCCAGTGAAAGAAACCACTTATTGGTGTCATGTGCAAAAGCTTGATAGTTTTCTACAGCAAAAGCATCACATTGTACAGTTTGAGCCCATTATCTCTACACCCGGTTTGGTGCATCACATGGAAGTGTTTCACTGTGAAACCGATTGGAACGTCGATATTCCACTGTACAATGGCGATTGTGAACAATTGCCGGCCGAAGCAAAAGTCTGCTCAAAAGTCATTGCCTTGTGGGCCATGGGTGCGAGTACGTTTACATATCCACCTGAAACTGGCCTGCCAATCGGTGGTAAGGCATACAATCCATTTATACGTTTAGAGGTGCACTTTAATAATCCAGAACTAGAGAAAGGTGGGTACAGCAATATATAACACTGTCACAAGTGATTTATGTACGTGTATGTAATATGTAATATTTTTTTTTTTTACAATACGTAGTTGTACACACACATAGATTAAAATGAGTTTGACAGGGCAGTTGAAAGCTAATTTAGTTTGAATATTGCAACAACAACAAAAGCAATAGTGGTCAAGTGAAAAAATCATTTCGTCGTTGTGTGCATAAATAGTTCACATATGTGAGATGAGATGAGATGAGATGAGAGGAGATGAGATGAGATGAGATGAGATGAGATGAGATGAGGTGAGTTGAGATGAGATGAGATGAGATGAGAGGAGATGAGATGAGATGAGATGAGATGAGATGAGATGAGATCAGATGAGATGAGATTAGATTAGATTAGATTAGATTAGATTAGATTAGATGAGATGAGATGAGATGAGATGAGATGAGATGAGATGAGATGAGATCAGATGAGATGAGATGAGATGAGATGAGATGAGATGAGATGAGATGAGATGAGATGAGATGAGATGAGATGAGATGAGATAAGATGAGATAAGATGAGATAAGATGAGATAAGATGAGATAAGATGAGATAAGATGAGATGAGATGAGATGAGATGAGATGAGATGAGATGAGATGAGATGAGATGAGATGAGATGAGATGAGATGAGATGACATGAGATTAGATTGGATTGGATTAGTCGAGATGAGAAAAGATTAAATGAGATGTTATGATAATCTATTATATGACATGACATACATATCTTATGATATGAAATAAAGTAAAGTGATATGAAATAAAATGAATGATCGCAAACGTTGGCTTTTTTGATATTTATTTTAAATAAATGCAATGAAATGAAGTACTTCAGCGAGTTTGAAAACTAATGAAGAGCTTTCTATTAAAGCAAATATGCGTCCTGGCTATTGTTGGTCAAACACAAATATTTTCTTACAAAATATTCGTGTTTTTAGAGGTATTTACGGGTTGCATCCAGACAGCGATCTTAACTGTTATACAGCGGTCCCAACTTTTATGTTCCTCTTGAGTTACTCCATTAAAAAAAATCTTTAAAAATCATTGCCTCAAAGTTTCAAAATCCATTGTTAAGTTTCTTTACAAATGCAATTGGGCCTTAATCAAAGTCTTGTTATTCCAAAGAAGATTAGGTTAGTTTAGGTTAGCAGGTTGCTGGAGAATGAAAAATCTAGCGGTCCAGCTCACTTAGAACCAATACGATGATCCCTTTGAGCTACGTGTAAGTTGAAAGTAGTAGAATAAGGGGGTGTAGGAAATAAAGGGAGGATAAAGATGAAAAGTTTCTTTAGAATAAGAGAGAATAAAAGGGAAAAGAGCTGGGTCAGGAGCGGTTCCAGTACATACACATGCTATAGAGGAGGGTGAACGACCATACCAGCCGCTGCTCCTAATGTATAGACTTAGGTTTCTGAGTCCTATTTCCGATAACTGGGACATGCTATTAAAAGATATTCTGCCAAGGAAGCACAGACGGAGATCCTCCAAAGCAGGGCAGCAGCATATAAGATGCGAAATGCTTTCCTCCTCTTCTTCATCATTGCAACTGTAGCAGTAATCATTATATGGGAGACCCATACTTTTAGCATGGGTTCCAAAAGTGCAGTGGCCGGTTAGTGTGGCCAAGCGATTCCTCAGGTGCTTCCTGGTGAAGCTAATAAGGTTTTTGGTTGTGTTGATATTTAGGCGAGACCAAAGGGTTCTCGATATAACGCATGTAGGCTCATTGCGCCATCTGTCATGAGCTGAATTTAGAAAGACAGTATCGAAAGTAAGATTATACGATTTTTATTTGGTTTTTCTGTTTTGCAGATATATTTTAGACAACACCCTTTCTATAAACGTCAAATTAAACTTTTTTAGAAATTGTTTAACCAAAACAATGACCTTAAATAAAATGCAATTACATACTATACTGAAGCTCTTTCTCTAACCCAATATTAATATAAAGAACTTTCAGTTTATTTGCCACTAAGTGGCACACTAGGGAAAAATCACACAATCCTATATACACCTGTACATATATTTATTCTTATGTACATATATCATGCAAGCACATAAAATACAGCAAACTATGCACATCTACTATTATATTTATATGTATGTATGTATGTTTGTATGTACATATGTATATTAAAGTTGTTTGGCGAAATGAAAACAAATGATCATTACTATTTCAACTTTCGTTTTTATTTTGATTTATTTCTCCATTTAACAAACAGGTCATGTCGATAGTTCAGGTTTGCGCATAAAAATGGTCTCAAAGCTGAGACAATTTGATGCTGGTGTCATGGAATTGGGTCTTGAATACACAGACAAAATGGCCATACCACCCGGACAGGTGGCGTTTCCATTAAGTGGTTACTGTATTGCAGAGTGCACAGAATTGGTAAGTGACACTGATATTTTGTTTCTTAATGGCTGACAGGGAAAGCGCTGTTAATGACACGACAATGCTGGTGAAAAGAAAAATTTTACCATTAATTTAAATCTACCGATTTTTTTTTATTTTATAAATAGTCTAACGTGCTGTGCTGCAATAATGTAAATTGTAAAAATAAAATACTCGTAAATTTGCTAGGATGAAGAAATAAAAATTCAGTAACACGTGTGGCATTTCCATTTATTTCACAAAAGAAAAACCGTGCCCAATTTTATATGATATAAATCTTCTTTATTGAAATCTGCAACATTTTGTTACACATAAAATGATTTACCTTTACAAAACTTTTCAGGCATTTCCTTCCTCTGGCATTGTGGTTTTTGGCTCACAATTACACACACATTTGCGTGGTGTAAGGATTTTGACGCGCCATTTTCGTGGCAGCGAAGAATTGCGTGAATTGAACCGTGATGATTATTATTCTCATCACTTTCAGGAGATGAGAAATTTGCATTACAAGCCACGTGTATTGCCGGTAAGTTTTTACCTTTTTTTTTTATTTTTTTATTTTATAATTTTATGATCACCGTAAGTAGTTTGTGATATATTTTCGTTTATGCACAAACTCACACACACACACAAACACAAATTCGTTTCGTCTTTTACTTTATTTCATGAATATTCAATAACAACACCATTTGCTGTAAAAAGCAAAACAATTCTTATTTTGTTTGACGTTTGCATTGCTTCACTTCATTTAACTGCTTTATTGTTGAATTTAAAAAAAAATCAAAATTTTTGAATAACTGTTTATGGAAAAAATGTTGGGCATATCGAAGCTTTCGTGATCGATACTGGGGATTCGCTAGGCCCACAGAGGAAAAAGTAATAAAATAAAAAAATAACCCAATTTAACATTTCAAACTTTTTACAAACCGACTAAAAATGGTGTAAATCATTTCCATGAAATAGAATTTTATAAACTTTTCTGCTGACTCGTTTTCCGTGATGTTATTAAGAGAAAAAACTGCAAAAAATTCAGCAGAAGCTGCATATTAAATGTGTATGCGTACGAAGCAGGTAAACAAGCCTTATATCGTGCCATAACCGCCAAAATAGCTTAACCGACATAATTTTCGAACCTCATATTTTGACCAAAATCGATTATTTGCGATGGTAAATATTCGATTTTCCGGAAAAAATAACGAAGTCCAAAAAATGTGTCGCTTAAGCTATTTTAGCGGTTATGACTCGATATGTTTGTACACTTTGAGCTCTTTAGGATAAAATAAGAAGCATGTTTTTGGGCAAACAGAACCCGACAGTTCGAGCAGTTTTTAATCTAAATCTAACATTGACACTTGCTAGCGAATACAGCTATTATTAGTGTAATGGTTAAATTAAAATTTTAACACAGAGTTACGAGTATTTTAAAATGTAAATTTTTAAGCATGAAACTCCCAAAAATGTTTCAGCACCTTGAAATTATGTATATATTTTCATTTCTAATTTAAAAATATAAAAAATAGAAAAACCGACAAATAGGCTATAAATAAATAAAAAAAATAGAAGTGCTTGAACAATCAAACCCCAAACGAAAAATACCCGAATCAGCCCAAAAATTTATTTTTCGGAAAAAATGCGAACAAAATATAAAAAAAAATTCGGCTCCGAACCGGTTAAGAAATGAGGTATGTTTGACGCTGGCAATATACAGAATTTTCAAAATCGGTTTGAATACCCGTACCAAATAAAAAAAAACGGTTCCACATCTGATAAAAAAATATGCTATGTTTGATGCTGGTAATGTAGATTTCCATTGGTGAAAGAATTTTCAAAATCGATTTATCGGTTTGGGCGTGAAAGCCCAAAAGTGCAAAAAGTGCTTTTTCCAAAAGGTGCTTTTTCCAAAAAGTACTTTTTCCAAAAAGTGCTTTTTCCAAAAGGTGCTTTTTCCAAAAAGTACTTTTTCCAAGAGGTGCTTTTTCCAAAAAGTGCTTTTTCCAAAAAGTACTTCTATCGAAAATTTTTTGTCCGAAAATATTTTTTGAAAAGTACCACATTAATATTCAAAGTATCCCTTTGGTGACAGTGTTCAAGTATACACTATATCAGTTAATAAAATTTAATTTTTCCGAATTTAAAATTTTTAGCATCATATTTACCCTTTTTGGTACCTATTTGGGCCCTTTTAAAAAACAAAAATTTTATTATCCCAGCTTCTACTGAGCGGTAGGAAGCCATAGTAAATTATTTTTACATGTATGTATGTCATATGTACCTTATCATTAAGAAAAAAAAGTACGGAAAACTGGTACGTTTTTACTCCTTCTAAGTAGGAATGTTCAGAAAGTGCCAAATACTATTCGAGATTCTGTCCAGAAGAAAAGAATGCACCAAAAATCTTTCTGCTACGTTTAATAATTTAGAAGATATGTCGAGTGCAAAAAAGGTAATCAAATTCATTTTTAATCCTCTTTTAACCCCGATTTTATCTTCAGCAGCATGCTTCAGTATGCATTTGGAATTTTAATCTGTCTAATGCAGTTTTCGGGACAAAAAATATACCGATTTCACCCTTGTTTACTCCCTTAGCATTCAAGTTTCCAAAAATCCCTTCTTAGTGGATTTATACATCGGAAGCGCAACCTACACACCAAATTTATACTCTCTAGCTATATTCGTTTGGGCTGTGCGATGACACATCAGGCAGTCAGTCAGAAAAGTTATTCTTTTATATATACATACTAGCTTTACCCGGTGTGCCTCGCTACCCCTCCCCACCCGCAAAAAAATTAAATATATACATATATATATATGGCATTGCATTTTTCCACGCCCCTCCACCAGCAGACCGAAAATCAAAAATCAGACTTCACAGTGTCACCCGCGTGAATATTCTGAAGATTCCCTGATTATTTCATCAAAATAGGCTTAACCGTTTTGGAGTCCATACGTTACATACATACATACATACACACATCCTGGTTTATATATATATATATATATATATATATATATATATATATATATATATATATATATATATATATATATATATATATATATTTATGTACTAACTATTTTTTCAAAAACATACCATGTGCTTTAATTTATAAAGAAAAAAAAATTGGAAAGAGTATAAACTTTCCAACTCTGGAATCATTCTTTTAGATTTTTCTCATATCTATTTCTTTTAATATTAAATACTTTTAATTTATAGAGAAAAGGAAAAAATTTGTTTTTGTTGGTTACTTTTATATACCAAAAAAAAATTAAAAACTTTCCAACCCTGGAATCATCCTTGCTTATTTCGAATACCAATTTAATTCTTACTGATTTCTAAAATAGGTTTTTTTAACAAAAAAAAAACAGCAACTAGTTTTAATTAGTAAGTTTTATATATTAAAAAAAATTTAATTTTCCAGCTCTGAAAGCGTCTTTTTATTTTTTTATTTTGAATACTAATTTATTTTGGAAAATTTCTGACACAGATTCAACGACCGAAGTCTCCAGATTTTCTGGGAACTTTGGAAAACTTATGTCACGCACAGACAGACAGACGGACGGACTGACCGACGAACAGATGGACAAACTTTATGGGTCGCATATAAATATTATAGAAATTAAACACGGCATGAGAAACCTATACAATATGCAATTTACCATTTTTGGTGAAGGCTATAAAAAGAAATTCTGTGTTTCGTTTCGATAAGAAATGGAAGAATAAGAAAAGATAACTTTCGTTCTCTGAAATGCAGGATAAGTAGGCAAAATAAAAAGATTTTTTTTTTGTTGCATAAAATAATTTTTTAAAATACATGAATGGTGCTATTATTCATATTCTGAATACGAGAAATTTACTCGAATTAAAGTTTTACAAATATAACACAAGCATGTCTTGCCAGCCCTGGTGGAATGAAAGAAAAAAAAATTCGCTCAAAAACAAACAACCAACACAAACATACGAGTATATGTGAATGTATGAGTATGGGCAGCCCCAGTTGACCAAGACTTTTTTAATGATATCGATTTCGAATACATGTCGAACATTTATTGTGTAAAACTATCGAGAATGGCACTCAAAAAGTAATCGCTCAGTTTTTTTCCAAAAAAAAAAACAGTTGATTTCGAAGCAATTTCAAATGTGGGCCAATATCAAACTAATTTCGATATCGCCAAAAGGCAGCAAAAAAAATTAAAAAGTAATTTTAATTTTTAATTTATTTTTTAATTCTTTAACTTAGGCTAAAGGACACTAGCACGCATCGTGACAAATTTTATTCTGTTCAATAATTGCAAAATTTGTAAATTAGTATTTATCGCAGTCGTGGTTCGACCTCGATGCCTCCAGACTAACAGATAAGCTCATGTCCACTAGTCTATCGTCACACATTCGAGAAACTATCGAGAGAAGTTCGCTTTAGCAAACATTAGATTTTTTTTCTTTTTTCTTTATTCGCGAACAACTATCGAGCCAAAATTGTTTCGAAATTTCTTCACTTTAATGAGCATTCATTTAAATCGAATTTCAGGTCAAGTGGGTTACTGCTCTACAGGGCTCAGTCGCTAAAACAAACAAAAAAAAATGCAAAACATAAGTTTACACTTTTAAAAAATTTTTAGTTGTTGTCTTTAACTTTTGTCACACACATGCATTCCCATAACATTTACTAATACATCTAAAGATCTGTGAACATGAATAAACAATCAGATTATATGTATAAATGCACACATGCACATTTACCCCTACACACACACACACACACACACACATATAATTTCTAACGTATTTGAGTTAATGACACTACAAAATGTGTCAAGGTTAAGGGAATTTTAAAACACACACACACACGTGGGGAATAAAATTTACAAAAATCTTCTTTCAGCACATTTCACTTTCATTTGTGTCTTTTTGTTTAAGTTTAGCAATTTATTTTCTTTCCACTTTAATTTTTATTTTTGCAGCAAGTGGCAAAAGTTTTACTCGTACTATAAATTCTTTTTTAATTCCTAACCATATTTTATCGTATTATAAATTCTTTCGCTTGCATGTGTTTTAAGGGAGATGCTTTGGTAACCACCTGCTATTACAACACCATCGGCTATGAGAATGCTACACTGGGAGGCTTTTCCATTAGTGATGAGATGTGTGTTAATTATATACACTATTATCCGGCAACGAAATTGGAAGTTTGCAAGAGTTCTGTGTCAGAGGACACTTTGGAAAATTACTTCATTTACATGAAAAAGTAAGTGACGATTTTTTCTTTTTTTTTTCTTTTCGCTGTTAGTCTTTGGTGTTTGTTCTTTTTGTTACAACTTTTTACTTTTTTTGTTTGTTTGTTGTTTATATGTATATATACATCACACTTTCACTCAATTCCGTATTTGTGTTGGAAATGAGTTGGAAGAAATGCTGATTCAGCTTAAATGACAGTTTTGTAAAGTAAAAGTTTTCTATGCAAATTAATTCATGATGGCAGAAAAATCTTCAAAATTTTTTGCATTAGCACAAAACAATTTTGTTGCGAAAAACTTTCGTTTCTTGCGATTTGCAAAATTTGTTGAAAACTTTGTGTAAGATAATCTTAAAAAGGGTCTAAAATCTTTTAATTTATTTGCATAAATTGAAAATAAATGAAAACTAAAAATTTCACAAATATTCCAATTATATTGTGATTATGCACGCAAAGAAAAGATATGGTTGTAAAATGGTTGAGAAAACAATATTATGTTCTCTGAAACAAATGTGTGGTCGTTGAAAACTAGTTATTGTTATTTGAAACATTAATTTTGTTACGATAAACAGAGTAATGTTTGAATTTAATAATTACATTATTATATTCAAATAAAGTGCGATATTGTTAGAGTTTAACAATATAGTTTTGTTAAAAATTTATGACTACAATATAATTTGTATTATTGTGTAAAAATAATATGATGTAAATAACAATACAATGTTATCCAAAACCATACTATGTTAAGTTTTTAAAAAAATCTTTTTCAGAAACACCTTCTGTCAGTTCAGTGTTTCGTTTGTAAGCTATCGGTAGTGCACGCGTGGTGTTAAATAAATTAAAAAAATTATAAACAAGAGGGTAGATAAATAAAAATAGTATGTACATATGTATGTATGTATATCTCTTTAGTTAGATGTGTCTGTATTTCGTGTATACACATATATGTAAGTATACATTTCTATACATACATACATACATTTTGTTTCAACAATATTAATTTATTTTTATTTCGGATTTACCGCACAGCTGTTTTAAACTAAAAATTTGCCAATAAATATATGATTAAAAAACAAAATATTATTACTACATAAAATAATACTATGGTCGTATTTAACAATATTATTATAATATTAGAACATGGTATGGTAAGTCTCAATTATATTTTAGTCACATCTAACAATAGTGTTGTCTTATTTACAATAATAAGATTACGTATAAGAAAGTTAATTGTTTTTGTAGAAAATATTATTATTAACTCAGAAAATAATATTATTTAAACTTTGCTTTTCCATTGACAATAATATGATTTGACTGCAACCATATAATTCAATCATAGTATGTTGCTGCTTGATTATGGTTACCTCAACCATATTTTTTCCTTGCGTGTGGTTGCAAAGTTTTGTGGTATGAAAAGAGACCATTTCCTTAGCTGCTTGGTGTTTCTAAATATAAACTCCTGAGAGGTAATCATAACATTTTAGCAAGAAATTAGAACTACTCAGCATTAAAAATATACATTCTCGTAATCGATGATATAAGTAAAAGTACTAAAAGTACTGTTAGAATTTAATATAAAAGTTTTAGAGGAGGCATAGGTGGTGCGCTCTCAATAACAATAAGCCAGTGTACCAGAGCACAGTGGGTCCAAATATCCTTTTTCGCTGATCATGATGATGTGATGAGATGAGTGGATCTTAGAATAAACTGCTTGAGCCCACAAAATCTTAAAGATATAAGAGATGGAAAACTGTTACCCCCATACAAAGTAATTGCAGTGAAACCTCTCATAAGCGGACACTCATCGTTGTAGTATATTTGTCCGGTTATTAGAAGTGTCCGCTTCTGAGAGATTTACATATTCGTTTATTTTAATTTTGGATCTACAAAACTTGTCCGGTTATGGGAGGTGTCCGTTATGAGAGGTTTAACTGTATTCCTTTTCCTAAATCTTCAGGGGCCTAATTTCTGCACTCGTGAACGAAATTACATTCGAGTAGAAATTAATTTCGCAAGCAAGAAATTTTCCGATGATGTCACTCGATACCAAGCGAATCGAGTTTTTGTTTTAGTGTTGGAAAAAGGCAAATAAATTTATTTCCCAACACTGAATAAATTGTTAGCAAAAACATATGTTTGTATGTAAGTATGTTTGCGAAAACATACCTATGTACGTACGTACATACACACGTATGTTTATGCAAAAAACGAAACGAATATAAATAGTATTTTCATTTTTATTTAATTATTAACTTAATAATAATTAATAAGTGTAAAGTTAGAGAATAGAGCACTAGCCACATTTTCGATTATTTTATTGCTTGACCAGAAGCAGCTAATTTGTTATTTTGATGCTCCCAGAGTTGGTTGATTATTTTATTTTCCCTGATGACAACTGTTGGACAAAACATTATTCGCCAAATCAGTGTGATTTGTTATATTTAAAGTCAACTCGAAATTCTTTATATTTGTATTTTTATACGTACATTTGTGCACACATTCATATACATTTAAATAAATAAGTAAAATATTGGACATAGATTTTCTTTTCCTTCGCTTTTTCTATGTTCAACGTTATTTCGAATGCCTTTTTGCTTGCGAGTAAAAACACGAACGGTTATATTCGAACGGCTGCACGTGATCGAATGCTGTCATTGGAAATTTCCTTATGTGTTATTCGAAATCGAATGAGAAAATTCCAAAAGTTAAAAAACTCACACGTTCCAGTAATAAATCGCTCACATTCGAATGCAGTAATTAGGCCCCAGAACTATAAAAGTCTTGTACACTACATGTGATGTGGATGAAACTGAAAACAAACTGCATGTTGCACCAAAACCTTTAAGATATATGAGTTGGTATTTTTGTCCAGTTATTAGAGCTGTCAGCTTATGAGAGAATTTGACATTTTTTGGTAGTTTATTGTAGTTGAAAACTTATATTAAGAGTAGACTGCTTCAACTTAGATTGGTATAATTTCAGCTGTTGGGTTTCCATTTTTTTTTCTTAGAATAGACAGCAATTTCTTTGCTGTCTTCAAAGCATTAGTATTTACATTTGCGTTAACCGGGAAATCACCAATATCATTGACATTAATCCAAATATGAATGAAGAAAGACCTTCTATTTAAATGCAACTGTTGTTGCCGTGCTACACCGCTTCTGTCCGCTTATGAGAGGTATTTAGAAGAATATTTTTAAAAATGTAGTGTCCGTGTTCGTGTCTGTGTCCGTGTCCGTGTCCGCTTATTAGACTGTCCAGTTGTAGGAATGCATTTTAAATGGAAAATCTAATGAACGTGTTGGATCTACAAGAGTTGTCCAATTATTGGAGGTGTCCGTTTATAGGGGATGTCCGTTATGGGAAGTTTCACTGTAGTTAATAAACATGTTTTTTGTAAACGAAATACCGAAGCAGCAACGAAATGCATACAAACAGTGTTTAACCAACAAAACAAGCAAGCAAGTAAAAAAAAAATTAATGATATTTTTATTCACTCACGCTCCTAATGAATTGCCTGCCGTTGACTGACTTCGGATAAGAATTATCCAAAAATACAAGTCACACACGTTATTTTTATATCACTATTATATATAAATACAACCATTATCACGCGTGACTCATGCGTGACTCATGCATAATAAATCATAATATATGTACATCTCTAGTGAAAGCACATAAAACAATGACAAAGTAAAAAACGCACTAAAAGTGTTAAAAGGAATCGTTAAGCGTGAGGCTTTTAAAAACTCGTGCATAACTTCTGAGCTGCAGCGATGCACAGCATAAATTGTTCTAAAATCACGCTTATTCATTCAACCTTTAAAATAATATTAAAATATCTGCCAACTTAAAACCAACTCATATCCTTATGTTGACTTTAACTGAGAAAGCCCCGTTCATTTTAGTGCATTTCCATTATAAACATTAAAAACAAAAGCATTTCCACAAATAATATGTGTTACAAAATTTAAGCAAAATATTTCAACAAAAACCACACGGAAAAATGTATTCACCAATTAATGTTATCAACTAAGAATTTAATTGATTCAATTAAATTTTTAATTGTATTAATTAATTTTAGTGGAAAAACTTAATTGATATTATCAAATTGTTAATAGGTGAAAATTTAATTAAATTTTTAATTAACATTACATATATTTTGATTGATATTCCAAATTAAATGGTATTTAACTACACCAAAAGAAGTTTACTTCATAAGTCCAATGAAACAATTTCATTAAAATTTTTTCACAAATCTAATGATAATTTCACAAATCCTATGAAAACTTCATGAATATTGTGAAAGAATTTCATTGGAATTGGTTCGTTGGTATTCTGGTTTCGTAAGAATATTTTATTGGATTTATGACAACAATATTTCCTAATTATTAAGAAACCCCTTTATATTTAAGTTATTTCATTCTTTTCATGAAATTATTTTATTGTTTCGATGAAGTTATATAGTATTGCATTAATTACATTGTTAAATAAATTTCATGAAGTTTTCAATAAAATAATTTTGACGAAAATGGTTTCATTAATCCAACGAAGCGTGACGTTGGTTGAGTTTTAATGAATTTTTCATTAGATTAATGTCGAAATGCATAGAATTTAGGCGGAAATTTCTTTCAGTGTATGTAAAGGATTTATACTTTTTTGTGCTTATTTTGCCAGTTTTCTCTCATAATTTTCAATTTTAAGGCGCCCTCACAAAAGCTTCGTTACATATTTGACATTTCGTTTTTGGGCCTGGTGATGTAGAATTTTATGCTTTTTAATTAAGTACTTTCACTTTTCAAGGTAGTTGATTTTTTTTATTAAACCGTGAAATCATCACCTTTGGCCCCAATGTGCAGAGGTTTGACGCTTTAAGCATACCTCATCATTCGAAAATGTATCAAAAAAGTTTAAAGAGAGCGCCACAACATTTTGGAAACTAAGCTCACGTGTGATCAAGATCATCAAGAAATGTAGAAAATATGGAAAGTGTTAATAGGTCTGTTCGTGATGACTGAAGCCTTTCAATTAGAAAACGTACAAGTACTTTAAATGCGCATAGATCGTCACTGTACTATATTTTACACAAAGACCTTAAAATATATTCCTGCATTTGGTGAGGGAATAAAAGACCCATTACAAGAGCTTGAGGCCCTATGATCGAAGGAAAATTAAACTCCAGAAAGAGAGAGATTGGCTTCCATATGGCTTGGATTTAGCTCCTATGAATTATATCTCTGTGGACTATACACCGACTTTCTCGGCACTTTTAGAAGAAAATACTCATCAGCGAGATAATTTACTACTGAATTAATTGAAGCCCGGTTTAAAGTGAGGGCTTCCGTTTGAGCCGTTATTGTTAAAAAAAAAATACCTTCGCAAATTGTGTGTTTAAATAAATATTAAATATTGTTAAGATAATAGGCCTACTTGTTTTTTAATCGATGCACCCACTATTCTTATTTAAAGCTTATCAAGAGACTCATGAAAAACTTTAAGTTATTGAGAGCAGCGTGACCGTTTGACCGACTAAAGTGGCAAATTGCCACTTTTTCGACTGCTTTGGCACTTTTTGTCCCCCTATTTTTAGGATCATTTATATAAAAATACATTAAAAATAAAAATTTTAGTGTAGTTTCCTCTTTATTTTAATTTTTCCCTTTTTTTTATGAATCCCCTATTTGGTGGCACTTTTTGAAAAATGTCATCGGTCACCCTGATTGGGAGATTCAAATTAAGTCAAGTCAAGTTATTGAGAGTAGACTGTAAGACTTAATAAAGTTTTTTTTATACATAATTCCCTGAAAAAAAAATTTATTTTCTAGACACAAAGATTTGTTAAACAACTCTAATCAAGTTTAACTTGTATTCTTAACAATAGAGAAATTTGTCTGCAGCCAAAACAAACATGAGCCCACTGCCACTATTTCAATATTATAAGGAATATATTTACTTGTAAATTTTTTTCCAACTCAATCAACATTTCTTTCATTTGTTTATTTTATTTTTTATTTGTATTTTCAAACGCATTTATGTCTGCGCCCCAGGAAGGAGCATCAGCATGGCATACGCTTAAATGGGGCACGTTCGAAAAATTATCGCAGCATCAAGTGGACACAACCACGAGTCGACCAATTGTATACAATGTACATACAGGAACCACTTAGCATGCAGTGTAACAAATCGGACGGCTTTCGCTTTGACGGCCAGCAGTGGGAGGGTGCAGCCATTACGCCCGTACAAATCAAAATACCCATACATCGTAAATTGTGTCCCAACTACAATCCATTGTGGCTGAAACCATTGGAAAGAGGTGAATGCGATTTATTGGGTGAATGCATTTATTAAAAGGATATCAGCTTAAAACTAAGAAGGGGATAGAAGTGGGCTGGTAAAATAAGTATTTTTTTTTTTTTTGGGAAAACTGCAGTGGCTAGTTTTTGCCAGTTTCTAGTAGAGGTGAAACTTTGTGTGTGTGTTTTTTTTTTTTTTAATGCAAAATTACTGAGTGCGACGAAGCATTAGTGTATTTTATAAAAGAGTTAAAATTTGTTATAATTGATGGCAATGAGTTTCATTTCCTTTTTATTATTTATACAAAAAAAGTTTAGTTTTCTTTTATTATAATTACTTTAATGATTTTTTTTTTAGATTTTATATTTTTCTTTTTCTTGCACCCTCTAGACTTAAGAGATATTTTTAAAATGGTCATTAGCTGAAATGAGTTTTAGTTTGTGGGAATATAACAGCAGGGGTTTGAAAAGAAAAATAAATTATATGTATGCATATAATTTTAAAGACGATAATTTCCACAAATTGTCTACAAAATATTCATTTAAGCAAAAATCTAACTCATACTTTTAATTATTCGAAATTAAAATTCAAAAGAAAATGTTTTAAAAACTAAAAAGGTACTTTTTTAAAAGGACCTTTTTAAAAGGTATTAAATAAATTTAAAAGTTACTTTTTAAATGGTACTTTTTAAAAGGTACTTTTTAAAGGGTACTTTTTAAAAGGTACTTTTCTAGTAGGTCCCTTTCGAAAAGTGCTTTCTTAAAAGGTACTTCTTTAAAACGTACTTTTTTAAAAGGTACTTTCGAAAAATAATTTCTTAAAATGTACTTTTTAAAATGTACCTTTTTAAAATTTTCTTTTTTTTAATACATTTCACAAGGTACAAATACTTTTCCTAAAATGTTTTTTTTTTTAATTTACTTTTCCCAAACGGGTTTAGAAGACTTTTGGAAAGATACTTGCTTTATGTGAGTTAATTTAACGGCCTGTCCCTCGATGACACCAGAAATCGAATACTTGTAATGAAAACTACAACAAACTTTCTAATGTTATTGTTGTTTGCAATACATGTTGTCGATCGAACGATTTCTGGTGACATGGTGGGACAGGCCGTAAATCTAACAAGCAGAGACAAAAACCAAACATTTTAGCGGAGCCCATTTTCCACAATGACCTCGAATCTGACGAAATGGTTGCCTTAAATGTGAGTGAGTTTCCAATATAACCTTTTATGCCTCCGAAATAATATTAATTAATTTTTGGCACTATGAGTCCACGATTTGGCGTAAAAGCAACAAGCTATTATTACTAAGCAATAATCAAGTATTTTTGATTAAAAAATCTTTTACTGAATAAATAAAACAATAATTTGAGAATATTAGTGTGTTATTATTAAGTTTACTATGACTGTTAAATGGTTAACAGTGCGCTGTTAACTGCAACATGGGCTGTGTCTCTGCTAGTTAAATTTGAAATTATTTTCACGCACGTACTTTTGCAAAAGGTGCTTTTTAAAAAAATATTTTTTAAAAAATTATTTAAAAAAAAGTGCTTTTAAAAAGGAAATTTTGCAAAAATTCCAAAAAAAAATAACTTTTTGTGGACTACATTTTTAAATAGTATTTTTGCAAAAGCTTTTTTCCAATTTGTAATTTTTTTCTAATAACGTACTTTTTGGGAAAATCTGCTTTTTCTACGGGGATACTATTCCAAAAAGGCTCTTCTGCTACAGAAGCTGAATTTTGTAAAGGTAATTTTTCAAAACTAGTTTTTAAAATGCTGAAATTATATTTTAAAAAAAAATATATTTAATAGTTTATTTTTAAGTATTGTTTTTAAAAGGGTACAGGTATTTTCAAAAACTAATTTTTTATATTTTTTTTTAAGGTACGTCTTACAGGTAGTTTTTAAAGATATTTCTTTCACGATATTTTTAATTCTCTTTCGCAGCTTGTTTGCTAAGATTATTATTTATTTGTTTCTCTATTTATTTATTTATTTATTAATTTATTTGTATATTTTTACTATTTGTCTATGGAATTGAATTCCATAGACACAACTACTGATATTAATTAACATTATATAAGTAATTATAAACTTTTTTAAATTACAGTAAATATTAAGTGTAATTAATTACATTCATAGGGAGAAATCTTGTTTAAATATTCATAGTCTTCTTCAGTTATAATTGTTGCAAACTTATTTAAGAAATTAAAGGAAATAACATGGACTAAGTTTTGTTTTATTGCAAAAAAAATAATTTTAGGAATTACTTTTATAGAAAAATGTGTTTGTGAGAAACCATTTTTTTTTTTTTAAGTAAAACTAATTAAGGGCAGAGCATATTCGTAAATAAATTTTTAAGAGAATATAAAATCATTAAGCATTAAACATTAGCCAAATATTTTTTTAAACTTCTAATTTTTTTCTTCTAAATAATTTAATTGAAACTTTGAATTATAGTCGACGGCAGCCATATTGAACGATCGATGTCTTTATAATTCCTTAAGTTTTAAAATTAAAAGAACAAAACCAAAAATTGAAATGCACAAATTTATTGAATCATATCTAACTTATAGAGAACAGTATCTTATTATTTTCAATAATTTTCTTTGTGATTTATCAAATCATTAACACTGTATTATAAACTTTTATTTTTGAATAAAAATCAAAAATATTTATATATGAAAATATAATATGAACTTATGTATATGAGATGTGATAAATATATTTCTTAATTGTAATAATCTATTATTAAAAATAATATAGTGAGAGAAAATTTATAAAGCCGTAACAAAAAAATAACGTATTAAGTAATAAATATAACAATCGATAAGAAAAATAAAATAGACAAACTGAAATGACCACCATACCAGTAAAATTAGAAATAAGAAATTAAACATTTGTTTTTTTGCAAGAAAGCTAAAGGGTGAGTATGGAATTTTAAAGATTTTATTTAGACCTTTCAATAAATAAAATAACCTTGTCTTGAGACATTTTGTTATGGATCTGTTATATAAAATGAAATACGATATACACAATGATTCTAAAAAAGTTTTACTGGCGCATCCAATCAAATAATCTGATTTGCAAATATGTCTTAACACAAAATCTTAATAAAAATGTTTTCATTTTCTTTTTTTTTTTTTTTTTTTGAAACAGCTTTTAGTTATCAAATTGCTTTAATTAATCAAAAAACCAAAACCCTGATTTATTCCAATTAATTTAATTTTTATTTTTTATAAGCTTAAATCCGCCCTGCTTCGCTACCGTACTCTACCCTGTTGTAGGGTATTTGCAGCTGCACAAAAACTAGCAGATTTCAATTAAAATCTTTATAGAAATCTATGTCGTTTAGAACATTTTTTTTTAACTTATCAAGATTTTTTTTATCCAAAACAAAACCCATTTAATGAAAACTTTCTAAGGCAACAACCATATAATTGCAATAAAGCTAATTCACACACCTCCTTAAGTATGCAGGCTGACTTTTTAGTACAAAGTTGAAGAAGAAACCCCATAGTTGTATCACTAAGTTTTACTAGATTTTAAGTAGATTTAGACAAAATCTAGTCACGAAGTAGATTTTGTTTTGTATGGAAAACCTGCTTGATTTTGTCTAATATATCTAGATTTTGTTCAAATGTATAACTTATTTTTTATTATTTTTGCTTTATATAAAATTTATTAGTTTAAATTATGTATACATATGATGATAATAAGAAAATCATTACCATGCCTTAGGACAAACTTTATTCTTTTACTATACCCCTGGTGCATAAATTTATAAATCGGATAGCTTTCTTAGCCGTACTAAATAAAGCTGCCCATGTGAGTAATATGGACTTATTAAATTTGGTACCAAATTTAAAGGTTCTCCCTATATCATCTTTCAAGATATCTGGAAAAAAATGGTATTTTCGCTTTATGGGATGTGTGCCACTCCCACATATTCAATCCAGAGATTTTTTTTTGACAGTGCACATTATAAAAGCCAAAACACACACATTTTTCTTTAGCCCTGAAAGTATTCCAAAATTTAAAAAAAAAAAATGTATACGGAAATTGCCACGCCCACTCATTTTATTCAGGCTATTTTCTGAAGAAAAATTAATAAAATTGATATAGAAACTACTAAAGAGCACAGGTGTTTTACCGTATTGCTTGTCAAAGTATTTCAATATAAATATTTGCTATGTAAGGGAGATAGATGCCACGCCCACATATTTTTGTCTTTAGGATAATTCATAAGATCATGGGAGTAACTCCTACAAGGCCTAAATTTATGTACCACATTGGTTCTCAAAACATTTCAATGTATATACAGGGTGTTTTTTTAGAGGTATAGAACTTCGAATTGAAATAAAACACAAGAAAATCGTTTCAATGTCCATCAATTTGGCTTTATTGGAAGGATAATTTTATGCCATTAATGTTTAAATATGATTTCGGGCATGTGGCCGCCGCGGCTGGCTCGAATAAAGCCAATTCTACAGGTCCAATTTTCAACCACTTTTTCGAGCATATGGGGCCGTATGTTGGCAATAACGCCACGAATGTTGGCTTCCGAGTCCCCTAACGTTTCTGGTTTGTTGGCGTAGACGAGCGACTTCACATATCCCCAAAGAAAATAATCCAATGGTGTCAAATCACACGATCTTGGTGGCCAATTGACAGGTCCATTCCGCGAAATTATGCGCTCATCGAATGTTTCCTTCAATAAATCGATTGTGACGTGCGCTGTGTGGCATGTAGCACCGTCTTGTTGGAACCACAACTCATCCACATTCAAAATCTTCAAAATCTTCCATAAAGTTGATGGACAAAGCTCCAATTGCTGTGCACGGTGGCGAATCGATTCATTCGGGTCCTCTTCAACACTTTGCTCTACAGCGGCAATTGTTTCTTCGGTGCGCACTGTTCGACGTCTCTGCGGATGCGTATTATCACATAGAGTAAACGTAGTGCGAAAACGATCCATGGTTAACCGAATTAATTGCTCTGATGGACGATTATGTCGACCATAAAATGGACGGAGCTTGCGGTAAACTTCGCGAACTGAACCATTATTTTCGAAATAAATTTGCACGATTTGCAAGCGTTGTTCTTTTGTCAACCTGTTCATAATGAAATGGCAAACCAAACTAAATATTAATCACTTGACAGCTGACAAAATGGCCGCCAGTTAAAAAAGTGATGCCAACTTAAAGTTCTATACCTCAATAAAAAACACCCATTATTTGCTATATATGTGAGCTACCACGCCCACTAATTTTATTTTAACTATTATCTTTAGAACAATTCGTAAAATCAATGGAGTAACCCTTGCAAAAAGTCAGGTTTTCTGCCGCGTTACTTTCCAAGATATCTGAAAACTAATATGTGCTATATATGGGAGGTGGCACGCCCACTCATTTTAATTTAACTATTTACTTTAAAACAATTCATAGTTCCTATAAAATTTACCATATTAGCTTCCAAGTCAATTTAATATCAATATTTTCTATATATGGCAAGTGCCACGCCCACTTATTTTATCCTGACTATTTTGGTTAGAACATCAATTAATTTGCAATAACATCAATGGAATAACTAATACAAAATCCCAGGTATTTTAGCATATTAGTTGCCAAGATATTTCTAACTAAATAATTGTTTAATATGGGAGGTTCCACGCCCACTTATGATTTCCTTTATCCTTATATTTTAAAAACATTATAAAAATAGTTACACGCTGAAAATTTCAAGTTTTTAGCTGCATTGGTTGCATAAATATTTTAAATTTAATATTTATTAAATATGAAAAGCGTCACGCCCACTTAAAATATTAAACATATAGTTTCTTCTAGCCCATCAGAAATATACCAAATTTTAGCCAGATGGGCTTACATTTTTTGATTTCCATAGCTTTCAAGCATACAAACTAAACGACAAACGGAGAAACAATAAAAATATAAATTTAAGAAAATATGCACGATTTCAATTAAAGTGTTTAATCAATCAAATCAAAAACTTTATTACAAAATAAATTTGGAATTAATTCATATAACGATTAAGTTAAGCAACACAGTTATTAAAGTGTTGACCAGTGCCTCGTTTCTGTAACTTGTGAATTGTTCTCGCATCTAGTTAAATTAAATAATTGTATGGGTTGTCCTATTTTACACAGGGCTCTTCAAATAAAAGCTTTAATAAACTTACAAAAAACTTTAACAAATAGACATTTTTTCGTACTCACCTTATGTTTGACAGGATGATATTTTTTTCGAAACGAACAGATCTCACATTCGTAACAGCAACAAGGCACTAAATAAACTTTAAGTTGCATTAAATAAATAAAATAAGTTTATCTAGAATTTATGCAGGATTTTTATACTGCTAATGACAAGTTATCAAAGGACCTATGATGAAATTCTTCAAAAGCCTAATGCCCTAATTCTGTTCGACGATTGCACCGTTTTGTCTATGGACGAAAAAAAGCAGCAGTTGTGACTTTTTAAAACAATTATTAATTATTGTCTATGCTAGAAGGTTCGTGTATTTGCTTTATGATTTTGTTATAAATATTATATCCAACACATATTTTTCAGATATTTTTCAAACTATTGTATAATACTTTAATTTAATTTTTTTATATATCAATTATTTATTTTTCATTATCCAAGACAGCAACCATTTTTGCAGAGAACAATTTAGAGAATTTGAAGACAAGAACTCAAAAGTATTTTCAAACAAAAACTTCCTAAATCTTCTTACTGAATAAGGGCATAAGAAACCCAAACAAAAACTCCGATAATATAATTGAGAATTATTATATGCTTAAGCATAGCAAATTGAAAAATCAAAAAATTTAAACAAAAATTTCTACAGCTATCGTTTTAACTAAACAAATGATTGAATTAATAAAACAGCTAACTGTTTATTATTCAAAAAATATCTTAAAAAATTTTTAAAAAGATCATGAAGGTTTAGTGGCCTTCGAAAACAGCTAGTTGTTCCGTTCAAATATGTGTTAGTCAGAATATTTTCAACTAAGTTTTGTGTTATTGTTTCATTAATAATTATCACATATAATTTGGCTTGCAAAGCGATACGAACTTTAGTCTGTTCAAATCATAAATATAGAAACAAATGAAGTTCGAACAATAATAATTAAATATGCTAAGACTTTCTTCTACTTTTGCAAAAATTTCAGTTTGAAAATAGCAAAATTGTATTTCAACAGCAACACCAAAGCTATAACAAAATATTTTTTTTTTAAACATATTAGCATGAATACATGCCAGGGCTTGCTGCAACAAAACTCGAGTATCGTGTTCCAAAGTTTACCAAACTTATTGTAACAGTTGACGTTTGATATATAGAAAAATATATGAAGCTGGTTTGAAATAAGGCCTGACAATATTTGAACGCTAAAGCCGCTCTGCTGCTGAAATATATGTATAGAAAAAGTAGCATAAGTCCGTCCCTAATATATAAAAAAAAATGGGCTCCACAAATCGTTCTATCGTTGCACAAGTCCTTGGTTGAAGGATAATAAACTTTTTTTTTTTTTTTTTTATTAAGATAAATTTAATATCAACTAAATGAGAATTCTATTAAAAACGCAATGGCTCGTATGTACTTCGCAAACAATGGATATATTACTCTCACCACATGAAATCCACTAAATTTGACCTTATCTAAAAAATGTAAGCTTCCTCTGCTTATTATTACCTAATGCGTTTTTTCATAATTATATCGTCTTAAACCTTCTTTTAACACAGTTTCTTTTTGTTAATAGCAAATATTTTTTTCTTACATTTTCACCCTTAAATGGCAGCTACTAAAATTAAATATTGTCTTTGTGCATTTGAAGCTTTAATATTTTTTTTTAATTACATTTATTGTGTGTTCGCAACATCAAAGTAAAGTTGATTTCCTTTTCTTTATTTTTAAAATAAAGAATATTGTATACAATTTTAATTTTACACTTGAAATAATAAATTTCAGGACATTTTATGCCTTTAAAATAAATAATGTTTTTGATGTCCTTAGTATACCTCACAAAATAATTATCAAATACTCGTATCTCTTTTAATGCTTGTTTCACACCAATGATTAGGCAGGTGGTAAATATCTAGGAGTAGATTTCTTTGAAAATATGTAATAAGTTGAAATTTTATCTTAATAAGTACACACAGAAAAATTTCAACTTAAACTTAAACTTAAACAAGGTTAATCTATTTTTTTTTCGGCAATCATTTTGCTTCATATGTGTTTCATGTTAATCCAACATGATTTATAATAATTTTCAAAGAAAATGTATCCTTTTGAAATAACTTTATTTATTTATTATTTATTTATTTACTTGATATTAAAATTATATAAAATATAACACTAATATATACATTGATAGCACTGGCTGCTAAGGCCATCGGCTAAAGAAATAACTTTATTTTACATTGATTTAACATTTAAGTACTGTTAAAATCAAAACGAAGAATCATGTTGAATCAAAGTTATTTCAAGTTGGAACAACTGTTTCTCTAAATTCGAACGATAGATTCGATCGAATATTAATATTGGAAAAAAAAATAAATTTCAGTTTTTTGTTTTTGTTTTTGATATAAATGTTCGATCGAATCTATCATTCGCATTTAGAGAAACAGGCCCTTAATGTAGTAATTGTATTTTTATTAATTATTTAACTTACATGTGGTTGACATAGACATCATAAAAATATTTGTATATAAATTGGCTTCCTCGGATAAGACTTGAACTCGGAACTCATAGCGCGATAGTCAACGCGCTTATTCCTGCAGACAACAACAACAAGAACTTTAAATATTCTTTAGATACACACCAAATATGTAACATCATGGATAAAATTTCAATTCAACATTATTTAATTGATCATTCAACGTGCAATTTATTTGAAAAGTTTTAGTTCAAAAAAATACAAAATACTTAGACTTGACTTCAGGATTCGAACCTGCGATCCCCCGACTGCAAGACTAGTACATTGCCTACCAGCTAGTAGCAGTTTGTTGGCTGCTTACAAACATAAAAAAAAACAACAACAATCAAAAACAACTCACACAACTAAGCACAAAAGTGTATTGCAGCTATGAGCAGAGCAAATAAATACCAACACAGTTAAACAAAATATTATTTGTTGTAAATTTGATGTCATTTGAATGAAATTGAATCAAACTTTTTGCATGGTGATTTTACATTAGTATTTTTTTCTGTGTGTCTGCTTAAGTAATTGTACGGAAAAAAAAGATAGAAAAGAGAAAGCAATAATATTATTAGCTCACCAGCGAGTTAGTGAAAGTTTTTTATTTAAATTAATTAAATTGATTAGCATACCTAAAAAGTAATAGGAGTTAAAAGCTATAAGCTAAAGCTTATTGTTTAGATGTGCATTATCTTTATAGCAGTTTTGTAGTCATGCAGCATAAATAATAATAATTTAATAATAAATAATAAATAATTTAGTATTTACTTAGGACAAGGTCCATTTTCATAATCAGGAAAAAAAATCTTATACATACAAATTACACAACAAAGCACAACCCAATTGAACATCTCTGGGAGTACTTGTACAGTCAATTTAGAAAGAGAAACTTAACCAACAAGAACTCTTTCTGCAGGAAATTTTGCTGGACGAGTGGGCTAAAATTAAAATGGAGCTAATATATAAGCTGACGGAATTGAAGCCTAAAAGATTGCAAGCAGTTCTAAAGGCAAACGGAAATCAAACAAGGTATTAGCCATATTTTTTTTATATTCTAAAACTGTTCAATTTCTTTTTTTTTTTTTTTTTTGCTTTGCTTCAACTGTTGCTGTTGGTATTAAAGTATTCTTATGGCCTAATTCTGTTCGGCGATTTTATCGTCTTGTTTATGGACGAAAAATAGCCACAGTTGTGATTCTTTAAAACAATTATTATTTATTGTCTTTGCTAGAAGGTGCGTGTATTTGCTATATGATTTTGTTCCAAACATTATATCCAACACATACTTTTTCATTTATTTTTTTAACTATTGTATAAAACTTTAATTAAATTTTTATGTTTTAAAAACATGGCAATAATATTTTTATTTTTCATTATCAAGGACAACAACCATGTTTGAAGAAAATAATTTAGAGAATTCAAAAACAAGAACTCAAAAGTATTTTCAAACAAAAACATCATAAATCTTCTTACTGAATTAGGGCATTAATTTTTAACTTTTTTATTAGTTTTTAGTGTAATATTTTGTAAATGACACTAAATTTGGAAAAAATTTAATTTTTTATTACTAAAATAAAATCATAAGAGAACCAGTTGTACAGTTATGTACTTTTGACGTTCACTGTATGTGAGTGAACATTAATTCGAATTTAACTAGCAGACAAATTCGAAAATATCATGTCTGGCACATAACAGAGCACTGTTAGTTACTTCAAAGTAGTTGCCAGATGGATTAGAATTCCAAGTACTTGGAACCGGAACGAGATCAAAAAAAAATTTAATCTTCGCAAGAAATTTCACTAAAAAATCATATTTTTCAAAATAGGCAACCTTGCCTATTTAGCAAATAATGTTAAGTGACTAACTTTATGTGATAAAGATGCTATGTTAAACATTCCGGTTTCTGTCTCCGCTAATTAAGCCCGACATAATCTTCACACACATTTTATTTATCATATTACTTATATAAAATTCAATGCACTCAGTACTACTCCCTCAAACTCCAAAGTTTGAATATGGAAAATTAAACAGGTTAATTTTAGAAATGGGTTTTCGATTGCCGCATTATTTTAATTATTTAATTCAATTCATTATTATGCCCTAATTCATTAATAGTGCATTTACACTGTGTTCGAAATCTAGTACTTTCGGGATTACGAGTTAAATCAAGCTCCTTTTTTCCAGATTTCCCATACAAAACGAAATCTAATTTTTCAGTAGATTTGTAGGAAATCTAATAAAAATCTAATGTTTTTATTTTTTCTTTACTACCCTGTACAATAAAAGATGAGTGAAATAGCTACGGTCTGCTTACAAAAGTGTGTGAATTGGCTACAATGAAATTGTTTGGTTGTAGTTTTGGAAACAAATCAGTTCATGGATTTTGTGTTGGATAAAAAAAAATCTTGATAAATGTCAAAAAAAAAGCTGGTGTAAATGGTATAGATTTTAATAAAAATATGCTAGATTTTGTGCTGATGTAAATGCCCTTAAGGAGATTTAGCACGTTTTTGTTTGAAAATACTTTTGAGTTCTTGCTATTGAATTCTATAAATTATTTTCTTCAAAAATGGTTGTTGTCTTTGATAATGAAAAATAAAAATATGATTACTATGTTTTTAAAACATAAAAATTAAATTCAAGTATTTTGCAATAGTTTTGAAAATATATGAAAATATATGTGTTGGATATAATGTTTGGAACAAAATCATAAATCAAATACACGAACCTTCTAGCATTTTTTGTCTTCGAACAGAATTAGGGCATAACACAAGCTTCATATCTTTAAAGAAAAATTCTCAAAATATTATTGAGAATTGCATACATAAGCATAACAAGCCAAAAACGCCACAAACAAAAACTTAGATTCACACTTTTATTTGACTTTGAATTTGTTTTTATTTCTGCTACAGCCTTCTCATGATAAGCTGGCCACTGGGTAACAATAAGCGTATTTAAAAGGCAAAATTGAAAATAAAACATTTATTTATATAAGAAAAGATAACAATACATATATTTATTAAATATTGTAGAGAAAATAAATTTGTATATATAAATTTTAAATATCGTACAAAATGTATGCTTAAAGTTAAATTAAAATAATACCAAAATGTTAATGTTTTATTGTTAAAAAATTAAATTAAGACTGTTATTTCTAAATTAAACAATTTTACCTCAAATAATACGAGGAAGCAATAAAATGTGTGAGACGTGTATTATTACTTCTAGTTTGGCCTCTAGCCAAAAACTATCGCTCAGGTATAAATGATATTGTTTTCCTTTTTTTCATACTCAGCATTTTTTTTCTCTAAAAAAACGTTTAATTAATATTTTTCAGTTTCAGTTTTACTGAACTAACAAAAGCAAACCTTTCGTTCGATACTTGCAAATATTTACTTGACCTCAACAGAAAAAAAAAGTATTATTGCATAAATAACAAAAAATCATCAAAATGTGTTAAATGGTCTGGGTGGGTGTTTGGTAGAATGTTCACTTCTACTGACTGTTAATTTTGTATTGTAAGAAAAAATTTCCCACTGCATTTCAAGCAAAATGCATAATTACGGCTTTTTATGGATCGAAAAAAAAATTTAAATATACAAATTTATTAAACAGAAAATTTATGCATTTCAGGGCCAGCAGAAATTGCTTTCACAGGTCTTCTCCATGAGCATTTTAAAAAAAAGTTTTTTGAAACAAAAATTGTATTATTTTCTTCTTGAGTTTTTTTCTGAGTTGTATTGAGTTGTTGTTCATTTATTGCAGCTTGTTTTGCTGAACAAATGTTTTTAAGGCATTTTGCACTTGCAAATGTTGTGCTAAAATTTTTGGTTAAAACAAGCAAAAACATTCAAGCGAACCATTCAGTTTATTTATTTATTTTTTCTTTATTTTATTGCCCGCAGCAACTTCATAAAGGTAACGAAAAGTTATACACATATTGGCCAATATTATGTGTGTGAATTGTCGTTTTCATCGAGTAGTTTTGTGTACATTTTATATTGGCGTTGCTTTGGCGCAATACACTTAGAAAAAAATTTGTGTAACCATTTTTGTTGCGAACAATTCCATTCAAAATTTTAGAATTGATATATGCACTATGAGCTGCTTAATATCTTTTGAACGAGTAATACAAACAAGATATTCTCAAATTTTCCAGGAAGACTCTCTTAAGTGACTTTAAAAAATGCAACAAAACTGGGAAAATCAAAACAAACAAAAATTCCAACCATCCGATTTGACATGGAATCCTCCATATATACATATTTCAATCAAATGAAAAAGAAAAAAATGTGCCTTAGAACACCCGGTTATAGCTATGCTGCTTAGCTATATAAAACAAACTTAATATGATGATGTCAATTTCGTCGCAAATATTTAAAAACATTTCTATTTATTTCCCATTATTTTCTTTTCTAGCGGCATACTATTAAATTAATGTATTGTTATTTCTTCTATGTTCTCTAGTTTGTGCTCATGTGAATAAATAATACAAAAACAAACTCAACAATCCTTCTCATTCTTTTTGTTTTGTTTTTGTTTCACTCACTTTAAGGAATGAAACAAATGAAAATCATACAATTTGTTTGGTTTATTTTCGTACTCTGGTTTTAAGTACAAAGAAATAGTGTCGATTATTTTGGTTACGAAAATCACGTCCTAGCTCCTGTGCCGTGAAATAAATAGCATAGCTATATTAAATTCCGTACCGACACTAGAGGTGTAATACTATACAAACTCTAATCGAATATCTTACCTGATGTAGAAATTTAAAAAAAAATTTTAACTACCTTTTAACTTGTTTTCGGTTTTTGGTGTTTTTAGGGTTCCGTATACCAAAGGTAAAAAGGAACCCTATTGTTTTCGCTACGCTGTCCGTCTGTCCGTGCGTCTGTCACGGGGAAATACCCCGTGACCTGAAATTTGGACACAGTGTGTAGACCTTTGGCCGCTGCAACAACAAATACATGAGATTTGGAAAGTAAAGGGTGTTCCAAAAGGAGCAACAAAAAATGTTAAAATCCCATGTAATAGACATACAATTGAAGCACAGCCCCGAATAACGTTGTAAAAGACATTTTTCAAAAAACCAGTTTTTTCACAGATTAACGTTAACATAACTCTCTTCCGTTGTTCAAACATCAAACCATCCAAAATTATGCATCTTATCGCCGTCAAAATACAATTACAATACAATCAGTCGGTGGAAAACTTTGTAAGTAACTAATAAAATCATGCAAACGAAATTGTTGAAAATAATTGATAAATGTAGCAGAGATACAAAAAGAAAAGTTAATGCTAGTTATCATTATTTTCGATAAGCTAAAAAAATTTTAACGAAAAAACCAATCTTGCTTTAAAATACGTTTTTTGGCTCTCCTGAAAAATTATTATTTTGGCACTTAAAACGTTATTCGCGGCTAACCTTCAATTGTATGTATATACACTTGAAATTTGTAAGGTTAGTGTATTTTTATACAGACTACAACAATTAACACTAAAATTTAAAAAATAATTAATTAAAGGGTGTTCCATCAGTTAATGCAATTTTGGCAAATTGCTGTAGCTTGGAAACCGTAAGAGCAAAACTCTTGAAATTTTCAAAAACGGTAAAACTAAAAAATCAAAAAATTATAAAATCGCCAAACCGAAAAAAAATCGCCAGAAACAAAAAAAAATCGTCAAAACGAAAAAAAGCGCCATATAAAAAAAATTTCTAAGACTAAAATATATCGCGAAAAACCGGAAAAATCGCCGAAATGAAAAAAAATCGCCAAAAAGAAAATGAAACCCCAAAAACAGAAAAAAATCGCCTAAATGAAAAAAAAACCAAAAACGGAAAAAAAATCGCCAAAACGAGAAAAAAGCGACAAAACCGAAAAAAAATCTTTTAAACTGAAAAAAAACTTTAAAAAAGCAAATAAGCCACATTAAAAAAATGCTCAAAGCCGAATGTACGGAACCCTTCGTGCGCGAGTCAAAGTCGCACTTTACTGAATTTATTTTTTAGTTTTGAAACTTTTTTCCTGTTTGGGATTTTTTTTTTAATTTTTTTTTGTTTGGCGGTTTTTTTTTAATTTTTGACAATAATTATCGATTTTTGATGATTTATTTTTGTTTTAACGATTTTTTAAGCTTGAGCGCTGTTTTTCGCTCTGGCGATTTTTTTCGTATATTTTGGCGATTTTTTTTTTTGTGCTTAAATTTGTTCGGTTTTTGGCGATTTTTTTAGTTTTAGGGTTTTTTTGAGATTTATTTTAGTTTTAGCGATTTATTTTAACTTTAAAGGCAAAACAAAATTTTACGGTTAATAACATCGGCTCCATGGTATATAAAAAATTCAAATATACATCGTGACTTAAATATGCCACTAGTGACTGAAGAAATTGCAAAATACGCAGGCAAATATTTAACAAAACTCGAGTCACATCCTAATCCGCTTGCGCGTAATATTTTGAACTTTACTGGACACATCCGCCTAAAAAAGAGGGATACAATGGCTCTTATTCACAGCACTCCAGATGGGACTTCTTGAAAATACTTTTAGTTTTTATAATTTTTTTTTTCCTTTTGATTATAAATACTTATGTATGTATTATATATAACTACTACTAAGCTTATGTCCGACACTGGTCGGGCCTAATTATATTTTTAGATTTAAGATTTGAATACTTATTGTTAGTTCATATATGAAGATACAATAAATAAAAATCATGCATTAAAAAAAAAAAAAATTAACTTTAGCCATTTTTTTTTTTTTTTTGTTCTGGCGCTTTTTCTTAGTTTTGGTGGTTTTTAAGAATTTGAGATTTTTTTGGTTTTTGGCGTTTATTTTTTCGTTTATGGATTTTTTTTTTTTTTGTTTTTTTGCGTTTTTTTAGTTTTGACGTTTTTTTGCGTTTTATTTCTTATAAAGAAAATTTCAAGTTCCCTTTTACACTTTTTTTTAGTTTTGAAACTTTTTTTCCTATTTGTGGGATTTTTTTTAATTTTTTTTATTTTTGGCGGTTTTTAAATTTTTGACGATAATTATCGGTTTTTGATGTTTTATTTTAGTTTTAGCGACTTTTTTAAGTTTTATCCTTTAATTTTGATTTCTTTTAATTTCAATATTAATGGGTGTAAGATTTCAACAATTTTCGTTGCTCGCTTTAGCACCCTAAACATCAAGTTTCGCATCTCTTTTTCTGTTTTAAATATTTTTTTTTCTATCTTTTGGAGACAAGCAATATGATATTTATCTTTTCCTTTGTTAAACTATTTAAATTATCGATTCTTTTAAGAGTTCTTTACTTATACATACAAGCATACATTTATATAGCTCATTTACTTCAACAATGTTATAACTCTGAAAAAAACTACTTTTACAGTAAACGAATTAAAAGTTTTCCATTTACATACAACTTAATAATGGAAAAATATAATTTTTTATATTTTTCTTTTAAAAGTTGAAATTTTTGTACAATCTGCATAACAATATTTGGATTAATTCTGCATTATTGAATGCAAAAATTTAATTTTGTTAAATATTATTATGAATTGAATAGGCTAATGTTCGTAACACTTTTTAAGCCAAATTACATGTGATAATTATTAATGAACAAATAACATCAAAGTTAGTTGTAAATATTCTGACAACAACACATAGTTGAACGGAACAGCCAGCCGTCTTCGAAGGCCACTAAACCTTCCTCATCAGCGTTCTTCTGTGTTTTGGTCCACTGTGTGTGGTGTCAGTTGATGTAGATGTCTGCCTTATATACGAAACTTTATTGCAAATGGAATATGTGAATTGGTTTGATTCATTGCATTTTTCAATTTGCTCATATATATGTTAGGTCATGAAGGCTCAAAATTTACCATCTTCCATATATATTACAACAGTCTTACCATTGTCGTTTTGTTCCTTACTAATTATGCACATGTTTTGTTAATTTGCTTATTTTTGTTCTACTTAAGATAAACTTTTTTGGTTTGTTACTATTAAGTATATTTTTAATTTTTAATTTTTGCCACAAGCCAATGACTATTAATTTTAGTTAATTTAATTATTTGTCGAACTGTATTTGTTTCTATATTCTTATGAATTGAATAGGCTAATGTTCGTAACACTTTTTAAGCCAAATTACATGTGATAATTATTAATGAACAAATAACATCAAAGTTAATTGTAAATATTCTGACAACAACACATAGTTGAACGGAACAGCCAGCCGTTAATTAAATTTTTTTAAGTTATGACATTTTTGAAATAAATGAGCGATATGTTGTATTTCAATTGTAACCACGTTGTACATTTATTTTAAATTTTTTATCTCCATAAAGCAGTTTATCAACACTTTGATAAATTTCACTTAAGGGTTATAATGAAAAGATATTCGATAAATGTCTCATAAGTTGCTAGAAATAGGGAACGCAATTTCTATCGATTCATGGCCTATGAGTCATGAGCACGTAATATGCAAGGACCGAAATTAATCATACGCCCTGGTTTTTGTTATTTATAAGATTTATAAATGAGCAGCAGCATTGACAATTTAAACTTTTCGCCTTTTACTGTAGAGATTTATGATCTAACATTATTTCAAGTATTTTATATGCCTTGAGGACATGTTTAAAAGGCCTTGTTCCTTAAAAATATATATTTTAGCTTTATAACCTAAATTCAGTGAGAAGATTTCGAACGTTTTTGTTTGAAAATATTTTTGAGTAATTTCTTTTAATTCTGAAAAATTGTTTGTTGTCTTTGATAATGAAAAATACAAATGGTATTACAATATTTTTAAAACATAAAAATTTAAGTAAAAAAATCATATTTTTGATGTGTAAACATCTATGCGCTGGGGGCTAAAAATCTTTTTCACAATTAAATCACAAATTTTGAGTAAGATGTGCGATGTAATCGTTAACCAATCGGTGTGAGCTGTGTATGAGTGTATTAGTGTAATCATACGAACAACAAGAAGTACAGAGAAACTTAACAGCTGCATAGAAATACACTCAACCGAATTTTAAAGCATACCCTCAGGAGCAATTATTAATTAATTTTAATAGAAATTGCTTGTGAAGTGTAATAGTGTTGCCAGTGGGAATAATTTTGTTAAAAAGTTGAAAAATATAAAATAAATAAGATAAATATAAACGTTTAAATAAAAGAGCGTTTTAAATGTCAAATATTTGTTTAAAAGACATATAGCGGTCTTTATAAAGCATTTATAATATTATATTATAACATATCTTCATTACGTACTGTTGCCTTACACTGAAGCTGGTGCACGACAATTGGGTAACAATCTCCATCTCATGCCAATTATTATGGGTGGAGATTTTAATAAAAATTTTGCAAACCCACAGTCGCAAGCTTTATCAAAATTTTTATTTTAGTTACCATAAGCCAATAATCAACAAAAATTTTTTACACATCTCCCCTGTGATCGGACTCACATTGCTTTTTTTATACAAAAGCTCACAAAATATAATTGAGAATTACCAAATATAAAAATAAAAATAACTCAAAAAAATTTTACGAAAGCGCTACAAACACTTTTCTTTACGGTTTATGGCTCGACGTTAGTCTTTTTATATATTAACTTTTTATTATATATATAAATGAAAATAAAACTTTAATATTAATAGTAATGAAAAGACTCATCTCAACTATACAAAGCAATCCACACAAAGATAAATTTTCTTATTTTATGATTGTTTTAAATACAATTTGTCGATTGAACGTTTTCTGTCAATATCGTGGTACAGGCTTTTATTTGTATTGCAGTATTTAAACAATAATTTACTAAAACTGTCAATGTCTGGCAGTTTTGTGACGTTTTTATTTTATCTAAGCAACAGCTTTCAATTTAAAGCCATATAAATTATGTATTTGATACTAAGTTTTTTTATTTCTATCTTCATCTCCTTATTTGTTTGTTTATTTATTTATTTATTTGCTGCAGAGATACACTTTCAGTGTCATTAAGATTTTTCGCAATTTAATTTTTTTCTATAGATTTTCTTATCCAACGCTTTTCCAAGCAGAATCAATCGCACAAATATATTTTTACTCACATATCTACTTAAACGCTATTGACAGTTATTAATGGCTTTAAGTCACATGAATTGAAAGTAAATTGTACAATTCAACTTTCGTTTGAAGTGTGCTGAAAATGTTTTCCTTTATCCAAATATTAAGACCTAAAACAGCAGAAAAACTAAGAGCTGGTGGCATTTATGTTATTTGTAATAATCTGTTACTTAACCCAGTTTATTTCAATATTTGTAAGATTAAATTAAGTGAATTAACTGCAAGAGTTATAAACATAATGACTTAAAGAAATCGAGCTGTAAACTAACTAGGCCTCTCCAAGAGATATCAAAAAAAAAAAGAGAGTTGTCTTAGGACACCCGTTTATAGCTATGCTGCTTAGCTATATAAAAACAAAATTAATGTGTTAAATAACAATGCTACAAATACTTTAAAACGTTTCTATTTATTTTCCATTATTTAATTTTCTAACTGCATACGATAAATGTATTGTTTGTGGCCGGCAGCGGCTGTTAGCTGGCACACATTCCATCCGATGTGCAAAAAATAATAAAAAACAAATTGAACAATTCTTCAAATTGTTTTTGTTTTGTTTTTATTTCACTAATTTCAAGAACAAAATAAAATTAAACAATTTGTTTCGTTTATTTTCGTACTCTGGTTTAAATACAAAGAAAATAAAACAAAAACTAAATGTAAAACTGTAATAGTGTCGATACCTCTGTATCGCGCCATAAATACCATAGCTATAATAAAATGTAGTAATTGTAGCAGGAACAAAACCCTAAATGTAAAAATCTTCCTATTGATATGCAATATTTGACCGAGTATGTGTTACACAATTACAAATATTCAAAATTATAAAACAATACATATTGCATACAAATACATACATATAAAATTTTTAAGTTGTTGCAGCAACATTATGAGGCAGCTGTATTCCCATTTTTATGCTAATAGCTTTTATAAATGCATAATGCAATGTGCGCAAAAAAATACTACAAAAATTATTGTGGTACATTATGGAAATTTTGGTTAAACAAAATTATTTTTAAAACAAAGTGAAGGAAAATGTATGCAAAGAAAATATAAACTAACTGAACCCAACCACAAATTAAGCTGTACATCATAAGCTTTTGCACTTAAATGAACACGCGCCATATGTGATGAAATAGAGCTGAGCAAGTGTCATAGGCGACTCACGCAGCTGTCACGTGCTATTTCCGTCGGCTTTTAGTAAAAATAATATGTATGTACGAGTATAAATGTAGGAAAAAAAGGATAAAAATTTATGCACGCCACAATCCAACAATCGTAATTTTTGTCCTTACATTTTGTCGCTTGCAAGAACTATTGTGTGATTCTGTTACTTCTTTTTAACAATAGTACTCAGCTGATATTTTGTGTTGATTTTTGTCGATAAAATTAACAGCAAATAAATTATTGTCGCTTAAATAACGACACAGCTGACATTAACCAACAGTGAATATCGTTAAAAATTTTACTGAATAGCAAATTCGATAAATTTTCGTTACAATTGTTTTAACGATGCAATTATCGTTAAAAAAATAGTTTATGTGCTGTTAGTTTTATCGACAAAAATCAACAGAAAATATCAGCTGAATACTATTGTTAAAAAGAAGTTACAGAATCACAGCATCGCTATTGCAAGCGACAAAATGTATAGAAAAAAATTACGATTGTCGGATCGTTAAAAGTTACTGAATCGCACCACAGATTATTGAGAAACAACACGAAAGGGTACAATTAAAATAAATTAGTCAAAGGTTTAGAAATTTTGTTTTCTTTATTTATTTATTAAATTTTAATAAACGTGACCTTAGTATGGAAAAGCCCTAATGCTATAAACACAATTGGGACGAACGACGAATATTTCGGTGCGAACTTTCGTCATAAAAAATAAAACACATTTGTGCATATGAAAATGAACACAACACTCCCGTAGAACGAAATTCATCGTGTGTGACGAACTCTGAGATATGTTTATGTCTATTTTGTACGCCGACGAACGACGAAAAACAATTTTCTCTCTCTCTCTCTCTTTGCATACACAATAACCAAATTTATAAATTATGAGAGCAGAATTCGGTGAGTAAATTCGTCGTTATTGTGCTTTATACGACGAATTTACTCAGCGAATTCTTATCGACGAATTCGTCAACGTGAACAAAATTCGTCATTTGTCCCAATTGTGTTTATAGCATAACTCGTTATTTGTTTTTAAATCGAGATTTTTGCATTTTTCGATACATCAGATGCTCTTCTATCGAAATATACAAAAAACTGATTTCAAATAATTAATGCGTTGTGTTAAGGTGACGAAATACATTTAGAAAATTTTATAGTAACCTTTTGAAGAGTATACTAACAAAGCCCTTCAGACGCTGTAGTGAAACAGACCAGAATCTTTAGCGGGAATCGAATCCAGGACCCAGCACTGATACGGGGTCATAATTTACTTCATCGCCTTTACTTGAAAACATTTTTTAAAAGCTTTTGCTTTTTAGGGTTCTGTACAGGTGAAAAGGAAACCTTATTATTTTCGCTACGATGTCTGGCTGTCTGTGTGTCCGTCCGTCCGTGCGTTCGTCTGTCTGACACAAGCTGTGTTATCAAGAACCATTTAAGCTGCGGACCTAAAATTTTCACACAATATGTAAAACTTTGACCGCTTCAACAAAAAATATATGACAGTTAAAAATGAAAGCGAGCAACGAAAAATGTTGAAATCCTAATGTAATCTACACACAATTATATATAGTTACTTGAAGTTCTCAAAGTTAGTGTATTTTGATGTAAACTGAAACTCAAAACAAATCAGTATTAAAGGCTATTCTAGCCGTTAATGTTATTTTGACTATGTAGTTTTGACAATTTGCTGTATCTTAGAAACCGCAAGAGGAAAACTCTTAAAATTTTCAAAAACGCTTAAACTAAAAATCGCCAAAAACCGAAAAAAATCGCCGAAACCGAAAAAATCGCCAAAACCGAAAAAAATCGCCAAAACTTTAAAAAAAGTCAAAACTAGAAAAAATCGCTACAACTAAAATAAATGGCCAAAAATCTAAAAAAAAAAATCGCCAAATCAAAAAAGCGCAAAAACTTAAAAAATCCCAAAAACCAAACCAAAAAACGAAAAAAGTTTACCGGGTACTTACATTTTTTTTTAAATGTCTTCATCAGCTAAGATATTTTATGATAAACTTAATTTTTATACGATACAAACTTTAGTCTAATCAAATCAAAAATATAGAAACAAAGTTCGAACAAAACTAACGAAAATTAATAGCTATGGGGGCTTGTGGCAAAAACTAAAAATAAATTATACTTAATAGTAAGACACCAAAAAAGTTTATCTTAAGTAAAACAAAAATAAGCACATTAACTAACATGTGCATAATTATAAAAAACAAACGCCAATGGCAAGACTGTTGTATATTTAGAGATGGTAAAAGTGAGCTTTTATTGCAAAAAAAAAAGCTTTCAGCAAATTGTAAAACAACTCGCATATTACATTTGCAATAAAAAGTTGAGTATATAAAGCAGAAATATACATCAACTGACACCACACACAGTGTACCAAACACAAAGAACGCTGAAGATGAAGGTGAAGTGGCCTTCGAAAACAGCTAGTTGTTCCGTTCTGTTACATATTTGTCAGAATATTTACAATTAACTTTGGTGTTATTTGTGTTGGCTTACAAAGCCTAATCAAATCATAATGATAGAAACAAATGAAGTTCGAACAATAATAATAAGACTAACTAAAGATAAATCGAGCCTTATTTTCGATTTTATCGTAAGCGACAAAAATTAAAATTTTCAGGAGAAGGTTTTTTTAAAATATTCAAATTTTTGTTTTTGTACATAAACTGTCGCTTACGATAAAATTGTACAGCCTGTATCTTAAAACAATTTTGCCATTTTGATAATTCTAAACTATGTGTAGGCCCATAAAATTTTAATTTCAATAAAAAATCCATTTCCGATAACATTTTGCTTACGATAAAATCGAAAAAAGGGCTCGAAATATTAATATTGATAATTTTCATATAAATCTTATTGATCGCAAACTTTGCTATACCTGACCACATGAATTACCGTATTGACTTAATATGAAAACTTTTAAATTTATTACGCATGATTATGGTTCATATACAAAACATGCGTGAATGTCATCTTCATGATATCACTTAAATCGGAACATCTCTTCCAGAATGTACTACACAATCCCCAATATGAAACACCATAACAATTTTAAAATAAGCAAATAATTATTGTGTATCAGAGCAGCATAATACCATTTTATTTGTATTATTAACATTATTTGCATACACGAGTGAAAAATCATTCACAATGTATATTAGAAATAATTTGAAAACTATTTGAAAGCTGATTAAAAATTATGACTTTCACACTCAAAAAATACGAGGATATACTTTACTGTGATACTCAGGGGGAAAAAAGCATACAAAAAATTTTTGAACTAATTTTGCCAAAATCCAAATAAAAAAACAAATTTGAATATCTATCACATTATTAATCTTAATAATTCTCGCTATCAAGATTACAGTTAAAAAAATTTTTCGTACAAATTTTAACCAAATTTTTCTTGGCTAATTGGTTAAGTTACCAATTACGTTACCAGTTTTTTTTTTCATTTTGTTTTAATGGTTGTCATGTATTTTGAACAAACTATTTTTTATTATTTTTATGAAAAATTACTCACAGCTATTGAATTAATACTAGGAAGAATCAGTAAGTCTGTGGCTTTTTGAATTTGGTGCCTCTTAACAAAACTGTTCCAGTCAATAGGCAACTGTTGGGTGTTTGAAGAAGCTTCTTTATTAATTTTTTATATGAGTCCTTGATTGAAGACAAAATAAAAAAATAGTTTCATGTGCTCATAAACATTGGGCCTTATTACGAGTGTCGTATTACGACTTTGACATTTTTTTCTTTAATCTAATACAAAATCGTCGTAGTCGAAGTCGTAATACGACACTCGTAATAAGGCCCATTATTTTTTGTGGTAAAATCCCATGACCTAAATCAAGGCTAAGCTTAATTAGTTTTTGGAAATGGAACGAGATAGATAAAAACTTTCTTGAAATTGAAATACATAATCAATTTTGAATAATATGATTTTTTTAGTGAAATTCTTCTTTCATATTTTACCCAAATGACCAATAATATCAAAAAATTTAACAAAAAAATCATATTTTTCAAAAACGATCATTTCAGTTTCCAAAATTACTTTAGAAACGTGACTAATTGGTTAACATTTAGGACCCTTAAGACTATCACACCTACGAGTTTATAGTGTAGTACGTGTACTCATCCACTAGTTTACCAATATGATCACTAATCTTCTTATGGAAATTATGTTTTCTTAAAACTATTTATGTTTTCTTAAACCATCCTACTTTTATATTTTTATAAAATAACTTTTAGAACAATATTTAAAAAAAAATTATCTATCTCATTCCTGTTTTAAGAATTTTCAATCCACTACTGTGGATTAGCTACTGTTAAACAGTTAACAGTGCTCTGTTATGTGCTTATAATGCTATGTTAGAATTTTTGGTTTCTGTCTCTGCTAGTTAAATTCGAATTTATCTTCACACACATAACGAGCCATTGTCTGTTGATTATCTGCCACAGGCTGATTTTTGCGAGAACCGTAAGAACTACGGACTCACAGAATCTGTAAAACCTTAGCCGCTACATCAAATGCTATATGTCAGTTAAAAACTTAAAGGGTGTTCTAAAGGGAGCAACGAAAAATGTTGAAATCATAATCTAATATATGTATATAGACAATTGAAATTTTCAAAGTTAGTGTATTTTTATGCGGACTACATCATTTAACACTAAAACTAAAACAAATCGAAATTAAAGGGTATTCTATCAGTTAATGTTATTTGGACAACTTGCTTTATATTGAAGACCGTAAGATGCAAAGTCTTAAAATTTTAAAAAACGCTAACACTAAAAAAATCCCAAAATATAAAATCGTCGGAACGAAAAAATCGCCAAAAACCTAAAAAGTCGCCATAACGAAAAAAGGGGCCTAAACTAAAAAAAATCGCTAAAATTAAAATATATTGCGAAAAACCAAAAATTCGCCTAAAACAAAAAAAGCCAAAACTAAAAAAATCGCCACAACCCGAAAAATTCGCCATAACGAAAAAAGCACCTAAACTAAAAAAAATCGCTAAAACTAAATCGCCAAACCAAAAAAATCGCCGAAATGAAAAAATCGTCAAAATCGTCAAAAACATAAAAAAATCGTCAAAAACCAAAAAAAAAACGAAAAAATCGTCATAACGAAAAAGCGCTTAGGCCAAAAAAAAATCGCTAAAACCAAAATATATCTTCAAAAACCAAAAAAATCGCCATATACAATATACTTCTTTTTTTTCCTTTTTGATTATCACTACTTATGTATTATTTATAACTATCACTAAGTTTATGTCCGATACTGGTCGGGCCTAATAATTATATTTAGATTTAAGATTTGATTACTTATTGTTAGTTCATTTTTGAAGATACAATAAATAAATATATATATGAAAAAAAAATATACAAAATAACGCAAAAATTAAAAAAAAACCAAAACTCAGAAAAAACGCCAAAATCCGAAAAAAAGTTTACGGTGTGTCTGAAATTTTTGAAAAATGTCTACATGAGGTAAAATATTTGATTATATAGTCAAAGTCACACTTTACTAAATTTATTCACTTATTCCAATTGTTCTTTTTTAATGCGGAATTCATAGTTAAAAAAACTATACCCAAAATAACAAGGAAAGTAAACAATTTTAATTGTTAATTTTAACGTAAATAAAAGCTTTTATCTAATTTTTCAACCTTTTTATAACGAGTGTTTTTTTTTAGAGGTATAGAACTTCGAATTGAAATAAAACACAAGAAAATCGTTTTAATGTCCATCAATTTGGCTTTATTGGAAGGATAATTTTATGCCATTAATGTTTAAATATGATTTCGGGCATGTGGCCGCCGCGGCTGGCTCGAATAAAGCCAATTCTACAGGTCCAATTTTCAACCACTTTTTCGAGCATATGGGGCCGTATGTTGGCAATAACGCCACGAATGTTGGCTTCCAAGTCCCCTAACGTTTCTGGTTTGTTGGCGTAGACGAGCGACTTCACATATCCCCAAAGAAAATAATCCAATGGTGTCAAATCACACGATCTTGGTGGCCAATTGACAGGTCCATTCCGCGAAATTATGCGCTCATCGAATGTTTCCTTCAATAAATCGATTGTGACGTGCGCTGTGTGGCATGTAGCGCCGTCTTGTTGGAACCACAACTCATCCACATTCATGCCATCCAATTCGGGAACAAAATAGTCGGTTATCAGCTCCAATTGCTGTGCACGGTGGCGAATCGATTCATTCGGGTCCTCTTCAACACTTTGCTCTACAGCGGCAATTGTTTCTTCGGTGCGCACTGTTCGACGTCTCTGCGAATGCGTATTATCACATAGAGTAAACGTAGTGCGAAAACGATCCATGGTTAACCGAATTAATTGCTCTGATGGACGATTATGTCGACCATAAAATGGACGGAGCTTGCGGTAAACTTCGCGAACTGAACCATTATTTTCGAAATAAATTTGCACGATTTGCAAGCGTTGTTCTTTTGTCAACCTGTTCATGATGAAATGGCAAACCAAACTAAATATTAATCACTTGACAGCTGACAAAATGGCCGCCAGTTAAAAAAGTGATGCCAACTTAAAGTTCTATACCTCAATAAAAAACACCCATTATATTCAATTAAACTATTTTTCAAGTCTGTTTATGTTTTTATTTTTTAGTTCGATATTTCGTAAAGATTCGGTTAAGTTCTTCAGGATATTTTTTTTTATTTGTTTATTTATGTTTTTCTTTTGTCTTTTTTTTACTTTCAAAAAAAATATATACATATTTTTATTTTTTATTTATTTTGTTTTTGTGATTGAAAGCAAAAACAAAAGAAAAAAATAAATAAAAAATGAATAGCAAAAATAAGAAATATTCTGTAGAAATTAAACAAAATTTAATCATTTTCATTTCTCTCTTTCTATCTCCTTTCTCTCTCCCCTTTAAAATCCTTTTATGTAATTACAATTGTAATTTTCATTGTCACTGACGTAGTAATGGGGTTTGCTTACAAATGTGGAGAACATCACTTTTGTAGTATTAAAATCAATGTAATATAATTTATTCATTTTAACCTTTTACTGCTTGCCGCCATCATTACGATTATGTTGTCATACTCAAGTTATAAAAAAAAATTTATACCTCTTTCGAAAAAATTTCATATATGCACACAATTTTTTTTTCTTCCCCTATTTCAAATATTTCCTTTTTTGCATATTGTTTTAAGTGTAAAGTGAACAAAAGTACTTGAAATATTTTTATCGTTCTGCACACATGTTTGTTTTTTGTTGCCAGAATAATAAAGATATTTAAAAATATGCTGCAAATAAAAAAAACATAAAGCACATTTTCGATTGCACTTCAATAAAATGACATTTACAAAGTGTAAAACTTGTGTTATGGTCATGTTAAAACAACGTGTTACTGAGTGGATGAATAAGAGTATTTGATTACACTACAGAAAATTGATTGAATCACTTTTAATATCAAACAAAATATATTAATTTTTTTTTCAGTGTAAAGCAGCTACTTCCAAGCCATATGCACAATGTGCAAACTTTCAGAAAGAGCTTTTTGTGCTTTCACACCGACGAGAGTACAACATGCACAACAACAACACAACTGAAACTAATGCTTGCTCTTGCTTTGCAAAGAACCAAGAAGAAATCTAAGAGCTTTAAAAGCTGTTTACCCTAAATGCAACTGGTAGTGTACGAGTATGTGTATTTGGACGCAGCTGGTATATAGGCAAATTTTTAGTCGCACCTCCAGGAGCGATATGTTTACTAAAAACCGTGCTTTTCGAAAGCTTTCAAGGATTAAATCAAACACACATAAAGCTATGATTTCGATTAAACTTTTAATGAAACTTTTATTTACAAACAAAACAAGTATAACAGCGTCAAATCGCATGATCTTGGTGGCCAATTGACGTCGCCAAAAAAATATTATATGTCATAAGGCTCGTGGCACCGGTACCATCGTTGAAATCTTACATAGTCCAGCTTATAATCTAATCTTTAATTGCAGACCAAAAAAAAAGTCCCGTATCCTAAGGCCCTAGCGCTCTGAATTGACGGTTACAGTTCTTCGGATTGTCCGCCATTGTGCGATGATGCTCAGGCCAAACCACATCTGTTCCAATTTCAGTCTCTTAAAGTTTCTTTTTAATCTTGCCAATTCCTCACACATTAGGTCCATTATGACGGCCCGAATCACCCCGTTATGCTCGAAAAGTGATCACCACTTTTGAACCAAGATTTTTCTAGTAAATTTTAACTATTGTTACACGTTCTTCGGTTATTTAAATATTTATTTTCGCAAGTGGCAAACCTTTTAATAAATATATGACACTTGGAATGACAGATATTTAACAGCTGACAGCCTTGCTAAGCCAGCGGCTTAGAAACCACTAAATGAATAAACCCGTTGTTATTTAAATTTCAATAAATGTAAAAAAGGTATTTTAAAACATTTGGTTTTTTATGGAATATCTCCTCGATAAAGGTAAGAATGGTGTAGTGTAAAACACCATGGGACACGGTTTTAACAGACCTTTCAAGCAATCTAACTACTTCCTTATGTTGTAATATAATTTTTTTAAACATGAATGCTTATGGCTGGGCCCAAAAAAAAAAAAACTTTTGGAAATCGTCATAAAATAAACCCCTTTTCTTTCGGAAGTAATAAAAAGATTTCTTTTTATATTTTATAATTTGAACATGCTAAAGTTCGTATCGCTTTGAAAGCCAAATTACATGTGATAATTATTAATGAAGAAATAACACCAAAGTTAATTGTAAATATTCTGGCAAACACGTAGTAGAACGGAACAACTAGCTGTGTTCGAAGGCCACTACACCTTCATCATCAGCGTTCTTTTGTGTTGGGTAAACTGTGTGTGATGCCAGTTGATGTAGATTTCTGCTTTATATACGCAACTTTTATTGCAAATAGAATATGTGAATTGTGTCGATTCATCGCATTTCAATTTGCTAAAAGCTTTTTTGTAATGAAAGCTCAATTTTACCATTTTTGAATTTACAACAGTATTGCCATTTCTTTTTGTTTCCTCTTTGCACAAAATGAGGAGCTCTAATGTACATACTTGCCTTTTATTCAGTCCTTTAAAGAACATTGGTGAATTTTTAAAGGGAATCACGAACTTATATAAATCTTTGCCACCTGTCTTAAAGCATATAAAACTTAAACTCAAATACTCGTAGTTAAAATATCTGACAAAGCAAAAAAAAGGACCTGATTTTAATAACTTACTCAATAATTTAACTTGTTACGTATGGCATACGCTGAAAAAAAAACAACAACAACAACAGCATAAATGTTATATAAATTGTATGAAATAAATGTATAAAAGCATACAAGTGGCACATACACACTCATAAGAGCAATGGGAAGTGTATTTTTGTATTTATAAATGTTGTTATTGTGGCATTTCCGCTTTGTAATGCAGGAGTGTGAAATATGTTTACAATTCAACTCCACTGACATTTGTATGAAGCATGTGTAACTTATTTATTCATACAAACATACACGCAACTCAAGTATATAAATGTATGAATCCTTTTTTGCGGCAGGTATGTTTTATATTTAATAAATATTATAAATACTCTGGAGTATTAAAGGCGAATGTAAATGGGAATTTGTTGTGCTTTTATAAAATACAATTTTTTAAAGTATGTAATAATTTAAGTTAGAAAGTGGCAATTTAGAAAAACTTAAAGCGAAAAATTTAGAAAACTTTATAAATGAACTACAAAAGGGTATATTTTGTAAACTTAAAGAGTGTTCCATGATATTAAAAGCAAACTCAAGAAAAAGCGTCACACTAACTTTCTGCTTATTTTTCGTTTTAATTCTGGTTTTTATCTCCTTGTTATACCCTCTACCAAAAATGGTAAAAGGTATATATAGGTTTGTCATTTCGTGTTTAATTTCCATAATATTCATATGCGATCCATAAAGTATCTACATATATTCTGGGTCCTTTTGAATAGGGAAGACAAATAAGCGCTGTCCGTCTGTCCGTTCGTCCGTCTGATATACGTGAAAAAAAAGAAAAGCTAAAGACTTCTTTTTTAGACTGGTGTGTCAGAAATGGTCCAAAATAGATCGGTATTGAAAATCAGCGAAATCAAGCAGACGGTTTCAGAGCTGAGAAACTAAAACTTGATTTTGCCATATAAAAGTAACTAATTTGTTATTATATTTTTTTAAACTTATTTTATGTTTCAGTACGAACAAAATTGGCTTAAAAAACTAATGCCCTAATTCAGTAAGAAGATTTAGGTCGTTTTTGTTTAAAAATGCTTTTAAGTTCTTGTCTTTGAAGTCTCTAAATTATTTTCTTCAAAAATGGTTGTTGTCTTTGATAATGAAAAATATAAATATTACTGCCATGTTTTTAAAACATAAAAATTTAATTAAATTATTATACAATTGTTTGAAAAATACATGAACAAATATGTGTTGGATATAATGTTTGGAAGAAAATCATAAAGCAAATACACGAACCGTCTAGCATAGACAACAAATAATAATCGTTTTAAATAATCAAAACTGCTTCTATTTTTCGTCCATAGACAAGACGATACATTCGTCGAACAGAATTAGGGCATAAGAAAAATTAAAAAGGCGTTTCCAGGGTTGGAAAACTTTAATTTTTTTGTCATATAAAAATAACCTACTAAAACTGATTTTTCCATTTTCTCTATATTCTTAAAAGAAAAAGATTGGTGTTAAAAATCAGAAAAATCTTAAAGGATGTTTCCAGGGTTGGGAATCTAACACTTTTTGTGATATAAAAACGTAACTAGGTCTAATTAATTTTTTTCTTTTTCTTTATAAATTTAATATATTTTATGTTTTGGAAAATTAGAAAAATAAAAATCACAGCTGGAAAATTTTAACTTTTTTTCATATTAAAGTAACTAATTCCCTAATTCAGTAAGAAGATTTAGGTCGGTTTTGTTCGAAAATGCTTCTGAGTTCTTGTCTTTGAATTCTCTAAATTATTTTCTTCAAAAATGGATGTTGTCTTTGATAAGGAAAATTAAAAATATTATTGCCTTGTTCTTAAAACATAAAAATTAAATTAAAGTATTATACAACAGTTTGAAAAATATATGAAAAAATAGGTGTTGGATATAATGTTTGGAACAAAATCATAAAGCAAATACACGAACCTTCTAGCATAGACAACAAATAATAATTGTTTTAAAGAATCATAGACAAGACGATACAATCGCCGAACAGAATTAGGGCATAAGAAAAATAAAAAGACGTTTCCAGGGTTGGGAAACTTATACTTTTTGTGATATATAAAAGTAACTAGGTCAAATTAATTTTTTTTCTTTATAAATTAAATATATTTTATGTTTTGAAAAGAAAAAATAGGTATAGAAATTTAGAAAAATAAAAATCACAGCTCCACAGCTGGAAAATGTGAACTTTTTTTTCATATTAAAGTAACTATTAATTAAAACTAGTATTTTCCTTATTTCTTTTTTTCCTTTGTTCACTTTACATACTTTTTATATAACAAAATTGCTATAAGGATTCAGAAAAATCTAAAAGGGTGATTCCAGGGTTGGGAAAACTACACTTCTTGTGATATATAAAACTAATTAAATAAACCTAGCAATTTCCTTGGTAATTGAATATATTCTTTATCTTAGAAATAAATAAATTAGTGTTAAAAACCAGAAAAATCTAAATTATGGTTCCACGGTTGGAAATTTAAAATAAAAATTGTGGGTAAAAAAATAACCAAAAATAATATTTTTAGAAATACTTTTCCCATGATTTCCACGTATCCCTGAATAATTCTTTTTTATTATCTTTTTTCGAATATCTCTCTGCTTTTTAATTTTTTTTTTCAAAAAACACAAAGCTAATAATTTTGTAAGATATTTTCCAAAAAAAAAAACACTTTCACTTATTTTCAAATAATATTTTTGCTGGCAACTGTGAAGCTTATTTTGTAGCTGTTGTCATATTTTACATCACAATGACAGCAAGTTAAAATTTCCGCTAACTTCTAGGCCATCATTTCTTTCATATAATGACAACTTTTACTGTTTAATTTTTGCTAAGTACTTAATTTGCTATTAAGCTTCTTCTGAGATCAAAGTTTTGCTACTTTTATGTTTCGTTTTATCAAGCCCTTCACTGACAAGGCCATCAACAACAAAGTTCATGCATTTTATAAAAAAAGAAGACTCCTTTGCTTTCTTCAAAAAAAAAAGTTTTTATTAATTCACAGACAATTCCAATAATAATTGTATTACAATTACAACCAAATTATATTAAAGATATTCATAGCATAACAAGAAAAACTTTCTTTCAAAGCAGATTATGCGTGCTAGTTGCATGTTTTTTTTTTGCTTCCAACAACATCAAAGAAACAAGTTTAAGTTAAAAGGATAAAAGAATAACATAAAATAACATTTTGATACTCCTGCCCCGGAGTCAAAAGTAAGCAAATACACAAAAGGGAAGTTAACCTATTTTATATAAAATGTGTGTCTGAATCTATTTACACATCGCTCCTTTATTGCAACAGAGGCATAACTCAAAAAATCTAATTTTACAGAATATAAATTTTAAGTTTTTAATTTACGCAAGCATTATATCATTGACAACATTTGTGAAGAACATTTACAAGCAACGAATATTTGTGTCGAAAATTTTTGCACTAATTTTGTCATATCATCAATTTACTCTCCTCCTAGATTCGCAATTACTGAGGATCAATACGAGGATTTTTACAAATCTCTGGGCCCTTGTTTCGTAGCAGCTGGCGACTATAATGCTAAACACACGTTCTGGGGTTCGTGTTCAATACAATTTCCAAAATTGGCTTGGGTGTCATTTCGAGTGGGGAGCCCACTTATTGGCCTACTGACATACATAAAATTCCGGATGTAATAGATTTTGGCGTTATGAAAAATATCTCTAGGGATTTAATTCAAATTGAAGCTTCTCTAGATCTCTCGTCCGATCACTCTCCCACGATCGTTACAATTTGTAGCCCATTAAGAAGTGATTTACCTCACCCATATGCGAATTTGATAAATCGTGTTAATTGGCTGCGATTTAAAAAATATCTTAGTAGTCATTGCACGGAAAATATTACGCTAAGAACAACCGAGGATATTGAAGCTAACATCGCCAACATTAACGAAATGATTACACAGGCTGCTGAACATGCTACTACCTCCCATCCGCAGACTAGGTTATATAGAATTTATTCTACGGATATTGAACGTCTCGTAAGTGAAAAAAGAAGAGCTAGAAGAGAATGACAACAGCACAGATCACCCCAACTTAATGCTTAATGCTTGCATTTGAAAAAACTGCATCTCTTAAAAATTATTTGGAAGGTCTTGATGTCACACCAGCATCTAATTACTCTTTGTGGCGCGCTGCTAGAAAGCTTAAAACACCAGTTGAGTTTAAACCACCTCTGCGCACATCTACAGGAGGTTGGGCAAGAAGCGATACTGAAAAAGGTAAAATATTTGGTGAGCATTTAAAATCCGTATTCACCCCAAACACGTGTTCAGGTGCTGTTGATTTGCCAAATGTAGTTGCGCTACCCCGCGATGTATAAAAACTAATTGCTGAACTTAATCCGAAAAAAGCTCCAGGTATTGATGGAATTAGTAACAAGATGCTGATGAACTTGCCTCATATTGCAATAAGAATCCTGCTATTTATTTTTAATGCCATTTTACGAATGCAGTATTTTCCACATAACTGGAAACTTGCCAAGATTAAAATGATTCCAAAGCCAGGCAAAGATCTTACCAAGGCTGAGTCATATAGGCCTATAAGCTTACTATCAACAGTCTCAAAACTTTTCGAAAAGCTGCTCATGACTAAATTGTCCACAATTTTAGCTGATAATGGGTGCATCCCGGACCATCAATTTGGCTTTAGAAGTCAGCATAGCACTATTGAGCAAACGCATAGATTGGTTCAAGTCGTAAGGAGGACATTTGAAGAAAAAAAGTATTGTTCTGCCCTTTTTATTGTTGTTTCTCAGGCATTTGACAAAGTATGGCACGAAGGCCTATTTTTAAAATTGAAGACATATTTGCCAATAAATATAGAAAAACTTTTGGAAAGTTATATTGTTGATAGGAAGTTTACTGTTGTGGAAGGAGACTTCATGGGTGTGCCCGAATCTATATCTTCTGGTGTGCCACAGGGTAGTATTCTGGGGCCAGTCTTGTATTTAATATATACTTGTGATATGCATGTGAGCAATAACATCCACACTTCTACATTTGCCGATGATACAGCCTGTATGAGTATGCACAAAAACCCTGATGAGGCATCCCGCAATCTCCAAGCACACATTATCCAGCTTGAAATATGGTTGAACTTATGGAGAATTAAAGTAAATGAACAAAAGTGTGTTCATATAACGTTTACCCTAAGAAAAGATACCTGTTCCCCCATTCGAATCAATAATCAAAATATTCCTCAACATTCTCAAGTGAAATACCTTGGCATACACCTTGATCGAAGGCTTACATGGAAATATCATATTGACTCTAAGTTAACCCAAATGAAACTTAAGTTAACTCAAATACATTGGTTGATTGGCAGAAATTCAACACTCAGTCTAGACTGCAAACTTTTGATATACAAGTCGTTTTTGAAGCCAATATGGTGCTACGGAATTCAGCTATGGGGCACTGCTTCAGCTTCAAATGTGGATAGAATCCAACGACGGCAAAATAAAACTTTACGGTTAATAACATCGGCTCCATGGTACATCAAAAATTCAAATATACATCGTGATTTAAATATGCCACTAGTGACTGAAGAAATTGCAAAATACGCAGGCAAATATTTAACAAAACTCGAGTCACATCCTAATCCGCTTGCGCGTAATATTTTGAACTTTACTGGACACATCCACCTAAAAATGAGGGACACAAGGGCTCTTATTCACAGCACTCCAGATGGGACTTCTTGAAAATACTTTTATTTTTTTTTTCCTTTTGATTATCACTACTTATGTATTATATATAACTATTACTAAGCTTATGTCTGACACTGGTCGGGCCTAATTATATTTTTAGATTTAAGATTTGAATACTTATTGTTAGTTCATATATGAAGATACAATAAATAAAAATCATGTAATAAAAAAAAAAAAAAAAATTTACGCAGAAAAATTATTTATTTATTTATTTATTAAACATACTATACAAAGTAAATTTGCATAGTATGGTGTTGCACGAATATGGGCGGAGTAACTAGACCATATGCCCAAGATGTTATTAACAGTATTTTCAAAAAAGTTCCGTGACTGACTGTACGACCTATGCCTTCACATAGGAAGTAGCAACGTGGTTGTTAAAGAAATTCCACAAAAAAACACAAGATTATGGCAGATCAGTCAACCAGTGCAAGTGAGATGAAAAACTCTCGAAGGCCTAACAACAGACAAAAGCCTGACCGCACTTAAGAAATAATTACGGTGACGCGAAATGATGTTGTTCGACCCAGAGCTGCTTAACGACTGCTACACAGAAAAAATTATGAGAGTTTGTTTTTTAAACAACATGTTTTTGAAACTAATTTTAAGTTTTATTAATTTTTTTATTTTATTTGCTGAATATATAATACATTCTTTTAATAAAGAAAAAATAAGTTTTTGATTTTTTTTTAAATTTTAGGAATTTTTATATTTGGTTTTACGCATTTATTTAAAAACATGCGATAGCAGGGGCTTTTAATGTTATGCCCATAGTGACAATTATCCTGGCTTTCCTTCCCCACTTTCAACTGGGAGCTAGATTACCTTGAGTAAAACATAAAACTTGTAACTTGACTAAAAGGGAAAATTGCTTTTCTTTTTGATTTTTTTCTTTCTTACAAAAAACCATTCCATTACTTTTCAACGAACATAAAAATCTCTTCTATTTGTATTTTATTATGTGTATAAAAAAAATAATCTCATGACCCTCTGAAAGTGTCAATTGTTATGAGCTCTTAGCAGCAGTAACAATGGTGAAGAGCAGAATGAAAATGTTGTCTTAAACTTCTTAGAAGAAGTTAATTGTCAGAGGGGATTTTATATTTCAATTTAATTTGTTGTGTCTCAAAGCATAAACATATTATGTTTTACTTGCAAGTTGTTAAAGAATGGTTTTATTAGTAGATGAAAAAACTAATCACCCCTATTCCAGTTGTCTTCATCGACGTCACTTTAAGACAATATCAAAAAGTTGGAGATTATTTACTAGCTCTCGAGAAAAATTTTGTGCTACGGACAATCTATTTCCGTTCCCTAAGGTCTAGAGAATAGCATAAACCTAGCAACAGGAGTCAGTTGTTTTCGACAACGGGTACACCGGCCCCAATTTTTTAATAATGGTGAATAATGGTGATTATAAATATTCAAATTACGTTTTGCAGGAAATTTATTTTAAAATGAGGTGATATTTTATGTGGCCTTTGATGTCAAAGAAAATAATAACAAGCAGCAATTAATGAAAATAAATTAATTGTTCGAATATTTTAAAGATAATTTATATTAAAATCAGTTACCACAACATAAATATATGGTATCTAACAGGGATGGCAAAATTGGTCCAGTGATATTTTTTTTGGTACTATTCAAACTGGAAAAGTACAATATTTCATCACAGGTTAGTTTGGTACATTTAAAGAATCTCTCCAGTTTTAGTAATTTCAATCCACATTTATTTTCATTGTTCAGAAGTGAAAATTGTATATATGTCAATATGATACTCATATTCTTCTTACTTGAAAATAGTGTTTTAAAAGTAAAATGCAACGAGAAAATCAAAACAAAATAAATAAATTCAGTAAAGTGCGACTTTGACTCGCGCACGAAGGGTTCCGTACGAAGGGCTTTGAAAATTTTTTTAATATGGCGTTTTTGACGTTTTCTCAGTTGAAATGATTTTTTTTTTTATTTTTTTCTCTTTTTGGCGATTTTTTTCAGTTTTCGGCGTTTTTCTCCATTTTGGTGATTTTTTTTCATTTTGACGATTTTTTTTTCATTTTGGCGATTTTTCAATTTTGGCAATTTTTTCATTTTGGCAATTTTTTTCATTTTGGCGATTTTTTTAATTTGGCGATTTTCCGTTTTTTTGCGATTTATTCTCGTTTTAGAAATTTTTTTTCAATTTGACGATTTTTTTCGTTTTGGCGATTTTTTTCGGTTTGGCGATTTTATAATTTTGGGTGTTTTTACCGGTTTTGAAGAGATTAAGAGTTTAGATCTTACGGTTTCCAAGATACAACAAGTTGTCAAAATTACATGGTCAAAATTGCATTAACTGATGGAACACCCTTTAACTTACATTTTTTTTTAATTTTAGTGTTAATTGTTGTAGTCTGTATAAAAATACACTAATTTCAAGTGTATATACAGTCGACTCTTGATAATTTGAAACTGAAGGGAACAGAGAAAAAGTTCAAATAATCGAGTTTTCATTTTAACGAGACTTCAAAATATCGAAAGAGAAATAGAAAAAATTCAAATTAACAAGAGTTTATTTAAAATTTTAAATTTTTTATTGGGAACTTTCTATACTAAAATCGTGGCATAGAAACTAATGCAAACGGTTTAAATTTCTTTCAAAAACAGAAACAAAATCACATTAGGAGTTCGAATTAAAGAGTGTAGAATAACCGAACTTCAAATTATAGAACGTTGGCGAGCAAGGTGTCATTTTTGTAGCACATCGCAAATAACTAAAATAAATGGTTGTTTTATTTATTTTATATTTTGCATAAAACACAGCAATTAAAATAATTCAAATTATAGAGCGTAGAGCCAAAAAATTTAAATTATAGCGAGTCGGCGATCAAAATGCCATTCAAATAATTTCAAATTATTGAGTGGACCAAATTACATAGATATTTTTCAATTTATTGAGTGTTTTTCAAGGGACTTGGAAAACAGTTCAAATTACCGCGAGATTCAAATTAACGAGTTTTAAATTATCTAGAGTCGACTGTACATACAATTGTATGCATATTACATGGGATTTTAAAATTTTTCGTTGCTCGTTTTGGAACCCCTTTAATTTTTATCTCTCATGTATTTGTTGTTGTAGCGGCCAAAGGTCTACACACTCCGCATTTCAGGTCAGTAGCTCTTACGGTTCTCGAGAAAATAGCCTGTGACGGACAGACGGACAGTGTAGCGAAAACAATAGGGTTCCTTTTCACCTTTGGTGTACGCAACCCTAAAAATAACGCCCGGTGTCCTGGGACGCCGGGTAGCAACGTCGTTCCTTACGTTTTACTTACCTTAGAAATTGCTCCTTACCGCCTAGTGAGCTTATTTTTGATAAAATATATATGGCAATTTTGTCCTTCCATGCTCAGATCTATACATGTTTTGAATTTCAAAGGGGCAGAAATCTCCCCCTACGTATCCTCGTGCTCCTATTTTTGGGAAAAATTGTATGGCCCTGTGCTTTCCTAGCTCTATCTATGTTTTGAATTTCATCAAAATCGGATAGACAGTTTCAAAGAGGAAGACATTTCCCCCTGCCTCTCCTCGTTTTCCTATTAAAAAAAGTGTATGGTTGCCTACTACACGCAGGCATTCAAGTAGAATCTAGATGATTCCATTTTGAAAAGAATAAAAATAAGAAATAAAATAAAAAAATATAAAGTATAACAAAAATTAAACATTTTAAAAAACCACGATATATCTAGAAAAGATGTGACATCTTCTAAACGGCTGGACCGATTTTCTTCAAACATGGCTAAGAACCATCTCGATCAAGTCACCTTTCAAACAAAAAACTAAATCAAAATCGGTCCAGCCGTTTGGGCTGTATGTGGACACGGACAGACATACAGATACACAGTCACACAGACACACACTACAAACTTATAACACCCCTTTTTTTGGTCGGGGGTTAAAAATAAAATAAAATTAAAATAAATAAAAAATCTGTTGAAGTGAAAATGTAATGGTATGGTGTGAGATTTGAAGAAATTTAAAAAAATATGTATAGCCTATGTCTTTTTTTGGGCGCAGATCTTAATTATGAAAGTAGTCTAATCTTTAAAAAACTTCAATAAATATTTTATAAATATTACATATTTTCATATTAACCGAGACTAGAATAGCTCTAAATTAAGATATTGTATAGACCATAGAAATATATGACTTAGACCAATTTGATAAATTAAGGGCACATATGTTTTGAATTTCATCAAAATCGGTTATATAGTTTCTGAGAGCGAGAAATTTCCCCCTAATATACCTCATGCTCATAGTTTTTGAAAAACATATAACCTATGTGTCCATCTAGACTAAGATCTATCTATGTCCTAAATTTCACCAAAATCGGTTATGTGGTTTAGCCGTTAAAGCGCAACAAACAAATAATAAATTTAATCACACATTTATAATATTAGTTAGCAGTAGGGTTTCTAATTTCCCGGACTTTTTCAATTCCCGGGAACCGAGAAGTAAAATTTTTTATTCCCGGGAATTCCCGGGAATTTCAAATACATATGAATTTAATTAAGTGACGTCAATAAAAAATATAATTTTATGAAAAAGTATACATCACAAAGAAAAGTAATATGAATAATTTTGTAATATCTATTAAAATATTTGTAATATCAATTAAAAAATTAACTAAATTTTGACCTATAAACAATTTTATAATATTAATTAAGTTTTTCCACTCAAATTAATTAATAATTGATTCAATTAAATTAAATCAATTAAATTCTTAATTGAAAACATTAATTGGTGAATACTTTTTTCTGTGAACATTCAAATCAAAAACAAAACAACTTTATTCATTAATTTCATCAAGAACAATATTCAAAAAAAAAACTAATCAAAAACATCATATGCTTTGAGTTAAGCATTGATGAAAATTCCATCTAGATCTGCCAATCTAGATACTTTTTTCTATAAAGACTTCATAAGTTAAAAATATTTCGTAACGCAGGAAGTTGTTGGATTCACATCGGAAGCCTCTATTACATCTGTTTACATGCTTATACATATTATGCATCGTTACAGAGTTGTATTTTTAAGTAATGAAACAACGAACAGCAATGTAAAAAAAGCCAATTCCAATAACCGATATATTAAATTCCCGAAAATTCCCGTTGAAAATTTCCCGGGACTTGCAAAAAAATAATTCCCGGGAATTCCCGGGATTTTTTTCCCGCGTAGAAACTCTAGTTAGCAGAGATACATTCAGCTATCACTGCCACGAACCACTTATCCAAGTCACTAATCTTTTAGCAACGATAAAAAACCAAATTGGAGATCCCAAAAAACTAGGCTAAAAAAATCTAATACATACCATTATGCTATATAGTTGTTACCAGTATTTGTAACCAGTATTCGCCAGTATTTTTTAATTTTCAAAAATTTTTTGTTTTACATGCATGGCGCGCCATAAGGAACTTACGTTCCAAAAAATCTGAACTCCTCCTGTTCCAAATAATTTTTCTTCTGAATTCGGATTCTAGAGCACTTGCTTTAAATTTCTAAATTTCAACTCTTGCATATAATTACATATGCTTTAACACAAGCAAATTTCTGGAAACGATTCTGTAGCCTAAATAAATATAATTTAAACTTAAAAATATTTTAGTACAATTAAGGTCAAAAAAGTAAAAAATTTTACAGTTTTTGGTACAATTTTATCATTTCCAATCCCATCCCTGGCCTCCAATAACTGATTCTATCAGACAAGAAGACAATAAACTACTGTTATACTCGTATTTTGTTATGCCCACTGTTAAGTTAAATATCCAGAATTCCTAACATTTTACTTATAGCATAAGTTTTGCAGTTATTGTATAAAATCTATAGCATAGCAGCAGGCTGAACTTTTCTGTTTTAAACACATTTTGCCGTTATATCGTCGGTTGGTTTCTGGTTTGCGGCATAGTATATTCAAAATACATTAAGTCTGCAGCAAACCAGAAACCAACTATGTGTGTGTGTATGAGTTTAACCCATGAAATTTCTATGCCTGATTATATAAAACTGTTGATTGCAACCCATAGCGTGAAAAGCCGGAACAAACAGACAGACGGACAGACATACAGAGGCAAGAAATGTGCAACAGTTTTTTTTATAAGTATCGTATATACTTCCATATAGGGATGGGCAAATGCAAAAAATTTATCGATATAAATATATCGTATCGATATTTTTGAACAGTATCGATATATATTTTTTGAAAACATCGATATTTCGATATAATCTAAAATAAATACACATACTAACATATCGTGCCATAACCGCCACAAAAAAAGTTTAAGCAAGGCTTCATTAGTCTTTACTTTATGTTGCTGTGCCGTTCTATTTCTAAATTTTAATCGTTACTTTTTCTGTAATAAATTATCTGTTTCTGACCAGAACGGTCACAGTTTTCCACTAAATAGATGAGTTTTGTATCGTCCATTGTTATGTTTCAATATAGTGTTTCTGTTCTTCTGGTAAAATTTAAATTTTTTAAATTCTTAAAGCACCATCACAGTTTATTTCGAAATGTTTCTACTTCATTTATGTTGCCACTTACAAGTACTTACTAACATAACAGAAAATAAAAACTAATTCTGCCTTAAGGCTTAAGGCATTTAGCTTAGTTAACAAACAAAAGTCACCTGTCTTAGTGGGGTCACCTTATAGATGCGTATGGGCTATTATTATGAAATGTCTCTTTTTTTCTTCGCATCACTAGTAGTGATGCCAATATCGTAGTTAAAAACGACTACAGGTCTTAAAAGTATCGAAACCCGATACTCGTAAATAAGTATCGATATATCGGTTTTTGAAACATCGGCGATATATATCGATATTTAATTTCTCAAATATCGATATTTCGATATATCGATATTTTTGCCCATTCCTACTTCCATATGCATTAAGTGAAAAGATGTTATTCTTACATTAAAAATATACACTTCAATTCTTTATATTTGTATAGACAACAAACGCTTTCCATAGGAAACTATTATTGTTACAAAAAAAAAAATTTGGTCCAAACATGGGAAATGCGACACGAGAAAGGATAAATGTTTTTCTTTAAAACCTCAATTTAATCCAAACTTAGTGAATGAAAGCCAATAAATATGAATATGAAATTCCAGGACAGTTATTTCTGTTTAAAGCAAAAATTAATTTCTACCACAATAAATAAAAAAATATAAAAGTAAAAACAATTTATTAAAAAAAAAATAAAGTGCATAATATAAAAAAAAATTACCCACGACCGTGACAGGACTCGAACCTGCAATCGTCGGATCCGAAGTCCGACGCCTTATCCATTAGGCCACACGGTCTTGTTGTCCTTTGCAATCCGTGTGCACACAAATGAACACAGAGACATGTCCTTTAAAATACGAATCCTTGCACAAAGCTGCAAAGGCAACAGAACAAAGACAACAACAAAAAGCTAAAATTAGCTTAAAACGTATATTTTTCAAATGAAAACTATAATATTAAGTTCTCAAGCAAATAAAATGATATGGTCAGCTATAAAAAAAATTGTATGCAAAATTACATTGCAATACAAACATGCATACATACATACATGAATGAAGCCTGATGATTATTTACCAACCGTGCAAATAAATTTAAACTCTACTGACATGAAGTGTTTATTTTTTGCGTGTTTATTTAGAAATCTAAAAACTAAAAACCTTTGCACCAAAACTTCTCTTAAAATTTTTTCGAATGCACATTCCTACCACTCTTTGGTTTCAAATCAAATTTGTTTTTTTTAATTTTCTCAAACAGCAGCATACACTTTTGTTTATCAGAAAGCATTATGCAGAAAATGAATCAAAGCTTTTGCAGCAATAAAGTTTGTTGAAAATGTTTTGTTTCTCAACTATACGTGTTTGCATTTTTTTATTTTTTTTGCTTTAGAAACTTTAATTCTGTGTTGAGTACATATGAAAGGATTCTAACTCAATTCAATTTTAAACTTTAGCAATCAAAAATTCAAAATTCCAACACACATTTGGGGTATTCATAAAGTCTCATAAAGTCATATGTTTTATTCTTAGGAAATTTTTCATAATGTTTTATGTAATTATATGGATATGAATGATACGAATTTAACATAAATAAAAAATAGGGCAGCATGTGATCTCATATACATATACATATTGTCGTTGCTTCGACGAGATCGGTTATGTGCAGATTTTTAAATTTTTTTTTTTTATTTCACCATTATAACCCAATAAGAAAAGGGAACTTGAATTTAATTCGTACAATTCAGTTCTACTATAGTTTAATTCAAGCCTTGAGTTATACTGCAATGCAGCCTTGAATTACAGTTGAATTCAAGTATGTTTCAAGCTTTAAAAACAAAGCTTTTAAAGTAGAAAGGAAAATGCAATTCAATTGTTTGTCGAATAAATTGTTAACAGTAAAATTTGTTTGAAGTGAGTTATCAGTTTTACACTCTAAGCCGACGATATAGAATATTTGCTATGCAAATATGCGGTGAACAGACATAACAAAAATATTTTACCTAAAAAACATTTATTAGCAGGTATTATTAGCTAAAGAACATAAAGCCGCCTACTCATTATACAATATTATTGTATATATTCTTCGTCATTTTATTTCCATAATTATATACATATATTGTGCAATAAGTGCCACAATATTTTAAAATATAATATTGCGCAACTTCCTACAATAAAAAGTGATCATAATCTATAAGCAAAACAAAACTCTATATGTGGCAATATATAATAATAACTTAAGTCGAGTTAAGCAAAGCAGTGTTTTCCGGAAGTCTTGACAATAGCGCTAAGGGATTAAAAGGCTGTAACGTGATCCTTTCTTTCCATATGTAACCACTACAAATTCTAACGCGAACCTTATGTTCAGCATAATAAAGTGAAATTCTCTTAAGTCCAGTTAAGTTACTATTCCATATTGCCACAGATATGTGCTAAGCATTTTATTAATTTCTTTTTTTTTATAAACTCGGTCTTATCCGCATTACGCAATCTTTCTTTATATTTAACCCCACGTCTACACCTGATATATTTTTATCATAACAAAAGTCAAACTTTGTTTTGAAAAATAATTTTTTTTATGTTAGCTCTTTTTTAGGGTTCCGTACGCCAAAGGTGAAAAGGAATCCTATTGTTTTCGCCACGCTGTCCGTCTGTCCGTCTGTCCGTTTGTGTGTCACAGGGTATTTTCTCGAGAACCGTAAGAGCTACGCTCCTGAGCTACGGTTTTCCATCAGTTAATGCAATTTTAACTATGTAATTTTGAAACCGTAAGAGCCAAACTCTTGAAATTTTCAAAGACGGTAAAACCAAAAAATCAAAAAATTATAAAATCGCCAAAAACAAAAAAAAATCGACAAAACGAAAAATATTACCAAATTAAAAAAATTCATAAAACTAAAATAAATCGCGAATAAACGGAAAAATCGCCAAAATAAAAAAAAGCCAAAATGAAAAAATCGCAAAATAAAAAAAAAGCCAAAATCAAAAAAATCGCCAAAATGAAAAAAAGCCCAAAAAGAGAAAAAGTCGCCAAAATGAAATAAAAATCGCCAAAATTAAAAGAAAATTGTCAAAATTAAAAAAATCGCCAAAATTAAAAAAAACCCAAAAACAGAAAAAAAATCGCCAAAACGAGAAAAAAGGGACAAAACTAAAAAATCCTTTAAACTGAAAAAAACTTCAAAAAGCAAAAATGCTCAAAACCGAATGAACGGAACCCTTCGTGCGCGATTCAAAGCCGCACTTTACTGAATTTATTTCTAAATGTGACGCTCAAAATAGAAAGGGACCTAAGGGTAAAAACCGGTTTTGTTCAGGAGAGCCATTTTAAAGATTTAAATACGTGTATCTTTGGTGTACCATCACTCAGCGTGTTGGTATTGGTCTCATTTGAAAGCGACACATCTCATGATGTCAGGAACGTGTTGGTTAACCTTGAAAACGCGCGTAGGTCGTGCCTACCTCTTGTTTTGTGTAGTTGGTTTTTACTGTTTTCTACCTATCGCGCTGTTTCCATGAGTTTGATATCAATTTTGCTCATGTTTTTTCGAATCCAGGTTTATTTTCTGAAATTATTAATTGTGAATTATAATAAATACTCATTTATAATTCTTTTAAATCGTGAATATCACTCTGTTAGTACGAACATTTGTTCACATAACCTTAGAATCGTCAACTTCAATTTCATAAAACGCGCTCTGGGAGCGAACACTTTAGGGGCATGGGATCGGTCTCATTCGATGCTCAGATGTTGTCCACATCAAAAAAAAAGTGAAAATTGATTTTTTTACCCTTAGGTCCCTTTCTCTATGTGCTGTCACATATGGAATTCGACATTTGTCATGATAAAAATATATCAGGTGTAGACATAGGGTAAAAAAAGGTTTGTCATGCTATTGAAAAGCTGACGTACAAAACATCAATTGATTTGTCTTCGAATAAAGTTTAGTGGTTCATAATGTCGCAGTAGAAAACATTGACAATACACACCCTTTCAAAATGTCATCGACAAGTATTAAGAACGCCGCAAACAAGCAATCAGCGCATCAGTTTCAAAGTTGATGATCATGGTTGCAATGTTGCGCAGCTTTGTACTTGTGCACGTTACAAATACCGCATCTAAAAAGTATACAAACTTTGTATTGATACGTTTTGAAAGTCAGCAATTATGTCATTCTCGATTGGAATAATCTTCCATACAGTTCAATGCACTCCAATTTTTTAACCCCCGACCAAAAAAAGGGGTGTTATAAGTTTGTAGTGTGTGTCTGTGTATCTGTGTCCACGTACAGCCCAAACGGCTGGGCCCATTTTGATTTAGTTTTCTTTGTTGGAAAGGTTCTTAACCATGTTTGAAGAAAATCGGTCCAGCCATTTAGAAGATGTTACATCTTTTCTAGATAATTCGGAGGTTTTTTTAATTTTTAATTTTTGTTATTTTAAATTTTCTTTTGATAACAAGACTTGTTCTCAAAACTAAAAATGCTTCCTAGAAGTCGTTAAATTCATAATTCCATAAATTCAAAATTTTATAATTTGTTCAAATCTCGTACCATAACATTTTACCCCACATATTTTACAATCAAGGGATGTGTAACCCTTTCTCTGGAGAATCTAAAACCTGGAATACACTATCGGTAAAAAAAAAATACCGATTTCAGTCGGCTTACTGCAACAAAGTCATATCTAATAAGCCAAAATGGCATTGTTACTCCACTAATTCTGGAATAAGTCTATATGGCTTTATTACCAACGCAATGTGGTGGAATTATGTCCTTATATTTACGACTTTATTTCAGTGAGCCGATGTGCTGATAGCGTGAACCAGGCTTAAGTCTAAGGCTGATAACACATTTTAGGTTGAATTAGAGATGGGCGCGTGTCCTGCTTTTTTTTTTGGTAACGCAGGACTCAACACAAAGTGTTTGTGGCAGAAAATCTGATTTCGTTATTAGTCGAATCGTGTCGTGTTAAGCAAAATTTACGCGAAAAAATATGCATGTATGTCTAGTAAAGCAAAAACTGAATATGTGACATCGTCAGACAAGCATCACCAGCAAATTTGTTGATTGTGTATGGGTCTCTTAAGCTAAAAGTTTTAAAATTATACAAAAATACGTATTTATTTGAATGTATGTACTAATTTAAATTTCGTGTGTGTTGTGCTCTCTCGTGTTCGGGAAAATTTTCTCGTGCGTATTTCGTAGGTGTTGTACATCTTGATATTCGTGTTGGTGTCGTGTCATATAGGAAAAATTCGACACGCGCCCATCTCCAGTTCGAAGCCAAAATATTTTCGTTAAAGTAACGTCCAAATACATTTGTTTTGCTTGAATTTTATATTTACTTATGCCGTAATTCAGTAAGAAGATTTAGGTTGTTGTCTTTGATAACGAAAAATATAAATATTATTGCAATGTTTTTAAACATAAAAATTAAATTGTAGTGTTATACAATAGTTTGAAAAATATATGAAGAAATATGTGTTGGATATAATGTTTGGAACAAAACCATAAAGCATATACACGAACCTTCTAGCATAGACAATACATAATAATTATTTTATAGTGCATTTACGCTGTCTCGAAATTTAGTACTTTCTAGATTTCGAGCTAAATCAAGATGCTTCTTTCCAGATTTCCCATACAAAACGAAATCTAATTTTTCAGTAGATTTGTAGGAAATCTAATAAAAATCTAATGTTTTTAATTATACTTTACTACCCTGTACAACAAAAGGTGAGTGAATTAGCTACGGTCTGTTTAAAAAAGTGTGTGAATTGGCTACAATGCAGTTGTTTGGTTGTAGTTTTGGAAACAAGTCAGTTGATGGGTTTTGTTTTGGATAAACAAATCTTAATAAATGTCAAAAAAAAAGTTGGTGTAAACGGTGTAGATTTTCAGAAAGATTTTAATCAAAATATGCTAGATTTTGTAGTGATGTAAATGCCCTATTAAATAATCAAAACTGCTTCTTTTTTTCGTCCATTGAAAGACGATACAATCGTCAAACAGATTTAGGGCATTAATAACAAACATATAAGTTTCATTAATAATAATAACACTTGCTGTGAAAAATCTTGAACTCTTCAATACTAACAAAAAGAAATCAATAGATTTCAAAAACTAATATTAAGTTTTTATAATTTTTCTTTTTTTTTTTTTTGCATGCAAATCTTAATCGACATCTTAAATGTCTGACTCCCCCTTGTGTCATCGAATGTCTATTGTTGAAAAACTAAATTTCATGTTAAAGTTTATCTCCTCATTTTAGTTGAAATATCGATTTTCATTTTATCACTTATTTTTGTTGATTTTGTTTCTACTTTTCAGTTTCATTCAAATACTTGAAGAACAATCAAAAGTAAAATTATACTTATTGTTTAAGCAAAAAAAGAAAATATAAAATGATAAGAGCAAAAGAAATGCTGAAATTTTTCAGCAAAATAAGTTTTCCTTTTTACTTGACTGTGTTGGCCGGCCACCCACGTATACGCGCACATGCAAGTGCATGTGCATGCATGCTTGTGTGTGTGTGTGCAGGCAGAAGTCATCCAGCAAGAATACAAAGATTATAAACTTAAATAGTAGAAATTATATAATAAATTAAAAAGTTTTCATTAAACTAAACTTACTGATATAATAACGACATTCTAAAACTGACAAAACCAAGATTGCCCAAGATAATAGTTATGTTTACTAACTTTTCCATTAAATTTGAAAGCAATTTAAAATATTATTGACCTAAAAATAATAAAACAAAACACATGTAGTTGAACTAAACAAGCTGCATATACAAAATAAAATTTGTCTTAAGTTCTCAAGGACATTTTACTCTCCATTACTTTTGCTTGTCTTTTTCCTTTTCATATAATCATTTCATCAAGTACAATAGCAACAAAATATTTAAAAAAAAAATCTTGATATGTTATGTATGTATTTAGTTAGAAGAAGTTACCAACAGTTTTACTTTCGTACTGGCTTAATTTTTTTTTTTAATATTTGAACAATTTAATAGAATTTATTTATTTTTTGTCCAATGCTTTTGTAAGTCTTAAGTCCATGTGTGGCATATTGATTTTTTTTTATTTATTTAAGAAAAAACTACTTAAGTCGTTACAAGAAATTGTTTAAAGACTTTAGGTAGTAAAAAGTAATTTACTAAAAAAAAAAATATAATAGAAATTTCTTTCGGACAATCAAAGAAGAAATTGAATTTAAGAAAATAATACTTTTTTAATGGAAATACAATAAAGGAGGGAAAGATAAAAAGAAATATGTCAAAACGAAAAATCACTCAAATTAAAAAATCACTAAATTCAAAATATCACCGATAATGAAAAAAAATTAACTAAAAAATTGGAAAAAACGGGGAAAAAATCACCAAAACCAAAAAAGTGAACAAAAATCAACTTAAAAACATCGCTAAAAATTAAAAAAAAATCTCCATAACGAGAAGAGCACCTAAATTAAAAAAAACGATAAAATTAAAAAAACGCTGATATGAAAAATCGCTTAAATGAAAAATCGCTTAAATGAAAAATATCACCAATCATGAAATAAAAAAAGTATCAAAAATTTAAAAAAAATAAACTAAAAAAATCGCCAAAAACGGAAAAAATCAAAAACCAAAAAAAATTAATTACAAATCAACTAATAATTAAAAAAAAATGCCAAAATGGAAAGAGCGCCCAAACTAAAAAAAAAGTACTAAGAGTCTAAACACAATGCTTGCGGTGCGCTGCGATTTCTCGTTGCGGGAGAAAACTATGGCTATGGCAATACTTGTCAGTGTTAGTTTAAATTTCTATTCATTTTTTTGTGGATACATTTTTATAAAATTTTCTAAAAAATTTGCTACTTGTTTAATATTTTGTAATGGAGGACCTATGCTCCTTATAGGAATGACGGGAACATATATAAATATGTATGTATATATACATAAATATATAATATTTTGTAATGGCAGTAACTAAAAACAAGAAATTATTAACATTTTATACATTGGCAGATATATTTGATATATTTTTTAAGCTTTTATATTTTATGACAAAAGTTTTTGAACTTCAAAATCATTTTTTTGTTCACAATAATGTTGTGAACACCGCCAATTACTCAAAAACTATGGCAACATCAGAAAGAGAAAGAGAGTCAAAAATTTAGAGAATAAGAAAGCCCGCAGAGAAAATAAAATAGATTTTAATTTTATACCGTTCCGCACTGCGGTTTTTTACTTCAAAATTGTATGAAAAACCGCACCGCAATAAATTATCGTTACATTGTGTTCAGACTCTAAGACAGAAAATGCGTATTATAAAAAACATAAACAAATTGCCTTAACTAAAATAAATCGCCAAAAGCTAAAAAAATCGCCAAAACGGGAAAAAGTTTCAAAATTAAAAAATTGTCAAAAACTGAAAAAATTCGCAAAAATTAAAAGAGCGAAAGACCTAAAAAAGCGCCGAAACTAAAAAAAAACGTTACAACCAAAATAAAATAAAAATTATTAAATTTTAAATTAAGACCTTTTTAATGGAAATACAAATGCCAAAATGAAAAAAAAGTCGAAAAGAAAATCGCTAAAATGAAAAAATCGCTTAAATAAGAAATATCACCAATAACAAAATAAATCTCTAAAATATAAAAAAAATCACTAAAAGTAAAAAGCTCGCCAAAAAACTAAAAACAAATTGCCAAAATCGGAAAAAAATTGTCAAAACGAAAAAAGCGCCAAACTAAAAAAAAAACGCAAAAACATAAACAAATTGCCTTAACTAAAATTAATAGCCAAAACCCTAAACAATCGCCATAACGAAAAAACTCATCAAAACTAAAAAATTCGCCAAAAACTGAAAAATTGCGCATAAACGAAAACAGCGAAAACAATAAAGAAATCTCTGAAACTAAGAAAAAGTGCCGAAACTAAAATAAATTGCCAAAAATCGAACAAAAAACGCTAAACCTAAAACAATTACAAAATTGTCCATATGGACAATTTGTCTCCTGCGAGTGTAAAGGTACGGTCACACTTGACAAACATTTGCCCAAAAAAGCGTAACCAGCAAATACTAATGAGAAATATTTTGCTTCAAACACGTGTTTATTAAGTTAATTAGTTTCATATTTAACAAATAGGCAAAGTTAAAGAATACAATATTATTTGAAACTATTTAACTTAATAAACACGCGTCTGAATCAAAATATTTCTCATTAGTATTTGCTGGTTACACTTTTTTGGGCAAATATTTGTCAAGTGTGACCGTACCTTAAGTCTCATTTTACTGAATTTTTTTAGCTATAACTTTAATATTTCAATAAATTTTAAGTTAAATGGTCAATTAAATCATGTTGAAATAAAATTTAATTAATGATGCACGGTGGGGGATTTCGTACAAAAAAAAAATGGAAATAATTCTGCAGTTTCTAAATGGGCCGTCCGGTTGTTATAAAATATCATACGGCATTTGTGGAAGTGTGACATAGTTTAGATCTCGAATTTGAACCACATATCTTTAAAGGTGGCGGAGCCTTAAAACCCTTAAAGTAGGCAACCTCGGGTTAATGAAAAACTCAAACCGATGCCAAGCTGATATTGTTGATTTGATAAAAAAGATTTTTTGCCAGTGGATTTTTCTATCCAAGATTTAAAAGAAATCTGGGGTTTCGCTTTCACTTTAGGAAATATACGAGAAAAAAAAATTAAATTTTCCTGTGAATTGAATTCTTTTTTTTAGCTGGTGAGGCCTATCTTGTCTTATGTCAATAAATTAATTTTTTTATTATTAATTTTTCCTTTTTTACCAACTATGGTCCACTGTTCTGCTAATGGAGAAGTCAAATGTTGTTCGATGTAGAAATTAAATTTGAATTTAAATTTAAAAAAAATTCCATTTTCACCATTTTTTTACATAAAAAAGTATGTCAATTATTTTGCTCTTATACAAAAATTTTGCAAAAATATCAACCCCATATTTTTACTTATTCAAAAGGTAATAGTTTAAAAAATATTACAAAGAAATTTTTTGTTTAAAATTTTCGTTATCGTTTGGAAATAGACCTATTTTTTGTTATAAATATCAAATTTAAAACCTTTTTTTTTTCAAATTCCACAGCTGGAAACATGCGTATGGCATTTATGAAATGTGTATCTAAAGAAAATAATTTAAGATTGTTGTGTCTGAAGCATTTTGGCTAACACGCGGTGAGTTGGATTTCAAATCTTAGTCGGAGAACCTTTTCCTAATGCCTGTAAAAATACATCTGATGTTTGAAAAGATTGCATGACTTTCATATTCACAAAGATTTTGAATTATTGTTTCGTGTTGATTGTATATAAAAATTATTATACTGTATCCCTTAATATAATAAATTTTCTAGGGAAGCTGTCATAAAACACTGATATAAAAGACACAATGTTCTAAGCATATTTCTTAACAAAATTTGTTCCAGCCTCTCATATGACGCAATTTCTTTGTTTTTGTAAAAAAAAAATGACTATCGCTTTGGGAAATCATCTTAAGATATTTTTTTTTTAATTTTTATTTTATTTTGTATCATTCTTTAGTTTCACAATTTAACTTCTAAAATACATTTCTTAACTTAACTACACTTTTGGGGTTTTGTTATAACTTGTATGAGGAATTGTTTAATTCTTTTATAAACTACATCTTGACAGAAACATTATGTGTTTGCCAGATGTCTCCAAAACTAGATAAGCAACGATAATTTAGTATACAAAAGATACTAACCAGATTTACCTAAAATAGTTTTCAATAAATTCTTACTTATGTTAAGTGTTTTCGTTTACTAAAATGAATACGTCTTAAGTAGAACAACAAAAAATTTAAAAGATATTAATGTCATGATTAGTGTAGAACAAACAACATAATTAAATAGATTGGATGTTAAATTTGAGTTTTTATAACATAAAAAGCTTTCAAAACTTGCTGTACGATGAATCAAAACGCTTCACATATTCCATTTCCATTTGTATTGAAAAAAATTTATATAGATCTGAAGTTTACACCACACACAGTGAACCAAACATCAGCACGCTGCTGACAAAGGTGTTGTGGCCCTTGAAAACAGCATAATGTTCCGTTCTGCTAGTATTGGTTATAATAATTGTAATTAGTGCACCTTGTTCCTTAAAACTTATCACACGTAATTTTTAATTACATAGCGATACGAACTTTAGCCTAATCGAATCATAGACAGACCACTGATGATTAAAGGTATTGTGGCCTTCAAAAACAGCATAATGTTCCGTTCTGCTAGTATTTTTTAAAATAATTGTGATTAGTGAACTTTGTTCCTTAAAAATTATTACATGTTATTTTTAATTACAGAGCGATACGAACTTTAGCCTAATCGAATCATAGACAGACCACTGATGATTAAGGGTATTGTGGCCTTCAAAAACAGCATAATGTTCCGTTCTGCTAGTATTGGCTATAATAATTGTGATTAGGGCACTTTGTTGCTTAAAAATTATCACACGTAATTTTTAATTACAGAGAGATAAGAACTTTAGCCTAACCGAATCATAAACAGACCACTGATAATTAAGGGTGTTGTGGCCCTCGAAAACAGCGTAATGTTCCGTTCTGCTAGTATTGTTTCAAATAATTGTGATTAGTGAACTTTGTTCCTTAAAAATTATTACATGTTATTTTTAATTACAGAGCGATACGAACCTTAGCCTAATCGAATCATAGACAGACCACTGATGATTAAGGGTGTTGTGGCCTTCGAAAACAGCATAATGTTCCGTTCTGCTAGTATTGGCTATAATAATTGTGATTAGGGCACTTTGTTCCTTAAAAATTATCACATGTAATTTTTAATTACAGAGCGATACAAACTTTAGCCTAACCGAATCATAGACAGACCACTGATGATTATGGGTGTTGTGGCCTTCGAAAACAGCATAATGTTCCGTTCTGCTAGTATTGTTTCAATTAATTGTAATTAGTGAACTTTGTTTCTTAAAAATTATTACATGTAATTTTTAATTACAGAGCGATACGAACTTTAGCCTAATCGAATCACAGACAGAACACTGATGATTAGGGGTGTTGTGGCCTTCGAAAACAGCATAATGTTCTGTTCTGCTAGTATTGTTTCAAATAATTGTGATTAGTGAACTTTGTTGCTTAAAAATTATCACACGTAATTTTTAATTACAGAGCGATACGAACTTTAGCCTAATCGAATCATAGGCATAAATTTATATAAATATAAATATTATTTAATTATCCTTGCAAAACAAACTTCTAATTAAATGCCTTAAATGCATTTTAAATAATTTCGGCCACCCAAAAAAATAATACTTTTTATATAAATTTCACAAAATTTTTAACACATTGTTGTTTAATAAATTTATGTAATTAATAACAATGTTTGCAAGTATTGATTTTTATGGCAATAAAACTAACACAGAAACAATCACAACTAAACTAATTTGCATTTTTTATTTCTTTTCAATAAAGTTTGAAAACAAAAATGGAAAACTTAGTTCAAGGCTAAATACATTTATTAGGCCAATAATATAAACAAAATATTTACTCGTATATAATAGAGCAAAAAGAAAAATAACAACATTTCTAATGAATATATTTTACAAATCGTTCACACTAGCAATGATAATAGCAAATATTGAGAAGTCAATTCAAATCAAAAAGACCCGCAACCAACCATAAATATTATGAAAATACTTATTAATCTATTACAGTTTCAGCCGACATTATTCCGCTTTTCATAGGTCGATCCCGCCTCGAATTTATATCCCGCTTTGTCACACTTTTTAGACTTTTGAAATTTTCAATCTCTTAGTCGATTTTTATTAAAATCTAATTATAGTTATTGCTTAACTATTCTAAATCCTGTGTGCTTCGTTGCACCTCATATTTGCCTTGGTTTACTCAAAGAAACTTTTGATGAAACAATAATTTCACGTAATGAGCTTTAAAGTGTATTTCTCTTAAACGAATGCTCTGAGTTCTCTCTGTAGGCGAATGCCTTTTTTGCTGAGAGTAAAAACACGCCTGGTAGCAATGGAATGATTTCTGGATACTAAACGTTTAGTCGCTATCGAATTATTGCTCGCTATCGAATGCTATCATTAGAAATTTTGATATGTGTTATTCGAGACAAAATAAGAAAAGCACAAAATTTAAAATACTCGCCCATTTGAGTGATAACCCGTAGTAACTCGTAATCGAGTGCGGTAATTAGCCACCAGGAAAGTTTACTTTGATCAGTCTTGAGTTTGTGGAAGAGATGAAAAGGCAGATTGTGGAGATATTTATATAGTCTGTATTTGCTTGTAGTCACAAGTTTATTTAGTTTTTCAATCGTATGTGGTAAGTGAAAATAATTACTTTTCATTTAATTGCGATATACCCCTAAAAAAAAACTATCAGTTAATTGATCGGTCATTTGATCGGTAGTCATGCAGGATATATTCATCATTGCGCATAACAAAGTTTCTAGCACATTATTAAGGGCGAAATGAAAAATGTGATGCAAACTTTTATGTACGTGTGATGTTGCATCTCACTCTAACGATTGTAAGACCTATAGTCGGACTGCTCAATGATAATAGCATAAATATTAGTCAAGTTTGACTGATCATAATTGACTAATATATACCACATAATTGAGCAATCATACATGAATGATATACTGACAACAAATATCATTTTTATTATATATAAAAAGTCTCTTAAAATATAAAAGTAAATAAAGTATTTAAAACGAAAGATATAATTCAGAAAAAAAAAGAAAATAACCTAAACGGTATCTAGCCCTCTTCACACTATTCACAAATGTTTTTATTTATCTTTTTTAACACTTATAAATTTTAATTTTCACAGGCAGAATGAATTGTATTTTTTTTTTTAATAAAACTCGATGTATTAAAAGTTTTTTTTATACATATATACATTAGATGTTAGCAACTATAATTAATAAATATTTTCATCATCACTACCGTTCAAATGACTAGTCAATTGACTGTGTCACTTTTGAATTCACTGTAGGAATTACTTGTAGGGACGTTTTTTTTTTGTTTTGTTGATTTCTTGTGCATTTCGAAAATTATCATGATATAAATTTATCAAGTGTAGACACAAAAAAGAATTAACAATAAACATATTTTTATATTTCTTGCGGTGTATTCTTTGAAAGCTCATTTTATTATTTATTTTTCTTTAGTGTTATTATTTATTATAAAAACTTATCGAATTATGAGGCTAGTTCTGTTAGTTTTAATCGTCTTGTCAATGACTGCTTCCGATGAAACGGATTCAGAAATCTCTACCACGGAAAGTGCTGAAGAAAATGTTGCTGGCGACTCAACCACAGTTGCAGTTGATGAAAGCACGGAGAATGAAGATTTCGAAGATGATGATGCTATTGAGGGAACTGAAGATTATCCATATTACGATTATGAAATGGGTCCTTATCCAGGATTTTCCCGAGCAATAACACAGAAATTTGAACAAAAAACGTATGTTGATATAACATTGATATTTGCAAGTTGCATCAGCAATTGTTATAAATTAATTATTTAAATAAAGATACATAACTAAAACTTAATACAACAAGCACGAAAATGAGTGTAAGGGATGATATCAAAATCATAGAAAAAAGAAATCGTGATCTTTTTCTACCACTCTCGCCTCTAGCCCGCTCGTCAACAAAAAAAATTATCACCATGTTTATTTATGATAATTATTCACCGTTCCGCCACAAATACCAATAATCGTGTTTCAGGATATATGAAAAAAATCATTCTGTGAATTATCTGTTTTATGTATCGCCGTTTCCAAGGCACATCAGTAAGGTACCCCAGTTGTTGTTTTATTGTATTATTTATTTGCCAACATTGCCATTACCAATATTCGCATTACCATAACTTCCTGCTGCTGGCTATAAGGTAGTGTACCAGTCTTGTAGTCGCAGGATCGCAGGTTCAAATCCTGCAGACAAGCCAAAGTAGCTTCGCAGCTTGTACTTTTTTTAGGGTTTCGTACACCAAAGGTGAAAAGCAACCCTATTGTTTTCGCTGCGATGTCCGTCTGTCCGTCTGAAATTTGGACACAGTGTGTAGACCCTTGGCCGCTACAACAACAAATATATGAGAGTTGGAAATTAAAGGGTGTGCCAAAACGAGAAACAAAAAATTTTAAAATCCCATGTAATATACATACAATTCGTCAGCTAAAATGCAAAATGGCGTAACTAACAAAAAATTCAAAATCGAGTTTTTGATTGATTATTATGAATGGCATTAAACTACATGTCTTGACAAAATATTACACTTCTGCGATCAAAAATTACGCTTTTATTAACAAATAACAAGAGCACTTAACTACACGTTTGTTTAGTTTTTTGTTTAGTTTTTTGTTTCTGCTGTAAAATTATATTTTTGTTAGTTACGCCTTTTTGGATTTTAGCTAACGAATTGTATGTATATGCACTTGAAATTTCTAAAGTTAGTGTATTTTTATACAGACTACAACAATTAACACTAAAATTTAAAAAATTTTAATTAAAGGGTGTACCATCAGTTAATGTAATTTCGACTATGTAATTTTGATAACTTGCTGTATCTTGGATACCGTAAGAGCAAACTTCTTGAAATTTTCAAAAACGGTAAAACAAAAAGATCTCAAAATTATAAAATCGCCAAACCGAAAAAAAATCGCCAAAAAGAAAAAAAGCACCAAATTAAAAAAAAATTCTAAATCGAAAATAAATCGTGAAAAACCCTTAAAAATCGCCAAAATGCAAAAATCGTCAAAGTGAAAAAATCGCCAAAGTGAAAAAATCGCCAAAATGAAAAAAAATCGCCAAAATTAAAAAAATCGCCAAAATGAAAAAAAAATCCCCAAAATGAAAAAAATCGCCAAAATAAAAAAAAAATCGTCAAAATTTAAAAATCGCCAAAACGAGAAAAAAGCCAAAAATAAACAAAAAAATTATTTCAGCTGAAAAAAACGTAAAAAAACTGTATTAAAAAAATGCTCCAAACCCAACGTACGGAACCCTTCGTGCGCGAGTCAAAGTCCCACTTTACTGTATTTATTTATGTATAACTTTTTTATATAAACTTAATTTCAAATAAATTTTATTTTAAATGATCAATGAAATCATGTTGAATTAAAATTTAGTTCATGATGGTATTTGTTTAGTGTGCATCCAATAGTGCATTTACACTGTCTCGAAATCTAGTACTTTCGTACTGCTTTTTTCCAGATTTCCCACACAAAACGAAATTTAATCTTTCAGTAGATTTGTAGGAAATCTAATAAAAATCAAATGTTTTTATTTATTCTTTACTACCCTGTATAACAAAAGGTGAGTGAATTAGCTACGTTGTGCTTAAAAAAGTGTGTGAATTCGCTACAGTGCCGTTGTTTGGTTGTAGCTTTGGAAACAAATCAGTTGATGGGTTTTGTTTTGGATAAAACAATCTTGATAAATGTCAAAAAAAAGGTGGTGTAAACGATATAGATTTAAATAAAGAGTTTAATCAAAACATTCTATATTTTTTGCTGATGTAAATGCCCTATAAGGAATGTTTAAGGTAAGCGCTTTGACTACCATACGATGAGTTCTTGAGTTCAAATCTCAGCCGGGGAAGCCGAGATGCCTCTGCAAATACACACCATTAACGTAAGTTAAATTAACCTAGCCAACAAGGTTTTGGACTGGCTGAACTCGAATCTGTAATTGGTTTTTCTTTATTACGTTTTATTCATGTGAATGGCGTTATTTAAACATCGTATAGTCCAGGGGGTCGATTCTGGTTCTGTGATAATGTGAAATGAAAAATAAAATTTCATATTCATTTTCACAACCCTTTTTCATAATACTTTTCACAATTACATAAAATGCGATTCTCGTTGCTATTATGAAAACATTGTTTTATTCCGTTGTGCCTATGAAACTTTTGTTTTTATGCTATTGAAATATGTCATGTAAATAAATAATATTAATTATTAGTTATAAAACTATTGCAAGGAACTCGGTATGAGCATAGGTAAAGGTGTTAAAGAGATTATCGCTACTTAATTAAACTTAATATTTTTCTCTTCTTTATTATAGATTGGGCAAAATTTACGCTTCCAACTGCAAGGTCTGTTCTTTGTTACGAATTAGCGTCATAAGCAGAATTTAAGACAAACTTTATTTCAACCCCTAGGTGTTATTATTAGCTTCTGCAGGAATAGGGAAATGTGCACGTCTTCTGTCGGGCTTGAATATCGAACAGTGGCTGTGTCGAGTAAAGGTTTCCTTTTTATCTTGCCGATAGCCTTTAATGAAGAACATCTTTGTCAGCCATTAAGTTCTGCAGAAGGCTGGATAAGGATAAGTATTTACTCAACAAAGCCGTTATTCGATATACTTAGGGGAGAAACCCCTTTAGTTCGGCCGACAGCTTTGAAGGCAAAAAACATCTTGATGCTACTGTTTTTGGTATGCTCGTAAAATGTTATGTCCTTGCAAAAAGCACATGATGCCCATCGTCAAAAATGAAAGCAACTTCATGGACATTATTATTTAATTTTTTAAATGCTACCACCCACATCTGAAACCACCCCAATTCATTTTCCACATTCTAGCATCTTAAATTTTAGGATGACCCAAAGGAATGACCTATTTGTACCTCTCTGCACTTTTCTTCTCTGAACTTGGCACTCACTGTCTGCAGACTCATCTGTTATTTTATTTTATTTTATTAACTGAATTTCTGACTGGTCGCTTGCAATTTCGACATCCACCCCTAAATAATTCATAAGATATTATTTTTGATTATGTACTTAAATTTTGGACTTGTTGTTAACAATTTCGACATCCTCTAAATAATTTACAATCAAAAAGATTTGATTTTCGCTGTTACGCGTGTTTTTCCTAGATTCTCTACTGTTTTCACCTAAATATTTTTTGTATAAAATAATTGATCATATGAAAAGTTTTTTAAGTTTTTTTTCACAGTTACACTAAACAAGAATCGACAGAGTTATGTAACTGTGAAGAGTTTTGTTCCGTTCCCCATTTTTTTCATATATGAAAATGTATTTAAATTCTTTTAATTTTTCACTGAACGGGAATCAGAAATGCTATGAAATCGTGAAAAAACTTTTCATTTCATAGTTTCACAGAACGAGAATCGACCCCCAGCATTCTTTTGTCTCCCAGCATTCTTTTGTCCCAAAATCCTTGATAATTTCTTTAAATTTTCATTAAGTCTTGGTGAGCACGCTCTCCTTGTTCGTCGCTCTGGAAATGACTGGTAGTGGATCACTTGGTGGACTTTGAACTGGTTTGAAAATCGATGGGACATTCGCGTAAGTAATATTTTGTCAATTTTTCATATTGAATCCAGCAACTTTTGTTAAGCAGAAATAACAATCGGTTTGGTGGTTACTTGACTCTCCAAAATACTGGAATTGAAAAATCGTAAAAGATCTCCTTGCCATTTGACCACCTGTATAAATCAGTTCTGCAACTATTGCAAAATATTGTCGGTGTCCACGGTTTGTTCAAGTATCTGACAGCAAAACCAAAATAATGTAAATATGCATATTTTAATGATTCTGAAATTGCATATCCTTTTTTCTTTCAACCAAATATTCAACACACACAAAGCAAAAATAGCTTGAATCCCTAACATGCTTAAACGCTATTATTATGAAGATATAGAATGAATGTTGGCTTCGTTTCTGCAGTCAATTTTTTTCCAAATTTGTAGACCAGTGTAATTAATAAAATACGTGAAATAACTTTTATTGCACAGGGTTCTTCGTGCTATTTCAGTATCACGTTTACGTTGTTCAAACCTGAAATAACTTTGATTAAACATGATTCTTAATTTTGATTTAACAGTACTGAAATGTTAAATCAACAAGAAATAAAGTTATTTCAGAATGAAACAGTAATGAAACAAATTCATTGCCAAACATTTTTAAACTAACCTTGTGTTCATAGATTTTAATATGAAATTTTTCTATGTGTACGCACGCTCAAACTGGAAGAGTTATTGAAAATATTTTATATCCAATGTTTCCTGCCATTTGCAAAGTTTAAATATGTCTAGTCTTAAATACACATACATACATACATACAGTATGTCTATAAGTATGTTTTCATTCAAGAAGCAAAATACTATGTGATGCATCATAAATTTCAACTTTAAGAGCATAAAATACACGCCTTAAGTTTCGTGTAATATTGACACTTTTTGACATTAAAAAACTTAAACTTTGTTAGAATTGTAAATATTTACTTGACAGCTGATGAAATTTACAAATTTCGTGTGGAGCAGGAGATGAACTTTAAAAATCCATTTAAAATTAAATGCTTCGAACTATGCATGTAAAAGACGTCAATATACATAAACATGTATGTACAATGTACATATGTATGTATGTGTGTATGTAGATAAATGTGTAGGATGTCGTGTAGAAAAATAATAAAAGTTATTTTACACATGCACAATTTTTATATTTTCAAAGGCTGCCTTGTTTTATTAGTGTTAAAGTTGTAAAATTTCAAGCACACGAGAGCAATTGTAATTAGCTTTTCTATTAACCCTAAAGTTTTTATGCTTTTTTATGTCTTCTCGCTATTTGAGGGATTAACGATAAGGCTAAAATTAATATGAATGAAATGAAAATCTTAGATGGACAAGGGTGTAATGAAAATAAGCTTAAGTTTAAATTTTTTTGGTAGTGATTTTTCTCTATATATATGTACATATGTTTCATGTTAATTCAACGTGTTTTACAATTATCTCCAAAGAATATGTTTCCTTTTTAAATTCATAACATCTTTTCATGATAATTTAATATTGTATTTACCATCAAATCAAAACGAAGAATCATGTTGAATCAAAGTTTTTTAGAGTTGAAGCAACATGAATTGATTTTAACGTAGTTATTTTATTTAAATAATTATTTTATTTTTGTGATGTATATTAGGAACCGGCACCAGGAAAATGTGTGTTGTGGTTGGCTCCCCCAGCCAAGACTTACTACACTGGAAGTCATCGCACGACAGCCTTCGATATTCTTTAGATGCACACTTAATAAATGCCATTATGAATAAAATTTGAATTCAATATGATTTGTGGCCCTATGCTCCTTACAGAAGTAAAAAGAAACCAATATATATGATTTAATTAATTATTTAACGTAAAATTTTTTTGAAATTATTTGAAATTTATTTTAAATTTTTTTTATGCATTTCGTCTGAAGGCTTCAACCTAAATGATTTCCAAATAACAAAAAAAAATTTCATATGCTTAAAAAAATATGAAAAAAATATATAAATTAATTTTAGTAAGTAAAAATTAAAATTTCCAACCCTGGAAACGTCTTTTTATTAATTTTTATTTTTATTTAATTTGAATTACCAATCTTTTTCTTACTAAAGTATAAAATAAAATAACAAATAAACTTTGTTAAAAGAAAATAAAAATTAGTCTTAGTAAGTTACTTTTAAATAACAAAAAAATTAAAGTTCCCAACCCTGGAAATGTCTTTTTTATTTTTTTTTTATTTTTTTCATATTTTTAATAACAATTTTATTAGTACTGAAATATAAAATAAGTTTATTTGACAAAAAAATAAAAAAAGTTGTGTTATCTATTTACTTTTAAATGGCAAAATCAAGTTTAAGCTTTCCAGCTCTGAAACCGTCTGCTTGCTTTTGCTGATTTTCAAAACCAATTTATTTTGGACTATTTCTGATACACCAGTTCAAGACCCAAGTCTCTAGCTTTTCTGGAAGCTTCGGAAAACCGATTTCACGTACACCAGACGGACAGACGGACGGACAACGCTTATTCATCTTCCCTATTCATAAGGACCCAGATTATATATATTTTGTGGGTCGCATATGAATATTATGGAAATTACACACGGAATGACAAACCTATATATATACCCTTTTCCATTTCTGGTAAATGGTATAAAAAATTCAAAATGTAATAATACAAAGATATTTATCGGGCAGACAAAATCCTGCCCTTAGCTAAAATCAACTTATGAAAATGGCCCTAACACTCTTAACACATTATTGGGCATCGCAATATACTGTGATGTGAATGTGTTAAACAAAGCTTTTTTACAAAATTTAAAATAATTAAGGTACTTTTTAAAGGGAATTTCAGGGAAATTTTAAAATTTTGATTTCCTTCTTTTCCTAATTTCGCATATGCAGATATAAAGCACTTTTTTTTCCAATTATATTTAAAGTTTTGTCGAAAATTTAATGCTGGCTTTTAATTTAAAATCCTATCACAAGCTAAAAGCTATAAAAAAATATGTTTGTCTTAAGTCAAATATCTGCTAAGCTATGAGACATACGGAAACACACACAGAGAAAAAGCTGCCTCATAGAATGAAGAAGATTTTCTGTATGAAACGTTTTTGGGATAAGGGGTATCCCAGCAGAAAGAAGCGAAGATTTTTGCATAGAGATTCCTTATTGTTTTTATGTGGTAAGTCTTATTAATTTTATCAAGAAGAAAACCAGATAAAATCAAAAAGAAATCTTATTATTCGCAGCTTTTTTTACTCAATTTCCGTTATTTTTGGCACCAAAAAAACAATCCATAGAGAAACACTTCTTGATTCTATTAGGTTTTCTTATAAATTGTAAGCTATAGGGATTTCTTATTGATTTTATTAGGTTGATTGATTTTTTTAATAAGGAAATCTTCTTGATTTTATGAAGTGTCTTGCTATTTCATATCTATAAATAGACATACAGACAATTTTTGTCATGATATTTTTCGTTTTTGTATAAGCATGTTTGCACAATTATTTCAATGGTTATTCAGGCTGCTTGTTAGCATATTGGTTAGAGTGCTTGCCTCTCATTCTGAAGTTTGCTGGTTCAATACTTGGTGAGTAAGTTAGTTAAGAATAAAACATAATGTGTATGTATGAATAAATAAATAAAATCTACAATATACTACATACATACATACTCGTATGTATATGGTATAGAATTTAAATGAAAAAAGTACAGAGAATAAAGACGCAATTTTTTTTATGAGGTTGCCTTCTAAAAACAAGAAGAAAACCTTATTTAAAAAATCAATAAGATAACCTAATTAAAACTAGAAGATTTCTTCTTGATTTTTTCAAAAAGGTTTTCTCTAAGAAATTAATAAGATTTCCTTATTGAAAAAAACCATAGAGATTTCTTATTAATTTTGTTCTATTTTATGAAGTATTTAGTAGGCACTGTTTTCTCTATGCATGCTTTATCCGATAAAAATCGGATAATTAAAAAAAAAAGTTACAAGGCTCCAAATTTTTTTAAGTGCCATGTGGTTAACTTTGGCCCACTGTAACTTATCTCCTGCTTAAGCCTGTCAATGAATGGATCCAAGACGGAAGATGGGGTTGGTGCTGGAGTTGTTGGGCCCAACGTAAAAATCTCTTTGCCCATGGGCAAATGGCCTGAGGTATATCAAGCAGAAATACAGGCAATCACCAAATGTGTTGACATTAATTTAAATAGGGACATTATAGGTGCGCATATAGCTATCTTTTCAGATAGTCAGGTAGCTCTTAAGTCTCTCCTTTCATGGGGATTCCGTTTCAGGCCAGTTCTAAAGTGCTTTGATTCATTACAAAAGGTAACCACACGGAACAAGGCTTCTATTTATTGGATACCTGGCCACAGCGATCATCCAGGGAATGAAGAAGCGGATGAGCTTACCAAGAGGGCTTTTATGGGCCCAGAGCAATTTTGTGGCGTAAGTCGGTCGACTGTAACATCTCTGATCAAAGAAGATGACACTTCGAGCGCTAAGAAAATGTGGCTGTCTTCTTCTGGTTTAAGGCAGGCCAAAGCATTGATGCAGCCATTTACATATGTATAATGGCATCCGGGACCTCAACAGGAATAATTTACAGCTTGTTACTGGTTTTCTTTCTGGTCGCTTTGGTCCGAACTAAACTCTGTTCACCCTTGTGTCGTTTATGTTTGGAAGATGACGAGACGACAGCACACATTCTTTGTGAGTGTATCGTATTATGTGACAGTAAAAGGCATGTTTTTAATTCTGAGTTTCAGTGTTCAGATGGTATTAGACGGGCTTCTTCAATATCTGTGCTGACTTTCATAAGGAGAGTCATACAGAAGAGATTGATTAAATTTCATTCACATATCTATGATACAAAATATTCATTAGGTGTCGCAGTGCTGGTCTTTGGACAAGATCTTCCCTCTATTCCATATCTATATTAGCCTGTCAAGACATGTGAGACATTTAAACCTTAAGCTCTCCTCTAAAGATGTTGTTTGAAAATTCAGATAAATCCAACCAGTAGCTTAAAAGTTCCGGATTTATTACCATTTATTTTTCAAAAGTCACCACTGTGCAATATACAGACAAAATAAGTTTAAAAGCATCAAACAAAAATCTTTACAAAACAAACATCTTTCTTTTGTTTTTTTTTTTTTGCTAAACAAATACAAACTGCAAATCTACTTTCGCTTGGCTGCAAAAATACCCAGACTACTAGACAAGTACACGGCCTACTAGCCAGCAGCAAGAAGTTTTCGGTGGTAATGTGAAGTTTAGTCGGCTGTTTACACAACACGAATATCAAAACAAACAACAACAACACAAAAACAAGTCACACCACTAAGCACAACAGTGTATTATAGCTATATACAAATACGATAAACTACAAATTTTTTTTAACATTTAAAACGATTTCCAATCAAAATGCTTGCATGTTGATTTTACATTGGTATTCTTTTCCGTGTGTAAGAAATATTTTTCGGCTGTTGCAAACAATTCAAGTAAAGTACTTGGATTTTATTTCTTTAATTTTTTTTATTTAATTTTTTTTGTACATACAAGCCGAAAACCGCTTACTACTGAAAAATAATATATCTCTCCGCTATGAATATTTCATCCACTTTATTAGAAGATATAAAATATGTACATAAAACAAATTAGAAATAAGAAAATTGTAATGCTCGGAAAGTTTCTTAAATAAGCTTAGGAGTTTTAAATTTAAATTGCTTTTAATATAATTAGTTATATCCCTTAAAATACTTAAAAGTAGCCATTAAATTTTTGTTTAGAATTTTTTTTTGTATTGTTAAACAGTTTTCTTGAATTATATCGAGCCGTTTTACGATTTTATCGTAAACGACATGTTATCGAAAATATACTTTTTTATTGAAATTAAAATTTTATGGGCTTACCCATATCAATATGACAAAATTGTTGATAACTTCTAAGATACGAGCTGTAAAGTTTTATCGTAACGACAATTTGAATATTTTAAAAAAAAATCTTTTATGTTTGAATATTAAAAAAAAAACCTGCTCCTGAAAAATTAAATTTTTGTCGCTTACGATTAAATCGAAAATAAGGCTTAATATTTATGCAAAGAAAGGGTAGTTTTTAAAGAAATGGCATAAACAATTTAAAAATAAATCAAAGCTTTAATAAAAAGTTGTTCTTAATTTTTAATATTTATTGCCAAAACCCCTAAAATATTTGGCATGGCTTGAATTTTTAATTTTAATTTGTTTCTTTGCATGTTTTCAGTGAGCAAAAAGCACTAATATATATGTACATTTATGTATATGTATGTATGTATATACATACCCAGTTGACCTTGGCTTTCGTTAATGACATCAATTTCGGATATATCTCGAACATTTATCGAGTAAAACTATCGAGAATGGCACTCAAAAAATGAATCGAAAAAAGTTCACCAGTCGCTCAGTTTTGTCCCAAAAAACATCTAGATCTAGAACTTTCGCCAGCAATATCAAAAGTGAGAGAATATCGAACTAATTTCGATATTGCAAAAAGGCACAGCAGAAAAAGTAATAAATTCAGTAAAGTGCGACTTTGACTCGCGCACGAAGGGTTCCGTACGTTGGACTTTGAGAATTTTTTTAATACAGTGTTTTTTTACGTTTTTTTGATTAATTTTCGCTTTTTTCTCGTTTTGGCGATTTTTTAAATTTTGGCGATTTTTTCATTTTGGCGATTTTTTTCAATTTGGCGATTTTTTTTTCATTTTGGCGATTTTTTTTTACATTTTGGCAATTTTTTTCATTATGGCGATTTTTTTAATTTTGGCGATTTTTTCATTTTGGCGATTTTTTTCATTTTGGTGATTTTTTTATTTTGGCGATTTTTTTTGGGTTTGGCGATTTTATAATTTTGAGATTTTTTTGTTTTACCGTTTTTGAAAATTTCAAGAAGTTTGCTCTTACGGTTTCCAAGATACAGCAAGTTATCAAAATTACATAGTCGAAATTACATTAACTGATGGTACACCCTTTAATTAAAATTTTTTAAATTTTAGTGTTAATTGTTGTAGTCTATATAAAAATACACTAACTTTACAAATTTCAAGTGCATATACATACAATTGTATGTATATTACATGGGATTTTAACATTTTTCGTTGCTCGTTTTGGCACACCCTTTAATTTCCAACTCTCATGTATTTGTTGTTGTAGCGGCCAAGGGTCTACACACTGTGTCCAAATTTCAGGTCCGTAGCTCTTACGGTTCTCGAGAAAATACCCTGTGACGGACAGACGGACAGACGGACAGACGGACAGACGGACAGACGGACAGACGGACAGACGGCCAGACGGACAGACGGACAGACGGACAGACGGCCAGACGGACAGACGGACAGACGGACAGCGTAGCGAAAACAATAGGGTTCCTTTTTCACCTTTGGTGTACGGAACCCTAAAAAAGTAATTTGTTTTAATTTATTTATTTTAACTTACTTATTTATTTATTTATTTTTTGTAATTCTTTTGGTACCTCTACACTAACAGGCTGGCACACATACACTCGGCTACTGTCACACATTTGAAAAAGTATCGATAGAAGTTCGAAGTTCGGAGCTTTAGCGAACATTCGTTTTTTTTTAGTCTTGCGATCAAATATCTAACAATTTTGTTTCGAAATTTCTTCGCTTTGGTGAGCATTCGTTTTTATCGAATCGCAGGTCAAGTGGGTATGAACAATATTTTCATGGTGCGGTTTATGGCCTCAGCACATAAATTGCGTCATGTGTAAAAATTATGATTAAAATGTGTTTTATTATCTTGGTTTTTTTTCTCTTTGCAACCGCTTAAGTACGCTTTTCCACTGTTAACAAATTATACAAACGTGTTTTACAATTTGGTCTTATACATAAGTATATTCATAAATTGTATCAGATGATGTGGCAGATTTAATGTTGGTTTGATTTATGCTCGTGCCTGCCGAAATACGGTGACAAAATAAAAAAAAATGAAAAGAATAAAACAAATTATGCCATGACACACTTATTTTAGCACGTATGCAATGCAACTGTACTGAAATTCAAAATATACTCGTATTACAAAGTTGGAGTTGAACAAGAAATTATTTAAAAAAAAAATGTTAATTTAAATTAAAAGCTTTACAAAAGTGTAAGGCCACGAAATTTTTTTAATTATACAAAATGGCTCTTATCTTTGTGGCAGCTTCATTATACCATTATACAGGGTCTCTGGTGGCAAATTTATATTTTTAAATACGATTATTTTACAAAGCAATAAACGGCGCGGAGAGAGGGTGGTGCTGTTGGAATTATAGATTGTGAGGAGTGTGGTCGAGTGAGAATTTGTGTGGAGGAGACATTTTTTAAGAGTAATGATTCTTTTGTAATTGCTCGTCTATAATTTTGTTCAAAGTTCGGTATTCGGCGAATACGTGAATTTAATTTGTTCGTGGATGCATTGATTATTCGCAACTGCTTCGGCTATGAATGTCCCATGGCTAGGGCCCAGTCCATTTTCAAGGACTCCCGAAAACTTTGAACTGGTTGAAAGAAGTTTAAGTGAAAATCCGCAACTTGCAGTACGGAAAAGAACAGGCTCACTGGGACATCCAAGAGCGATTGTTCATGAAATTTTAAAAAAGTATCTGAATTTCCATCCTTTTAAAATTCAAATCGCTCAAGAACTGAAAGTAAGTGACTTTGATTTACGCAAAAATTTTTGTGAAACGATGTTGTAGCGTTTTCGCACTGTAAGTCCCATTTTTTGCAGCGACGAGGCTCATTTTCACTTAAACGGCCACGTGAACAAGCAAAACTGCAATTACTGGTCTCCAAAAACCCATAATCCTCGATTAAAACATCAAAAACTATTGCATTGACCTAGGGTAACTGTTTGGTGTGCCTTATCCGCATATGAGATAATTGGATCATTTTTTTTTCGAAAATTCTCGGGGCCAGGTGACGAATGTCAACGGTGAAAATTATCTGTGAGCTCATCTATTGTACTCTTCACACACGTGATTGCACCAAGATGGGGCGACTGCACACTAGGGGTACAACTTTTTTACAATTTTTGAAAATATCAAAATGGCCCTATCCATACCATGTAGGGCATAAAGAAACAATAAGAACTGCATCTTTAGATTTTCGATATCGTTGAAAAAGGTTCGTCAAATGCAATTAAGTTTGGGATCAGTAAGTTCTAAAAAAATAAAAATATATTCATAAGAATATAGAAAAAAATATTTTCTTTATAAATTCATTAAATGATAAATAAATTATAAGTTTTTCCATTAAATATTGAATAATATTCTGTATAAATTCAATTAATCGTGATAAAATATTCCAAAATATCGTAGCATATTATATGCAATATGCGAATTTATATGTAGGCCTTGGTACAACATTTGGTTTTCAGACCATTGTTACAATAAAAATGACACAATAATAATTAAATGCTACAATAAAAATAAAAATAAAAAATCTTAAAGGGCTTTCAGAAATCGGCTTCGACGCGGAACGTTTTTGTTCCGAAATGACCTGAGAAAACATATTTCGGTTTCAGCACAACATCGGCTTCATGGTGGTGACAAGGCCTTATTTTGGTTGTACCCCTACTGCACACACAGCCAGAGCTTCAATGAATTTGCTTCGGGAAAATGTCCCCAAAAACTGATCAGTTGCCTTAGGGACATCCCATGGCCACCGAGATCACCCGATCTAACTCCCATGTTACGAAATTCTTTTTGACAAATCTGCGAGCTCATCTATCGTACTCTTCACACACGTGGTTTCACGAGGATGTGGCGACTGCATACACAGCCAGAGCTTCGATGAAATTGCTTCGGGAAAATTTCGCCCAAAAACTGATCAGTTGCCTTAGGGACATCCCATGGCCACCGAGATCACCCGATCTAACTCCCATGTTACGAAATTCTTTTTGCCAAATCTGCGAGCTCATCTATCGTACTCTTCACACACGTGGTTTCACGAGGATGTGGCGACTGCATACACAGCCAGAGCTTCGATGAAATTGCTTCGGGAAAATTTCGCCCAAAAACTGATCAGTTGCTTTGGGAACATCCCATGGCCACCGAGGTCTAAGTCCCATGGAACTACCTCAAAGAGATGGTTTATAATGACAATTCCCAATATCTTGTGGCGCTAAAGGAAAATATTCGTCGAGAAATCAGCTCAATTGAACCAAGTTTACTGCAGCGTGTGGCGCCGAACACAAGGCTCCGTTGTGAACAGTGTATTTAAATCGACGGAAGACATCTGGATGACATACTCTTTAAAAAATAAAATCCCCATTTCCATTCTACGAGTATCGTGGAGAACACAATATGTACGTATATTAATTATATTTTACTGTAGTTTATCAAACAAAAGTTAGAACCTTACTAAAACTTACGAGTTCGACCGATTAATCGGCTTCGGCTTCGGCCTTCGGCCAAAAATTGGTAATCGGCCAACATTCGGCCTATGGCGAAAATCGGCCGATTAGCCGAAGCCGAATATTTTTCATTGCAAGCTTGAAAAATAACATTATTTTTGGTCGTTGCTCGCCGACAGTTTCTATTGTGTTTAACGTTTTGAAAGGGTTGCTTTGAAATACAACCCTGTTGCTTTCTATTTTCTTTTACTTGGACGTTCTTGTGAGTGATCATATGAAAAAGCAATCTAGAAATTGCAAAATAGTTTTATTTTTCTTGTTATGTACCCAATAGATATTACAGCTATTTCAGTGATCTCAAAAAAGCAAACTTTTTTCTTAATTCATATGAAACGTATGTATCATTTTTAAAATTTAAAACATTCGGCTTCGGCTTCGGTTTTGGCCGAAGTTTAGGATTTTAGCCGAAGTTCGGCTTCGGCTTCGGCTTCGGCCAAAAAAAACGCCTTCGGTCGATCTCTACTAAAAATACTATATTACTCGTTTACTTCAATAGTGACACAACTCAAAAAAAAATTCTAGTTTTGCTGAAAACGCTTTTAAAGTTCAATTGACAAACAACTCAATGAAGACGTGAAGAAATATTCTTCTCTCCCCCAGGTATGCAATTTTTGCACAGCAAAAAAATACGAAATGACGAATTATTAGGAATTTTTTAGTCCAAAAAATTTATTTTTTTCAGTTATGACACTTTCGAAGTAAATGAGTTATATAGTACTTTTAGTAAGGTTCTAACTTTTGTTTGATAAATTAAAGTAAAATATAATTTATATATGTATGTTTGTATTTGTATTTGTATTTATTTAACAAGCCTAGCACAACAAGATTGACATCTTATAAATTAAAGTGCTAGTGAGAAAGTACATAATTAAGAGTTCAAATTTCGAGTACAAACATAAAAATCAATAGTTAAATGAAATAAGCATACATCTATTGATACAAAATAATAATAATTATAAAATTACAAAAAAGGAGATGAGAGTATACTAAGGAAAAGATAAAAGTATAAAAGCAGGGTATTACATAAGAAATTAGTTATACAGTTAACAAATAAACGTGAGGAGGAAATTACAAATAACAAACTTCACATTAAGGTTAGCCGAAATATTTTAGGAGCTCATTTCTAAACCGATTTGCGTTGCTAATGGTTTGAATCTGATTTGGTAGCTGGTTCCAAAGAGTAGTACTGTAGATGAAAAACTGTCGCTGCGAGAACGCACTTTTATATTTTTGCTGCATTAATCGTTTTCCTCGCACAGATTTTCCAAATCTTAGTACCTTAAAAAGATAATTAGGCTGTTGGGTAATTATTATTCTATGTAGAAAGATTAGGCACTTGAACTTTAGAAGATTATCAAACTCCATTCGGTTTATTTGATACGAGAAGCGCGAAATTGAATCACGACGTCCTTTGTCGTAAATATATCTTGCTATGTTATTGTAAGCAACTTTAAGCTTCTGAAAGTCACTGCTGGAACAGTTTGCGTATATCTCACATCCATATAGGAGGACAGGTAGAAGGTATGTTTTCGCAAGCAGTATTCTAATGTCACGAGGCGTTGAATACTTAACGACCCAAAGATTTCTAAGCATACCATATATACGACCAACTACTGTCGCTATGTGGTTAGACCAGGATAGCTTATTATTGAAAACGACACCAAGGTTTTTGCAGAAACTTACATACTCAATAAAACTATTGTTTATTTTTATCTGGATCTCACCATTAAGACTTCTATTATTATTGTTAAGAAAAATACACTTAGATTTCGAAGGATTGATACATAGTCCATTGTTCACAGCCCATTTGTTGATCCTAGCAAGATCGCTATTTATGTTATCAACACATGAATGGATATCATTTGCCTTACAGCTACTATAAATCTGCACATCGTCAGCATACATTTGAAGTTTACAGTGTTCTATCTCATCAGGCAAATCATTAATGTACAGACAGAATAATAGTGGCCCGATTATTGATCCCTGTGGAACACCTCTATTTATATTAAGGACTTCTGAATATTTGCCGTTTAATTCAACTGCTTGAGTTCGACCAGTAAGATAGCTTTTTAAAAATTTGAGTGCTGTTGGTGAAAAATTAAATAGTTTCTCTAGTTTCTTCATTAAAATTGTATGGTCGACTGTGTCAAACGCCTTGCTATGATCAAGTAGTACTAAAAATGACACCATACTCTTGTCCAGATCAGCTCTCAAATTTTCGATCACGTCCGTCAGAGCTGTGATACAGCTTCTCCCCAACACAAAGCCAGATTGTACATCAGATAGCAGCTTCCGTTCTTTGAGATACTCATTCATTTGTTTGCTCATTAAATTTTCTATGACTTTGGATAAGAAGGGAAGAATGGCAATAGGTCTATAATCATTATTTTGTTTAGGGATGGGTATCACTTTGGAGAATTTCCACACATCAGGAAATACAGATTTTGTAAGTATCGTGTTAAATAAATGGGTGATAAATGGCAGAAGTTTGGGCAAAATAACTCCTAAAAAGGTGGGATTCACTCCATCGACACCAATAGCCTTTGACTTAATTGAATAGAAACTAACCATGACTTCGCATTGGCTTACGCATCGAAAACTAAAAGTGTTTTCAACTGGAGCTGAGCACAAATCATCATATATGTTGTGTGTCGGTTGAGGGATACTGATGTTTACGAACTGATGATTTAAATAGTTAACATCAACGTCTATATCACGTGAATGGCATTTTTTCTGTCCAATCCCGATTTTTCGTATTTCTTTCCATTTTGACTTGCCATCAATCGCTGAGGAAAATTTTCTTTGGTAGTATAAGCGTTTTGCCTCTCTAATATTTTTAACTACTTCTCTTCTAAGTGATTGAAATAGTTTTTGAAGCTCTGGAGTTTTAAACTTTTTCCATCTGGAGTGAGCAGCATTACGTTCCCTGATTAAGGTTTTAATTCTAGTATTGAACCACGGTTGTTGATCCATATTTATGCATTTATTTTTTAGAGGAACACACATGTCAAATAATGTATTTACATTATCCTGTAGAAAAGAAAGCTGATCATTTACGTCATCAATAGTGTAAATATGGTACCAATCAATGTCTACTAAATGTAGATTCAATAGGTTAAAATCTGTGTTATAGACATCTCTGTATGTATAACGGATTGATTGTTTTTCCACGCAGGTGTTATATGTTACGAATAATAAATCATGATTTGAGAATACAGGCACTGAAATTTGGTCGTATAGTAGAACCCTTGAGTTATCGTTTACAAATACTAGGTCTATCAGACTATTAGATTGCCTGTGATAGTGAGTTGGTGTGACCGTGTTTACAGGTGTTAAGCCTAATGATATCATGGGGTCAATTAGAGGGTTACTTGTTAATAAATTGTTGTTGAAGTCACCAATAATAACAATATCATTATACTGGACAGTTATATTTTCTAAATCATCTAATGTATGTACATATTGTTCTCTAAACATATCACTTAAGAGTTCTGAGTTGTATTCAATAACTTGCTAAATGCAAGTGTTGAAAATAATGCTAATGATGTGATTTGCAATAATCATGTGAACATGTCAATAAAAATAAATACCTGCAGACCAAAAAAAAAAAAAAACAAATATTCCGGTTATGTTCACATTGTGTTTGCATATTTGTCACTCAAACTTTTACTAAAGAAATTTTCACCAACATTTTTCTCATACATAAGTATGTTTCATTTGTCAAAGTGACGTAGACAAACGTACGTACATAAAATACTCAAGCAATAATGCGTAAAAAATATAAAATATCAACTAAAATGTTATTCTAATATTTATTTGAACACCCAGCAATTCGCAGAAATCGTTCTGCATATTAAAAAAACCAAACATGAGTGTAAGTTCTTTATTCATATAAAAAAATATTTTCCACACAAAATCACCAATTTCTAATTATATGGGCTCGGTCGAACTTTAATGCAAGTGCATGTTTTTTTATACCCTTTACCAAATATGGTTTGTCATTCCATAATATTCATATGCGACCCATAAAGTATATACATACATATATTCTGGATCCTTATGAATAGGGAAGACGAATAAGCGATGTTCGTCTGTCCGTCTGTCCGTCCATCCATCCGTCTGGTGTACGTGAAACCGGTTTTCAGAAGCTCCCAGCCTCCATGGTTGGAAAACTATAATTTTTTTTGTCATATAAAAATAACCTCCTAAGACTGATTTTTCCTTTTTCTCTATAAATTCAACATACGTATCATCTTACATTTTAAAATAAAAATATTGGTGTTAGAAATCAGAAAAATCTAAAAGGATGATTCCAGGCTTGGGAAACTTACACTTTTTTTGATATATAAAAGTAACTAGGTCAAATTAGTTTTTGTCTTTTTCTTAAATAAATTAAATATATTTTATGTTTTGGAAAGAAAATTTGAAAAAAATTAAACCACATCTCCAGAGCTGTAAACTTTTAACTTTTTTCTTGATATTAAAGTAGCTAAATAAAACAATTTTTTTAAATTTGTTTTTAAATATTTCAAGTTTTAGGAAGTTCTTTACTCTAGATTTTTTTATATACATACATATGTTCAATTTTTATTTAAGTATAAATGAAGGTTTGTGCCATGTTGCTTGTTATGATCTCCGCACAGTTGTGTTTTAAATTGATGGTCTTTCGTTGACAGTTTGTAACGAGTTATTATTAATTTTTAGTAAATAGAGATAACAATAAAATTTATCGCTAAAGAACAGTCCTAACTATAAAATTAATTAAACAAAATCGAAAAAATTCTTTAGGAACGAACGTTTACATAATTCTGCGATATATACCTTTTGCAATAGGATATTTAAATTGAGACACTTAATAATTTTGCAACATCAAAGATTATTAAATGAAAGTTACATAAAACTTAAGTGTGATTTAAGTATACAAGGTTGGGCATTTAAATGTCTCTCAACTTTGTACTGAAAAAATGAATTCGGTACTTAAATGGATTTTAAAGATAAATGACATATAATTGATAATATAGCTAATTGGGCCTAAGACTATTTTATAGGATTATTAAATAGTAGCACGGTTTTAGAATATCTCGAGTGCCATTGAACAAGCAGCAATGTTTTGATATTGCATGACGTGACGTCATTTTTGACAACTGGAATAAGGGTGAATGTAAAATATTTCTTAAATACAGAGCGTAGAATAAAATATTCAACTCATTGCTGATATCGAAAAAAAATATTTAATCTAAAAATACCGAGAGGTCACTTACTAAAAATTGCACTAGAGCAAAAAATTATAAATTTTTTCACAAAAAAAATATGTATGTATGCGCTTATGTATGTATCTGTATACTATTACTACATTGGTGAAGGGTATATAAGATTCGGCACAACCGAATATAGCACTCTTACTTGTCATACATCGATACGATTCAAAATAAGTCCCCTTAATGAAATACATGAGATGGTTTTTCTAAGAACTAAAGGGTGCCTATCAGAGAACAGCAATGAGTAGTGAAAAAGTGTGTAGAGTTGAATCATGACTTGCAATTATGCGCACTCATACTTCTGGCAATGTTGTCTCGAAAGTTTGAAGTGCGCATCGAACTCAAACTTAGCAACATTTATGACGTTATTGATTTCGACTCTCCTTAACTCAATGACTATGGACGATGCAAAATAAGTATGATTCCCTTTTGGCTTTTTTTTTGTTTTTTTTTGCAGGAATTAAAAAACTACTGCTGCAAACTGCTTAATGACTAACCTCCTTATGCAAAAACGATTGTTAAACTTAAAGTTGGCAAAACCGGCTTTAAAGCATGCTTTAACTTTAACAATCCTTTTTGCATAAGGGCATAAACTTTAAAATAAACATACATGCATGAGTTGAGTGAGCTGAATCAATATGAGTAGTATAAGTGTTTTCTTGAAATTAGAAATCAAACTGAGGTGATTTATGAGTGTGAGTGTGGCATGACTATGATGTCGACGTCGCATTCATATTTATTTCAACCTATGTATATTAATAAATCAATGTCATCGTGAGTATGCGTTAATTGTTGTATTTAAAATTTTATGAGTCAGTATGAATAGCGAAAAAACGATTCATTGCCGATCACTGGTGCCTGTACTCACAATTATGTCAATCTTTTCAAACTCACTTGCGAAACGTGATTGTGTAAGTAAGTGTGTGCAATTGTAACATGTAGAACAATTATTTTCGTCAGTTTTATAAAACCAAATAAACGTGTTACAAAAAGAAGTGTAAATTAAAATGTTATGTAGAAAAAACTTCAGTTCCTAATCCCGATAATACATGCACATTTTTGTGTAGTGCTTATGAACACGCGTTTGCTAAAATAAAGTTGTATTAATCCCTTAATATCGTTAAAAGCCGTTTCACACTATAATACTTTTGATGCATTCCTAATCTAATTTCTGTTTCAAAAATTTCAAAAGACAATAACAACTCAACATGTCAGAGTTGCATTTTCCACAAAAGTATTAATACTTGTATTATAGTGTGAAACGGCTTTAAGGGATTAGTGTCATAAGAAGGAACTAACTAGTACGTATGATTTTTAAAGATGAAACGACAGACGTGCCTCGTACGCATTAAAATTTTATCAGCATATATAAACACACAAAATACCAAAGTTCTAAGGAGTTGTTCTAGCAAAAAATATTTACGGTAAACACTGCTTTGCTTTCTACTTCAAGAATTAAAATATATTTTTATATATGTATGCATGTCCTTCTAGAGATATGTATGTCAAATACTAAACTTGGTTGCACTGCCTTATGAGATGTAGTTCGCAGGACCATAAATATATTTGAATCAGCAATTACCTCAATAGTTTCTGCTTGGCGGCAGAGAGTGTTTAGAGCTGTCAGACATTAATAGAATATCATAAGAAGTTTCAGCTTCACTAAAAACTTCGTCACCATCGGCTGTGCCACTTAAATTTACTTAAGTTTGATTGCAAACTAAATATATTATCATTAAGGGCGACTTTTTGGGAACGAGATTAAGATTAGTTTATTTCTCTAATTAGCTAATCCGAAAATTAACTTAATCTTAATTAATTGAGTTTGACATTTTTGAGTGGTAGTTTAAATTTCTTATTATGTGTAGTATTACCATACTGAGGAACAAAATAGTGGCAACATTTTCAGTGCAAAAGTCATACATGTTATCAACACTTTTGATTTTTGTGGGAAGAAGAAGAAACTGACATATTTTATTATTTACAAGTAAAATATTGCGCGTGTTAAAGGAAATATATAACTAATATGAAATATATATATTTATTTATGTGTTTTTAAATTGTTTTATCATATAATTTTTACAAAAAAGTATATATTTCACCAGTGTATGTTGTCAATATTAATATAAGATTAAACCACCACGATTGGCCGCTTAAACTACCAAGTAAACCCATATAATCGACTACCCAAAAATCACAAATGAAGATTAAGGTTAATTTAATCTCTAATCTTGAACTCAAAAAGTCGCCCTAAGTGTATTATTTCTGCTCACTTTCATACACGAAAAGTTGTTATGTATTATTATTATTCAAACTTTAAATAACTCAATATTTTGTGTCACTCTTTATAAGGAATCTGAGTTTTTTGTGATTGAAATATAAAAATATTTTATGCAACAAAGGATTTAGAGATTTATTTCTCTTTTTGTCTATATTAGTAGATAAAATCTTTATCAGCTTATTCTTGCAATTGACAGATGCTATGCAAGTGCATATGTATGTATATATGCATGTATATATGTATGTATATGTGGATGCATGCAGTATGAAACGTTTATGTATGTATTTTACATGCACGTTTACTTTTGCTGTTCGCAAATACGAAGGCCAATTGGGAATTATTTAACAGTAGACTGTTAATCAATATCATTTTGTTTTTGCTTCTCTTTAAATTTTAGGAAGTGTTTTTTTTTTTTGCCTAAAATTAGTTTTGCAATATTTAACTTGCTTGAACTTTATTCATTCCCAGCAATGCACTCACTTACTTTCTTGTTTGAAAAGTTACAAGAACACGCAATTCCATAAGACCTTGTTGACATATTTTTGAGCACATACTTTCTTGTCTTTCTTTTTTTTTTGTTTTTGGTTTGAAATTTTAGTTCTTAAAAAATGCTGTATATTGCTGGCAAAGAAATTTTATTTATGATTTAAGCTTTTTTCCTCTTATTTGTTGTTTAAAATTTTTCGTAATTAACATTTAACTTGTAATGAATACTAACGAAGCAAACTTTCATAAGTTTTCAAGTTACCAAACAGATACACACACACACACACACACACACACACATTCATATGGTACATAAAACTTGCATAACTACACCGACAATAACAAAAATTGTCTATGCACACGAAAAAAATTACGGAAGTCTGTATACATGCATACTATATACAAGAAATGTTGCATTTAGTATCATCAAACTTTGTGATACTCGTACTAAATTAAAAGCATTTTAGCAATTTATTGTATCCCTGTCGGAGAATGTGTGGTTGACTATAAAAATAGTCAACTTATAGTTAACTTTTCTTAGACTGACTAAAAGCTAACTGCAATGTCATCCAGAACAAACCCAAGATTAATTCTTAAGTTGTGTACGTAATCGAATTTGATGAGAGCCAACAAATTTATTCTCAGCTACTTTGAAACTCATTTCAGTTTTATATTAACATTTTGCTGTTGTTATTTTAGATGGCAGCTTAGCCGAGTGGTAGCGCGTTGAGTACACAACGTGTGATGTTACATGTTCGAACCCCGGAAAATCTTTTTTAATTTACTGACTACCAGGTGGTTTAAAAAATTCAACTTTAAGTTAGCTGAAAGTAGTGCAGAGTGAGACAATTGACTACCGCCTAGGACATCGCAATGTTAAAATAGTCAGTTGATTACATTGCAAGGTAATCCAAGTATCAGTCCGTACTAGTTGCGAAATAGTTAGCTTAAAGTTAGTTTAAAGTTAACTGAATTACCGACAGGGTTATTATATACGTATGTATGTATTTGTATGTATATTTATCTTTAACTTAGGAGATGAAATATAAGCTTTAGGGGTTCACATATGAGTGACAAACCTGTACAAACCCTTAACATTTTTGATACCGCGTATAACAAGTTGCAAAGTAAAATTGGCATAATGATCAATTTCTTGCGACAATAATTAACCCACTACATGCTACAATAACCCACTTGCCCTGAGATTCGATAAAAACGAATGCTCACTAAAGCGAAGAAATTATAAAACAAAATTGTTCGATATTTGTTCGCAAATCTAAATAAATTCGAATGTTCGCTAAATCTCCGAACTTCGAACTTCTCTCGATAGTTTTTCGAATGTGTGACGGTAGCTGAGTGGAAGTATGCCAGTTTGTTAGTCTAGAGTTACCAAGTTCGAAGCATGACAGCACTGTAAGTTAAAAAATAAAATAAGAACACATACCTACATATGTGCAATAAATGAACAGAAACAAATTTGCCGCGATAGCCTAGTGGTGCTAGTCTAGAATGGAGGTACCATGTTCAAATCCTGCTGCTTAAGTTAAGGTTTAAAAAGCAATAAATAAAATAAGTAAACTTAAAATGAATAACAAAAATTTTAAATACCTCCGATATATCTAGAAAAGATGTGATATCTTCTAAGCGGTGGGACCGATATTCTTCAAGCATAGCTAAGAATCTTTTCGATCTTGTCACCTTTCAAACAGAAAAAACTAAATCAAAATATGTAGGTCCAGGCGTTTGGTGTCTGCGTCGACACGGACAGACACACAGATACACAGACACACACTACAAACTTATAACAGCACTTTTTTCGGTCCCCCGACCGAAATAATAAATAAATTCAAAAATAAAATAATTTGTTTACTTTTTCTGCTGCATTTTTGCGATATCGAAATTCATTCGATAATCTCTCACTTTTGATATTGCTAGCAAAACTTCAATTTCGGATATATTTTGTGACAAAATTGAGCGACAGCTGAACTTTTTTCGATTAATTTTTGAGTGCCACTTTCGATAGTTTTACACGATAAATGTTCGAGATATATTCGAAATTGATATCAATAACGAAAGTCTTGGTCAACTGGGAATACAGGTAACTTCGAAGCGTCAGCTGATCGAGTTTTTTATTTAATTGTTTCATGATGTGATCTGCCCAATGTTGTCTATGTTTTACCAATACACGTGCCTAGTGACTATTAAAGCTATACTAATACAAACATAGATTTGCAAACACAAGAGAACATGCAAGAGCATTTCTCTTGTTTTCTCTTGACTTTTTGACAGTTGGCATCACAAAGCAGCAATAAAAATCCCTATTGTTTTATTTGTTGTACATTTGCTGTAGATTTGCGGGTATCTATATTAATGTAATCACAATGGACTTGATTGGGTCTCCGAGTGGAAGTGTGGTATAGCACCACCCTTTCTTCCTAACCAATATTATTGTATCATGATCCACTACTACAGTTGAAAGGTTTTAAATTAAAGTAACGCTTAATAGCAGAATTCAAAAAGAGAATTTAATAAGAAATGTGTGCTTAATTTATATGAACATACATATATTTTTTTTCTGAAGAGTCTTCAAATAAAACTTGTTCATCAAATGTGTAAATGTAACTCTAATTGAAAAATGTAACTCTTGACTATTTTAACTATTTGCTTGTCTGATAATTAATTTAATTTCCCCTTAGTACGAGTATCTTTTTTAACGCGTTTTCATTTTTTTTTCAATGATTATAGTTCAATGAAGCTTATCTATGTTTTTGCAATTATAAAATTTATACAGATATAAAATTTCTTTTTTAAATCACAATAAGAAAAAAGTGGTTTTTACACAAATCGATTTCACGCATTGTGGTCTTTTGGTTTAAACTCGCATTTTTATTTAGTTCTGCGTTTTGTTTTTTGTAGCCATTTTACTGATTGACTGATTGAATGCATTCTTGTACTACTTTGTTTGTGCAAATTATTATTAATGTTAGTGGTGGTGCAAAAGATAAAGCGCAATATACTCGTATGTAATAAAATATAATATTTGTCCAATTCACAAGCTCAGTCGTGTGGTTTATCGTTAAAAAAAAAATCCAAAAGAAAGAAGAAGAAGAAAGAAAAGCGATATTTTTATGCGCTTGTGAAATTACAAATTTGCTGTATCATTAATTTATTGTGTTCTTAAGTGTCGGAAATTTAATTTGACCTTCATTTCGTTTGATAGAATGAAATTAATCAGGTATGGGAATTTTAATTTGATAGCATGAAATTTATCAGGTATGGGAATTTTAATTTGATGTGAAATAGTCATAAGTTTATCGCTATAGGCAATTTTTATTGAATTAGTTTGAAAATTAAATGGAAATGAGTTAAATACTTGTATGTATTTCTCATTAAGAAGAATTTCTTTGGTGGTGTCGTTTATCACTAGAGTTTTTCTTTTCCCGGACTTTTTCATTTCCCGGGAAAGCGGGAATGACTTTTCGGTTTCCCGGGAATTCCCGCCCAGTACAAAGCAATAGAAAATATTTTTTAATTTAATTTATTTCAACAAAAAACAAATTATTATCCATGAGATCGATTAAACAATAACGTTTTATAAAGGTGTAGAAAAATAGAATGGATTCATATCGAATGTAAATTATTTGCTAGGTTTTGTATAAGTTTCTAAGCCTACTATGCTTATTTATCTTTTGTGATTTTCAATAATATTATTATTTGTAAATTCTCAAATAGTTTTTGAAAGTCTGTGCATAAGATAAGAGGTTTGTGACTGTTTAAAATGTGTGTTTGAAGTCTACTGATGATTTGTTACAGCAACAATGATATGCATATAAACAGCGCTGAACTACCAGCAAATAAATTTTAAATTAAAATAAACTTCTGACAATATGTCGAATAATAAAGTTCTTAAATGTTTTATAAACACATCAGTAAAAAAATTATACCTTTTCCGTTCTTTATATAATATTAATAAATAAATACCAATATTATAAAAAACAAATTATACGAGTATTATTAAAAAAATAGTACAAAATATTTCTATGGAAATAGGACTTTAGTACAGAATAAGCTGTTAATGCTGTTAGTCGTACTTTTTACCAAAGAGAATCTGTAATTGTTTTTAATATTTCTTGTGTTGTTGAATTGAATGTTGAACGTCGCATTCCGATTTTTGCAAATAAAGCCCTCTAAGTCTCAGAGCGCATGTGTGCCAAATGTAAGCTTAGTTGCTGTAAAGCTTTAGCTATTGTGCTAGTGCCATCACCTTATTATTGCACCATTGCATTCATAAAGTGAATAACGACACTCATCAAGGTATGTATGCATACAAACTAAAGTTGCCATAAAAAAATAAAAAATCCCGGGAATTCCCGCAAAAATTTCCCGGGATTTCTTTCCCGGAAAATCCCGTATGGAAAACACTATTTATCACATATTTAAAACATTTTTCCAAATTAATCTAACAAATGAAATATTTCCACACCTGGGGGTCGATTCTGAATTTATGATAAAAATGAAGTGATAAAAAATTTATCATATTCACTTCACTTGACAGGTAGTTCTCATAAAAACTAAAATCAGAATCGCATTTTCAATGAAGTGATATTTTATTTTTCATTTTCACGATTTCACAGAAACAGAATCGACCCCCTGGGCTCTAAAAAAATATATATGGGCATTTCCATGAAAATGACAACCACGACTGAAAAATTAAAAAACTTTGAAATTTTTTTTAAAATTTGTCAAAGAGGAAAAAATCACTCAAATTTTACTATGCAGAGGTATTAAAAGCTTATAAAAATTTTTCAAGAGCAAAAATAGCTGTTTAAACTGATCATCTCTTTGATTAATGTTAAGAAATTGCAATCACCTATTTTTTCTTAATTAGCGACTCGATTCAGGTATTTGTAACATTACAATTATACTTTAAAATTAATGTTACAACAACAATGAACAAGATCCATGAGGAAAGAGAAAATTTAGAGTTCGATAAGCGGTATTTTTTTGGTTTGCTTTAGATGCTATTTTAATGTCACGTACGCGGTGCAAAAACATTATTTCTGTATGTCATTTGAAGTTGACCGGTCGCAGCTGTTTCAAAATAAAAGTTCAAAGTAGGATAATTGTCGCAAATAAATATTGTTCGAAATTTTTTCTCAATTTAGTTTAATAAAAATTTTATAAGCATTTAAAGTTCGTCACGTACGCTATTCTAAGTATTAAAATTGCAATTGAATGTATCAGCGTTAACTTGATAATTATCAGACATGTTCTGAAAATCACTTTTTGTGAAAGTGAATTGAAAATACAAGAAAGGTGTTCTGCACATATAACTTTTTGCATTTTTGTGATTTTAAACCGGTCAGCTAAATGACTGCCGATTTGAAATCACTTGGTTATTTTTTCAATCACTTTATTTTGAAATTCTCAATTGATTAATTAAATGAATAACTTAATATCTTCTTTATTGATTTTTATAGTAAAATGGGCAATTTTCTACGAAAGAATTTATGAAGTTATGAAAAAAATTTAAAACTCTTAATTTTGCAAAAATGTTGTTATTTGCTTTGTAATTTACATTTGTGATATTGCAGTTACAAAAAAAACAAAACGTCAGCTGTTTTCTTCTATTTTTTAAAGGGTAAAATCACACAGAATCATTCAGAATGCCATAAAATCACAATTGTGATTTTAAAATCACAAGTAAACAGTATGTAGTAAGAAATGAAGTTGACTCTTTATTGTTTTTATTGATATTTTCACTGAATACATATTTTTGTTTTGTTTTTAAGTTTTTGTATGCATATATTTCTGTGGCAATATATAATAATGGCTTAAGTTGACATAAGTGCTTTTTAATTTTATTACATATTCTTATTCTCTTCTTCAAGATCTATCATTTAAACTATACCCATTTATATTTTAACTTAAGTCTTCTTGGAAAATAATACATAAGCAATAACATCTTAACTCAAGTTAATTTTTTTAAGGTAGCTACATCAATATTAAAATATTTGAGCATTTAAACTTGTATACACTTAAGTTCAATAACTAACAGCCCATTCAAATTATTCGTCATTAAAAAAACTTATGCGGAGTTTCTACAAGTCAGGCAGACGACTCGTCTAGAAAATTTGTATGAAAGTCACTCAAGAAAATGAGTGCTTTCCATGTAAATTTTATACTCAAGTCGGTCGTCTGGGTTGTAGAAACAGGGAGTTATATTTAAGCTCATCTCATCATCTTTTTGAGTGATTTTCATACAAATTTTCTAGACCAGTCGCCTGCCTGACTTGTGGAATCTGCACATAAGCTTTTAAAAAACTATCTTATTTCAGGTTTTCCGCATTTTTGAATTTAACCTAAATCACTTATCTCGACTTACTATCAATAAAAATTATTTTGCCTTTCAATATAATAGCTTAAGTTTACTTTAGTTTTTATTTTTCTGCCAATGGATTTTTTCATAACATCTTAACCAAAAAAACAACGAATAATAACTAATAAAATCGTTTCTTTTTTATAAAATTAACAGTTTTGTTCTAAATAAATGTGCATTTTTTTCGGTATCTAAAAATTTTATATAAAAACCAAACACAATTTATTTTAGACGAAACTCATAATATCTCAAAACACGAAATTTCGACTCAAGCCAATATTATTTATTGCCACAGATTAAAAAAAAATTTTTACTTAAGAATATTATAAGAGAAAAATCCGTCACGTACGCTATGTCACATACGCTATTAAACTTCATTCATTATAAAATCAGCCAAAAGTCTTTTTTATTTCAAAATTACTGATAATAAAGGAAAAATAGTTGGCTTCGTGTAAGAAATTTAAAACAAGAAAAAAAACTTCACAATTCGCAGATTTTCGTACACTTTTACATGCATATTGATACCAGTTCCGTTTTATGTCACGTACGCTAGCCCTTATTTCCCTCGATATTTTGGACAACAGGGTTCCAAATTTAATAATTTTTTTTTCGATTATAGTACGACCGGAATGGAACATAACAACAAAATGTTTTTGAGTTACTTCTATTTTTTTAGAATATATTTCACTTTGTAGGCGTACAAATGTCACGTACGCTGACATGGAAATGCCCATATATAAAATTAATCATAAAGCGTGTTTATTTAGAGAGTCACAACTTTTAGTTGGCATCTCTGTTTTATTTGAACACACATTTAACAGCTGATAGTTGCTTTTTGTTTAATTTGCTTTGAAATTTCATTACGAATCAAAATAATTGTTCTGTTAGTCAAACTCATCGTTCACTTTTTACATTTTATGGCGCACATAATCGTCGTTCAGAGCGGCTAATTCAAAGACCAATAGATTGTTTTTGGACCACATTTTCTGTTACTGATAATGTGCATCAGAGAAGCGCAATGAGTAGTTAAAAAGTGAGTAGAGTTGAATCATGACTTGTAACTCATACTTATTGCAATGTTGTCTATGAATCATATTCAGTCGAAAGTTTGAAGTGCGCATCGAACTCATACTTACCAACATTTATGACGTTGTTGATTTCGACTCTCCTTAACTCAATGCCTATGGACGATGCAAAATAAGTATGATTCACAATGCTAACTTCGCATACGAACATTAAAGTTCTCATTATGAGGTTATGTGTTTGCTTTTTTTGTTTTTTTTTTTTTGCAGGAATTGAAAAACAACCCTATTTACTACTATTGTATACTACTTGCAAACTCTTTAATGACTAAAACTTTAAATAAACATACATGCATGAGTTGAGTGAGCTGAAACAATGTGAGTAGTATAAGTATTTTCCTAAAATTATAAATCAAACTGAGGTGATTTATTAGTGTGAGTGTGGATATCTTTGATGTTGACGTCGCATTCATATTTATTTCAACCTATACTTATAAATCAATATCATGGTGAGTATGCGTAATGCTAGGAACACAACTGGGACGAACGACGAATTTTTCGGTGCGAACTTTCGTCATAAAAAATAAAACACATTTGTGCCGTACAACGAAATTCGTCGTGCGTGACGAATTCTGAGATAGATTTATTTCTAATTTGTACGCCGACGAACGACGAAAAAACAATTTTCTCTCTCTCACTCTCTGTCTTTGTACACACAACAACCAAATTTATCAAATATAAGAGAGGAATTCGCTGAGTAAATTCTTCGTTGTTGTGCTTCACACGACGAATTTACGCAGCGAACTCTTATCGACGAATTCGTCGACTTGGACGAAATTCTTCGTTCGTCCCAATTGTGTTCTTAGCATAAATCAGAGTAATTGATTTTAAATGATGTCTACTCACTTATATGTATTTAAAATTTTATGAGTCAGTATGAATAGCGAAAACATGATTCATTGCCAATCTCGGATGTGCATCCCGTGAGACGCCGAACAATACGCACTGAAGAAGCTGTAGCCGATGTACAGGAAAGCATTGAAGATGATCCTAATCAATCAATTCGTCGACGTTCTCAGCAACTAGTGTTGTGTCCTTCCACTTTATGGAACATTTTACGAAAGGATCTTGGCTTAAAAGCTTTTAAGATTCAACTTGTGCAGGAATTAAGGCCAAAATAACATCGTATGCACCGCCAATTCGGCGAATGAGCTGAAGCACAAATTGATATTGATTTTGAATTTCCATTAAAAATTTAATTTTTCGATAAAGCCCATTTCCGGTTGAATGGGTACGTAAATAAGCAGAATTGTCACATTTGGAGTGTGAAGAATCCAAAAACTTTTGTCGAAACATCATAACGTCTATAGAAAATTACTGTAGTTTAAGCTATATGGGCTGGCGGAGTCATTGACCCATATGTCTTCAAAACCGAAATGGTCAGAATGTTACTGTAAACGGTATAGGAACATGATTCAAAATTTTCTCTGACTGGACGGATCCATATGCCACACAGCGGGCACTATAATTGATTTACTCAAAGAAACATTTGATTAGAAAATAATTTCACGTAATGGCCCAATTAATTCGCCCCCAATATCGTGTGATTTAACCCCATTGGATTATTTTCTTTGGGGTTATGTTAAGTCACTTTTCTACGTCGATAAATCACAAACAATTGAACAGGCCATTAAATTTTGATTAAATACATATTAATTTTGAGAAAAAGTGCGATAAAAATATTAAAATTTAATATGAAAAAAAAATTCCCAATAAAACAAAAATTATAACTGCCTCTTTTATAAAGAAATATTTTTGGTTTATAAAAAGGTTATAAAACAAACTTAGGAAGGTTTGCATATGTTAATGTCAAAAGCTTCAAAAACATATGATTCTGTTATTCAGTATATGGTAACATTTAATGAGAGTCTCACTATCTAAAAATTAGAGTACATATCGCACACTAAATCGTAAACAGTCACAAATCAAAATTATCAAAGTGGTTTTCCTTTTTTATAAATCAGTTACCTGAACAAAACCTTGAACGACCACCACAATTTATTTGTTTTTGTGTTGCATACTTGCGTCATTTGTAGAGTGTCAACAGTTGTTTGCAACTACTCAGCGTCTGAAATTTTTTGAGTTGTGACGCTTTATGATTTAGTGTGCGATATGTATAAGAATAAAAATTGCATTTACGAATTCTCTATTACCCCGCACCAATCATTTATTAAACAATGTTGTATATTATTGTGGTGAATGTTTATATGGGGCAATAAAAACATTTTAATTTTTATCGTTTGCTGCTGCGCTACCAGCAACCAACAGAAATACTACAATTATTCTCTCTTAAATGCGAAACTTTATCGAAAATGAGGTCGGCACGTACCCGCATAGTTTGAGAACGCCGTTTGAAAAATAAAGTAGTGAAGGGGTTGAGTCAGGAATAATTTTATTGACACACAATGAAGATGGTTCACAAGTGGTGGGGAAAAGTTTTCACTGATTACTTTTTTCACTTTATTGCACTTTTTCGTTTAAGTTTTAATTTTTATTTTTATTTGTATTTTTTTAAATTAACTCTTTCGCGCTGGAAAAATTAAATAATTGTTGGTTGTGAGTTATAAGTAAATATATTTTTAAAGTACAGACATTTTTCTCGTTACACAAGATTAGACTTTTAATTCTGTTTCATTTAACATACATATGCATCCTATTTTATTTCATATTATTATACTGAATTTTATGTTGTAAATTTTTAGAAATCAAATATAAATTTGTGCCCAATTGGAGTGACAGATAATTTACTTTAACTTTTTACTTGTCAAAGTGTCAAATTATGTCTGCTACTTCAATTCTATATTGAAAAGATGATAAAAGGAAGGAAAAAAATCGTTCAAGATTACTACAATTTAGCAAGAAAATTTTTTGATAGTTAAAGTCAACTTTAGTTAAAGTGTCCTTTAAACTTTTTGCATTATTATAACTGTCAAATAATATAAATTCTTATCTTATATCTTATTAAGAGCGCACAACATGATAAAATAATGCATAAATGTAATTCGCAGCGGATTGGGTGAATATTGGTTGCCCCTCTTCTCAACTTAACCTAACCTAATATACATTATCAAGTTTAGGCAATCTGGTAACACTGCAGTTTAGACCGAGTACTTTTAGTTTGAAAATATTTTTTGTTAATTTGTGTTATATTTTGTTTTCTTTTATTTATTCCGTATCACATTTCATTTTATTAACCCCCGACCAAAAAAAGGGGTGTTATAAGTTTGTAGTGTGTGTCTGTGTATCTGTGTATCTGTGTGTCTGTCCGTATCCACGTACAGCCCAAACGACTGGACCAATTTTGATTTAGTTTTTTCCAGGGACCGAAAATAACTGTTAATTTTGAATTTTTGCTTAAAAAAATGTCGGAGAATGAAACCAAGTATACCATTTTGAAAGTCTTGGACCAAATTGTCAAAAAATGCGATGCTTTTTAAAAATCTGATTTTTATTTTTTCAGACAAAAATAACAGTTATTTTTTGATTTTAATTTTTTTGAGCAAAAATAACAGTTATTTTTTAACTTTTATTTTTTCTAGCAAAAATAACAGTTATTTTTTAACTTTTATTTTTTCTAGCAAAAATAACAGTTATTTTTGACTTTTATTTTTTCAAGCAAAAATAAAAGTAATTTTTTGACTTTTATTTTTTCGAGCAGAAATAAAAGTTATTTTTGTATTTTCAACCCCTTTGACAAAGAAATTATTATTTAATATTCCAAATATTCTTTTCTAAATAAGTAAATTTAACGATTCTCTATTGCAAACGCGCCAAAATTTATAATAAATATATCACAAAATAACTTTTATTTTTGCTCGAAAAAATAAAAGTCAAAAATAACTTTTAATTTTGCTCAAAAAAATTAAAGTCAAAAAATTACTTTTATTTTTGCTTGAAAAAATAAAAGTCAAAAATAACTTTTATTTTTTATCGAAAAAATAAAAGTAAAAAAATAACTTTTATTTCTGCTCGAAAAAAAAAGTCAAAAAATAACTTTTATTTTCTGACTTTTACGATAAAAGTTATAACAGTTACGGTCCCTGGTTTTTTCTGTTGGAAAAGTGACTTGATCGAGATGGTTCTTAACCATGTTTGAAGGAAATCGGTCCAGCCGTTTAGAAGATGTCACATCTTTTCTAGATAATTCGGAGGTTTTTAAAATTTTTAATTTTTGTTATTTATATTGAGTTTAATTTTGTGCAAAAGCTAAAATAATTTAAATTTATGTAATTGGCCTAAGACTGCTGTTGTTTTAACATATCTACAGTAGAAAATTATAAAAATCACTTGCTGCCGCCATAGAAGTTTTGCTTACGCCACAATACATACATACATATGTAAATGCTCGAGTCAATATGGTAATTTTTAAAAGTTTTTTTTTTTCCTATTAATACGAAGATATTGATAAATATAATACCGTCAGGCGGCTAATACTAAACCAATAATAGTACACCGCCGCAGATTATTTTTTGCGGCACAGATTTCTGGTCAAGGCGAATTGATAAACAGGTGGTGGTGAACTTATCGCTTCAACATGTACAATAATACACAAAACAACATGCCATTCATTCGTCCATTTTAAAATAACCCCATCTATCAATAAAAGAGTTCACTAAAATAAGAAATTCTGTGAAGTGCGACGGTAAATACGGACACTACATACATATGTGAAACTGTACGAACTTTAGCCTATTTAATCGAATATATTACCTGTATCTGTACCAGTACCTGGATTCAATAACTTTTATTACGATAATCATGTCGCTATAATAAATATAACGAACATTTATTGATTTCGCTATCCATTAATATATTTTAACGATATTCGCTGTCGGTTGAAGCAATAAAATTCAGATCTCAAACTCAAATATATTTAGTTTTTCCTTAATTATTCTTTGTGCTTTTTTCTTTATATTGACATTTTTTATGCAGAGATGCCACATGATACACAATTAAATGGTGCGTAAAAAAAGATATACACTATCGTTAAAAAGATATTACAGAATCACATTATCGTTACAGCAAACGAATAAATATATCGATAAATATTACGATTTTCGCTTCGCAAAAAGTTACTGAATCCAGGTACTGATGTAGACATTTTTTTTTAAATTTTAAATTTTATTGAAAAAAAATTTATCCAAGATTTTGGTTTTTTTTAATTTTGGCGCTTTTTTAGCTTTTGGCGTTTTTTTTTTTATTTTGGTGATTTTTTTTTTTTGTTTTTTTGCAAAACATATTTTTAGTTTTAACTATTTTTAGGGTTCCGTACACCAAAGCCGAAAAGGAACCGAATGGTTTTCGCTACGCTGTCCGTCTGTCCTTCACAGGCTATTTTCTTGTGAACCGTAAAAGGTAGGGACCTGAAATTTGGACATAGTGTGTAGAGCTTTCGCCGCTACAACAACAATTATATGAGAGTTAAAAATTAAAGGGTGTTCCAAAACGAGCAACGAAAAATGTTAAAGTCCCATGCAATATACATACAACTGTATGTACATATATAAACTTGAAATTTGTAAAGTTAGTGTATTTTTATACAGACTACAACAATTAACACTAAAATTTAAAAAAAAATCTAAATCAAAGGGTGTTCTATCAGTTAATGTAATTTTGACTATGTAATTTGGACAACTTGCTGTAGCTTGGAAACCGTAAGAGCTAAACTCTTGAAATTTTCAAAAACGGTAAAACAAAAAAATCCCAAAATTATAAAATCGCCAAACCGAAAAAAAATCGCCAAAAACAAAAAAAATCGCCAAAACGAAAAAAAATCACCTAAGTCAAAAAAATCGCCAAACCGAAATAAAATGGCCAAAAATTCAAAAAAATCGCCAAAATTAAAAAAATCCCCAAAATGAAAAAAAAAATGGCCAAAATTAAGAAAATCGCCAAAATTAAAAATATCGTCCAAATTAAAACAAATCGCCATAATTAAAAAATACGTCAAAAACTGAAAATAATCGCCAAAACGAGAAAAAAACCAAAAAATATAATTTCAGCTGAAAAAAAAGACAAAAACGCAAAAAGAAAACGCCATATTAAAAAAATGCTCAAAGCCCAACGTACGGAACCCTTCGTGCGCGAGTCAAAGTCGCACTTTACAGAATTTATTTTAGTTTTTATGCTTCTTTTCGTTATGGAAAATTTTTTTTAGTTTTTTGGTGAACTTTTTATTTTTGCATTTTAACGACTTATTTTCTTTTTGGTGATATTTTTCATCTAAGCGCTTATTTCATTTTGTCAATTTTTCGTTTCGGCATTTTTTTTTTAATTTTGGGATTTTTTAGTTTAAACATTTTTGAAAATTTCAAGAGTTTGCCTCTTATGGTTTCCAAGATACAGCAAATTGTCAAAATTACATTAACTGATAGAATACCCTTTAATTTTGATTGTTTTTTTTTTAATTGGTGTAGTCTGCATATAAATACATTAAGGGTCTTCATGAGAATGCTAAAAAGTGAAATTGTGCACTTTTACACTCTCGTAAATACGAACCTTAATAAATATTTCTATCGATTGCGCAATAGCCGTATTACTTTAATAGTGGAGTTAATGTCGACGTCGTTGACGGCGTTTCAACGCCGAAAAAGTTGAAACAGACTGAACTTTTACGGCGTTGCAACGCGTTGAGATTAACTGCTCTCATACAATTTCATACGATTCAACTTTTTTTTTGAGATTTGACGCTGTCGACGACGTCGACATTAACTCCAGTGTAACACTTATGATTTCTTAAGAAAATATTCTTGAAATTTCTTGTGTAGATGTCATTTATTGTTGAAAAAAAAATTAACCACCCTAATGTGCATACACACAAACATACACATGATACTTATGTATGTACTCAAACAAACATACTCGTATTAACATTATGGCAAGAATTTTATTATGTTCATAATTAATGACTATTAATTTATGGCGTGTAATTTAATGCAACAAATGGTTTTCAGTATTAAGATCTCTGAATAAATTTCACTTAATTAATATTTATTACATTAAGTAGCAGTAATCTAATAATAATATATATATTCCTACTCTATATACATATATGTATATATATATGTATATATAGAGTAGGAATGAGTAATTTATTTTGTTATATAAAGAGGATTAAATTAAATTATTTGAAGCTTATCAGTTTGTAAGAGAAGTAGTAATATGTGCAAAAATTAAAAAAAAACAATTATTATGCAATTTTTTGTTTGTTGTTTGTTTTTTGCCGACGTGATCATCCTCTTGTTGACGTCGACATCTTATACGATAACTTATAAGAAATAAATACGAGTACAAACCGAGCGCTATTTTCGATTTAATCGTAAGTGACTTTTAGTTATAAATTAATTTTTTTTGTTGAAATTATTAAAGAAATAGAAAACAGGGCTTGATAAAAAGAGTTCGCCGTGTACCCTCGAATATGAATTATTATCGCAAGGCAATTGCGAAAAAAAAATATTTTTTAACGGACGTTGGGGTCTCTTATTTAAAGTTTTTTTTATAACTTCGGCATTTACGCTTGAGCTCAAGTATCCCATGCTAGTATTGACTCGCCACATTGTAAATTTAAATTTTGTTTAAATTTTTTCTAAATAGCTTATAACTAAAAAGTAGCAGTGATTAAAAGCAAACATTTATATCAAAAACTAAAAAGATAACAAAAATTAAAAATTTTAAAAACCCCCGATTTATCTAGAAAAGATGTGACATCTTCTAAACGGCTGGACCAATTTTCTTCAAACATGGTTAAGAACCATCTCGATCAAGTCACCTTTCCAACAGAGAAAACTAAATCGGTCCAGCCGTTTCTGCTTTACGTGGACACGGACAGAAACACAGATACACAGATACACAGATGCACAGATGCACAGACACATACTACAAACTTATAACACCCCTCTTTTTGGTCCGGGGCTAATAAAAATGAAACGATAGATTTTTTTTTTTTTTAATCTCATTAAAAAAAAAAAAATCAAAGGATACAACAAAACGTCTCTCTTTTACAACAAACGATATGGAAAACTCGAATTATGTATGTCATGTTTTACACTCGGCAGTTTTACTTGAAGCAAGTCTGAGTTTATAGGAGAGAAAGGAAAGAAGAAAGAAGAGGGCTACTGACTTGCCTGTACAGAAAAGTTACTTCAATTCTGTTTTGTTATTTCATTCGCTGCATTAAAACAATACGAAAACTGAACAAGAAACCGTCTGAGTGTAAACAAATGGGCAGTTTTAAAAGAGAATTGAAGAGAACTGCTTCAAGAAAAACTGCCAAGTGTAAAACATGACTATGTATGTGTGTACTACGAGGGCGGATCAATAAGTCCGTGACTTTTTGAACTTGCCTCGTAGTTATATGAAATGCAACCCTGTTCCCATCAAGTACCACATGTTAATAGACTACAGTCAAATTTTGAGCAAGTGTCCTCATTTACTTTCAGCCGAATTATGAATATTCCCGGGGAGTTTTTTCTCTTCCCTATCATTTCTTCCCGGGGAATAATCCTCCTATTCTAAATAGCAGGGGAATAAGCAAACGCGGGAGAGAGGAAATCTGAATCAGCTGTTTAATGTTTACATTTTATTCTGCAATAAAGCAAGAGTTCAGCAATAGAAATTTAATAAAAATGTTGTGTTTTCATTGCCAATAAGATAGTACGTTAATATAAATATCTTTTTTGCTTAAATAAAAAATAAATAGACAGCTGGGAAAGTGGAGGCTAAAACTGCCCAGGTGCAGATGCGAATGGATTAAATTTCCAATTACTGTGTATACAAAGTAAATTGTAAATTTCATAGTTTTTCTTATCGGTCTTGATATTATACGAAAACAAATCTTCCATTTACCTGCTATGTGAACTTAAGGACGCGTGAAATTTTTAGTGTTTTAGTATTATTTCTACAGGCAGAAGTAGTTCATGTTTTTGAAGTTGATGTGCGCGCAGAACTTGGATAAAAATGCCTAAAACAAGAGAGATATATAACATTCCAGTGCTTATTTAAACTTTTTGTTCTAAACAAATGCATATACCATCGTTTTATAACATTTATTAAGTTGATTTTAAAACTTTTGCATTAATTTCCTTCAAAGTTTTTGGGGAGAAAACTCTCAAAAATTCTCCATCTCCCTCATATTTAGAATACCTACTTTTTTCCCGGGGAGTTTTTTCTCCCTCTCCCTTATGTTTAGAATACCTGCTTCGGGGAAATTTTAATTCATAATAGGAGGAATGGGAAAGGGGAAAAAACTCCCGGGGAATTGCTGTTCAAAATTGGGCTGTTTTTTGTGTTTAACAGCTGTTCAAAACATACAATCTCGTGTATTTTTCTAAAAATGGAAAAAAGTGAATTTCGAGTGCTCATTAAACAGTATTTTTTGCGAAAAAAAACCGCCAATCAAACCAAGAAAAAGCTCGATGAATACTATGGGGACTCTGCACCATCGATTTCAATGGTAAAATAAAGTGATTTACTGACTTTCGTTGTGGTCCAACAAGTAAAAATGGCGATGAACGCTATGGACTGCTAATTGAGGTCAGTACACCCGAAAATTTCGAAAAAAAATCCACCATATAATGTTGGCCAATCGAAGAGTAAAAGTGCGTGAGATTGTTGATGCCATAGGCATTTCATATGACAGTGTGGTTTCGATTTTAAATGATCAGCTGGGTTTAAGAAAGTTGTCTGCAAGATGGGTAGCGCGTTTGCTCACAATCGTCCACAAACTCATGTGCAGTTTCCATGGCAAATGAATTGGGCTACGAATTGATCCCTCAGTCGCTCTCTTCTTCAGATTTAGCACCGAGGTATTATTGTCTTAATCCCAAGCTTGAAGAAATGGCTCGTTGGAAAGAGATTGACTCCAACAAGGAATCATTCCACAAATAAAGCCGATTTTAAGCACCTCGAAAATCCTATTTTTTGGAAGGGATACAAAAACTGAAGAAACGTTGGACTAAGTGTATTGAGTTAAAAGGAGATTATGTTGAAAAATAAATTTTTGTTTTGCAAAAAAACTGTGTTTCATTCAAAAAGTCAGGGACTTATTGATCCACCCTCGTATATGCAATACGAGTACATGGAAAAAAACCAAGAAACAAATTCCCCTTTAGCAAAACATTTTCATTTTTACGCACTGTTGATGGCTATAAGCTTTAGAGGAATAAAATTTTGGTTTGCGATGTCTATGATTTTGTGGTTTGCGTTATATCAAAAGTTAAAGAGGCAATGAAAAAATTGCTTTAAATTGATTTCAGAGCAAAAAAGAAAATAAAGCGCAGAAGATGAAACTAGCGAAAACTAATATGTACAGCAGTAGTAGAACAATAAATGGAAGAGCGAAAACAAAATTCCAATTTCGTTTCCGGTTAACATACAGTCACACAAACTTCGACATATACATACATACATATGTACATATAGATTATTTCGTAAGCGAGATTTAGTGAAAAACTAAATTTATTAAAATTGAACTATCAAAATGGCAAAAAAAAAAAGTTTACAGGCTGTAAAGTTTTATCGTAAGCGACAATTTTCGTATGAATATTATAAAAAAAAACTTTCTCCTCAAAACTTCAATTTTTGTCGCTTACGATTAAATCGCAAATAGGCCTAGATATGTATGTATACATATGTAGGCATGGAAGTAGTCATGGAACTTCTAAATTAATATTTTTAGTGTCTAAAAGTACACAAATTTTCTTTTAAGATTGACTTTAATCTTAGGCTGAGTTTACATCTGGCATTTGTTGTGTATCATTTGCCCAAAAAAGCGTAACCAACTAATTACTAATGAAAAACTGTTTGATTCAGATATGTATTTATTTATTTAAACAGTTTCCATTCATGTTGGATTCTATAAAATTGTCTATTAGTTATGTATGGAACTATTTAACTTAATAAATACATGTCCGAATCAAACAGTTTTTCATTAGTAATTAGTTGGTTACGCTTTTTTACGCTTGTGTGGCATTTGGCACACCGATGTAAACCCGGCCTTAGTTGACTTTAGCACAATTTCATCAAATATACAACCGTAACCAATATTTTAAATTAAGCTGATGAAATTTTTATAGCTATGCTATTTATTGCGCAACACAGGAGTTGGGACGTGATTTCCGTAACAAAAATAATCGACACTATTACAGTTATAAATTTATTTTTGTTTTGATTTTTTTGTACTTAAAACCAGAGTACGAAAGTAAACGAAACAAATTATTTGATTTTGTTTTGTTTTGTTCTTTGAAGTGAGTGAAACAAGGATTCACTCAAGGATTGTTCAATTTGTTTTTGTATTGTTTTTGCACATTAGCACAAGCTAGAGAGCCTATCAGATGTAAGCCGGCTAACAGCCGCCACCGGATACAAGCAATACATTGATTTAATCGTAGGCCACACAAATAGAAAATAATGGGAAATAAATGGAAACGTTTTGAAATATTTGCGACGAATTTGACATCATCACATAATATAATTTTACTGCATTGTTATTTAACACATTAAGTTTGTTTTATATAGCTAAGCACCATATCTATAACCGGGTGTTCTAAGACAATTCTCTTCTTTTTTTAAACAAATACAACCCGCGAAGCGACTAGCTAGTCTGCGGAAAATGCCCAAGGTCTATGGCGGGAATCGAATCCATGACCTCCGGAATGAAAACTTTTACACCTTCTTTCAATTTTAAAAACTTTGTACAACGCTTAACATATTTATAGTATATAACACATAACTCTATGCAACAAATGAAGACTTTCCGAAAAACACTTTTTCACTTTTTTCAGAATAACTTCCAAGGTACGGTAAAGTTGAACAACTTTTGTGAACACATCAATACAATCTGAAGGTGTCTAGGCATCTTAATAGCTCATACAGACCACGTTTTACCTCAAAAATTTTCGTTGATATTAGCTTTCGATCAAGTCATTAATTCGTGTCGCAATTCATTCTGTAGGTTTGTGTATATGTATCGAGGTTGACTGTAAGATGCATTTATTTGGAAGCATTAACGTTGTTGTTTTTGGGGTTCTGTCGTCTGCATTGGCTTATGTATTTGTATGGTTGTATATTTCGTACTAAACTGAAAATTTTTTGTTTTTTACTTCAATACCTTCTTGTACGCTTTTGTATTTTGTTCTTTAGCTAATATACATATACATAGTTTCTAGATAATTCATACAAATGTTTTGATGGAAGGCCTTTGCATTAGGTTTGTTCGCGTATATTTGCGTAACAATTTGTTTATAGAAAAACTTTTAAAATGTTGTTGATATTCACATCTTAAGAGTGTCGTTGTAGGCTGAAGTAGTTAGCACGAAGGTCCTTGGTTCGAGCACGGTATCCAATAGTCATTAAATAATAACACAATGCATTTTTCTGATGCACATTAGTGGCCCTTTGTATCGGTTGTTGCAGGAAAGTTCAAGTGATGAAAGCATAGTCACTGGTCACTGAACAATACCGTCTTCAGCAGATACTCGTACTAATCCTAATGTAACATCGTTCCTTCGTTGTGTAGCAGAATCATCGGAAAAGTAAAACAACCAATAAAATGGCTACTAAGCAAATCTTTGAAAATTTAATACGTCTCATTGACATCAGAGGCGCCGCAACTCTACATTATTAAAACAAAAAAATTTGCAAAAAGCAGAGTTGTAAAAGAATGAAGCTTTCATCTATCTCTTCCTTCCCCTGTTTTGTATCACTATACCTTTCCTTAAGAAGATAACACCTAGTAATAGCAATTTTACTTATTAAAAATAGCTTTCAGATCAATATGGTCCATGTCTGACATACAAGATATGGTTGAGCATTGGTTTTGTCCATTTCCACCATTTGTAGAATCCTCTTTTTCAAGCCGATATACAAGTCATCAAGGTTTAATTTGATTGTGTTTTGAACTTTATAGGAAAATAAAATCAAATCTTTAAGCAGAATTGCCTGCAGATACTCTCGACTGATAGATATGGCAGCTTTTTGTGTCCTTTCCTACTTGTCGAATATATGCTGTAAGGCCTTTGCCATACTGTGCAAAAGATTTTATCAACCTAATTATTAGCCATCTGCTGGGAGAAGTGCTTCCGAAATGGCGCCAAAACTCTCTTTCAAAGGAAGTTATTGACTCGAGTGCGTGACAGCGGCTCACAATCATTCCAATGTTGCATTTTTACTACATTTAGATACCGAACTTAAGTTTCCAAAAAATTAACTTACTTATAAAAAATATTATTACATTTTATTTGGTAACATATTTCGTCAGCTCTAAAGATATTAAATATTTAACTTCTATAGTCATTTGATTAATCATGCCAGTTAGACCAGTCGTGTAAAAGAAAAAAAAACATACGAGTACAAGTGCCCTTGTAAGTTTATTTTCATCAAAGTTTCTGCTGCGTGCGTGTAACATTTAATAACTCAAAAACTTACTGAAAAATGTTTAATCTTGAGTGTTTATTTGGTATCAGAATTACAAATTTATAACTGAGACCTAAAATTCTACTTTTAAAGTAGTGAACATACTGAAGTCAAGTCAAACTAGTTTATAAAATTTATTAACTTTGTTTTCTTTGTTTCTTGTTTATAACCCTTGTGAACATTCTAGAAGAAAAATCGCTGTTTAGTTTATTAAAATTGATAGTGGATTTGAAACATTAACCCAAAGTTGCAACATAAATTCAGTTTCGTGTAAAAATAAAAACAAACACACACACATAAAAATACACAAAATTAAATAAAAAAAAAATAACAACCCTCTAGTCAGCCTAGAACCATATGGCTCTATGTCAACACTCTTTCTTTGCACTAGTTGAAATGTGGAGACAACTTTCCTTTTATGCAAGAGTAGAGATACGTTAGATACAACAGTTCTATTATATTTCTGGTGACATTGTCAATGAACGCGTCAATAGTTTGTTTTTCTTTTTTATTATCCCTGAAGGAAATGTCTATGATGAAAATGTACTGAGTCGCTTTTGACTTTGTCACCAGTACTACTCTCTAATTATTCCCCATACAATACTTTGTGCTATAGACATTTAGCATGTGCTTGTCGTTGAAAATCTACTAGTAACACTAAAACAATTGACTAGGTAGTGACTACGTAGTTCTTATGGGAACATAGAGACATACCAACCAGACATTTACTGGTACATTTCTATACCTTACGTACATATAAATTTACTTATATTGACAAGTTGTTGCAAAATCCATCAGAAATACACCACATCTGTTTTCTCTCTTTCTTTTATACTGACGAATAGAAGAGAAGTTGTAGACAATGTAACTACTAGTAGAATTTTAGTGTTGACATAAATACACTTGGCCCCAGTCTTACTGCAGGGATGCTATGCAATAATGTTAAAAACTTACGTACATATGTATGTGTGTGTATTTAAGTTTGTTGCCCCAACCCTTATAAAATTGTAGACAAGGGTCACTAAAATGTACTATTGAATCTTTAGTTCAAATGTGTCCACGTGGTCGTAAAAGAATAGTGCTAAAGTCTACTGGTAGATCATAAATGACAACCCTATGTTATATGTCAATAGGCGATTACATTGGCTGGGATGCACCTAGTCAGTAGTACTACTGACAATGTCACTAGTAAATCACTACAATTTTACTATTGACATCGAGCGAGGAAATATCGATATTGTAGAATAGAGCCCCTAAAATTTACTAGTGAATCTTTGGTGCCAATGTCTCCATGTGGTCCCAAAAGAACTACTTAGTCAATAGTGTTACAGTCTAGTGGTCGATTTTTAATGACAAGCTAATGTTAAATGTCAATAGATGATTACATTGCCTGGGGTATATCTGGTCAGTAGTACTACTGACAATGTCACTAGTAAATCACTACAATTTCTCTATTCGCATTTTCTGCAGGGTATGCTATGCAATAATGTTAAAAACTTACGTGCATATGTATGTGTGTGTATTTAAGTTTGTTGCCCCAACCCTTATAAAATTGTAAACAAGGGTCACTAAAATGTACTATTGAATCTTTAGTTCAAATGTGTCCATATGGTCGTAAAAGAATAGTGCTAAAGTCTACTGGTAGATCATCAATGACAACCCTATGTTATATGTCAATAGGCGATTACATAGGCTGGGATACACCTAGTCAGTAGTACTACTGACAATGTCACTAGTAAATCACTACAATTTTACTATTGACATCGAGCGAGGAAATATCGATATTGTAGACTAGAGCCCCTAAAATTTACTAGTGAATCTTTGGTGCCAATGTCTCCATGTGGTCCCAAAAGAACTACTTAGTCAATAGTGTTACAGTCTAGTGGTCGATTTTTAATGACAAGCTAATGTTAAATGTCAATAGATGATTACATTGCCTGGGGTATATCTGGTCAGTAGTATTACTGACAATGTCACTAGTAAATCACTACAATTTCTCTATTCGCATTTCCTGCAGGGAAGCAACAGGAACATTAAAGCACTAAATTAAACAAAAACTTGACTTAACAAAACCCTGTTGTTCATAATAATCAAAAAAAAAAAAACTAAATCGACTGTATAATGCTCAACTTAGCACAAGACTTCAACATTGAACATATTTTATGAACTAGAAACGCTCCTTGTTACGAATATTTATCATGACATCTATTCTTGTCGCTTATCCCTTTTGGAATAATAATTTATAAAGAAAGTATGTCCTACAAAGGAATTTAATAATGTTCTCACAATGCACAATGAAGGAACTTTACGTTCTGTCTGTACACGAAGTTAAGAACTTCTATCCAATAAAGGAACACATTAAAATTGAAAGTTAAGTGAAATACTTGAAATAGTTTAGTGTATTAAGTCTTTAATGGTGTCATAGAAGTAGGAAACAATCAATGACGAGACAGTGGAGCTATAGAGAGAAATATTTTTTAAAAAAATTTTTGGACAGAATGTTTAAAGTGGAATAAGTCATATAACATTTAGTAAAGAATAAATCATGTTTGAACTTTTATGAAAATCTTTTAAAGAATTAAGCAATTGCCGTGTTTTTGTTTGAGGAAAAGTTTGCTGCAAATTTTAAACACATTTTAATAAAAAATGTAGGCTCATACTCATAATAAAAAATAAAGTATACTTTAAGAAAACTAAAGTCAACTTTTTTGCGAGTCAACTCTAACTCATTCATAGACAACTTAACTTAGACTTTTGGCATTAAAATCAACACTAAATTTCAAGCCAGCTAAACCTGTGGCTAACTCATTTAACAACACCATCAAAACAATATACTACATACATAAATACTATCAGCCTTATTTATAAAACTTATTAAGGCTTTGTAAAGAGTTTTTAAAACAAATTTTCATAAAAAAATTTTCTTTAAAAGCCTTCATAAAGCCTTAATCATTTTTATAAATAAGGCTGTAAGTATGTAAAAGTTGACACCCATTTAACACCAGTTCAACTTAAGATACACTTTTATTTTACAATGAATAAAAAAATATATTGTAAAAGCTTTTTAGTTAAAGTTATACTTAAGCAAAAGTGCAAGTTAGTGCACTACTATGGATACTGCCCCCATAGGCTTTACCTACTATAAAGGTATTTTCAAATACGATACACCTTGTCATATTTATGCGAGAAAAATATAAATGACAAATATTACAAAATAAAATTATACTCCATATGAAAATGTACGTGTTATATATAGTATATTGTACAAGTATGTACACCCACTTCACGCAGGAATTCCTATTCTTACAAGTACATATTTTCTTTTATAAAAATGCCGACCATTTAACGTTCAAGAAAATCATCAATTCAGTTACTGAGGATTGTTGTGTGGGCTTCTGTATTGTACTACAAACAGGGTTGAAGTGAATAATGTTGGTTTTATATGTCTGTCTTCATTTAATATCTTTAAATTGAATATTATTAATGTCATTATTGACATTTATACTGACGTATATGAAAAGCAAACAATTCAATAAAAATGTTCAGGAACAAAGAAATTAAATAGAATAAAATTAAATTAAATTAAATTAAATTAAATTAAATTAAATTAAATTAAATTAAATTAAATTAAATTAAATTAAATTAAATTAAATTAAATTAAATTAAATTAAATTAAATTAAATTAAATTAAATTAAATTAAATTAAATTAAATTAAATTAAATTAAATTAAATTAAATTAAATTAAATTAAATTAAATTAAATTAAATTAAATTAAATTAAATTAAATTAAATTAAATTAAATTAAATTAAATTAAATTAAATTAAATTAAATTAAATTAAATTAAATTAAATTAAATTAAATTAAATTAAATTAAATTAAATTAAATTAAATTAAATTAAATTAAATTAAATTAAATTAAATTAAATTAAATTAAATTAAATTAAATTAAATTAAATTAAATTAAATTAAATTAAATTAAATTAAATTAAATTAAATTAAATTAAATTAAATTAAATTAAATTAAATTAAATTAAATTAAATTAAATTAAATTAAATTAAATTAAATTAAATTAAATTAAATTAAATTAAATTAAATTAAATTAAATTAAATTAAATTAAATTAAATTAAATTAAATTAAATTAAATTAAATTAAATTAAATTAAATTAAATTAAATTAAATTAAATTAAATTAAATTAAATTAAATTAAATTAAATTAAATTAAATTAAATTAAATTAAATTAAATTAAATTAAATTAAATTAAATTAAATTAAATTAAATTAAATTAAATTAAATTAAATTAAATTAAATTAAATTAAATTAAATTAAATTAAATTAAATTAAATTAAATTAAATTAAATTAAATTAAATTAAATTAAATTAAATTAAATTAAATTAAATTAAATTAAATTAAATTAAATTAAATTAAATTAAATTAAATTAAATTAAATTAAATTAAATTAAATTAAATTAAATTAAATTAAATTAAATTAAATTGAATTAAATTAAATTAAATTAAATTAAATTAAATTAAATTAAATTAAATTAAATTAAATTAAATTAAATTAAATTAAATTAAATTAAATTAAATTAAATTAAATTAAATTAAATTAAATTAAATTAAATTAAATTAAATTAAATTAAATTAAATTAAATTAGATTAAATTAAATTAAATTAAATTAAATTAAATTAAATTAAATTAAATTAAATTAAATTAAATTAAATTAAATTAAATTAAATTAAATTAAATTAAATTAAATTAAATTAAATTAAATTAAATTAAATTAAATTAAATTAAATTAAATTAAATTAAATTAAATTAAATTAAATTAAATTAAATTAAATTAAATTAAATTAAATTAAATTAAATTAAATTAAATTAAATTAAATTAAATTAAATTAAATTAAATTAAATTAAATTAAATTAAATTAAATTAAATTAAATTAAATTAAATTAAATTAAATTAAATTAAATTAAATTAAATTAAATTAAATTAAATTAAATTAAATTAAATTAAATTAAATTAAATTAAATTAAATTAAATTAAATTAAATTAAATTAAATTAAATTAAATTAAATTAAATTAAATTAAATTAAATTAAATTAAATTAAATTAAATTAAATAGAATAAAATAAAATTAAATTAAATTAAATTAAATTAAATTAAATTAAATTAAATTAAATTAAATTAAATTAAATTAAATTAAATTAAATTAAATTAAATTAAATTAAATTAAATTAAATTGAATTAAATTAAAATAAATTAAATTAAATTAAATTAAATTAAATTAAATTAAATTAAAATAAATTAAATTAAATTAAAATAAATTAAAAATTCCCTCTTTGAAATGTAAAAACGCAACAGTATCAAGGACTTAAGGCTCAGTTACCCGACTGTAATGTAATTTAACTGCAACGTAGGAAACAGCTGATCGATATTTTTATGTGAAAAGTAAGTTGCGTCACATTACATCTCTATAACCATTTTCATTAATTTTCACATAACAATATCGATCAGCTGTTTCCTTTTGATGCAGTTACATTACATTACAGTCGGCTAACTGAGACTTTGCGAATCTTCGCACTCCTTGAAACCATGCATGGACACCCTATTTCACTCATTTTTCCATACACATACTAACACATACACATACATCCACGTATGCCCGTGTAGTCGCAATTAACGTTTAAATGATATAATTAACATTTTTTCTGCTTTCACTCTGTTTAAGCAACTCTTATATAATTTATAAGATGTGTGCACAATTATGTTCGTCACATAACGCGTGTGGGTTTTATGGGAAAAGTAGTTTTACACTTTGCTTTCCTTGCCATTTTACTCAAATTTGATCTGTTAATATTTAAATAAACTTATCGAATTGAAGGCTTAAAGTGTAAAGTATTAACTGTGTTTTCACATTAATGATTAAAGAGGACACAGAAACACTTACAAATATTAAAATAAAATGGGCTTTCAATGTACATATGCATGTACATAATAATATTTGTAATGAGCTGCATAACTGTGTGGATATGACACAACGTTGCTGCAGGAACAGTAATAGTGAATGGCAGACAGAAATATTTGCAAGGCATATGCAAATTACGAGTATGTAATGCACAAATGCACTACAATCAAGACTTTAATTATACTGGCGGTATTCGATGTTTGATGCAAATGGTCTTGCGTAAGTGCAAATGCAAAATATCGTAGCTTTTCTTTGGGTTGTGTGTGTATTTTGTTGTTGGATTCTAAGGAAAAGCTACGATATTTTGCATTTACACTTGCGCAAGACCATTTGCATCAAACACCGAATACGAAGTTCACCACATAACCATTGACTTTTTGTACAGAGTGGTGATTAAGGCAGTGAAAAGTTAATAATCTTTATTTTTAAGTTATAAAGAATTATTCGTAGGTCAAAACGCATTTAGAGCAGAACAGATATAGGCTTTCGGTTGCTCTGTGTGATGCATATAACTTCAATATTGCAGGAGCACATGCAACTAAATAAGTAGACAAGTACTACGTTTATACAGGCACTATTAGCAAATAAATTAACTCACTGTTTTTACAGCATAGCAAAAGTACAAAAACTTGGTAGTACTTCTATGGAAAACTTGCTTATGTTGACAAAAAAAAATAGTGTAAACGTGTAAAATCACAAATAATTATTTTTTTAATTGTCTTTATTTGCTTCTATCATTGTTTTTTGTGTAATACTTACCTATTTGTTGTTGATTATTAACAAAAATGATTAACAAGCATGGCAACCTCAAGCATTTTATTTGCAAATAGCGCGTTATGCTATGTTTCCACTACGAGTTGAATCACATGCTTCGCTTTCTCAGTCATGTTTATGAATCATGCCGTTTACACTGCGCCTTCATGCTTCATTTTGGCATTTTTTATCTATATTCCCACATACATACATACATACGTATCACACGCACGTATGTAGGTTTTGGTTTTATTTGTCACACACATGCCCATATACATATTGTTTTGATAGCTAGTTCAGATAAACTGGCGATAAAAGTTAGAGAAGATACCAATTTTACCAATTTTATTGAATCAACTTGATTCGCTCTCATAATTTTGTATGGCGAAGTAAGTAGCTTCGCTCATGATTGGATTGTGAAACATGAATAGGCAACAATTTGCAGTTTTATCTGCATAAGTCGTACGTATAAGCGTAGTAAAAACTGATTATGCCAGCATAAACACAACGAACAATATCAACATTTAACGAAACTTTATATCGCTCCTTTATTGCCACATAGACATATTGCTAGGAACACAACTGGGACGAACGACGAATTTCGTCCACTTCGACGAATTCGTCTATAAGAATTCGCTTGCGGAAATTCGTCATATGAAGCACAATAACGACGAATTTACTCAGCGAATTCAGCTCTTATAACTGATCAAATTGGTTATTTTGTGTGCAAAGAGAGAGAGAGAGGGAAAATTATTTTTTCTTCGTACGTCGGCATCAGTGTGACCAGATTTTAAAATTACATTAAGCTAAATGACGTTTGAAAAAGAGCTAAAATTAGCTAAAAAGTTAAATTTCAACTTCTTTCGCTTTGCAATAGTTCTTATTGATAAAGAAAAAAGTGAATTTGTTACTCCTCTGGAAATGAAGCTTGATATGTTTTATGATGATTCCCAAAACATTTTGCTTCTAGCATTGACCATCCGTGAGCTGGACCATTTTTAAAAAATGTTTATTTTCAGGTTTTAGATTTTTTTGTACTTTGCTCCAAAACGACATAAATAAAATTTGTTATCATCGAAAATAGTTTTTGAAGAAGCATCTAATGGTATATAAAACTTAACCACTTGCAATCTACTATTTGAGATATTTAACTAAATACATATTTTCGTTTCGGGTTTTCATACAAATTCTACGTATTTGGAAATAATGTTTTGCTTTTCAAATTGAATCTGTTTTAAAATAATGGTAATCTAATTTTTTTTTTGTAATTATTCACATAAAACGTGAAAATCGCGTGTGGAAAAGAGGTCAAATTATCATTTTTAACCCCCGACCAACACGAGTTTGTACGAGTTACGTATAGACCAAATGGTTGGACCGATTTTGATTTAGATTATTCTGTTTGAAAGGTGACTTTATCGAGAGTGTTCTCGAAGAAAATTTGTCCAGCCGTTTGAAGATATCGCATATTTTCTGAATATATTTTAAAGTTTTTAATTTTTGTTATTACATTCGTAACTTTTTTCTGTCCTTAACAAAAAAGCTAAATGAATTTAAAAAAAAGCTAAAAAATAAGCTAAGAGCTAAATGAAAATTTTTAAGCTAAATCCACAAAAACAAGCTAAACTTAGCCCAAAATAAGCTAATGTGGTCACGCTGGTCGGCATACAAAATAGAAATAAATCTATCTCAGAGTTCGTCAAGCACGACGAATTTCGTTCGACGGCGGTGTTGTGTTTATTTTCATATGCACAAATGTGTTTTATTTTTTATAACGAAAAATTCGCCGTTCGTCCCGGTTGTGTTCCTAGCATATCTCTCCAAAAAAAATACCTTTTTTGGAGCAGCTCTTAAAAAACTCCGAAAATAGCGTTACGTAATATGTTAATAGCCGCTTTAAAAAATTATTGAATTATTAAATTTAGATATTGATATTTATGTATGTATGTATGTGTATCAAACAACGGAAATAATTGTACCTGGATTCAGTAACTTTTATTACGATAACCGTATAGCTATAATAAATATAACGAAACTTTGTCGACTTTGCTATCCAGTATTATATTTTAACGATATTCGCTGACGGTTGAAATAAAAAAGATTAAAATAACAAGCTTTTTTGTGCTTTTCGCCTATTTTGATATTTTGTATGATTTTACAATTAAGTGGCGAGTAAAACACAGATGTAAACTATTGCAAATAAGAAATTACAGAATCATATTATCGTTAACGCATATGAATAAATATATCGATTAATATTACGATTTTCTGTTCGCAAAAAGTTACTGATTCCATGTAGATACTGATTTTTTTTAAGAACTCAAACTAAATTACTTCAGATATATACACATATGGGTCATTCCACAGAATGGCACGTACGGTAAACATTCAATTAAGCTTGTATTTGAATGCGGTTGATTTTTCCTTATATTTTACCAAAGGTACATCTATTTATAATCCTCAAAAGTACATAAAGAAATAAAGAAAAATTTAAATTTTCTATGAAATATATTCTAACATTTCGTGGAATAGCCCATATTTATAAAGGGTGTTTTTTATAGAGTGACAAAATTGTAAATCATAATAAAACAATAAAATGTATTTTTAATATCAATGAAAGGGGCTTTATAGGAAAGAAAATTGTATGGCGCTTAGAAGGTGCAATCTGGAACACCAATTTTCAGCAACTTTCGCAGCGTTTGCAGTCACAATTGTTTGTGATTTATCGATGTAGCCAAGTAACTTAACATAACCCTAAAGAAACTAATCCAATGGGGTTAAATCACACGATCTTGGTGACCAACTATTTGGGCCATTAGGTATATAATTTCATCAAAAGTTTCTTTGAGTAAATCAATTGTAGCGCCAGCTGTGTGGCACGCTGCTCCATCCTGTTGGAACCACATATCAGCAAGATTAGTGCCACGTCATTGAGGTACAAAAAAATAGAATCATGTTCCTATACCATTCACCATTGACAGCATTATTCTGACCATTCTCGTTTTTGAAGACATATGGGCCAATGACTCCGCTAGCCCATAAAGCTCGCCAAACAGTAATTTTCTGTGGATGTAATGGTATTTCGACAAGAGCTTGTGGATTCTTCTCACTCCAAATGCGACAGTTCTGCTTATTTACGTACCCATTCAACCAGAAATGGGCTTCATCGGAACATACAATTTTTAAATTTTTTTACATATTCAACATTTCAACAATTTGCACGCGTTGCTCTGGTGTAAGTCGATTAATAATGAAATTTCAAAGCAAACTAAACAAAAAGCAACTATCAGCTGTTAAATGGGTGCTCAAAAAAAGCAGTGATGCCAACTCAAAGTTGTGTCACTCTAAAAAACACCATTTATATATACATACATATGTACATACGTATGAGTAATATATTTCTTTCTATATAACTCATACGCCGGAAAGTGGGACCAAAGACCCTTTTCCCCATATCAATTCATATCTCCTCAAGTGCAATAGTGAGGGTCACTAATATTTATATGAGTAGCTCTTAGAGTAAACTGCATGTTCCAACAAAATATTGTCGGTGTAGGAGGGGTGATAAGGATACTTGCCATACTAAAGTAATTATCATTTTTACTATATCTTTAGAAATAAAATAGTGATGGATAAATATGAAAACAAACTAAATGTTCCACCAAATTCTTGGGGTTATAGCTGGAACAAAATGCATATAAACGATGCTTTATTATGAATAAAATTTCGCGAGAAATTTCTCCCTTTTCCAATTTTTTTTAAATTACTTCGGATACGAATTATTAAAAAACAGGTTTTTAACAAGCCTAAGTAAGAAAGTTGACTAAAATCACACAGGTTATATTTTAAATCATTATTATATACAAATACTATCACAAGTCACGCTTGACTCATGCGTGACTCATGATGAAATTTGCCTCAATTTTTAAAATTAAATTAAAATCTCTGCTTAGTTCAGATCAATTAATGACTTTTTGTCCACTTAAACTGTGAAAATCCATTTTTTTTGCGCTTCCATTAAAAACAAAAGAGCTTTCACAAATAATTTTGTTAAAAAATTTATGCAAAATATTTAAATAAATATTTTTATTTTTGGCCTAGTGATGTAGTACTTTAAGTTTTCACTGTACCCTTCATTAATAAATATTTCCCAGCACCATTAGTTAGATAAACTATAATTAAATATGAATTATTAAAGCCAACTCATTGCTGTAGGTTTTGTATTAGCTTTTAGCCAACTGGATGCATTTGAAAGTGTATCTGCTCGGCGTTGCGAAATTTCAAAGAAACGCCTTCATAATATTGCAAGTCCTGCAGCTGGATGTTGGTAGAGATTTCAAAGCATGAAATTAGCTTTATCAAAAATATTTTTGACAGGTAAATGCTATAGCGATATCCTTCCAATGTAAAATAAAAAATATAAATTAATGAAAAATGCAATATAAATGAAGGACTAAGATACATAAGTAAATTATTTTTTGAGCTTTACGTGAATACAAATAAGAATAATAAGCTATATCTATGTATATCAACTACGTCCAAACACACATACACTGATATTTGCCTTTGAGTTAAACAGCTTTGAAAGCTCTTAAATTTGTTCTTGTTTCTTTGCAAAGTAAGAGCAAGCATTGGTGTCTGCTGTGTTGTTGTTGTGGATGTTGTACTCTCGTCGGTGTGAAAGCACAAAAAGCTCTTTATAAAAGTTTGCACATTGTACATATGACTTGGACGTAGCTGATGTATATACGTACATACATATATAAAAATGAGCGGGCAATTCGCTCATCCGCTCGCAATGAAATTTTGGTAGACTTAGTCTGTGCAACTCCGGTAGTGCTTAAGGGCATTATCTTTTTTAAAACTAGGACCAGGAGGGCCATAGGGTGGAAATTTCTGCCCCTCCGAAACGTTCAAACCGATTTTAATGAAATTTATAACTTAGATAGATCTGCGTCTAAGAAGTCACATAGGCTATCAAAATTTTTAAAAATAGAACCTGGAGGGCAATAGGGGGGAAATTTCTGCCCAAAGCAATTTTGATGAAATTTAGAATATATATAGGTCTGCCTGCATTTAATGATGGAAAGCAATTCTAATTTTAAAGTTAAATTTGTTTGTGCATTTGGGGTCTTACTTATTTCGCAGTGTCGTTCTAAAAGGTCATTCCAAAAAAGCTTAAGCGAAATAATTTTCTAAGTTGCTATCATAAATAATGGACTTTCGTGAAAAAAAATTTCCAAAAAAATGTGTCGGTTAAGCTTTTTCGGCGGTTATGGCTCATGGTAGTTTTTTCTGCCTTGGATAAAACATGGTCATGTGAAGAAGAATAATTCCAGATTCTATAAGTGGCATATACATACATATCAGAGAATGATAATAAGTACTCAAAAAAAATATACATAATTAATTTTAGTGGCTATTGTACTCTCGTCGATGTGAAAGCACAAAAGCTCTTGTAAAAGTTTGCACATTGTGCATATGACTTGGACGTAGCTGGTTTATACACAGATAATGAATGTTTAATCAGTCAAAAATTAAAATACAGCCATACTCGTAATATTTATTCATCATTCGCTACCGTATACAAACATTTGTGTATAAAAAAGGGAAGGGGAAGTGTGTTGCTGTATGCTTGGCTGTGTGTGGCTGTTGGAAAACATGCTTTATGGTTATGTGTGTAAATAAAATAGCTCTGTATATACGCATGTGTATTCGATTTAATATTCAGAATACTTTTATATTCTGACGTGTGATTTCACCTCACACAGTCTATAAATTATAGTTATTATCGTTTGTGGGGCGTAATTTAAAAATGTGTATAAACATAATTGTTGAATGTTTATAGTTATACGTATTTGGTTTAAAATTAATGCGTGTGTTTGTATTTTGCGTGTTTTTTATTTTTAGCTACACGCATTCATAGACCGAGTTTACGAGTATATCTGGCACACATGTGCCTAAAAAAGCGGAACCACTAATTACTAATGAGAAACTGTTTGATTCAGAGAAGTATTTATTAAGTTAAACAGTATGATGTAAGCTCGGCCATAGTTGTTTGATGGCCAACACTCAAAGAGTACTTAAAACGATACTTTTGTCATTTTCTGATACATATTTATGTAATCTAAACTCTGATAAAAAAAATACCTGGAAAAAGGCCAGCTATAAAATAACTATTAACGAGAATTTTTTTGATCAGAAATAATTTCTTAATCAAGCTTAAGTTCAATAATTTCAATTCTTATTGAATGAAATATTTTTATTAATTAATGTGAGTATCTAAAGAAGAGAAGAAAATTGAAACTAAACTTTATTAGCTGGGGGAAATACCGATATTTTTCTGTGCAGCCACGCACTTCATCAGCACCCATGTCTAACTACTGGGGTAGAGATTATTATTAACATCAGCTATTTAACTTAAATTTTCAATGAAATGGAATATGAGAAATGATTGTGTATACAATTATTGATTTACCTTTGGTAAATACATTTGTAAGTATCCACTATTCATTTCCTGTTTTTCCTATTTTCTATTTAGGTTAACACGAAGTTATATCACTCTACCAATGTATGTTTAACTATTCTTACTTATCTTTTACGATCATCACATTAATTATTTTTACTTATTCGATGCACCATCGGTACATACATGTAAGTATTATTGTAGTGGCTTTATGTTACTTTGTTTTTGCTTTCTACAGTTAATTTGGCTTTCCAGCATTCTGAAACTGTGATTGCCAAGTGAACAGTGATTGCCAAGTGAACATATTTTTGTCACGTGCCCATGATGATGAGATTTTTTTTTTTTTTTGCTATAAGAAACAGTTTTAAATCTCTCTTCCACCCTTTCTAATACTCACCAATACAGGTGCGTAATCCTTTTGAAAATGGTATAAATGCATAAGAATGTCTGCATGTTGATGCTGCTGCAGTGGTTGATGTTGTCGCCTGATTATTACAAGTATAAAGCTGAGATTTTTTAGCAAAATGTTCCGGATAGAATTTCAAAGCATTCTCACCCCAATACCTTTCGTTGCGTTGCATGTTAAATGTGTCTAAGGCAATAATAGTATCTTTTGGCACAACTACACGATGCCGACAACTGCCGCACTTACACATGTTATTGTTTTTGTTGTTATGTTGGTGATTTTTCTTATTGCAAGTGCATTTGTCACCTTGTATTGCATTCAATTGAAAATCTTTGCTGACATTACGCAAATTCATGGGAACCGTTGCCAATAAGCGCAACGACTCATTTATAATCATGTCAAGGTATGGCATATTCAGTAAATCTTCCATGGTTACATGCATTTCATCGCCATCCAGTGAATCCATTATATCATATCCACCATCACAACAACAGCTATTATACACATCGTCCTTGTAATCTTCATCTGCTATCGTTTCGAAAGCAAAATCATTGTCAATATTGTTTGCACAGGTTTGATTGGAGTTCGTTACCGTTTTGCTTGTCGGTTCAATATTTCTATTTAATGATGCTGTTGTTGTTATTATTTTCATTATATTGTTGCTTTTTGCCTTTGACAACAACAACACTTGTCTGATCTCTTGACGTAATTTCATTTGACATTCGTGGTTAATTGCCAAGCACAATAATGCGTTAATAATGCAAGTTGATACGGTTTCAAAGGACTGTTTTTCGAGACGTACAAAACAAAGGCAGCAAATGTTAAGAGAAAATGTTAAATGTGCTGATTGAAGAATAAAGTGAAATATTTCAAAAATTGTTAATTGGCATAAAATTTTAATGCGAGCAGTGGTTAATACGAAACCTGTACCTGTACCTTTATTCAGCAACTTTTATTACGATAATCGTATGGCGATAATAAATATAACGAAAATTTATCGTCACTTATTATTTTAACGATATCCACTGTCGGTTGCAGTAAAAATAATATAATCACAAGCTCAAATTCAAGGTGTATCTAAACAGGTGGCAGCGCTACTTCGGCTGAAATTTGTTTGCTCTATGTGCTTTGTAGCTGAAGAATGACAAAAACTTCGATTTTGTTTTGGTCTTGGTACGATTATTTTTGAGCCTTTGACATTTTTCGTTTCTTTTTGTATAACAAATCCTTACGCAGTCACCTATATAATTACACCATGCTCAAATTCATTTAGTTTTTCTTTAATTCTTCTTTGTGCTTTTCGCTTATTTTTAAATTTTGTATGCAGAGATGCCACTTGATTTTACAATTAAATGGCGAGTAAAATGCAGATGTATCGTTACCGCAAACGAATAAATATGTATATCGATAAATATTACGATTTTCGGTTCGCAAAAAGTTACTGAGTCCAGTACTTTATATATTTTATTTTATTTACTAGATCGCTACGAAACTTACCCAACACATTGATTGGACTCTCGTAACGACACGAAGTTGAAAAAATGGGCAGAGCCACGCCCAATAAAACTTAATATTATACTTCACATGCTTGTATTTGATCGATTTCGGCACACACCGTGTGACTTCAAAACGAAGATACAATCTTGCCTTCACAAATATGGGCGGGTTTACGCCTAATAACCAATTTTTACGAAACTTGGCATACACCCTGAACTCAATAAAGACACAATCTTGCATTTAAAAAAGGAGGCGGGCCACGCCTATTAAATTTTCATGTGATATATCACGTCTTTGTGCTTAACGAATTTTTACGAAACTTGGCACACACCTTCAACTCCAAAAAAATACACACTCTTGCATTAAAAAAGTGGGCGGGGCCATGCATGCTAAATTTTAATATTATATTTCACGTGCTTGAATCAAACCAATTTTTACGAAACTTGGCATAGGCCCTGAACTCAAAAAAAAAGACACAATCTTGCTTTCAAAAAAGTGAGTGGGCCAGGCTCAATAAAATTTCATATGATATTTCACGTACTTCTACTTTATCGATTTTTAAGAAACTTGGTACGCACCTTGAGCTCTGAAAAATATTTAATCTTGTGTTCAAAAAGGTGGGCGGGGCTACGCTCATGAAATAAAAGTATTAAATTAAATTATACGTACTTCTTCCTATCCGATTCCCATGAAACTTAGCATATAGTTTTGGCTCTTAGAATGACACAATTTTGTGATAAGGGAAGTGGGTGGGGCCTATAAAAAAATAATATTATATTTTACGTTACGCATTTATACGAAACTTGGCACACGTCTTGAGCTTTGAATGTGGCGCAATGTTGAATTTAGAAAAGTGGGCGGATTCTAATTTTTGGCAAATTGGGCGTCACCACGAGCCTAAGGTGCTCGGGCATTGAGGTAATTTTTTATCTAGACCTTCATTTGGCGATTTGGATACACGATCTTTTTATTTGTAGGTATTTGGTTTTATAGATTTTACTTAAAAATAAGCACAGTAAGCAAATTCAACAATTATCCCAAACTGCATCTCTAGCATATAAAACATAATTGATAATTTGAAAACATTTTTAATTTTCAAAAACTGCATATTACTATTTTGTATGTATGTATGTATGTATGTAATATGAATGTACAGTAAAAGTAAATAAAACTTGCTTACCACAACAACCATCGATTGTGATTCATTCATAATATCCTCCAATGTCAATTTACCAGTCTGGGCCAAATAAAATATTTGATCAATAAAAATACTCGTACGTTGTTGCTGCTGCTGTTGGTGCAATTGCTTCGGCATGAATGGATTTGATTGTGTATTGGTATTGGTATCTGGCAAAGATACAATTTCTTCCACTATACTTTTTAACGCATCATTGCCAGCTGCTGCCTTATTGTCAGTAAAATTATTATTCTTTCTATTTTCTTTTAATGGAATCCCAGTCTTTTCTGTATTGGTTGCAATTGCACAATCGCTTGTCGTAGATCTGATGTCGGGCTGCTGGTGAAGTTTATATTTGTGTTGCCATTCAATGTGTTTTTGCGTTACAATCTAATAAATTTTGCCATCCATGTATTTGAAACAAGAAAGACCAGACCAAAGATTTTTTTAATTTATACTGGATATTTACTCAAGGAAAATTTATGAAATTTGATTATGGGAGTTTTTACCATGAAAAAAAAATTCAAGTTGTGTTATGTGATGCCGAAATAAGCATAAGCTTGAACTGAAAATTAAATTCTATAACAGAAACTAATTTAAAATTAATTATGTAATTATTTGCTTGAAACGAACACAATATTTGGCGGCTATAAATAAGCGTAGCCTTTAACCTCTTAGGGCCATTATTACAACTTAAAGTTAGTTAAAAGTAGGATTTTATCGGACGTATAAAACGTTTTGCATTAGTACAATTTTATTTCAATCTAAAGTGAGCGATAGGTTAAAGGGACGTTTATCCTTCCAGGTAAGTTCAATTTTATTTCTAATAATGAACAAGCTTTTATACGTCCGATAAAATTCTACTTTTAACTAACTTTAAATTGTAATAATGGCACGGAGCTTTTAATATGGTCAATAATGTTCTTCTTCCCGTTATAACTATTATTAAATAATACAGTAGTCTCTCGATAATTTCGCACACTCAGCAAGAAATGAACTATGCTAACAATCCAGAGTTAAAACATTTACACTTCAAATAACTTGAAAAGAAGAAGAAAAAAATAAAAACAATATCAGTTTAAATATCAGTTGCTGTCATAACTCCACCGGCTAAAACCACGATATAATTTTTAATAGTATGAATGATTAATATCGTTGATTTGATATTTTTCAACTAATCTAGATAAAATTGAAGTTATATAAAAATTATTAAAATGATTATGAGTAGTACACAATTGTATGTTGTAGACCAACTGTATTCCCAGCGAACATTTTATGCTGAAGTAGGCCAAAATTCTGTCAGAAGCCTTAGACAAATTTCGAAGTCGGTTATATATCGCACGGAAAATTGCAAGAGTTATTGAATTTCTTTGAAAAATGTCCTAAATATTTTATGATATGTATGTCGGACAAATTTTTTTAACTAACTTAAGAAAATTTGCTAACTACTATGCTACATAATAAAAGAAAATACAATTTAGAAATTGTTTTCCGGCAAAATTGAAACAAGTAGCAAAAAAGTCGAATGTTTTCGAAGAAAATTAGCAGATACTACTGATGAAATATTTCGGATAGACTGGGTTCACACACCCCATTTTTAGTTGGGGAACTGATGTTCATAGTTTATGTGCCAGAGAGGAATATACAATGGTTTCATTATTCATTATCTTCTCCTCCCTATTCCATGAACTCAAAACTTTCTTAACTTAAATTTCCATGTGTGAACCCACTCAGTATGAGCAGACTTTCCTAATTAAAATCCAAAGATAATTAATAGACCAGCCTGATATCAATCGGATGCTCTGGCAAATTTCTAAAGGATTTTTAGACAATTCAGTTGGTTGACTGCTAAAGTTTTACATTATTTCTGACATGAGACATGGCGGCAAACAATTTCATAGCTCATACATTAGATTGCATATGCTTTGTTACTGGATACTGGAAAAAAATACGGCCTGGTCGACGATGTCGACAAGAAACTTTCGTCCCACGAAGACATATCGCCCATTTACTCAAAGAACTTCATAATTCAAAAAAGGGAATTTTTGTATTAATGATGCAGAATCAATTCTCATATCGTTCATATTGTGTAAAAATTTCATACAAATATCTTGTTTAATCAGCTCTTGCGAAAAATATAGTTTTCTTTCTTTCAGTTATGAGCGATATGTATTTGTAAGCGCGCACAACGAAAACAAAATGAAAATTTTGATTTACGATATTATATGCAACTCTCCGAAAAACCGTCAATTAAACGACACCAGTAAACATTCACTGATTGACGATTTTATTTGACCGTCTCCAGAGAACTAGTGGAAGACACGATGTCGACAGCGTTCGACTTGTCGCATACTTACATTCAAAACAAAAACAAATTTGAACATTTTGTTCTTGTTTCCAATGTAACTGTGCGACAAGTCGAACGTTGTCAGGCCCGACTGCGGCTTTTTCGCAAAACTCATCATAATACAATAATGAGCGCAACACACATACTGAGTGTTACTTATTTTTCTTAAAAAATATTAAAACTCTAAAAGAAGACATTAAACTAACTTATAAATTGTTGAGTCTCATGGAGCAAAATTTAAGCTCGACAAACAAAACACTGATTGTAAAATGTAATAAATAAAAAACACAAGTGCAATATATGATATGTGTGTATGTGTATGTATGTATTAGTATTGTAACATGCACAACTTACATTTGCAACAAATTCTTTAACCAACTTATTGGCTTTCATGGATTTCTCATAATTTTTCTTGTCCAACAAACGGAAGATGAAATCAATTTGATACCATGGTCTCAGGATTCTCAAAGCAGTTATTTCCATTAAGCTTCGTTATAAAAAGAAAGGACCAGAGTGGTTTATTGTTGGTAAAATAAAATTTCAAATTATTATTTTGCCAATTGAAAAACAATACAGCAACAAAATGTGTACTCACTATCTGTATGCCTGGGCGACACCTTTTTCATCTTTTTGTAAGAAATTCGTTTCATAACCCATTGTTGTTACTTTCAACAAAAAATAAATAAACAGCAAATATTTAATTTTGTTTTATTGAAACTCAATAAACTTTTTTGTTTCTAACTACTCAAGTAAAAGATAAACTCAAGGCAATTCGTATAAGGTAGACTTGCCTTAAGTAGCTTTGAAAAATGCATATTTGGGATGCTATAAAAATGTATTGGAACAGCTGTGTTGACATATGCGAGATATTTAAATTACAAGCGGCGAAAATCGTCACGTGAGCAGTTGAGACCACCTAATACGAATTCACCTTGCATTTATTGAAATCCAATATTATTTTCAAATTTGAAAAAAATTGTTAGACCATATTGTGTTCATTTTTTTGTCTTACTATAAACTTATGTTAATATTAAACTATAATATTATTTCAATACTTACAACATGATACTTCCAAAACTGCACGAGCTATTATATCTTCTATACTTTTAAACTTGATCTTACTGTCTTTTAAGTCCTCAGAAATTTTTAATTTTAACCCATTGGCAACACGATTAAAAACATCAAAGAAACTGACGAGAGTATTATGACTAAAAGCAGGATTTAGTTGCCTGCGACGTAATTTCCATTGTTCATCTTTTCCATTGTTTTTTAATCCAGTTGTTTTTTTTTATAAAAAAAAAAATTATATTTTTATTACAATAATGCAGCCTTCAACTGCAGGGGGAAGAGAACCGACATAAAACTAGCCAATTGGGTGGTTCCTAGACTCTACCACATAATATAACAATCGATCTATTCCATGTAAAAATGGCCACCATCTTTCACACAGAATTAGACTGAGTCCCTGCCAAATAAGAACCAGTTACGCGGCCAGTTTGGTGTCGCCTCTCTTCCCAGATAAAGTTTCTTCCTTTCAGTTTAAAATTCCGAAATATAAAAAATGCCGAAAATAGCGTTACTTAAGGTTCAATCAGACGTGACATAACCATGGCCATAGAAAACTGCCGTTCGAACCAAACTAATGGGCAACACTGTATTTGATTATAGAAACCAATTGAATTTTGGTTTGGTTATGGCTATGTCACGTCTAATTTAAGCTTTAATATTGCGATGTCCTAGGCGGTAGTAAATTATCTCACTCTGCACTACTTTCAGATAACTTAAAGTTGGCTTTTTTAAATCACCTGGTAGTCAGTAAATTAAAAAAAATTCTGTAGTTCGAACATGTAACATCACACGTTGTGTACTCAAAGCGCTACCACTCGGCTAAGGTACTATCTAAAATAACAACAGCAAAATGTTAATATAATGCAAGCCATACACCTTGCGACCGTTGGTACAACACGTTGGATTAACAAGTTGTGTGTTTTGCCCACAAACTTTACAACAACGTGTACAACATTAGAGTACAACTTCATTTCTTAATTTTTTTTTTTGGAGTAAACATGACATCGGGTGTTATGTCGCGTATTGTAATGGATGGTTTTTTTTTGGTGACAAAATAAGAAGAAGAACGTAAAAAAGGACAGAAAAAAAGAATTTGCTTAAAGGAGTGATTTATATAAAAAAACGTATTCTAATAACAAACTTTTGGAAATATTAAAAGAAAGTGAGCCACTGGACTATAAAAATTACACCTGGGTGTCAGACGAATTATTCAATGACCTTTTGTCAAAAGTTCCGATGCATATACAAAAGCAATTCTTCCGCGCAAACTCATACAATTATATAAAATCACTTATTTCTGTTGAATTCTCCATTTTATACGCAAATTTGAATTCGAGCGCGATGTTTTTCATATGACCACAACGAAAATAAGAACAAAATGAAATGAAGTTGTACAACACACTCCTAAATTTTACAACCTGTCTATACAACTTGCCAAAAAATCAAATCTTTTTAATATTTCGTACAACCGATACACAACTTCATACGACGACCCCACACACTTTACAATCTTATACACAACTTGCTCATGTTGTACCAACAGTCGCAAGGTCTGTGGCTTGCTTAAAACTGAAATGAGTTTTAAAGTAGCTGAGAATAAATTTGTTGGCTCTCATCAAATTCGATTACGTACTCAACTTAAGAATTAATTTTGGGTTTGTTCTGGATGGCTTTGAAGCTAGCTTTTCAGTCAGTCTAAGAAAAGCTAGCTATAAGTTAACTATTTTTGTAGTGAACCACACATTCTCCGACAGGGTATGTATGTTTGTATGTATTTACATACACATACATACATATATATATATTTCTTTACATAAAATACTAACCCCTGGCATGTAATAAGCCCTCGTTGGCATAAAAACCATTTTGCAAAAATGTCTTATTTAAACACTCTGGTGCAGTGAGAATGTATTCCATAGTCTCGGGATCGTCGACATACAGCAAAATACGGTTAAACACAATGATTGCCAAAGGGAATTGAAAATATTTGCGACAACGTTGAATGCTGCTCATAATACCTGTGTCGTCATTTTTTTACCATGCGTATAATAGCAGATAGGAAAAAGGAAAAAAAAACAACATTTTCAAAATTAATTGCTGACACAGTGGTAGATCATGACGATGCGAATGGAGATGCTGACAGTGATGTACTCGTAATTACATACATATCGTTAGTTGAAATGCAAAATCATGTAACCACAATTTTTGTGTTATTGCATAGAAGAAAGAAAAAAACTAAAAAAAATTATTTGAAGTGGCTGAAGCTAAAGTTTCGTTATTTTTATTTTGCAATCGGCTGATTTTTATAACAAAAAAATTTAACATATGTAGGGTCACACATATGTTGCGATGTAACACCCAATAATTAGTGAAAAATGGGATTTAGAATTTTTTCTTAGTTACCTGGTTTTGCATTTAAGCTGACGATATGTATTTGTGTATGTTAGTTATGCATTTATGATTTTACGTATGAGATAGAATCAACTTAAGAAACATATGGTTTAAATGAACTGTATACATACATAGTTACACATCGTTACCTTAATATAGAAAGACCCTAACTAATTATTTTTTTTTTTGAAATCGAGATTTTTACATTTTTCGATACATTAGGTACTCATCCATCGAAATATACAAAAAACTCGATTTCAAACAAATAATGAATTAGGGCCTTTCTATATTAAGGTAAGGTAATATGTAGTTATCACTATAAATTAAATGATGATTAAATTATTTCAAAACCTTACATTTTGGTTCAAGGTAGATTATTAACAAGAGCCACAAAATGGGTTGCTGCAGTATTCCACACCAGCCATTTAACTTCCATATAAAGTACCAACATTTGTGTTGCTTATAAATGATTAAAAATACTAATAGTCCACAAATTGAATAAAGTAATAAACTATTCATAATGTTATTTTTGTTATAAATGTAGTTTGTGGATAGTAATTTATTGCGTATAATTTCACAATATTTTTTTTAATGATACAATAAGAAGTATTGACACGTTGAAGTCATTATTTTTTCATGCAAACATACACATACGAGTATTCTGGATAAATATTATTTTTGCACATAAAAATTATCCAAATAAAATTGATTCTAACTTAATGACATTTATAATATGAACAAATGAAAATTCAAATAATAACTGTGTGAAATATTGAAAAGGAAAATAGTTTTATACCTATAACAATTTAAAAAGTTTCACTAATTTTGTTATATTGAAATTTTTATTACTCTTTACTTGTGAGCACAAAAGTGCATAGCAAAGCTTTGCCCAAAAAGCAATAACTTACAAATTCTGATTCTTGATACGAGCATTTTTTTTTAATTGCACATAAAATTCCATTACTTGGAAAAAGTGTGTTTTTATTAAATTTTTGCAATTCTAATGATTGATATCATCATCTAGTAACCCTACGACTACACCTAATATATTGTTATCATGACAAATGTCAAATTCCATATAGGAAAAAGAGCTAACATAAAAAATTTATTTTTCGTTATAAAGTTTGACTTTTGTTATAATAAAAATATATCAGGTGTAGACGTGGTGTAATAGCAGCCAAATCGATTAGTTTTCTTATTGATTCAAGCAATTATGTAGATGATTAAATAATTTTTTAATTTCTTCAGCGTACTTTCTGCTCATGTGTCATATTAGAGATTTATTTTATTTATTTATTTATTTTCATTAGACTTTAAGATTAAAATTCTTTTATAGAGATGGGCTCGTATCGAATTTTTCCAACACGACACGACACGAACACGAATACCAAGACGGTCAAAACCTACGAAACACGCACGTGAAAAAATTCATTAACACGAATTGCACAACACGCACGAAATATTATTGGTATTGTATTGCAGATCAGAAAATTTAATTAATTTTTTCAAGAGTCGCTTTTCAAAATATGACACCGAGTTGGTACTTCCAGCTGATACTATCTGCCACCACCTCTGATACTATCTGTTTACGTACAGAGCTTTAACGATACAAAATATTCAATTTTTTCTCTACTGGAAATTAATTGGCCTTTCACACACGAGAACAATTGTGCTGGCATAACATGCCAGTTTGTGGGTGAGAGAGGCAAAGAGAGGGGTTTCGTGTTTGGCATAATTTTTCAACCAGCTACAACCCCGCATTAGCAGCACAAAACCAATACACACACAACTTAAAAAGCTGCAAATGTTAAATGAATACGAAAAACACTAACACACACAAAGCTGTGTATACGTATACATTTTTATGTCGGATGAATTAGTCTCGTGTGTTCTTAAAAAAACAAAAATTCTGCCGCATAAAAATTAGTCTGGTGTAAACTACCTCATTCATACATATTTTAAATCTAAAATCATTTCCTGTTTTTCGTGTCAATTTAGCTCAACACGAAACGAACACGCCCATCTCTAACTCGTATTACATATACACTGCAGTTCATCAGGATAGAATCAAGTAATTGTTAAGTAAAATTTGTTTATATATTTCGATTACAACAAAAACAAACAAACTTAGATTTGCAGAAAAGAAGATGCCTCAAATGACAGCTTAAAGAGGAAAAATCAAATAAAAATGCATTATAATGGTACTTTCTCCCATTTGTTTGTAACTAAGTGAGAAATTCCTCATTTATTTTTGGTTCATCAGAATAGAACCACGTTAATTTTAACTTGATTCTCACTAGTTTAAAAACAAATGGGAGAAAGTGCAGTTGAAATGCATTTGTATTTGATTTTTCGTCTTTAAGCTGTCATTTGAGGCTTCTCAAACACTTATGTATATTGTTCTCATTGGCTTAAATCAAGCATAGCATCACTGTTAAAAGTTAAATACAAAAATTATAAAGTCAACGTTTTTTTAAATCACAAATTATAGTGCAATTTTTCTTTTTGTGCGTTTTAAAAGCTTAAACAAATATGAACAATAATTCAAAGATGTAAAATACGTATTAAGGACTTACCTTTTTAACACACATACATTTAATTTCCCTGTCATGTTGATTTTAGTTTATTTGCTTCTATATATTTTCTATATAAATATGTACATACATATGTACATATATTTAAATTTTGTATATTAATATTTTTTATTATTATTGCTTTAATTGAATTTTTACTCATGTATGCATTTTCGCATTAACTTTTATCATAAAAAAACATTTTTTTTTTCATTTGCATAAACATATCGGGCTATTTTTTATTTTATTAGAGACCTTTTCATTTTCACACACCTTTTGATTTCTATAAATACAGCTTTATTGCCTTTACTGAAGCCCTTATCATTTTCACAACCACTTACTTTAGGTTTGATCCCGTACTCCACATTGGGAGCCCGCGGGATCCCAATTTTACCGAAAACTGTTCCCGTACTCAAAGTTTGGGCAAGTAAGCGAGCTTTTGACAGAGTAATGTTCTTCTTCTTCTTGCACGAAACAGCCCGTAATTTTTCTTTGGGCTAGTTTGGGAAAGCCGAAAAACAGTCAGCTGTTTGAAAAATAATCAATAACAAAGTAAAATTAAATTGTCCTAAACACTATAAACATTGAAAAGTTGTATCAAAAAGGTTTATAAACAAGTGGTGAACTAAGTTTTATCAGTTTTTATGTAAAATTAAGAAACAAAACGTTCTAGTTATGCCACAGAATGTAAGTAAACGCATGCGTGTGTATGTGTGTAAGTATGTATTTGCTTGTGCTTTGGCTTTTGGTAAACATTTTTGGTTTTTCTTGTTCCCGTACTTTTGTAAATTTTTTGTATTATTGAGGGAAATTATAGCTTGTTCTCATTTTACCGAACTTTGCCCAAAAAGTACGGGATCAAACCTTTTATAAGTAAGCTTTAAAGCTCTTTTTATTTTAACATTTTGCACGCACACTTTTACACTTCGTGTAAACGCAACGAATGGCCACACCAAAGAAAAGCTGCGACCGGCACACAAACTGCAACTAATTTTAACAACTTTACACTTTATTTCGTTAGTTTTTAGGTAAATTCTTTATGAAATCTTTGTACACACACATTAAGCAACATTTAATTAATATATTTAAAAAAGAATAAATGAATTTTATGCTCTAAATCAACAAAATATATTGAATTTATTAACACACAACCATCGTTCGTCCGAAACGTATGAAATCGCGCTTAAACTAAATTAGTTGTCAAATAGAAATGTCAAGACAAGAAACCACTTGTTCATTTTTGACTGTGGGAGGGAGAGTGTGGACAATTAATTATGATATTTGAAAGGATTACTTAAATGAAGCCGATGTAGGAGTTAAGTTTTCATATTAATTACAATGCCAAAACTTTTTTACGTTTTCTATTTTTGCATAAAGGCTCAGTTACCCGACTGTAATTTAAAGTAACTGCAACGTAGGAAACAGCTGATCTATATTTATTTATTTATTTATTTATTGTTATGTGAAAAGCAATGCAAATGGTTATAGAGATGTAATGTAACGTAACAATATAATATTACAATGTAATACGCGTGTTTGGCCTTAAAGGCTTTTGTATTACATTATGGATGAAATAAATAAATAAATATAATATTAGCTATTTTAACAAAATATGTAAAAATTATAGCTTAATAATGCAAATGGTTAAAGGTTTATTTAAGAAGCCTGTAAACATGATACAATTATACAGGTAACCGCAAATCGACAACAAATTTACAGCAAATAAAACAACAGGGCTTTTTGTTGCTAGTTTGTGGTGCCAACTGTCATAGAGCAAGTGATTGAAATGAAAGATAAACAGCGTGTGTGTGTGTTTGTAAAACATAAACAACATTTGGCAGATGGCATCACGAAACAAGCAAAACAGCTGGCGCTTCGCGGTTACCTGTATAATTGTATCATGCCTGTAAATAGGTGTCGGCTTGACATTTAAGTCGAAAGCGGCAAGTTATTCAAAATGATCGGCCTCGTGCTCTTCGTGCATGTGCAAAGAACAGCTGACTAAACAAACACATTCGTTAAATATTGTTTTATGGTTTCAGCAGAATTTATTAAATCCTGCTCCATTCATTATTAAAGCTACCTTAGAGCCGATTAAAAGAAGGATACATATATATAAAATGTCTCGTGAAGAAAAACAATTGGATGCCACACTGGATGCGGTATTAAATCGATTGAATGATTTGAAAGTATCTATTGGAGCAATGATACACAAATTGCAAACTGAATATGAAACAATCAGTTGGCCACAGTTTTTAGACAATTTTGCTTTAATATCGAGCCATGTAAGTTCAATTTCAGATCCATATTGCAAGTATATAACAGTTGCAAATTGTTTAGCTAACTAGCCTATCCAAAATTTTATCGAAAGAAATATGTCCACCACTGCGCAATCGTACAGTATTACCGCTAATGTTATCACCCGAAAAAGATGATATGTTAATAAATTTAACCCAAGGCCGAGTTCCTGTGTTCTCACATGACATTGTACCAGACTATTTGCGCACGAAGCCCGCTCCATTATCCGAACAGAAAATGGTACAAAACGAACAAAAGGCAAATAGCCTTACAAATGAAGCTGCTAGCAAGCAAGTTGCTCAGTACAATAAAGTTGTGTCGCATATCTTGGAAATTATTAGCAAACAAAGGGAAGACTGGGAAATAGATTCATCATCTAGAGCAGGTATACAGCAAACCAGTAGTATGGCTGACACTCATGCACTTGTTGCAGCAGTCGGAATGGGCAAGGGCTTAAAATTGAGTTTGCCAATGTCGATTCCCGGTGGTGGACCAGGTAGCATGATGGTGCCACCAGCTATTCGGCCGCCAGCAGCAATGAGCTCTGTGAGTCCTGGAGGAGTCAACCAATTGGGCAAAGCACCCTCTGCTATTAAGACAAATATAAAGTCTGCTATGCAAGTTCATCCATTTCAGAGATAAAATTTGCAGGAACGATATTATGTTCTCTCAGGAAAGTACTAATTTTATTCATAAACTTAAGAAAACACAAACCATGTGAAAGGAATCATAAAGATAATCAAGTGAAAAACGTATTGAATGCGTTTTTATAAAAAATGTGCCGTTATCGTAAACGAAAAACCTTTCAGTTAACATAAAACTCAAAACCAGTTTCTTTGTTTATCACTATTATATCAAAACACATCAGCCCTTAGTCCTAGATTACACTATGCAAGTCTTATTGCTAAGCTGATTAGTTTGTAAGAGAGAGAGAGAGAGACGGGGGGAAAAGAAACGAGTACTCAGCTGCACATGCATACGCCAAAATATTCATAAAAAATACGAGCTGAAAAATAGGACTTGAATTATGTGGACGCCGATGAAAGTTCAAAGAAGAAAAAGTGATAAGCTTAAGGTACGGTCACACTTGACAAACATTTGCCCAAAAAATCGTAACCAGTATATACTAATGAGAAATCTTTTGATTCAGACACGTGTTTATTAAGTTCAATAGTTTCCAATAATATTGTATTCTATAACTTTGCCTATTTGTTAAATACGAAACTAATTAACTTAATAATCACGTGTCTGAAGCAAAAAATTTCTCATTAGTATTTGCTGGTTACGCTTTTTTGGGCAAATGTTTGTCAAGTGTGACCGTAGCTTTAGCAATAAGACTTGACTAGTGTGAACTGGGACTTATTATGATTTGTATCTTCGCTGGCTATCGAACATCGAATATAAAATTCATATAATGGGCATCGAAAATTTCGCTGTGAATCGAATTTTTTTTTCATGAATTCATTTGCACATTTCACTTTTTGAATCGAGGCTATTTTTTATGCAACTGCATATTTTATGACTTTTCTATTTATGTAGGCTCATATGTATATCGAGCGATATCTGTTTAATTGATCTGTACCCATCTTTACCTTTAACTCATTTAAATCAGTGTACTAAATTAAAAAAATATGCAGACTTTTCGAAAAACAAACAGTCTTATATTCGGTAATGGAATTTTCTTTTATAATTTCAATCAACTATTAGTCCTCGCCATTGCTCAATTGTATAATGGGTTTCCATTCGTTTGGATTGACATATATATCAGATATAGTACCACGAAGTGTAAATATACCACGATTTAGTGGCACAGGTTTTGGCTTTTTATCTGCATTAGCTATCCAATTTTGCCAAGCTTCAACAGACATTTGACGTCGCTGTTCCTCCTGTTCACGACGACGTTGCTCCTCTTGCTGCTTAAGCATACGGCGACGCTCTTCAATCAAACTTTTTTCTCTTTCCCATTTTTCTAAACGTGTTCGAGCCTCTTCTGCTGGGAATTTAGAACGTTTTCGATTTTTTAAATTTATATCAGTTGTAATACTAACAGTGGATTCCACTACTAAAGATGATTGTGACTTTTTCTCAAGCCACAAATCATATTTTTCCTTTGCTAAGCGTTTCCGTTCTGCTAATTCTTTTTGTTTCACTTCTTCTTCCTTTTTGCGTCTGGCTGCCTCATCGGACATTACTTTTCTAAAATGCATCGACAATACATAATTATATATGTATCACATTAAATTTAAATACATACCTTTTAGCCGAAAGCCAGGTTTCAAAAGCTTTATCGGGTTTAAGCACAATTTTATCCGCCTCGCAATGCTTCCGATAAGAAAATGTGTAATCTCTTATGGGATAATTTTCCTCTGACTTTATGTCCAATGGTGGAACTATATCACTCCGTGTTTCCGACATATTTGCACAGTTTACATCTGAAGCGTCTAATAGTGAATCGTTATTTTCGATAGATACGGCAGAATTTACAAGTCTAAAAATGTATGCATACTGATTATAAATTTAGTGATGCTCCTACATACAACTTACCTAACACTATTCATTGAGGTATCGTAACTACGCGAACTCAAGTTAAAACGTGAGCTGCTATAACATGTCGACGAAGTTAAGCTCCTAGCAGAGAGACGTCTCTCATTATCTGTTAACTTATCGTCAATTGTCGATGAAAATAACGGCATTGTTATTGTATTTCTGTTGCTAATCGTAAAATGCAATTAATATAAAATATGTATGTATGTTGTATGTATTTTTTTTTTTTTTTTTTTTTTTTGAGAAGTTTGAAATTGTATAGAATTTTGATTTTGAGTTTTGCTTGAATTTATTCAATTGTCCATGACAAACTTTTCTTGAAATTAAAACGGAAATATTGTACACAATTTTTGTCTAAAGTGGATAACAAATAGAGTATTAATGAGTTACATATATAACATTTTTATATCAGGCAAAGGTCGTCCGTGGTTTTATTCGATATTCGGATCAGAAAAGTAAGTCGTTTTTTTATTGAAAACGAAAATTAATTTTTCTCAGGATTTACAATCGGAATTGATTAAAATGCTGTATTATATCATGAATATGCGATACTGAACCTACTATAGAGTTGTGTTTTTATTTACGAACAATGTATGTTTAATAGGTTGTCTAAAGCAGGTTCTGCATTTAAAATCTTGAAATGTGCATTATGCTGGTACACATTTTCATATACAATTAAAGAAAATGATTTGAATTCTGATGTTATGTGTTGGTCTACTATAGGTTAAATCTTTTTTCCCTACAAATCCAATTTCATAGTTTTTTAAAAAATATACTCATAACAGAATATTTTAAGGTATGCAGATTAATTGTGAGAGGGTTCCTTCAAACTAAGCCACATTGCACCAATATATTCGTTAAGTTATCTTTATTCTTTCAAGAGGTATAGATTATTGTGAACAAAAATTATTTTCATTATTAGTATACTAGATTCCGGTATTCAGCTATAATCTCTATTATTTTATTCTAACTATTTAATTCTAATATCTGTACACGTAAGTCTTCCCACATCAAAGCAGTTTAAACTAGAGATGGGTGCGTGTCGAATTTTTCTAACACGACCCGAACACAAATACCAAGCTATCCAACACGTACGAAACATGCACACAAAAAATTTTCCAGACATGACACAACAAAACACGCACGAAATCAAATTAAATAGCAAAAATTACAGCTGATATATTTTTATCATAACAAAAGACAAATTATATATTGAAAAATATTTTTTTTGTGTTAGCTCTTTTTTCTATATGGAATTAGAGATTGTCATGATAAATATATGTATATCAGGTGTAAGCGTAGGGTAAATTCCAGAACTTTAAGCAAAAAAAATTTGCTGGTTTTGCGTGCTCGACGATAGAAAATCGTTTTTCAAAACGAGAAATATTCAAAAACGTGTAATATTTATTTGGAGTTCTACAAATTACTCGATTTGGTGACATTTGAAATTAAGTGGAATAAATTATTTGAACGTCAAAATCAGTTGTTAATACAAGAAATCACATTTTAAATCAAAAATAAGCATTTAAAAAATATAAACACGACATGCACCCATTTCTAGTTTGTACCAATAAGTATTTCATTTTCAAAATTCTAAAACTTCTAAATTTGGTACCGGTTCATTTCCAGGATCTAATATCGCAAATCCAGAATACTTGTTTTGTGTTGCATTCAAAGCATTAAACAATTTTTTCCTAGCCAATGCTTTTGCTTCCTTTTTCAATTTTCTCTCTTCCCATTCCTTGCGATGCGTCAGCCTAACATGTTTATACATATTTGCACTACATATAAAAGTTCTAGGACAATGAGGACAAGTATAGAGAGGCTCTCCGGTATGTGTGCTTAAATGTTCCTTTAATTCCAAAGGCCTTCTGAATTTCTTATCGCACATATTACATGCATGTTTGCGTTCCAGAGAGTGTGTATACTTTAAGTGGAGTCGATGAGCATTCACGTTGGGTGATACTTTTGAACAATACGGGCATATTTGCGCTTGTTGATTTTCTTCTGTGTGCATCATTTTTTTGTGGCGATTTAGGCGATATTTATTAGTGATTTGTGCACCACATATCTCGCATTCTAATTTTGCAATTGTTTCACCTTTATGTTCTGCCATATGACGGATAAACGAAGAGCTCTCCCACAATAGCTTACCGCAAATATCACAAATTTTAGCGTATTTTTTCGAGTGTGTCAGGGAGCAATGTTGTTTTCGAAGATACTCTGATGCAAATTTCTTGTCGCACAAGTTACACTCGAAGATTCTCTCTTCTTCAGGTACATGAATCAAAACGTGGCGGTCATAGACAGGTTTTTTCAAAAACGATTTACCACATTGCTCACAAGTAAACACAGTATGGCGAGTTTCATAAAGCTGATGAGTTTCCATGTGCATTTCATAGCTGCGGCGAGTAGAAAGTGATTTGTTGCATTGCAGGCACCTAAAATAATCGGCATCCTTGTGAACATTCAAATGATCAACCAGAACACCGCGCTTGTAAAACTTCTTATTGCAACACATAGCATACCCCAAAATATGATGTTCTTTGCGAAAATGAATTTTTAAACAGTTAAAATTGTCCAACGATATGTTGCATATACAGCAGGAAAGTTGAAACTGGTTGTCAGTAATAAATTGGTCGTTTTTCCTCATGACATTCAAAGCATTTGAACTCTCACTTTTCTTTATTACTTTAATTTTTTTCTCCTTTTTAGTTTTTTTATACTTTTTTCTGCATTTGGTGACAGCTTTGGGCTTTGTTTTAACTTTTCGTCTAGATCTTTTAAGTAAGCTATGTTCATCAGCTATTTCTGTATTATATGCATATTCTTCGTCAGTATCTTCTTCATTTTCATTTAAAAAGCAGTTCTTCCAATCGTCAATGGATCTAATATCTTCGTTAATCAATACATCAACATCTAATTCCGTGTGGGGAGCTTCATTTGTTTCATTTTCGTACTTGACTTGTACAATAGGTACTTCCTCTATTTGCACGCATTCAGGTTTGACAACGGGTTTCTTTTTACGACCCCTTTTGCGTTTATTCAAATGGGTTACATTTTCAAAACTTTGCTGTTCCACTTTAATATCTACATTTGCCACCTCATCCTTACCATCTTTTTGCACTATTGATAATAGATTATTTAGTTGATGCTCTTTCTCGACTTTAATATAAAATTCGTGAAAAGATGATAATTCAAGCCAACACTGGCGGCAAATCCATCGATCTTTTTCATTGTTGCCTGATGGCCTCAAATACCACCACCACAAATGTTTCTCTATAATGCGCTGAATGTTCCACTCTTTCCACTCGTTGGATGAAGTGCCGATGCGGGAAAATGCATTTTCATTTGCTTGACAACAAACCACACAATTATCCATTGTAAAACGTGATAAGCAGTTAGATTTTTCTTTATTTTCTGAAATTCAACAACAAACAATTTCAAGTAAACAATTGTGAACAATCCACCCTACAAAAACACTACCAGTTAAATCACCGGTCATTTAACTGGTAATGCTGACGGATATATCGACTAAAGTTTCTATTAGTTTATTAAGAGTAAAATTATGTGATTTTGTATCTCTATCTAATTAATGCCACCCGACTACGTATCATATATCTGTCCTGCTTACTCTGTCTCCTTTTACAGGTCAATTATTCCCAAAAAATATGGGTTAGCTCTGACTAGTAAGTCATATCACAAATCTTAGTTAGTTCTTACTTGTAAGTCATAACGTAAATGTTGGTCAATTTAAATTTTTATAATTCTTATAGCTTTGCTATTTATTGGACGACACAGGAGTTAGGACGTGATCAAGGCGAATACAATATCAGGTGAAATCTTCCCTACAACAATTTTTGAGCCGATGCTAGCCGTATACATCGGCGGCGGCTTGATTCTACATTGAAAGTCACCAAAGCAAAGCTTAAATGTGGGGATGTTGTGGCAAGGCAAATGGATAGCTTTGTAACTGTTTTGAAGTGGCATGATAAGCGCGATGTATTGATGATATCAACGTGCCACGACGCTCGAATGACAGATACTTCTTCATGGAGAGGAAAATCGTCAAAACCAAATATGGTTATAGATTACAATGATGCTAAAAAGGGATTGACGTCGCAGATCAGATGAGTAGCTATTACTCTCCACTACGGAAAAGTCTGACGTGGTACAAAAAAATTGCAATAGATTTACTTTTTCAAGCTGCACTTGTTAACTCAAGAGTTATTTTTCATGAAGTTACTAGATCTTCCATCACTATTTTGGAAATACAAGAGGCTATGATTCGTCACTGGCTTGGCGAGGTTGTAGAGAAAAATCAACAAACAAAATCATTAAACTTCCCAAAAGCTACTACGACACATCATCTTACTCAAATACCACGGAAAGGTGGTAAACTTATCCGACGTCGCTGTGTCAGCTGCTATGCCAAAAATAAAGAGGAAGGAAACCCTACGAAAGCCAAACAGGTAGACACAGAGTGCCTCGAATGTGGAAAAGGTTATTGTTTGCTATGCTACAATGCGATTCACTCGTAAGCGTGAGAAGGAAATAAAGGATTTTGCTTATTTTGTTACTATTATACCAAGAATAAACATGAATTCATAAATAAAAAATAAAAAATAAAAAAAAATAAAATAAAAATAATAAATCACCGTGGGTTTTTTTTATTTTACAAAATAGACAATGTACTTAGTACGTCCACATAATAAAATTTAAACTTGTTCGTCTGCGTCTTATAAAAAACATATTTCAAATCACCTATAAATTTGTTCATATATGATACATGGACTCTGTAAACATGGTACAAAATAATATTTTTGTATCACATGTGATACATCGGACAGGGAACCTGTTAAATGTTCCTTCAATTCCAAAGGCCTCCTGAATTTCTTATCGCACATATTACATGCATGCTTGCGCTCCAGAGTGTGTGTATACTTTAAGTGGAGTCGATGAGCATTCACGTTGGGTGATACTTTTGAACAATATGGACATATTTGCGCCTGTTGATTTTCTTCTGTGTGCATCATTTTTTTGTGGCGATTTAGGCGATATTTATTTGTGAGTTGTGCACCACATATCTCGCATTCTACTTTCGCAATTGTTTCACCTTTATGTTCTGCCATATGATGGATAAACGAAAAGCTATCCCTCAATAGCTTGCCGCAAATATCACAAATTTTAGCGTATTTTTTCGAGTGTGTCAGGGTGCAATGTCGTTTTCGAAGATATTCTGATGCAAATTTCTTGTCGCATAAGTTGCACTCGAAGGTTCTCTCTTCTTCAGGTACATGAATCAAAACGTGGCGGTCGTAGACAGATTTTTTCAAAAAAGATTTATCACATTGGTCGCAAGTAAAGACAGTATGGCGAGTTTCATACAGCTGATGAGTTTCCATATGCTTTTCATGGCTGATGCGAGTAGAAAGCAATTTGTTGCATTTCAGGCACCTAAAATAATCGGGATCCTTGTGAACATTCAAATGATCAACCAGAACACCGCGCTTGTAAAACTTCTTATTGCAACACATAGCATACCCCAAAATATGATGTTCTTTGCGAAAGTGAATTTTTAAACAGTTAAAATTGTCCAACGATATGTTGCATATACAGCAGGAAAGTTGAAACTGGTTGTCAGTAATAAATTGATCGTTTTTCCTCATGGCATTCAAAGCATTTGAACTCTCACTTTTCTTTATTATTTTAATTTTTTTTTCCTTTTTAGTTTTTGTATACTTTTTTCTGCATTTGGAGACAACTTTGGGCTTTGTTTTAAGTTTTCGTCTAGATCTTTTAAGTAAGCTAAGTTCATCAGCAATTTCTTTATTACATTCATATTCTTCGTGAATATCTTCATTTTTATTTAAAAAGCAGTTCTCCCAATCGTCAATGGATCTAATATCTTCGTTAATCAATACATCAACATCTAATTCCGTGTGGGGAGCTTCATTTGTTTCGTTTTCGTACTTGACTTGTACAATAGGTACTTCCTCTATTTGCACGCATTCATGTTTGAAAACGGCTTTCTTTTTTCGACCCCTTTTGCGTTTATTCAAATGGGTTACATCCTCTTCTGGTATGGACGCATTCTCAAAACTTTGGTCTTCCACTTTAATATCTACAGTTGCAACTTCATGTTTATCATTTTGCATTAATGATAATAGTTTGTTATTTAGTTGATGCTCTTTCTCTACTTTGATATAAAATTCGTGAAAAGATGATAATTCAAGCCAACACTGGCGGCAAATCCATCGATCTGTTCCATTGTTGCCTGATGGCCTCAAATACCACCACCACAAATGTTTCTCTATAACGCGCTGAATGCTCCACTCTTTCCACTCGTTGGATGAAGTGCCGATGCGGGAAAATGCATTTTCATTTGCTTGACAACAAACCACACAATTATCCATTGTAAAACGTGATAAGCAGTTCGATTTTTCTTTATTTTCTGAAATTCAACAACAAACAATTTCAAGTAAACAATTGTGAACAATCCACCCTACAAAAACACAACCAGTTAAATCACCGGTGTTTTAACCGGTACTGCTGACGTATATATCGACTAAAGCTTCTATTAGTTTATTAAAAGCAAAATTAAATACCTCACCGAAAATCTTGTCTACATGTGATTTTGTATCTCTATCTAATTAATGCCACTCGACTACATATCATAATCTGTGCTGCTTACTCTGCCTCCTTTTTCAGGTCAATGATTCCCAAAATATGGGTTAGCTCTAACTAGTAAGTCATAACACAAATATTGGCTAGATCTGACTAGTAAGTCATAACGTAATGCTGATCAATTTAAATTTTTTTAATTCTTATAGCTTTGCTATTTATTGGCGACACAGGAGTTAGGACGTGATCAAGGCGAATACAGTATCAGGTGAAATCTTCCCTACAACAATTTTACAACACAAAATACAACACGTAGTTTGCTATGCTACAAAGCACAGTTAGTACTCTATGCTACAAAGCAATGTCAGAAGATTTCTAAGCAAATTTTGACATTTTGGTTCAAAAAGCTCAATTTGGCAGCAACAGCTGATAATAACCCGATCGGAAGAGGTCACCTGTTGCTAATTTCGCATTGGGCGTGATTTTCGTAACAAAAATAATCGACACTATTACAGTTATCAATTTATTTTTGTTTTGGGATCTTTGTACTTAAAACCAGAGTACGAAAATACATGGAAAAATATGTTGGATATAGATAATGTTTAGAACAAAATCATAAAGCCAATACACGAACCTTCTAGCATAGACAATAAATAATAATCGTTTTAAAGAACCAAAACTGTTTCTTTGTTTCGTCCATAGACAAGACGATACATTCGTCGAACAGAATTAGAGCATAACAATTTCATTGAATTTTTATGTTTTAAAACAGTGATAACCAAGCCCCGAACGCACGTACACAAAGATATTATGTGCTTCTGTGCGGTCGCAAATAGAAGCAGAATTATTGAACATTGTTGCTCTGTGTGTTTTTGTGTTGATTACGAAAAAGAAACAAAAACAAAGCCAAACAAGCGTGCAGAGCAGAGACTGATGTTTTGAAACGAAAAAAGTTGTTGTATGCATGTGAATTGCCGACCGTGCCTGTGTGAAAAATACGATTATTGACTGCCTCGCGAGGCTATGGAGTAGTTATGACTGTTTTAAAAACATGGCAATAATATTTATATTTTTCATTATGAAAGACAACAACCATTTTCGCAGAAAATAATATGGAGAATTCAAAGAAGCATTTTCAAACAAAAACGTCCTAAATCTTCTTACTGAATTAGGGCATAAGTTATCTTTATTCACTCAAGAGGTATAGATTATTATGAACAAAAATTATTTTCATTATGGGTATATATTCCGGACATGGTGTAATTATACACCTTGATTCCGGTATTCAGTTATAATCTCTATTATTTTATTGTAATCATTTAATTCATACTGTACACGTAAGTCCTCGCACATCAAACAAATGTATACCAGAGATGGGCGTTTCGAATTTTTCCAAAACGACACGATTCGGGTCCAACACCAAGGCGAAGTCAGTATCAGGTGACCTTTTCCGTCTGGCTGATTATCAGCTGTTGATGCCAAAATGAGCAATTTGAACCAAAATGTCAAAATTTGTTTAGAAATCTTCAGACAGATTGGTTTTGTAGCATAGCAAACTATATGTTGTTTTCTGTGTAGTTGTATTTTTGCAGGGAAAGAGTTCACCTGGTATTGAATTCGCCTTGATCCATAAAGTATTTAATTCCAAACGTTATTTTATAATTATTTAAATTCAACTGAACCCAAAAATAGTTTCTTCTTTAATGACATACAATTTATTTTTTTAAGCATACAAATTGAAAAGCCAACTTAGGTACTATAAAAATTATTATGTGGTATTGAAGAGTAGTTACAACATTCCCCCAAGACTTAATAAGGATCAAATCTTCTTGGCTTCTTTATAGTGCGAACGGAGCGACGCACTTTTAATTCAGAAGTTATTGGTTCTGTTGCTTGTTGATTTAAATTGTGCGCCGTTCGGTTAGCTCCTGATTGACAATGTTGATAAGACAACGGGTTGGACTGCTGGTTGAAATTTTGTGGTAGCTCACTATTCGGTAATACTAAATAATTTGGTACATCGTTTGTAAGAATGATATTACTAGGAAAATCTATTTCTACATCTTTTTCTGTTGCTGATTTCTCAATATTCGGCTCAATTCAAGTTTTTAATTGGTTTTGATGTCTTCTTACAGTTCCGAATTTGGTTTTTATGGAATACATCATATTGGGGAATTCATAATGCATTGATTCTTTGATTAACTCGTCGCCAAATGAAGTTTTTAATTCCAACCGTTATTTTATAATTATTTAAATTCAACTGAACCCAAAAATAGTTTTTTCTTTAATGACATACAATTGAATTTTTTAAGCATACAATTTGAAAAGCCAACTTAGGTACTATAAAAATTATTATGTGGTATTGAAGAGTAGTTACAACAATCCAACACATACGAAACACGCACTCCACAAAGGATACGCGCACTCAAACAATATGCACGACATCAAATTGAATAGCAAAAAAAATTTTTTTGTATTCCAATATGTAATTACCGGCCATGTTCTGAAAACCATTTCGTTTTGAAATCGCAAAGTTTCAAAAACGGAAAACCCTGTTTTCTTTATCAAATAATTTAGAGCATTCGAAATTAAGTTCGGACAGAATATCTCAAGCATATGAAATCTTAAAACCAAATAAAAAGATGCAATATGTGAGCTTTCTTGCTGAATTTTTTCCTGAAATTTGTCGATTTCAAACCGAAATGGTTTTCAGAACCTGGCGGTACATATTTTTGTTAAATTCCAGAAATTTAAGCAATAAACAATTTGCTGTGTTGCGTGCTTGACAATATAAAATCTTAACTTTTTTCTTTACTGGAAATTCATGCATACATATTTTACACATAAAATCGCTTCGTCTTTCGACACGAAATTCGAAACGAAAAAAAAAATTAGTTTCGAATTTTTATGTTAATTATATGCAAATTCGAGAGCATTTCCTTTTTTCATACGTGTTCGTGTCTCGAAAAAATACACGACAACACGCGCCCATCTCTAGTTTGTACCAATAACTATTTAATTTTCAAAATTCTAAAACTTCTAAATTTGGTACCGATCCATTTCCAGGATCCAATATCGCAAGTCCCGAATACTCGTTTTGTGTTGCATTCAAAGCATTCAAAAATTTTTTCCCAGCCAATGCTTTTGCTTCCTTTTTCAATTTTCCCTCTTCCCATTCTTTGCGATGCGTCAGCCTACGATGTTTATGCATATTTGCACTAGATATAAAAGTTCTAGGACAATGAGGACAAGTATATAGAGGCTCTCCGGTATGTGTGCTTAAATGTTCCTTCAATTCCAAAGGCCTCCTGAATTTCTTATCACACATATTACATGCATGTTTGCGCTCCAGAGTGTGTGTATACTTTACGTGGTGTCGATGTGCATTCACGTTGGGTGATACTTTTGAGCAATATGGACATATTTGGGCCTGTTGATTTTCTTCTGTGTGCATCATTTTTTTGTGGCGATTTAGGCGATATTTATTTGTGAGTTGTGCACCACATATCTCGCATTCTACTTTTGCAATTGTTTCACCTTTATGTTCTGCCATATGACGGATAAACGAAAAGCTATCCCTCAATAGCTTGCCGCAAATATCACAAATTTTAGCGTATTTTTTCGAGTGTGTCAGGGTGCAATGTTGTTTTCGAAGATATTCTGATGCAAATTTCTTGTCGCATAAGTTACACTCGAAGGTTCTCTCTTCTTCAGGTACATGAATCAAAACGTGGCGGTCGTAGACAGGTTTTTTCAAAAACGATTTATCACATTGGTCGCAAGTAAAGACAGTATGGCGAGTTTCATACAGCTGATGAGTTTCCATATGCTTTTCATAGCTGCGGCGAGTAGAAAGCGATTTGTTGCATTGCAGGCATCTAAAATAACCGGGATCCTTGTGAACATTTAAATGATCAACCAGAACACCGCGCTTGTAAAACTTCTTATTGCAACACATAGCATACCCCAAAATATGATGTTCTTTGCGAAAGTGAATTTTTAAACAGTTAAAATTGTCCAACGATATGTTGCATATACAGCAGGAAAGTTGAAACTGGTTGTCAGTAATAAATTGATCGTTTTTCCTCATGGCATTCAAAGCATTTGAACTCTCATTTTTCTTTATTACTTTAATTTTTTTTTCCTTTTTAGTTTTTGTATACTTTTTTCTGCATTTGGAGACAGCTTTGGGCTTTGTTTTAAGTTTTCGTCTAGATCTTTTAAGTAAGCTAAGTTCATCAGCAATTTCTTTATTACATGCATATTCTTCGTCAGTATCTTCTTCATTTTCATTTAAAAAGTAGTTCTCCCAATCTTCAATGGAACTAACATCTTCGTTAATCAATACATCAACATCTAATTCCGTGTGTGGAGGTTCATTTGAGTCATTTGTTTCATTTTCGTACTTGACTTGTACAATAGGTACTTCCTCTATTTGCACGCATTCAGGTTTGACAACGGCTTTCTTTTTTCGACCCCTTTTGCGTTTATTCAAATTGGTTACATCCTCTGCTGGTATGGACGTATTCTCAAAACTTTGCTCTTCCACTTTAATATCTACAGTTGCAACCTTATGCTTATCATTTTGCATTAATGATAATAGTTTGTTATTTAGTTGATGCTCTTTCTCAACTTTGATATAAAATTCGTGAAAAGATGATAATTCAAGCCAACACTGGCGGCAAATCCATCGATCTGTTCCATTGTTGCCTGATGGCCTCAAATACCACCACCACAAATGTTTCTCTATAATGCGCTGAATGTTCCACTCTTTCCACTCGTTGGATGAAGTGCCGATGCGGGAAAATGCATTTTCATTTACTTGAAAACAAACCACACAACTATCCATTGTAAAACGCGATAAGCAGTTTGATTTTTCTTTTTTTTTCTGAAATTCTGTTCAGTGCGTAAAACAATTTCAATAAATAAAAATAATTGTAAACAAACCAATTGATTCCATCAATGTTGTCAACATCATTAATTTTAACAACTCATCATTGACAATGCACATTTTGAAACGTATTTACATTTAGGGTATTACCCCTGCGACGTGAATTAAATTGTAGTGTGTAAAAATGTTTTTCGAAATCTATGAACAATGCTAAAGCGCAGACGTGTGCCTGAAGAGCTCAGCATACACGTGCTTGCATTGCACGATAAACTAATAGCATTTTTCTACAAGCTAATTGCAAGACAATTCGTCGGTTGGTTTCTGGCTTGCGGCACAGTATATTCAAAATACATTATGTCTGCAGCAAATCAGAAACCAACCGACGAATTGTCAAACTACATACAAAAACTTTTTACGTATAGAATTTGACAGTTCTTTGTATAACACACTGCTTTGAGTAGTTTATCTTGTTAAGTTTGTGTTGCATACATGCATGTGCAAAAATTAAAAAATAGATTATGCTTCAAGCATCGTCGGTGTGACTCATACAAACAAAATTTCACTAATATTATTATAATGCAGGTGATGCATTTTGACCACGAATAATGCGCATTAGTTCAATTGTTGTATAAAAATGCACGATAGAATTTTTTGAATTATAGAATTGGGATAGTTAAAAAGGAAAACTACAAACCAAAAGACTATAAAAACTGACAGTTTTAAAGAGACACAGATTGTTTTTATCAGAAAACTGCATATTTAACAATACTAAGCAAGGTGTATTTAAACAGGTGGCAGCGTTACTTCAGCTGATAATTTTTTGCTCTATGTGCTTTGTAGCTGAAGAATGTCAAAAACTTCGATTTTGTTTTGGTTTTGGTACAATTATTTTTGTGCTTTTGACATTCTTCGGCTCTTTGCACAGCTATGGTTGCCGTATTTTTGTATAACAAATCCTTACGCAGTCACCTGTATAATTACACCATGATACTAAGTGTGTGGGATCTTTTCGAGTCGAAAAATTTGATATCAACTTGTGAAACACAGGAGTTAGAAAAAGATGTATTTGTTGATTTTTTTCTAAGTATATATAGGCTTTTGTATAATGTAAAATTTGATTTCTCTCGATGCGATAATTTCACACAAATTACAGAACGGAGCAGGGGCAAGTTACTGAATTTGATATCGATCAAAATTTCCATACAAGCACAAATAAATTTGTTCGATATCAAATGCCGTAATTTGCCCCTGCCTTACGATCCTTGCACAAAACTCGTGTTCGTGCTGTTGAAGAAAGTGAACAGAAAAAGAGGCTAGCACGCTGAAGTAAAAAAGCAACCTGGCAACATGAGCCTCGCAGAAAAAGAAAACCGAGCGGCGTGTCCGTTTGACGACTAAAGTGGCAAATTGCCACTTTTTGTCCCTCTTCTTTTAGAGTGAATTCTATAAAATTACATTCAAAATAAAAAGTTTAATGTAGTTTTATCGTTTTTTTAATTTTGTCCCCTTTTTTTATAAATCCCCTATTTGGTGCCACTTTTTGAAAAATGTCATCGGTCACCCTGAAACCGAGCAATTAAATTACGTTAAAGGTACGGCAGCAATGCATAATTTTTAAAGAACAGCTGCTTAACATAAACACAGAAAGAGGTTATCAAAATTACTTTATTCCACGATATGAAACTGTATTGTATATTTTATATATTTATAGGCACTGCTACACGTTGAATATATATTGTGATATTTGGATCGCGATCCATTCTAATGGATTGATGGATCACGAGTGTATGCTACATGTTAAATACTTATCGCGTCAGTATTTACGTTATTTTTGTGCTGTGCGGATCGTTTATTAATAATAAATTTATTAATAAGCTTTAGCCGACGAGTCCCACAACTCCGGCAATGCCTCCAAATTAAAAATAAAGTCTCAAAATAATTTTCTCGGTTGATTCCGATTCCGCCGGCAGAACCCACTCGCTTTCACTATCTTCTGCCATTAACCTTTATTACAACAAACTTTACACAAATGTAATAAACTTTTTTACTTTTTATTTGTTACATTTTTTGCACCGCGTCTTTTATTTGTTTTATTTCAATTCTTATTAACGTATCGCGATCTAATATTATGAAAATGCTACACGTTCAATATTTATCACGCGATCCGTGATCTGGATTCCATAATTTAGGCCTTTCTGCGATATGGATCGCGATCCATCAATACTGCATGCTACACGTTCAATAAATATCACGATAGTGGATCGCGTTCAATATATATTGAACGTGTAGCAGTGGCCTATGAAATTTAAACGAAATTCTTTTTAATACGACTACATGATGTTTTCAAACCGACCACATGTTGTTCATGTGTATGAAAATGAATACAAATTTAAAAAAATTTCGTTTGTTGCGTTTTAACAAACCTTTATTAAAAATAATTTTAGAATTTGATTTTAAACCGCCATTTGCATTTCTATTTTTGGATATGGTTTATAATCAACTATTTCAAAATCTTCGAATTTGAAATCCTCAATATCTCTTACCTTTCTTTTAATAACCAATTTAGGAAACGGACGAGGCTTACGTTTAAGTTGTTCGTTAAGAGGTTCGATGTGATTCTTGTAAACATGTGTGTCACCTGTAGTATGAATGAAATCTCCAGGCTTCAAATCAGTAATGTGCGCAATCATATAAGTCAACAAAGCATAGGACGCAATATTAAACGGTACTCCCAATCCCATATCGGCACTACGTTGATACAGTTGGCAAGATAGTTCGCCATTGGCAACATAAAACTGTGCCAAACAGTGACACGGTGGTAAAGCCATTTTTGGTATATCAATAGGATTCCAAGCTGACATAATAATGCGTCTATCGCTAGGATTAGTACGTATAGTCTTTATCACTTCCTTGAGCTGGTCGACTCCTTCATTAGTATAGTCATCATGACACGTGCGATATTTTGCACCAAAATGACGCCACTGAAAGCCATACACTGGCCCTAGATCACCCTCCTCACGTTCAGTAAAACCCAACTTATCCAAGAAATTACGATCGCTGTTACCATCCCATATATGGATGTTTTTCTCTTGCAATATTTTGGCATCAGTGCTGCCATGGACAAACCATAATAGTTCTTCTGCCACCGCCCGCCAAAACACGCGTTTAGTTGTTAACAATGGAAATGCGGTCCTCATGTCGAAACGCATTTGGGCACCGAAAATCGATACAGTACCCACCCCAGTACGGTCATCTCGACTAAAACCTGTAAAATAGAATAAACATTACAATGTCGAGTTAAAACTGCGTCGTCACCAAACCTGTCTTTATTATTTTATCTATAAGGTCCAAATATTGTTGCTCGTCCGTATTTTCAATGTCGTTAACGGTGCCATTAGGTGATCCTTCGGCTTTAAGTTGAACAATATTTTCTGTTGAATGGGCCATATTACCAATTTGGTTTGATTATGTTGATTTATTTGAAGAACAATTTTGTTGCAGTTGTGTTTCTTTGTAAAATAAAACTCCCGCCAATTTTTTCATAATAATAATTATGGGTTAAACAAGGGTATAATTCATTAGACTAATTAATTATTTGCATATTTTATTATCAATCAAACTCTACGTTGCAAAGCAATAAACTTATGGAACTTGACAGTAATAACACGAATGGTTTCATTTTGTTGATATGATCGCGTCTTTTGATGTGTTTTCGAAATAAGTGAGGCTAACTGGACTAATTTAACGAATTATCAGCGATTTTTATCAGAGTTTATTCCTATTGAGGTAGTTTACACGAGAACAATTTTTATGCGGCACAATTTTTGTTTTTTTAAGAACACACGAGACTAATTCATCCGACATAAAAATGTATACGTATTCACAGCTTTGTGTGTGTTAGTGTTTTTTGTATTCATTTAACATTTGCAGTTTTTAAGTTGTGTGTGTATTGGTTTTTTGCTGCTAATGCGGGGTTGTAGCTGGTTGAAAAATTATGCCAAACACAAAACCCCTCTCTTTGCCTCTCTCACCCACAAACTGGCATGTTATGCCAGCACAATTAATCCCGTGTAAATCAGCGCATTCATTTATAGTAAAAGTTTATTCTAATCAATCGCGATTTGCGGGTTGATCACACACACAGCTTGCGGAAATTTAATTGAATTGACATTTTTGAGGCAACTTGAAATTCAATCCGATTTTCATGACGGAAATGTGTCATCAACTTTAAAAAAAAAAATTAATTATTCTATTCATGTTCAATACCAAACACGAAAATTTATTATTTTCAATTTGGCTTTCAAGGTCCAAGAAAGTGGAAGTGCATTGCATCTTGAAATACAAATTGAAAGGAAAATTAAACGATTAAAAAATATTAAACAAATAAACTGCTCTTGTTACTGTTTTATTTATGTTATCTCATCTTTTTAAATACGATATGATTGTTTTAAATCGCTTCTACTAATCAGGTGCTTATGCGTTTTAAGTTCACTGATTTCAGTTTCGCCGATATTTGTATTTTCATTAAGTTGTGATCATGCAAAACGGCTGTTATATTTAACAAATATAACAAATATATGTGTCAATATCAGTCGTTAAGCAGCTCTGGGTTGGAGAACATGTCTCGGTCATCGTAATTATTTCTTAAGTGCGGCCAAGCTTGTGTGTGTTGTTTTGCCTCCGAGAGTTTTTCGTCTCGATAGTATGTTATATAAATAAATAAATAAATATGTGTCAATATAATATGTCGGGGTTACACAATGAAATTAGGATTTAAAGTTTTGAACAGAGTGGCATCTTTGATTCTGGTTGTTCTTAAATTGTTTCATTCGCAAATTATTGCTTTTTTTGTTTTGACCACAGTTTAAGCCATAATTTCCATTGTTTGGAAATTATATTAATTTTTTCTTAAATTTTCTTAAAGTGAATAATTTACTTTAAATTAACTTCTCTACACTAAAAGTTTTGATTACTGATTAAAAATACACGAATGAGATTATGTGTTGATGAAATTGCCAATAAAGTAAAAATTAAAACTTCCAACAGAGTAAAAAAAAGGAAAATCAATAAGAAACATATTAAATTAATAATTTTTTTTCAAAAATGGGAGCGGAACATTCCCATCAAAGAGCAGAAGCAGATGGTAGGGAAATACTTGAATCAGCCATAGGAAACAATGTTAATAATAAAAACTCAATAGGCTACAGTCATGCATCATCTTCTACAAGTTCAGGGGCCGTAAAGAAACGTACTATGCTAAGACAGTCAACTGCACCAAGCAATAGTGCCACTTCAAATATATTGAAACATAATGACACTATGCCATCGCCCACCATATCAGAAATGAGTCGGCCATCATCACCACCCTTGAGTGTATGTTCCGATTTACCTTATGTATCATACACCACTGATAGGCCAATAGGCGATTCTCCCAAGATAAGAGGTAAATCAGTAAGTAGCTTAGCTGGTACAACGACACAGCGAAATTCTTTAGTTATAAGACGACCCCAAGTTGCGACCAAGTCGAAAAGGCCCCAATCGACTGTAGGCAGTCACAGCATAGTTATAGTCAAGCCAGGTATCAAAGATGCGAATGAAGAAATTGAGGCTGAATTGCAACAACTACAAAGTATACCGCAATTCTTGCCCGTTCTTAGGGATTCAATATATTCCGCTACATTTAGCAAAGACGCTGAATGCTTAGAACGTCTACAAATTCAACCACACTTGCTTAATATATGCAACCGAATGCAGACTTACCTTAATATGTGCGCTACACAAGTGGCTCAAGAGCAATCAAATCTAGTTGAACGAACTAAAGTGGTTAGCAATTCTATAACTACGTTGTTTGCCTCCTTTGTCGATATGCAAAAGTCTTATGCTGCTTATGCCGAGCAATTTAATAAAGTACGTTTGATTTCCCAGCAATTAAGTCGTTGCAACTCTCTGCTCAACGATAATCTAGCCAGCCTAGAAGTTATTAATAATTTTCTAGACGTTGAAGATCGTTTGGAGCCATTTGTTTGGCGTACTGATAATAAGTTGCGTGGTCATGCCGAAGGAGCAGCAGCTGCTGCCCCATCTTCTGGGGCAATTCATTTAAGAAGAATATAGTAAAAACGTCTAATTATCGAATCGTTTTATTTTTCTTAAAAAGTTTAAGATTGTGTATATACATATATTGTTAAAAAAAATTTCGTATTTATTTTAGTTAAGCATCTAAATAATTGTTAAAAAAAATTAAATAAAACACAATTATAATATAGAAAATGATTAGTCTCTCTAACATAATCCAAATATTTAATACATTTTTGTAGCGGTAGTTATATACATATGTATGTACATTAGATTGGCTAAATTTTTTTCTCGACCAAGCGGTTGTCAAAATCGTAATCTACATCGAATTCTAAGAAGGCTTGCCCAAGAAACCATTGGTCTAAAATCAAAATCGAGCTTCCCATTTTTAACGAGAAACTTTTGTTTTCGTATATGAAAATTTTTTTTAATTTGCCTAAATTGTATTGAATATTAAATACTTAAAGAAAAACTTCTCGTTAAAAATGGGAAGCTCGATTTTGATTTTAGACCCATGGTTCCTTGGGCATACCTTCTTAGAATTCATCGTTTATTACGATTTTGACAACCGCATCGTGAATTTTTTTTTAGTCCATACAAATTGACCCACTCTAATGTACATACATATATATCATCATCTAAAATCCAAAAGTTCGCAACAACCAAAAAATTCGATATATACTTTTTGATTATGATGTGATTAACCAAAATACATATTTCCTTAAAATTATACTCACATATGCTCAAAAATACTGATTTTATTCATTATTAAATTTGGCACCTAAAAAATAAATAGACTTAAATTTATAAGGTTTTTTGCTTCTGTCTTTTTGGATGTTAGGTGACGATATGTACTTATCTAAGTATGTTCTAAGTGCTTTTTAAAATATGTATCTCAATACGTAAATTTCTTAACTTTATACATTAAAATACTGAAAAAACATTGCACTTATTGTAATATGTACATTCGCAAGTATGTATGTATATTAAATATTGTTTTTTTGTTAGGTTTCAAATAGTGAGTCCTTGGCAGTTACATCACATTTTATTTACTTATAACAATAACCAACCGAGCCCATAGGGCCATATATAGCTGATGTACTACAAGTACAACATAAGAATAATTAAGTTTATATATTCGTGGTGAACGAAAAGAACTGCAAGACTATACACTTAGTTACTCTTGGGCAAATCAGGAACTAGTGCTGGAGAGAAAAAAAAGTTTTGAAGGCCAAATAACACACAAAACTGAGTGATATTAATATCATGTTTATACAATTTTGATATCACATAACAAAATAATTTAATTTTATAAATTTCTATACAAGGTTGCAAGAAAATTTATTAGTGGCTGCTAGTAATATAATTTACTAAAAAAGTGCTTGTAAACGTTTTTTATCCTCCACGTCCCGTTCGTGTTGCACCCTTTCTATTGCTTTTAGTTCTTTATGGACAGCTGCTTGTAGCGAAGGAACCAGTTCGGCTGCCCTAATGAAATCTTGACGAGCTTCCAAAGGATTCCACGCACCAAAATGTGCTTTTGCTCGTCGATATAATGCCTTAACATTATTCGGATCTAATTCTAAAACATCATTGCAGTGTTCGATCACTGCATAATAGTCTTGGGACATAAGACGGCACTGAGCGTAGTTTAAGAGAACAGGAACTTTAAGTTTAGCCAAATCGTTCCACTCAACATCATGTGGCTTTTCTCTGGAATTTTTCGTCAAAGTTTTCATCGTTTTTACTTGTAATTTCATTAAACTCACTTTAACATTAATTGTTCTAGCAATCCAACAGCTTTACGATAACATTCTTCAGCATTTGCAATTTCTTTTTGTTTGTAAAATTCATTTCCTTCATCTTTTAGCTTCATAGAAGTCTTAAGCTTTTCATCATCGGTCATTTGCCAAGTATCTTTTTTGTAATCTTCTGGTCTTTCTATGGAAAATAAATCAATTGTGAATTCTAAATCACAAGGATTCGAGAGTAAATCATCGAGATCTTTATATCCCAAGCCTTCGTTCTGCAATGTCATGCCACAGCAATGACGTCGTTCATCCACTTTCTTTCCAACATCTCGTAATGTTTTTGATATAAAGGGATATTGAGAAACTAGCTAAACGATTGTATTGAAACATTTATAAGCATATAAGGTTTTTAATTATAGAGGCGTTACACTACCTTTTTGTTCACAGTAAATCTTGCCACCTCATTTAAAGCCATTTTTTGTACTATTACCTCCCATACTTCCAGTTTGAACTTTTTCCCCAAAACTAATTCCATGGGCCTCCCCAGTTCACGACTGTCATCCAGAAGCGTACCACCAACCTTTCTCGTTTGAAAGTGAAATTTGACCTTAAACATTCAGACAAGGTCTTCCAATTATTGATTTTTTCACATATGATGTGTATATGTACGTTTTCTAAAACTTGCCTTACCCTTGTGGCTTCTTTCAAAGGAATGAACTGTTTGCCAGGTGATATAATTTTCTTTTCTATTAAATTGTTTTCAATATTAGTATCCATCGTAGAACTTGTTTGCAAATAAAGAAGTATTTGTTTATAACTTTCAAACTTGTTGGAACGAAAACCAAAGGCTTTTGGTCAACAGCTGTATTTGTTATTTACATCATTGATGTCAGTTTCGTAGCACAATTGTGGTGGGTAAAATCACACACATTCTTATTCTTTTTCATTTAGTCGTCGATGAGACAGCCACAGAATACAGAGACAGCGACGAGAACACATACGCAGCGGGTGTATTAATTTGTTTATAGATACAGTGAAAGAAAAGAAGTGGTATGTGAAAAATATTCTATGATCACCAATGCTTTTCGCGATATTTAATGTGTTTGATGTTGTAAAACGTTTAAGGAAAGAAAATAATATGTATTTAACCCGATAACTTAAAAAATATAGGTCGCCGCCAACTTTTTTATTTAATTTTTTCATCTTATTTTTTTATTTTCTATCACATAGGCTCCTTTTTATTTATTTTTAGCTGCTTTACTAAACTGCATTTGTTCCAAATATTTATTTTTTCCTATGTACTTCAGAGACGAATGAGACAACTTTTCTCACAAATACAACTATAGTTTTATTTTTGACACCACTGATTTACATGAACTATAAATAAAACTGAAGTTAGCTGCAGTTTATTTGGTTGATGAGAATGGATGAGAACAAGGCGAATTCAGTATCAGGTGACCTTATCAGCCCGGCTGATTATCAGCTGTTGCTACCAAATTGAGCATTTTGAACCAAAACGTCAAAATTTGCTTAGAAATCTTCTGACAGATTGGTTTTGTAGCATAGCAAACTACGTGTTGTTTTTTGTGTTGTAAAATTGTTGTAGCGATAAGGTCACCTGATACTGAATTCGCCTTAGATGAGAAGAAGAAAAAATTGGCAGTGCGAATAACAGCATATCCAGTGGGAAAAGTGGTCATTGGTTGCATGCATAGTTCATGATATAATTTACCACACATATGTGTATATAAGGCGAATTCAGATCAGATGACGATTAGCTGATAATTTCTTTGTTGTCGAGATAAATACTATTTTATATAAATTTGGTAATATATTCCGCACTTGTTTACTTTTTTTTTTTAGACTTTGGTTAAAAGTTTCTGTGGTGTTGGCAGCATTGGACTCGACAACTGAGATGAGATTTTTTTTCAAGGTTGTCAACACTTCCTTTAGTATTTCTTTCTTTCCTTTAAATAAGTTTGCGCCACAAAGCTTGTGGTTTGCGCCAATATATTCGTTTTTGGTTTAGATTAATGTGTATTGATGTGTATCCTGTGTGTTTAATGTGTTCAATAAGTGTGGTTTTAATTGTGCATTTTCACAAAAATATAAAATATAAATACCTACATAGGTTATATAAAAATAAGCAAATGCTTATGTATTGCATTGTTTAATCCTTATTAATTTATGTTTCTTGCGCAAGTTATGGTATAGCTAGTAGCTACCCCGGTGCCTTTGGTTATACATATTTTATAAATTTACATTATGAAATATAAAGTGCCAATAAATAAATAAATAATAATATTGCATTTTATGCAAAGCAAACAGGATCAAGGCAGTCTGAACAGAATGTTGCCTTTCCCAAATGCAGAGCCATTTGTAAGAAGAGGTTGAAGTTCCCAGTGATATATCATAAACGGGGTAAGTACCTAGTATGTGCATAAACAATTTCGATATTTCAGACATTGATTTTTAAGCAGCTTTTTATATACATACATATGTACATATGTCCTTGTTCACAATCATCCTGGAAAATGGATTCACAAATACATAGGTATTTTGTGAACATGCCTTTTATTTTCCATTTGCAAGCTTTTGTTAGTAATATCATGGGCATATGGTCTTAGTCACCCCGCCCATACTTGTTTAGTCATGTTTTGCAAATTTACTTTGTAAAATATTTTATAAATAAATAAATACTTTTATAGAAATAGTAGATTCGAAGTCTACGTAATAAACCGTTGGTTTTTTCACATCAAATATTGTGCAAACGTGTTGAGTCGGAAAAAAAGTTGTGGTTGTGAAATGTGTTGCCTTTCCTAAAAATTTGTGATCGCCAATGTTTGAGTTGTTGTTGCGTCAGTATACTATGTTATAATCTTGTTCACGATTTTTTGTTCATGGGAAATATTTCACGTGAACAAAATGTTCACCTTTTATTACAGATAAGTTTGAATAATTCTTGTGTAAAAATTTCATGTAAACTTAAAGGCACTTCTTGAGAAAAAAAGCATTTTAATCATGATTAATTTCTAATAATCTATAATAAGTTCGGGCTAAGTGCACTATTTTCAATTCTTTTCACTAGACCTTTTTAGCTAGGGGAAATGCCGATATTTTTCTGTGTAGCCACGCACTTCATCAGCACCCACTAGGTTTTGCAAATAATCGTAGAAGTTCATAAACGAGATTACGATAAAAAATGCGAATAATTGCAATTAACAGATAATTGCAATTAAGTAAGAAAATTTACTACTGGCATCATAAATTTTGTTAAACAGTTTGAAAGGTGACGATCGAATATTTGAAGAAAATTGGTCCAGCCGTTCAGAAGATTTACATCTTTTGGATATATATCGGGAGATTTTAAAATCTTCAATTTTTCGTTTTCATATTTTATTTTTTATTTGTTTTCGTATTTTTATCGTTTCCATTATAAAATTTTTTTAAATTTTTGCTATAGGTAATTTAATTTTTGGAAAGATTTTGTTTAGCTACCAAATGAAAGAAAAGTTAATTACAAGTTGGCCCCAAAACCTTTAATTAAAGATAGACAGAATCTAATTGAATTTTATAAGTGCTACGGAAGATATTGTACGCGGTTTGCAGGCGGTAAGACTTTGGCTTAAGTTGGATCTAAGACATTATACAGTTTAATTTGATTGCAATATGATCCATATATTATATTTTCCCCCATCTTCATAAAATTTTAAATGAATTTGAAATGTATTTTATTTCAAATTTTTCATAAAAAATTTTCCTTAAATGGATTTGATATTTTATTTTTTTATGAATATGTGGTTTTATATTTAAACTTTAAATTGAAAATTTCTTTGAGTTTAATCTCTTATCTCCGTAATTTCTACAAGTAGATTGGTGCTTAGATATCTATCGTGTAATTTTGAATTTTATAAGGAAAACTCGTGGGTAAAACCTTAGGTAAATTACCTGTGTGTAGAAATTACGGGCATTATTCTGTATGAAAATTTAACCTGTGTAAATGAATCTTAGATTAGTAAGAAGTTTATTGGCAAAGGCTTTTGACATAAACTCTTTGCTTGAAACAGGGTAAAAGTTTTAATAGCAATCGAACTGGAATATCAGGTCACACATCGATCTTAAATAAGATCGATTTTGGTGATCAGGAATCCGTAACCCCTGGGCTCAGGGACTATAAGGTCGCTGAGATCGATTTTAGTCGAACACCCTTAATGGTAATTCCAGATAAGTACTATTGGGTCAATTCCGATAGGCTGTATGGGGGTAGTGCAGTCTTTACAGACGGGTCAAAAATGGGGGAAGCCACAGGGACTGGTGTCTATATCTTGGGAACGAACATTCAGACTGCCGAATGAATGCAGTGTTTTCCAGGCTGATATCTTGGCGATCCTCAGGGCCACGGAGCTGGTGGCCAGGAATGTAGCTGAAGGTGAGAAGGTAACTTTCTACATCGACAGCCAGGCAGCGCTAAAAGCTTTGAAGGGACACAATGTCAAATCGAAACTTGTTAGTGACTGTAGGAAAGCCCTCAACTTGCTTATGAATAACTATAGTGTCAGACTATGTTGGGTTCCTGGCCACAGCAGTGTTGAGGGAACTGAAATTGCCGATGAGCTGGCAAGAATAGGATAAGCGTTAGATGAGGGAATGTCGGACAGATCGGTGAAATTACCAATAGGTCATTACTATAAAGAACTCAGTGATTGGGTAGAAAGCAGGACCAACAGTTCATGGCGAAGTAGGGAGGATTGTAGGGTCTCGAGGTGTTTTTTTGCCAAAACTAGACTCAGGAAGATCTAAACTGCTACTGGACATGAATAGGAAAGCACGTTGACAGGTCACTGCTCTGTCAGAGCAAGAACCAGCATTTGGGAAATTGGCACTCCAGATTTTTGTAGGATGTGCGGGGATGAAGAGGAACCAGAAACCATTGAACATATTATTTGTCACTGCCCGAAGCTGCAACGTCATAGGCTTAGATGGCTGAGCAGACGTTTCCATGAAAGGATTACTGATGTCAGGAAGTGTAAACTAGAGGACATCAGGGGCTTCATCATGGGGATTCGGTAGCTTAATGACGGATAATAGGGTCTCTTCTGGCTATAAATAGGAGGGGTAAATATTACTAGTAATGGACAATAGAAGGGAATCACAATGGACCCAATTGGGTCTCCGAGTGGAGGTGCGGTGTAGCACCACCCTTCCTAACCTAACCTAACCTAACCAAATCGAACAATTAATGGCTTCGATTGCGATTACGATTAAACGGTGCGATTAATCGCGATTTCGATTACGATTATAATCGCAGTGCAAACCCTAGCACCCACGTCTACCTACTTGGGTAGACATTGTTATTAACATCAGCTATTTAACATGAATTTCTAATGAAATGGAATATGAAAAGGAATTGAAAGTAGTGAACTTAATTAAGCCCGATTAAGAAATTATTCCTAATTAAAATTCTTTCGAGTTCAATTAAATTTAATATGTATAAAACTAACGTATACATATATCAATTAAAAACTTAAAAACTTAAAATTTGTATTTTGCAAAACAAGCATTTTTAATTAGAAATGACAATCGGGACTGATTTTTGAAAATCCCGGGTTTCGGGGTTTCGATTAAGAATCCCGAAATCCCAACTCGAGAATATGTAAATATACATTTATTATACATAAATCTTATGCACGAAAATATTTTATCCAAATAAAAATATAAGTCATAAATAAATTACATTTAATTGTTTAGTTCTTAAAATTTTGTAGACAGGTACAGTTTGCACTTGTGACACTGATAAATTACTCCGAACCGAACATTTGTCTTTGTTTATTAATTATAATAACTGGATTTGAAAACACGGAACATCATGAGTTTTGAAAATAAAAACATTTTGGCTTGGGGATTTAAGAAATCCCGGAATTTTTGGGGAACGGGATAACCCGTTTTGCATCGCTACTCAGAATACAGTTCATTTAATTATTTTTGTAACAGCTCGAACGAAAACTATGGAATACTGGGTTTTGGATATAGACTTAATTTTGTCAATGGATTTTTTTTATCGGACGTCAAGCTTCTCACATTCCACTTTAATGACCATTTTTTTCGAGCCACAGATCTGAAACATGTATGACACTTTAATCTCTATCGGAAAATGGAATCTTAAGAACAAATCATTTAGTTCGAAATTAAATAGTTCAAATATTTTTTTTATAATCGAATAAGTTAATGTTAAATTTTATTTATTTATTTTTTTCTTGGTTCGGAGCTACATTTATCTAATGTTAAGAAAAATCTTGGAATACTCTTTCAATAAATTTCATAATAAACTCCTGAAACTTCATAATAAACTCCATCAAATTTAATATCTATTATTTTATTTTGTAGCAGTTATTGTATGAAGAATATCATTTTTTTGCACGTACAGTTTAAATCGCATTCAAACCATTCAATTATTAATGTTTTATTTGTATATTTTTAGTGTGGTTGATTTCGCAATTTAAATAGGTATTTCTAATGCAAACGGAAAAAAATTAAGCGTGTAAATAAAACTTACTACAAACTAAATAAGACAACGACAGATGTCTGTAAATGAATATGCAGTATACGAGTACATACGTAACATATCGTTAGCTAAAATGCAAAAAGGCGTAACTAACAAAAGTATAATTTTACAGGAGAAACAAAAAACTAAACAAAAAACTGAACAAACGTGTAGTTAAGTCCCCTTGTTATTTGTTAATGAAAGCGTCGTTTTGGATCGCAGAAGTGTAATATTTTTTTCAAGACATGTAGTTTAATGGCATTCATAATAATCAATCTAAAACTCGATTTTGAATTTTTTGTTAGTTACGCCTTTTTGCATTTTAGCTGACATATCTATTCATACATGTACATATGTATGTATGCATGTATGTATATGCAGGGAATTTAAAACATTGAAAAATAATTACGATTACTTTGCTATTATCACAAATATTTTTATAAAACTTTACAGAAGAGATTTTAAAAATAGGAGTACATATGTATGTGTGTGTGTGTATATGTCTAATAATCTAAATTTTTGTTTAAAATTTTCTATTGATATTCTATTGCTAGTTGGTATATCAATATTATAATGATATGTGTTCTTAAATTTAATGCAAAAACGAAAAACTCAACAAATATCAAATTTAAAATTAACTGGAAAAATAAAATTTTACTAATATGTATATTAAATTCTCAATTTACACTAAAAGTGTTGGCAAACCAAACTTATTACTAATTGGCTGTTGTAGAGGTGATTTAAGTTCTTCGACGATAATTGTGCCATTTTCATCCACGGTATGATTAAGTAGAAGATTTTCCACCTGCTCATCCGATAGTATTTCTTTTGGTTCAGATCTAAATATAAAAAAAAGAAAAAATTAAGTATATGAAAAATAATGTTTAGTCACATGGCTTGAATTTCTATATTTATGTATCATGTGCATATTTAGTAAAGAACAAACGACAATGGCAAGACTGTTGTAAATTTAGAGATGGTAAAATTGAGCTTTCATTACAAAACAGCTTTCAGCAAAATTGAATACGATGAATCAACACAATTCACATATTCCATTTGCAATATTGGCTGAGTATATAAAGCAGAAATCTACATCAACTGACACCACACACAGTGGACCAAACATAAAGGAACGCTGTTGATGAAGTTGTAGTGGCCTTCGAAAACAGCTAGTTGTTCCGTTCTACTACGTGTTTGTCAGAATATTTACAATTAACTTTGGTGTTATTTGTTCATAAATAATTATCACATGTAATTTGGCTTAGAAAGCGATACGAACCTTAGCCCGTTCAAATTATAAATATAGAAACAAATGGAGTTCGAATAATAATTAAAATTAACTAAAACTATCACATTTAATTTGGCTTACAAAGCGATACGAACTTTAACCTGATCAAATTATATATATTTATTATTCTTTTTTTTTCAAAGGACAAGATACAAATTCGTAAATAATTTGCAAAATTTTATTGTTTTTGGAATATTTAACGAATATTTCCAATTGGAATTATGAAGTTTGGCTAAGCATCGTATCCTGAAGATTCTTTGAATTTTTCGGCTGGAATTGTAGCTGCAAAAATATGTAAATAAAATAAATGTACAACAACAACAAGCTATTCATTGCTTTCGCAAGAATACAGTGTTGCCACACAAGTATTTTTTATCGGATGCAGTCAATTAATAACCCAGCAAAAAAAGTTAGGAAAAAGAAGTAGAAAAAGTTCCACATCTACTGAATCAAACCACTTCTAATTTAGGTAAAATTCATTGGAATTTTACATTGACGTGTCATTATGGGGAAGTGGTTTGCTTTTGAAATTTTTTTTAACTCAATAAAAATCATGTTTCTGGTGCTAAAAAAATCCGAAATTTGAGTGTGAAAATAATTCACTTCATAAAAGTAGTTAAAGAATTGCTTTTTATTCAGTGAGTAAAATCACTTGAAGATATACCCAGCAAAAAATAAAATGAGGAAAAAGAAATAGAAAAAACTCCACATCTACTGAATCAAAACAGTTCAAATTTAGGTAAAAAACCAATGAATTTTACATTGACTAGTCATTGGAGGGAAGTGGTTTGCTTTTGACATTTTTTTAACTCAATAAAAATCATGTTTTTTGGTGCTAAAAAATCCGAAATTTGAGTGCGAAAATAATTCACTTCACAATTATTACAAAGAATAGAGTTTGTGAGAATGTAATTATGATTTTTGTTATTTTTATGTAATGGGTGTTTTTTATTGAGGTATAGAACTTTAAGTTGGCATCACTTTTTTAACTGGCGGCCATTTTGTCAGCTGTCAAGTGATTAATATTTAGTTTGGTTTGCCATTTCATCATGAACAGGTTGACAAAAGAACAACGCTTGCAAATCGTGCAAGCTCCGTCCATTTTATGGTCGACATAATCGTCCATCAGAGCAATTAATTCGGTTAACCATGGATCGTTTTCGCACTACGTTTACTCTATGTGATAATACGCATCCGCAGAGACGTCGAATGAATCGATTCGCCACCGTGCACAGCAATTGGAGCTTTGTCCATCAACTTTATGGAAGATTTTGAAGATTTTGAATGTGGATGAGTTGTGGTTCCAACAAGACGGCGCTACATGCCACACAGCGCACGTCACAATCGATTTATTGAAGGAAACATTCGATGAGCGCATAATTTCGCGGAATGGACCTGTCAATTGGCCACCAAGATCGTGTGATTTGACACCATTGGATTATTTTCTTTGGGGATATGTGAAGTCGCTCGTCTACGCCAACAAACCAGAAACGTTAGGGGACTTGGAAGCCAACTTTCGTGGCGTTATTGCCAACATACGGCCCCATATGCTCGAAAAAGTGGTTGAAAATTGGACCTGTAGAATTGGCTTTATTCGAGCCAGCCGCGGTGGCCACATGCCCGAAATCATATTTAAACATTAATGGCATAAAATTATCCTTCCAATAAAGCCAAGTTGATGGACATTAAAACGATTTTCTTGTGTTTTATTTCAATTCGAAGTTCTATACCTCTAAAAAAACACCCTGTATAATCATGCGTACGTTGTTGATGAATCTACTGACCTTGTAAAAAATAGGAAATCACTAGCTGATGAAGTTGAAGTTGTGGATGTATTTCCACCACCAATTCCAGCACTGCTACCTAATACACTGCCCGCTATGACAGCGTTTGTTGATCCATTGCTATTTTCTATATTCATTTCCGACTCGCTATTGCGACGCTCCAAGGTACGACCGACTTTTTGAAAGCCAAACGAAAAGACATCCTTTACTTTATCACTGGCATCAATAAGAAGATCTAGAGACTGACGGCGACCGCTGACTTTTAGGCTATTGGAGCGTGAAAGCCATTGCGACAGTGATTGCTTTTTGCCTAACTGTTCTTCTTGAAATATGGTAGTACAAGTAACTTTACGCTTAGGCTCGTCTGACGAAGACGATGACGAATGGTGGGATTGGGCATCTTCCGCTGGAGCATCTGCATGATCATGTAGTAAACTTTGGTTCGAATAGCTAGAACTTGTACTGTCCGAATGCGATAAACGTATTTCTGTCCACTGTTCTATATCATTATCATCACTTTCTCCCACGCCACTTCTGCCACCACCACAACCACCACTTCCACTACCACCTTTACCTGTACTAGAGCTATTGTCGTTTGTAAGATTTTGCCCACTACCCATAGAGGATTTAATCTCATAGGGTCCATGCATTTGGGCCTGCGCAAATAGGTTATCAATTGTGTTACTAGTACTTGCCGATTTATGCATTCCGCTAGCGATTTTTTGAGGAAATGTTAAGACGGCATCAAAATCATGCAGCAAATGTGGGCATTCATGTTCATCTGGATGTCTTTGTCGCACTGGGCTCGAGTTGGTGGACAATTTATCGGGCATATCTAGGTACTCATCAGACGTGTCAATATCACAAGGAAATTGCGAATAGCTGCCGCTTTCCATTGGCGAGGAGTAATTTGAAGAGGCATTGTCAACCTCTACTTGTTTTAACATGGTTTCATAATTCGTTAGCTCCTTTTGCTTTTGCTGTCGTTGGCGGTGAATTTCTTCCGAAATTTGTTCCAGATTCTTTAAAGCTTCATTGTAAGTCATTTTGGCTTCAGCTACTCTATTCTCTAGGTTAGTAATTTTTTCCTTTTGCGCTTTCAAGATTCCATTGTAATTGGCTCGGGTTTCGTAATAAGGTCTAGGAGAAAGCATTATTAGACAAAATAATTTCAATTGGAATTTTAAAAATCATCTTCGTATGTATGTATGTACATACACACACAGAGTTTTCAATATATTACTTACAAATTATATAAATCATGTTGATAAGCCAACAAATTAATTAAAATCAAATTCCGTCTAATATTAAAACTAAAACAAAAAATAAAACAATTTCAAAATCAAAAAAGTTATATTAAAAAATTAAAAGTTGTACAAAGTAAATAAATAATAAATATGTAAGTCAGAAGTATCACCATAAAGTCGATAATCCCTCAACTATTTGAAATGCTTATGTTGCCTTTGTGATGTGCAGATATTATGAAACAAAATACATAAACATCTACACACTGGTCCAAGAACATCGACTTTCATTTAACATACTTTAAGGATCCCTAAAATTTCGGTTCCTATATTGCGTGTATTATGTACACGTGCAATTACATATTTATATAAAATGACCATGAGTCCTCAATAAATTTAGATTTCCAAAATTATTTCAGAAGATTGACCAATTGGATCACACTTAGAACCCACAACCCTCCCTTTATATTCCAAATTTGACCAAAATGATCAACAATATTTTCAAAAAAAAAAAAAAAAATATTTTATAGAATTGCTCTATTCAGGCTTCCAAGGTCATTCAAATTAATTTAAATGCAAAAAGTTTTTCTTAACAAGCATTATCGTGCCATAACCGGCAAAACCAAATTAACCAAAATCGATTATCAATTACGAAAATGTGTCGGTTAATCTTTTTTGGCGGTTATGGTTCTATATTTTCAACATCCTTTTATTGCATTCAGTTATACCAACTTTTTTGGCTCTTAAAGCACATCAAAATTTAAAAAATCACTAAAAGGCGTAATTCTGAAATCTAAAAAGCGTAAAAACCACTAACGTGAAAAACAAGTGAAGATACAAGCAAGTGAAGTTTAATAATGTTTAATATTTTCTAAGCTATTCCCTATTTAATCAAATATATCAGACGAAAAAAGTATAATTTACACTGAAAAAATAAGTACACCAAGTTGTTATCAAAATAATTTTAAGAAATACACAACTTTCTTAAAAGCCCAATTTAGTGCTTTTTCTTAGTTTGGCACTAACGCTAAAAATTTGGCGTTTTGGTTCTTCAAAAAAAAACTAAAAATAGTGCCAAAAGCACCAAGTTGGCATCGCTGGTTGCATTCAACATATTCACCACAGCAGTTTACACACCACACGCAACTTGAAATGCCGCTAGTTGCATTTGTCGCGCACACTGTTGCGAAGGCGACAAAAAATTAGTATTGATTTAAAACAAATAAATTGCTTTTTTTTATGTGAAATATTCTAATTCAGTAAAATCAAAACGAATTTTTTAAAAAGGTTGATTTTTTAAAGAGTTTTGATGATACAAATTCAAGTGTTAGGTCAGTATGCAACTATTGAAAATATGGTAAGAACATATGCAAACTTTAACAGGTTAATTAAAAAAAATTTCGAATATTGCAGAACAACTTGCAATAAAATATAAGGAGAATATTGTTACATTTATTATATTTATTTATAAATTTTTCTATATTTTATTAAAAAAAAAATATATAAAAATATATTTCTCATACTTTCACATTATATTTCTACAAGTAGACTTAAAATTTGTTGTATTCTTGTCCACCTTTCCTCCCCTTACAATTTAATTTTACAATATTTTTTAAAGTTAGAATTTGAACATTTTCCGCACATTATTTAGTTCCAGGATATATGGGAAGGACACGAGTCCTTGAAATTTAAAAGGCCAAATTGTAGGTGTGATTTATGTTATATATTGTGTTTAGTTGAAAATTTAGCTCATTATAAAAGCAGGAAATTTTTTTGCTTCTTTTTACTTTGTTGAAAAAGCATATTTTTGAGGCATTCCCTAAATTGAACGAAATTTTGATGAAGCATTAAAGCATGCTAAGATTAATGTCTGTAGAAAATTTCATTACGCTACAATTATTTTTCTCTTTACCATAAGTAATTTTTTTATTTCAGGATATATGGGAAGGACACGAATTGTTGAAATTGAAATGTCCAAATTTTATGTGTGATTATATTTTACCAATCAATACATGTGTGCCAAATTTCATTTCTTTACGATAACTCCTATTTTTGTCCGCACGTTATAGGAACTCACGCCACTGTGCGGCGGCAGCATCATTAACACCTGAAATTCAAGTATAAATTCACATTTCAGTGGTGTCACCTTTCAATATTTCACTTTTCAATATTTAGAAAAACAAAATTACTCTTTCAAAATGTACTTATATCACGTAAAAGTATAAAAATTAAAAAATTTATTTCTCTACATAAATTTCGGGTTGTTCCTTGTGTTAAATTATGAAAAATAATTGTAATTCATTCAACAAATTGTTTTAACTGGCAACACTAAATTTGCTTACTGTCGCCAACAAAAATAGAAGTTAGTTTAATTTAACTTCGAAAAAATCAGCATAATAATAATCAAAACGCCTATACTGATTTGCTACGCAAAAGGGCGAAATTTTCGTGTGCTAAAGAATTGAGACGTGAAGAAGCTGTTTACGAGCAACGCCTCCGTGCTAAAGTTATTGCTGTCCCTTGGGGTAGTGAGAGATTTTGGTCATTCGTTAAGAGTAAAGAATAATGCTAGTTCTTCAATTCCCACTCTTTTTAAATTATGAGCTAATATTCACTGACCCAGCTGATAAAGCTAACATACTAGCTGAAATATTTGCAAATCATTCCTACTTGTCGGAAAGCAATCAGCCTCTACCTGTGCTAGATAGAGTATCCACTACTATACCTAAGATATTCTGCGCTTTTCCGTCTCGTTACTCATAGACTGACAATATGGATTTCGTAGAGGCCGCTCTACGGGAGACCTACTTAGCCTCCTCTCGGAGAAATGGTTTAATTCAATCCACCATTTTGGCGAAAGTAAGGTAGTGGTTCTAGGCGTTTGATAGAGTGTGGGATGGTGCAATTTTGTCAAAAAGTATTTCCCTTGGTGTCGGTGATAACTTCTCTCGATTTTTAATGAGTTTCCTCAGGGATCGCACTATAAGACTTGTTATAAATGGGATCTCATCAAATGAGTTCAAGTTAAATTCAGGGGTTCCGTTCTTTCACCAACTCTATTCCTTATCTTTCTAAATGATCTTCTATGCAAAACTTTCAACCCTATATATACTTTCGCGGACGACTGCAGTATCTGACATTCTTTCTCATTCAGCAATAGACCTAGCCTGACGGAGGTTAAGGCTATGCGACAAACAATGAATGATTTCCTTAAACTATGATTTAGCAAAAATTTCTGAACGGCATCATGCGAATATGGTCGATTTTAACGCCCGTAAGACCCAATGTTATATGATTACTCATAGACGCATGACCGAAAATGCTGCTGCCTCTGTAACTATGGGGGGTATAAATATTAAGGAATCGGAAGCTCATAAATAGGCAGGCGGTATCCAACTCTATTGATTCATTGGAGCATTCGAAGCAATGTGTTGTGCATTTCCTTGTTCTATCGTCACTAAAATGAAATGTGTTATAGAGGGCAATTATGAATAAAATTCCGTGCGAAATTTTTCCCGGGGAGCAATTCCAACTAATGGCAAGTGATAGGGAAAACAAAAAATTCTAATTGGAAAAGGGAGAAATTTTCCTCGGAATTTTATTCATAATTCTGATAATGAATTTAGGGAGCTTGTTCCTGAAACCCAAAAATGTTTACGCACAATACGTGCTTCATTCAGGGCACATCATTTTGTGGTCGATTGGCCAATATTTCAAAACGTTTCCATTTATTTCCCATTACTTTCTTCTCTAGCGGCGTACGAATAAATAAATGTTTTGTTTGCGGCCGGCTTACAGCCGATCTGTGTTCTCTGGTTTGTGCTCATGAGCAAAATTGAGAAATCGTTTTCATTGTTTTTATTTTGTTTTTGTTTCAGTCACTTCAAATAACGAAATAAAACAAAATCCAGGAATTTGTTTCGTTTAGTTTCGTACTCTGCTTTAAGTACAAAGAAATCAAAACAAAAATTAATTTATAAATGTAATAGTGTCGATTATTTTTGTTACGTCCTAACTCCTTTATCGAGCAATAAATAGCATAGCTATAAAAATCAGCATAGACAAGAACCTGCCGCCGTGTTGTCTTGCTGTTCATTCTCCTATAAATATGTATGTCTATTCTATACTTGACATTTTCAAGTCGGTAGCTTGCTGTGGTGAATGTATTTAATGCTTCAGCCTTGATATGTTTCTGACAGATAAAAACACAACTGCAAATTAAAACTTCAATGTGTTGGATTAAAATAACAAAAAAAAAACTTAAGTTTTTAAAGAAATTAATAAAAATATTTTCCCAATTAACTGAATTTTCTAGTAAGAAATAAAAATGTATTAATAACAGCTAAAAATGAGTGATGAATTATAAATTAGATTTGAATACATATCGTATTATTGTGTCCATATGTCTTATGAAATTAACTTACCTTGATGCTTTAATTGCTTGCCGTAATTGTCCCTGCAATTTACCCACACGATTATTTGCCACCTCTAGTTTCAATTGACACATTTTTAAAGAATTACGAGCATCAGTAACCTCAAGTTGTGATTGATTTACTTTGCCTTAAAAGCGCATAATAAAGCCAAACAAAGCAGCACAGCGAATTATGCAATTTATTTATTATTCATGGAAAAAAAAATTATTATTAGAAGAAAGCGTGTTAATACATATTTGAAAAGTGTAACACTTACTAGCTGCATGACTTAACATTTCCTGACATGCTGTGTCCAAGGTAGATTTTTCACCCAAACCCTGTTCAGCCAGATAAACCATTTCTTTGGCAGCTGCATGTATGGATTTCGCTTTTTCATAATTTGATGCTGCTTGTTGGGTCTCTTTGGCAAGCTAAAATGTATTTATACAAGTTAAAAACAAAATGTAATTTGATATTATGATATGAGAGAAAATAATAAAATATTATATACACAAGGATACTTGGGATGGAAAGAGAGGAATAAAGGCCCAGTTACCCGACTGTAATGTAAAGTAACTGCAACGTAGAAAACATCTGATCGATACTTTTATATGAAAAGTAGTTTACGTTACATTACATCTCTATAACCATTTTCATTACTTTTCACACAACAATATCAATCAGCTGTTTCCTACTGTTGCTGTTACTTTACATTGCAGTCGGGTAACTGAGCCTTAAGAAACAATCAATTACATTTAAATACGAGAATTGCAAAAATGTTTATGCCTGTGTACATGAATATATGAGGGTTTAAGTGATCAGAGATTGCGAATCTGGGATCTAAGAAAATAATTCTGCAACTTTGGATTGCAAAGTAATAACTATATGCATAAAAGTCAGATAAGTACAATAAAAGCTGAGAGGCAGATCGTCAAAGCTGACCAGCTGGAGTTATGAAAACATTTTAAAGCTTTAAACTTTTACAAATGTGCTCCGATTTTAAAGCCGTTGGAATTTTTTAAAGTAAAAAACAAAAGAAAATGTGTTAGCATTGTATCTATGAATTTTGAAATTCCCATTTTTCTGATACCAGGCGTTTTAAGAAGAAAGAAAGGTTATAATAATAATGGCTTCTAATTTTCCAAAACACGACACTTTATTCGACTGAAGTCATAGTTTGAAAATTTATTTAAAATATAACCCATTTTTAATGCTGGACTTACACAATTATGAAGAGAGCCTAACTACTTACTCTACCTTCTGCGCTGCACAGTGGGGGATTTTGGAAAAAAAAATAAATTTACATTTTCTAAACATTTCGATTCTTATAAGATTTTATGCGGCATTTTATTGAGCTTAAGTTTGCAGTTTGAATTTTATATCTTTAAAGATAAAAAAAATAACTAAAAATATTAAAGGTTAACAACCATATTCATAAAATTTTAAATTATTCAGACTCATATTTTATTTAAAATTTTTCATACAACATTTTCTGAAAATGGATTTCAAATTCATTTTATTTTTTTTTTATGAATAGGGAGGTAAGTTATTAACTTTTTGTTTGGCTAATGGGGTAGTCAAATAGACTAAGAAAAATTTGTTTAATATTCTGACACGTGTAATTTGGCTTACAGAGCGATAGGAACTTTAACCTAATCGAATCATAAATACTTAATTTACATTAAGCATTTTTTCAAGCAAATAGTTGCATGAAATCAATAGGAGAACTGAAGAACCAAATCAGATCAAAAAAGTTGCATAGAGGCTCATGCTACGTAATTTTTTTTTATATAATTTTCTTCTATATCGCTGTAATTAACAAATAAAAAAAGTTTCGTGCGACAAATATCATGAAATTTCAATTTGTGTAAAGTTAGCTCCGTCACTTTTTTTTACGATGTCGACAACGTTCGACTTGTCGCACCCGTACATTCAAAATAAAAACAAATTTTCATATTTTATTGTTGTTTCAAATGTAAGTGTGCGACAAGTCAAACGTTGTCGACATTGTCAAATTGGCCCTAACTTCGTTTTTAGCATCTCTGTGTTACTTTACACTACAAATCTCTCACTTGAACACTGTTAACTTAACAGAGTAGATATTTTATGACATTTAAAAAAAATATGACGGCCTGTCCCACGATGTCACCAGAAATCGTTTGATCGAATACTTACATTGGAAACAACAAAAAATATTGAAACATATTGAAACTATTTTTGGTGGTCAAAATTTCGGCCAAAATTTCAATTGGGGGGGTTATACCGCCAATTGAAATTTCATGAAAAAAATGCATAATGTAAATTAGGTAAAGGAGAAAACTTGAAAAATGCGACTTATACATTCAGCTTTAAACTTTATTGGCACACTCCCTGGAACCACACCAGGGGGTGTGCCACTGGCATAGTTGGGTCGGCCCTCCAAAATTAGTGGGGGTCGGTCATACATTTTGACTCGATTGAGGAACTCTAAATGAGTCAAAGTGAGATTTTTCAAAATTTGACCCTTCAAGAAAATTTGACCTTTCGGATCAAAAGTCGGGACATCAAAATACATTTTAGAGGTATGGTTCCTTCGGCAAATTTTCTTATTTTGATCAATAGAATACGATTTTCCTTATAATTTGAGCGATTTTTTTGGCTACACACAAATCGACCCGTCCTAATATACATATATTTAAATTCTATTCCATATCGAGTCCCATAATTTTGTTCCCCAAGGCTTTCGATGATATTTAACAAGTTTTTAAGGAGCAACAACTATTATTTTTACAATTTTCAATCAACATATTTATTCTTAACTTAGAAAAAATTTTTGTATTTAAGTTTTAATTGTTCTCTTATTTCCTCTCACCATTTGTACTTACCTGTGCCGCATATATTCGAGATTCATAATAAGGCTTTGCTGCCTCTATGGAATTTCCTAATTTGTGTGCAGACTGTTTTATTCTCACAACGCTTTCAGCTAAAATACGTTTGAACTCACATTTTGCGTCCTGTATGCCAAGTTAATGCATTTAAGATTTTAAAGAACAGAATTGTATTACATATACATATGTATGTACATAAAAAATACTATTTACTATTACTGAAGAAGGATACTTACGTCAAGCTCTACTTCATATTTGTTAATATTGTCAGTTGCTGAGTTCAGTTTCTCTAGTTCAACCTAAAACAAAAATGATTAAAATATAAAGTAAATTCAATGAAAACTAATAGCGTTTTCTTTTCTAAAAATTGAGGTCACATTTTTCACCTGTTTCAAAGACAGTGAAATAAAATTCATGTTACGAGTAATTAGAAAGGAAATTTACTAGAAGCAGTACAAAAATTTTAAGAGTATCAAATGTTAACACGGTGTTTGAGCTCATACATATGTTATTAACAAAATTACCATCGTATTAACTTTTCCATCCCTGCCATAATTTGTGTGGATTTTTGTAAAAATCACAGTTAAATCAATAATAATTCAAATATTTCGTCGGCTTATAGTATTTCTCCACCGACTTTAAAGCTTGAATTAGACGTGACATAGCCATAACGCCATAGCCATAACCAAACCAAAATTCAATTGGTTTCTATGGTGAGAGTTATGGCGAGTCTCTCTCACTCTCACTCTCACCATAGAAATCAATTGAATTTTGGTTTGGTTATGGCTATGGCGTTATGGCTATGTCACGTCTAATTCAAGCTTAAATCAAGTAGGTTTAAGTAAATCACTTCAAGGTGTTTCCATCGAGCTTGTGAGTGATTTGTTGTTCGAATTTTCGTATTCAATTTATGCACGTAGAGTATAAGGGGGCGCAGCAGCTGTAATGTGAATTTTATTCACATGTGGTTGACATTTAAAATTTATTAAATATTCATTAATGTCATTTTTTCGAAATTGTCAATTGATGGATGACCCAGGGATGGAGTTTGTAATTTTAAAAGCAACGCAGGGTTGCATATATAAATCTAGTTCGAAAAATATTATTTTCGACATTATTTAAAATAAATCAACACCCTTGAGGTGATTTCTCCATATGCAAAATGTATGGTAAATCATGTATAAATTAACATGATTTGCACAAATCATGCCGGTGGAAACATAGAGGTTCCATTACAGGTTCCAATTAAAATAAATATTTAAGAAAATCGATGAGGCGTCTTTTTCTCTTTCGAACGGTATTAAAATGGCATATCGAGCCATAACCGCTAAAATAGCTTAAGCGACACATTTTTCGGACTTCGTTATTTTGACGAAAGTCGTCTATTTACGATCGCAAATAATCGGTTTTGGTCAAAAAATGAAGTTCGAAAATTATGTCGCTTAAGCTTTTTTGGCGGTTATGGCACGATATGTTATAAAAAGTGGATTTAACAGGTTTATACTCTAAGCCGACGACGTAATGCCTTATTTATAACAAAACTATTACAGCTTTATAAAGGCTTAATAAGAATTTTTTTTTTATGGAAACCTGTTTTATAAAAAATTTGTAAGCCTAAAGCTTAAGTTAGACGTGCCATAAGCATAAGCATACAAAACATAGCCATACCCATATACATAGGTAAACAAATTTTGGTTATGCCTATGGCAATATAACATGGCACGTCTAATTTAAGCTTTAATAATTTTTATAAATAAGACAGTTACCACGTAAATCAATGTTAAATTTAAGGCTCATTCAGTGTTGCTAGTTTTTTGCTAGAGCTTATCCCCAATTTCTGATTTGTCATCCCCAAAAATCCCCAAACTGAGTTTTTTTGATTCAAATTTTTTCTTTTGTTAAAAAAATACAATTTTTTAAATGACAAAAATAAAATATTTATTTAATGAAATTCATTTATATCGATAGCTATATTTACATTCATATAAATTTAATTTGTACTTATAAAACTTGTGAAGAAACAATTACACATAGTTTAATATACACAAGTATAAAAAAATTTTTAACCAAAGTTTACCATTTCAAAAACTTCAGATTCGACATCTTCTGATTCATCAGCCTCAGAAATTGTGTTGTACATAGTACTTGTATTAAAAAGCTTTAGCATTTCAGCAGGAGGATTGAATTTGTCACAACAAATTGAATTATTTTTAAAGTATGTGTTTATTCTCAGAAGTGCTTCCAACAAGTCATATTACATTTTGTTACCTATTTTTGTTTTGGTAGTGTTCATTATTGGTTAATCTGCCTTGATACTTCTTCTTTATTAGAAACCATTCACTATGAATAGTAACACACATTTTTAGACTTGCCAGACGCATATTTCTTAGTTCAAAAATCATTCTTGTTTGACCATCAGTTATAAAAAAAAATCCCCTAAAATTTGGTTATCATCCCCAACAAATCCCCAGATCACTAGTACGAAATTTTTATCCGCAATCGCAAAAAAAATCCCCAATTTGTCCCAAGGGGACAAATCCCCTAAACTGGCAACACTGAATCCAACCCACATGTAATGCCAGCCATACACCACACAAGTTCACTGCACGAGTCTGGCACTGTGCAGTGCATTTGTGTAGTGTATGGTGGTGATTGTGCTATTTATGTAGTGAACTGATTAAATATCAAAACGATTTTGATATTTGCTCAAGTTTGAAAACTGTACAGTGAACTTGTGTAGTGTATGTTGCAAACGCTCAGTTTTTCTGTCCTAATTTTTTATGATTCATGTACCACTTTTTACACCATACGTGCCTTTTTTATTCTTTGTTTTCGTTTCTTTTTTTTTATTGCCACAGCAATTAATAAAATAGAGCAGTATTTGCACATGTTGTCTTCTTCACTTATAGCTTTAAAATAAAAACTGCACAGTATAGTATGTGTCACAAGCTTAGTTTACGCAGTGCCAGACTTGAGCACTGAACTTGCGCAGTGTATGGCTGGCATAAGACGGCGGAGGGTATATAAAATTCGGAACAGACGAATATAGCAAGCCTCTTGCTTGTTTTATTATAGAAATAAAAACATTCGATTGGAGAAAGTCGAATGTTTTAGTGGTGTGTTGCAACAAAACTTTTTATATTGTATACATATATTTAATACGTTAATAATTTATAGCGCATAATTTGGAACTAAAATAATACTTCAATATAATTTATAGTCCTGCCCTACATACATACATAAGTATATACGTATTTAGGCATAGTTATGTATTATAACTGGGTTAGAGTAACAAACTAATAGTGATTTTGGCACAGACGCCAACACATAAAATGAAATCGCTGTAATCAAGAGAATATGGAAAACTTGATTTTTTTTATGTGTTTGAAAAACACAATTTATGTACATATTTACTATGTATGTATGTATATAAATAATTATAAATAATGCTTATGTCATGGTGAAGGCAAAAATCTGCTAATAGTTTGGCTTTTTCCAACCAAAAATATAAGTATGTACATACTTTGAAGTATACATTCTTCTAAATGTTCGTATAAATAGTATGAATATTAAATATTTATAAAATTTTTGTATAAAAAGAAAACGGAAAAAAGTGTCGAAAAAGAAAAAGCTAGAAAATTTTGTAGTATAGTTGACTATGAGGGTCAGTGTTAGCCAAAATAAATAAGAAAATCAGATGAAAAGCGATAAGTGACAAAAAAAAAAGCTTGAAACAATGTACTTGTATATACGTACATAAATTCATACATACATACGTATAGACTAGGGATGTAACGAATACCAGTTTAGCGAATGCGAATGCGAAAACGAATAATACATTTTAATTTTTGCGAAAGCGAATGCGAAAGCGAATGCAAATATTACAATACGTTAAAAAAATCACATGTAAATAAATTGATCTAAGAACATGAAGTTGTGTTGTATACATAGATCTACTTGAGTCTTGAATTCAGCAAATACTTATTAATTTATTAGAAATAAAAATTGTTAAACTGAAAGATATATGAAATCATATTGAAATAAGTATAGATAATAATTAAAAATAAATTTACAGAATGTTAGGCAATCAACCCATTCGTACTTTCGCCGTAAGACCTTGAACTAAGTTCAACATTTCCTGTAAAATGCTACCAGAATACATATTAAGAAAAATTGGAATGAATTGTTCATGGAAATTTTTTCCAGAAGTAGTACTCTGTTCATTTTGGGAAAAACATATGAAATATATCTTCAACATTTTAAGTTTACTTGCGAAATAATATGAGTGGAATAGTTAATATTTTTGCATTTAAAACTTTTTGAACGAAGTAATGATGTGCTTACCATTTCTCAAAAGTTCTAACAGACTATTCTGAAGTAGAAAATATTTTCGCGCAATTCAAACAATGCCTTTTCTTTTTCGAAAACTGGAAAATATTTCCAATATTTTTGTCTTTAGTATTCGCTTTAAATATTCGCATACATTTTAGCGAATGCAAAAGCGAATGCAAATATCAAAAGTAAGCGAATTATTTGCGAATGCGAAAGCGAATGCGAACATTCGTTACATCCCTAGTATAGACATATTTAAGTACATACGTACCCAGTAAAAAAAGACACTCCAAAAAAGTCATGAAAATGTAGAGTTTGCGATCTGGAAGTAGTGCAAATTTTGATCCGATCTAATGATTTTTACATAGGGTTGTCATTGCAAGAAGTTCTCTTTTTCGATGCCTGGTCACCGAATTGGAAGCGATTTTAAGAAAAATGTAATTTTTTGTGTTCTATGATAATATTTTCATCTAGGAAAAATAGTTAATAGTTACCTATTTTAACAAGTAGTTTCTTTTTATAGTAATTTAAACGCGAAACAGTATTTTCATGTAAATTTAAGCAAATAACTTCAAAATTTTAGACCAAAATTAATTCATAAGTTTCTTGAAAAAAAAAAAATCGGTTTTTTTAAAATTCTGGTGAGTAATTTCTAAAACTATAGAGGACTTACAAGGTTCTGTATGACAAAAATAAACTTCTACTTGGTTTTCTACTAAGTATCGGCAAATTAAAAATATCGATTTTTTGGAAGCAATGAAAATGTAGTTCCTTTAGAATGACTTCCAATATTTTTTACTGGGTATGTACGTATGGATTCTCTAAAATACAAATATGAAGCGATTAACAAAGTCGAAGGGTGTTACTGCAATAATTAAAACACTGATTTCCTTTTTAGTTTGTTAAGTTTGAGTGCAAATTAATTGGGTATCAAGTACATTGAACTATTAATAAGACTTACCTGAACTCTGGGATCCACAGGGGTATTATTGCTTTCAGTTGACATATTAGTTAATTTGTACGGATATTAAATATGTATTTCAAAAATAAATATGCGTAATTATTTTATATTTCTTTTATGAAAGATATCACTTCTTAATACATATGTTTGTATATGTATGTACATATATACACACATACATACATAATTTTTATTGCTTGAAAAGTGGTAATATTAACGATTTACTCGTATTATTATTGCTTAACAATATTTCAACAGACGTCTTTTTTAACAAATTTTGTTTGATCATTTCTCCATCACGCACTCACTCGCTTTTATAAAATAACGTTTTAGAAAAAAACTTACTTTTTAATTAAAAAAAAAAAAAAGAATTGCACTAATAAAGTTTCATAACAAATTTTCCCTGTACATATGTATGTACTCATATTTTCCAATGTTCTTTTTTTGCACTGAAAATAAGAATTTTTCTTCCGTTACCTGGGAACGTGGTTCACATATTATATTTTCTCTACTTCTATAAGAGTGCGAATAAATTGGTTTTTCTTCATTCAGTTTAATTGTAACTTGCAGCATGTATTATTTTCCATTTTTATTTTTCACTCTCTTATTTTTATATTCGTTATTTATTGCACAGTTAAATTATCTTTTCGTCTCCACCCTGGTTAACAAAACCGCCCAAGATTTGCTTCATTTAGTTCCTCATTCGCACCCCCCCAGTCCCGCGTATAACAATAATGCAAGAAGCAGCAAAAGTTTCTATTTTGTTGTGTTTTTATGTGCAGAATTGTGAAGCGAATCAACGTGTTACAGTGCCACAGCAGTCACCGTTACGTGTTATATACATATATATTTTTATTGTTTTGCCGTTGTCAATTTTGTTATTGTTGTGTTATTATTGTCCCCCATATTTTGCCGTTTTGCGTGCTAAACATCCCCCATATGCTTATTTTGAGTTCCAATTCAAACTGTTTTTATTTATTCAATACTAATGTGGAGCTAATTTTATCCACAAGATACCGAGAAAACTTGCACTCTTGTTCAGTGTTGCCAGCTTAGGGGATTTGACCCCAAACTGGGGATTTTTTTTCGCGATTGGGCATGAATATTTCGTATTGGGGATCTGGGGATGACTTGTTGGAAGCACTTCTTAGAATAAACACATACTTTAAAAATAATTCAATTTGTTGTGACAAATTCAATCCTCCTGCTGAAATGCTAAAGCTTTTTAAAACAAGTACTATGTACAACACAATTTCTGAGGCTGATGAATCAGAAGATGTCGAATCTGAAGTTTTTGAAATGGTAAACTTTGGTTAAAATTTTTTTTCTACTTGTGTACATTAAACTATGTGTAATTGTTGCTTTACAAGTTTTATAAGTACAAATTAAATTAATATGAATTTAAATATAGCTACCGATATAAATGAATTTTATTGAATTAATATGTTATTTTTGTCATTATTTTTTAAATAAAATTAAAAAAAAAAATTATTTTTTTCACAGAAGAAAACATTTTAATCAAAAAACCTCAATTTGGGGATTTTTGGGGATGACAAATCAAAAATTGGGGATAAGCTAAAAAAAAACTGGCAACACTGCTCTTGTTTATAAATTATTTGCTCATATTTATGGATATGTTCTCTGTTTTTTTTACACTTTCTTATCGTCTGACATTCTGCATTGTCATATTGGCAGGTGGTTGGTTATTGTTTATTTTTCTTTAGAGTGGCATTTATTTTTATGTGTGTAATGTAACAGTTTCTTTTTGGATAAAGCAGTTCATGTTTAAATACTCTTATTAGCTTGTATCTATAAGATATCTATCTATAAGATACTAGTGCATATAGTTATTTTTTCAGTTTAGGTGGTATATTTTTGAACATAAGTTCAGTGGTAAAAATACAATTTTGAATTTAATGAATATGGAATTTTAATTATTAGTTTTAGTACAACTTCAAATGCTGTAGTTTTTGTTTTTGTTGTTGTAGAGAAATTACTTTTGATCCTTAAGGTATGCAATTTAAATTCTTATATGCAAGTTTGCAATAGTGTGTATTAGTGGCAACCTTTGCCATTTCCGCTGTAAAAGTTAGCCTAATGATTTGTTTGTGAATTTATATAATATATCGTCACCTTAAATGTAAACGGATATAAAAACTATTTAATTTTTTTTAAAGAAGGGAAAGAAAAAAACGTCACAAAATCAATAATAATAAACTAATTTGGCAATTTTTTTTTTGGAAATTTTCTTTTACATAACCCTACGTCTGCACCTGATATATTTTTATCATGACAAATGTCAAGTTCCATATAGAAAAAAGAGCTAACATAAAAAAAATTTATTTTTCAATATAAAGTTTGACTTTTATTATGATAAAAATATATCAGGGGCTCGTTTCTCAAAAATACAAATTACACACCTACAAGTAAAATACACACAAAACAACAACACTTTTTCAAATTTTATTGTTGTTCTGTGTGTATTTTACTTGTAGATTTGTAATTTGTAGTTTTTGAGAAACGTGCCCCAGGTGTCGACGCAGGGTAAGATGGATATTTATTTGTTTATTTTTTTTTTTAATTAATTTTCTTTTTATATGTTCTAAAGTTTTTATGTTACCTACCATTTACACAGGAAACTAATTTCAAGAAAGTAGCAATACAATCAAATTTTTTTACTACCACACTCACAATGTTTTTAATTTCAACTTAGCTTTCAACGATTTTTTTCAGAAAGTAAAATGAAAAAAGGTAAAACAGTGTTACCCACTTTAAGGATTTGTTCAAATATACAGGATTATGGCAAATAGTTATTATAAATTATCCTTATTTTGTATAAATATTTAAAGAATTATAATATCTTATGTTCAAATATACATGAAGATGACAATTTATGCCTTTTGAAAACCATAATATTATTACAATATTAACAAATATTCCTTATTCCCAATTTATTGCCTTGTAAATGTATGTAGGTGATATTCTGGGTTACTCTAAATAAGAAGTGAACAAAAAAATTTTTTTCAACTTTACTTTTCTACGACATTTTTAAAATGAAATTTAGTCCTCGTCCATACAGTGAAACATTTGCTGTGAAACATTTTTGATTTCTCTTTAATACATATATTTAATATTTTAATATATTTTTTCATATATTTGTCATGAGAATGAGGCGAGAATGGCGTACTCAACAAGAACTTCGTGTATATGAAACAAAGTACCCTTTGTCATTCCTCTTTCCCCTCTCGTCTACAAACTCAAATGCTTTGCAGCAAATGTTTCACTGTATGGACGAGGACTCACTTTCCTATGAAAATTAACTGGAAATTTTCATGAAAGTCATTTATTTCATTAAATTTTTTATTCATAATACGTATACAGAAATTTCAAGAAAGTATGTACTTTCATGTGTAAATGTAGAGTTAGTTACATCCGTTTGACTTGTTTCTGTTTCTCTGAAATATGAAGACTTAACTACACTTAAGTAATTTTTAGCTGTCTAGCCAATAATGGCACAAAAATCAAAACATCATCAAAAGTTTTCAAGGTTTTTTTTTATAAAAATACTTATTTATGCTCTAATTTATTTTTTTTCTAACGTCTAGAATTTTTTACAGAAACACAACGAGGTTTATTACTTAGGGACTTTTTTAAGTTCCATCTTCCAAAAAAAAAAAATGATAATTATTTCATTACGTAAGTCGTGCGAAAAAATTGCGCAGTGCCGAACTTGAACTTAAAAAAAATTGTACAAGGCATCCTACACAGAAAACATTTTATTTGCACAAACGTTCATATTTCATTTTATTCATTAATTTTTGTGTGTTTTCAAGTCTGTTATTTTGAGTAATTTTCTTGAAATCACCAATTTAAAAACTGTTTTCAGCAATATTTTTGAAATCAGAATTAATTATGTTTCTTTTAGTTTAAGATCACTTACATACATATATTTTGTAATTGAAATAAAAAACACGAAGAACAACAAATTCAAAGAAACGTTAACACTGTTTTTTAAAGAAATATATGCATTCGTAGTTATGTCCGTTCGAACTTCTTTAATAACGTCATTAGGTTTAATCGAAGGTATATAACTATTTTCATGTATGTATGTATACGTAGTTTGATAAAACGAACTATAATCAATCAAAAACTCGATTTCGATTTGTTGTGTAGTTACTACCGTTTGCATTTAAGGTGACGATATGTTGCATGCAGATAAAATAGTTTTTAATCATTAAAACAAATTTGATTAAAAAAAATCAATTTGGGGATTTTTGGGGATGACAAATCAAAAATTGGGGATAAGCTCTAGAAAAAAACTGGCAACACTGTGTTACTAGTACACGACATGCAGCCAATATAGATTCATAGTGACGTCAAATTAACGTCAGAGTCACCTGTGCATCTTGCTTTTTACTTATTAACGTGTGTTGCAGGCTTAATAAACAACTTTTGGTGTTGTATTTGGTTTGAATTGTAGTTTCATTATTTCTGCTCTTCGTTTTAGAAGTTTATTTTTTTTTTTTTGAAAATTTAATAAAATAATGTCCCAGCTGTCCTTTAATTTTTTTAAGTAAATCTTAGAAACAAATCTTTATTTATTTCATTTAATTAAAAGAAAGAAAGAAAAAAATTACCACACAGTAAATGCGATTGTTTTAGGATTCTCAGCTTGGCAAATATAGTTGCATTCTTTCTTACAATCCAAATCATTCATTGAATATTGATTGTGATGTGACCACGAATGTACACAGTGTTCATTATTCAAACTATTATCCGGATTGCCGGGCGTAAAACGATTAAATATTATCGGTAGGCCGGTGCCAATAGAATAAAATTTGCCCTCTGTGCCCAGATCATTAGCAGCCAACCAATAGTAGTTACTGGTATCGTATTGTTGTCGTCCTATGTAATCGTGGACAACATCAAACTCTGCGCTATTTTCGTATGTTACCAAATTGGCGTGCATAGTGCGACAATTGTGGGCAGCATCAAACCAGTTGGCCCTCTTTCGTATCTCAAAGTAATAATATTTAGAACCCAAGCGGATAAAAGGCTCTGCATCAACGTTAGCAAACCAATTGGGTGGTATACCTTAAGAGATAAAAGTCATAAAAAAAATAAATTCAACATTGATTTATGTTTAACTTACCATCATAAGTGGTTGTTTGTAACCCAGGCAAAGCTGCTTGAGACAAAAAAATTTGTAGCAACATTATGACGCAGATACACACTAACAATTTTCCTAATAGTAAAGATGCCATCGTTAGTTACTTTTCGCCTGCAATCCAAAACACGAAATGATATTTTATAATCTTTGATGCAAGTATTTATAGGGAATTTCTTACTCTATAAAAGCTAGTCATAATATCCTGTTTGATTTAATTTTTTTGTACATTGTTTTTCAAACTCGATCATGTTAAATAAATAGAACATCACATTCTGTTGTTACACTGAAAGAAAAGGAGAGCAGAAATATTTTTCATGACAAAAGAAAAAGTACTTTTATTTTAAATAGGGTAAGCCGAAAGGCAAAAGTTGCTAGTGCGTTGTCTTAGTTTAGTTTATTGTTATTTTAATTATAATACATTTAAAATAATAATAATAATATGTAATCCTTTCCTTTCTAATATTACTCGCATAAATGTGAAAGTGAATTTGTTTGTCGTTTGTTTGCTACGCTTTCACGCCCAAGCCTCTAAATCGATTTTGAAATTTCTTTCACCAATGGAAGGCTATATTATCAGCGTCAAACATAGTCTATATTTTTAACCGGTTTAGAACCGGTTTTTTATATTTGTTATGGTTTTTTCAAACCGCTAAACAGATTTTGAAAACTCTTTAACCAATGGAAAAACATAGTCTATTTTTTTAACCGGTTCAGAACCGGTTTTTTATATTTGGATTGCATTTTTTCCGAAAAACAAAATTTTGAGCTGGTAAGGGAATTTTCGTTGCGGATTTAATTGTTTAACTAGTTTTAAACCCGGTTTTTATTCTGCTTTTTAAATTTTTTAATCGTCTTTTTGCCGGTTCATAAAATTTAGGTTTAGTTTCCAAAACATCAGATCAGTGCAGGTAAAAGCTGACCTTAACTAAAATTAAAAAAAAAATTAAACCGACTTCAAAAATAAGCACTAAAAATTTAAAAATAGCTTAGATTCAGTTAAATAAACATTTTTAGTTTTCAGTTAACGTAGCTTTTCACAATGTATGGTTGAAAGATAACAGAGACTTTAACTGCAAGTTTTGTATGAAGAACTGTCAGTTAAAGTTCACGTTAACTCTTAACCATACATTGTGAAAAGGGACGTAAATAACATTTTTACATAATGCTATTCGAAGTCAAGAAGTTAAGAATAATTAAAAAAATTTTTTAAATGGAAAATCTATGTATGTATATATTAGTAAAGAACAAACGACAATGGGAAGACAGTTGTAAATTTAGAGATGGTAAAATAGAGCTTTCATTACAAAAAAATCTTTCAGCATATTGTGATACGATGAAACACAATTCACATATTCCATTTGCAATAAAGGCTGAGTATATAAAGCAGAAATCTACATCAAGTGACAGCACACACAGTGGGCCAAACACAAAGAACGCTGATGATGAAAGTGTAGTGGCCTTCGAAAACTGCTAGTTGTTCCGTTCTACTAATGGTTTGTCAGAATATTTACAATTAACTTTGGTGTTATTTGTTCATTAATAATTATCACATGTAATTTGGCTTACAAAGCGATACGAACTTTAGCCTAATTAAATCATAAATATAGAAACCAATGAAGTTCGAACAATAATAATTAAAATTAAATAAAATAAATTAGTTCAATTGTAAATGAAAATATACCTCTAATTCCGTATTAAAAAAATAATTTGGGGTTCAAGTGTACGTTAAAACTAAATTGCCATACAAACTTTGATTGAAGCAAATAATACAAATTAATATTTATGGATACTCCAAAAAAAAATTTTACTTCAACATTAAAAGAGATTACGATATCAGAATTAAAAATTTGGAACTGTATTTTGTATAAATAAGACAAGCTTTTAAATTAAAGTTTTTACTACAATAAAACAAAATATTGAACTATATTTTCAAATAAAAATCGTTGCCTGTCACTGTTGAAAAAATTACTTAACAACTTCAAATTACACAAAGACATTTTTCTATAATTTATAATTGTTAATTGTTTTACTACATTGAATTTTGAAACATATAATCCATGTTTTTTATATCACCTACTGGTGGAAAACTTTTTCATATTTACTTGTACTAAAATTGTTGTATAAAATAAATTAGCTTTTTATTTGATCGGGAGTTTGATTCATTTTCAATAGTCACATCCAAGGCAAATTCATTTCCAGGTAATATCAGGATTACAAAAACAATGAAAAAATACAACAATGAAAAAAACAACATGGGCTGTAGTTTATCCAAAACTTCAAAAATAATATTTCTTTAACATAATAATAATAAAAATTATTCACATAAATTTGAAAATATTTCTCCACGGCAGCTACCACTAACAAAATTTGCAACGTTTAGCACTTTTCACAATTTTTTAATAGTTTTTTCATATTTTTAGATTTGTTTTCATAGAATTTTTTTAATAAAATATTTTTCATATTGAAATTTTTTTACATTTTCTTTTAATTTCTCTTTCGTTAAAAATTTTTGAAGTTTCGGATGAACTTTAATTTGAAAAAAAAAATAGCTCAGCTGCATTTCCGCTACTACCTTGTGAATGTGCCTTGGTCACATCTAAATAAACTTTTATACTTTGACAAAGTCCTTCAACGTCTAATGTTGTAATCGGGGCAGACTCCGTCAACGAAAGCAAAACCAAATTTTGATTGAAACTAACGTCCGCAATAACTGCGTAATATGTATGTATAGTATATAACAAAAATGAACACAATACGTGGAACATTGGAAATGATATTTAGATGACAAAAAAAAATTATAAAGCATAAAAATATATGCATTAAAAGCATAAAATTATGCTCCAAGACTTAATACACTAAAATATGCGTGTAAGGCTGAAATATGCAAAGGGTAAAATATGCAAAAATATGCACTAACAAAGCGATGCCAAAATTCATAAAAAGTTCTGAAACAGATAAATATTTTATCTCTGCATTAATCGCCCTTATCGGGAATAAAAGGCGAATATGAAAAAATTTAGAAAATAGTATACTGACGCAACAACAACTCAAACATTGGCGATAAAAATTTTAGGGAAACATATTTCTCAACTTTATTCCCGATAAGGGTGAATATGTCACACAAGAAAAAACATGCAACTGCATATTTGTGGTTTAATCAATTATCAATGACAAAAAACTTAATAAATTTCCTTAAAAAATTAAGTAGAATTAAAACTAATTTAATATCGATTTGCCCTGGTTTCTAAGCAAAATTTTCTTAGAATCTTCCATAGATTTAATTTTGAAATATTTTGCGTCCATACAATTTTAATGACCCTAATATGTATTGTGCTATCCATACATATTTGTATGTATTCATATACATATACATACATACATATGTATATGCATATGTACGTCTCTGTCCAAACCAAAGAGTTTATACTGTTTTTTTTTTATAAAATATAAATGACTCAAACATTATTCATTCATGTTAATTCGTTAATACAAACCTGTTATTCCAATAAAAATGTTGTACTAAAACTGGTCTAATAAAAATGCATTTACCTTTCTTTAGCACAGTCGCAAACCCCGGCATTAAGTGCATATACTAATCAAGAATTATTAATAGTAAATGAGAACGAAAAAAATGTAGAGAGGAATTGTTAAAACTGGAGCTGCCAGACGTTTCTTTTGGACTTGAGAATTAAATTTAATACGTAAATCGCCAAAAACACTAATTTATTTATTTTTCAAGAAGAAGAAATTACAACGTGGTTACAAAATGATTTTATCAAGTGTTACTACAAGTTATCTCAAAAACTATTGCAGTTTTTTTAGATTTTACCACACAGGTAGATATAAAGTAAGTTGTCTGTCAAAGTATTTAAAATATGACTAGTTCTATTCAGGCTGTAACTATAGTAATAGGAGAAAAATTAAAACTATTGCACATAAAATTGTGAGATTTTGTGCAGATGATATATTTTACTAGATCATCCAAAAATCCCCAAATAGTTATATCACGTATAAACAATATGACATTTGAACATTCATGCGTTGTACGAGCTGCCCGATTGTGGAATTCCCTTCCAATTCATTTACGTTCTTTCGGCATGTCTTTGGGTACATTCAAGAAAAATCTTACTGATTTCCTGTCTACTGCTTAGTTATTGATTATCGTGCTTTATTTGTACTTCTTTTTACTTATTACATTGGAGTACTTATGCAGGGCTATCATGAATAAAATTCCACGTGAAGTTTTTCGCAGGGAAAAATTCCAACTTATAGCAAATAATAGGAAAAACAAAAAATTCTAATTGGAAAAGGGAAAAATTTGACGCGGAATTTTATTCATGACAGCCCTGATGATGTTAAAATTGAAAGCTTACTGTTAATTTATGATATTAGCATTAATAATTTGATCTCAAGAATTTAAGTGTATCTGCCACATTGTACATACATATGTATATGTGTATGTATATACATACACACTTATTTGTACATATATCAAAAACTTGTATTATATTTTTGGTTGGCCAATAGGACACATGTATTACTGAAGAAATAAATAAATATGAAATATGAATATATTGTCATATAAAATAAAAAGTCACTTAGAAAAAATTAGAAATATGTAGTATTTTTTAGTGATACGATGTAATTAATGGATGGATATTCATCTACTATAATTTGTATTTGGGTGTGTAGAAAAATATCGAATTTACCGAATTTGTTAACTAAAGTCGGAAGAGAACTAAGTACATCTAAAATTATAATCAGAGCTATTTGGGAATATGCTCTTCAATTCTTCATCGTCGAGCGTTTGCTTTCGACGGTTCAACGTGGACATATTATTATAAAATTCGTGCAAAGAAAAATCGTTTTCTCTTATAAAAAACATAAACAGCCAAAAAGGAAAAAAATAGTAAAAAATTACCCATTTTTACAATTTGTTTCTTTTTATACAAATTTAAACTCAAAACAGTTTTTTCATGTAAATTTAAGTAAAGAACTTTTATGGCCTAATTCTGTTCGACGATTGTATCGGTTTTTCTATAGACGGAAAAAAGCCGCAGTTGTGCTTCTTTAAAATAATTATTATTTATTGTCTATGCTAGAAGGTTCGTGTATTTGCTTTATGTATTTTTTCATATATTTTTCAAACTATTGTAGAATACGTACTTTATGCTATAAACACAATTGGGACGAACGACGAATTTCGTTCACGTTGACGAATTTGTCGATAAGAATTCGCTGAGTAAATTCGTCGTATGAAGCACAATAACGACGAATTTACTCACCGAATTCAGCTGTCATAATTGATAAAGTTGGTTATTGTGTATGCAAAGAGAGAGAAAATTGTTTTTTCGTCGTTCGTCGGCGTACAAAGTAGAAATAAACCTATCTCATAGTTCGTCACACACGACGAATTTCGTTCTACGGTGGTGTTGTGTTCATTTTCATATGCGCAAATGTGTTCTATTTTTTATGACGAAAGTTTACACCGAAATATTCGAAGTTCGTCTCAGTTGTGTTTCTAGCATTAATTTAATTTTGATGTTTTAAAAACATGGCAATACTATTTTTATTTTTCATTATCAAAGTCAATAACAATTTTTGAAGAAAATAATGTAGAGGGATCAAAAAAGAACTCAAAAGTATTTTCAAACAAAAACGTCCTGAATCTTCTTACTGAATTAGGGCATTAATTTTTAGATCAACATTAGTTCATAAATTTCTTTTAAAAAATTGATTTTTAAAAGAATACAAAGCTTTTGTATGGTTTGAATAAATTTCTACTTGCTTTTGTGCAAATTATGGGCAAATTCAAAATATAGGATTTCTTTGGAAGCAGGGAAAATATACTTCTTTCAGAATGACTTGCAATTTTCTTGTACTGCTCATACAAAAAAATTTGTCAAATGATTTTTTAACGATTTTAATTATTTCCCACCAACTATACATACACATCTGGCAACTCTAAATGCAGTCATTAAAGCTGCGTTATTTGAGCATGAGCATGAATAGTATCCGATACATTTTAGTACGAGACTAAACACACAAAACTTACGAATACCCAACAAAAAGAAGTGTATCTTATTAGACAAAAACTTTTAAACACTTTTCTTAATTCAGTCTACGAAGAGATTTCAAAGCGAACGGTCGGAATTGAAAAACAAAAATGTAATTTTATTTGGTGCTGTGTTGTTAATTAAAAGAAAATATTTTAATGGCAAAAATCTAGATAAAAAAAGAAAAACTTATTCAAAAAGTGAAATGAATGCACAAAACTAAAGTTTACATATCTATGTAGGTACCTATTTGATGGAAAAATTAATTTGCAATAAATGAATGTGTGCGTGTGCGTTAATAAAAATTTGCCAGCATTTAGAATTTAAATTTTAGCTAAAAATTTTACTTCACAAATATAAAAGTTCTTAGCTTAAAACTATTTATCTGGATGTAACAAGATATATGTATATGTATTTATATACATATGTACATACATAGTTAAATATGTATGTATGTATGCATGTACATACATATATACAATATTTATGGCTGTAGTTAAAATTGTAGAAAAAGTTGTTTAAACTAATGGAATTAAAAACACTGAATTAATTAAATAATACAAGAAAATCAATACATATTTGCGTAACAACAACAATAATAATAAAAAACAAATTGTTGAAAGAGGAATAGGAAAAGAAAAAAGCGAACAACCAAAAAAAATCTAAACATAGGTATCACCAAAAGCTTATTACTTATTCAAATTATTAGAAATTTAAATTTTTATTACTACATATTGTATGTATGTATGTATGTATGTATGTATGTATGTATGTATGTAGTATTTTTATTACAAATATACATATGGATGTAGATACTTATGTATATACTTACATATGTACATTCATATACATATATACATATATGTATGTACGTACATATGTATAGTATATATATGTAAGTATATGAACACATATGTATTTGTTAGATAATCCAACCAGACAAGAGTAAAGTGACTGTTGATGAATGTACATATCAACAGTATTTACCAAAATTTCCATTTAATTTATTTATAGGTACTATGTACATATGTATACATGTACATACATATGTATGTATGTATACATGTACATATGTATGTATGTATGTATGTATGTATGTATGTAGGTACGAGTAGTTTATTTTTGTTCTACAAAATAACAAAATATTGAAAAGAAAACATCATGCATTCTTATGTAAATTGTACAATGATCAATAACAAATTTTAGTCAAATTATTTGATAGATATAGGCACTTATGTACATACATATGTATATATATATTTATGTAGGTATATGTTTTTTGCGTGAAAATTTTGTAGAGGGACCGCAAATGCAAAAACATGCTTTGCGTCAGCTTTTTTTGTCTATTTAAAATTTGGTCTGCCTTTTGCTTTCCTCTCCCGTTTTTTACTTTCGCATTCCTTGCACTTCCTTTGCTGGTATCTCTTTCAATTTCTATTTCGTTTGTTTTACTCTTCTTTAATTCCCCATTATTTACATGCATATGTATGTATGCATTCATGTATTTCCGCGAGTCTCATATGGTTTGCACGGGATTTTTTTTTTGCAAGTAACTTTTTGAAATTTTTGGAAAATGACAGTTTCTTTATAGGTTTTTCTTTATGGCTGTTTCTTTGCCAAGATATTATCGGGATTTTATATAGAAACTGGGACACCCTACTTTTAAAATTGGATAGGTAAAGCTGCCGGCTTAGTTGCGTATAGCATGCTTAAATAATTGCGGGATTCAAACCGTAGTCATAAGGGTCATATGGTCATAATCAGGGAAACCGCAAATATGCAATTGCATGTTTTTTCTTGTGTGACCTATTAATGCGGAGATAATATATTTATCCGTTTGAGAACATTTTATGAATTTCGGCATCGATTTGTTAGTGCAAATTTTTGCATATTTTACCCCTGAAAGCATATTTCTGTATATTTCAGTCTTGCATATACATATTTTTTTTTAGCTTTTAGGGCATATTTTGATACTTTCTAGAATTTTTTCACTTTAATATGCTTCCAAGCCAAAAATTTTAATTTAATTTTTCGCCATCTAAATCTTAATACGGAAGGACGTTAGGTTTAATAAAAATTTGGTTTTGCTATTTGTAAAGGACTCTGCCCGGATGACATCAGTAGACCTTGAAGTATAATGTATATTTAGATGGGACAGGTAACGAATTTTTTGGAAATCTATGTCAATATTTTGCTGTTTATTGCAAGAATAATTATAAATATATGAAGCTATATGAAGCTTGTCTCATTTATCCAAAATACAGTTCCAAAATTTTAATTCTGATTTTGCGATCTCCTTTGAAGCCGTATCCCAAAAAAATTAATTTGTATTATTTGCTTTAGTCAAAAAATGTATGGGAATTTTGTTTTAACGTATGCACTTAATACTGCAGTTATTCTTTGTTAATTTTTTTATTGTTTCCTTTTTTTCTTGTCTTATATTACAGTTATTGAATTGTTCAATTAATAAAAAAATTTCATTACAAATAAACCAATTTATGTTATTATTTATATTATATTATTATTATGAGCATATTTTTCTCGTTTTTAGTGCATATTGAATGCGCATAAATCACCTTTTTTAGAGCATATTTCTGGTTTCCCTGGTGATAACGTTTTAAAATTTTTGTTTGAAAGCAAAAGCAATTGTATTTAAATAATTTAAAGTATTCCCAATAAGAAAAGAAACTCCAAAGAAGTCATGAAAACTTAGAGTTTGCGATGCGGAAGTAGTGCAAATTTGGATAATTTCTAATGACTTTTAGATATGGTTGTCATTGCAAAAAGTTCTCTTTTTCGATGCCTAGTCACCGAATTGGAAGCGATTTTAAGAAAAATTTCTTTTCTGGCGGTCTATGATAATTTTTTCATCTAGGAAAGTTACCCATTTTTTACACTTTGTCTCGTTTTATACGAATTTAAACGTAAAACAGGGTTTTTATGTAAATTTAAGTAAATAACTTTTAAATTTTGGAGCAAAATTATTTATTTTTATTTTAAAATTATTATTCTAAAACTATGAAGGAATTACAAGGTTCTGTGTCAGTAAAATAAACTTCTACTTCATTTTCTGCTAATTATCGGAAAATTAAAAATATCAAATTTTTGGAAGCAGTGAGTGAATATGATGTTCCTTGAGAATGACTTCTAAATTTTTTTTTGGGGATTGTGCCAATATGAAGTTTATGACTACCGTTCGAATACTCCAAATATCAGATATTAAAATATTTATGCTGAAATATTCGATATATCGAGAAACTGTATTTAATATACATACGTCAACTCAAAAAACCTAACTTTTCAGTAAAACGAAAAAACTAGTTAGTTCGCTCATTATTGTAAAAATAAATGATGCACCTTCCATAAGATGGTTTAAATATGCTTAATAGCTTATAAGTATGCAAAAAAAAATTATTTTGCACTGGTTTGCATATTTTTTTGAGATAGCATATTTTAGTAGATAAAAAAACAAATATTTTTTTAAAGTTAGCATATTTTGTCGGAAACAAAAACATAATTTTTTAAATATATTTATTTTTAAATCAATTTGTGAGATCTTTTACTCAATACTAGACATAAGAATTGAAAAGCTACAAGAAAAAACATAAAATACCATAAAAAATAACTTAAGTCTGACTGAAAGCGTCTTCCATCTCGAGGTGGTCATTTTTGGCACGCTCTAACTCAATCTCTATTGTAACTGAGTCACTCCAAATTTTCAATTTCGAAAGCTTATATCAATGACTATAATCTTCCTAGCATTTATTTTCACCAAAAAAAATTATACTTTGAGATAGCAGATTAGAAAAAAATTTATATAAAAGGAGCAAAAATCATTTTTTTTATTCGAAATTTATGTTACAGATGAGTATTGCATAGGAGAGCTATTTGCCATCGGAAACTAATTTTGAACAAATTTGAGTTGACATATTTTAAATATAGGCTCTCGATTTGCTTTTTACTTAAAACACAAAATTGTTAGTTTTATATTGCTAAGACTATAATTAACATTTTCTGAGTAACTTTATGAGGCTTAGAGGCCCTGTACCAATCTTCATTTTGTTGAAAAAAATTTTGAAATTGGAACTGCAGTTCCGGAGATTGCCTCTTACAAACATATAAACACACAAGACATGCAAACTTTTCAGCTTTATAATGTTATTATACAGGGCAATTATATAAAAAATTCCGCAGGAAATTTCTCCCTTTTCCAATTAGAATTTTTTGTTTTCCCTATCATTTTTTTTCATATAATAGTTGGAATTGTTCCCTGGGAGAAATTTCCTGCGGAATTTTTTACATAATTGCCCTGATATATAATACTAAAAAATTTTGTGTTTTAATAAAACAAATTTTTAAGTAAAAAGCAAATATTTTTTTTTATTCATAGTGCCCATGAATTAGAAATAATTCATTAATAGAAATATGTATATACATACATATATGTACATATTCTTTTCAAGGACGTTACAATTGTACTTCTTTTTTATTTTGCAATATAACATTCCAATCATTAAAAACCATGTTTGAAAGATTCCAACATATAAGCACACTATTATTATATTCCTTTATGCATCGTAAAAATAAAGCAAATCAGCAAGCAAAGTTTTTATTTTTATGATATTTTCATAAAACATACTCGTAACATGTCGACCCACATACATATGTACATGAGAGTGTTTGATGATATTTTAACTTGCATGGCTTTTAAAGAACAATGTAGGGTAATGGTAGGGTCGTACTTGACCGTGAATTGTTTCCTTTTTCCTTTATTTTTATTTTTGTTTTCTTTCTTGAGATTTTCTGTTTGCATTTTTGCTTTCCTTCATGTTTGCTCTTCCTGCACTTGTATCTTTTGTCTCGCCCTTTTGTTAATGTTTGTTGTTGTTTTGAATATTTTTTTTAAGCCCACTACACTCCACCACCAGCGATGCCAATTTAGCGCGTTTTAACTATGCCAAACGCGCTTTTTTTCGTCTTAGCGCTTGTAATAAAAAACGCGCTAAATTAGCGCTTATTGAATAAAGACAATAATATCATTTAAGTTAATTTTAATTATTATTCGAATTTCGAACTTCATTTGTTTCTATATTTATGATTTGAACAGGCTAAAGTTCGTATCGCTTTGTAGCCAAATTACATGTGATAATTATTAATGTACAAATAACACCAAAGTTTGTTGTCAATATTCTGACTAACAACACATAGTTGAACGAACGGAACAACTAGCAGTTTTCGAAGGTCACTAAACCTTCATCATCAGTCTTCTTCTGTGTGTGGTCCACTGTGTGTGGTCTCAGTTGCTGTAGGTTTCTGCTTTATATACTCAGCCAACGGCTAGTTGTTCCGTTCAACTATGTGTTGTTAGTCAGAATATTTACAACAAACTTTTATGTTATTTGTTCATTAATAATTATCACATGTAATTTGGCTTACAAAGCGATACGAACTTTAGACTATTCAAATAATAACCCCCATATTCATAAAATTTCAAATGAATTTGATGTATTTTATTTCAAATTTTTCATACAAAATTTTCCTAAAATGAATTTCAAACTCATTTTATTTTTTTATGAATATGGGGGTAAATATAGAAATATCATTTAAGTTCAATACGAGTATTTTTTACTTTTTTTTTTATAAATTTAAAAATTTTCTAGTATTAAAAACCCTGATAAAATTTTTTAAATTGTTTAATGAATCCAGCTGTCGCAAATAAAATTCCCTTGACTGTGAATTAGAATTAAAAACGCATTTTAATACTGTAAATGGCAAAAGTTTTGTAATTTCACAACTAAAAATATTTACTAGTATAATCATAGACTAACAATATTCTGTGAGTATAATGACCCAAAAAGTTTACATAACTTATTAAGCATATACGAGTATTCTAGCTAAAATACAAAAAGCATTTGAATCGCAAAACTAACCGATAACTTATATGTTGTTACAAAGTTTGACAAATAAAATTTAAATAAAAAGTAAAGATTTCGATAATTTGCACGGCGATTCTGATTCTGTATTAAATGATTTTAATTATTTAGGATACAATTTCTAATTAGCAATATTGCAAAATCTGAAAAAGGGTTACTAAAAAACTAATTTTATTTACTAATACATACTCATACATCAATTAACTTTTATTAAAATTTAATTCAGCGCGTATGAAAATAGCGCGTTTTGGCTATAAATACCCTTCAGAAAATTTGGTGACAATTGATCCAAATGTACTCGTCCTATAACTGGAGAAAATGTGGGTGTTATCAAAAGTACGTAGTAGTGTATGGTGAAAAAAGTCATATCGTTTAAATGGTGGCATATTGACCATTTTCGTGGTGTATCGTCTTGATCTTGAGCCAATTTAATTCGGACTTGGTCTAGTAATGTAGTAAACTGCACTGAACATGTTCGATGTGGTCGAACACAGGACCTATCAAATAGTGTAAATATAATGTTAATTGCTCCCTTCAATGTGACTCTGGGATCAGTCCCGAAACTATACTTAGATATTGACTAAGCTTAAATGGTATTTATACTTTTGAAATATGAGTGGCCCTGTGTTCGAGTGGGTAGTGTGCCAGCCTGTCATGCACGAGGTTGTCGGTTCGAATCTCAAAAAATTTTCAGATTAAAAATAAAATAAAAAAAAAAAATGTCATTGCATTTGTAACAATAAAAAATATATAAGCGTTAATTGTTACAGTTAAATGTCGAAATTTTATTTATAAATAATTTATATTATTATACATCGAATAGGTCCCTATGGGATAGTTCAGTGACAAGTCACAAGGTGCATACAAAGTATCAATTAACCCCATCCTAGGCCATCCCCATGTAAAAGTGACTGGTCCGCTTCATAGGAAGTGTTAGAACTCAGACTGGGCCCTATCACTTGGGGACCGGTCACGTGATAGTCTTGTGTCAGTTCCATTTCCTGCAGGGTAGTTAGTTGACAATGCTGTAACTTAGCGCGTTCTAGCGCGTTTTGAGAAGAGGATTAGCGCGTTTGGGTTATAAATAGTTGGCATCGCTGTCCACCACATGCAATTGCTCTTGATGTACTCGTAATTGCGAGTAAGTTTTTGCTGTTCTGTTAAATTTATTTTCTAAATATTTTTATTTTAATTTTTTCCAACAACGAAAATAACCAGAAAAAGTATTTAACTAAATTTTTCGTTGCTCTCTTTCACTTGCATTTTACAATTTGATTCATTGCTCGATATTGCAAAAAAAAAAAAAAAACGCGTAGACCCTGTATCTAAAAGTTTGGCTGTTTGCATGACTGACTTGTGGCTCATGATGGTTCCTTTTATTAATTTTTCTTCTTCTATACTTTGGGTTTGTTTTATTTTATTTTTTTGTATTAAATAGAATGTACATATGTATGTATGTATGTAGGTATGTATCTGAGCTTGTTTTTGTTGTTATGATTTGCACTCGTTCATTGTGTTCTTTATTGTCGTCATCGTCACTGTCATAATCGTTTGTTAACGTTGTTTAATATTGTTTTACACTTTTCTTCCGTTTCTTGTTTGTTAATGAAGAAGCTTTTTGTTTTCCCTTTTTTGTTGTTCTTGTTGTTATTGTTGTGTTAGGTTAATTAAAAGTTTATCTGTTACTTTGTTAAATTGAAATAAAAGTAAAAAGGGAGTGTTTTTAATAAAAAGTAAACGTTTTGCAAAACAAATGTGGAAAAACATACACACACATACATGCACATCTACAAACGTACACATGCATACATACCCAGCTAGCCAAGAGCTGTTTAGTGGGCGATGGTGTTTGTTTAATATACCAGTCCTAAAGGAATCTTCTGCTGATTATTTGGAGAGTGATATTGTAGCATTTCTGTTTAACGCTCTCTTATAAATCTTGCAATGTTTAATCGACGATACATTTATCTAAAATATTTTTGTGGTATTTTATTTTCATATTTACTGTTATATCTAGATTGTTATTTTTTTTTCTTCATTTCTTCGCTGATGCTTTCATTTGAGTTTTGAATAAGAATCTCGTCGATTGTTTCAAGTGTGTTTAGGTATATTTTTTATAATAATTAAGGATATGTGTAAAAAGCGTTTAAAATAATCTAATACTATTATTTAATTGAATTTTTCATAGATCTTTGCCATTTAAAGCTCTTGCTGCACCATTTTGTGCACGCCACAGATAGAAGCGATAGACGATTAAGAAAAGTTAAATTCAACATAGTAATCATACATTTTCTATGTATAAAGACTGGTTGCATTCACATACATACATAGTACATATGTATGTACATATATAAAATAGTCAATTAATGAAGAAAAGTTTTTTTATTAATAAGTACTAAAAAATTTCATTTGTTTTTTTTTTTCATATTTAATTTGCAAAATAAAAAGCATACTGAGTATTTTACGAATCCCTAAATCATTATCGAATGATTCTTTTACAACTCTCACAATGTTCAAATAAGATTAACGTTTAAGAGCCTCATACGATTCCCACTGTTCTTCAAAAAATAGTTGTAAGATAATTTCTACATAAATATCAAATGATTGCATCTACGACTAATAAAAGCGCTTTTAGCGGCTCTTGTGCACGAATCGTCTTCGGTAACAGTTTCTCCCGTGCATCTTCCACGATTAAAATATCAGCTTGTCTGCGATTGAAAATGCTCTGCATACGATTCACAAAAGACTGTTCTGCGATTGAAAAGGCTAGCTGGGTATGGACCAGAGAAAGACAATCGATACAAAACATTTTGGATACTCCCGCACATATCGACATTTTTTTATACTAGTGCGTATTGATACCCATTCATTATCATACTTGCGTATATCCCTGCGCACTTTATTTCATACTTGTATTTATGTATCGATACTCATTCTTTTTTATATCCCGCATATCTACGCATATCTATCGACGTCGATGCCGACAACTGAAATAAGGGTGAATATCAATTTAAGCTTTAGCCCAGTGGCCGAATTGCCGGCGCATACAATAGCCGTTTGGTTTTAATTCGTCCAAGAGTTGAATCCTTAAAGCTCGTAAACCAATATGTATGTATATTTTCATAAAACCTTTCATAATAGTGTTTTCACGCTGACGTGGTTTTAATAAAAGTTGGTTTTAACATTAAAACCATTAAAACCAACTGTTAAAACTTGGTTTTACCATACAAAATGATTTTGTTAAAACCAACTTAAAACCATTTTTAAATTGGTTTTAAATTGGTTTTATGAAATGCAACCTTGTTTTCGCTTTGCTAAATTCAGTGCTGCCAAGTTAAAATGATCGGAAGCAGCTGATAATGTGTATACCAGTGAATAAGAATAGATACCAATTGATAAAGGTTCAATCAGACGTGCCATAACCATAACCATAGAAAACAGCTCTTCGAACCAAACTTATGGCCAACACTGTATTTGATTGGAGGTGAATCGCCATATCGTCATGGCCATTACAATAGAAACCAATTTAGTTTTGTTATGGCTATGGCATTATGGCTATGTAACGTCTAATTTAAGCTTAAATTTTCAACTTAAAAATGGATACAGACGCAATAATAATTAAAAAAAACTGCAGAAAAAAATTCTTTTGGACGGAAAACGACGGAAATATTTTCGTTGATTTGTGGGAAGTTAAAATGAACAATAGACTGACATTGACCTGCCGATAAAAAAATTGTATTTTGTAATGTGTGTGAACGCAAAATCTGTCTGCTGTTTATGGTTTTAACGTTAAAACCAGATTTTAACTTTACACTATAAAGTGAGTGGATTCATCCATATTTGCCGGCGTTGAATTGTCTGATGTGACTTTACTTCAATGGCTCACTATACTGCGCACTGTTTGGCGTCTTACGGAATACACATTATAACTGCGAGTATACGTGCTGCACAGAACTATTATTTTGATAGAAAATTTTAACAATTTGCAAGCGTTGCTCTTGTGTGGGTCTATCCGTGATAAAATGGCAAACCATGGCAACTATCAGCTGTTAAATTGGTTGTCAAATAAATCAGTGCTACCAACTCAAAGTTGTGAAGTTGTGTGAGAAAACATCAATTACATACCTATCCATTCATATTCACTGGCTAAAATCCGAAAAAATCTATGCATTTAGTACTTTTCCGCTCAGAAGCATTGCTCCTATGGCTGTATATTTATAGAGAATCATATACATATGTATATATGTGCACTATATGTATATTCCAAAAATAATACAATTTCTCTCATTTTGTACGTTATCAAGCATATTTTTATTTTATGTCGCGTGCGTGTTAATAAAATATGACCATAAATAAAAATTTAAAGGCCCTAAAAGAAAGAAATAAAATCTAAATGCTGGCAGGTATAAAATACATATATTATTTTCTTATTTTATTTTAAATTTTGCAGCGAAATACATATACTACTTATACAGTGTGTATGTTAATAAATTAAAAAATAAATAAATAAAAAAAATATACGAAGAAGATGTGTGCATTATAAATAAATACCAAAAACATTAAGAATACAAAAAATAACTCATCTCGATGCCAAAAAACAAAAAGTCAATACATTAAAAAAAACATAAATAAAGATTCAAAATAATTCTTCGAGTACTAATTGTGTTTGGGTAGACTGCTGACAAAAAAAGAGTTCCAAAAATTCAATCACCTTTTCTGAATAGGAAACAATACTGACATCACTTGAAAAATTTTAATCGGAGTTAAGTTTGAAATACAGCTTTTTGCTTCATTTTTTTTTTCTTTCTCAAACAACAAAAGACCTTAAATTTATTGCTGGGAAAATATAAAACAAAGCAGCAAGACAATCCACATAATACACCTTTAACAACCAACCAGCTTCCAATCCACAAAAATTAGAATACATTTTAAATACGTGGCTAATTTGTTGAAAAATTTGATTGGAATTGGATTTGTGTGTGTGTGTGTGTCCTTAATTTGTCTTTCCATGACTTGTGCTCTATGATTACATCATTGGTGATTTACATATTTTAATATATTGAATTAGAACTAGTTAAGGTAAGTGACTTCTATTTTAAGTAACACAACATTTAAGTTATTAATTTTAAATTGGAAAAAAACAGAAATGAAAATTTTTTAAAAACTTGTGCAACTTGTAGATACAAATTTTAAATATATCGAATATAAGAAAGGCGAAACTCGAATTTTCTATATTTTATAGGAGAAGCAAAAAACTGAATAAAACTTAAGCATTTACATGCAGAAATAATTTTAACCCACTTAGCGCCACCGTCCTTTTAAAAATACACCCTATTCCGACTCACAAATAAGGGAAAAGCGCCGTCATGCACGTGCATTTCTGTGCCTATATTTTATATTATAATTGTTTATGCTTTCTTATTAAATGCTTTGCGAAAAGTGACTCTTTTCAATATTGCGCAATGGAAAATTTTTTTAAGTAAATCATTTACATCCAGTTAATTGTTAGTTTTTGTTTAGAATGAATTGAAGTAGCATCTTAGTTAAAAAATAAATACATAAATTGTCTAATGTTATTGTTGTTTGCAATACAAGTTGTCGATCGAACGAATTCTAGTGACATCGTGGGACAGGCCGTTAATTTTGTGCTTAAAGTAGTAGGCGGGAACATGCCTATTTAAGATTAATATTATATGTCACGTGCTTCTGCCTGACACATCTTTACGAAACTTTACACACGCGTTGAACTCTAAAAACGTGTTGTGGAATTTAAAGCAGTGGGCGGACACGAATATTTGCCAAATTGGGCGTGACAACACTCCTAAAAATATATAATTGGCTTAAAAATTAAAGAAAAAATTAAAAAAAAACTTAAAACGTCTTCAAAAATAATCACAAAAATATTAGTTAAATAAAAAATATTTTTATATGTGTTTTACATAATGATATTCAAAGTCGGTGACAATAGTAATGATAACTAAAAGTATATATGGGCATTTCCACACATTGACAAGTTGACATTAACTTTTTGTAGCGTGCGACACCAAGTAAATATGATTGGTTTAAAAAAAAAACTTTGTTTACTTCTTTGCATATTTGTGTAGGCCGTCAGCAGCTCTACGTTCGGTAAAATTTTAAGAAAAATCGAGTCTCGTTGTTCAGAAACACGAGGTGAATTGCTTGCTGTCACACGCTACAAAAAAGTGGAATTTCTCGGAGAAATGCCCATGGACTGGTGGCAGCTTGTATGGGATTTTTTTTTATTTAATTCTTAATATGTGCGCTGTCTAAAATATAAGTTTTTCTGCCATAAATGCGGTCTTAATTTTTTAGCTAAGTCCGACGGTGCCTTCTGGTGCCTAGTGGGGCGTAAAGTACCCGATACAAAGTGGGTAATGGAAATAATTCTGCAGTTTCTAAACTAGCGTCGGATTGTTATGATATTTCATACAGCATTTGAGGAGGTGTCACAGAGCTTAAGTCTGGAATTTGGACTATATATCTTTAAAGGGGGCGGAGGCACAAAGCCCCAAGGAGGGCTACCTAGGGTTAATGAAAAATTACAATCGATGCCAAGCTGATGTTTCTGATCTGAAAAAGGTTTTTTGCAAGTGGATTTTTGTTTCTATCCAAGAACTAAATAAAGTCTGCTATATTTATGGGGTTTCGCTTACAGTTTAGGAAATATTCAAGAAAAAAATTTAATTTTGGCATTTTTACCAACCTTGGTCTATTGTTCTGCTAATGGAGAAGTCAAATCTTGTTCGATTTAGAAAAGGAAACTTATTATGAATTAAGAACAAAATTTGTAAGATTAAAAAAGAATTGGTATCAAAAGAACACTTAAGTCAAAAGTTATACACAATTTAAATTAAAATTTTTAAAAAAGTATATTTTTTTTGCCGTTTTTTGCAGAACAAGTGGGTTAATATATCGCTATTGTAAAAAATACCAAGAATACCAAGCCCATATTTTTACTTATTTAAAAAGTAATGCTATATGAAATATTAGAAATAAATTTTTTGTACAAAATTTTCGTTATTGAAGGAACCAGATCGCTTCGAAATATAACTATTTTTGTTATAATTTTTTTCTCTTCAAATTCCAAAGCTTTAACCAAATAAATGTATTATGTGACTTTAAGACATGATATGTTTTTCAATATTTCCAATAATATTATTTGTGTCGGGCGAAAAATAAGCAGAATGCAGCAAAACTACAGAAAAATCCCATCTTTGAGATTTTGCGAATTTTTTTTTGGGAATTGTCGGGAACTCAATCAATTGCATCATTTGCCACCTAAACGAGCATTTTCAGCCGAAAATATTGAGTTTTTCTTTAACATAGTTCAAAGTAGTCGTAATCAAAGTCGAAATTCGACAAGCCTAATTAGGCCAATTATCTTTCACACAAATTTGGAAAATTTAGACACATTTAGTTTTACAAAATGTAGACCATACTTACATACATTTCATACCCTTCTTTAAGCACTTCAAAGTTAGTTTATTGTACAACAATTTCTGTGCAGAAAACTCAATTTAATTTGTGGCTAAAGTTTCTAACAGGCACATAAAGTTATTGACACTAAAAAGTTGCACGAGTTTTAAATAAAAGACGCTGTTCGCCATCGAGTTATACGATATACATACTTACATAGATATTTATTTTGCAAACTATTGAATACAATTTATGTTGACACAAGAAACCATTTATTCTAGTTAAGCAAATGAACACAAAAAAAAACTTGAAATAATTGAATAGCAAAGAATTTAACAAACAAGAAAATAGATAAGAAACTTCATCTAGTGCTGCTAAAATGAATGAATAAACTGAATCATTTTGTTTAATTGAAAAATATTTTTTTTTTGCTATTTTGCTATTTATTTAACGTTTATAAGCTGGAAAGCTGTGAACAAGAATAAAGAACTTCGTCGAAACTACAAAATGCCAAAGTGTGAATGGAAAATCGTGTCAATTTAATTCAAATAATTTTGCATAAATAACATCAATAGCATTTGTGTACGTACTTACGGACATATCGATGGCTTAATATAAGAAAGGCGGAACTCGAATTTTCGTTATTTTATAGGAGAAGAAAAAAGAAAAACTAAAGCACTTACATGCAGAAATAATTTTTCAAGTTGCCATAAGTCATTGATTTTGAACTGTAACGTACTAAGATCTTCCGGGATGATGCAATAATACGTTGTGTCCCAGAAAACGTTAAAAACGCGATTTCGAAAAAATTGAGATACGCCCTTTTTATATTAAGCCATCGATATGTATGTATACTATTCAGAATTAAAAAGAATTGTAATGATTATATAATTGCCTTCAAAAGAGTTGCTGATAAATAATTGATTATGATTACTAATAATGGAAAAGTAATGTGAATTACTTAAAATTACTAAAATAATCAAAAAAAAATTAAAAGTAATCAAAAAGTAATCCGTCTACTTTCAAAGATTACTTTTGATTATTTTTAGTAATTTTAAGTAATTCAGATTACTTTTCCATTATTAGTAATCGTAATCAATTAATAATCGTGCGAAACTGAATATAATCGTAATTTAATCATTACTTCACTTTTAAAAAAAGTAATCAAATTAGTAATCATTACGATTACTAATCATTACTTAACAGCTATGATACTATTAAATATATTATTTTATATGTATGTATGTTAGGGCGGGTCGATTTAAAAATCACACAAATTACAAGGAAAATCGTATTCTCGGGATCAAAATAAGAATCTTTGCCGAAGGAACCATACCTCTAAAATGTATTTTGATGTCCCGACTTTTGATCCGAAGGGTAAAATTTTCTTGAAGGGTAAAATTTTGAAAAATTTTACTTTGACCCATTTAGAGTTCCTCAATCGAGTCAAAATGTATGAATGACCAGTGTGCCAGTGGCACACCCCTGGAACCACCCCTGGGGGTTCCCCATACAAATATTTAAAAAAATCACAAATGTTTGTATGCATTCATCACTTTGTTTTCCAATATTTTATTTAAACAAAAAAAAAACAAATCTAAAAAATTTATTTGCAACAAAATTCATCTAGACATGCTATACCAACAACAAATAAATTTTTAAAGCTATGCTATTTATTGCGCGATACAGGAGCTAGGACGTGATTTTCATAACAAAAATAATCGACACTATTAAAATTATAAATTAATTTTTGTTTTGATTTCTTTGGACTTAAAAGCAGAGTACGAAAATAAATGAAACAAATTGTTTGATTTTGTTTTGTTTTGTTGTTTGAAGTGAGAGAAACAAAAACAATGAGAATTATTGCTCAATTTGTTTTTGCTTTGTTTTTGAACATGAGCACAAACCAGAGAACACAGCCGATCGGCTGTAAGCCGGCTAACAGCCGCCACCAGCCACAAGCAATAAATTAAAGCAATCCTACACCGCTAGAAAAGAAAATAATGGGAAATAAATGCATTTCAAAAGAAATGCATATTTGCAGATAATTTGACATCATCATATAATATAATTTTATTGCATTGCTATTTCGCACACGAAATTTGTTTTATAAAACTAAGCAGCATAGCTCTACCCGGGTGTCCTAGGACACCTACCTTCATTTATGTATATTTAAATTCATAACTTTTGCTTTAAATGCTTACGATTTTGTGAAACTCTGTTATATGAAGCCAGAGCTGGAATGCAATAAAGTTGTTGTTAAATTAAATTTTGCAAATATCTAAATATTTCCAATTATTCCTACACTTCTTATACATACATTGCGCTTTAAAAATAAAACTTTTATACATAAAAATTTAAGCAAGGGCCTTACTTTGAAATACGAATGTCGGCTAATTGTTAATTTTTTATTTTTTGTTAACATTCAAACATACATTTATAAGTATGTACATATTTGTGTATTTATTATACAATACGAAATGGATTTGAGCAAAAAAATAAAAATAAAAAAAAAAATTCAATAAAAAATAAACGGTTTTGGATTTTAAATGTTTGTCATGCTTAAAAGTTAAAATTTACATTCAAACAAAATGGCACGTCTCGTATTGCCAATGAGTTACATTTAATTCTACAACATGCTTTGTAACTTGAAAAAAAAAAAAAGAATTAGTAAAAGGTACAAGGGGAATAAAAAATAAATAAATTAAATACTTTGAGCTTTTGTATTTAACGCATCAGATTGTTTGACCTTTTTTTGCGCATTCGTGGCCATAGTTTTAGTGACTAGTGCATAACGCAATGAATAAATTAAAAAGTTTAATTTAATGTACCCGTATTAATAAATATTTGTTGCGTTCTTTTTATAAAATTTTTTTCGAAGAGTGCATAAACTGGCATTCACATACAAAGATACATAAATTTCAAATGTAATCCTATCACTCACATTATTTTGCTATTCTGTACATATAATTTAATTAATTGAAGCACAGCCGCGAATAACGTTGTAAAAGACATTTTTTAAGAAACCGCTTTTTTCACAGATTAACATTAACATAACTCTCTTGCGTTGTTCAAACATCAAACCATCCAAAATTATGCATCTTATCGCCCTCAAAATACAATTACAATCCAATCAGTCGGTGGAAAACTTTGTAAGTAACTAATAAAATCATGCAAACGAAATTGTCGAAAATAATTGATAAATGTAGCAGAGATACAAAAAGAAAAGTTAATTCTAGTTATCATTACTTTCGATAAGCTAAAAAAAATTAAACGAAAAAACCAATCTTGCTTTAAAATACGTTTTTTGGCTGTCCTGAAAAGTTATTATTTTGTCACTTAAAACGTTATTCGCGGCTAACCTTCAATTTTAATATATAAATGACTCAGTTAATACGACGACTCTTGAGCGTCAAAATAGTCAATTTTAATTCTTAAGTCAGTTTTCAGATTGCATGCAGTGAACCGAAAAAAATTCAATTCAAATTCATTTTATTACCGAAAATAACACAAAATAAATTAATTAAATTTTTTTTTGTAAAGTGCGGCTTTGGGTTGCACTCGAAAGGTTTCTACGAATACTACATCCTACATACATACTATCCGAAATTAACCTTACATACATACTCGTATATAATAGAACATCTTAGCTGATGTAGAAATTAAAAAAAAAAATAAATACCTCTTAAACTTTTTTTTTAAGTTTTTAAGTTTTGTCGGTTTTTCTTGGTTTTGGAGCTTTCTTCCTTTTCTATATTCTTATGAATTGAACAGGCTAATGTTCGTAACGCTTTTTAAGCCAAATTACATGTAATAATTATTAATGAACAAATAACATCAAAGTTAGTTGTAAATATTCTGACAACAACACATAGTTGAACGGAACAGCCAGCCGTTTTCGAAGGCCACTAAACCTTCCTCATCAGCGTTCTTCTATGTTTTGGTCCACTGTGTGTGGTGTCAGTTGATGTAGATTTCTGCCCTATATACGAAACTTTATTGCAAATGGAATATGTGAATTGGTTTGATTCATCGTATTTCAATTTGCTCATGTGTTTTGTAATGAAGGCTCAAAGTTACCATCTTTAAATTTACAACAGTCTTACCATTGTCGTTTGTTCTTTATTAACTATGCACATGTTTGTTAATTTGTTTATTTTTGTTCTACTTAAGACAAACTTTTTTGGTTTGTTACTATTAAGTATATTTTTATTTAATTTTTGCCACAAGCCAATGACTATTAATTTTAGTTAATTTAATTATTATTTTTCGAACTGTATTTGTTTCTAAAGGGTGTTTTTTATTGAGGTATAGAACTTTAAGTTGGCATCACTTTTTTAACTGGCGGCCATTTTGTCAGCTGTCAAGTGATTAATATTTAGTTTGGTTTGCCATTTCATCATGAACAGGTTGACAAAAGAACAACGCTTGCAAATCGTGCAAATTTATTTCGAAAATAATGGTTCAGTTCGCGAAGTTTACCGCAAGCTCCGTCCATTTTATGGTCGACATAATCGTCCATCAGAGCAATTAATTCGGTTAACCATGGATCGTTTTCGCACTACGTTTACTCTATGTGATAATACGCATCCGCAGAGACGTCGAACAGTGCGCACCGAAGAAACAATTGCCGCTGTAGAGCAAAGTGTTGAAGAGGACCCGAATGAATCGATTCGCCACCGTGCACAGCAATTGGAGCTTTGTCCATCAACTTTATGGAAGATTTTGAAGATTTTGAATGTGGATGAGTTGTGGTTCCAACAAGACGGCGCTACATGCCACACAGCGCACGTCACAATCGATTTATTGAAGGAAACATTCGATGAGCGCATAATTTCGCGGAATGGACCTGTCAATTGGCCACCAAGATCGTGTGATTTGACACCATTGGATTATTTTCTTTGGGGATATGTGAAGTCGCTCGTCTACTTAAGGTACGGTCACACTTGACAAACATTTGCCCAAAAATGCGTAACCAGCAAATACTAATGAGAAATTTTTTGCTTCAAACACGGGAGAGAGAGAGAAGAAGAGAACAAATTTTGTTCGAAACAGCGATGCCAACGATTTATAACATAAACGCGCTATACACCTTCTCAAAACGCGCTAGAATGCGCTAAGTTGCAGCATTATCAACAATTTATATTCAAAACGCGCTATTTTCCTACGCGCTAAATTAAATTTGAATAAAAGTCAAAAAATGTATAGTAAATACGAGTACAATTAAATTTTTTTAGTAACTCTTTTCAGATTATGCAATATTGCTTCTTCGAAATTATATCCTAAATAACCTAAAATCATTTAATACAGAATCAGACTCGCCTTCCAAATATTCGAAATTCTACAGCTAACAACTTATATAAACTGTCGAATAGTGTTGCGATTCAAATGATTTTTTGAAGTACAAAAATAATAGATGCTTAATAAGTTATATACATTTTTTGGGTCACGAGTACGAGTACATATTTTTAGCTTTGAAATTTCAAAATATTTGCCAATTTCAATATTAAAATGCGTTTTTAATTCTCACCACAGTCAAGAGAATTTTATTTACAACATCTGAATCATTAACGAATTTAAACAAAAAGTTAAATTTTGGATATTATATAATTGTTAAATTTATAAAAAAAAAGTACAATCATATTGAACTGAAATGATATTTTTGACTTTGATCAAAACGCGCTAACTTAGCGCTTTTTTTTTATTCAACGCGCTAAGAGGAAAAAAAGCGCGTTTGGCATATTTAAAACGCGCTAAAATTAGCGCGAAAGGCGCTGAATTGGCATCGCTGGTTCGAAACATTTTCTACTTGAATTGGTTTAATTTTAATTTTTGTCCGGACAAAATCGAACTGAGCTGCCAACTTTTTTAATTTTTCAGCCAAAGTTGAACTGAGCTGCCACATCATGTTATATGAATAATAAAAGCACAGAGTGTACTTGTATTTATTACAAAAGAAGTAAAGAAAAATTAAGAAAAACATATCCAAATGTATGGAGTTGAACGAAACCACTGCAGTAAACAATTAAAAAGATGTGTATGACACAGCAAATTGTAATCATTTGCCGCTGTGCTGCCACTTGCAAAATTAATACGCATCGTTTACACACGTATTTCATATGGTAGCTTTGATTTTCCAGACAAAATGTTCGAAATGGATGAATCGTCTTGCAAAAAACACTCAGTAAAAAAAATTTTCTCCAAACAAAACTTTTGTTCCGAAACAATGGGTGAATTCACCTTAAAAGTATGTATATATAATTAATTGTCTGTGGCGGACAGACGGAAATTTTAGCGAAAACAATAGTAAGGAACACTATTAAATTTTGGTGTACAGAACCCTCAAAAACAACTCAATATACAAGCAATGGGAAAAATAGTCAAAACTATTTTATTTGTTATGGCTACATGGTACAACAAAGTTTTTTTCTCAAAGTAAGATTTGGTTCGATATCGGTAAAATTTCAGATTATGTCCAAACCTGATATAAAAAAGAGGGTTACAGCTCACTTACCATTTTCCCAACGCCCAAATGCTGCTGTCATGATGTATCGCCATAGTAAAACAAGTAACTCTTTCAGTTTAGATAAAAAGAGATAATTTAAGAAAAATACACTAACTTTAAGGCAGTTGTTTTTAATAATAATTTATTACACTTTAAAAATTTAGAACATCTCAAGTATGTAATCGTATATATGAATATGTATGTATGTAAATTTATATTTATAGTATGTATTTATAAGAGCAATGAATAAATGAATATGTACACTGCTCTCTATTTGTATATAATTTACATATTCCTTATACATACATACCTAACTATGTAGTTACACACAATGATTTGTGTGTGAAATTGAATTCTAGAGAACTTCAGTGTGTTCCGTATTGTGCTTTCGTTGTTAATTGTTTACATTTGATGTAAATTAGTCAGATGTTTACATATGTTTGTATATACATATTTATATACACATTCTACATTTACCAACACTATAGTGCAATTACAATTGAAACTGCTGTCGTCAAGCTACTTCAACAAAAAAGGTGTAGAATGTAATTAAGCGACTGTATAAGTATTAGTGCCCGACCGATTATTAGGCTTCGGTTAAGGAGATGGACAAAAACTGATGTTCGGCCAAAGTTCGCTGATCGAAAAAATTTCGTTATTTCAAAATTAACAGCCAGTTTGTAACGGGTGTTTTTTTAGAGGTATAGAACTTCGAATTGAAATAAAACACAAGAAAATCGTTTTAATGTCCATCAATTTGGCTTTATTGGAAGGATAATTTTATGCCATTAATGTTTAAATATGATTTCGGGCATGTGGCCGCCGCGGCTGGCTCGAATAAAGCCAATTCTACAGGTCCAATTTTCAACCACTTTTTCGAGCATATGGGGCCGTATGTTGGCAATAACGCCACTAATGTTGGCTTCCAAGTCCCCTAACGTTTCTGGTTTGTTGGCGTAGACGAGCGACTTCACATATCCCCAAAGAAAATAATCCAATGGTGTCAAATCACACGATCTTGGTGGCCAATTGACAGGTCCATTCCGCGAAATTATGCGCTCATCGAATGTTTCCTTCAATAAATCGATTGTGACGTGCGCTGTGTGGCATGTAGCGCCGTCTTGTTGGAACCACAACTCATCCACATTCAAAATCTTCAAAATCTTCCATAAAGTTGATGGACAAAGCTCCAATTGCTGTGCACGGTGGCGAATCGATTCATTCGGGTCCTCTTCAACACTTTGCTCTACAGCGGCAATTGTTTCTTCGGTGCGCACTGTTCGACGTCTCTGCGGATGCGTATTATCACATAGAGTAAACGTAGTGCGAAAACGATCCATGGTTAACCGAATTAATTGCTCTGATGGACGATTATGTCGACCATAAAATGGACGGAGCTTGCGGTAAACTTCGCGAACTGAACCATTATTATCGAAATAAATTTGCACGATTTGCAAGCGTTGTTCTTTTGTCAACCTGTTCATGATGAAATGGCAAACCAAACTAAATATTAATCACTTGACAGCTGACAAAATGGCCGCCAGTTAAAAAAGTGATGCCAACTTAAAGTTATATACCTCAATAAAAAACACCCATTAGAAGACGATATAATTGAAGATCAACGTGATGATACATAGTACGTAACCCCCCGTCTAGACTGGCAATAAATTGACGAACATATATTGCAGCAGATGTCAAATTATTGATATTGCCAATGGAGACAGCTTATTGCCAAGTGCTTGCAATAATTGTCAACAGTTTCTCGTTGACAATTAATGCGAACATAAACGTCAAACTCGGTGTTAATTTATGTTCGTCTTTTCTGTATTGCATTTGACATTTAGATAATCAGCCCAATTATTAACAACAATTCCGTGCGAGTTTTTTCACTTTTTCCTTTTCTCCTATTATGAACTTGTGTTTTCCCTTTTTTTTACCAAATGCGGCAATAAAAAAAACTCCCCGGGAAAAAGTAGGTATTATGAACGCCGTTGAACTTGTTTTTTTCACTAAAAATCTTTCCCTTGCAAAACAGAAGGGAGTTTACATAAAAACATAGTTAATACACAATTAAAACACAATTTATATACATAAACTTGTATTTTATAGTTTTTGTATATAAAAAAACACAAATAATACTCAAATAAATCATTTATAAGCTTTTTTTTCACATATTTTTTCAAGTTTATGAATTTTATTAATTTTGTTTATTCTCTCACTCAAAAAAAAAAAGGAGAAACAAAATGTCAACAACAAGCAAAACAACGAGCTTCGTAATGCGGTGATGCCACGTATTACTCCTTTTTGTACCCAAGGAATTTATGATTGGAGGAATGTTTTCTCGAGAAAATTATTTTCCGTGAGAAATAAATTCCGAGGGAATATTCATGATTGGGCTGAATATTAGTGAAATTGAGAAAATATACATATGTATGTGTATTAAAAAAGTTAAATAGTCTCTTAAAAACGTGTGTAGTGAAATAAATTGTATTGTTATAAGAAAATATATATAAAAATTTATTTAATTGACCAGATATTTACAAATGAATTATATTTTTATTCCGCACCTTCCTTGTTGACTTTTCCATATTATGGCTACGATTTCCCATAGCCTTAACATAAGTAAAGCAATCAGCAATATTGTTCCGCTATTCTGCCTGCGTTATTGCTATATTGCCAACATATTTATTGCCAGTCTAGACGGGAGGGGGGGGGGGGTAAGAAATAGCCTCCATAGAACATGCCTCGATTTTCTCATGCGACTTACGTTGTCTCGCCTATATATCTGCGGCAATAAGGAAAAGGTGCTTGAGTCATATTTTACTGTTTTGCAGGAGAGCACTTTTAAGCGTTCAAGTTCAATTTTCAGAAATTCATTTCTTTTACAGTTAATTTGGGAAATTCTCTGTTAACCTTTATTTTTTTAAGCCAACATCGTTCTACATATTGTAAATAATACATTCAAGTTGGAATATAGCAAAGTACAGTAAGGTCTCGATTATCCATAATTGGATTAACCGGCGACGCACAGTACGGTGAGCCCATACAAAAGTGAGGAAAAAATACAAGGAGTCGTCCGATTATTATCAAATTTTGCATGATTATAATATCTGGGTCACTGATTTCAAACATTAAATTGGATTTTACGTAACCCAATTATTTGCGCTTAAAATAAGAGTCAAAATTAAAAATAAATTAGTATTTCTCGTTTTAAGTTTAATTTTAAAATACATATTAAAGCCAGTAAAAAAAAACAAAAGAAAAATTGGTTTTGCAAGAAGGAAGCTTTAAATGTTTAATATTGAAAACCGTTTGTCAATATCTTTTTTTTTTTAAAGATATACATATAATTTTCTATGCTCCTTTTCTATCAAAATGTAGCATTTTATGTAAAAATGTATTGTTGAAGTTTTCTTTTTAACTAAGTTAACAAAATTAAATAAAAGAAAACAAAAAAAAAAAATAAATTTAGCTTATTTTATAACAATATGCGTGTTTTTAATCTATATTTTCAAAAAATAACTTGTAAAATATCATTTTAGAACATTTTTCAAAACGCGATATCTCGAAGAATCGGAAAAAGTCGGCTGAAGTGAAATAAGATTCTAAGAGATAACAAATCATACGAAAATAAAATCTTTAAATGAAACTGGAGATATGTGGACATTTTTTTTCTTGACGGTCAAAACAAAACATTTTTCATGTTTTTTGATAATTTTTTGATTATATTAACATATTTTTTTTTATAAATAATTTCCATTTATTTGTCAACAATTTTAATAAACAATTTTCCTTTATTATGTTTTTAAAAGTTAAAAAAAGAAATTACTTGAATAGTGCAAATAATGTGCTAAAAGCAGTAATTTCTTTGGATGATGCGCAAAATCGAAAAGTTCACAAAGAAAAAAAAACCATAAAAAGGTTGCACTTTAAAAGGCTGTAGCTAATTCAAAACTTCTTATATTGCAGTGAAAATTTTGGATTCTTCTTAATGAAAGTCTTATCTATCATTTGATATATAATTTGTTAGCTTTTGCAATCAAAAATTTTTTGATTTATTCCCACTGTGCGACGTCGATTACCCTTGAAAGAAATTTGTTTAAATGAAAGTTAATAACATAATAACTCTATAGTTGCATTAGCAACAGTGAAATGCGCATATGATCCAGCTAAACTCCTCAATAATCAATTTCAATGTATTTTTAATAAAAAATATTTTACTTAATAAGTAAAATAATAATTTGGGATTATTAGTGCGTTTAAAAATTTTAAACTTAAATTTTAACAATTCCCATAAAAACACTAATTATGTTGTAATTGTTTTCTTTTTTGTACATCCATTAAATTTGTTTGCATCGATTAACCGTGACTAGCGCTATTATCCGGGGTTGCAAGCACGCAACCGTTTTCAGTCAAAATATTTGTTTCCTTAAAGTACATATTTATGAATAAGTAGTAAGTACAAAAATATGAATAAAAAATATGAAAAAAAAAACAAACCGGGAAAATCGATTATCCAGAATGCTCCCGGTCCCGACCATTACGCATAATCGAGGTCCAAATGTATAACCTAAATTAAGCTATTATTCCAAATGAGATTAGAAGTCTAAAAAAGATAAGTCTAAAGGAGGCACCATTAACTTAAAATAAGCTTATCTCGACTTAAGCAATTTTTCCCTTTTGCCACAGATATATGTATCAACCCTGTCTCAAAACATGAGGTTGCCAATGTGTCCAAAAATATTTTTTGTTTATCTTTTTTCATAGATAATTATATGTACCACTTGAAAAAATGGTAACCCTATTCTTGTGGCAAAGAAAAAAGTAATTCGTCATACAAAATTATTTTGTTATAAAAAAAATAATTGTGTTTTATTTATTACATATTTACCCTACGTCTATACCTGATATAATTTTATCATGACAAATGTCAAATTCCATATAGCAAAAGCAGCTAACATAAAAAAAGATATTTTTCAATATAAAGTTTGACTTTTGTCATGATAAAAATATATCAGGTATAGACGTAGGGTTATTAATATTGATATTGTATGTAAGTTTTATGTGAGTGTATTTGTATTGTCAGCACTTTATTTATTTCCGTGCACTTTTTATTTTTGAACACGACTAGAATTTTTTAATCGCCGTCCTTGACGTTTGCGCTGACACAAACCGTGATATACATACAAACCCAAATAAATTGACAGCTGTTACGTTTTTTTTAAATCGTCAACACTCGCCATCTAAAATCCAAACATGCTGTAAGGTTTTGTGCTGCAAACTAAATCTAACAGCCGTTGTCGGCAACGGCTCTAATTGTAATTGGGCTGTTAGTTGGCTTCTCTTCTTTTAGCTTCATTACACTTGCTTTTGATTTCTTGCTTGCTGGTTTCTTTTATTTTATAAATTCTACTTGATTTTATTTATTGCTTACAAACATTTGTGCAAGTGTTTACATTTAAAATTAACAAGAATATCTTACATATGAGACATTTACAGACAGTCAGCCACACACCGAGTATCTGAACGAAAATTACGTTTGAGAGTTCATGTGTACTTATGCATGTTATTTTGTCGATTTAATTAAAAATGGAATGCTTAAAAAGAACCAACATTAAGTAAGAGAAGTATATATTTTTAAAGCAGCATACATATGCACATCTTTTCTTTTTAGATGCCATCCAGCCGTCAATCAGTCGAATAAATCATTTTGACTTTGACAGCAATGTTGAAATAATTTTTGAGTGAAGTAACACATATTCTCGATAAAGAAAATGGTGTCAAAATCTTTTAGCTGCTGTAATGTAGCCCTTAAAAAGACTTCATCCTTCGGGAAATGCTGTAGTGTTATCAAGATGTATAAACATTTTGCAGAACTAACCATATCAGAATATTGTTTTTTTTTTTCGAATAAAAACATCCCTGCAGATTCAAAACTTCTGAATTGAAACTGAAACGGCCACAAGAAATATTCAAATTGTAGTCATCTAAAGAATTGCAAATACATATGTATATAAAATAAAAAAATTAAGTCGTTATACATAACATACGGCCCTATGCCGTATTCGATTTTTATTAAACTGTAACTGATAAAAATGCATTCCAAATATTTTCTTAACTAGCCAAAACCTAGTGACTTAACATAGCCCCAAAGAAAATAATCCAATGGGGCTTATTCACACGATCTTGTTGGCCAATTAATTGGGTCATTACCTGAAATTATTTTTTCATCAGAAGTACATAAATCATTTGTAGGGCCCGCTGTGTGGCATGTGGCTCCGTCCTGTTTGAACCACACAACAGTAAGATTAATGCCAAGTAATTGAGGTACGAAAAATTTTCAAATCACGTTCCTATACCGTTAACCATTGACATATAGGCCAATGACTCCGTAAGCCCATAAATCGCACCAAACAGTAATTTTCTGTTGATGTAATGGGGTTTCGACAAAAGCTTGTGATTCTCCTCACTCCAAATGCGACAATTCTGCTTATTTACGTACCCATTCAACCAGAAATGCGCTTCATCGGAAAATGAAAGAAGTGCACGATGAGTTTGACGAATAGAATAATTATTTTGATTAAAAGTTTCAACAATTGCTCGCGTTGCTCTGGTGTAAGTCGATTCATAATGAAATTTCAAAGCAAATTAAACAAAAAGCAACCATCAGGTATTAAATGGGTGCTCAAATAAAGCAGTGATGCCAACTCAAAGTTGTGACACTCTAAAAAAACACCCTTTATAAGGGAAGCGGCATGTCATTAAAAAAGTAATAGCAATTGCTACTTCTGGACCATGCGTAATACGCTGTGAGCAAATCAGCAAGATCGGTACACTGTGATTATTTTTGAAGATTAACAAAAATTTGCACTTTATGAGAGGCACCACCCATAATTTTTCTATTCTGCAATTGTGTCCATCGACAATGCACATTATCAACACAGGTATCCCTACAAAATTTCAACGTTCTCCCGACATTAGTTTTCCAAATATCTCAAAGTAAATATTTTCTCTTTATGAGAGGTGCCACACCCACATGTCCAATTCTAACTTTTTTTATAAGACTACGCATATAACAAAAATTGTTACTTACACAAAATTTCATGTTTCTTATTGCATTAGATGCATAGATGTTCCAAAACAAAAAAAAAACTAAATGGGAGGTGCCACGCCCACTTGTTTTCTTCAGACTTTTTCTTTTTTTAACAACGTATAAGGTCAATGAAGTAACTTCTACAAAATCCGTCTTAGCTCTCAAGATATTTCAAAATATATATTTGCTATATATGGGAGGTGCCACGCCTACTTGTCTACTCCTTAATACTACTTCTTCTAATTACTACGAAGATTAAAACAAAAATATGGAAATCGGTGCAGCCGCTCTTAATTGGTGCGATTTCCATACAGTAAAACTTTTGCTGCGCAACATTTTTGAATTCTCTTTTGAAACTGTATTCATGTCCACACTGTGAAGTTTTTGTTTTGCAGCTTAATATATTTTCTCATGAGAATGAGATGAAAATGACATACTCAACAAGAACTTCATGTATATGAAACAAAGTACCCTTTTCCATTCCGCTTTCCCCCTTCATCAACGAACTCGAAAGTTTTGGAGCAAGTGTTTTCTAGTGTGGACGAGGACCAACGAACGATATTTGATTTTTATTATTTACATATATAGCCAAATATTTTTGTTAATAATTTTTTTTTGTTTATTTAAAAGCTTTTCTTTTGAGTTGGAAACTTTGTTTCCTAAGTACATACTAGAAGTGAGCTCAAGCCATGAAAAAGTGTACAGTATTGTATATTTTTTTTCAAGAGCGAATATTGTTTCTAGTGGTGATCGTAATTGAGTATAAAGCAAAACTAGAGAACGAGGAAACAAAAAACACACAAAACCATTGTACAACAGTTGAATAGACAGTTGTGTCAAGTGTGCAATATTTTTGTTGTACACTTGTGTGCAATAGTAGAATATGCTTGCTTCGACACTACAATAACTAATGCCCTAGGGCCTAGGCAGATAAACAAATGCTGTTGCATACTTTTGATAAAATTGAATACCAGTTTTAGTGTTATAAAATCAAGAGCACCAAAAAGAGAGTAAAATTCAATAATGTACATCATGAAGATTAAGCAAGCGAGCAAACTTTTTGTGCTCAGCTCTAGTACATACGAAATTCCGCCTTCTAAAAGATATTTTCTTCTAAATTCCGCTATTTGATCGATCATGTACCGCTTTTTGCAAAAACCACCTGGTCACGTTAGTTATACTGTTTCTCACACATTACCACCTCTTAGCACTTACACTTGCATGCCACAAATAAAGATTGCTGAGATGCACCACATACATATGTATGTACATATCGTTGGTCTCAAGTAGAAAGGCCCTAAGTCAAATATAATATAAACTGTAATATTCAATATATAACTGTTTTTTGTACAACTGCTTGTAAAAGCATTATTTTTTACACTATTGCAATAAATTTTAGTGACGATGTGTATTTATGTGAAATGTATTGGAATCACTGAAAAGCTTAATTTCGTAAAAAATACGACTTGGGGCCGTTCTGGTTGACACCATCGATATATGTACGAGTATATGTAAGAATGTGAAACAGTATTTTCTCCTCATGCACTAGTTGTAGTTATTCCTGAAGGTGATGACGATGACGATGACGATGATGTTGATGTTGTCATTGTCGTTGCCGTTGCTGTTGGTTAAAGTTCATTTGTTGCAACATTAGTTTAGCGAGGAGCAAAATAAACGTGTTGTGTGCGGATTGTGTTGTTTACAGTTCAATGAACCGCTACAAAAAAAAAATATATGTGTATATGTAAAAAAAAAAGAAATAATAATTATATAAAAAACGCATTAAATCCACTGCTTTGAGGTTATAATGTGGACTGTGTGATATTTTTGCCTTCAATATTAAAAGAAAAATGTGAAATTCACGTTGCATATTAAAAGGATGATACAACATTCTAATACACACACCTTAAATAATTTGTATAGAAATAATTTTTAAAGAGGCAAAAAACAAAAAAAAATACAACACCAGGCATAGATATTACGAGTATACTCTTGTTCACCTTCAAGCACTGCTGCTCTAGTCTCCTACAAATGTTTATACATGAATATCACAGCCTTGTTGTTAAAGTGAATATTTTCAATAAGAATGTCAGCATTATTATTATTATCATATTTATCTCCACATAATTATAGACTGAAGAAGATTTTATGCTTAAATTTTTATTTTAGTCCTCTACTTCGCTTTTTATTAAAGCACCACACACACAGTGGGGCTTTTAATGCATAACAAATTTTAATGAATTTAATTTCAAGTATGGCCAAAATGTTTTTTTATACTTTTAATATCATAATTACACGTTTGATTGAAGACAAATTAGTTTTAAAATGTGGCATCACGAACACAATTTGTTATTTTTGTGTCTTAGTTTAGGTTAGGTTAGCAGGTTGCTGGTGGGGAAGGGTAAAATTTAGAGTCCAGCTCACTTGGGTCCAATACAATGATCCCTTTGTGCTATCTGTGAGTTGATGGGAAGGCAAAGAGAGCGGGTGATAGGGAAGGGATAGTGATAGAGAAGACAGGTGGTTGCAGCGCCTCTGTCGTTTTGGTTATCGTACTCTAGCTTTAAGTACAAAGAAATCAAAACAAAGCTGTAATAGTGTCGATTATTTTTGTTATGAAAATCACGTCCTAACTCCTGTACCGCGCCACAAATACCATAGCTATAAAAATATTTTACTGTACAAGTAAAATTATAATACAGTCAAATCCCGATAATTCGTACCCCGATAAATCGTAATTCCCGATAATTCGTAATTAACTGTCAGTCCCTTGAAAAAATCTCTTTAATTCGTAAAATTTCCATACATTTTGGTCCCCTCGCTAATTCGTATTTTTTTTTTCAAATAAAATCTTCTTTACCTCTTATAAATCGTAATTGTTTGCTAACTACCAGTTATAATTCGTAATAAAAACAACAAAAACATGGAAAGAATGATGAAATGAATTTGTAAGTTTTATTTTTATTTTATTGTTTTTTGTTTGCTATTAAAATTGCACGTATTTTACGTTAAGTAAATGAATTTGCTATTTTACTTTATGTATTTATTTTGTATTTTATTTTTGACAATTGTTTTTTATGTTCATTTTTTATAGTTTTAGTAAAACCCCCGTTAATTCGTATTTATTTTATTTTAACCCCGTTAAATCGAAACCCCGCTAAATCGAAAACCCCTATAATTCGTAAGAAATGGCCGGTCCCTTGCGATTACGAATTATCGGGATTTGACTGTAATAATAATCAACAGCGTCCGCTCCCCTGATTCCTTAAATCATTTTGCTAACGTAACCTAATTTTCTTTTTAAATTAAAAAGTTTCATGAAACTAATTTCATGGTGTAAATGCTGTACATGTTAGATAATGTGTATAAGCTCTCAATATGCGCATATTAAAAATTTTTATTTGTTTTAATAATATTTTGCTTTAAATATTATATGGAGTTTGTTTGTTTTCGAATGTTTGCATAGGTGTTTTTGCAAAGTGCACCACTTCAAGTCAAAATAATTAATATACTAAAATAAGCAGAAAACTTTTTTTTCTTTGACGCTAATAATTGCACAGGGTGTTGCAATAAGATGTTACATTTTGAATAGCCCGCCATTTTAACAGTGTTGTCAAAACCCAAGCTCTAACTGCTTACTAAAGCTGCGAGTGTGAGGAACTCTCCATCCATCCATTTTCTCAAACGCTGCTATTTATTTTCGCACACACTCTTCCTCCGACCACTGTGACGAGTTGCAACGTTGAGTTTTTTGTTTCTTTTTTTATGAAATATTTAGATAAAATGTGCTCCACACATGTTCTCCAATAACCAAATAAAACTCCACTGGCAACCATAATTATTATTTCGAAATGTAGTAGATTAAAAAAAAAAAAAACTTTAAAGTGTTAAAAGAAATATGTATGGGTTTCTAAGAGTTTATGTGCCATGATAAATTTAGATTCTCAATTTTCTCTACTTCGTGGAAATTTCTTTGGTGGCATTTGCTCTGCGAACGGAAATAGAAGCAGTTTTTAAAAACTTTTTATGTTCTTTTGTATTTATTTTTTCTTTTCGCTTCTAGTATTTTGTTCATATGAAGTGGTAAAATTGCGAATTTTTTTCGAAATTGCCTATTTAGTACTTTGCCTATTTAACAAACTTTTGAATAGAAAATGAAAGCAATAAAACTGTTATGAATTTAAATTGCATCTTAAAAAAAATACAAAAAAAAAATTTTAAATGTGTAAATAATTTAACACTTATAACACGCATATAGAAATACATACATACAGTATTAAAGAAAATTATCTGAAACATTCCAAAAAACAGCACGGAGTTTTACCTATTTTTTAGACTTAAAAGTTAATGGAATCTATCGATAAGAAAGCAAAGTTGGCGTGCCCCCATTACGTCACTTTTTAGATATTTTCAACAAGTTCCTTTACATCTAGAAGAGGTACATAGTTGCCACTGATTTGTTTATTTATTTCTTTTGAAAAGTAATTTTGCCCCGATATGCTAAAAGTGTTCCTCTATGTATTCATTCACCACCTATCTTCTGTATCACTATCTCCTTCCTAAAGAAGGTAACACCTAGTAATAGTAGTAGGCATTCATTACCTGAGTGTTGCTTCTAAAAAAAATAAAATAAAAAAAATATAAAAAAAATGGTTGAGATACAGCCCATCTGGACTTGGAATAAATGAATTAGGTTAAACGTTTCACAGCAGGGATGGCAAAGTTGGTACAATTGTACCTTTTTTGGTACTATTCAAAATCGGAAAGTACAATAGTACACCAATCACTAATTTAGTACATTTAGGGAATCTCCCCAATTTCACTCCGCATTTCTTTTCACTTTTGAACAATGAAACTTATATTCTTCTCACTTGAAAACAGTCTTGTGAAAGCAAAACGCAGCGAGAAAACCAAAAAAAAGGGGAGCTTGTCCATTTTCAAATAATTTTTCTTCTAAATTCGGATGCTAGAGCAGTTGTAACCATATGATTTAACATTAGAGCTGTGTCGTTCATGAACGAACGAGTACAATTGAAATGAACGAAGTGAGCCGGTCACTTTACTGAGCTGTTTTGGCTCAGCAGTACTGATAAAAAGTACAATCTCAAAACTGTGGTACAATTGAACGAAATGAACGACCAAGCACACTTGGCTCTTTTTTTGTTTTGTTTGGCTTTTTCTTTGTTCATGTGAGATTTGTTGTCATATTCTTGTTTTCATTTGACTTTTTATATACTTTTAGTAACACTGTGGCCATTATGAAATTAATTAAATTACCATTCATATTTATTAAGTTTTTAGAACATATGTATTAATAGTTTTTTAGCAAAATTGGTTTAGATATTTTAGTTTACTTTCATTGTCATTATTGTGTATAAGTATGTGGCTCTTTTGGCGATATGAATCTTTTTTCATTTCTTTACTTTCAATTCAAAACAAAATGCATTGTGCATGTTTCCCTTTTTATGTACAAAATCAACTGCTTGTTTGTTTTCACTTCGTTCTATTTCTTGAAAAGAGCGGATGAACGAAATGAACGAACTCGTTCTTTTTTAGAAAATGAACGAAAATGAGCGGTCACTTGAATGAACGATTTGGCACAGCTCTATTTAACATCCCAACTTACAAGCTAATTTGTGAAAACGATTCGGTAGCCAGAACAAAGTCGATTGTTTTAATAAAATCAAATAAAAATATCTAATTTGAACTAAAAAAATTGTTGAGTACAATTAAGTTAAAAAAAAGTAAAATTTTTGAAGTTGTTGGTACATTTTTAAAATTCTCAATGCCTTCCCTGTTTCACAGTCCTTCTGAATATGCTCTGGAGTTTCATCTTTCTAATCACAGAATCTTCACAGGCTGCTACTCTCAATTCCAAGTCTGTTGCAGTGTCGCCAGTTTTTTCTAAAAGCTTATCCCCAATTTTTGACTTGTCATCCCCAACAATCCCCAAATTGAGTTTTTTTTGGATTAAAATTTTTTCTTTTGTGAAAAAAAAATAAAATTTTTTTTAATTTTATTTAAAAAATAATGACATAAATAACATATTTATTCAATAAAACGCATTTATATCGATAGCTATATTTACATTAATATTAATTTAATTTGTATTTATAAAACTTGTAAAGAAAAAATTACACATAGTTTAATATACACAAGCAGTGTTGTCAGATTTTTTTCAGCCTCCTCGCTAAATGACTTGTCGAATATCGCCAAATACTCCCAATATAATAAAACATTAAATTTTAGCTACAAAAATATTTTTATTATGTAATTACATTGCAAATATCGTTAAATTTTAAATTCATAAAAAATATATTGTTTAAAGCGGCCCACCCACTTGCAATATAATTGTGCAATTTTTCGTATTGTACAATAATATCGCCAATGTCTATGTCATATTCGAAGGTGGCACAATATATTGGCAAATATCAAAAAACTTTTGATTTTTATTGTACAATCAAGAGAAATGTGTAATGTGGTGGCAAGATGGTTCAATGTTGTTTACTTTTTCATTGTCAGAAAAATAGGGCAATATTTTCTTTACAATAATATTGCAAAGTATTTAAATTAACATATAAAAATTACTGGCGTATGAAAAAGACTTAAAAATAACTTATTCCAAAAATCAATCTTAATAGGATAAATTGAACTTGAATACCAAGACCAAAATTATTATTTAAATCTTGTGATAAAACGGAATTAACGTTTAATTAAATGTGTGTTAAAGTACACATATCATATCCTTGAAGTAGTAAGTGTCAGCAGCATCGTCGTAATAATACAATTTAGGCGAGAACTCTTGCAGCCTTTTTCCTGCTTCATTAACTATCAAAATGTTGATTCCAATTTATAAAAGGAAGTTTTCCCCACTGTGTTTTATAAACACGAAATTAAATTTTTTGGTCCATAATTTTTTTTTTAACTTTCAGAAAGTTTCAGAAAATTTTCGTTGAGATAAAGAGTCACAACATTTAGATTTTTTTGCACGAACCACTATATTAAAAAAAATGATGAAAGCCCAACGTACGGAACCCTTCGTGCGCGAGTCAAAGTCGCACTTTCCGGATTTGTTTTTATTAGACTTGCCAGACGCATATTTCTTACTTCAAAAATCATTCTTGTTTGACCATCAGTTATAAAAAAAAAATCCCAAAAAAATCCCCTCAAATTTGGTTACATCCCCAACAAATCCCCAGATCCTCAATACAAAATTTTCATCCCCAATCGCGAAAAAAGAAATGACAAACGTTGCCACCAGTATACACTATTGCGATCTCACAAAATGTATTTTCAAGCTGGCATTGAAATCCTATAAATTACTACCTTCTGCAGATAGATACTTCTTGAAAATAGAAAAAATGTATCTAAAGAAAAATTTTGCAATCTCTTTTTTTCACAGAATTAATTATTTTATTATGAAAAATGGTGTACTTTGGTCCCATTGATGATATCACATAGATACCCAGCAAAAAATTTCAAAAAAGGTAATCGGGTTTGGAATTAAGTATTTTTGGTGGAAGCTGTTCCTTACTGGATTACCAACTTAATGATTTTAACAAGATGTGAGACTAAAATAATCGATTCTTGACAAGTACTTACTTTTAATATTTGGCAACTTGTTCACGTAATCTATTTAATCTAAAAAAATTATTCTCGTCATTTAGCAACTTGTACATAATTTTTTAAATTTTAGCTAATGTGATTTGTAAGCGAGTAATGTAATTTGGTAATCAGAAAAGTAAGTCATTATATGCCAAGTAGTTCTGATGGTAATGTGTAATTTTTTGCTGGGTATGTTTGTAAAGCGAAAAAATTTTAAAAACATATAACATTTCTGTCATCAATAAACTGAGTTTATCATGCTGATTATTTACAATCAGCAAATACTTGTTATAACTTTGATTAATTCCGCCAAAGTAAAAGCTTGCAAAATCCATAAGCAAATAAGCAAACAGACACAAAGTGATGTTAAACATATACGCACTTGTGTATGTTTGTGTAAACGTTTCCACAAATGTAAATATCATGTAAACTGAATGCAAATATGTTTATATGTTAAGACTTAAGTATGGCATAAAGTACGGATATTATTATCTGTACTTAAATAACAACTTTACAACCACATCATGTTATTACCAATGCAATAAAACATACCAACTGTTAATGACGGGAAAGAAGGCAACGGCCCTAGCTGGTAAAAAAAAAAAAATATAAAACAAACAACCTTCACAGTGAAATTGAAAATAAATTGAAAGAAAAATATGTGTAACATTGCACTCACTCATCTTCATGGAAGTCGTGAATGTAAGAAATACTTGAAATATGAAATTGAGAAGTTGGATTTTTTTTAAATGATGCAATATACCGGCATAAAATTCAATAAAATAAAGAAATCTAAACCCTTAAATATTAAAAGGCTTTAATAGAGATGGCCACGTCTCCACTATTAGTGAAGCATCGTGAGTATATTCATCTTTCAATCACTTGAGGGCGTGTGTAAAAAGCTTTACGGCCTGTCCCAAGATGTCACCAAAAATCGTTCGATCGAATACTTACGACGACGAAACGACGCTTAAAAGCCATTTTATTTCGCAGAAAGCTTTTTCATCTGTAGTTCTTCATGCAAAATTAAATGGACTCAATCATTTGACATGCCCATGATATTAGCTATTTCACGCACTTTTATTCGTCGATCATTTAATACCATATCATGCACTTTGGCTACAATTTCTGTTGTTGTTGCTCCACTACGTGGTTCATCTTCAATGCTTGTACGACCACGTTTAAATTCAGCAACCCAATTTTTTACTGTTGCATATGAAGGAGCACTTTCACCTAACACATTCACCATATCATTATGAATTTCTTGTCCCGATAAACCTTTTTATCTAAATATTTAATGACACCACGCATTTCTAATTTTTCCATTGTTAAAAAATCGCGGATGTGTCTTTTGTGAACACCTGTTTCTATATGAAGGAGTTGTCAGATCGAAACAAAATTTAACATGGTTCATAGCAGAGATGGAAGTTTCCAAAACACTTAGCTTTTTTCTGTTTATACCGCGCTTTTTGTGCTAGGCTAAGAAGTTTCCGAACCGCCCTCGTATATTGAAAACAACAAAAAATTTTCTAAGGTTATTGCTGTTTGCAATACAAGTTGTCGATCGAACGATTTCTGGTGACATCGTGGGACAGTTTGATAGTTTGGCTTACTTGACTTGCCGTTGGCTAATTGCAACCAATCCTCTATTAATTCCGAAATAAGTCTATATAGCAGTGTAGTAGTGCAGTGCAATAATTTCTTTATTTTTCAATTAATTGAGAACTAAGGCCATTTTGGTCCATTTCGCGTGACTTTACTGCAGTGCGCCGACGAGAATCGTTACATTGCCCCGACTGATGAATCTCAGTTTAAATCATAATATAAAGAATTTGCATTATGGTGACTAAAAAAAAATCTTACTCATGCTACCATCTCTAACCCATGCGTAGAATAAAGTGTAAAAAAGGAAACTCATAAAAACCAATCAAAAGTTCAAGGGCTAAGCGGCAAAGTCCTTGTATTATTCCACAACTGTTTCAAATAAACAGTCACTCAGTCAGTCAGTCAGTTAGTCACTCAGCCAATCTTGTTACTTAATGTAAAACTTTTTGCATATAATAAATTCAGGGTCTCTTAAATTAAACTTTAATTAGAAAATGCAAAAGAAAAACCTTAATCAGAAGATATTTTACGAGTAATGCAATTTTTAAATGGCAAAGAAATAATCTAAAAACAAATTTGAGTTATAAAAACCATTAAAAGCTTTAAGTTTGTAACAGTGACCTTTATAAATAAGGGGGTTGAGGGTTTTGCATAAAAGCGACAACGCTACGTACATATCGCTCATTTACTTCAACAATAACATAACTAAAAAAAACGCAGTTTGTTAAATTAATAATGCAGAACTAGACTTCGTATTAACTAATATTATCTTTTTCCATTAATTTGTGTGTAAATTGGAACCTTGAAACTTGTTTTCTGTGAAACTACTCGTACATACAGCATTTTTTATAAAAATTATTAAGGCTTTATAAAGGTTTCTTAAAACAAATTTTCATAAAAATTTTTCTTATAAAGCCTTAATAATTTTTATAAATAAGACTGCTAAGTTTTTGAGTTATAACTTTGTTGAAGTAAAGCAGCGATATGTTACAAGAAAAATAAAATCGAGATAGGCAAAATATTTTTCTAATACGTTGCATGTGAAATGAATATTTCGACTAGGGTATCGCTCTGCGAAAGCAGGCGCCTGCTTAAGCCATTCTTTGGACCACTATGGGCGCTAATCAGAAAAAATTTAGTATCATGTTGTGTTAATCAGAGCACGTAAAATATTCGTTAGACACAATAATATAAATCTCCGTACCCTCCCATAAGGCCTTCTCTAGTAGACTCGTGGCTTTCAATCGCGCTAAAGCTGTTTACATGGACACATTTTTTTTCATTAAATATAAGTATGTCTGTACTGATATTTTTATACATATACATATTGTTACGTTTTTACACTTTAAAAACGCTTTTCCGTGCACTCGAGGATTTGCCAATGAATAAAAGACCCCAGTGTACTAATTAGGGTTAAGAATGACACTTTATTGACACTTTATTTACTAATTAAACTTATCTACTAAAATCAAGAGTTTAACCAAAGACTATAAATATATAAAGATGTTCTACGTCCATACATTGTACTGCCAGTGCTTAATTTGCTGGTGGATTTACTACTAAATCCATTTGTTTCAAAGAGAGTAATTTATTTTCTCAGAGCACTTATTATTCTCAAGTCTTCGCTATTCATCTGCATACGCATGCATGTGTGTGTGCCTTTGCATGCGTAAGTATGAATGGATGTGTGTATTTAATTTAAAGCAAAGAAAAAATTTACACAAACAAAAAGAACTTGTGTTTTCGCACATATGCATAAGTGTATGGACATAAGCTACATAAAATTTAATGTTACCGATTGTCTATTTATAGGGCAAAAATATGTATTTTATTGTTGTACTTTTGCAAATACATGGATTCGCACCGAATATAAATTTACTTATTTAATTTAAATATAAGTCCAAACGAAAAACATTTTGCAAAATGCTCCTAAAGATAAATAGAGGGACAAATGCGCGTTGGGAAGAGCATGAGATAAGCTTTTCTCAAAGTATATTTTAAAGATCAACCTCCACATACTTGTTCTTAAGAAATATATTGAAATTGAACCTTCAGAGTCCTTCATCCTTTAGTGGATGGAGTAGCATTAAAAATTTGCAGCCAGGTAACAATTCATGTATATACAATGCGCTCACAGAAACTGTGAAAAAGATGCAACCTTTTGAAAAAGAATGCATTTTAATTTTTGATGAAGTATCTATAAGAAAAAAATTTACTTATAATAAATGTGCAGATGTTATAGATGGAGTTGTCGATTTAGGATATGAACGAGTGAATCAAATGGGGTCCCAAGTTTGCGTTTTTATGATAAGAGGAGTTGTAAAAAGTTGGAAGTTCGTTTTAAACTATTTTGTTACTTCCAGTTCAATAAAAGGTGATGTACTAAAAAAATGGGACTAAATGTGCGTGGGCTTACGTGTGATCAAGGACCCAATAATAGAAAATGCTATGATATGCTAGGCGGATCTTGTGAAAAACCTTATTTTATTTATAAAAATGCAAAAATTTACCTGATGTAGGATGTACCCCATATTTTCAAATCCATAACAAATGCTTTCATCAAAGCCGATTTTAAAACACTGCATGGCGTAGCGCGATTCGACGTTGTTAGAGAAATATTCGAGTTGGAGTATGGAAAAGTAACCAAAATGACAAAATTAACAACGGTGCACATAAACCCAAATAATTTTCAGAAGATGCGTGTTGGCCTAGCTGTTCAAACTTTGAGCAATTCAGTTGCTGCTGCAATCCAATCTGTAAATGAAAATCGCCAGTTTACACGAAGTTCCGCAGCAATAGCCACTTCAACGTGCTCTTTTATAAAAAAACTCGATAGCTATTTTGATTGCTTAAACAGCATGTATTTTAACGATGCAAAGCCCCTGAAGCGTGGCCTGAAGCCGAAAAGTACAACTTGGCAATTACTCGAAGAGCTAATTACCTATATGAAACAGGTTGATTATGCAGGAAATAAAATATTTTCAATCGATGGCCTAATTCAAACTACGAGAGCTATTTTATCGTTATCGTCAGAATTGTTTGCGGCAAACTCAAATTTGATATGCATTTTAACGAGCCATTTTAATCAAGATCCATTGGAAAACTTGTTTTCATACATACGTGCCAAGGGCGGACACTGCAAAAATCCTTCGGTCTATGAATTAAATGTCGCAGTAGCTAAACTGCTATCTCTTAAAATAACGCAATTTAGTACCTCTTCAAATTGTGCAAACGACGATGCGATATTTTTACCTATTGAGTTCCAAACAATTTTAGAAGATACTCAAAGAAGTGAAAGTACAGCAGAAAGTAGTCGCACACCTGACGTTAATGTAACAAACATATTCGATGAAAATGAAGATTATTTTAATGAAGATGCAGATTGTTTTAACTCTAATAATGTTCCAATAGAGTTAACATCAAGCCGATATTTTGTTGGTTATATATGTAGCTCAACGAATTACTTGCGCTAAATGTCGTGTGGATATAATTAAACCAGCACAAGTTTTGTAATATCCTTCAGAAATGTTTGTTCACGCTAAAAATTATGATAAAGAAACAGATAATACAGTGGAATCTCCCTTAACGGACACTTCCTATAGGCGGACACCCCCTGTAGACGGACACTTTTGACAGGTCCCAGCAGCGCTCCATTTAAATGTTTAGTTTTCTCTTGACCGGACAGTTCCCTTGTACGGACACATTTCAATGGTCCCTTCAGTGTCCGCTCAATAGAGATTCCACTGTAATTGAAATATATAATTGATATAGGTACATATAATTGAAATTTCTAAATAAAATAATTATAGTTCGGTGCGAATCAACTTATTTTTAATTTTACAACAATAAAACACGTATTTTTACCCTACAATAACACGATCGGTCGCATTTGATTTCCGTGATTTATTTGCACATGAATGTATCAAAACAAAAAACTTCTTTTAGTTATTTCATATTTTTGCTCCTACTTGACTGCGCTTTAACAAGAAATATAACACACACAACCAAATTTCTCTATAAGCTTCAATTATGTGTGTGCATACATTGTATGCCATACAACATTACTACATACATATTTATATAAGTGTGAATGCTCAAAAATTTTGTGCTCTCTTTGTGGTTTCGTGCAAATAACAAACAATTTATTTTTCCCTTGTTACTTCCCCCACAGCATCTATAAACACAAAAAATTTTAGTTTTCATTTAATGTTCTACGTGGAACATCTTTATATATTTATAGTCTTTGGTTTAACTATACACATATAAATTACTTAAATTATTCACAACTGGTTATCACTACGTCTACTCCGTTGTTGTACGAGTATACACACTTCTCACACAACTGGCTACTCTCTCTCTCTCTCTGTCTCTGCTGTTTCTCCCCAAGACTCACTTTGCCGACGCTCACCGTTGATACAACTATAAGGACTCACTGGCTTTACTTTAACACACTTATGCACGACTATCAGCTGCGTTGTTAACTTTACTCTTCACTCAAGACAACAAGACTTCACGATAGACTCATTCAATTATCTTCATAATAAACAACTTTATGATCGACTACTAGACAGCTGAACTTCAGACTGACTTTATGATAGACTGATCTGCCAGCTGATGCGTGGCACTTTTTCTACATCACCCAAGGCTTCCAGAATGTGACAGGAATGTCTAGACAATCTCAGCAGCGTTTCCAATGCATATTTTCAATCGCGCAATTAGTTCATGGGTTAACTATGTTCACCCTTCTGACTATGAATGCGCGTGTAAATTTGTATATAGACAGTCAAGCAGCTATAAAAGCAACTTCAGCTGACTGCAATTACTCCTCGGTTGTGCTCATGTGTAGGAAGGTCCTAAACATGTTATGTGCTGGTAGACAACTACATATATTCTGGGTCCGGGGATACATGCGAATTCAGGGAAATGAAATGGCCGATACACTGGCCAAAAGGGGAATTCAATTAGCGGCTGAGGAAACGGTATATGTCCGAAAACCAATTCAACACCTCAAAGAGATCATAGACTCTAATATGAGGGAAGAAGCGGAGAAATGTTGGCGTGCGACGAAAACATGTAAAACTTCTAAAATCATGTGGAGCTCCTATGATCCCAAATTGACTAAATTCCTTTTATCACTAACTAGAAGCAACTGCAAACTTCTAGTGGGGGTATTAACTGGACACTGCTGGACGGCTTCGTATGCTGTGAAAATAGGACGATTACTTGACGGTACCTGCAGGAAATGTAAGGAACCCGTGGAAATTGAAACAATGGAACATCTACTGTGTCACTGTCCGGCTGTAAGCCGCACTAGATATAACTATCTTGGTGCTCACACTTTTCGTAGTCTTGAACTTGTATCGAGAGTAGAAATGTGTAGATTGCTAAAATTTGTTAAATCTGTGTGGGAGTCGTTTGATGCAGGCACCACGAACAAGGCTGCCATACTTACAGGTTCTCTTCTCATCTGCTGGTATCGCTAAGGATCAATCCCGGTCTATGCGAGGTCTTTGGGCTACCCAGATAAACCTAACCTAACCTAACTATTTACATATGTGCGTATATCAGCTACATCAAAGGGATATGCACAATGTGCAAACTTTTACAAAAGAGCTTTTGTGCTTTCACAACTACGAGAGCACAACACCCAATCAGATCTCGTCGACAATAATGCTCTTACTTTGCAAAGAAACAGGAACAATTTTAAGAGCTTTCTAAGCTGTTTACCTTAAATACAAATGTCAGAGTATGCGTGTTTGGACGTAGCTACATAATTATAGAAGCACTACCATGTACATACCTATTTATTTGTATCTTCATCATCCATCATAATCAAGTGTTGAAGTTAATAGATGGCAATGATTACATACCCGAGAAGCTCCGAAATCGTAAGCGATTTGTTATTTGCCACAACAGAAGTCATTGGGGTTGCAAAAAATACAAGAAAACTATTTGCATTGATAAGTGTCGCTCTGCAAAATTTTATAGATAAGAGACCAGTGGTGGGTACACGTCTTTAATTTCTTAAAACATATATGTATCTTTTTTATTTTATTCTTAATTGGGTGCCCCTGCGGTAGAGTGGTAGCGATGCTTCCCTCTCCGTCCAGAGGTCGTGGGTTCAATTCCCGCCATAGAACCTGGGTGTTTTTCGCAGACAAGCTAATCGCTTCGGCGGGTTTTATTGTGTTTGTTAAAAAAAAAACTTGTTCAGTTTATTTGTATTGTATTTAATAATAATATAAGGAATTTTAAATTTTATCCCGGTGGGTTTTGTTTGGGTCCAAATGGCTTAACAAGTAGAAGCTATTTAATTATTGTTGCTGCTACAGTTTGTTTACGTTTATTTAATCATTTATGTGAGTGCGCAAGTGTATTTAGTTCTTTGGCTAAACGGTTCTGGATAATTCATTTTATTTACCAAATGTTTTCTTTATAAAAAAGCATTTACGTTAGCTCTGTTCGAATATTTTTGCGATTGGTGCTTTTTGAAAATTGTTACAATTAAGTTTAACAGCTAAAGCTATTATGTTAAATTTTCAATTAAACAAATGAGAAGTAGTTGAAACGATAACTTTTTTTTTTTTTTTTTTATAAAGAGAAGTAACACTCAGGCAATTAATGCCTACTACTATTACTAGGTGTTACCTTCTTTAGGAAAGGGATAGTGATAGAGAAGACAGGTGGTGAAGGAAGAGATATAGGAAAGCTTCATTCTTTTACAACTCTGCTTTTTTGCACGTTTTTTTTTTTTTAATAATGCAGTGTTGCAGCGCCTCTGATATTAAATGAGGCGTACTAATTTTTTGAAGCTGTGTTTTATAGTCATTTTATTGATTATTTTACTTCGCCGATGATTCTGCTATACAACGAAGGAGGGCGCTCTGATGTTACATTAGGACTAATATCTGCTGAAGTCGGTATAGTTCAGTGACCAGTGACTATGCTATGAACTTTCCTACAACAACTGATACAAAGGGACACTAATGCACATCAGAAAAATGCGTGGAGTTGTTATTCAATGACTGTTGGATACAGGGATTGAACCCTGGACCTTCGATTTTGTTGTCAACGTGCTAACTACTTCAGCCAACGCCACCCTCAATAATCAATCCCACACAGAAAAAACCTATTCTTCTATTATAACCTTTGATTAAAAAAATAGAATACAAATAAGCAATTAAAAATTTAATTCAACCAATTAAATGAAATTCCTTAAAATATTAAAATGCTTATAAGTGCAAATGTTATACACATACACACCTATTTTAAATAACTCGTGACCTCATTTAAAACACTTGCAGTAGGTTCTCCTCATTAACTTTTCACAACGCTAGTAACTTAATATCAAGTCTAAGAAATGTTTAAATTGTTGTACAAATTCATATTTTTGATATATGTTAACATTTAAGCAATTATCACTTCATCTAGGCTATTGCTGAACAAAAAGACATGCTGACGTGTTTATTATCGAGATTATCAGAAGTTATAACAAAATTGTTTTTATAATTGACATGACCAAACCCAATTGTATGTAACATGTAAACAAATATCTGTGTTTCAATTAAAATATAAAAAAAATAAATAAAATTAAAACACGAATGCAATACTTGAAAATTGCTACGTGGTGCTACACGAACACGCAAAAATCTCTAAACATGAGCATAAAAATTAAGAAAAAAAAATCATTGATAGTTTTGATTGCATAAATCAATGTACAAATGAACATTGGAATCAGCAAATCATACATTCATTCACGCCTGCGTGCTATAAAATACTTGTGTATAAATAGAAATACTCGTACGTTTGTACTTGCGCCCAACTAAATTGATTAAATTACACATATCCAACGAATTCATCATTTAGTTTAGTGTTGGGTGTTGGAAGCTTTTGGTTTCTGGCACATGTTTCTATAAACTTAGCAATAGCAATGCATACAATCACATTCTTTCGAATGCTAAGGACAGTTGGAGGGACGCACATATGTATTTTAATGTCTGAAGCCAATTTTTAAGGCCGGTGTGACCATTTTGAAAATGTTATTTTATCAATGTGTATTTAATAAAAAAAAAAATACATACATATATACTCGTGCTTAAAACATAATTAAACCGACTTCAAATATAAACACTAAAAATTTAAAAATAATTTAGATTCAGTTAAATAAAACATTTTTATACGAGTATGTGTTATCTGTAATGCTATGCGAAGTCGGTGCGAATCAGGCTAGCAAATTCTAAAGGGTGTTTAAATTTTAAGGGCCGATGTTGAATGTGAACCACACCTAAACGTCAAGTTTTTTTCTGCATTTCATTTGACATTTCTCAATTCCAGACTAACTCAATTTGAACCATAGAAAGATACACAATCGAGCAACGCGTTAAAGTTATTCAGGCTTATTGTGAAAATGGGCGTTCAAATCAAAATGCATATCGTACACATTTCCACCTCAGTGCATTCGTCAATAAACCGAATTGCCGCATTTGGGCGATTAATAATCCAAGTGTGATTGTCGAAAAACAAATGCACCCACAAAGATTGACTGTTTGGCGCGGTTTATGGGCAGGCGCCATCATCGGGCCGTATTTTTTTCCTAAATGAGGCCGGTCAGGCAGTTACTGTGAATGGTGTTCGCTATTGTGAGATGATAACAAACTTTTTATGGCCCGAATTGGAAGATATGGATGCGGACAATATGTGGTTTCAATAGGACGGTGCCACTTGCCACACAGCTAACGAAAGAATGGCTCTTTTGCGCGACAAATTCAATGGCCGTGTTATCTCACGTGGTGGCGATGTCAATTTTCCGCCAAGATCATGTGATTTGACACCGTTTGACTTCTTTCTTTTGGGTTATTTGAATGGAAAAGTGTACGTCGATAAGCCAGCAACAAGTCAAGAGCTAAAGGAATTATATATTTTTAGGAGTGTGGTCACGTCCAATTTGGCAAATATAAGTGTCCGCCCGCCCACTTCCTTAAACTCAATATTTGGTCACTTTGAGAGTTCAAGTTGGGTGCCAAGACTCGTAAAAATGTGTAAGGTAGAAGTACGTGAAATATAATATTAATCGTTAATGGTCATGACCCCGCCTACTTCTTTAAGCACAAAATGATATCATTTTAAGAGCCAAAACTCTACTCTACTCATACATATAGTTTCATACTAACTTTTCATAGGCGTAGCCCCGCCCACTTTTTCATAACACAAGATTAAATATTTTTCCAAGCTCAAGGTGTGTGCCAAGTTTCGTAAAAATCCATAAAGTAGAAGCACGTGAAATATAATATAAATTGTTAATGGGCATGGCCCCGCCCACTTTTTTGTATATTGAATTATGTATTTTAAAGAGATCAAGGTGTGTGCCAAGTTTTGTAAAAATTGGTTTGGTACAAGCTCGTGAAATATGCTAAAAGTTAATAGGCGTGGTCGCGCCCACTTTTTTGAATGAAAGGTTGTATCCTTTTTAAGCTCAGAATGTATGTCAAGTTTCGTAGAAATTGTTAAAATACAAGCATGTGAAATATAATCACACTTATTCAAGATGTCAACATCGTCGTCACTTCATACAATACCCAAAAACTGGTCCTTGTCTACACGTTGCCGAAAACAACTGATTGCTTTTGACAGGATCATGCTACTTTGTAGAGCTTAGGTAACAGAAATAGACTATCAATAGCACAAAATTGCTCTCGGGAGCGGTTATACAAGCCCAAATTGTTTGGCATTGTATTGACGTGACGTCGATGTTGACCACTGGAATAAGGGTGAATATTAAATTTTATTGGGAGTGGCTTCGCCCATTTTTTTCAACTTCCGAGTTTCTGTCGTTACAAGAGACCAATGTATTGGGCAAATTTCATAGCAATCCAATAAGTGGATATCACAAAATCAAATTAAAAAATTTGCGGGCGTATCCCAGCCAATATATAGATATACCCTTTCAGACAAAAAATAATTTTTACAGTACTTAAAAAATATAGCGAGTTATGAGGTAAGATACAAATACAGATTAATTGATAATCTCCTCCTCCTCCTCCTCCTTTGTTTTGAAGTCGGTTTAGAATAAGTAGTCGCAATATATTCATATTAAGAACATTATAATATTTTGTGAAAGATAACTTTTCTAATTCACTTTAAAATTTTAAATTGTTGCAATTTTTGTTCAAGTTTTGCGGTAATTTATTAAATTTAAAACCACCAAAATATGAAAATATTTGCTTTGATGATTCTTATTTGTCATCAAGCACTTCTATGCGGAATATTTTGATTTGCTTTTTTACAATACGAACAAAATTTCAGCACTTCCAAGTCACTGCCGTTCAACAAAATTAATTTGCCTGAATATTGGTAGAATGGTGCAATCAAGAAAATTCGTTATTGAAAAGTTTTAATATAAAAACCATTATATTGCCGTGAAAATATACGCGAACAAACCTAATATAAATGTTTTCCATAAAAACAGACATAATTCGCTAGAGAACAAAATACAAAAGCACACAAACATAAAAGACGATGTTGAAGTAAACATTCAAACCATAAAAATAACTACATATTATATTCTACTCGTATTTACTGCTTATTAAGAAATATACAACCACACAAACATGAAAGCCGATGCAGAAGAAAGACACAAACAACACTAACTTTAATGCTTCTAAATTTATATTCTATTTACAATGTACATACACACAAACCAGCAAACCCAGGTATTTGAGAAGCTGTTGAATCTGCTGTGATTTTATGGATGTTGCCAACATTCTTCTGGAAGCTTTGTGTTAAGTGTAGTCCGTTTAGTCGAGTCAAGTATTGCTTAAATCAGCTACGGCCAAACACAAATACACTGATATTTGCATTTGAGGTAAACAGCTTTGAAAGCTCTTAAATTTGTTTTTGTTTCTTTGCAAAGTAAGAGCAACCATTGGTGTCTGTTGTGTTGTTGTTGTAGATGTTGTACTCTCGTCGGTGTGAAAGCACAAAAAGGTCTTCATAAAAGTTTGCACATTGTGCAAATGGCTTGGACGTAGCTGGCTTAAAGACTAGGAAAGTTAACATCGTGCTATGCTCGTTGTGAATTAATTTTAACATTTTGTGTCCTGAAAGCTCTTAATATCTGTGTTAAGTAAATAAAGTAAATAAAAACGTATTTGATAAGAATTATACACTCTATTTCTTATTACATTCAGACCTAAGCTTTTAAAGTCAATACACAGTTACATATATTTCTCCTCTGTCAGAATTAGTCTTTGGACTGTTGTTATAATTAAAAAATAACATTTTGTTGTGCAGTGCTATTAAGGTGAGGGAATATAAAAAACACCAACAACAATAAAAGTTGTTCAATAAAATGTAATAAATTATGATAGACACGATCAGAATTTAGTTATACTTCCTTGCTGCAACTAACAATCGAATAGATTCAATAAAAATAATTATAGTTGAATAATTTATTTTTTAAATCGATGTTTTTGGATTAATTTTAAATATTTTGATTTTAACAAAATTTTAAACATTCCTTCCGTTCTTCTTGGAGCCACACTTGGTGCAAAAATTTTCCTAATACCATTTTTACATCTTGCTTTCAATTCTTAAAAGTTGGACATCACGGCCTTTTTTGTAAAAATGAAGTAAGAGCCTCAAGGTTATATAAATTTATAATGCCCCACCCAGGGATGAAAAATCTGATTTACGAATTGTACTATTTTCTAAAAAAAAGTGGTACTTTTTTCAGTATTATTGTACCGAAAATTCAAATTTATATATTTTTTAATACCTTTTTTTTCTAATTAACTAAAATTGCACGTAAAATTCCTCTTAAAATGCATAGATCCACTGAGACGGCATTTTTTGAAATTCGAATGCGAAGGGGATAAAAAGGGGTAAATCGGTATCTTTAATTTCAAAAACTACGATAGACACACTCCAAATTCCAAAAGCACACAAATGCTGCTAAAAAAAATAAGCCGACATGTAATTGTTACTTTTTCAATATGTGTACTTTTTGGCGTTAAAAGGGGGGCAAAAACTGAATTTTGGTACATTTTTTGCACTCGACATATCTTCTAAATTATTCATCGTAGCAGAAAGCTGTGCGTAGCAGAAAGTGCGTTCTTTTCTTCTGGACAGAATCTTGAATGAGTTTTGGTACTTTTTGAAAACTCGCACTTATAGTATTAAGGGTAAAATCGCACCCGTTTTCGGTACTTTTTTGTTAATGATAAGATACAAATGGTACACATGCAAAAATAGTTTACAGTTCAGTAGAAGCTGAGATACTAAATTGTACGAGCAATGGGCCCAAAGAGTGCTAAGGGGGTAAAAATGCGTAAAAAGGGTAAATTCCATATCTGTATATCTTAGACGCAATTTACACTGTGCCTTTTCTGCTTGCATGTGTAGGCAGGCTTTTTGAGTTCAGTGGTGAGAGGTGTTGAGAAGCATGCGGAGTAAAACAAAAGGCACGAAATGAAAATTAGAGGGGATTTTTGACATATCTCTTTGTTTTCTCGTACTCTCAGCACTAAGAGTGTATACAAACGTCAAAAAGTCATGAAGAAAAAAGTCTTAATGTAAATGTGCTTGACTTTTCGTAGGGGATTTAAAAGAAAATTGTCGAAAGAAGGCAGGCTAAAAAGGCATAATGTGAATAGGCACTTAGAAACTACATTAGATAGACTAAAAATTCTAAATGCATACGAATGCTGCTAAAAAATAAACCGACACGTGTTTGGTACTTTTTCAACTGTTAGGGATTAAAAAGGGGTAAAAAATAAATTTTGGTACCTTTTTTGCACTTGTCATATCTTTTAAATTATTGAATGTAGCAGAAAGTTGTTTTCTTCTGCACAGAATCTCGAATGGGTTTAATCAGTTTCTGAACATTCTTACTTAAAAGGGGGTAAAATCGTACCCTCTTTCGGTACTTTTTTGTTAATGATAAGATAAAAATGATATACATGCAAAAATAGTTTGCAATGACTTCCTGCTGCTCAGTAGAAGCTGAGATACTAAAATGTATGGTCAATGGGGTAAAAATGGGTAAAAGGGTAAATTCCATATCTTTATATCTTAGAAACTACATTAGATATACTAAAAACTCCAAAAGCATACGAATGCTGCTAAAAAATAAACCGACACGTATTTGGTACTTTTTTAATATGTGTACTGTTAGTGATTAAAAAGGGGTAAAAAATAAATTTTGGTACCTTTTTTGCACTTGTCATATCTTTTAAATTATTGAATGTAGGAGACAGTTGTTTTCTTCTCCAATGGGTTTTATCAGTTTCTGAACATTCTTACTTAAAAGGGGGTAAAATCGTACCCGCTTTCGGTACTTTTTTGTTAATGATAAGGTACATATGACATACATGTAAAAATAATTCACTATGATTTCCTAGCGCTCAGTAGAAGCTGGGATAATAAAATTTATGTTTTTTCAAAGGGACCAAAAGAGGTACCAAGAAGGGTAAATACAGGAAACGATGCTAAAAATTTTAAACTCAGGAGAATTCATATAAGTAAACATTTTAATTGATATATTGTATTCTTAAACATTGTCATCAAAGGGGTACTTTGGTTACTAGGTTGGTACTTTTCAAAAAATACTTTTCGGAAAAGGTAGCCTTCAAAAAAAGTACTTTAAAAGAAATGAAGATAATTTCAATACTATTTTTGGAAACAGAATTTTTTTGATAAAGTGGTTTCGGGGAGTGGGAGTTTATTGAATATTAAATTTTTTAAATGTACTCTTGGATTATAAAAACTTTTGGATAAGGTAATTTATGAGAGGTACATCCCTTTTGACAATGGTATTTTATAAAAGAGTACTCCTTAAAAAAAAAGTACTTTTAAGAAAATATATTTACATTCAAAAAGTTGCTTTAAGAAAAAAAATATTTTATTTTAAAGGTACTTTTTGGTAAAAGCAGTTTTAAACTAAAACGTACTTTTCAGGTGGAATACTTTTTAAAACGATACTTTATTGGAAAAAGTACTTTCTATGAGAAGTGGTTTTTGAACAATATGCTTTTTGGAAAAAGCATTTTTTGAAAAAGGGTACTTTTGCAAAAAATTACTTTTTGAAAAAGGTACTTTTTGGAAAAAGTACTTTATGAGAAAGGTACTTTTTGGAAAGAGTAATTTTTCAAAAAATGACGAGTTTCGCGTATTTTTATATTTGAACCCTATATATTTGGGTCTCAAATGCAAGATCTTGATTAGTGCGTATTAAAGTCCTGCACAAGACCATTTATAAGACCTTTCCAGACATGAGAGATTTTTCAACTTAAACAACACTGTTGGCAAGACAAACAATTGAAACAAATGCCTTGCTAACAGTGTTGTTTAGCGTTTGTTTTAGAATATTTCGCTGTAGTAAAGCAGTTGAAAAATCTCTCATGTCTTGAAAGGTCTTATAAATGGTCTTGTGCAGGACATTAGTACGTACAAAATATATTCTAACAAAGTAGCGGGCAATATGGTAATTAAATATAAACGAAAACAATTATATTAAATATTTGCACGATAACAAACATATTAGAAGTGTATACTTTAAACACCACGCCTACACTTCGTTTTAGTTATTCTAGCGGGTGGCAAGGTGCTTGTAAACTTGTTGTGCATGTGCGCCTGCTCACTTCAATGCATGTGGGACAACACTACTTGCACAAACAATTAATAAAAGTTGAAAAAAATCAACACTTAAATAAATAGTAAAAAAAATACAAACGTCTATGAAACAGAAACGTGATAAGAATTTAATAATGATTATAGTTTACAATTTTATTATTTGATTATGAAGAAAATTCCGGTTTTCCGAATGAGCGAAGTGTAAGTGTGGTGTGGCTTATAAAACGACATTAAACTAATAGTTATCTACTCTGTGTCAGTCAGTTTGTTCATTTGTTTGGATTGATAAATTATTTGATTGTAATGTTTTGAAAATTAAACGTAATTAACATGATCAAAAAAGAGAATTAAAGATCTTCATATTTTTTTAATAATAAAAAAAAAATTATGTTTGACAAGTAGGTTTTCTTTATTAGGAGTATGAAGCCAGAAATACACAATTGGAAAAGATATATGTATGTACGAGGGCAGATCAATAATTTCGTGGCTTTTTGGATTTTCCGCATATTAACTGCAAGATGTTTCAGCAGGCAGCTTCAGTTCACTCCTGTCAATATTTGAACAAGCTGTGTCATTTAGTTGTGTTTGGTAGTAGAATGCTACACGATTTGAGAAGAGAGTGGATAAAAGTGAATTTCGTGTGCTCATTACTAAAAAAAACATTACTTAAAACAGTAACCCGCCAGCCATACCACAATTGTGGACAAGAAAATCACATACATGCTTATGCTCTTTCATTTAGTTCGTCGTCACTGAGAAAGCTACGAATGAAGTTGTGCACGCATGTATGAGTTTTTTCCTGGTTTTTTGCTTAGTTTTTTTGAGCACACGGCACGAAATTAAAGTTTAAATTTAATAATTAATTAATTTAATTTGGAATTTATATAATACATTGCTGAATGGATTATTAGATCTTTTCCTTTTTGTTTAAGTTTTTATTAAATTGCTTCTTTATAAGAAATATTCAAACAATGAATAATCACAGCACGTATTTTAAATTACAAAACTTTTCTTCAAGTGTAAATTTATTTTACTCTAATTTTTCTCAACAATACAAACATATTTTATTATGCGGATCAATGATTTAACACCATCACTCAAATCAAAATTAACCCTACATCTTCACGAGCCATAGACTTGAGCAGGTAGCGCAATAGAGATGGAATATTTACCTATTCTGTTCTGTCTCTTTTGTTTCTATTGAAAATAGTTGCGGACGGTGAATCTCATGGCGAACATTGTTGCTCAGGCATATGTTCGCGCATCCATGTCAGAGCATGGACGAAACATGAACATGAGTGGTCTCCATTAGCCATTTGCGACATGATGCAAGTACCAAGCTCATGGCTAGTGAAGACCGCTATTAAGCTTGATAAATAAAGGGTGTTTTCTTATAGATGTATACAAGTTCAAGTTGGCAACACGTTTTTTTTTACTGGCGCCCATTTTTTCAGCTTTTAAGTAATTTATTTTTAGCTTGGTTTAACATTTGAATAGAATAGACGGACGGCAACGTAATCGTCCATCAGAGCAATTAATTCGATTAACTATGGAAGGTTTTCGCACCACGTTTACTCTAAATGATACTACGCATCCACAGAGACATCATACAGTGTGTACAGAAGAAATCATTGCTGCTGTAGAGCGTAGCAGAGAGGAAGACTCGAAACAGTCTATTCGTCATTGTGCAAAGGAAATGTATATGTGTCCATCCACTTTAAGGAAGATTTTGCAGAAAAATCTCGTGCAATAATTGAACCCACACGATCACCTAGCAAAGCGTAGATTCGGTGTAGGGATGGGCAAAAAATATCGATATATCGAAATATCGATATTTGAGAAAATAAATATCGATATATATCGCCGATATTTCAAAAACCTATATATCGATACATCGATTCTTATTTACGAGTATCGGGTTTCGATACTTTTAAGAGCTATAGCCGTTTTTTAACTGTGACCCAACTAAGGCAGGTGACTTTTTGGATTGTGTGGGTATAAGCCTAAGGGCAGAATTTGTTTTTACTTTCTGTTCTGTTACGAATCAGCTGACTCTTTTTGGTTTATAAAAATCATATACATATAAGCCATTAGTTTTTCTCTCCTTAATTCTGTTATGTTGCGTACACATTCCTCGATGCATGTCGTTATTCACTTTATGAATGCGATGGTAGAACTATAGCTAAAACTTTACAACAATTACGCCCGGGAACTGAAATTGTATTATTTTTTTGGCATGTGTTTATAAACGATAAAAACCGAAAAGTTATTCCCACTTTCCCGGGAAATTAAAAAGTCCGGGAAAAGAAAAACTCTAATAACAATGGACGATGCAAAACTCATCACTTTAGTGGAAAACTGTGACCATTCTGGTCCGAAACAGCTGATAATTTATTACAGAAAAAGTAACTTTTAAAATTTAGAACCAGAACGGCACAGCACAGAGCAGCAACAGAAAGTAAAGACGAATGAAGTCTTAAGGAGCTACAGTAGGTTACATATTACTTAACATAAATAGTTTTTTTTGTATTAAATTTCTTAAAGTAAGTAATTGTGCATGCGAAATTAATGCAGCAAAAATATCGATATATCGAAATATCGATGTTTTCAAAAAATATATATCGATACTGTTCAAAAATATCGATACGATATATATCGATACATTTTCTTCATTTGCCCATCCGTAATTCGGTGAATATATATATGTATCTATATTGGCTCCTTATAAGGAGCATAGGGCTTCATGGGGTACATAGGGCCCCCCCACGGCCTCTCCTGTAGAACCGTCAACCTCCCATACACGTGGCGTACCCTGTTTTTATCTGACGAGGATCTGACGACCGACCACAGCTGGTATAACCTTCACAAACATTGGCGGCTAAATCTCCACTGTCAAATGTCTTCTCCCCCAGGGGGATCTATAGTAGATCACGGGTGTTGTCAATCCCGGGGCCCCAGCTGGTCTAATATGGCATAACTTTGTTACTACCCAATCTCTGGCAACAGAGCGATGAATGTGCACATATTTATAAAAGAAAACAGGTCTGTTATGTCAATCAGGTGCAGTGTCACCTGGAACTTCTCTGAGTTCAAAAGACGATAGAGCTGAAGCCTTTCGGGATGGAACTTCGAGGTATCACCAGATGCTTGTCTCTGGAACCATGGGTGCCGGTTGCCCGACAGCGAGGCTGATCTAGGAGTTTGAGTGTGTGTCAAGATCCTTTGCTAAAAGGTCGATTTCGTCCTACCCCACGGCGCTAAAGGGATGATGTTGATCAGTGTGGAGTAGGCACTGGATTGTTGGCGGCACAGGCATACGTCCAGCTCTAATGAGTGGTTGAGCTGTGCCGGCAATGGTGAGGTATTCTCTTGGATACCTCGTTCTGAGTATAAGCAACTACACTAGCGGCATGAGAACTTGGAGAATCGTACGTGGTGGCTGTTGGTTGCCACCAAAATCTCTGGGAGAATAGTATTAGCTTTCTAGTGTTACATATACAACAGATAGTACTGTTTTGATAAAGACATTACGGCAAAGAGCTTAGATAGCTCTGAGTACCTCAGCAAGGTGCCCGACGTAGTACAGGAATAACTACTATGATCGAAGATTGCAACCTATTTGCTAGTGGAGTGACACATGGTGCATTCTAAGGGTGCATGGGGGCGATAATGAGCATCTTACCTACACCTGGTGCTTACTTAGACCACCCTTGAGATAATCTGAAACACATCTGTCAACTGTCTTCATGGAGACGTACTGGAAGCCCCACATCCAGGATCGAATGCACAAACCCAATCAGCTACTTATCTTAAATTAAGCAAAGATTAACGAAACCACAAGATTCGGTGAATAGGCCCGTTGATCCTGATTTTTTTAAGAGAATTTTGTTTAACACTGAAGCTCACTTTTGTTTAAAAGGTTGCTTCAATAAACAAAACTGCCGTATTCTGATGATTATTCTTTGATACATCCAGAAAAACTGACTGTCTGGGTGCTTTATGGGCTGGTAGAATCATTGATCCGTACTTCTTTAAAAACGATGCTCGTCAGACCGCTATAGAGCCATGATTACTGACTTCTTCGTTTATCAATAGAACAACCATGATGGGCAGGAGCTGTGGTTTCAACAAGATGACGCAAGATGTCTGCTGTGGCACGTCCCACGTGATTTATGGAAGGAAACATTTGGTAACAGCATAGTTTCACGTTTCATGCCAGCGAATTGTCCTCAAGATTGTACGATTTAACGCCGCTAGACTATTTTCTGTGGGAATATGTGAAGTCGCTAGTCTACGCTGATAAACCCGTAATGATTGACAACTTGGAGGACAACATTCGCCACGTTATTACCAGTATACGACCACAAATAATGGGAAATGGGATCGAAAATTGGACCTCTAGATTAAACTACGTCGCAGCCAGCCGTGGCGGTCTTATGCCAGAAGTAATATTTAAATTATAATGCCAGAAGATTATCTTTCGAATAAAGTACCGTAAATTGAATTTCAATTTAAAATATTCATCTTTGTTTTATTCCATTTCAAAGTTCTATACCCCCTCTCCATGAATTTAAATGGAAGCACAAAAGCTGTCAGATATCAAGGAATTTTCGGCAAAAAAAATTTGTCCGCTTCACGAATAATTCCTCTCCATGTACAACGTCAGTACGGCTTGTTTTGGTACCGCCCTCGTAACAACTATAAATTAGCAAACTAACAATGACAATATTGTTGTAATTGAAAATAGCTGCTGCAACTTCAATCAACTCAATAAAGCATTAATCAATTAAAGTTACATAAAAAGCAACAACTAACATACCAGTGCAGATCAATGAATTGGAAGTGCATACATACAATTACTCGTACAATGTACACTCAGGGAAATACTGCTACTTAAAAATAAGAATGCCCAATATTAATTCAATAATTTTCAATATCATAATAATCTTGAATCCAAAAAGTCGCCCAAGTTAATGTGGGTTCTATTTATTTCGTGAATTACATTGAATCAGGGTTGTTTTTAAGTTGAAACATTTTATTTTAGAATTTATATTTCATTAATTTCTTAGTAAATTGAATTAACAGGAAACATATTAAAATCTATATGGCACCACTTTAAATAAATATGTAAACGATATCGTACCAAAAAGACTGCTACACTGTTCTATAAGAATTACATATTAATTCAATGCCGCCAAATGTTATTTATATATTGTTTCCATATTAAATAAAATAATAATAATAAATCAATATTGTTCCATATCTTAATATATATAAAAATCAAAAACACGTTTATTTGTTAGGGGTGAACTCTTCAATGCCTCAACAGATTTTCGCCTTCCAACCCACAAAATATTTGTAAAAGACCGGCGCGTGTTTTTATATATATTCTACCCCGGTAAATGCTACGCCCCTTTCAGAAATAGTGATTCGCCCGACAGATGGCGTAATTATTTTTTTTTTTGTGCTTTTGCACCGTAACTCAAGAACTACTGAACCGATTTTGACCAAACTTCATACACATGCTCTATAGGGCGTGAGTAGTGTTTATGTGTAGTTTGAAGTTCGTCCGACAGATGGCGCCATATTTAGTTTATTTTGTGATTTTGCACCGTAACTCAAGAACTACTGCACCGATTTAGAACAACCTTTATATACATGCTCTATGGGGCGTGAGGAGCGTTTCTGTGTAGTTTGAAGTTCGTCCGGCAGATGGCGCAATATTTAGTTTATTCGTGGGCAAAATCCAATTTTCATATTGTACCACCAATGCCATATACAACACTAATGTTTACTTAGGGCCAGCAAAACGGACCGGGGTCAGCTAGTTGAAATATAAAATTTCAAGATTACTATTTTATTGATTCAATATGTATATTTTTTTATTGATTTTAAGTTGTATTTTTTTTCTCTGGGTGTATTTATATGTATATGTATGTGTGTATATCAATTTATGAGTAGAATACTTGTAGCTTTAATGTATAACGAAAAATTTATATCAAGTTAACATGAAGTTTAATGAAGTAGTGCATGTGCGTAGTGTACACATGCATTGTGCCTATTTATTTATTTTTTGTTTGCTATACACAAGGCTGTTAAACTGCTTGGCATCATCAACACCAACCACAACCATCTTTTCTCATCAGTATCATTTTTATCTCGTTAATTTATACTGCACATTTAATAAATACACTCGTGCCAACAAATAAAAAAATATATAAATGATATAAAAGAAGGAAGGTGTCTTAGGACACCCGATTATAGCTATGCTGCTTAGTTATATAAAACAAATTTCATGTGTGAAATAACAATGCAATAAAATTATGTTATATGATAATGTCAAATTCGCCACAAACACTTCAAAACGTTTCTATTTATTTCCCATTATTTTCTTTTCTAACTGCATACGATTAATGTATTTTTTGTGACTGGTGGCGGCTGTTAGCCGGCTTACAGCCGATCGGCTGTATTCTCTGGCTTGTGCTCATGTGCAAAAACAACAAACAAAAAAAAAACAAATTTAGCAATCGTTCTCGCTGTTTTTGTTTCACTTACTCCAAAGAACGAAACAGAACAAAATAAAACAATTTGTTTCGCTTATTTTCGTACTCTGCTTTTAAGTACAAAGAAATCAAAACAAAAATAAAAAACAAACAAAAACAAAATTTATAACTTAAGGTCGTGAGTTATAACTGTAATAGTGTCGATTATTTTTGTTACGAAAATCGCGTCCTAACTCCTGCATCGCGCCATAAATAGCACAGCTATAATAAATTAAAACAACATGAGGAGCATGTTGGTGCAAAATATTGCAGCTTGCAATTAAGAATACTTGAGAGTACATAAAAACCACTCGGAATATGTGATGAATGTTGTGTATAGCTAGTAAAAAATACAGTCTTATACATAAGTATGTAAGTATTGTTTGTGCTACAGGTTACATACATATGTAAGTATGTGAAATCACAGTAATTCTTTGTGCTTGTTGACTGTTTTTTGTGCACCACTATACTTTAGCACAATAGCTAATACATACTTGTACTTACTCATCGCAATTGTATTTGCTTATAAGCGCAGCAGTAATTAACGTGGGCACACGTTCTGCTATTTTAGTCGTCAGTTCGCTAATGCAATAGGAAAATGATACAACAATCAATTTTAGGAATTTAAGCGGTAAACAAGCATTTGATTTGGATTTTTAATGGTTTATTTTGTTTGGAATGCGTTTGTTTCGTTGCGATTTAGTTTTTTTTTTACAAATTTAGTTACTTTGGCAATTAACAAGCACCCAAGTACAATATGTTTTCTTGGCTATTGTTAGAGTTTATAAATGTATAAATATACTTATACTGTAGTTTTACATTGAAGTTGTTCAAAAAAGTTATGCTAAATATCAACACAGCGCGTGTAACAACATACATTTATTAATTAGGTTAAGTTATGTATATTTTTCACTTAATGGCATAAAAAAATACATACATACATAAATTATGCATAGCCAGGTCAAATTATATCCATTTTGTTGCTAAAAATAGAATTTCAAAGTTCATATTCAGACTTGAACATGTATCTACATATTTAAATAAAATCTCTTTTGGCAAAAAAAAATATTGGTACTCGTAATTATTTGAAATCGATATCTTTCTCACACGACAAAATAGTATGAAAAAAATTTGTGAATAATACTCGTAGCTTTGAATCATAAAGAGTGAAATTATTATCAACTATCGGTCAGAAGTTCTCAAATGCTTTTGTAGCACATAAATCTCATGTGTTTCTTCTATAAAAATCGTTTTATTTTACTATGCAACAAATAATGTTTTTTTTTTGAAAAAGGTTAGTAAAACCCTCTACTCAGCTTGGCGATTTTGGTGACTAACTTTTTTTATGGTGCCTTAAGTTTTTGGCCAACATTTAATTCAGACTTAGTGGTAGCGCTTTACTATATATGACAATAATGTAGCTAAATGTCTACCAAACAAATCTTGTTAACATCTTATGCCAACAAATTATTCCTTCCTGCACTTTTTTTTTTGCAAAAATTAAGGAACAAATTTTTTTTTTCACTCTTTTCAGAGTAACTTACAGGGACTCCGAATTTTTTGCTACCAATATTTGACAAAATTGTAGTTGCGGTAAAGCTGGAAAAATTTTGTGAACATGTTAATATAATCTGAACGTGCCTAGGGCATCCTAAACATTTTCGCTTAAAAGGTTATAAACAGGGAAACCGCAAATATGCAATTGCATGTTTTTTCTGGTATCACGTATTAATGCGGGGACAAGATATTTATCCATTTCAGAACTTTTAATGAATTTTGGCATCGATTTGTTAGTGCATATTTTTGCATATTTTACCCTTTAAAGCATGTTTATGCATATATCAGTTTTACACTCATAATTTTAGCATATTTTCGAATTTTTAGAGCATAATTTACGCTTTTAGGGCATATTTTGATACTTTATAGAATTTATTTTATTCAAACCGCTTTAAAAAAAACACACCATTCCGAAATAAATTACATGAAATTTTTTTTCTAGCAACTCATTAAAATTTCATTTTCGAAATAAAAATTTAAGTTTTAAAGAAAAAATTTTTCCCGCGCTATCTGGGTTAATATGCTTACAAATTAAGGGGTTGGTCTACATTTTTATTTTATTTTGTCGCCATCTAAATTTCTGTTCCAATGTTTCATGTAGTGTATAAACTTTTTTTTATATATATAACGCACTTTTACGGACGTTAGTTGCAATACAAATTCAGTTTAGCCATGTGTGATTTACTCTGCCCCGAGAAGACCTTCAAGGAACATTGTAAATGTATGAAAGTTCATTAAGATGAGACAGAAACGATTTTTATTTGAAATTCTAGTCCAATATTTTGTTATTTATTGCAATAAAAATTATAAATTAAAATCTTGTCTTATTTATCCAAAATACAGTTCCAAAACCTTAATTCTGATATCGTGATCTTTTGAAATTAAAGTTGAATTCGTATGCATCCAATATAAAATAAGTTTGTATTATTTGTTTTAGTCAAAATTTTTAAAGTAATTTTATTTTAACCTGCACCTCAAACCCAGTTATTCTTTGTTAATTATGTTTTTTTTTTGTTTATTTTTTTTTCTTATTTTATGTGCAATTGTTGTTAAATTTTTGATTAAAAAATATATTTTCATTTACAAATAAACCAATTTATTCTATTTTTAAGAGCATATTTTTTTACTCTTAAGTGCATATTTACAAGTTTTTAGTGCATATTGAATGCGCATAAAACACTTTTTTTAGAGCATATTTTTGGTTTCCCTGGTTATAAAGCTTCACAGGCTCAGGTATAACAAAAATTTAGCAACAGCTAAATAGAATGTGGATTAATCTTAGCAACTCCTCAGCATAGGGTTTATGTATAACATCTTTTAATCAGTCTGCTAACTAAAGGTTCAATCAGACGTGCCGTAACATAATGCCATAGCCATTGCCATAACCATAAATATATTTGCTTTACATCTATTAGTGCTCATGGTTTAATTTGTTTCTTCATTTCAAAAGTGCAACAAAAAATATGTCTAACCAGCAAACAGCTGTTTATGTTTATGGTTACGGCGAGAAACCAAAATTCGATTGGTTTCTATGGTTATGGCTATGGCTATGGCGTTATGGCGAGTCATCTGTAATCAAATACAGTGTTGACCATAAGTTTGGTTCGAACAGTTGTTTTATATGGTTATGGTTATGGCACGTTTAATTGAACCTTAAAGCATGAATTAGACGTGCCATACCATATTGCCATAGTCATAACCAAAAGCAAAATTCAATTGGTTTCTATGGTTATGGTATGGCGTTGTGACGAGTTACCTGTAATCAACTACAGTGTTGCTCATTTGTTTGGTTCGACTTTAAATCAAGTAGAAAAATCACTTCAAAGTTCCCCCCCCCCCCCCCCACCATGTGAGTGATTTGTGGTTCGAATTTTCATATTCAGTTTATGCACGTAATGTGAATTTTAACCACATGTACTTGACATTTAAAATTTATTAAATATTTCTTAATGCCATTTTTTCGAAATAGTCAATCACTATTAATGGATGACCCAGGGATGGAGCTTGTAATTTTAAAAGCAATGCAGAGTGGCATAGATAAATGCAGTTCGAAAAGTAGTATTTTCGAAATGATTTAAAATAAATCAACCATTTTGAGGTGATTTATCCATATGCAAAATGTATGGTAAATCATGTATAAATTAACATGATTTGCTCAAATCACCATTATTTGTCTAAATCATGCCGGCGGAAACATTCTATAAAAGCATTAAGGTAGAAGTACATAACACGCGTTAGCTCGGTGAATCCTGAATTATTTGTTTACTCATTTCCACATTAAAAAATGGATTTGGATTCATTCATTCATTCATTTTTTATGCAATACTATATGTTTTTTAAACTCTTCACTAAGTTTTTCCTCCATGATAACAATGCGTTAAAAAGTTGAAAGTTACCCAACTTTCTACGGCAAACGCGTCAAAATAGTTTGTATGAAACTAATTATATAAAACCACATTATTTCATTTTTGTTTTACAAAAGTCTACAGCGCCCACGCGCACTAAGGCGTATTATGTACTTCTACCTTAAAATAGTGCTCGTCTGCAGCATCATGAACATATAACATGAACACTAACATTACTTGGCACCACTGCTTACTGATAAAAGTTTAACTTGAAAGAAATTTTATTTTTATTTGTTTTCAATTAAGTCATTTATTTTCTTTTTTTTAGCCAATGGTGCTCGTAAATGAAATAAAACTTTGTTTTTCATTTTCTAAAATAAAATTAATTGCTACCTTAAATTTTTTTGCAAGTTAGCCAATATTGCAAAGCATGTGCAACAGCTGATTTCGCATATCCAGCAAAATTTGGCAGCACTACTCCATAGATGCATTTTTATGCTGAATAAATGAACATACCCATCAACTCTGAGTTTTAAGAATTCGTCTTAAGTTGAAAGAAGAAAAAAGACGGGTACAGACTTGCTTGTACCGAAAAGTTATTTCAATTCTCTTTTCTTATTTCATTCGCTGCATTAAAACACGAGTAAAATTGCACAAGAAACCGTCTGTATGCAGTGTCGGTTTTATGTTTGATGTCGCCCTAGGCCCCGTGCGATATGCCCGACCTTTTTGATCTATGAAGAAAAGCTTTTTCAAATTAAATATGCAATTTATAAATATTTAAATTATACTGTGCAACAGTAAAAAATTCGCACGGTCCCGACAGTATAGGTTAGATAGTATTACCAGAGGGAAGTAAATCCCTATACTCAGTTTAGCGATTTTGGTGACCAATTATTTTTATGAACCTGCAAAGATTTCGAAAATCAGTGCGCCCTCAAAAAAGGAATGTTATAATTTTTTGGCCAACATCTAATTCTGACTTAGTGATAGCGCTTTACTAAATGGGGCAATAATGTTGCTAAGACTACACTAAATAAATCTCACTAACATTTTACGCCGAAAAATTTATTTCTTCATTCACTTTTTTTTTTTGCAAAATTAAAGTAAAAAAAATTATTTCTTTTAGAATAACTAACAGGGACTACCTCCTAGTTTTTTGCTAACAATATAATCTGAACGTGTCTAGGAACCATGACATATTAGCGTGCCACAGACCACTTTTTTTTAAAGATTTTTTTTCCCGAAAATTATATAATTAATTCCCTGTTTGTGTAAGACGTTGGTTAGAAATCTGGGCGTTTTTGTAATGGCTTACAGGAAACTTGTACAACTTTTCTTTAATCTATTACAGAAACGCCAACATTTCCATCGTCAACGTCTTACACAAACAGGCTCTAATGCAAACTTCTCTGTTTGAGTTTGAGTAACAATTTTTGCAAAAAAGTATAGTATAATAAAAAAAAACGAAAATTTAATATGCGAACTTTTATTTAAAGGAGCAGTCAAACTGACATTTGTTTAAACGTGTCAACTGGTGAAATTCTCCGTTGTGTATAACTTTTCGTTTCATGCGTTTGCCTTGACTGTGAATGTTTACATTTTCAGAATCAAAAGCAATTACACAAACACTGCTTCTCAATACCCTGCAGAAAATTTGGTGACAATTGAACCAAGCGTAGTCGTCGAAGGACTTGTGAAAATGGGCGTGTTAAAAAAACCTCGATTAGAAAAAAAAATAATGAGTTAGGCGGTTTCTATATTAAGGTGACCATGTTGTTTAATATTTTCTATACGCTGCATTATGCTAATGCTAATGCCAATTTATCAGAAAATGTCCAACCAAATTCTTGAAAAAAAATGGAATTATATAAAATCTACCATAAAGTAATTGAGAATTACTAAATATCTTAAAAGCTAAAAAGCTAAACAGACATCACAACATGCTTCGTTATAACTCGTTCTAGTATTGGAGATGAGTCCATGACCTATCGAATAACATAAATATATCGCACACTAAATCATAAAGAGCCACAACTCAAAATGATCGAATGGGTTTTGTTTTTTATAAAACAGTTAATTGAACAAATCACTAGCGACCGCAACAATTTTTTTTTGCAATATAGTCTTCTTGAAGAAAATAAAATGCCGTTAGGCTTGTTTTTGTGTTACATACTTGCGTCGTTTGTACAGTATCAACAGTTGTTTGTTACTACTCAGCATCGGAAATATTTTCAGTTGTAACTCTTTATGATTTAGTGTGCGGTATGTATATTTCTTTGGATTTTCCTACATTGGTAGCTGAAAGCGGGACATGATCCATCAAAAATAAAAATAATAAAAATAATTTAAAAATAAATATATTTTAGAAAGCGGGTTGTCTAATATGCACATACACAGTTTCGTATGTACTTAAGATAAACAGTGTTCACAGTTTCTAACATTAGAAAGTGTTAATACTGGTAGGGCAAATTTAAAGTTTTTTGAACAACTGCTGAAAACTCGAACTTTAAGAAATTCTGAGTATGCACGTTTTTAGAGGACCACTTGGACATTAATCTATGATCAATATTATCCGCCAGCATTGACTCCCAAAAATAGTTCGTAACCTTCAGAAATTGCCAATACGAGTATCTAGTTGAAATTCATGATTTTCAGAAATAGATTCATGGCCATTGGCCAATAATAAAGGAGGAGCATTACTTTGTTCCGTCTGGGTTGCCTCATTTACTGGAAAAGTCCTTTAGAAATTCATTATAGCTTAACAGAGCTGTGTTAAGACACTAATGAAGTTCTGTTAAAGCACAAGGTTCGTGTCAAGAGTTATAAATCTATACAAGCACAAACTTGAAATTACGCCGATTCCGACAGAAAATAATGCAGTGATAATTTTAAAACTCTTCATGACATGTTAATAATGAAAATTGTATTCTACAAATTAGCTGAACTACGAAGCACACAGGGATTTGGATAGTTAAGCAATAACTGCACTTAAAAAATATTTGGATTGAATATGCATCAGTTACATAAATCTAATAAGAGATTGAAAATTTCAATAGCGTAACTGAATTCCGTAGCACCATAAAGGTTTCAAAAGTATATTGAAAGTTTACAATCTAGACTGAGGATTGAATTTCTACTAGTTAATCAGCCAATGTATCTAAGTTAATTTAAGCTTCATTTGAGTTCGCTAGCATCAATGTGGTGTTTCCACATAAGCCGGGTAAATGTTACCTGAACAATGTGTTTGTTCCTTTACTTTTATTCTCCATTAGTTCATCCATAGTTCAATAAGGCACTATTACGAATATTATATATTATATGTACTACGAATATTTTTTTTTGTTTAGTATGTCTATATAAGAAAGACTCCGCTAGGGCATGTATTATGTATTACGAATATTTTTTTTTGTGGGTTTAGTATATATATAAGAAAGACTTGGCTGGGAAAGACAATGAATCGATATAAATGGACCGTCAAGTCACAACAGGTGTTTGTACTTTTGAAATATGAGTGCCTCTGTGGTCGAGTGGGTAGTGTGCAAGCGTGTCAAGCACGAGGTTGTCAGTACGAATCGAAAATAAATTATAATTGAATTTTTAAAAATAAAAACAAAAATTATAAGTTTTCATTGTTACAGTTGAGTGTCGGAATGACACTCAATAATTTATATTATTCTACACCAAATAGGTCCCTGTGGGATAATAGTTCAGTGACAAGTCAAAAGGCGTATACAAAGTATCCTAGGTCATCCCCATGTTAAAGTGACTGGTCCGCTTCATAGGAAGTGTTAGAACTCGGACTGGTCCCTATCACTTAAAGACCGATCACGTGACTAGTCTTGTGTCAGTTCCATTTCCTGCAGGGTATGTACTTTCTAATTAGAGTGCGGTCTGGTTTCGTAAATAGAAATGTAAAAAATACACTTACCCGAACTGTCGTTAAATCTCAATAATGCACAATGCTCTGCTCAAGTGCTTTAGAATACTATCATATAAATCTAAAAAAAAAATTACATATCACCGATAAATTAACGGGCAAGGTCAGGATTATATTCTAAATTTTTCACTGATATACATAAAGGGAAAGTGCTTTACAAAAATGATCAATTTATTTATTTTAGTTAAATGATCAAACTACTTAAAATGTTAATTCATAGGGTCCTTAAAATTTTGCCGCCCTAGGCCCGGGCCTCACGGGCATATACTCAAATCCATCACTGTCTGTGTGTAAAAAAGCGAGCAGTTTTAAAAGTGAGTTGAAGAGAAATGCTTCAAGAAAAACAGATGTTGTGACTCTGCAACATGGCTAATGTTGACTTCCAAGTGTTCACTTAGATCTGATTTTTCTGCGTGGACGAGTGACTTTAAATAACCCCCTCCCCCCCAAAAAAATTAACTAATGTGGTTAAATCACACGATGTTGGTGGCCAATTATAACGGCCATTACGTGAAATTATTAAAAAAAGACGAAGCAAAATATTTCATGCTTTAGCATACAAAAGTCGATTTTGTTGCCATGTGTAATATCGAAAGTGAAATATAAAACTGTAATTGATGACTTCTTAAGTTTTGACACTTACGCCGCCTACAACTTCTTATTGTCTGTCTGTTGCTGTTGTTCCCTATTCGTACAGAGGAGTATTTTCTTTTCTGCTTCGCATAGACAACATTTTTAATTAATTATTAGCCAAGATAAAAATTGACAGATATTTTTGTTCATGTATAAATGTGCGTGTGCGTGAGTGAGCGTGAGTCAGTGTGCCTTGCTGTTGCCGGCTTCAGTTTAATGGGAAATTTACTTCATGTTATTATATAATTTATTTATTTTTTGTTGTTGTCATGTGGGCGTTTAATTAAAAATATTATTTTGTTTTTATAACGCTATTTTTTTTTCAATAGAAATATTTACATACGTATAGTCGTAATAGTTGTTGGCTTATTTTGCATGGCTTGAACTAAGTGTTGGACACTTGACCCAATAACAGTTACATATATATTTTCTACAGTGTGTCATGTTTAATAAGGCATATGTATATGCATACATTGATGTCTGGATTAACGGCTTATTAGGAAAATTAAACTAAAAAACGCTTCTGTCTTATCAAGATTTAAAATTTAAAGCAAAATGTGTAGGGGTTTTATTAATGGTGTCATATTACAAATATTATGGATTGTGTTTAATGAACTACATTTTGATAAATCAAACTTTAAAGGGATATTTCTGGGTTAATATTTTTTTATATTGTATAATAAGACTACGTAGTTTGAATTTCCAATTAATGTAAGAATGTGTGAAAGCAGCTCTTACAATAATTTTTCTTTCGACACAGGTGGGTGCCCCTGTGGCTGAGTGGTAGCGATGGTAGCCTCTCAGTCCAGAGGTGGTGGGTTCGATTCCCACCATAGACCCTGGGTGTTTTCCGCAGACAAGCTAATCGCTTTGCGGGTTGTGTTTGTTCTTTGAAAAAAAAAAAGAAAGAAAAATAAACTTTGACCAAATATTCTACTATCAATTCAAGTTCGAATAAATGTCGGCAATTTTTACAATATAATATTGCGCTTACACCTGAACAAAAGCTAGTATTTACGAGATTTGGAAAAAATCTATTATATTTAGAGTAGATTTCCCATACTAAATATACTTCGCCACCAGATTTTGTCGAAATCTACTCTACAAATCTAGTAGAACTTAGAAATGCAAATAAAGGGATTTTTTCTTTCAAAATTGTCCTAAAAAATAAACAGCTGTGCTTAAAAAGGTGTGTGCATTAGCTATTGTGCAGTTGTTTGGTTGTAATCTGGGAAAAGTGTCCGTCAATGGTTTGTGTTTTGAATAAGAAATCTTGATGACTGTTAGAAAAAAAAACTTGGTGTAAACGGTATAGATTTGGATAAAGACTCCAATTGAAATCTGTTAGAATTGGAATTGGAAGGTAAGTTAGGCTTATTTTAATTACGAGTAATCACATTGTGTGACAAAATGCAATTTTTAGAAATTCATTTATACACTCTCGAAATTGCAAGTTATCGAGAAAATACAAAATATTTTAACGGAATATTTTGCGGAAAAGCAAAATAAAAAAAAAGTTAACAATAACCACGTTGAAAGTAATTTTGCACAAATGCACCACATTTATAGGGGTCTAAGTATAAGTGTAAGATGATCAGAGTAAATTTTACAAAGTTGTGCAATTTTTAATGGCTTGGCAATGCCAAACAGAATGGACCAAAAGGGCTTATAAAATCAGCTCTACACCAAATTGCGAATTGCAGAAATACCTGTTTAAAGTGCCCTGGAGACAAAATCAATGCATATATTTGAGTGGAATTTTCAAGGATGCCGTAGAAGAGGCCGACCAGCTCATAAGTGGCGCAGACAAGTTGAAACGGAATCGTCAAGGTTGCAAACCAGCTGGAATGAAGTAAAAAATAGCGCTATGAACATGACGCCATTTCCGAGATGTTCAAATAAAATCGTCAATCAATATTTTAATTTGGTATTCGTTGCGTGGAAGTGCATTTTTATTAACAAAAAAACTCTTTATGAAATCTTTGTTTAAAAAAGCGCATTTAAATAGATACACTGAAAAAATATTATACAGAGTTGAATGATAACTTCTCTATCTTCCGCTCTAATTTTGCTTCTTTTGTTCAATATTGATACTAAATAATAATAAAACTACTTGTAGACCTTTGAAAATTAATTTTTTTATCTGTGCACTTCTCCATGTGATCACAAACCAAATGACATTGTGATTGTCAATCAGAGTTGAAGACGATCAAATAATCAGCCATCTAAGAAAAATAAATTTTTTTTTTGATTATCATCAATCACACCAATCACTGACGACAGCGCGTACGTGTAGACACAAAAAACGACTGTACGCACAGAACTATGTGATTGATGGTTTTGTTTGATCGTCTCCTGGACACTATAGAAGCTCATGGTTCTTGTCAATCAGAGTTGCAGACGACTAAGGAATCACACGATGATCTTAATCAAACAATGCCGACAAGGCGTACTTTTTGCCGAAAAAACACGACCGCATGCGCACACCTACTTATGTGATTGATGAGTTTATTTGCTTGTCCCCAGGGCACTTAAAGTACTCATATAAATTTTTTTGAAATTAAAATAAACTACAAGTGGTTGAAGATGAGTTCTGGGAAAAATAAATAAATTAAAAACTTCAAAATATAAACTCTGCATTCTGAAATGCGAATTGTTATTATTATGGTTTTACTGTTATTGCAGAGAGTGAGAGAGGGAGAGAGAGAGAGGGAGAGAGAGAAAGAGACAGAAAGTAAAAACTCGTCTGAGTAAGCGAGAAAGTAGAGTAAATATGGGCATATTTAAATAAATTAAATATGATATCATTTTACATTAATTAAGCCATCTAACCGTGCAGCAGTTTTTGATGATGTTTTAAATTTAGCATTAATACATAAGTAAATAAATGCGAATATTTGTTTTTGTAGTATTTTTGTTATAGATTTTATACGCTGTAACGAACATATCGTGCCATAACCGCCAAAAAAGCTTAAGCGACATAATATTCGAGCTTAATTTTTTTTTACCAAAATCGATTATTTGCGATCGTAAATAATAGATTTTCGTCAAAAGAAAATAAAAATAGATACAAAAAATGTGCCCGTTAAGCTTTTTGGAGGCTATGGCTCGATATACTCATGTAGAGTATTATGTCAGCCACAACATTCACAAAAAAGATAAACTAATTTAAATATAAACACAGTTTAAGATAAAATTTAAGTACAGAGCATTTAATTGAGAAATTGTAATTTGGGTTAAAGTATTATTCGTAATTGAATTTTGATCTTATAAAGCTTTTTTTCAGTTCAATAAAATTTAAACTTTACATATGGATGATATGTATGTATGTACATATGTAGTACATACTATGAGTATGTACATCAGAGAAGCGCAATGAGTAGTGAAAAAGTGTGTAGAGTTGAATCATGACTTATAATTTCTTGTACTTATGCGCACTCATACTTATTGCAATGTTGTCTATGAATCATTATCACTTGAAAGTTTGAAGTGCGCGCATCGAACTCATACTTAGCAATATTTATGACGTTTTAGATTTCGACTCTCAATGCCTATGGACGATGCAAAATAAGTATGATTCCCAATGCTAACTTCGCATACGAACATTAAAGTTCTCATTATAAGGTTATGTGTTTCTCCTTTTTTTGCAGGACTTGAAAAAATAAAAACTCTCAAACTCTAAATAAACATACATACATGCATGAGTTGAGTGAGCTGAATCAATGTGAGTACTCGTAGTATAAGTATTTTCCTGAAATTATAAAGCAAACTTAGATGATTTATGAGTGTTGTATGACTATGATGTTGAAGTCGCATTCATATTTATTTCAACCTATACTTATAAATCAATGTCATCGCGAGTTTGCGTAAATCAGAGTAGTTGATTTTAAATGATGTCTACTCTCTTATATTTAAAATTTTATGAGTCAGTAGGAATAGCGAAAACATGATTCATTGCCAATCACTGATGTACAGAGAAATGTTTGGAGATTATATCCAATTGCTTTTTTAATTTTATTATGCATTAAGAGTTTTTTTTTATTTATGGTCTGATTTTGTAAAAATTCAACGAACGTTTCAAAAGCATTTAACATTTTTATGGGAAAAAGATTTAAAATTTCCGATGAGAATTTATATTAAGAAATGCTTATATAATATAAAAAAAAATTCCGATGAGAATATATAATAAGCAGGCCTGTTATTTTCATGCACTAAAAAATCTAAGTTGTGCGCATAAAAAATGCACAATAAAACCTAAAATATGCATTAAAAATATGCACTAAAATTAAAAGTAAAAATAAAACAAAAGATAACCTAACTTTTAATACTTGTTTCAAATGCATTAGATAAGTGAATTCATAACTGATGCAATTGCAAGATATTATTCTGTTCAATTCTCACACTGCATATGGGCATTTCCACAGGGATGTCAACTTTTAGTAGCGTGCGACACCAAGCAAATATGCTTGTTTTTTTAAAGAAAAGGAAACTTTTTTTTACTTATTTATATATTTGTGCAGGAAGTCAGCAGCTATACGTTATGTACAATTTGAAGAAAAATGTAGTCACGTTGTTCAGAAATACAAGATGAATTGCTTGCTGTCGCACGCGACAAAAAATTTAATTTCTCGGAGAACTGCCCATATATAAAAAGGAACGAAATTTATGTTGTTATTATTTTCAGTGTTTTCATATAGTGTTTGGCAGTTAAGCAGTGTTTGACAGTTGGGCAGAAATCAGCTGGACTACACACACGGTAGTGCAACCACTTGCATTAGCAAGATTTGCTTCGTGCTTTGTTATGCTTTCTGTTTTTAGTTTTAAACATGGCTGCCATATTAAGGGATTTATTTTTAGTTTAATTAGTTGGAGGCTTTGCCAACTTTTTGTCGCAATGTGATTTTACTTAACGCGCCCCGATTCACTATCCAACACGATTGTACGATTCATTCACAAGAAAATATTGCAGAAGTCTGATCGACTATACAAAATCGCTTCGAAATGGTGTTTTAGGTGCCAAACAACATTCTCAGCTGTCTGACAATAAAAACAACACTGATCGCATGGAATCTATCATTTTATGAAATTTTTCATAAATATTTCTAAAATCGCGCGACTTGCCAAAAAAAATATGTCACACAGTTGCACACTACCACACTTTTTTTTTTTTTTGGCACACATGTCACATTTGGCAGATCGCGCGATTGTGTAGGACAGTGAACTAAAAATAAGTGAAATACAAAATATAAAATTTTTTATTTACTTTGAAAAATACAAAAAAAAAAAATAAGTTTTATAAAAAAATATGCATCTTTAATATGTATTTATTGCAAAATATGCAAAAATATGTATTTATTAAAAAATATGCGCTAATAAGTCGATGCCATTTTTTTTTGCAAATTCTTTAATTCGGAAAACTAAATTATCGAGGTGGGGCAAATTATGGCACCCGTTATCGAACAAAATTACGAAATATTTTAATAGATTTTATATGGAAATATTTTTAAATTTCAAATCGTATCAAATGCCGTAATTTGCCCCCTGGATAATTTTGATTTGATGACTACAAATATTCATTTGCATGAAAGTATTAGCCCTGATAATAAGTAATGCTTATATAATATAACATACTTATATGTAAGTAATAATACATTTTGTAAGATTACTTAGATAATGATTTAATTAATTTTAAAATAATATTTATTTAATAAGAATTGTTTTCGTTCTTTATCTTTGCAGGTGAGTTTCCATTATCGTTGAATAGGTCAAGAGGTAATTACTCGTAACTAAATTTTTTCTCTTATAATTTGATTACAATCACTCACACGCTTTTATTACAGTCTGAAGTTGTTTAGCAATTGCCAATTATTGTCCTTAATTAAATTTATAATTCTTAAGAAGATTAGGGAAATTGTGCAAAAGTAAATTAATTGGGTGCAATACGTTCGTGATTCATTCAAAAACAAGCGAATATTCTCTATCAAATTATTAGACTATCTCGGGTGTGTCTTTTAAATAATTTCTTACTTTTTTTTGTAATGTGAAATGTACGTATACGTACATAGTTTTCGTTTCACTGTTGTCTTATCTAAATATTCGTAGCACAAGTCAAAGTGTGTGTATTATAACTATTTCTCAGCGATTCTTAAATATTATACATTAAATTTTTTTTTACATAAATTGTATAAATACGTCCAGCGTTACCATTGATAGTGATAGTGAAATGCCTAATTAAGATTTTTGAATTGGTCTTTTTTATCTTGTATGTTTTGAATTTCATAAAAATCGGTTAGATAGTTTTGCACAGGCCGAACCACACATCAGCAAGATCAATGCCACGTAACTGAGGTGCGAAAAAATTTCGAATCATTTTCCTATAGCGTTCACCATTGATAGTAACATTCTGACCATCATCATCGTTTTTGAAGGAATATGGACCAATGACTCTGCCAGCCCATAAAACGCGCCAAACAGTAATTTTCTGTGCATGTAATGGTGTTTCGAAATTTGAAAACAAACTAAACAAAAAGTAACCGTCAGCTGCTCAAATAAAGTAGTGATGGCAACTCAAAGTTTGTGAGACTCTAAAAAAACACATTTTAGGAATTGTACAATAGATTTTCTAAAGATATAATTCTATAAAATATTTGTAGTAGTATAAGTGAAACCGGTTATGGCCATGAGGCTAGGTTTTTCTATTTTGGATGAATAAATGAAAAACATTACGGTACTCGATATTGAACCAGTTTTACTAAAATTTTAATTGTGTTTGTATCCAAATTTCGATCGATATCGAATGCTGTAATTTACCCGCAGGGTCCTGTTTCTCAAAATATTTACATATAAATACATAATATATTTTCACAGATTTTTTTTTAAATTTATTCCAATATTTTATTAACCCCGACCAAAAAATAAAAACGGGGTGTTATAACCCTGTAGTAAAAAATATAATCGGTTAACAAAAAATACTAGCTATAAATTAATTATTTTGCAAGTGACTACAAATTGGTTTAAATCTCATGCAGATATCAACCAAACATATTGCATAGAAGCACACATAAAAACTAAAGAAAAGAAAATAAAAAACAAAACAACTCTGTCGGAGAATGTGTGGTTGACTACAAAAAAAAGTTAACTTATAGTTAACTTTTCTTAAACTGACTAAAACCCAGCTGCAAATTCATCCAGAACAAACTCAAAATTAATTCTTAAGTTGAGTACGTAATCGAATTTGATGAGAGCCAACAAATTTATTCTCAGCTACTTTAAAACTCATTTTAGTTTTATATTAACATTTTGCTGTTGTTATTTTAGATGGCAGCTTAGCCGAGTGGTAGTGCGTTGAGTACACAACGTGTGATGTTACATGTTCGAACCACAGAAAAATCTTTTTAATTTACTGACTACCAGGTGATTTAAAAAAGTCAACTTTAAGTTAGCTGAAAGTAGTGCAGAGTGTGACAATTGACTACCGCCTAGGACATCGCAATGTTAAAATATTCAATGGATTACATTGCAAAATAATCCAAGTGTCAGTCAGTAATAGTTGCGAAATAGTTAGCTTAAAGTCAGTTTAAAGTTAGCCAAATTTCCGACAGGGAAGCATTTCAAGAAGTCAAATGTCAAATGTTTCTGTTGAAAAAACTAAATAATTTCAATACTTAATATGTATGAGACATTATTAGATTTAATTGAACTATAGTGAATTTTTAATCAGAAATAATTTCTTAATCAGGCTTGAGTTCAGTAATTTCAATTCTTATGAATGAAATATTTTTATTAATTAATGTGAGTATCTAAAGAATAGAAGAAAAATTAAACTAGACACTATTAGCTGGGGGAAATACCGATATAATCTCTACCCCAGTAGATAGACATGGGTGCTGATGAAGTGCGTGGCTGCACAGAAAAATATCGGTATTTCCCCCAGCTAATAGTGTCTAGTTTAATTTTTCTTCTATTCTTTAGATACTCACATTAATTAATAAAAATATTTCATTCATAAGAATTGAAATTACTGAACTCAAGCCTGATTAAGAAATTATTTCTGATTAAAAATTCACTATAGTTCAATTAAATCTAATAATGTCTCATTTAATTCATCATGGGCACGTGACAAAAATATGTTCACTTGGCGATCACTGTTCACTTGGCCAGAACTGCTTCAGAATGCTGGAAAGCTAAGTCAACTGTAGAAAGCAAAAACAAAGTAACATAAAGCCACTACAATAATACTTATATGTATGTACCGATGGTGCATCGAATAAGTAAAAATAATTAATCTGATGATCGTAAAAGATAAGTAAGAATAGTTAAACATACATAGGTAGAGTGATATAACTTCGTGCTAACCTAAATAGAAAATGGAATAACAGAAAATGAATAGTGATACTTACAAATGTGTTTGCCAAAGGCAAATCAATAATTGTATACACAATCAATTCTCATATTCCATTTCATAGAAATTTAAGTTTAATAGCTGATGTTAATAATAATCTCTACCCCAGTAGATAGACATGGGTGCTGATGAAGTGCGTGGCTGCACAGAAAAATATCGGTATTTCCCCCAGCTAATAGTGTCTAGTTTAATTTTTCTTCTATTCTTTAGATACTCACATTAATTAATAAAAATATTTCATTCATAAGAATTGAAATTACTGAACTCAAGCCTGATTAAGAAATTATTTCTTAATATGTATACTATTTTCTATGAGCAGTACAAACTTTCGTGTGAATGTATGTACTATGTATTTTTATTTTAAATAAAAAATACTAATTATTTCAATATATGTATATATATTTATTTTACTATAATATTAATTGACTTGAAATTGGTTGAAAAGTAAGTAGTTAGTAGTCAATGCAGAGATGGTAAATTGGCTACCGCCTATAAAATAGTGAGCGACAAGGAAAAAAGTCAATCAATCAACTAGATGTGGTTATTAAAAAACCAGTTTGAAGTTACTTACAAATGGAATTGAGTTCCTATAGGGAAGTTTGTAGTGTGTTTTTGTGTATCTGTGTGAATGTACGAGTCCACGGCTGGATCGATTTTGATTGGTTTTTTTCTGTTTGACGAATATAGGTCCAGCTATCTTTTCTAGATATATTTAGTTGAGTTTGTGTGTGTTTGACGCCGATTTTAATTTTGTTTTTTTTTTCCTTCAAAAAGTGACTTGATCGCGCCTATAGTCGAGTACGACGGGGGTTCTTAAAATGTTTAATTTTTGCTGTTTTTATTTTATATTTTTTTACTTTTAAAATTTCATTTTGTTTTTCATAAAAATTCTTCAACGAACTAAGAGCCAATTTCACCAACTTATTGAAATATCAATTCATATTTAAAAGTAATTTTTCCATACAAAAATTAATGAAAATCGACATTTAAATATGAATTGATATTTAAATAGAGTTGGTGAAATTGGCCCTAACTCATAGAAAATTGAGGGTTTGCTTTCTAATTTTTAAAATTCATAAAAAATATTTCTTTTTTATAAGAGGTTAATAAAACAAATTTTCTATGGAAATTTGATTAATAAACCTTTTATAAAACCAAAATATTTTTCTTATGAATTAGGCCGTATATGTATAGCTTAAAAACAAAAATAATTTGTATGAATTTTTGTTTTTATTTTCCATATAAATTTATCACTTGGTGGGCTATGTTTTGCTGCTTACAATAGGGACCTAAGAAAATTTAAATAAAAAAATCTATTTGGGAACTGCTTACAAATAGTTCTGGTTTTCAATGACATGAAATATCAATAAAACGGGCGAACAAACAAACATGTATGTACATAAGTATGTAAATGCATATCAATACGAATGACAAAACGGAGCAAACATTAAAAGCTAAATTAATGTATGTATGTTGAAAAAAATTTGGGTCAATACATGGAGACGACAGCTACGTTGCCATTGCATCAGAAATGACAATCAGCTATTCAAACCAGAGATGAGATCGTGCATAATGTTGCAACATGTTCGTGGTTATGCATAGTTTTGCTACTTGTACCCCTTTCAGACACGGAAAGTTTACTTTGCAAAGTCTTAATTCAGCTGGGAGAATGACAGAAAGATATAGTATTCCTCTCTCTGTCTTTTACACAGCTGAATTAAGATGACAAAAACTCACGCTCACTCACTCACGAAAATATCATAATATTTTATTATTAATTAGAAAAAATATTTTTTTAATGATTTCCTGTCTGTGTGAGGGAGGTGTTATTTTTTAGTGACATAAAACTTGAAATTTTCATGAAAAGCATGTGACAGGTTACCATCCCTGCCAGCTACTGCCTACAAAAATCGTCTTAATAAATCTTAAAATACGGCAGGAATTCTAAAGATTTAAGAAATTTCTGTGTGTTAATTTATGTATGTGTATCTGCTCTTTCCGTGCTGACCCGCTTTTTTGTTGTTTAAAATTTTAAAATTTATTTTCGAAGTGCAGCAAATTATTCAAACGAATTTATGAGTCGATGCACACAATAAGATTTATATTGTTTGGCGTCTTTTGCTGTTGTTTTTGTTGTATTATTAGATTAACTTTTAAAATAAAGAAACACACAATATATCTTAAAAATTTTAGCTTCGGGCTTGTAATGGGGGGACTGTACTGCGATGATTGACCTGGTATAACAAAAAAAACAATCAAACGGGGTTTCATTAAAATTAATTTTTTGGAAAAAACGTGGGAATTATTTACTTTAACTATGTAAAGCAAAATTTATGCTCGACTCATTATCGTATTTCGTAAGCGCTTTTTAATTCAAGAAAATTAATCAGGAACGAGTTTCTCTTAATAAAATATTTCAAATTTGTTTGCATGCAAATACAATCATTAACTTTTTTTTTTAATTAAAACCCGTTAACTAAATCTCAAAAATTCATTGACAAAAACAATTAAGGGAAATAGTGTCACAGTACCTGGATTCAGTAACTTTTATTACAATATAATAAAAATAACGAAAATCTATCGACTTTGCTATTCAGTAACATATTTTAACGATATTCGCTGTCGATTGGAGAACAAAAATTAAATCACCAGATCAAATTCACGAACACACGACTTTAGATGCCGCTAGCAGCATTTGTAGCCTCGTTGCCAGCTACTTAATAATTTTTTTTGGAGATGGCAGCAGCACCATGATTTTCAAGTACAAATACATAGTCAGTATTGCCACTTTCATAAATATTACGATTTTCGGTTCGTAAAAAGTTACCGAATCCAGGTACTGGTCCTTGTAACGAATATGAGATGAGGTTTTAGAGCGCAGACAATTTTATCAATTTGTTGAGGAAAATAAAATATACGAAAATAAATTTCTGTAGGAAAAATTCATCCAATCATAAATTCCTTGCGAACAAAAAAAAAAGAGTATTAAGTGCAGTGATGCCAACTCTTGGAACATCAAAAGCACTATGAGCATATAAAAATTGTGTAAAATAGGGTAAAAATTAAGTAAATCGCGGCTAAGAAAGCACTAAGCTTTTTAAACAAATAAGTGCATTTTAACGCATCTTTTGCTGCTCTAAGCCACCTTTTCAAAGCTGGATCAATCTCACACACAGAAAAAAATATTACTGCAATAAACAACTTTAATTAAAAATGAAACAAAAAATCAATTAAAAATGTACTTAAAACAATTAAACTTTTGTTTAAAACTAAAATATTCTTCAATAAACAATTTTAATTGAAAATAAAACCAAAAATCAATTACAAATGTTATTGAGTGCAATTAAACCTTGTAGTTAATTAAAATTTTAAGCAAAAGTGTAATTGACTTAAATACATTTTTAATTGAATTTTAGTTTTATTTTCAATTAAAGTTGTTTATTGCAGGAATATTTTATTTTTAAACATAAGTTAATTGACTTAAGTACATTTTTAATTGATTTTTGGTTTAATTTTCAATTGAAGTTCGTAATTGCAGGAATATTTTTTTTGTGCAAGCTTTTCTATATTTTTTTTAAATAATATGTTTTGTTAAAAAGCTTTAACAAAAAGTGAATGCAAAATTTATTTTAATGAAATATGATTAATTTTTTTTTCTAGTTTTTTCATAAATTTGAACTAGTCACAAACTCACGTCGTTTGACTCTGTTCACGTATGCGAATTTTAAAAGTAAAATCTTGCTTACCATGATTAAAAAGAATTTTTTTACGGAATTAAACAATTTTTTTTTAAATTCTGGAAGCGTTTGCGCTGATTTGCAAAAATAATACGCAGTTGATAAAAAAAAATATGACATTTGCTTAAAGAATTGTAGTTAAATTGTTCAGGCAAAAATTTTTAATATTAAAAAAGCACTGAAAGCACTTGTTTTTCTAAAACGGGTATTTAACAAAATTTCGCGTGCCTACGAGTATTTAGAAAAGAAAAAAGCACCGAAAAATACCCGAAAAGCACCAAAATGGCAAGACTGATTAAGTGGCATCACCGCATTACTGAATATCATTGGGGTCGTACAAGTAAGGAAGATGCCGAATGTTCTTGACAGCCAATTGTGGTCTCTATATCCACCCTTTTATAATCACCCTTATTTCAGTTGTCGACATCGGCGTCACATCAATACAATACCCAAAAATTGAGGCTTGAGAGCAATTTTGTGCTGTTAACAAGGTCTAGAAAATAGCATACTCGTATAAACCTGCAAACAGGAATCAGTTGTTTTAGACAACGGTATTGTGTGAAAGTGACGTAGTTGTCGACAACTGGAATAAGGGTGAATATGTAGATTGGAAAGTAGTTTAACTACTATTTATATTTTTGCAGAGTTTGTTGCTTTTATTTTGCTCAACACTGTATGTACCCTGTACCCTGCAGAAAATTTGGTAACAATTGAACCAAGGGTACTCGTCGTATGACTTGAGAAAATGGGAGTGTTAAAAAAAGTAGGGCGTAGTGTATGGTGAAAAGAAGATAAATCGTGTAAATGGTTACATATTCACCATTTCCGTGATGTATCTAATATATTGAAAAATGCCAAAATCTTGATTTCAAAAAAAAAAAAAAAAAATAATGAGTTGGGTGGTACCTATGTATATTAAGGTAACTATGTCGTTTAATATTTTCTATACGCTCCATTACGTTAATTTCAAAGCAAATTTATCAGAAAATGTCCAACCAAATTCTTAAAAAATAAATTGGAATTATATAAAATCTACCATAAAGTAATTGAGAATTACTGAACATCTTAAAAGCTAAAAAACTTCAACAGACATCAGAACATGCTTTGTCACAACTCGTTTTAGTTATTGGGACTCGTGCTAGTATTGTAGCTGAGTCCAGAACCTGTCAAATAATATAAATATATGCTATTTTTTCTTTGGATTTTCTCTTCTTTTGAAGCTGAAAGCGGGATTTAAAAATAAGTATATTTTATAAAGCGGGTTGTGTAATATGCACATATACAGTTTCGTATGTACTTCAGATACACAGTTTTCACAGTTTCTAACATTAGAAAATGTTATTACAGGTAGGGCAAATTTAAAATTTTTTGAAGAACTCCTGAAAACTTGAACTTCAAGAAATTCTGAGTGTGCACGTTTTTATAGGACCACTTGGAAATTAATCTATTATACGCCAGCATTCATTCCCAAAAAAAGTGCGTATCCATCAGAAAATGCCACTGGTAATTTACCTAAGGTTTTTACCCACGAGTTTGCCTTATAAAATTCAACTTACACGATAGATATCTAGGCACCAATAGATATCTACTTGTAGAAATTACGGAGCTATCTAGTTCAAATTCATGCTTTTCAGAAATAGATTTAAAATTTCAGATTTCAAAAGTATATTAAAAGTTTACAATCTAGACTGAGGATTGAATTTCTACTAGTTAATCAGCCAATGTATCTAAGTTAATTTAAGCTTCATTTGAGTTCGCTAGCATCAATGTGGTGTTTCCACATAAGCCGGTTAAATGTTACCTGAACACATTTTTGTTCCTTTACTTTTATTCTCCATTAGTTCATCCATAGTTCAATAAGGCACTATTACGAATATTATATATTATATGTACTACGAATATTTTTTTTGTTTAGTATGTCTATATAAGAAAGACTCCGCTAGGGCATGTATTATATATTACGAATATTTTTTTTAGTATATATATAAGAAAGACTTGGCTGGGAAAGACAGCGAATCGATATAAATGGACCGTCAAGTCACTCTGGAACAAGTCCCGTAACTATACTTAGATATTAACCTAAGTTTAACAGGTGTTAATACTTTTGAAATATGAGTGCCTCTGTAGTCGAGTGGGTAGTGTGCGAGTCTGTCATGCTCGAGGTTGTCAGTTCGAGTCCCAAAAATAGATTATAATTGAATTTGTAACAATAAAAACAAAAATTATAAGTTTTCATTGTTACAGTTGAGTGTCGGAATGACACTCAATAATTTATATTATTCTACACCGAATAGGTCACTGTGGGATAGTTCAGTGATAAGTCAAAAGGCGTATACAAAGTATCAATTAACCCCATCCTAGGCCATCCCCATGTAAAAGTGACTGGTGCGCTTTATAGGAAGTGTTAGAACTCGGACTATCACTTAAAGATCGATCACGTGATTAGTCTTGTGTCAGTTCCATTTCCAGCAGGGTAATTATGTGTGTTTTGACAAAAGATAGACAGATGGATAGAAACAAAATTTTGTGATAAATAAAAAAAAATATGTGATGAAATCAATTTAAATAATTTTCTTTTTTTTAATTTACATTTTGAGTTGATTATTAAACAAATGCGTAGTGTTATGTAATCGTTAAAAGCCCGGCTTAAATTTATATGCAAATGAGTTCAATGGGATATTTTTGTTAATGAAACATGTTCTATACAGCATTTTAAAATTTTATTCTTTCATTCTTACATACATACATACTACATTCATATATGTACTTAAAATATGTATATATGTTTGTGTGTATATATATGTATGTATGTATGTGTGTATACTTGGTTAGAAGGCATTTAAGTCATGGCCCACACCAGAGAATGACAATGAGTACTCAAAAAGAAATATAGAACGTAATTGTAGCGCAAACAATTCGTACGCTCACATAATTTCTCTCAAGCAACTAGGTCAATAGTCGATTCCAAGAGAATCTCTACTTGGTTTTTGCGAAAAACTAAAATACGCTACAACTAAAAATAAAAAGGCACATACGTATCAAACGCATTGACTCTCTCTCTCTCTCTCTTCCAGTCTGAGCATATTTATATTCTGAGTATTTACATATATTGAGTCGGTAAAAAATACGCTGATACTCGGGATATTTATTCATCAGTCGCCACTGTATACAATCATATGTGTATATAAAATGGAATGGGAAATGTGTTCGTGTGTGTGTGTGTGTAAATAAAATAGCTCTGTATATAAGCATTTGTAGTCGATTACTAGTCAGAGTATTTTATATTCATGGGTGTGATTATAGCTCACACAGCCTATAAATTTTAGTGTCGCTTTCGAATATAGAGAGAGTTGTTCTCAATTTTGATTATTTTTACATATAAACACACATATATATATATATATATATATATATATATATATATATATATATATATATATATATATATATATATATACATGTAACTTAATGTGCGCCTAATTCGGAGCATTTTAAGGACCTCGTGAGATAAGAAACTGATTCATTTTGGGTAGATTTTTAGAATGTTTGAAGGTAAAGTTTTCAAAAAATTTTTTTAATAAGAAATACATAGTTTCTTAATCAGGGCAAAGTTCAGGTTTTTTTTTCAATACTTATTATAGAATGTAATATTTAATTAATGTGTTTTTCTTAAGAAAGCAAGAAGTTAAAGTAGACTTAATTGGGGGAAATGCCAAATTTTTCTGTGCCACCTCAGAAATGACTAAATCGATTGAATGCAAAATCTAATTTTAGATCTTAAATTCAAAATTTAAAGTCGCCTGCGCGAATTTGTGTTCATATATACACGCATTAATTTTTTATTATTAATTGCTAATAATATGCTCAAATCTGTAAACAATAAGAAATATTTAAGTTTAATAACTTGTGCTCTTAATTAATTTTCAAAATGACAGTTGTGACAATTTTAATTGAATTTTTAAACACATTTAAATTTTAATTTTTTTTTTTAATTTTATTTATTCAAAGTAATCTTAAGAATATATGTATTTATATTTAGAAGGTTAAAAATAAATATAAAAGTGCCTTTTTTTAGTTGGTTATGTTAAGCCTATAGAACACACACACGACATGTAAAAAGTCTCACGGCGTGTGGGTATTGTCAGATCTGGCAATGTGATGCCAATCTTTTTGGTACAAAAGATCCATCAGGTGTCGCAGTGCCGGTCTTTCGACCAGATCTTCCCCCTATTCTATGTGCTGCCAATGGTCTGACAATTAAAAAAAAATTGCCAGCACAAGGCAGATTGTCAGTTCAAATAAAATAAAATAAAATCAAATCAAAAAACAAGCTTACAATTTATTGCACAAATAAAATTATTCCTCAAAAAATGTTCAAACATACGTTTGTTTGAAATAAAATTCAGGGCCTAATTTTGCAATGTGTTTGTGTTTTTGTAATGTTAATATTTTTTCCATACAAAATTTGTCAACGCTTAGCCCTTAGGCCCTTATGCCGGCCGTATACTACACAAGTTCAGTGCTCAAGTCTGGCACTGCGTAAAGTGAGCTTGTGACAACACACTATACAAGTAAACTGTACATTTTTTATTTTAATTCGCCATAATGCTGGTGATTATTTGTATATTTCTAGGAACTCTGTCCATAATATTTGTTCTGCGCTCATTTCTTGCTGTGAACTCTTAAAAAATCTCAAAACAACTGAGCATTTGCAACATACACTACACAAGTTCACTGTACAGTTTTCAAACTTGAGCAAATATCAAAATCATTTTGTTATTAACTCTGCGTAAATAGCACAACCACCCCCATACACTACACAAACACACTGTACAGTGCCAGACTTGTGCAGTGAACTTGTGTAGTGTATGGCCGGCATTAGTTTTAGTAAATATTTTTTAGTGTTTTAGTAAAATTATTTGTTTCTATTTAATTTTATGCAAAAAAAAAATTATAGAGTGAAAAATTCTAGTTCATACAATTAATATAAAGTAACATTTGCAACAAGATTGTTTAGAGAAAATTTTTGTTTAAATATGGAAATGACATACTGTACAGATAAGCTATTTCATTGACTTGTTTTTTAATTTCAGTAAAAAAATTATTTGAACAAAACAATTTATTAATTGAAAAAATCAGAGTTTTTTCTAAACAAATTATTAAACATTTTTACATTTTAACAGACAAATTTCTTTGTAGGATCTAAATGGAACAAATTATTATTTGATCCAGAAAATTTTGTGTTTCAATTAGAAAAATAATTTTTCTGTAAATATTTTCAGTGACAAAAATTGCCAATTCCCAAGGGTTTCATGTGCAAATATTATGAGGAATATAATTGTCGATTTCGATAACGAGCTGGAGCGATCACATTTTTTCAGTTTGAGATTATGGAAATCGATATCGAACAATATTATAACATTGTTTGCTAGCGAATGTCCTAATCTCAAACTTGAAAAACGTGATCGAATCAGCTCATTATCGAAAGCGGTGTTTAGACCGAAATTGTCAATTATGAAGCGTCTGTGGTTGTGCTAAATATAATAAATTCCATAAAGTGCGACTTTGACACGCGCATGAAGGGTTCCGTAAGGCACTTGTTTCTCTCTGGCGATTTTTTCCGTTTTTTTGTTACGATTTTTAGCGTTTTGACGCTTTCTTTAGTTTTTTATATTTACTTTGCAAATTCTTAATTCAGCTGTGTGAAAGACAGAATGAGGAACACTATATCTTTCTGTCTTTCCTCCAGCTGAATTAAGGCCTTGCAAAGTAAAGTTTGCGTGTCTAAAAGGGGTAAAAATTTTTTTGAAAACTGTTTAGAAAAATAGCTCGCTCATTCTATCTTATTATGAACGAGTATTATGTTTTCCTTTTTTCAATTATCAAATAATTTTTTTAAGTATCTATTAAATATATTGTAAACACTACGCTGACAACAGCATCATAAAACTATTAACACTTGTGTTTTTATGGAGATAAAAATAAACAAAGTTATGGCATAAATATTTAGAAAAAATAGATGTAGTACTATTTGTCGGCAATAAAGTTAATTCGCATTATTGAATTTGTTCATCTAACGCATTTGTTTTAATACTCTCATTTTTATATCTAGTATATTTTTATGAACGTGACGCAAGGAAAAATTAGAACAAATAAAATTTAAATTAAGTTTATTTAACAATAAAATTAATTCAAAATATTTGCCTCTTAAGATAATAAAAATTGTTCTATTGTAAATATGTACAAAAGTATAATTTGTTTGAAGATAAATTTCAAAAGACAGAACCGAACAGAAACCATCGCGTTTAAACAGAGACTCTGTTGTTAACATACTAACAGACCTCGGTGAAGCATTAAAATTAATTATTTTCTTATAAAATGGGATTAATACTCAATTTTTTTTTTACAAAATGCCTACAAGGACATGCAAATGTCACAGCTTAAATCGCAGTCATAAAATATGGATTTATGTTATTTTTTTAAATTGTAGTTGATGGTGAGAAAAATAATATTGGAGGATACTGCTGGAGATTTCCATAAAAATATCTAAGTCGAATACATAGTTATATATTTTTTTTTAGAAATTACAACGTTATGAAATAAGCAGGCGATGAGCCGAAAATAACTTGTGGAGGGGATTCCATCAGTTCATCGTTGAAAATCATAACATTATACTAGTGTTAAAATTGCGCCGTAAGGCTCACAGCCGGCTCAACTTCAAGCTGTCGCCGATGCATGCTGCTAGCACCGGCTCCAAATTGCAGCCGGCTAATGTTTTTTGTAGTGGCAAATTTTTACCACATCTTACAAATTATGAATTTTTTTTAGAAATATGTCTTATCTTATCTAAATCAAAACCAGCAGCTGTAAGTATCAGCCGGCTCAAGCCGGCTTATGAGCCGCCGCCGACTATTTTTTCCTAAGCCGCCGCCGCCGCCGACTTTTTAAGGCGGCTTGTTTCTCTGATGACTACATTAAATTAAATTCATGTTGCTTCAACTTAAAATAACTTTGATTCAACATGGTTCTTAGTGTTATTCCAGTATCGAATTTACGTTGTTCCAACTTGAAACAACTTTGCTTCAACATGATTCTTCATTTTGCCTTAATATTACGGGAATAGTAAATCAACATGAAATAAAGTTATTTTAAAAGGAAACATTTTATCTGGAAATTACTCCAAATCAATCTAACATGATGCACATATAAAGCGAAATCATTGCCGAAAAAAGGTTAAATTAACCTTGTTTACGTAGATTTTAAGTTCAAATTTTTCTGTGTGCATACACACATTCATATGTTTGTATGGATAATTTTTAATAATTTTATTTTGAAAATCACTGAAAAAAAGCCGACAATGAAAGCAACAACATGTTTTACGCATTTCAAATTAGCTCTGAAAAGTCCAAATGGTTGTTAAAATTATATGCAAATAATAAATGAAAAAAATAAAAAGATTTAAATAACAAATCCATATTAATCATTTAGGTTTTATTTATTTGTTATAAAACTTTATGGCTGCTAAATGGTTATTAACAAACATTATTTGATTTATTATCCAATTAACACCCCACTTTCGATATGATTCTTTGCATTTGTTTTATTTTTTTAAAATTTATTAAACATTTCAGTAATTCACTCCTTTGTTAATATTGTGTTGTTGCTTTTCGAAATTGTGAATTATAATTAAAATCACATACAAATTAACTCATCATTTCATCGTGAGATCAATAGACTTGATTTTGAAGAATAATAAAAATAAATTTCTTTATTAATCAATTGATTTTATTTTCTGGCTAACGCAAAAAAAGCAACTGAATTTTGCATTTAATACAATAAAAATTAATCATTAAAAATAATATTCATACAGAAATATATATATATATATATATATATATATATATATATATATATATATCTACATAAAGGCAATCTCTATTTTATGTATAAATGCAGGCCCATTTAGTATAACGAAAAATTTGTTATAGCGCAAAGTTTTGTTTTAAGTGTAAGTAGTTATGAAACATTACAATAATGAAGTCGGTTAAAAAGAATGACAGCAATTGGTTTTCAAATAAGCTACCAAATGTGTACAACCCAACGGCACACATTTATCAAAACATTCGCTTTATAAGATAGTAAATTTTACAAATATGTTGCTAGAGCAAGGTTTTATTTATTATTTATTTTTTTATCCAGTATAAAATTAATATAGTATTCGCTATAAAAAATTTAGACGTTCCTTGATTCGTATTTATGTTAAAGCGAGATTCGTTATACCAAGATTTGCCTGTACATACATACACTCTCATACCAAACAATAGGAACAACAATTTACAAATAGTCTAACTAATTGTATTAGACACTTAAGGTTTTTTACTTCTATTCTTTTGTTAAGTGACTGCATGTTATAGTGCAAATTCACCCTACACTATGATAAAGGGTGTTTTTTTTAGAGGTATAGAACTTCGAATTGAAATAAAACACAAGAAAATCGTTTTAATGTCCATCAATTTGGCTTTATTGGAAGGATAATTTTATGCCATTAATGTTTAAATATGATTTCGGGCATGTGGCCGCCGCGGCTGGCTCGAATAAAGCCAATTCTACAGGTCCAATTTTCAACCACTTTTTCGAGCATATGGGGCCGTATGTTGGCAATAACGCCACGAATGTTGGCTTCCAAGTCCCCTAACGTTTCTGGTTTGTTGGCGTAGACGAGCGACTTCACATATCCCCAAAGAAAATAATCCAATGGTGTCAAATCACACGATCTTGGTGGCCAATTGACAGGTCCATTCCGCGAAATTATGCGCTCATCGAATGTTTCCTTCAATAAATCGATTGTGACGTGCGCTGTGTGGCATGTAGCGCCGTCTTGTTGGAACCACAACTCATCCACATTCAAAATCTTCAAAATCTTCCATAAAGTTGATGGACAAAGCTCCAATTGCTGTGCACGGTGGCGAATCGATTCATTCGGGTCCTCTTCAACACTTTGCTCTACAGCGGCAATTGTTTCTTCGGTGCGCACTGTTCGACGTCTCTGCGGATGCGTATTATCACATAGAGTAAACGTAGTGCGAAAACGATCCATGGTTAACCGAATTAATTGCTCTGATGGACGATTATGTCGACCATAAAATGGACGGAGCTTGCGGTAAACTTCGCGAACTGAACCATTATTTTCGAAATAAATTTGCACGATTTGCAAGCGTTGTTCTTTTGTCAACCTGTTCATGATGAAATGGCAAACCAAACTAAATATTAATCACTTGACAGCTGACAAAATGGCCGCCAGTTAAAAAAGTGATGCCAACTTAAAGTTCTATACCTCAATAAAAAACACCCTTTATAAAGGTGCTTAGATAATATTGACCTGCACAAGACCATTTATAAGACCTTTCAAGACATGCGACATTTTTTAAACGCTTTACTACAGCGAAATATTCTAAAACAAACGCTAAACAACACTGTTGGCAAGATTTTTTTTTTTTGAGTTATTTGTCTTGCCAACAGTGTTTTTTAGCGTTTGTTTTAGAATATTTCGCTGTAGTAAAGCGTTTAAAAAATGTCGCATGTCTTGAAAGGTCTTATAAATGGTCTTGTGCAGGACTTTATTAGATAACACTATGTGTTAGTGATAATGCTTTCTTTTTAGTTAATTTCTTAGATTGTAGGCTTACTTGAATAGATCGGTTTTTTAATTTTAAGAAATTCAGTTACCCCCTTAAACGATTTTTGGGAACCTTGTTTAACAAAATACGTACAAGTATATTTTTAAGTTTAAAACGGGTTTAAATAGAAGAGATGTTAGTCTTTCTTTAAATAGTTTTGTAACGACCAATAATGAAAAGAAATATATGTATATGCATATATTTATTCCTTCTACTTCTGCAAAGCAGTATAGGGCCGTAAGAAATACGAGTATTTATCTATAATATCAGTATTAATAAATAAATAAATAAATATTTTGCAATTTTTGCTTTATCATTCGTTATATCCAGTATACAATCAAGATATTATTCGCTATATAAGATTACACTGTGATACACAAAAAATATTCAGGGATTCTAATGTACCAATTCTATTTTGTTGGAGTCCATGGATGACGAAAATACCGTTGGTTTTTTTAGGTCACTTCATAAACTGATTTTATAACGGTAAATGTAGTGAAAAACGGGGTTTCTTAGATTTTCAGTTGTAACTTCTTTGTTTCCCAACGGATTTCTTTTAACTTTTCGCTGGTTAAAAGGCTCGAATATTATCTTTCAATAAAGATATATTTTTTGTAAATCGACTAAGAAATGGCTAAGTTACAGTCGTTGAAGTGTACAAAAAATCCATTAAAAAGTATTCTTTTGTAACTCATAAGCAACTTATAGCCTGAGGAAAACAAAAGAATACTTTTTTAATTGGTTTTTTGTACACTTCAACGCCTGTAACTTAGCCATTTCTTAGTCGATTTACAAAAAATATATCTTTATTAAAAGATAATATTCGAGCCTTTTAACCAACGAAAAGTTAAAAGAAATCCGTTGGGAAACAAAGAAGTTACAACTGTTTAAAACTGAAAAGCTAAGAAACCCCGTTTTTCACTACATTTACCGTTATAAAATCACTTTATGAAGTGACCTAAAAAAACCAACGGTATTTTCGTCATCCATGGACTCCAACAAAATAGAATTGGTACATTAGAATCCCTGAATATTTTTTTTCTCAACTTTTGTAGCACAGTGTTATTTAATGTAAAAAATTTGGACGTTCGTTATAACGGATTTTCGTTAAAACGAGATTCGTTATACGGAGATTTGCCTGTACATAGAAAAATTCCCGTTTAAATGAGTTCCGTATAATTGCGTTAAAAGAAAAATTATTATTATTTTTATTTATTAACATTAAAAAAATTGGTATCAACTTAAGTCAAAAGTAATACCCGATTTAAATTAAAATTTTGAAAAAATTTGATTTTTTGCCGATTTTTCCAAAAAAAAGTTAATTATTTCGCTATTTTAAAGATTTAGCAAAAATTCTAACCTCATATTTTTACTTACTCAAAAGGTAATACTATAAGAAATATTAGAAAAAATTATTTTTTTTTTCCAAATTTTCGTTGTTGAAGGAACCAGATTGTTTTGAAATCGACCTATTTTTGTTAGAAATTCCAAAGCTAGAAACAAAAAAGTCATCATGACGCCTTAGGCCAAGGCCACGCAATGAGCGGCAAAGTGGTGAGTGAGCGGCGGCTGACTTTTTTAGATTTTGGATAGATAAAATATTAACCTGCAAAAAACTTTTTTTTTTTATCAGATCACAAACATCAACTTGGCATCGGTTTTAAGTTTTCTTTAACCCAAGATTGGTCACTTTGGGGCTTTGTGGGTCCGCCCCCTTTAAAGATATTCATATAGTCCAAATTCCACACTTAAACTCTGTTACACCTCCTCAAATGCTGTATGAAAATTTTATAACAATCAGAGGGCCTGTTTAGAAATTGCAGAATTATTACCATTTTTTTTAGCAACATACCCCACTATGTATCGGGTACTTTAGGCCCCACTAGGCACCAGAAGGCACCGTCGGATTCAGCTACAAAATTAAGACCCCATTTATGACAGCAAACCTCATGTTGTGCAAATATATCAATTAAAGAAAAAACTTGCAACCAGTCTACTATACATATTTACCGAAAATTTGCAGATGAGAAAGTTGTGCCCGTTTGGTCATAATAAAACAAAAACAGTTTCATCTGCTGTGAAGGTCATGTCATCTGTTTATTAGGATGAGCGTTTAATGCTGGGAACACAACTGGGACGAACGACGAGTTTTTCGTTGCGAAGTTTCGTCATCAGAAATAAAACAGATTGATGCATATGAAAATTAACACAACACCGCCGTCGAACGAAATTCGTCGTGCGTAACGAACTCTAAGATAGATTTATTTCTATTTTCTATTTTCTCTCTATCTTTGCACACACAATAACCAACTTTATCAATTATAAGAGCTGAATTTGATAAGTTAAGCTTCACATAACGAATTTACGCAGCGAATTCTTATCGACGAATTCGTCATTCGTCCCAGTTATGTTCCTAGCATAAGTCATTCCGCAAAAAGGCCTGATTTGGCAAAGAGAAACTGCTGTTTTTGTTTTATCATTTTAGAAAAAATTATAATGAGTTCACAACATTTTTATATGATTAATTCGCCAATTGTAGGGTACTACTTAATATAATTGCTTAATATAAATAATAGAGCAAAAATTTAATTTTTTTCTCAAAATTAATTGCTTTAATTAATTTTAATTTATTATATGCAGTATAATAATATAACTTTTCGTACAAACTTACATACGAGTACATATGTATTTATTTATTTTTATTGATTTTTTAGATTTTGTAACAATTTTTTTTTCTAATGAGATTATTTAATTGGCAATTGAAAGTGTTGACTGATTTTCCACTTCTATCAGTTGTTAATTAAAGCTTAAAGTTTTTGTTGTTTATTTGAAAATTGTTAAGCATTTTTTGCTTCAAGACTGTTGGCACCATTTAAAAACATACATACATAAGTAGATATTTATTTCCCTTGCCAAGTAATAAGCATAAATTTAAATTTTATGTTCTTGAAAAATTTAAAACATTATTTAGAAGTTAAATACGAATTTAAAGAGCACAGATACTTTAGTCAGCGTTTAGACACAAAAACATTTGGAGGGGAAACATTTAGTTTGGCAGCAATTTACGGGTGGGGAAGAGAGAATAATTTTTGCGACACGCTTTGTTTTCATATTATTTGGAACATATACGTATATAAACATAAATCATCGGTTGGTTATTGGTTTGCTGCAGTCGTAACGTATACTGTGCCGCAAACCAATAACCAACCGACGATATGCATGTATGGTTGGTATTATCCAATAATATTGGAATGTCGCCGGCAACATTTTCGTGTGTGTGAACGCGAAGGAAACAAGGAAGGAAAATAGAATTCCAGATGTTTCCTTCCAAATGTTCGCCCGTCTAAACTCGGACACACAGACCAAAATGTCTAATGTAACCCTTTCTGCACCCAACGGAGCACTATTAATCATTTAAATGCGGCGAAATCTAGCAAATGGGTTGGAATTCGCAAAAATTAAATAAATATTACAGGAAAATTCCTGAAACAAGTGTTTGTTCACGTTTCACAAAAAAAAATACGATTACGATTTGCAGTGATACAAAATTGATGTGCTGGAAAATGCAATCACAAAAAAATTTTGCTATTTCATCTCGCAAGCAAAGAATGAAGTGACTTATAAGTGAACTTGCATATCGTCGCCTCAGAATTGGTTTAGCCCATACGCCACAAAGTTTATTTTTAAAATTTAAAGTTAAGGTTATAAAGAAAGTTGTTCCCTATGTTGTTTCTACTTTTTATGTGTCTGTATGAGTTTTTAATGTCTGGGTTGCTAAAACTTTAGCTAGGAAGATTACAACAACTTTTTAACAGAGTAAATAATAAATTTATACTGCATATCAATAATAAATCATATAGTTTTTCTCTATATAAGATAAAATAATAATATTTAAAAAACGCTTTTATGCAAGCTATTCATTGAAATTAAAAAAGAAGAGAGGTATCTTAGGATACCCGGTTATAGCTATGCTGCTTAACTTTAAAAAACAAACTTAATGTATGATGACGTAAAAGTCGCCGCAAATATTTCAAAACGTTTCCATTTATTTCCCATTATTTTCTTTTCTAGCGGCGCACGATTAAATTAATGTATGTATTTTATGTGGCCGACGATGTTTTCTGGCTTGTGTTCATGTGCAAAAGCAATTCAAAATTTGGCAACCCCTCTCATTGTTTTTGTTTCACTCACTTCAAAAAACGAAACAAAACAAAATCAAACAACTTGTTTCGTTTATTTTTCCTACTCTGGTTTTAAGAACTAAAATTTAAGTAGAAAGAAATCAAAACAAAAATAAATGTATAACCGTAATAGTGGCGATTATTTACGCTACCAAAATCACGTCCCAGCTCCTTTGTCGTGACATAAATAGCATAGCTATAATAAAATCCTTAAAGGATAACACTATTTTTTTATTTTTGACAATTTACCCAATGAGCCCACAACTTGTAGCAGTATGATTGTTTTAGTAAAGAAATGTCAATGTATTGAGTTACTTGCACTTGTACTTGCATGTGCAAACGGTAAGTTGCGCAAAAGCATTTGGATCAAACACTCAATACCGCCACTTTATACAAAAGCAAAGCCGTATTCAGAAAACATTTTTTTAGAAAAGATTTACTAAATAAATGCAAATTTGTTTTTTAAATCTTTTTTTTTTTTATAAATTCAAAATCTTTTTTATAAGAAAGCCTTTTATATTAAATGTAATTTTTTTAAGCACTTGACTCAATCCTTCAGCAAATTTTTAACGTGCTACAAATTCTCAACCGCATCCATACGTATAAATAGAATGTGATGATAGACTGATAAAAGATTCTTCCTTAGCTGGAAGTTTGCACGAATAATTTTACAAAATGTTTACCAATTTCTTGAGAAATTCAATTAAAAGTTCAATCAACTTCACTCGACTGAAAAGAGTTATTGAACTTTTAGAAGATAGTGTGAGTGTGTGTTTGTGTTTGTGCATAAGCTTGTAAATAAGGACTAATAAATCAGTGCAAGTTAATTTCTATTTTTAGTTTAATATGTTTTTAAACTAGTAAACCAATAAATCAATACAGTATTTAAAACACCCTCAAACGCGTAAAATTAAAACTAGCAATAGAGACCATATCGCTCATTTACTTAACGAAAGTCATAACACAAAAAAAACTAGTTTGTGTATGATATTTTTACACAATATTAATAATGATATGAAAATTAATTCTGTGTCATTAACTTTGAGCAAATGTGTGACATGATTTTGTTACGTACAGATTAGAGATGGGCGTGTGTCGAATTTTTCCAACACGATGCGATTCGAACACAAATACCAAGATCTCTAAGAAGTACAAAACACGCACGCTAAAAAAGTTCCCCACACGAAACTGCACAGCACGCACGAAATCGAATTGAATTGAATAGAAAAAAAAGCATTTTTTGTATTCAAAAAGATAAACATTTTTCTTTAATTTCGGAACTTTAAGCTCAAAGCGAGCGGCCTACTTACTCACTTGAAATATAATTGTGCAATTTTTCGTATTGTACAATAATATCGCCAATGTGTATGTCATATTCGAAGGTGGCACAATATATTGGCAAATATTTAAATACTTTTCATTTTTATTGTACAATCAAGACAATTGTGTAATGTGGTGGCGACATTGTTCAATGTTGTTTACTTTTTCACTGTCAAAGAAAATATTGTGCCATTTATTGCGTATTATAGGTAAAAAAGACAATAATATGTACAACAACATATGCAATAATATTATATAATGGATGGGCCGCTTAAGAAATCCCTACACTATCAATAAATTTGCTGGTTTTGCGCTTTTGACGATATAAAATATTTTATTTTTTCTTTATTGGAAACTCATGCATACATTCGAGTATTTTAGAAATATAATCGTTTGGTGTTTTATCGTTTTAATTTTGCTCAACACGACAGGAATTAAACAAACATGGTCCGTATTACGCGCCCATCTGTAGTACAGACCATCATCCTTATTATGAATAACATCTCCCCGGGATGTTTTCCCTATTCACTGTTCCCCCATTTTAAGAAGTCATTTGCAAGCTTTCAGTTAAAATAAAACAACAGGAAACAAAGTATATCTTAATTTAAAAAATTCGTCGAAGTTCTCCACCAAATTTAAATTTTTTGCTTAATTTGCTTAAGATAGGTGGATTTTATTTATTGAAAAAAAAAAAAAAATAACTGAACTCCTTGGGAATTATATCCCGGGAAATATTTAGAATTGGGCTGCATATGTTTTGCGTTGAAAGAACAGTCAATTTTTTCTCCCAAGCCTTAAATTTTTCTTCAAATCTTCTTTCCATCTGTTTGTTATAGCTATGCTATTTATTTCACCATACAGGAGTTATGACGTGATTTTCGTAACAAAAATAATCGACACTATATATTCAGTTATAGATTTATTTTTGTTTTGATTTCTTTGTACTTAAAAGCAGAGTACGAAACTCATCGAAACAAATAGTTTGATTTTGTTTTGTTTCGTTCTTTGAAGTGAGTGAAAAAACAAAAACAATGAGAACGATTGCTCAATTTGTTTTTGTTTTGTTTTTGCACATCAGCGAGCACAAACCAGAGAACACAGCCGATCTGCTGTAAGCCGGCTAACGGCCGTCACTGGCTACAAACAATACATTAATTTAGTCGTTCACCGCTAGAAAAGAAAATAATGGGAAATAAGTGGAAACGTTTTGAAATATTTCCAGAGAATTTCATCACATTTTTTATTTCTTAATATTGTTGCTTTTTTGTTTGTGCAAAGAATTGATAGCCTGCTATAAAACAGCCGATTTTTGAATTTGATCTAGTGCTGCCTCAATATTTTCTTTTTAACTATAATATAATATGTAATACGAAAGTTTAAAATGTTAATATTTGCCGCTAAGATAGAAATTGGACACATAGTGCAAAGCAATTTAAATGGGTTTGAACATCGGCGTGTGTCAAAACTCAACCAGTGAACGAGTACGACCTAAGTCTAGTGTTAAGGTTTAAAGATCAATCAAAACAGACTGAATAAATGTCCGTCAATTTGACAGAAATAGCTTGAACAATATGGCCGTTAACAACTATCGAAAGTTCGAAAGTCTTTATTGGAGGATACTATACAGACATATACGAGTACATGTGTATATATTTATATGAAAACTCATATTTTCACTGACAATTTAATTGTCTCTCATAAATATTTTCAGTCGGTCGTCCATTGTCTGCTTTAATGTTTTTAATACATTCACTGCTGTTCTTCTTAAAAAAATTATGCATAAATAATAAATAAAAGTTTTTGCGGTGAAAAAGAGTAATAAAGAAGTGCAGTACAGAACGAATTTAAATGGGCCAAAACTAAATTGACAAAATACTCTTCTACGTACTTACAGACATACATTGTATATGTAAAAGAAAATTCATAAATGCATAAATGACAGTCTCTGTATTGTCTGACCAACAATTTTTTGTTTGTCTTTATTACATACATATGTATATACATACATATGTATATTTTTTTATACCAAATTTTCCTAAATCCCATTTGGGACTTAAACAACGAGGACACACATCATACATTTTCTCTTTGTAACGAGGTGATAAGGCTTTACAAAAACATTGAAAAACACAATAATATTAATGCATTATTACTGTGAAGTAGAGGTGGAAAACTATCGATAGTGTTACTATCGAAAGTTTTCGATAGTTTGAAAAACTTTATTGATATATCGTTTCAAGACTATCGAAAGCTAGAAAAACTACCGATATATCGACGATACTATCGTGATAGTATCGAAGTTGTATGGTTCTCGTATAATGTATATAATTATTTACACTAAAAATTCAAAACAAAATATTTTTAAACAAAACAAAATAAAATAGAAGTTTATTCGTCTGTTCAGTAAATAACAAAACTAAAATAGTTTTATGATAAATAAGTGTGATCAGTGGAATAAATTTTCCGTCATCCAGCTATTTTTGTTTATAAAAAGCAACATATTTTCTATTTTTTGCCTTTAGTGGTGTACCATTTAATATCGATAGTGACTAAAAAATATCGATTGTTTTCAAGTATTAATCGATTGCAGAAATAAAACATCGATAGTCACAAAATAAATTAACTATCGATACTATCGATAGTGCCATCGATAGTTTTCCACCCCTACTGTGAAGAATTTGTATTTGTTGTTGGTTAAGCACGTCAGATTCGAAATGCATTATTACTTTATTTTTTATTTCCACATAGTACATATCAGAGAACAGAAATGAGTAGTGAAAAAGTGAGTAGAGTTGAATCATGACTTATAATTTCTTGTACTTATGCGCACTCATACTTATTGCAATGATGTCTATGAATCATATTCACTCGAAAGTTTGAAGTGCGCATCGAACTCATACTTGGCAACATTTATGATGTTGTTAATTTCGACGCTCCTTAAATCAATGCATATGGACGATGGAAAATAAGTATGATTCACAATGCGAACCTCGCATACGAACATTAAAGTTATCATTATAAGGTTATACATATACATATTTTATTCTGCACTTTGTATTACAATTTGTTTTACATTATTGATATTTTCCCTTTTTAAAATGAATAAAGATAACTGAATTAGAGGGGGCTCTAGCAGAGATCGGCACTTTCTAATGACAACTTATTAAACAACATCTAAAGCAACTTCAATCTGCATGTGTATATATACATACATAAGTTAACGATTTTGTCAGTCTTTACTATATTGATTCGGACACTGAAAAGTAAATAAAATAACTATACATAGTGGTAGTAAAACAAATTTTAAAGTATCTGCAAGGAACCTAAACTAATTACACAACTGCATTTGTGCATAATATGCAACATATCACATAGCTTTGTAAGACTAATAAGTGACCATGTTTATGGTTATATTAGACTTTCATATAAAAATTCCTAATATATAAAATATGTTTAATTAAATAGAAAAAAACGAATTAGTTTTATTTAGATACGTTTTTTTTATAAAAAAGAAAACAAATTTTCCAACCCTGGAACCATATTTTTGATTTTTCTAATTTTTAATACTAAGTTATTCCTTTCTAAGAAAAAAAAAATAGTTTTATTCAGTTACTTTTATATAACATAATAAGTTTGAAGTTTTCCAGCTCTGGAGCTGTGTTTTTTATATTTTTTTAACTTTTGATACCGAGCTTTTCTTTCTAAAACCTCAATTATATTTAATTTCTAAAGGAAAAGAAAAGATTAATTCACTTTGGTTTCTTTTATATACAAAAAAAAATTAATTTTCCAACCCTGGAATCATTATTTATATTTTTCTGATTTCTTATACCAATCTTTTTCTCTCTTAAATACAAAATATGTTTAATTTATAGAGAAAAAGAAAAAATTAGTTGCAGTATGCTGCTTTTAAATACCAAACAAAAAAGTTCCTAAATTTTATTTTTCCAGCTCTGATTTGGATTATGCTAATTTTCAATACCAATCTATTCGTACTATTTCTGATACATCAGTTTAAAACCGAAGTCGCTTGCTTTTCTCGGAGCTACCGAAAACCGATTTCACGCACAGACAAACGGACATCGCTTCATTCATTCATTCATCTTCCCTATTCACAAGGACCCATAATATACATTAGAGATCCACCGAAGGCGTTTTTTTTTTGGCCGAAGCCGAACTTCGGCTAAAATCCTAAACTTCGGCCAAAACCGAAGCCGAAGCCGAATGTTTTAATTTTAAAAATGATACTTACGTTTCATATGAATTAAGAAAAAAGTTTGCTTTTTTGAGATCACTGAAATAGCTGTAATATCTATTGGATAGATAACAAGAAAAATAAAACTATTTTGCAATTTCTAGATTGCTTTTTCATATGATCACTCACAAGAACGTCCAAGTAAAAGAAAATAGAAAGCAACAGGGTTGTATTTCAAAGCAACCCTTTCAAAACGTTAAACACAATAGAAACTGTCGGCGAGCAACGACCAAACATAATTTTATTTTTCAAGCTTGGAATGAAAAATATTCGGCTTCGGCTAATCGGCCGATTTTTGCCATAGGCCGAATGTTGGCCGAAGGCCGAAGCCGAAGCCGATTAATCGGTCGAACTCTAATATACATATCATTGGTCACAAGTAGAAAGGCCCTCACTCAAATAAGCTTTGTAAAACTGCTTGTAAAATCGTTATTTTTTGCACTATTGCAATAAATTTTTGTGACCAGGTGTATTTGTGTGAAATTTATTGAAATTACATTTGTTGAGTTATGACGTTCTTTGAGTAAACGAGCGATATACATATATTTATATATACATATGTATGTATGTATTTAAATAAGTGTGCATGCATTTGCCCAGCGGCGAACGCTGCATACCACATTACATCTCTTTAATGATGTTTGTCATACTTTGTGTTCAATGAATGCTAGCTTACAAAGTGTACGAAAGTAAGCTAGATTGTATTCGAACTGCCCACTGCCAACTTAAAATGTATGTTAGGCAATACTGAGCTTTTATGTTGATTGGATGAACACTTCCGTATCTCGCTTACTTTGTGTGCAAGTGAAAGGCATTCACTCCACAAATGCGGCAATGCATTTGAAAATGTATACTAGGTACGTATATGAGGTGGTGTGCATTACTGTCTTACATGTGTGCATCGAATCATCGCTTCTGTAATCGAAAGTTTCGCCGCTGGGTGGTGAACTGGTACTCGTATTTTATGAGCATTTTAGTTATCTTTATTGTTGCCTTAGTTGAATTTTTTTTTATCAATGTTTGCATTATACTGACAGATAGACCGACATGGCTTTGTTTTATTATGGCCGTGGGAATTTCTTTTAATTAATTTTTTTTTTGTACATTTTATAATTTAACATTTTAAAATTAAATTTAAATGCATATTTGCGTTGGCGTCATATTTAAATATGCATGCACACCCACATGTTTGTTTAATTTATTATTAATAGTCATTTAATTATTTAAATGTTAGCTTTTAATGATTTACTATTTCGATATTCTTTTGAAAATGCTTTGCACTAACAAATACATTAATCATCATAATGATCAAGCTGTTCAGAGCGCAAAGAAACCGCAAAATCAAGATTCTTATCAGAGGAATTCCATACTTGACCTGATACTGGCAATTTTGCTTTCAACTGCCTGCCAAAGTATAATTCAGATGGAGCAAAACGCATATCTGCTAGCGGTCTCGTAAAGGAAATCTGTGCTAAAAAATTATATTAATCGTGTAAATCTTTGAATGCACCAAAGTTAGAATAAGTACAAAATTAGCAAAAATATTAATTTAAATTGTTGTCCTATTTCTTGTGTTTAAGCAGAATTTAGAAGATCCGCTATGCGAAAAAAACGCGTACGCACAATAGTTAGAGGGTTCAAATAAATATCCAAAAAAAATATTTCTCGTAGGAAACTTTCAAATTTTCAATTCAAGGTCAACATATATGTAAGTGCTTTTGTAAGAAATTCAGATCGTTTCATTTTCTGACCATCAGAGTTTCTTCTGTTTTATAGGCAACCTGCCTAATTGGCAACAAAGGGTGTTTTTTATAGAGTGACACAAGTTTAAATCATAATAAAACAAGGAAATATGTATATTTTTAATATCAATGAAACGGGCTTTATTGTAAAGAAAATTTTATGAAATTAATGTTTAAATATGATTTCTGCCGTACGGCTGGCGCGTAGAAGGCGCAATCTGGAATACCAATTTTCAACAACTTTTCGCTGAATTTGCGCCCGTTATTCTCCGATTACTCTTCGAATGTTTATTTTCAGGTGTTCAATTGTTTGCGGTTTATCAACCTAGACACGTGGCTTAACATAACCTCAAAGAAAATAATCCAATGGGGTTAAATCACACGATCTTTTTGGCCAATTGATTGGGCCTTTACGTGAAATTAGTTTTTCATCAAAAGTTTCTTAGAGTAAATCAATTGTAGCGCCTGCTGTGTGGTATGTGGCTCCTCCGTCCTGTTGGAACCTCATATCAGCAAGATTAATGCCCTGTAATTATGGTACGAAAAAATTTCGAATCATGTTCCTCTACCGTTCACTATGCACAGTAAAATTGTCACCATCATAATTTTTGAAGACATACGGGCCAATGACTCCGCCAGCCCATAAAGCGCACCAAACAGAAATTTTCTGTGGATGTTATGGTGTTGCGACAAAAGCTTGTGGATTCTTCTTACTCCAAATGCGACAATTCTGCTTATTTACGTACTCATTCAACCAGAAATGCGCTTCATCGGAAAATAGAAGAAGTGCACGATGTGTTTGACGAATATGACAATTATTTTGATTAAAAATTTCAACAATTTGCAAGCGTTACTCTGGTGTAAGTAGATTCATAATGAAATTTCAAAGCAAACTAAACCAAACGCAACTTTCACCTATTAAATGGATGGTCACATAACGTAGTGATGCCAACTCAAAGTTGTGACACTCTAAAAAAACCCTTTATTTTTTAAACTTTGTGTATGGGGAAAAATTACATGCAAAAATGTTGCCAAGCAAACAATTTGCCTGTAAATCAGTTGGCATCCTGTTAAGCACAAACGAAAATTTAAGTGTTCAGTAGACGATCAAATAAAACCATCAATCACATAGTTTTGTGCGTGTAGTTGTGTTTTTGAGGCTACGCCTTCGCGTCGTCATCAGTGATTGATGAGAATCAAAAGATGGTAAAATTGAGCTTTCAGTACAAAAAAAACTTTCAGCAAATTGTAATCCGATTCACATATTCCTCTTGCAATAAAAGTTGCGTATATAAAGCTGAAATCAGATGATGTTCATCATCAGCGTTCTTTGTAGTAGTGACCTTCAAAAACAGCTAGTTGTTCCGTTCTAATACGTATTTGTCAGAATATTTACAATTAACTTTGGTGTTATTTGTTCATTAATAATTATAACATGTAATTTGGCTTGCATTAACAATATGTACAACAAAATTATACATATATGTATATAAAATACATAAATATATAAATACATCCATACATATTGTTACCTTAATATAGAAAGGTCTTAACTCATTTTTTTTTTAGTTCGAGATTTTTGCATTTTTCGGTAGGGCCTTTCTATATTAAGTTAACGATATATACTTATGCAGTTAAAAATAGAAAAATCGAAACGTTCGTACGTGCTATTCAATCCCAAGTGTGTAACAAATTATTTTTAAATCCAAATACGTTCAAAATAAAAATCTAACATACATACGAGTACGTTCAAGATTTTGATGAAACATACACACTCCTCTGTTACCTTTGTGTCAAACCTGCCTTATTTCATTCTAATTTTATGATCAAATTGCCATTTGTGTCATTTTCAATCACATGCAGCATTTCATGATAATTTATGATTGAACTTTTACTACTCGTGTGTATGTTCGTAAATATGTAAGACATTCATTCTCTGTCAATAGCAGCACGAACGTGTCATATTTTGAAATACCTAATAGGTCATCAATTTCATAATAAAAGTGTCCTTTATGTAACTCCAACGAACTGAAAAAGATAAAAATAAAAAAATAAATTATTTATTCCAACTGTCACTTAATATTATTTATTCATTCATTTTCATTCTCTCATTGGCCATATATTTAATTCACTACCCCAGTTTATTCACATTATTGGTTTCAGTTTTTATTGTGACTCCGTTGTGCTGGTACAATGCTATTGCATAGAAGTGTTGATCAAAGGACTACATGAAAAGAACCTTTGAAAAGTGTAAAAATTTAAATTTGCGGCAGGACCACGAAACAATACAACAGGAAAATAGACACAGATCCATGTATGTGTGTATGTGTAGATGAAGTAAAAATAAGACTTAACCATTTAATAGACATTTAACTAAGTTAACACTATGCATTGTTTGAAAATCTTTACAATTTCATTTCAAAATAAGCAAATAAGCGCTAACAACAGCATAAACATTCAAAACTACTGATTAGATTTATTTAAAGGTGCTTCCAAAATGCACTCAGAATTTTAATTAAATAGAAAACCCTTGATAACCAAGTTCGTTGTTTTGTTTTTAATTGAAATTAATACAGTAAACACTCTACATATTGTAATAAATGTAATGATGTTTAAAAATTTTTCTTTATAGAGGTTTGTTTTATCAAACTTATTTTTATTTATTTATTTTCAAAATAAAAAATTAATTCCTGAGCTCAGCTAGGAGCTCAAGGAATGTTGATTAATAATTAATTTTAAAATAAAAATACATTGTCTTATATACTAGTTATGAGAATAAAGCTTAACCTATCTTAACATAAGAGGGAAAAGAAAAGGTATATGCTTAATAAGCAAATTGTTCCTTTTAGTTTCCCACGGTAGGCGTGCGGCGTGTGTCTCATAAGAAATTTGAAAAACATGGATTTTGTATTGTTTAAATTTATTATATAAACACATGTGGTTATTAATTATGATTCATTCAAATGCATTATGCTGCGGCCTTCGATCAGACTGGTGAGTGTCAAATAACATTTGTACAAAATACATACATATTTACGTTGCAGTCTGTCTAATGCATTTGCATGAGTGTCAAATGTCCAGCGCAAAAATAATTTCAATGCCATTGGATGTTATGTATATTGCGGTCAAGTTGACTTTAAATGTTTACTACGCAATGTTAGTCGTAGTGATAGTTAGAACACGCTACAATATGCTCAATTCTACAGAATGTTACGTACGATGTCACGTACGTTAATCAATCAATTAAGCTTGTGTATTTCAGATCAGTGCGGTTAGATTTTTCCTTAATTGATTGGTCAACGTACGTGACATTCTGTGGAATTGCCCAAATGTATTGCTATACAGACTTTATCCTATATAATCGAATAATTAGCTGTACCTGTTGTGCGTTTCAGTAACTTTTAACGATCCGACAATCGTAATTTTTGTCTATACATTTTGTCGCTTGCAATAACGATTGTGTGATTTTGTAACTTCTTTTTAACGATAGTACGTAGCTGATATTTTCTGTTGATTTTTGTCGATAAAATTAACAGCACATGAATTATTGTCGCTTAAATAACGACACAGCTAACATTAACCTACAGCGAATATCGTTAAAAATGCTACTGAATATCCAATTCGATAAATTTTCGTTATAATAATTTTAACGGTACGATTATCGTTAAAAAAAAAGCACTACTGGATTCGATAGATTTATCGATATATTTATTCGCTTGCGTTAACGATAATGTGGTTCTGTAATCTCTTTTTTACAATAGTGGGAATCTGTGTCTTACTCGCGATTTGGCATTAAAAACTAAATTAATTTGGGCTTGTTATTAGGGTTCCGTACACCAAAGGTGAAAAAGGAACCCTATTGTTTTCGCTACGCTGTCCGTCTGTCCGTCTGTCCGTCTGGCCGTCTGTCCGTCTGTCCGTCTGGCCGTCTGTCCGTCTGTCCGTCTGGCCGTCTGTCCGTCTGTCCGTCTGTCCGTCACAGGGTATTTTCTCGAGAACCGTAAGAGCTACGGACCTGAAATTTGGACAGAGTGTGTAGATCCTTGGCCGCTACAACAACAAATACATGAGAGTTGGAAATTAAAGGGTGTGCCAAAACGAGCAACGAAAAATGTTAAAATCCCATGTAATATACATACAATTGTATGTATAAGCACTTGAAATTTGTAAAGTTAGTGTATTTTTATACAGACTACAACAATTAACACTAAAATTTAAAAAATTTTAATTAGAGGGTGTACCATCAGTTAATGTAATTTCGACTATGTAATTTTGATAACTTGCTGTATCTTGGAAACCGTAAGAGCAAACTTCTTGAAATTTTCAAAAACGGTAAAACAAAAAAATCTCAAAATTATAAAATCGCTAAACCGAAAAAAAAATCGCCAAAATCAAAAAAAAAATCGCCAAAACGAAAAAAAAGCACCAAATTAAAAAAAAATTTCTAAATCGAAAATAAATCGCGGAAAACCGGAAAAATCGCCAAAATGAAAAAATCGTCAAAATGAAAAAAAATCGCCAAAATGAAAAAATCGCCAAAATTAAAAAAATCGCCAAAATTAAAAAAATCGCCAAAATGAAAAAAATCGCCAAAATGAAAAAAATCGCCAAAATTAAAAAAAAATCGCCAAAATTAAAAAAATCGCCAAAACGAGAAAAAAGCGAAAAATAATAAAAAAAAAATATTTCAGCTTAAAAAAGTAAAAAAACACTGTATTAAAAAAATGCTCAAAGCCAACGTACGGAACCCTTCGTGCGCGAGTCAAAGTCGCACTTTACTGAATTTATTTTAATTTATTTACTTTAACCGACATCGAATATAGTTAAAATATTTCGATATATAGATATATTATATCGATAAATTTTCGTTATATTAATTATAACGATACGATTATCGTAATAAAATTTATTGAGGGCAATTATGAATTAAATTCCGTGAGAAATTTTTCCCTAGGAATAATTAAAACTAATGGCAAGCGATAGGGAAAATAAAAAAATTCTAATTGCAAAAATGAGAAATTTTTCGCGGAATTCTATTCATAATTGCCCTGATTGAATTCAGGTGCTGTTGGTGACATTAAAAAAAATAGTACCCGGTAAACTTTTATAAAATTTTGTGGCGTTTTATTTTGTTTTTTCGCTTTTTTCTCAGTTTTGGCGCTTTTCTCGTTCTTTGGTATTTTTTCGAGCTAAGGAGACGTTTTTTTAGTTTTCCGTTTTTTTATTTATGTAGATTCTTTCGGTTTTTGGCGATTTGGTGTAGTTTTAGTTATTTTTTAGTTCTGACGCTTTTTTTTTCGTTTTGTCATTTTTTTCGATTTCTGGCGATTTTTTCGTTATGGCCATTTTTTTTATTTTGGGATTTTTTAGCTTTAGTGTGTTTGAAAATTTCCTCTTAGAATAAGCCTCTTACTGTTTCCTAGATACGAGTACAAGATGCAAGTTGTCAAAAGTATTTGATCAACATTGTCGTGGAAAATTTCGGAAATTAAAAGTCGTGAAAGATGTTTGCTAAAGGAGAAAACTAATTTTAGTATAAATGCCTTGTATTTTGTGACAATTTTTGGACACCTTTTACAAGTATCAGCCACACACCATAAACAACTAGAAAACGAGTCAGGTTGGTGCCTTCTAAGTGAAGGAAGGCAGTGTCATGCAGTCATTGTTTTAATCTGTTGCCTATATGTATGTATGTTCACGTGAAAAATTGCATACTATATATGTAAATATTGTTACCTTAATATAGAAAGGCCCTAAGTCATACTTTTTTTCAAATTGAAATCTCAAGAGCCGCCGTCGACTTTCAATGTAAAATCAAGCCGCCGCCGATGCATGCGGCTAGCATCGGCTAAAAATTACAGCCGGCTAATTGTTTTTTGTAGTTGCAAATTTACACTAAATCTTAAAAAATATATGGTGTTTGAATTTTGTTTGTAGATATGTGCTTAGAAACCGGCTCAAGCCGGCTTATAAGCCGCCGCCGACTATTGTTTTCTAAGCCGCCGCCGCCGCCGCCGACTTTTTAAGACGGCTTGTTTCTCTGCTCCGCATTTTTGGATACTTCTATCGAAATATGTGTATGTACATATAAAAAAAACTCGATTTAAAAAAAATAATGAGTTAGGGCCTTTCTATATTAAGGTAAGTGATATGTATGTATGTATGTATGTAAATATGATGTATTTAGGTACATATCTCAGTCAATGGCATAAAGTACTTTTTCCAAACACAAACACACATTCAGACATGCTGTTATTAAAACACAAGACGACACTTTAGACAACATGGGGTTTTCTTGCTTCATTTGGTTCAGATATTGTTGTAGTTGCTGCAGTTGTTTTTACTGCAGACACTTGCTACTGAAATTGCAGTTCTATTTAGCTAAATGTAATTTTTTATAGTCTGTAGGTATGTATGTGCTTTAGTATCTAAATGAAAAAGTCAAGAGACACATACAATTTTCTCTGAAAAAGTATAATACATACATACATATGTATGTATGTATGTATGTATGTATGTATGTATGTATGTAAGTATGTATGTATGTATGTATGTATGTATGTATGTATGTATGTATGCATGTACATTCATTATTTTCATGCATTGCTTAGGTATGTATTAGGGTTTGGGATTTCCCGGACTTTTGCACTTCCCGGGAAACGGGAATTAAAAAATCAAGTTCCCGGGAATTCCCGGGATTCCCGGGAAAAGCTAATTTTCTAAATTAAATACATTTATTAAATGAAAGTTGGTGAAATTTCGATTGTTTTATTAATGTAAGCATTCTTTTGAAATAAAAGTTAATAAAAAAAGCAGTTCTAAGACAAATTTTTAAGAATTTTTAATTCAATTTAAGCAAATGGAATAAAGTTATTACACAGCAAAAGATCATATAAAAACCAATTGACGACTGTTACCACAATTAGTAGACAATTTTCTAATAAAACCTACCTTCATTTTAATAAGAATTTGCCTTGCTTGTTTCTCATTCTTTTTGGAAAAGTTCCCGGCGGTTTCTTATCGTTAAGTACAAGCAGGTTACAGTACCATACTGCGCTGCGCCGAACTTTGAATACCCTGAGCCACAGTATGTCTAAGTGTCTTTAATTTTATTTCTCCTAAAATATTTTCTGCAGGGTTTCCATAATAGCGTCTACTTGTAATCAATTTAAGTTTCGTCAACTCAGAGTTTTTACAGCTTAAAATTTTCACTACACTTTTCAAAATTTGTTCACTAATTCGGCGAAAAATCACTTCAAGATCGCTTAGCATCGAATTATTTACTTTAGGAAACGATTATATCATTGCAATCATTGATACTTATACAATTTATTCCACTTTTTTTAGGAGATATGGTATGACCTCAATTTAATGGAATTTTTATGAAATTTCAGACTAGATTTGAATAGCTCACATTTTTATTTTATATTAAAAAAATATGGACATTTTACTTCTTGCTTATCGGAGTCGAAAGAATTCTTTCTTTCTTACAGTTACATTTAAAACAAAAACTCAATTTAAATTTTAAGATTAAAAAATTTCCTTCGAACAAGGTACATATATGTAAGTGTTTAAACAGACGATGAAAAACGTGTCAACGTTCGTGTAAATTTAGTCATACAATCATTCAAACGAACTTTTGTAATATATAAAAAAATAATAAGTTTTTATATTAAAGTAAAATTGGATTATAAATTCTGTATTTTTATGAAATAACATGCACTTTTAATTTCCCGTTTTCCCGGGAAAATCTCAAAAATTTCCCGAGAATATTAGACAGACATTTCCCGGGAATTCCCGTTTCCCAAACCCTAGTATGTATGTATATAAGGGTTTATTAATCTAACTATTATTTCCAGTTCATTAACCTTTACATCGTTTTATTACCTACATTTTTCTACTTTGATAACCATTATACACACATACATACATACATACGAGTATATTTTGTTGCTATTGTTGCTATCCATTGTTCTAGAATAACATGTTGTTAACATTTATAAAGGTATATTGTTCGCTTTAACTTATAAGTGTGACAGTTTTTGCAACAATTTGATGACAATTACTTACCGACACAATTTTGTAATATCAGATGTACGTACGAGTATGCAAATGCATATTCAGAATTGCACTCATATCGGGTGTTTTTTTTTTCTTTATAAGGGCAGAAAGCTTTAAATATGCAAAAAGAAAAACTTAAGCGACATAATTTTCGAACTTAATTTCTTTTTACCAAAATGGATTATTTGCGAGTTCAAAAAAAAATGTATCGGTTAAGTTTTTTTTTTGGCATTTATGGCCCGATATGTAGAAATCACTTCGACAAATTCTATTTGTAGTGGCAGTCGAAAGCTTGGCTTGGCTATTTAACTTGTATAGAAATTTCAAATACAGTGGAACCTCTCGAAACCGGACATTTACCGTCGCGGTATTTTTGTCCGGTTAGAGGTGTCCGCTTATGAGAGAGGTGCCCATTTTTTGTAGTTTATTATAGTTGAAAAATTATATTAAGAGTGAGCTGCTTCAACTTAGATTGGTATAAGTTCAGCTGTTGGGTTTCAAAATTACTTCCAATGTTTTTATTTGTTGGAATGCAACAAAGTCGTCTCCAGAGAAATGCTTCAAACGGGCAATTTGTATAAGCAATGTGGCATAATGAATTCTTAAAATACGAGTACACAAACAACTTTAGATCTTCGCGATTTCACGCAACGAACATTTTTCTTTTTCAAACTCTTTTAAAATTTCCACTTTTTTTTTCTTTAATTGATAAAAACAAATTTTTTCTGTGCTATTTTAGAATATCACCTAAGAAAACAACTTCTTCAAATAAACATAAATTTTTTACGTTAACCGGGGAATTTACCAATATCATAGACACTAAGGGCGAGTTTTAGAGTTCGAGATTAAGATTAGTTTACTTTTCTAATTAGCTAATCCGATCTTAACTTAACTTCACTAATTGATGTGAGTTGAAGTGTTTTTGAGTGGTAGTTTAAACTTCTTATTATGTGTAGTATTACCATACTGAGGAACAAAATAGTGGCAACATTTTCTGTGCAAAAGTCATACATGTTATCAACACAATTTGATTTTTTGTTGCAAGAAGAAGAAACTGCCATATTTTATTATTTACAAGTAAAATATTGCACATGTTAAAGGAAATAGATAAATAGTATAAAATATATATATTTATTTGACTGTGTGTTTGTAAATTATTTTATCATATAGTTTTTACAAAAAGTTATATGTTTCATAAGTATATGTTGTCTATATTAATGTAAGATTAAACCACCACAATTGGCCGCTTAAACTAGCAAGTAAAATCCATAAAAACGACTTAGCCGTTGGCCTTAGTAGCTAGTGTATGTACGTACTCCTCTTATATTGTTGTTGTGTTTATCTTTAATATCAATATTAATATATAAATAAATAATAATAAAATCGATTACCCAAAAATCACAAATAAAGATTAAGGTTGAGAGGTATGTGGATGATGCGATAGTGCACTGCACTGCACTAAGAAACGGGCAGAATTTATGAAAGTAATTTTCGAAGAAAGATTGGCTAAGTGTAATCTTGAATCTTGTAATCTCTAATCTTGAACGCAAAAGATCGCCCTAATACAATAGTATTAGGGTTCTTCATAATAGGAGGAATGGGAAAGGGCAAAAAACTCCCGGGGAATCGCTATTCATAATTGGGCTGAAAATAAACAAAAAAAAATTAACAAAGAATAACTGCCGTATTAAAAAAATAGTTTTGGTTTGAAGTGCACGTTAAGACAAAATTGCCATATAAATTTTACCGAAAGCAAATAATACAAGTTAGTGAAAACTTAGCTGCAATTTCAAAAGAGATCTCGAAACGAAGAGATCGTTGCCTGTCAAATCTAAATACTTACATTGACAATGTTCCATCAACGACTAATCACGGTAGAGCCCGTCACAAATAGCAAAACCGATTTTTATTGAAAGTAATGTCCTTAATAACTACATGGAACATTGGAAATGCAACTTAGATGGCGAAAAATAAAAATGTTCATTAACACATAAGCTTGAAAGCATATTAAAATCAAAAAATTCTGTAAAGTAAAAATATGCCTGCAAGACTGATATATGCAAAAACATGCTTTAAATTGTAAAATATGCTCTAAAGCAGCTACGTCCAATCCATATGCACAATGTGCAAACTTTTATGAAGAGCTTTTTGTGCTTTCACACCGACGAGAGTACAACATCCACAACAACAACACAATGCTTGCTTTTACTTTGCAAATAAATAAGAACAAATTTAAGAGCTTTCAAAGCTGTTTATCTCAAACACAAATATCAATGTATGTGTGTTTGGACGTAGCTGCTCTAAAGTATCAAAATATGGCCTAGAAGCATAAATTATGCTCTAAAAATTAGAAATTAAGCGAACAATATGCGTGTAAGACTGATATATGCAAAAACATGCTTTAAATTGTTAAATATGCCCTAAAAGCGTGAATTATGCTCTAAAAGTTTTAAAATATGCTCTAAAGGGTAAAATATGCAAAAATATGCAAAAGTTCTGAAACGGATGAATATCTTAATCCCGCATTAATACATCACACAAGAAAAAACATGCAATTGCATATTTGCGGTTTCCCTGCTTATAATACAAATGATTAGTTAAGTGGAATTAATTTTTTGGTTTTAAAGGCACTCATTATAAAGTATTCCTCAATGTCACTTTATTTTCGGTTTTTGTTATTTCAGAACATGTAAAAATATTAATAAAGCAAATAAAGTTTATTTATCAAAGTATATATGTATTACGAATATTTCGCGTTTATGTATTACAAATACTACACGTTTATGTATTACAAATATTTTTTTTTTTGTTTAGCATGTATATAAGAAACACTCCCCTGGGACATCTGTTCAGTATAAAGGTTCGAGGATGAGTGAGAATAAAAATAAAAACTTATTTTATTAAAAAAAAAAAACTTTGTTTATTCGGCTCTTCTCATGGACCTCTTGGATGATCGATGCGGATCCCCATTCGGGAACCATTGCCACACAAAATGGTGTCCTTATTGCAAATGTGAAAAATAAATTTAGAAGATTTAGTGAAACCTATTTAGAAAGATTAAATCAATACATCAATCCATTAGGTATTGTAGTTACTCTTCTACCATATCTGCAGAAGAACTCAGAAGTAGGGTTTCTAATTTCCCAGACTTTGCCAATTCCCGGGAATCGAGAAGTAAAATTTTTTATTCCCGGGAAATTCAAAAACATGTGAATTTAATTAAATGACCTCAATAAAAAATATAATTTTATGAAAAAATATACAACATTCAAATTAAAAACAAAACAACTTTATTCGTTCATTTCACGAACAACAATATTTAAAAAACAAAACAAAAACAAATAAATTCATATGCTTTGAGTTATAGCATAGATGGAAATGCCATCTGCATCTGCCAATCTAGATACTATTTCCTATAAAGACTTTTTAGGTTGAAAATATTTCGTAACGCTTCAAGTTGTTGGAGTCACCTCGGAAACCTCTATTACATCTGCCTCTATGCTTATATTATGCATCGTTACAGAGTTGTATTTTTAAGTAATAAAACGATAAACAACAGCAATTCCGGGAATTCCCGGAATTTTTTTCCCGCGTAGAAACTCTACTCAGAATACTTAAAGATCACCATATTTTGGACCTGCGGCTCAAAAATTAATTTACTATATTATTTATTGTTATTAATATATTTGTTAATTATCTTGTTCCCAGTGGAGTTTAACATATTTAATCATTGTCCTTTAATGGACAAATTGTAAATACCGAATTATACATATAAAAAACTGGAGTTTCCGCAACGCTATTTGTGTAAATTGATTTGCCTCCATACGCAAAATAACGGAGAAAGAAATTTAAAAACATTTGAACAGAGAAATAATTTTAATCAGGAATAATTAATTAATAATTCTGTATATCGTCGTTAGCTAAAATGCAAAAAGGCGTAACTAACAAAAAATTCAAAATCCAGTTTTTGATTGATTGTTATGAATGCCATTAAACTTCATGTTTCGACAAAATTTAACACTTCGGCAATTAAAAATAAAGCTTTTATTACACAAAAAAAAAAAAAAAAAAAAAAAACAAGGAGACTTATGCCCTAATTCAGTAAGAAGATTTAGGACGGGTTTGTTTGAAAATGCTTCTGAGTTCTTGTCTTTGAAGTCTCTAAATTATTTTCTTCAAAAATTTTTGTTGTCTTTGACAATGAAAAATATAAATATTATTGCCATGTTTTTAAAACATAAAATTTCAATTTAATTATTATACAATAGTTTGAAAAATATATGAAAAAATATGTGTTGGATATAATGTGTGGAACAAAATCATAAAGCAAATACACGAACCTTCTAGCATAGACAATAAATAATAATCGTTTTAAAGAATCAAAACTGCTGCTTTTTTTCGTCCATAGACAAGACGATACATTCGTCGAACAGAATTAGGGCATTAACTACAAGTTTGTTTAGTTTTTTGCTTCTCCTATAAAATTATATTTTTGTTAGTTATAATACGTATCATTTAAATGCAAGTATGTACTCGTAAATATTTCAAAATTTTGCTGTTGTGTATTTTTTTACGACACTAAAATGTAGATTTAAATATAACGAAAAGAATTTAAATACAACACTGCAAAATATAAGACTATCTATACATTACGGAGTTGCCACCATAAGACAACGAACAGCTGAGATATACAAAATAAGAGATAGTGGAAATACTCTACAGGGTTGTTCGGGAAACACTGTTATCGGTTGGTAAGAAACTTCCATTGCTATGATTTCGACTATGGTATTTAATAAATAAATTCAAATCTATAAAATTTACTATTCGAAATGACCTAATCAATACGGCATTGAAATTCGCATTGTATTTCCAACAACTAGAATTCAAAAACAGCAAAAATGTAAAGAAAATATACTTGTATGTATGTATGTATGTATGTATGTATGTATGTATATCTAAGTATGTACAAGTTTTGATGAAATTTTATAAACCTTTTTTTAAAGGAATTATTAGAAAACATGCGAGTTTTAAACGATTGCATGTCTGAAAATTTTCAATCAAGGACATTTCAAATAAATAGGGAGGCAAATGAATACAACAAAGCAAATAAAAGGGCTAAAAAAATTTAAATGCAATTTATTAAATTGAATAATTCCCATTTGGTAAAATTTCAATAAGAGTAACTTTGCCAGCAGGTTTGGGTACGAGTCTTATAGCGATAAGGCAAAGCATTTATAAAACACGAAAGGATACGAGAACATGGTCACCACGTGTAGCTTTCCTGAAATTAAAAAAAATATTATTGTGATGGCTCACTAGCCCATTCTTTTTTAATCTCATATATATTTTATTTTTAAGAGCATATTTTTTTACTTTTTAGTGCATATTTTCAAGTTTTTAGTGCATATTGAAGGCGCATAAAACACTTTTTTTTAGAGCATATTTCTGGTTTCCCTGATTACACTGTACAACAGCCAAAATAGCCTTTAGATAAAAGTATGCGGACTATATGGATTTCGATGCGTTAAATTCAAATCTGCTGTCAGTTTTGCTCACGTAGAGATTTTTTTTTATGGGCGTGGCTAATTTTGGCCCCTAAATTAGTCGGCCATACTAATATATTTTACTATAACTCGAAAACCGCTATTTCGATTTTAATAAATAATAAACCAAAAGACGCGCCACAAAATTTTGTTAAAAAATATTTATAATCATGTTTTACCTATTTTTTATGGTTTCGAAGTTATTCAGAATTTAAAAAAGAAAAAAGTTTTTTTTATGCAAAAATCGCGTAATTTTTTTACATGAAAATTGCAAAAAAAAAATCAGAAACTCACAAGTTTCATTTTTTTAACATTTTTCTTAAAACCACATATCCTAGGAATAGAACAAGCTATAAAACGTGAAAATCCAGCAATAAATCTTGATTTTATTCACAATTTAAAGCAGGTACCTAAAAATGGGAAAGTTGGTACGATCGTATTTTATTTGATACTGTTTGACATGAAAAAGTACCGTAGTACTTCCCTAAGAAATTTGATAGATACTCTCACGGGCAACTTAGAAATGCAGTCAGAAGACTCGCGCATGCATATATTTTGCCAAGAATTAAATTGTTTTTTCGACAAATAGAAAGAAGCTTTTTTATTAGTAAAGATCTTTTAGAAAAGTGTAACCACAATTAAATATCAATATCAATATTTCATTCAATGATATTTTATGTGGCACAGAAGTTGATTTATTGAAACAAATGTTTTAAATCAGTTTAAAGAAAATTTTAAAAAGTTTATATTAAGTTCTAAGGGCAAAAGTGGACTTTGACAATAAAATGTTAGTTTGGTTTAGTAAGTTTCCCCCTGAAAGTATTTTATCTGTTAAACCAATATCATTATATGTACCACTTTTTATTAAAATGTTACCAGGGAAAAGAAAAAAAGAAAAGAAAAGAAAAATAATTTGAAATATTAACAACCAATATAGAGCACTGGCTTATATAAAAACGCATTAGATGAATACATGTTTCCTGATATATCGAGAGTAGGTTACGGAATTTTATCCATGCCTCACTCCTCTGTAAATGTCGAAAGGATTTTCTCTTACCAAAATTTCATGAAAACAAAATACAAATCAACAGCCATCGTATTCTGTAACTCGCTAAAGCTAAATCTAATTTTCGGCTACGAATGCAATTTTCAAACGGGTATTGATAAATCAGGTAATGGCTTAAAATGTAATTCGCCGAAATTTTATTGCTTTATGTCATCGCCAAAAATTTTAAATTTTCTATTTGTTCAACATTTTAGCGGTCGAATTTAGCTTTAGCTTTAGCGAGCTATGGTATACGGAGGCAAGCTTTATGTTCCAACAGTATTAAGTCTAATCCAGGCTACACCTATTTGTATATTTGTACCTATGTGTTCCTTTTTTTTTTGTAAATGAATTTCTTATAATTTTTTGTTAATAAAATTTAAATAAGAAATATTATAATTTTTGGTACTCTCGGGATCAAAAAAGTACTAAAAAAATTTGTTTTTGATACCGAAATGCAAATCTCATTTCCCATCACTGACATCTGGTAATGCTATTGAAAGGGCATTGCGGGCAGGTAACAGAACTTTAAATTGTGAATAAAATCAAGATTTATTGCTGGATTTTCACGTTTTATAGCTTGTTTTATTCCTAGGATATGTGGTTTTAAGAAAAATTTAAAAAATATGAAACTTGTGAGTTTCTGATTTTTTTATTGTAATTTTAATTTAAAAAAATTACGCGATTTTTGCATAAAAAAAACTTTTTTCTTTTTTAAATTCTGAATAACTCCGAAACCATAAAAGATAGGTAAAAAATTATTATAAATATTTTTTAACAAAATTTTGTGGCGCGTCTTTTGGTTTATTATTTATTAAAATCGAAATAGCGGTTTTCGAGTTATAGTAAAATATATTAGTATGGCCGACTAATTTAGGGGCCGAAATTAGCCACGCCCATAAAAAAAATCGCTACGTGATAGAGCAAAACTGACAGCAGATTTGAATTTAACGCATCGAAATCCATATAGTCCGCGTAATTTTATCTAAAGGACAGCCAAAAAATGTTATTTTGTTGTACAGTGTTATAAGTCTGACTACGTATTAAAAGCCAACATATTATTGCTCATACATATGTAGTTATGTATGGATGTATGTATTAGAGATCAACCGAAGGCGTTTTTTTTGGCCGAAGCCGAAGCCGAACTTCGGCTAAAATCCTAAACTTCGGCCAAAACCGAAGCCGAAGCCGAATGTTTTAAATTATAAAAATGATACTTACGTTTCATATGAATTAAGAAAAAAGTTTGCTTTTTTGAGATCACTGAAATAGCTGTAATATCTATTGGATAGATAACAAGAAAAATAAAACTAGTTAATTTAATTATTATTTTTCGAACTGTATTTGTTTCTATATTCTTATGAATTGAATAGGCTAAAGTTCGTAACGCTTTTTAAGCCAAATTACATGTGATAATTATTAATGAACAAATAACATCAAAGTTAGTTGTAAATATTCTGACAACAACACATAGTTGAACGGAACAGCCAGCCGTTTTCGAAGGCCACTAAACCTTCCTCATCAGCGTTCTTCTGTGTTTTGGTCCACTGTGTGTGGTGTCAGTTGATGTAGATGTCTGCCTTATATACGTAACTTTATTGCAAATGGAATATGTGAATTTGTTTGATTCATTGCATTTCAATTTGCCAATGTGTTTCGTAATGTATACGCAAGTTACCATCTATATATATATACCATCTTCTATATATATTACCATCTTCTATATATATTACAACAGTCTTACCATTGTCGTTTTGTTCCTTACTAACTATACACAAATACAGTTCGAAAAATAATAATTAAATTAACTAATTAATAGTCATTGGCTTGTGGCAAAAATTAAAAATATACTTAATAGTAACAAACCAAAAAAGTTTGTCTTAAGTAGAACAAAAATAAGCAAATTAACAAACATGTGTATAGTTAGTAAGGAAAAGCTATGACGTATTTAAGGATTTTAGTTAGCTTTATAAAGTTGGGTTTTTTAGTTTTTTTTTTTTTTTTGTCTAGCACCTGCTGAGTTGCTTATGGGCATTTCCAATACATATTTCCAGCACTTAAATACATCAGTATATTTTACTTTAAATCGAACTCCAGATGTATCGTATTAAATGATGAATTGACACAATGAATTACTTTTTGATTATAATCAAGACGAATATAATTTAAAGGGAGGATGGTTAGATATGGCGATTTCTCTGCAAACAAAATAAACCTAAAATTTTCGAGAAAATGAATTAATATTTTTTGAAGGAGTAGTTTCGAAAATAAACCCTACCAAAACTCGTCTGCAAGAAATTAAAACAAATTTGATTTTGATGATTTTTCTTACATATACTCGTATTAGTTATAGTAATTAATGCAAGTTTGGATGAGAAAAATTTACAAGAAATAATTTTTGGGCGATTTTAATTTTATTTTTGGCGATTTTCTGTTAAATTTTTATACGACTATTTTATAGAAATTTGTATCAAAAAAAGTGTTATATAAAAACAAATTTATATAAAGAAAAACTACATGAAATTGGTTTTGGCGAAATCAATGTGTCGAAACAGGTCGTGAAAAATGTGAAAACCCTGTTTAGAGGTGATAACAATTCTATAAAATTACGTAAAAAAATTAAGAATTTCTCACATAAACATTGTAATTTCACACTATTAATAATTATTCACGAGGAATATATTGAACATTTTATACCTACATGCTTACATACATACATACATATGTACATATGAACTAGTTATATGCGTTTGTAAGTAAATGTACACTGATTTCTCGATCTACGTAATAAGATTTGATTAGATTTTTCCTAAGTTAAAGTATTTTTATAGCGCCTTTTATTAGTCAACATACGTACATACATACATATGTATGTATGTATATATGTATTTATGCTTGTTTCGTTCGAAAACATTTGCGTCAATTGCAAACCCAATATAAAAATAAAATTTTTTGCTCAAGATTCAATTTAAAAAAAAAATCGTACATATAATATTCCTAATCGGCCATGTCACAGAATTCAATTCTGTTCGGAAACGAAAATTTTGAACACACATCAATATATCGAGCGCTAGCCGCAGTATAACTCAGCATACTAGCGCCCCCAACAGTCTGGACATACCTGACATATGCCCGTATTTTAGTTTTTTTTTAGACACCATCTCCTACAAAAATAGGGTGGATTGAATTCCGTTGAAAAACATTTTTTAGAAATTAAACATTTTTGTAGGGGAACTCCCTAATCGCGATGGTAGTAATTGTATAAAAAATATTATTTTGTATGGGAGCACCTTAGTCGCGGTCCAGACTTGCAATTTTTGTTGCAGCAATTCTTGAGTATGTGTGAGAGTGTTGAAATAGAAATATATTCTTTTTGTATTCCTCTCTCGCTCTTTTGCACTAAAAAATTAAAACAAAAATTGCAAGTCTGGACTGGGAATTAGGGAGCGCAGATAAGTGGCTAGAGTGTTCATAAAAAAATGTGTGGGGTGGAGGGGAAATATAGCGGTGGTCGGTCGATGAGGACCCATTTACGTCATCCCACGGCCGTAATTTTTTGGCGCATGCATTTTTTTGACGACGATGAGGACCAATTTACCCCCATCCCACCCTCGTAATTTTTTTTTATAAACCTTACAAAATTATGGTCTAGCACATCCAAATTCTATTGCTAAAGATTTCCATATAACACTATTCCAGCCCTAGGTACATAATGCGTTGTGTATATTGTACAAGTTTCATTTCAGCCATTCTGAGTTGTATGAAGATGATGCCACACAGGTTGGCAACCTATAAATATATTTCATTGCTTAGTTGCCAACCTATTTGGTAACCAGTGCAAGCAATTCGCATATAAATATCTAGGTACATTTAATGTTTATTTTTTCTGCATACTGGCCAATCTCGGTATAACGAATTTCGATTTAACAAAAATCCGATATAACTAGCGTCCAAATTTTTTACATTAACAACATTAGCATTCCTTATATCTATATTTTATAAAACGAATCATAAAGAAAAAATCGCATAATAAAAAAAGAAAATCTTACTAGGAGCATAAATATTTCTAAAATTAAGTTCTATTTTATATAGTAAATGTTCTGATAAATGTGTGTTCTGTATAACGAACGGCAAAAAAATATTTAAAAAAATCTACAGCAGTTTGATGCCGTCAGTTTGTATTTGAAAACAAATCGCCGTCATTCTTTTTATTGTATTGTATCATGTCTACCAAGGCAAATTCAGTATCAGGTGACCTTTTCCGCCCGGCTGTTTATCAGCTGTTGGTGCCAAATTGAGCAATTTGAACCACAATGTATAAATTTGCTCAGAAATCTTCTGACAGATTAGTTTTGTAGCGCAGCAAACTACATGTTGTTTTTTTGTGGAGTTGTATTGTTGTAGGAAAGAGGTCACCTGATACCAGTGTTGCCAGTAGATTTCTCGAAAAAATACCTACACATGCTAAACCAAATCCGATTTTTCCCTATACGTTGAAAAAATTTCCCCTACAAAAATACCTACGCATTTTTATCATTAAAATAGATGAAAACCATTAGTTATAAAAAATATGTGTATATGTTTATTAAAGCTTTAGTAAAAAAATAAGTAATACAATACAACTTATTTGAGTTTGCGACTTACTGATTGGAAAATATTTCTGTTTCACTAAATGCGGTAAAATTTGTAAACAATTAATACTGATGTTTCTTCTTAAATGAAAATCTTTCAACATGGAATGATATCTTAGAAAAAGCATTTATCAAAGCAAACTCATGTACCGGGTGGTGTCAAGTTAACAGCTGTTTTTTTTTGTAGGAAGTTTGGTTTGTCAAATTTCATTGCATTGAAGTTTGATATGTCTATTTTCATTGCAATAAAGTACTAGGCAGATTTTGTTCTTGCAGGCTACACACCACCTGATATATGAGTTCGCTTTGGCCTATACATGCATACATATTAGTGTCGCCAACTTTTTAAACCACAAACAACTCTGGAAATATATTTTTAAGCAATTTTAACGAAAATAAACTTTTTGAACCATTTTGAAAAAGATAATATTACAAAAAAACGTTATGTTTGCATTTATTTAATAAATAATGCGACTTGACGAAAAAATACCTACATTTTGGGGAATATAAAAAATTTGTCCGATTTTCCATACGCTCCTATTTTAGTATCAAAAATACCTACATCTCAGGATTTTCCCAACTTCTGGCAACACTGCCTGATACTGAATTCACCTTTATGTCTACCATAGAAAATAATTAAAATAACACTTGAAAAAAAACTGCGATATAACGAATTGTTCGGTATAACGAATGGGCTTGACATTATATCGTTCGTTATACCGGGATTTGCCTGATTTGTGTTTTTATTAAATGTTTGTTGTTAATATAAGTCAGCTAAATTAAAAAAATATGAATATACATACATACATACATACCTATGTATATTTACATATGTGTGTGTGTGCTATATTTTCAACAAAAAAATAATATTTTAACATACATACATACATATGCATGTATGTATGTTGTTACATTCACATGCTTGTAAACACTTGCGTACATACATTAATATATTTTTTCACCTGCTATCAAGTGTTTTTTATTCACGGAAAAATAAAAATGAAAACGCCAAGAATTTAACACACCAGCAGCAGTGCGACACACAGCAAATGTAGAATTCTGAACGCCTGGTAGTAGAAACTAACCAATACTACAACAAAAATTATGAAAACGGAACCAACCAAACCAATAACAAACAAACAACAACAATAAGTTTGAAGAAAAACAAAGAAACAAACAAACTACATACATATTTGAATGCACGTAAAGAGAATCCGAAAGAAAACTTTTGTTTAGTAAAGTTTTGTTGTTGTAGCTTGCTTGTTGCTGGAACCAGTGTTGCCAGAATTTCTAAGGATAAAATTTGTAAAATTCAACAATTTCACGAAAAAATCTGCAAAAACTGCATTTTATTTTTAAAATCTTCAAAGCAATTCTTTAAACAACTTTTTTTTATATTTAATTCAAAAAATTTACATAAATATGAATGTACATGTGTAACATACATATATATTTTTTCATTAACCCATATTCATAAAATTTAAACTCAGTTTAAAATGTATTTTATTTAAATTTTTTAGAAAAAATTTTATTAAAATAAGTTTCAAGCACATTTATGACGTGTTTAACAATAACGAAACGAAACTTTCGACTAAAAATTTATATTGAAAACAAAAACAAATTTTCATATTTTATTGTTGTTTTCAATACAAATTTTCAATCGAAAGTTTCGTTACGTTATTGTGAAACAGGCCATTCATTTTTTTACGAATATAAGCGTTTCATGTTTGAGGAATGTGCATTTCGTTTCTGCTTAAGAAATTCATTAGTAGACTTCAACCAAAAAATTCTTGAAATAAGGTAATACTCGTAGAATTACCATCAAAATATGTTATTAAGAATTACATACACAAGCGTAATATTCATAAATATTATTTTGGTTCAAAAAACGTTTAACGAAGAGAGACAGACAGACATACATACATACAGACGGACAGCGTAGCGAAAACAATAGGGTTCCTTTTCAGCTTTGCTGTACAGAACCCTAAAAAGCAACTATCAGCTGGTAAATGGGTGCTCAAATAAAGCAGTGATACCAATTGAAAGTTGTGACACTCTAAAAAAAACATGCTTCACGTCGTTTTGTTAGCCCCCTTGCTTATTTTCGTTCGCTTTTGAGATATTTAGTTTTTTTTAACTTATTTCATACTGTGGGAACGCTAAAAATTTCCACTACATATAACAAAAATCAAAAAACCTAGTTGAGCGTGCTTATGAAAAACTCTTATGCCCTAATTCTGTTCGACGAATGTATCGTCTTATCTATGGACGAAAAAAGAAGCAGTTCTGATTCTTTAAAACGATTATTATTTATTGTCTATGCTAGAAGGTTCGTGTATTTGCTTTATGATTTTGTTCTAAACATTATATCCAACACATATTTTTTCATATATTTTTCAAACTATTGCATAATAATTTAACTGAATTTTTATGTTTTAAAAACATGGCAATAATATTTATATTTTTCATTGTCAAAGACAACAACCGTTTTTGAAGAAAATAATTTAGAGACTTCAAAGCCAAGAACTCAGAAGCATTTTCAGACAAATACGTCCTAAATCTTCTTACTGAATTAGGGCATTAAATTCGAAATTTCAGCCATATCACTCCAAACGTATGTCTGAGTTAATATTGGCCTAGAAAGTACCTCAAACTAAAAAAGTAAAGCAATACCTAAATAATTTTTTTTTCATTTAGGGGAATAAAAAAAAAACTTAAATTGGAATTAAGTAAAAAATGACTTGGCAACATTGAATAAAATTGTGTTGGAACATAAACAAGAATGTAGCATACATACATGCAGATATAAAAGTAACTAGCAGAGACACAAACCAAAGTTTTCAGCACAACTCGAATTATGCTTTAATCAAATAAACGCTTATTAAAGACGTTACAAAGGTGGGGAAAACGGAAAAGGAAGTAAATTGAAATAATCCACAGCGCTGCCAAGTTAACACTTTTTAACAATAAAAAAAACAAATTTTTTTCCAGCTTTATTATTATAATTTTTGCATAAGCAATGAATAGTTGTTGTTGTTTTCAATTCAATTCGAACTGAAATAAAGTCATCCAATGTAGAAATGGTAAACTAAAAAATAAAAAAACATGATTATTCGGTTCATGTTTTAACTGTGATATTCTTTGAGCTTTTCATATGTTTAAATGACGAATTAACATAATATCTCTAGTTGCTGTAAGACATTTTTTTTGGGTCAAATGCGCATGGGATCTATCTAACCCCTCAATAAGCAATTTTAATGTATTTAATAAATTTGCTCATGATCATATGCCATATGTTTTCTGTTTATAAACCAAAAAAAAATATATAAATTTCTTAATTTTATTTTTTATTATCTCTAAATTAGACCAAATCTTTTGTTTTTTTTTTTAAATATACAAAATTAAAAATAATACGAAATAATTATAACGAAATTACTTGTGTTTTTGAAACACTGAATTTTTAACTTTACACCACACCGATTTTTAAAAATCGTGGTTTCATACGATCTTCAGGTTTTGTGGGTCAGGGGGTGTTAGCTAGCTACATAGCTGCATTTGTCGCCTTGGAAACGGCAGCTTCACCATAAGAATCTGATATAGAAGTATAACATTTATATTTAAAATATATTTTAGCGAATTTTACTATGTATTTGCAGATTTAGTACTTTCTTTAATACGTTTAGCAACTATTAGCTAACTCTTCTCGCGAATTTATGCAAAGTTCCCGTTAAAATCTTCTTTTGCACGTTTTCAGCTTCCTAACAGTTTTGTCGAATTTTAAACAAAATTAGACTTTGTTATCATTAATTTTTGCGAATTTTTGTAATTTTCTCGACTTTTATCGAATGTTTTACATTCCTTACTGTTTGGCGATTTAATATTATGACTTGTTTAAAATTTTGCAACTTTTCGTTTTTTCGCTTTATGGAAATATTTTTATATTTTTTTAACATTAAAATTTTTGAACTTTTATTTTATTATTTTTCAATACAAAATCTTAATAAAACCATGATACACAATCGATACGATTTACTAAAAAACACAACCCTGTTATGATGAAGTCTATGAAAATTTTCAAAAGACAATAACAATTAATCAGATCAGTGTTGTATTTTTAAGTTAATCGTGCGATTGTGTAGGATAGTGAGTCATGGCCTTAAAAGCACTAATTTGATTTACATATTTTGCTATATTGTCAACACTGTTTTTGTTTTGTACCCATCAAAAATAAAAATTTGTTTAATTCAGTGATCCGCAAAATAAAATATGTTTGTGTTGGTGGGAAAATTGAGAGTAAAATAAAGTTACACTCGAAGAAAAGTTTTGTAATTTAAAGTACATGCTGTGGTTATTAATTGTTTGGATACTTTTTTTTTGTAAATAAGCAATTTAATCAAAACTTAAGCAAAAAGTAAAAAATCTAATAATCCATTCAACAATGTAGTGTATAAAAACCAAATTAAATTTATTCACAGCTCTGTGAAAACTATTAAAATGTCTTTTTAAACTATCTTCCCTATTATTTTTAAATATTTCATAACATAAAATGCCAAAAGCCTTCTTATCACGAAATATCTCTTAGCTTCCATACTTATTAAAAATTTATTAAGATTTAAAGTTCAATTTCGTTCGGTGTGCTCAAAAAAGTTATAAAAAAATAAAAAAAAACAGGAATAGATTCGTCGCTTTCTCAGTGACGACTAAATGAAAGAGCATAAGCATGTGTGTGATTTTGTTGTCCACAGTTGCGGTATGGCGTGCGGTTCACTATTTTTAATTTCATTACAACGACAAATGTAGCACGGCCCACAACCTGCCGTCTGCTGCCTTGTTGCGGTCCAGATAATCACTCTCATATAAACATGTGATTATATCCTTGACATTTGGAAGTCGATAGCTTGTTGTGGTGAATGTGTTTAATGCTTTAATTAATTAAAAATTCGAAAATGTTCTTTTTTTGAATTAAAAATAAAAATTCCATGTCAAGTCAATATTTTCGTGCAGTTACATTTTTGAACCTTGAAAAACTGCAGCGAGTGTTTTCAATTTGATATAAATTGGTTCTATGGTTCAAGTTACATCGTTGTCGAAAAAGTTCGAAAACAGTGTTTTTAGGGATCCGTACAACAAAGATGAAATTTTCAATAAAAAAGAAAAAAAATTACAAAAACCAAAAAAAATCACCAAAATGAAAAAAGCGCCAAAACTTAAACAAAATTGCCAGAGCTAAAATAAATCGCCAAAATAAAAAAAAAAAACGCCAAAACTTTCAAAAACGCCAAAAACGGAAAAAATATTCCTAAAACGAAAAAAAGCGCCAAAACTAATAAAAAAAATCGCTAAAAACCGAAAAAATTTATCGGCTATATAACATTTCTTAAAAATATCTACATCAAGCAAATACAGGCTAAACTCCGTAAAGTATTACACACAAAGCACTTACTGAGATGTCACGAGACGGAAGATAATTGTATATCGGACGGTCTCGCTCACACAGTCATCTTTACTTTTTTTTTCGCGTATGTAATTTTATTTTATACTTTATGGTTCGCTGCGTAATTTTTGTAATTAAATGGAAATCATTAATATTTGTAAATGAAAATGCTTAAAACGAAGTCTGTAATCGTTTGAGAACAACTTTTAATCACTTTTCTTAATACTAATAATCTTTTTCACACTGCTTATTTTAATTCAACACAACAACAAAATCCTTCATTTAATTTTGTACAAATGTTCACGTGCTCAGATGTATTTTCATTTTATACTTTGTGGGTCTCATTCGCTGTGTGCTTTTTATAAGTTAAAGTTAAAAATTAATATTTGTGTATGAAAATGTTTAAAAGTGTGTCTGTAATCATTGGGAAACTAATTTTAATCACTTTTATATTATTAATAATCATTTTTACACTTTGTGTATTTTAGTTCAACACTACAAAATCTTTCATTTAATTTTGTAAAAATGTTCAATTGTTCATTTCACTAAGTATGTAATTTGTGTTGTTTGTTTTGATTATTGTACCAAAACTACTTAATAACAAAAACATACTACAGTTGTTCCTTTTTAACAATGATCAAATCAGCTGACTTTAGCTTTTTTCATAAGTCATTTTCTTTAACTCTGGTATACTTTGTGGTATTGCATACATACATATATGTGATGTCTATACGGAACCCTTCGTGGGCGAGTAAAAGTCGGTCGCACTTTACTGAATTTATTTTATATAACTCCAAAACTTCTTTCCAAATCGGTTTTCAAGGCTTATTATCATTTTTTTGGAGTTGAATTAAATACGGGAGGTTCTATGGATGACTTCCAAATCTGTTTTATTTTTTTTAATTCTTTTTGTGGTAAATAAATAATATAAACTTCTATCTTTCAAATAATAAATACATAATTCATTACAAGGCGCGTCGAGCATAATTTTGTACTTTGGCGTTTAGTATTATAAAGCACACATACAGCGTGTGTGTTGGCGCCTTCTCATGACGTGCGTCCATTTGTCTGTCTCTGTTGCTGTTATTTCTGATTAATATAGTTGCTGTTATTGCTAATTTAAAGAAAATCATCAACTGCAAAGTCAGTAGAAAAACATGATTGCAAACTAAAAATCAGCAACCAGGCAACGCAGCAAGTGTATTTCATTTCTCTGTCATCATAACCAACTTTTTTTTTCATTATTGAAGGGGCAACACCCCACTCACTACCCATAAACTGATGGAAGACTGGACTGTTTGGTTGGTTGGTGCATATAAAAACATGCTTTGATGGTCCATAACATGATGCCTTGTGGAGCAAGGTGTACTTATATATATATATATAATATATATATCGTCACCTTAAATGCAAATTCGAAATTGAGTTTTTGATTGATTATGGTTCATTTTATCAAACTACACTTTTACGCAAATATTTAAAACTCTGCTATCAAAAATGTCGACATTATTAAAGAAATCCAAACGGACGTAATTACGAATTCATTCAATTTTTATTGCAAAGAACTAACATAAAAGCTTAACTGCCTCTTCCACTATTTCGAAAGAAGGTCTTCATGGGCATTCTAAGCGAAAGAAAACTGATTTCCATTTCGTTATCTTACTTCTGTACCAACGCTGATTCGAAGAAAAATTTTCAAGAACACTATTATTATTATTGATTTTGAAACGTTTTTTGTTTCACCTGTAAAAAATATAAAAGTATAGTTACGTCTGTTTGCATTTAAGGTGACGATATGTACCTATTACATTTTCTTCTTCAATATTTTGCTAACACATGTATGTAGTTTATAAGCGTGTAATGCCTGTTTTTCTTCTAAGAAAGCATGGGTCGAAAGATTGCTGTTGAAGAAGTTTTAACACTTAAATTGAAATCTAAATGGGCTAGGAAGAGTGGTACTGAAATACACCTCCACTCGGAGACCCATTTGGGTCCATTGTGATAAACCTAAATATGTATTATAAATATAACTGTAAGCAAATCCAAACTAATATTATAAAGAGCTAACATTTTGATATGTCTATAGTATTTGTATATTTGTAAGATGCAATTTTCGGAACCAACTGTCAAATTTGTAAAAATCTTGCACCAAAATCTAGAATGGAGGCTTCCAACAGACACAGAGTATGTATTGTGGTGTGAAAGTGCTTAGGTCAGGGTCGTGGGGAGTGAAAATATTTACTATTTATTTAAGCAAGACTTTTTAGGGTTTCGTACACTGAAAGAATTTTCTTCATAAATTCTATGAATGAAAAATTCATTAAAATTCAACCAACGTCACGCTTCGTTGGATTAATCAAACCAGTTTCGTCAAAATTATTTTATTGAAAACTTCATCAAATTTATTTAACAGTGTAATTAATGCAATGCTATATAACTTCATCGAAACAATAAAATAATTTCATGAAAATAATGAAATAAGTTAAATATAAAGCAGTTTCTTAATAATTAGAAGATATTGTTGTCATAAATCCAATGAAATTCTCTTATGAAACCAGAATACCAACGAAGCAATTCCAATGAAATTCTTTCACAATATTCATGAAATTATCATGAGATTTGTGAAAAAATTTTAATGAAATTGTTTCATTAGACTTATGAAATAAAATTCTTTCGGTGTACTCAAATAAAAAATAAAAAACATCCATGGCCAAATGTAAAAGTGAGTTTGTTTATTTGTTACGCGCGTGTAAAAGAACACATAGCTTATATATACATTTTGTAAGTGGGCAAGGGGCAATATCTGTCTCGAAATCTATCCAATAGATTTTTATCAAATTCACAATATAGAAATATTAGCGTCTAAAAACACCTTGTCTTCGTACTTAAAAAATTAGGAGCAATAGGAAGGGGGACAGTGAGGCAATTTCTGCCTCGCCGGAATCGTCGAACCATATTTTATATAATTAAAAAAAAAATCAAAACATCTGCCTGTAAAAGGACACAGACGTCTTATATATTTATTTTTAGAATTAAAACTAAGACCAAGAGCGGGAGATTTCTGCCCCTCCGAAACTGTGCTATCTATTTTTTTTTTTTTAATTTAAAACATCATCTGCGTCTATAAGGTCACTAGTTTTTGAAGCTAAGACCACGAAATTTCAAGGGGCAGTTTTTTCCCTCCAAAACTGCAAGGGATTTCAAAATATAAATACATCTGTTTCTTAAAGCACACAAAGTCTTAATAGTTTTTCAAAACTAGGACCGAGAGGATGGTATAGGGCAATTCCTCCATTCGATTTGGATGAAACTTATGGCCGGTTCTTCAATGTCGACAACTTTCGACTTGTAGCACACTTATATATGAAACAAAAACTACCCAATAAGCAATTTTGCTTGAAATCAAGTGTAAAACAACTGTTATTCAAGCCACACATTCAATTGTCAAGGGTCGAATTATGCTTGGTTTACACTTTATTTCAATAGCATTCTCCAGTGATATGGGAACTTGAATTCAATTCGAACAATTCAGTTGTATTACAGTGTAATTCAAGCCTTGAAATACCATATATTTCAACTATTTTAATACAGTTTCCTTCAAGCCTTGAATTACAGTTTAATTAAGCCTTGCATTACAGTTGTATTCAAGTCTATTTCAAGCTTCAAAAACAAAGGTTTGAAAATATGTATATGTTGTTTGTTTTTTTATTTGAAAATATTTTCAGACTTGAAAATTACTTGAAAAAATTCTGGAACTCAAATTTGTTTGCAGTCAAACTTCAAGTGCTTGAATTTAAATTTTTTGAGTGCTTATTGGGTAGATTTTAAAGTTTGTTTTTTGAAGAAATTTATTATTTGACATATTGTTCACCTTTGGTGTATGGAACCCTAAAAAAGTATGTTCTGAAGCAGGCTTTCAATTCACTGCACAGTCAAAAACGCAAAAAGGTTAAAAAATAAATACATATAGCCAAATTTTACTGAGAAAAAATTAACTTTATGCCTGGCGAAGTGTGGAAGTGTAAGAAAACATATCGAACAAGATATGAAGAAAAAGCTAATAGAAGGCATAATATTTTTAATCAAGTAGTAATTTATAACAAGATTGCCTAATAAAATTCAAGAAGTTGATCTCTCTTTCAATTCTTTCAACTTATTTCTTACTACGAGCTACATACATATACATATGCGTATTTTCCAGTTCCACAAAATCAAAGTTTTGCCTGGGTTAAAAAGTAAATTATAATATAACCTTTAATTACTTTTAATTGTTAATTATAGCTGAAGCGTTTCAATTGCAGTGTAATAGATAATGATAACCAAGAATTACAAATTGTTGCCTTAAATACAGAATTGAATAATGAAGTGAACTTGAACTTGACAAGGAAAGGAAAAAGTTAGGAGCACAGATCGCTTAAGGTACAGTGTACTCGTAATAATATAACTAATTGGAAATTTAATAAAGTTGTTACATAAATCAAGTTTATAATCTATTTCGCTGACGCCAAACAGCAAAATTATTACCTGGCTAATTTTAGTATGAGAAAAAATTAGCTGTTTTAGTTTAAACATCCGGCAATAGGCAAATTAATTATGTACTTGACGGACCCTAGAAAAGAAAAATTATCGAAAACATCCAATGGTTTTCATCTATCTAATAAGAAGCTTGTGAGCAATAAATTTTTAAGATGGTTGGTTGGTTGGTGGGTTTACGTGGCTGCCTTCTACACGTTGGCATTCAAGTAGAATCTAGATGATTCCTTTTTGAAACTCCACTGCACTCGTCGGTGTCAACCTATGTAGAACCATATCTAAGTATTCTGATACGGTGATATATACTAGATCCAGCCCGTCGCGTTGAAATATCTGATAAGGTCACCCAACCCAATCTCAGATAAATCTGAAAGGTGGTCTAGTACATTTCTGCCTAAAAACTTGTGTCTCGAGAGATGCAAAGCTGGACATTCGTAAAGAAAGTGGAAGATTGTTTTTTTTTGCTTTCTTCGCCAGAACTCATTATAGGACAGACCTATCCTACTAGCATTTCTAGCGACCGCCCAGTGCCCCGTCATGACTGCAACGACCCTCGGGATGTCGCTACGGTTCCTATATGTTAATTGTATTGAGCGCCTGTCATTGGAGCAAGGTTAAATTTTCTTAGCAACCTTACACATGACTATATTGCGCCATCTGCATTCAGCCTTATAGAGATATTGCTTGAATATATACAATAGTACCAAACGGCATAGCTTTCGATTCGGCAGCATCGCATAGCAGAGCCAGCTCTGGCCAGCTCCTCCGCCCGTTCGTTACCTAAAAATTTTCTATGTGCTGGAACCCAGATGAGGGTGAGGTCAGCCTGACCACCCAGCCTAGATAGCAAACTCTTACACTGCCCGACTGGAATAGTTAGACGAAGTGATATATGATCGCTGTTTGGCTGTCTACAAAGATACCAACTTTACCCTGTACCTTCCTATCAATCAGCACTCTAGCCGCTTCCCTTACCGCCGAAATTTCAGCCTGAAATACAGTGGCTTCGTTAGGAACACGAAAGGAGCATTCTATACCAAAATCGTCTGAAAAGACTCCGTAGCCGACACCGCAGACCATTCTTGATCCATCAGTGTATATTCTGACGTCAGACGTCCCTTACCATTACAAATGTTTAAGATTTTCGTTGGATTATATTTCACAACTTTCGACGTAGATTATCTCAACAAGAATCTGTCGATGAACTCAGTTCCTTGTATGGCAATAAATCACCATCAAAAACCACACTATATCTCTGGTATAGTCGTAGTTCCGTAGCGAACGAATTCCGTGAAGTTCGTCCAAAATCGGTTGTTGTTATTGTGAGATAGAGGCGTACTTAGGCATACTTAGTTCCACTTTAATACATTTGAGTTTGCATGAACACTGAGTTGTAAAAAAAATTTTTTTCTCGTTGGATACCAATAATCGGCAATGAATCGTTTTTCGTTATTCATACCATATTCAAGGAAGTGTGAAATTTGGAGTCCAGCTCACTTGGGTCCAATACAATGATCCCTTTGTGCTATCTGTTAGTTGAAGAGAATATAGTGAGAGAGGGTGATAGGAAGGGGATCGTGATAGGGAAGACAGGTGTTGAATGAAGAGATAGAGGAAACCTTCATTCCTTTACAACTCTGCTCTTTGCACGCTTTTTGATAATGCAGTGTTGTAGCGCCATCTGGTGTCAAATGAGGCGTATTAAATTTTGAAGCTGTGTTTAGTAGTCATTTTATTGCTTATTTTACTTCGCCGATGATTCTGCTACACAACGAAGGAGGGTGCTCTTATGTTACCTTAGGATTAGTATCTGATGAAGTCGGTATAGTTGTTAGTGACCAGTGCCTTATGCCTCTAGAACAGAGCCCACCAAACGTGACTGAGCGCTTTTGTGCGCATGTGTATGTTCTTTCTGCTTTTTATGTGTGTTTGTTGTTCTTTTTCAGTTCGAGTCATCATCATCACACACACATTGTCCGAAGTAGCTGACGAAACAGCCAAACACACAACATCACACATACTTTGTACGAAGTATACGTGTGTCACCAAAACGTCGACTGCGCAAGCCCATGGGCTTGCAAATGAAATTTTGAGTGGCTATGCTCTAGAACTTTTCCCACAACAACTGATGCAAAGGACACTAATACATATCAGAAAAATGCGTGGTGTTGTTATATTTAATGACTTTCGGAGACTGGGCTCGAACCCAAGACCATCGGTTTTGTAGTCAACGTGCTAACCACTTCAGCCAACGCCACCCTAGAAAAATACTTATACTACTCACATTGATTCAGCTCACTCAACTCATGCCTGTATGTTTATTTGTTTAAAAGTTTAGTCATTAAACAGTTTGCAAGTTACTACTGCAAAAAAAAAAAAAAAAAAAAAAAGCTACAGAGAAACACAACCTCATAATGAACGAACATTAAAGTTCGTATGCGGAGTTCGCATTGAGAATCATACTTATTTTGCATCGTCCATATGCATTGATTTAAGGAGAGTCGAAAAGAAACAACGTCATAAATGTTGCTAAGTATGAGTTCGATGATTCATAAACAAGATTGCAATAAATATGAGTGCGCATAAGTACAAGAAATTATAAGTGATGATTCAACTCTACTCACTTTTTCACTACTCATTGCTGTTCTCTGTTGGATACCTCATAATTTATCAACCGTTCAAAAAAAAAAAAAAAAAAGAAATGACTAGGGTCAAGTGGTGTAAGGAAATGATTAAAAAGTTCAAACGTGGTGCTTCGAAAGACGTGCATGATGGAAATATGCTTATGAGCCGGAAACAAAACAGCAATCGAACGTGTGGGTATTCCAAGACGAGCTAAATCCGATAAAAGTTGTTCGTGGAAGAAGCATAACGAAGCAAATGGTCGCATGTTTCTTCGACCGAATGGGTCATGTGGCCACTGTTCTGCTTGAGGAACGATGAACAGTCAACTCTGAGTGGTACACGATCATTTGTTTGACGAAAGTTTTCGGAGAAATTCGTAAAATTAACTCCCGAAGAGAAATCATTATTCATCATGACAATGTGAGGGAATTTTTTGAATCGACCGTCTGGGTATTCCAAGACGAGCTAAGTCCGACAAAAGTTGTTCGTGGAAGAAGCATAGCGAAGTAAATGGTCGCCTGTTTCTTCGACCGAATGGGTCATGTGGCCACTGTTCTGCTTGAGGAACGTTGAACAGTCAACTCTGAGTGGTGCACGATCATTTCTTTGACGAAAGTCTTCGGAGAAATTCGTAAAATTAACTCCTGAGGACGAATCATTCTTCATCATGACAATGTGAGGGAATTTTTTGAATCGATCGTCTGGGTATTCCAAGACGAGCTAAATCCGACCATTTGTTTGCCAGAAGTATTCGGAGAAATTCGTAAAACTAACCCCCGAAGACGTATCATTTTTCATCATAATAATGCAAGCACTCACACATCTCGTCAAACAAGTGAATTTTTGAACTTTCCATACAGTCCTGTTATTGTTGAAGCGTTCAAAAACCATGTTTTGGAGTTTTATCAAGAGAAATGGAAAAACTGCTATGACAAATGGCTTTAACGAATGCAAAAAAAGTGTATTGATCATCAAGGGGAGTATTTCGAAAAACAATACAGCCATTTTCATTAAAAAATTTTTGCTATTATTTGCTATTCCCTACTGCAATAGTAGCCCTTGTATTGATGCATATTTAAATGCTGCTAGTTCGTTTGTGAAATATTCAGTTTCTAAATTCTCGCTGTTAGAACTATAAAATATTGATGCAATTTGTTGGGTGAATCCAGCTTTAGATTTGGAGAAAACTATGTATCCAAGATCACTTGGGGTGCTGTTATCTCCAGTGCGACTGAGGTTGCTAATCTGGACTTTAGTATTACTGTGTAATACGTATCCGTACGACGAGGTTTCATTAATCAATTAGTTTCAGATAGCAGGTGATTGGCCGCTTGCAGCCTGGGAGAACAGACGCTGCAATCGCCTCTCACGACTCGCCGATGCTTGACGGTCACCACGAGGCGTTTCGTGAGTCGACTTGAAGTACAATTAATAAGGATCACTCTGGGTACACCACATTTAACCCGATCAGAAGTTTTGCCTTATCATTGTACCTCCCTGACTCCCATATAAATACGTATCATACCACTGTAAATTTTTTCGCAGGCAGTCTTTATTTTTAAATATAAATAACAAAATGTTTTTTTTTTTGTTTGTGAAAAACATTACTCTGGCTACTGGGTGGTGTTGTTACTGTTATTTAAAATATTTTTTGCAATTCTTTTGACTCCCAACTTCTCTTGTGTATTACATACTCACATACATACATATGTGCATATGTATGTATGTGAGTGTATTTTTATCTGAATAAGGAAACTCAGTTGTAATTTGACTCTGCAAGCCTGGTGTGTAGCATGAATTATCATAAATATGTTTGTGACTCGATATTATTATAACTATAACTATCTACGAATATTTGTTTGTCGATTTATGTCTCTTACACGGCAAAATTAGTGCAGTGATAATGGAAGATGATGGATGGACGGCACTTCCTCTTTTCAGCATTGATAAAAATCAAAATTTTATGCCATCTTCCTGCTAGAGAGAATTACTTCCGTTCTATTATCATTCTATTATTGGAAAGTTGCTGCATATTTGTTGTTAGTTTCATATGAAGTTGTGATGTTGCCGATTTTTGCTAACGTTGTCTTGTTTGTTGTTTGTTGTTGCTGTTGTTTTGCTTGTCTCGCTTCAAAACTGTTTTGTGTATAGGAATGATAATAATAAATAAATAATAAATATCTCTCTCTTTTTTCATATCACAACTTGTGACAGGCGCTCAAAATGTTTGCACTCGTAGCAAGTATTTTATTGTATTTACAATAAATCGTTTTATATTTCATTTTCAGTTTACTGTAGCTGTCATTCCTTACTGATATGTTGTAGGAATGACTATATGCATACATATACATAAGTGAGTGTAAATGTGCATGTGAATATGTGTGAAGATGTGTAGTGCTCGTTTTAACTACTCCAAACGCGCTTTTTTTCGTCTTAGCGCGTTTAATCAAAAAAGCGCTAACTTAGCGCGTTTTGGATAAAGTCAGTAACATCATTTAAGTTAAATTTTTTTTCTTCTTTTGTATAAATTTACCAATTTTCTAGTATCCAAAACTCTGATACAATTTTTTTTTTAATTTCGTTAATGATTCAGCTGTTGCAAATAAAATTCCCTAGCCTGTGATTAGAATTAAAAACGCATTTTAATACTGTAAATAACAAATATCTATAAATTTCACAACAATAAATATGTAGTCGTACTCGTGACCAAAAAATTATATATAACTTTTCAAGCATCTATTAAAGCTGAAGTAAAAAAAATCATTTGAATCGCAAAACTATTCGACATTTTAATGTTGATACTGGTACAAAGTTTGTTAAAGAAAATTTAAATAAAAACTAGGGATTTCGATTATTTGGTGATTCTGATTCTGTATTAAATTATTTTAGTTATTTAGGATATAATTTCGAAGAAGCAATATTGCAAAATCTGAAAAAGAGTTGCTAAAAAAAGTATATTTACTAATACATACATCGACTTTTATTAAAATTTAATTTAGCGCGCAGAAAAATAGCGCGTTTTAGATATAAATAGTTGATAATGCTGTAACTCAGCGCGTTCTAGCGCGTTTTGAGAGGGCGAATAGCGCGTTTGGGTTGTAAATAGTTGGCATCACTGGTAGTGCTGTTGTTTACTACTATTTCTCATCTTTAAATTAATTGAAATTGAATCATTTTATTATTATAATTTTTTTTTTCGTTTTTGTTTGCTTTCGTTGTAGTATGAGTACTTGGAATTTATTTAATATTCTTATCTAACAGGGAACATAAAGGGTCTTCCAATAGCAGGTTTCATATTCACTGAAAAAAATTCACTTGGTAACGGGAATGAAACCATTACGTGAACCCCTATCATTAATACAACGACAAATTTATTTAATAAAACGAATTATAATGTTATATTGATGCAAATTTCGTTAATGGAATTAAATCTTTTTAATGTTTAATATTTTACATTTCGTTGTATCATTAGTGTGACGAAATAATTTTCATTCGGGTAATGGAAAACTTAAATATTGAAAACCTTCAATTACAATTACTTGTCATTGTAATTGGATATGTCTCAACTACAAATTACAACTGATTGTTATTGCATGTAATTGTACTTCTGCCAAGAATTACTACTTGTAGTTCAACAAATTCAATTACACTTTTCTGAAAATAAGTTTTTTTTAAACTAACTTTTTTAAATGTTTAGTACACGACAAATTATTTATATACGCATGTATTTATGTATGTATGTAAAATTTACATAATACAAATTCCAGCTGTTAACGTGATTTCGGTGAGTCACATATGTACATAGCATGCGTGAGCAATATTTTATTATGACATATAGCGGGAGCTGTTGTGAAATGAGTGCACTGGGAGTTATTACTTTATTGCGGTTTATTTGACGATTTGGTTTTTTTTCGATTGAAATTACATGTAATTGTATTTGATTTTTTTTTCAATTACAATCACATGTACTTGTAATTGAGGGGATTTCCACGACAATTACATTTAAATGAAATTGTTTTGAAACTTTCAATTACATTTTTTATAATTGTAATTGAAAACTTTCAATTACTATCACAAATAAATTTAAAGTTTTCAATTACTATTACAAAAAATGTTGTGATCGATGTGGTGTAACCTGAGAATAGGAAAGGTATAGTGAAAGTTCAGATGGTGAAATGACAGATTTTGATTTGTTTTTTTTACAGGTCTGGTATTGTGCGTTTTGGTAATTTTTTATAGCATCTCTGCAGCACCTCTAGTGATAATTAGTCGCATAATTTTAAGCTATGTAGCCATTTTTATTAGACGCAATTTGCACTGAACTTTTTCTGCTTGCCTGTATCTTCTTTTTTAGTTTATTGGGTGAGAGGTGGTGAGGGGTAATTCAAAAAGCACGAAATTAAAATTTGAGGTAATACTCGTACTTGACATTTCTCTTTGCCTTTTTTGTACTCTCAGCACTAAGCGTGTATATTAATGAAGAAAAATGTGCGTGACTTTGCGTAGGGGCTTAAAAGAAAATTCTCAAAACAATGCATGCTAAAAAGATATAGGGCCTGTTCGCAAATGCATCACCGATCTGCATCATGAGAGCAAACTTTTATTTCAAATGCAATACAAATTCGCTGATAACCTTTTTCTGTAGTAGCCATGTTTGTACTCCATATTTGACATTTGTTTGTGTATTATCTACATTAGTGAAGTAATTTTGGGCATTTCAATTTCCATTTGCAGGGCAGTGATGCATTTACGAACACGCGCATAGTGTGAAATGACACTTAGTTATCTTACTTTACCGGCAATTAATTGCTACAAATATCGGTGAAGGCGGGCGCTGCGATAAGCATTGTCATAGACCCTAATGCATGTGAGAAAAATCTATGATTTCGATATGACTGGATCTGGCCAGGGATTGAACTCGCGCTTTCTCATTTACTTTGTACAATGCAAATATGACAAAACAATTACAATGGGAGTCTATTAAAAATGAACACCCTTTATATGCATATATTCATACAAACATGCATAAATACATACATACGTACATATGTATGTACGTAGGTATGTATCTATGTACATATATATGCATGTGAATATGGTGAGGTGTATGGGTAAGAGGTGTTAAAATTTGTATGCAAACAAATGCCTGGCATTTGCTGTAATGAATAAAAAAAAAATTATTTTGAGGGAAATGTCATATAAATATTCTCAATTAAGTTAAGTTATTTTAAAATCTGGTCATGAAAATACTTTGTCTTATCGAGAAACAGTCAGACTTACTAATGCAAAAATATTGTACATTCATATCTACATAACCCACTTCGCGATTCATACACCCCTTTTAGACACGCAAAGCTTACTTTGCAAAGTCTTAATTCTGCTGAGTGCAAGACAGAAAGGGAAATTATTCTTATCTATGTCCTTCGCACAGCTGAATTAAGAGTTTGCAAAGCAAACTTTGCGTGTTTAAAACAGGTAATACTATTCGAATTTGGATTTTTCAATTGCTCGTTTTGTTTTCATAAAATTTCTTAATGAGAGGCATTATCAATTAACTTTTTCTCCCTGAAATTTTTTCTGAGGGGCAAAAAGTAAACAAATGAAAACATAATAACATTTTCGATGTCACGTGCGACATCGAAAAACAACAGTGCGTCGAAAATACACGCAGGGACATTAAAAACAATTAAAATAAAAAACGTTGGAGAAAATGTATAAAGATTTGTGATCGTGGTGGCGACATCTGCATAGATATGGTCACGTGCGACATCGTAAGTGTAAAACTAAGAAAAAAATTCTAAAAATATTTTCAAATACTTTTAAATTTGAAGTAAGATTAGCAAACACGGTGAGAAAAATACGGAGAGTTGCTAACGGTGGAGAAGAAATATTTAAGGAAGATGAAATGTTTTTAAAAAATAATAATTTAAAGAAAAGAATTTAAGAATGCGGAATGTTGGAAAAAGTAGAAAGGCTGAAAAAAAACAAAGTAATACGTAAGAAACAAAGTCGGCATAAACTCATAAATTATAAAATCATAGTGACATTGGCTGAATTAGTTAGGACCGAAGGTCCTGTGTTCCAGCCCGATATCCAACAGCCATTAAATAACAACTCCACGCATTTTTCTCATGTGCATTAGTGTTCCTTCCTCAGTTATTGTAGGAAAGTTCAAGTGATGAAGGCATAGACACTGCTCACTGAACTATACCGATTTCAGCAGATACTAATCCTAATGTAAGATCAAATCGCCCTCCTTCGTTGTGTAGTAGAATCATCGGCGAAGTAAAATAACCAATACAATGGCTACAAAACACAGCTTCAAAAAAATTAATACGCCTCATTTAACACCAGAGGCGCTGCAACACTGCATTATTAAAAAAACGTGCAAAAAGCAGAGTTGTAAAAGAATCAAGCTTTCCTCTATCTCTTCCTTCACCTGCCTTCCTTCTCTATTACTATCCCTTTTCTAAGAGAGGGTAACACATAGTAAAAGTACTAGGAATTCATTGCATTAGTGTTACTTCTCTTGAAAAATAAAAAATTTTTGTGCCCTTAATTATGAAAGTGGTCTAAGTCATATATTTCCTTGGTCAAGATATTTAGTAGATTTCATTTGAACACCTCTAGGGTTAGAGTTGTACTAGTCTCGATTAATATAAACTTATTTTTTGTTATTATTTATTAAATATTTATTGAATATTTTTTGTGTGTATTTAATATTTCGAGGCAAAAATGCATACGACTTACAGCACTTTCATAATTAAGGGCACATTTATAATTTCACTTACCACCAATTAAAGCGTTTATTGTGAAAATAAAAACCCGTTTTATTTTGAATTTTTTTTCACTCTAAATGTGTACCACAATCACGTTCGACATAATGGAAATACCCATATGCATGTAAACAAACTACTCTTAGAAGTAAAAAATATAAATATCTCCTTTTTAATTTTTTGAAATAGTATGCAAAAAATAAAGCTTCAATTAAATCTGCTGTCCCTTAATTCGTTTCTGTAACTTGTGAGTTTTCGCATCGAGAATTATATTCTTTGTCCCGTTTTTGCACAGTATTATTATTTATATAAAAATTTAAATAAACTTAAAAAAAAACAAAAAGAGTTTTTTTCTTACTCATGCTTTCACAAGTTGATAACAATTTTTTCAATTCGAAAAGCTCTTGCATTCGTTACAGAAACGAGGCAGCTACTGCACCTCTCGGCGGGCGTGAGGAAATATAAGTTCGAGTTCTAGAACTATTTGGGCATAAATTTGTAAAATGGTGGACCCATAAAATAACATTTTTTTAACTCGATTTTTTCCAGTCGTTTCTGGATATAGAGCGCATTGTCTTTCTTAACAAAATAAATAACTTATGCATATACTTTCATCGTTTTGAGGGTTTCCTTTCATGGGCCAGCGTATGCCAGGGATGTCAACACCGATCCTTATCATTGGTTTATGCACTTCTTATAGCAATTTTAATCATTTAGTGATATTTTTTCACCATAAATATTTCTGTTCTATGAAAATCTATGTAAAAACTTACATACACACATAAATGCATACATACATATGTAAGTATGCATGTACATATGCAGTGGAACTATAAATTTTGTGCTACCCAGTTGACTTTCATTAATGATATCGATTTCGAATATATCTCGAACACTTATCGTGTAAAACTATCGAGAGTGACACTCAAAAATTAATCGAAAAATGTTCACCTGTCACTCAGTTTTGTCCCAAAAAACCTTCGATCTCGGATTTCGTTAGCAAATATCAAAAATGAAAGATTATCGAATTAATTTCGATACCGCAAAAATGCAGCAGAAAAAGTAAAAAGTCATTTTTTTTTTATTTATTTATTTTAACTTAATTATTTTATTTATTTTTTTTTTAAAGAGAAGTAACACTCAGGCAATTAATGCCTACTACTATTACTAGATGTTACCTTCTTTAGGAAAGGGGTAGTGAGAGAGAAGACAGGTGGTGAAGGAAGAGATAGAGGAAAGCTTAATTTGTTTACAACTCTGCTTTTTCGCACGTTTTTAATAATGCAGTGTTGCAGCGCCTCTCTGATGTTAAATGAGGCGTATTACTTTTTTTTAAAGCTATGTCTTGTAGCCATTTTATGGATTATTTTACTTCGCCGATGATTTTGCTACACAACGAAGGAGGGCGCTCTGATGTTACATTAGGATTAGTATCTGCTGAAGTCGGTATAGTTCAGTGACCAGTGACCAGTGACTATGCCTTCATCACTTGAACTTTCCTACAACAACTGACACAAAGGGACACTAATGCTCATTAGAAAAATGCGTGGTGTTGTTATTTAATGACTGTCGGATACAGGGATTGAACCCAGGACCTTCGGTTTTGTAGTCAACGTGCTAACTACTTCAGCCAACGCTGATCGTAACAAAGCTGCAGGCCTTGAACATGGTACCTCCATTCTAACAGGGTAACACACATCCACTAGGCTATATTGGCAAATTTTTTTCATTCAATTATCGCACATATGTAGGTATGTGTTCTTATTTTATTTTTTAACTTACAGTGCTGTCATGCTTCGAACTTGGTACTTCTAGAATAACAGGCTGGCACACTACCGTCACACAATCGAAAAACTTCCGAGGGAAGCTCGCAGTTCGAAGCTTTAGCGAACATTCGAATTTTTTTTTAGATTTGCGAACAAATATTGAACAATTTTATTTCGAAATTTCTTCGCTTTAGTGAGCATTCGTATTTATCGAATCTCAGGTATGTGCATTTTACATACATACATATGAAAACTCTTTACTTTCAAGGCTGGTTGACGTAAATTTACAAATTGTATATTTTATGCAAAAAAAAAATTGACGTCAGCTTACTACTTTAAGAAACAAAAACAATCACCAAAATGAAATTTATTTAAAAATTTTAATCATAAAATAATAATCACAATTCTTAAATTCAGTCCATTTATAAGCAATTCAACCATACATGAGAAATATGTATGTGTGTCTAAAATTTTAAACAAATTGTGCCCTATTTAAATGTTGAAAATCTAAAAATTAAATTGTGACATTTTGTTACACCTCGCCCATGTAATTGTTTAATTGTCGACGTAAATCATTAATCTTGTTTGCAAAACGTTTCTTTTCATGTTGCATTTGATTGTATTTTTTGTTTGTTTGTATTCTCCTTTTGATTCTTGGCATTTGTTTTATTATAATAGGGTTATTCATTTACTAAAAATTTTTACGAATTTGTAACAATTGTTACTGGAAAGTGTTCATTAACTCAAAAAGTTTTCAAGTAGAGAGCGTCAAAAGAGAGAAAAAATTGAGAGACAAAAAAATTCTTACAAATTACACTGTACAACAGCCAAAATAGCCTTTAGATAAAAGTATGCGGACTATATGGATTTCGATGCGTTAAATTCAAATCTGCTGTCAGTTTTGCTCTATCACGTAGAGATTTTTTTTATGGGCGTGGCTAATTTTGGCCCCCTTTTTTTATACTGTTTGACATGAAAAAGTACCGTAGTACTCCCCTAAGAAATTTGATACTCTCACAGGCAACTTAGAAATGCAGTCAGAAGACTCGCACATGCATATATTTTGCCAAGAATTAAATTGTTTTTTCGACAAATAGAACGAAGCTTTATTCGTAAAGATCTTTTAGAAAAGTGTAACCACAATTAAATATTAACGAAAACCATATTTCATTCAATGATATTTTATGTGGCACAGAAGTTGATCTATTGAAACAACTGTTTTAAATCAGTTTAAAGAAAATTTTAAAAAGTTTATATTAAGTTCTAAGGACAAAAGTGGACTTTGACAATAAAATGTTAGTTTGATTTAGTAAGTTTCCCCCTGAAAGTATTTTATCTGTTAAACCAATATCATTATACCACTTTTAATTAAAATGTTACCAGGGAAAAGAAAAAAAGAAAAGAAAAATAATTTGAAATATTAACAACCAATATAGAGCACTGGCTTATATAAAAACGCATTAGATGAATACATGTTTCCTGATATATCGAGAGTAGGTTACGGAATTTTATCCATGCCTCACTCCTCTGTAAATGTCGAAAGGATTTTCTCTTACCAAAATTTCATGAAAACAAAATACAAATCAACAGCCATCGTATTCTGTAACTCGCTAAAGCTAAATCTAATTTTCGGCTACGAATGCAATTTTCAAACGGGTATTGATAAATCAAGTAATGGCTTAAAATGTAATTCGCCGAAATTTTATTGCTTTATGTCATCGCCAAAAATTTTAAATTTTCTATTTGTTCCAACAAGGAGGCAAGCTTTATGTTCCAACAGTATTAAGTCTAATCCAGGCTACACCTATTTGTATATTTGTACCTATGAGTTCCTTTTTTTTTTGTAAATGAATTTCTTATAATTTTTTGTTAATAAAATTTAAATAAGAAATATTATAATTTTTGGTACTCTCGGGATCAAAAAAGTACTAAAAAAATTTGTTTTTGATACCGAAATGCAAATCTCATTTCCCATCACTGACATCTGGTAATGCTATTGAAAGGGCATTGCGGGCAGGTAACAGAACTTTAAATTGTGAATAAAATCAAGATTTATTGCTGGATTTTCACGTTTTATAGCTTGTTTTATTCCTAGGATATGTGGTTTTAAGAAAAATTTAAAAAATATGAAACTTGTGAGTTTCTGATTTTTTTATTGTAATTTTAATTTAAAAAAATTACGCGATTTTTGCATAAAAAAAACTTTTTTCTTTTTTAAATTCTGAATAACTCCGAAACCATAAAAGATAGGTAAAAAATGATTATAAATATTTTTTAACAAAATTTTGTGGCGCGTCTTTTGGTTTATTATTTATTAAAATCGAAATAGCGGGTTTCGAGTTATAGTAAAATATATTAGTATGGCCGACTAATTTAGGGGCCAAAATTAGCCACGCCCATAAAAAAAATCTCTACGTGATAGAGCAAAACTGACAGCAGATTTGAATTTAACGCATCGAAATCCATATAGTCCGCGTAATTTTATCTAAAGGACAGCCAAAAAATGTTATTTTGTTGTACAGTGTTATTACTAGTAAAATTTTTTCTTGCAAGAATTAATTATTCAACCAGCTTTTGTGTGTTTTATTGTCAAATTAATTATTTAAAAAATATCTGAAAAAGGAAAACTGAAAAATGCGCATTTCTTAATTTATTGTTTTTCTTTCATTAAGCCACATAAATTCAATTTTAATGTCAACGAATTTTGTTTGTTTCTCATATATGATCAGAGATGGTAAGTGGCATTTTTGTATTTGTTAATGAATAAAATTAAAAAAACTATGAAAAATGCATAAAAATAGTAAAAACTACATGAAATTGTGTAAAGAATTTCATATTAAATGTCAACTTCTAAAAAAAATTGCAATTTAAAATATTATCAAACAAACTACATCAGAAAAAGTACAATTGTATCATGATTTCCATCCATGGTTCTGATATGAATAAAATTTTTTTACAAGTAAAGCGTTCATTTAATTTTTCATATTTAGGAGAGTAATTTTGTAAATTTCTGCATTACTCTCTCGTTGCTAGTTTCTGCGGGGAAAGTAAATGAACAGACCTAATTTATCTGAATACAGAAGACAGGCCATACACACGTAATTGTTTTTTCGAGAACAAATAATATGCAGTGGAATAAAATTATTAACCTTTTTTTTGCGCGGGATGGTGGGGGGGGGAGTATAAAATTTGGTTTATATACAATTAAGTAAAAATTGTGTTTTTGTTTGAAAAAAGGATGTACCCTACCCAGAAGATACAAATACAATATCTTATCTATATCATTTAGAAGAAAATCTTCAGCCTGGTGTTTTATCACATGCGCAATAAATTTATAATATCAACATGTTTTTAACTGGAAGATAAAAATATATTTAATTTGAAGTGAAAACAATCAGATAATTTTCAAAACATTAGCTCAGGAAAATCCTTTTTATACTAAACATATCGCACACTAAATCAGAAACATTCACCACTCGATATATTTCAAATGCTGAGTTGTGGCAAACAACTGTTGGTACTGTATGTAACATAAAAATAAGCCTAATCATAACATACGATACTTCAAGAAGACTGTATTACAAAAGTAATTGCTGCAGTCGTTATAGATTTGTTCAATTTACTGCTTTATAAAAAAGTAAAACCACTTTAATCATTTTGAGTTGTGACTGTTTATGATTTAGTGTGCGCTATGATGACTCCTGTGATGATAAATTGAATTTAGTTGAACCATAAAAAAAATTCCTTTACATTTAAATTAATGGTAATTTTAATTCAGGGGTGACTTTACAATATATATTTTTCTTCCTTCAGACAATTTAGCAAAATTGTAAAATTGTACTTTAGGAGATAATTTATCGTTATAAATAATTTATCTTCCTAAAGATAATCTGTCAATATCATAAATAGTTCAATTAGATGATTATCTAGCAATATCACAGTTTTATCTTCTAGCTGTCGTATTAACAAAAAATATTCAAGGTTTATTGAAGGCTTATTTGACATACATACATATTTCTATGGGAAATTTGTCAAATAAACCTGTAATAAACCTAAAATATTTTTTATGAATACGGCAGTCTTAAGCATTCCAAGTATAGCCTTGGACGCACAACCTCTCCCGAAGGGGGAAACTTGCGCAATACGAATATACATAATTGTTGCCGCAATAAGATATTTCTTCCAAGCAATACGATTTCGAATCATTTTCGAATTACTTTGCTTGTTGGGTAGTCTCAGATTTGTTACCATGCGCCATTTCCCAGTAAAAAAATTGGAAGTCATTCTAAAGGAACTACATTTTCATTGCTTCCAAAAAAACAAAATTTTTCATTTGCCGATAGTTAGCAGAAAACCAAGTGGAAGATTATTTTAGCCATACAAAGCCTCCATATTTTTAAAAAATACTCACCAGAATGTAAAAAAAAATCGATTTTTTTTAACGAAATTTATGAACTAATTTTAGTCTAAAATTTAAAAGTTATTTCCTTAAATTTACATGAAAACATTGTTTCGGGCTTAAATTCGTATAAAAAGAAACGAATTGTTAAAATAGGTAACTATTTACTATTTTTCCTAGATGAAAATATTATCATAGAACACAAAAAAGGAAATTTGTCTTAAAATCGCTTCCAATTCGGTGACCAGTCATCGAAAAAGAGAACTTCTTGCAATGACAACCCTATTAAAAATCATTAGATCGGATCGAAATTTGCACTACTTCCAGATCGCAAACTCTACATTTTCATGACTTTTTTGGAGGAGTGTCTTTTTTTACTGTGTTGTAGAGTGTTATAATTAATTAATATTACACTGTAGAATTTACAGTGTGGATTAGATTATTGGTGTACACTGTTGCCATTTTGGTATTTTCACTGCCAGATCTGGCATTTTCATTCGTTGAAAAGCGTTCAACTTTTAAATTTGCTTAGAATAAAAAAATTTTAATTTGTTAAAAAAAAAATTCAGTGTAGAGAATAATTCATTTCATAAATGTAAATTGTTTTAAAAAAATTTCGTGTTGGGATAAAGCTAAATTTACACGATTGAAATTTTCTTCAAAATTGCTCTTCAAAATGTTTTAAACTGGTGTAAACAGGAATATTTCTTAAAAATTTTTTATTAAATTTCTTAAAAAATTTTTATTGAATTTCTTAAAAATTTTGCTGTTTACACGAGTTTAAAGCATTTTGAAGAGCAATTTTGAAGAAAATTTCAATCGTGTAAATTTAGCTTAAGGTTATGACATTATGGCTATGGCACGTCTAATTGCACCTTAAGAGCTGTTGTTGGTAAACTCAACGAGTGAGGCTATTACTACTAATTCGTGCATAACTTCTGAGACGCAGCATACATTTTTCTAAAATAACGCAGATTCGTTCAATCTTTAAGTTTGGTTCGAACGCCTCTTTTATATGGCTATGATCATGTCACGTCTGATTGCACCTTTTGCAACTCTGCTAACACTTTTATTGTTATTGTTGCTGTTGCTGCTGTCATTCTTTATATATTTTTATTTGAGATGTGCAAATGCCGTGATTTGCAATGCTTGAGTCACGCATTAGTCACTCGTGATCATGGTTGTATTTATACATAATTAATTATTAATAAAATATATTGTGTGTGACATTAACTAACTTTCTTAGGCTTGTTAAATTATCTATTTTTGTATAATTCGTATTCGAATGCATCAGGAGCGTGGGTGAATAAAAAGTTATGAATTTGTGGGTGTTTTGTTGGTAAAGGGCCGTATATATGAATTTCGTTGCTGCTTCGGTATTTCTTATATAAAAAACAATAATTAACTAAATATCACTTTGTATGAGGATACCCGACTCCACCTTCCTACACCGCTAAGATTTTGTTGCAACATGTACTTTGTTCTAAGAGTTATTCACATCAAATTTAGCGACCCTTACTATTATAGTTGTGGAGATATGAATTAATGCGCGAAAAAAGGGAGTTTGAGCCCACTGTGCGCCTTATGGGGCGTATAGCTTATATTATACGTGACATAGCCATAATGCCATAGCCATAACCAAACCAAAATTCAATTGGTTTCTATGGTGAGAGTTATGGCGAGTCACCTATAATCAAATACAGTGTTGCCCATTAGTTTGGTTCGAACGGCTGTTTTCTATGGCTATAGTTATGTCACGTCTGATTGATACTTATATCGAATTCAATGGATTTCAACATTACTGCCGGTGAATACTCGTGGTAATGCGTTCGAGCACAGCAAGTAAGATTGGAATCCCACTGGATCCCAGTGTATAGTAAAGAAATTTACACAAGTATAAAATAAAACCGATTTTTTAATTATTTATTTTTTTATTAAAACATGCCACCAGCAAAAAAATCGGATTTGGAAGCACTAAAAACTGAGGCATGCAATGTATTAGCTTACTGGATAACAAAAGCTCCGAAAAATGCTTCTGGAAAGCACTAAAGTAAGGCAGGCTCTAGTATCTACTCGTATTATTACTTCTGTGAAACGCTTTTGTAAAGCGAACAATTTATCTCTTTTTGGAAGCTTAACGTATTGCTTGTAGTTGGCTCAGTTCGAACACAAAAAAATACCTTATTAATGCGCAACAGCAAATGATTCGGTAATAAATTACTATGTTTATACGCGCACTATTTGCAAATAAAAATATTTGCAAATAAATTAACTCACTGTTTATACGGCATACGAAAAGTACTCAAACTTTGTAGCACTTCTATAGAAAACTTACTTATGTACGTTTATAATAATAATAGTGTAAAAGTATAAAATAACAAATAATTATTTGTTTTAATTGTCCTTATTTTCTTCTACTCGTATCAATGTTTTTTGTGCATTATTTATCTATTTATTACTTTTTGTTATAAAACATTTGTAAGCGTGGCAACCTCAAGAATTTTATTTGCAAATAGTGCGTTAATCAGGAATTGTTTGTGTGAGTTAGTTATTTGCAAATAAAAAATTAATTCACTGTTTATGCGGCAAAATTCGCTACTTACAATATATTTATTTGGGAATAAGTCGCCCGTATAAACGTAGTAAATGTGTCCCTTACAAAAACGCTAATCTTATGACATACTGACTAATCTTATGATATTAAATAAGATTTTAAAGATCATTAGCAAATTTGTTCTTTTTAGAATTAAAATATGTGGTATATTCAGTGTGTAGTATATTCAGGAAAGACTATCTGTCGACTCCGCTTTACTTCCAGTAAACCTAAACCCAATTTTTTCAGTTATCCGATTTTTCTCTAAAACGTAGTTCGGATTACTGAAATTTTTTACAGTTAAGCGTACTGCTTAAACTAACTAACTTAATACACACCATACACATGCATATGTGCATATTTTCTTGTTGAAATTTTTCACGAATTCCTCGAAAATGTCTAGCCACTTGCGTTGACAATATAATAGAAAAATACAATAAAGTACGAAAGAGCGAAAAGGACAAATACATTTTGCCGTTTAATTTTTTAACGGACAAAACATGCACAATTTTTTCAGCATTATTTTATTATTTATTATTTCTAATAAATAAATTTGTCATTTTTTATTTTTGTTACTAAAGCGAAGTAAGTTTCATACAAAACGTAGTTGTGGGCTTGCTTTTGGTTTTCACAAATACGATATTTTCAGTAAAACGATGTTTCGCTACAGCGAAGTGAATAAGACTAGCTACGTTTAAAATCAGTGCTGTTTTTTGTATCGCTTTCAGTAATCCGATTTAATTTTAAGTAAAGCGTGTTGCGCTAAAGCTAAATAATAACATGTATGAGCGATTTTACCCATTCTAACGTATGTAGGTACAATGTATTTAAGGAATATAGGGTGTTTTTTATTGAGGTATAGAACTTTAAGTTGGCATCACTTTTTTAACTGGCGGCCATTTTGTCAGCTGTCAAGTGATTAATATTTAGTTTGGTTTGCCATTTCATCATAAACAGGTTGACAAAAGAACAACGCTTGCAAATCGTGCAAATTTGCTTTATTCGAGCCAGCCGAATTGGCTTTATTCGAGCCAGCCGCGGCGGCCACATGCCCGAAATCATATTTAAACATTAATGGCATAAAATTATCCTTCCAATAAAGCCAAATTGATGGACATTAAAACGATTTTCTTGTGTTTTATTTCAATTCGAAGTTCTATACCTCTAAAAAAATCGTGCAAATTTGCTTTATTCGAGCCAGCCGAATTGGCTTTATTCGAGCCAGCCGCGGCGGCCACATGCCTTAAATCATATTTAAACATTAATGGCATAAAATTATCCTTCCAATAAAGCCAAATTGATGGACATTAAAACGATTTTCTTGTGTTTTATTTCAATTCGAAGTTCTATACCTCTAAAAAAACACCCTATACAAAAAAAAAAATAAACTAAATCACGAAATAGTAAAAACTAATGCATGTAAAATATTTTTTATTCGTTTTCTTTTAAAATAAAATAGTTTTTTTTTGCAAAAGACCTCAAAATTTAAAAAATTAAGAAAAACATGCATACATAATATTATATATGTAAGGAAAGCTCGAATTAGAAGCCATAATCGTCAACCTTGTAATTTATATTCTCAAATTGATATTCTTCGTCACTGGCACACAAATGAGGATATATTGGATTTTTTTGTTTACACCTTTCAGCAGAACTCTGGCAGCTGTAATAGACTCTGGAATTAATTGTGGTTTCTACACCGTAGTTGCAGAGAAAATATAAATAAGACTTATTGAGAATAGTCGCAGCACATCCTATAGCATTGTTGCGGTCATTCACAATACGCACGAATTCATGAATACTTTTCCTGAGTTAAAGAAAAATATATGGTCATTCAATATACTACATAAGTATTTTATTTCAACATGGCCATAACTCAAAAAACTACGAGTAGTTTTGCAGAAAATTAGTTCAAACAATTTTCAGTTTACATAAAACACAATGAAGACAATAAATACAAAAATGTTTCTTCTTCCAAAAGGTGAGAAATTTTCGCGTAATGAAATCAAATTATTAAGTACCAAACACATTTGTTGTGACATGACCGTGTTGAATTAAAGGAGCGATATGTTTGCAAGTCTGCAATATTCTTAAATTTAATATTTCAATTTGCAAACTTACCAGTGTTTATATTCAAATCTATGTATTTGATATCGATCAACTTGAACAGAGATATTTTTCCAAGTATCAATTATTTGGAGTATTCCGTATGAATAGTCAGCAACAGTGCCATTTTCTAAACTTAGTGAGACCATACGCAACATTTGATCGGAATGGGGATACTTCTTAGTGTTATGACAACCATCATAAATTCTTTGGCAATTTTTTAACGCCAAAGCAGCAAGTTTAGCCAATTCTGGATCCCAACTCACAGTCAACATACGGCATGCCTTTTGGAGATTTTTTACTAAACCTCCTGCAACCGAGTTACGTATCTTATTGTGACCATTAGTTATAAGTTCTTGCACAGATCTATCATTTATTTCTATTACTTCATAATCTTTACATTCAGGTCTGATGCGCTAAAAGGAAAGCATATGTAATGATTAAATTTATCAGTATTCAATTCAAATATATTTAAAAAAAAAATAGATTAAAACGAAGTAGAAAAAGCACCACATCTGCTGAATCAAACCACTTCAAATTTAGTCATTGGAAGGAAGTGGTGGTTTGCTTTCAAAATTTTTTTCAACTCAATAAAAATCGTGTCTGAAAATGTGATGTTATTTATTGTCAGTTATATAAATGAAGTTGTAATATGAATTTTGGCTGTAAAAATAATTCACTTCACAAAAGTAGATACATTTAAGAATTTATATTTAATTAGTAGCTTGAATAAATTTTTGCAAACTACAAGTAAAAATTCATCCAATAATTAAAATTATTTTTTCCGCAACAAAAATGAAAGGAAATTTGTTTTTGATTCCGCTCATTTTTGAAATTGAGGAAAGATACGAGCGTGGATCAATAAGTCCGTGACTTTTTGAATGAAACACAGTTTTATTTTGCAAAACAAAAATTTATTTTTCAACATAATCTGTACAAACTTTTTTTTGTATACCTTCCAAAAAAATAGGATTTTTCGAGGTCCTTACAATAGGCATTTGTTTGGTTAATAATTTCATCGTTGGAGCTAAATCTCCTTCCACCGAACCATTTCTTTTTAGGTTTGGAAATAGGAAGTAGTCACTAGGGGCTAAATCGGGAGAATAGGGCGGATGAGGATGAGCAATTTGAAGCCCACTTCATGGATTTTTGGCTTGGAAACTGCACATGCGTTTGTGGTCGATTGTGAGCAAACGTGGCACCCATCTTGCGGAAAGCTTTATCATACCCAAGTAATCATTCAAAATAGAAACCACTGAGCCATGTGGGATGTCTATGGCATCAACAATCTCACGCAGCTTACTCTTCGATCTGCCAACACCATATCGTGGATTTTTTCAACATTTTCGGGTGTACTGACCTTAATTGGCCGCCCAGATCATTCAGCGTCATTTGTACTTGTGCGACCACAACGAAAGTCAGTAAACCACTTTTTGTTACCATTCAAATCGATAGTGCAGGGTCCCCATAGTATTAATCGCGCTTTTCCTTGGTTTGATTGACGGTTTTTGTTTTCTCGCAAAAAATAATGTTTAATGAACACTCGAAATTCGCTTTTTTCCATTTTTAGAAAAAATAGACAAGGATGTATGTTTTGAACAGCTGTTAAACGCAAAGTAAATGTCGACACTAGCTCAAGATTTGACATTAAATTTGGCATTTCATATAACTACGAGGGAAGTTCAAAAAGTCACGGACTTATTGATCCGCCCTCGTAGGGTTCCGTACGGACACTAGATATATAAAACTATATGAACTTTAGCCTATATGATATATAGTTTTAGCGTTCATTTTGTGTTTTTTTTTGGTTTTTGGCGCTCTTTTTCTCGTTTTGGAGATTTTTTTAATTTTTTTTATTTTGGCTATTTTTTTCGTTTTGGCGATCTTTTTTGGTCTTTGGTGATTTTTTTTTTGTTTGGCGATTTTAAAATTTTGGGATTTTTTAGTCTTACCGTTTTTGAAAATTTCAAGAGTTTGGCTCTTACTGTTTCCAAGATAGCAATAGCAAGTTGTCAAAATTACATAGTCAATATTATATTAACTGATTTAACACCATTTTAAATTCTAGTGTTAATTGTTGCAGTCTGTATTAAAAATACACTAACCTTACAAAATTTCAAGTGCCTATATACATACATACAATTGTGTGTATGTATATTACATGGGATTTTAACATTTTTCGTTGCTCGTTTTGGAACACCCTTTAACGTTCTACATACTATGTCCTTTTCACCTTTGCTGTACGGAACCCTAAAAACAAATTCTAAATATTTGTTTCAAACGGGAATTGCCGGGATGCCGGGAAATTTTAACCCCAATCTCGATTTCCCGCGAACTAAAAAAGCGCGGGAAAAGAAAAACTCTAATTAAAAGTGACAGATTTATACAATGTGTGTGTGTGTGTGTGTGTGTGTGTATTGTCAGACATTAGAAAACAAGCCAAACGAAGAATGAATAAAAAATAAAATAGCCTTAATGTGCGGAATTTGTAAATAAATACTCGTATAATACACAACTAATGCTCGTAATTTCTACACACAGGTAATTTACCTAAGGTTTTTACCCACGAGTTTGCCTTATAAAATTCAACTTACACGATAGATATCTAGGCACCAATAGATATCTACTTGTAGAAATTACGGAGCTAAGTACAGTGGAATCTCTCTTAACTGACACTTCGTATAGGCGGACACCCCCTTTAGATGGACTCTTTTGACAGGCCCCGGCAGCGCTCCATGAGAAAGGCATTGCAATCGCTCCCCCTTGAAAGGACTCTCTCATGAGCAGACGCGGACACCCGCTTGACGAAAAAAAATCTCTTGGACGGACATTTCGTGTGTTTTTTTCCGATTTTTTATGTCATAATTTACAAATATGCTAGCCAAGACTCTTGATTTGCTCGTCTTAACAACAAGGCTCGGTTTGTCATATTTAAATTTGTGTATGGTAACTATTTTCTCACTTAAGTAATGTTTTCATACTAACTTAGCGTCTACATGTGCGAATAACTTTAATATAATATATTTAATTTTTCATGCAAATTTTAATTTATAAATCATAAAATCACAGAAATTTATGAAAAAAAAACATCGCTTTTAATTTATTTTAATAAACACTCACACATCCACACGAATATATTTTTATGTAGGTGTGCTTTTTGATAGTTCATTTTACAAGATTGTTGTTATAACATTTCTTGTAACATCGATCTCATAAAAATTCTTATAACATTGAGATAACACTAATTTGAAGTCAACACGTAACATAATTTTATCTGCGATTGAATTTGACAATCTCATATTATATACTCATCGCTTGACTTAAATTTTCAAAATGTTATTGTCAAGACCAAAACACGCCAAACTAGAATGAAGGAATATCTATTGAAATAATATACTACTTAAACTTTTAAACTTTAAACTTTTATTACATATGAAACTAGTGCATATTTACATATTAATGATTTTTTGTTATTAAGCCCAATTGAAATGTTTATTTTTTTAATAAAAGTATTTAAAAAAAACTAACCATCTTAGGAAACTTTTATTTAATTAAATTTTTAGTTTTCTCTTGACCGGACCGGTCCCTTCGGTGTCCGCTCAAGAGAGATTCCACATATTAAATTTTTAAAATTAAAATTAATTACTGCTTCAGATATTTTTACATAATCATAAGATATTGAGAATTTTTCTTGATTTACTTGTGCGATGCATAAAAAAAATTTTTAACAAAGCAAGCATTCTCAGTACTGATCTGAAAGCGCTCAGTAGGTTGAAATGGCTCACAGCTAGGGTGATCGACTCGGTTTTTCAAACGGTTTTAAAACCCGGTTTTTTCACAATGCGGTATCGGTGTTTTCAAAATGTTGATTTTTCGAATGTCGAAAAATCCGGGTTTTTTACAATATAAAAACCGGCTGAGTCGAATACTTTTCGGTTTGTATATTTTGCAATAAAATTAGTTTTTACTATGTTAAAACTTACACCAACGTGTTCTGTTGATTTTCCCAAGTATTTTTTTTAGTGTAAAAGTTCTAAGCATTTTTTGAGCATGGCAACACTTACTGAAACATGAAATTATTTTATGAGGTGGTAGCAGAGGTTAATTAAATTGGCCTTAAACCCATCTCAGATAAAACTTTTGCTTCGCGTTGCGTTGAAGATTCGCTTTGACATTTAAGATGAAATGTACATGGTTATATGAAACATGTCACATAAAGTAATTTCAACTCAAACCGAAGCGAAAAGTTAGGCAACTCTCAACTTTTTGCGTGCTTTGACAATCAGTTTGTATATTTTTCTTAATTTGCTTGACAAAACTCGCATGTAAATAAGAAATTTTATTAAACTTTTGGTAAATTTACATAAAAAACGAGATAGAGGCATCAGATTAATCGAATTGTGATGTATTTTATGCATTAAACAAAGCAGTAAAACAAAAAGTGAATGTTGTCAAAGTTTTCATTGTGTCATACACATTTTGCGTCACGCTTTTTTTCCCAAAGTTAGAAACGTCACACAAAGCGTTGAAGTTGTATCTGACACCGCCTTTATAGTATGCAAATCTATTGGCCTTGGATGTCAAAATCTATTTGCAAAATGTGTTTTTTTTTTTAGTTTTGTTGACATTTTGCTTCATATTTTATATAAAGGTAGATAGATATCCACCTTGCCCATACATTCATATGTACTCGTGACACTCGCATCGTTTTAAAATTGCATGCGAGTTGCAAATCGCCAAACTCGTTTCTACATGTTTAACTCACTCGTTTTGCTTGCGACTTGTCATATTGATTTAGGTCAGCTGTTTATTTAAATTCGTCAGTGTATAAGTTAACAATGCAAAGACAAAATTAACAAAACAAAAGAACATTTTATAAATTTAAATTTTATAATAAAAATTTTGCGAAACTATTAATATTTCTGATTAAAATCAAAAGAAAACATATTTCATTTCATTTATTAACAATTTTAGTGTTTCTTTAAAGTTTTGTTTGGGCTAAATTCATCAGTTCACTTCAGTATACTGTTGCGAGTTCAAGTCACAATTGCAAATGTTATGCGATTTGCGAGTATCAGAATATGCCCTTATATGTATATACATATGTACTATACATACATATATATGTACATAAGTATATGAAATTAATTTTTATGTTTTACCTTTATTTTTTGTATTGTTTTATAGTATTTACATGAACTGTTGACTCTTTTTCTTTAATAAAACAATTTGAAATCAAAACTTTTGTATAATAATTCTCTTACTTGAAAAAACTGGTTGACCGGTTTTTCCTCAATTGTAAAAACCGAAACCGGGTTTTTCATAATTTCAAATATTCGAACTATTCGAAAACCGCTTTCTGGAAAAAGTCGAATAATCGGTCACCCTACTCACAGCGCTCAGTGAAGTGAATCGTTCATGAGCGATACAACTCTACAAAAAGTTGTAAATTCATTAATATTTTTTAATAAAAGTCATAATTACGTTGATAAATGTTGATTTTCAATCGTATTTAAACAGCTAATTTAGTGCAACGTATGTTATTCAATGTATTCTTTGTATTTTTAATAAAATAATAAAATAAACAAGAAAAATGCATTATTGCATAAATGAAAAACTGTGGCAATCAGCCGGAAGTAAAAAATTTAAGTTAATTAAGACATTTTCCAGAAGCTATGAAATGCGAGTATTTCTTTACGATTTTCTTCGCGTCAAAATAGACCTTTCGCACATAATTTTGATGTACACCCATCTTTAAGTTGGCTTGGTGATTTTTCACAAATATTTCCTTTTTTGTTTCATTCGATTTTCATTGTTTTCCTTTAATTTTTATACATTTTTTTTCAAACTTTGTTAGTAGCACCATATTCACTATTAGTACTCAGTTTATTATTTTTGTGGCAAGAACAAATCTGTGGACTTTTGACAAAACAACCTCTTTCAAAAACTGCAATTTTACAGGAGAACGAAAAAACTGATAAAATATCTAGTAACATTGATTTTGAAATATTGGGTGAAAAAGTGAAAGTGTAGTATTAAATTTAAATACTAAATTGAAGTGAAGATATGAATAATTCTATTCTAATGCCAAAAGATTTTCAGAAAAATTAAGACTAAAAAGATAGGATGTTTTGTCGAAATTGTTTTCAACAAAAAAAATAACTTACATTACACAAGTTGTTTTGTTAAAATGGTTTTAAACAAAAACGTGATTCATATTTTGCGCTTATCTCAAGCCAAGTTACATATTTTCTAAATTTCAGTTTTGATAAAACAACTTCTTTGAAGAGAAGTTGTTTTGTTAAAACAAAATGTATATATATGCAAAAAAATATTAAATACAATTTAGATGTTTTGTCAAAAGGATATAACAATTTTATTTCTTGCATTTTAGAAAATTTTTAAACTCTTTCAGATAAGATATTTTATCAAATATTTTTTCCAAATATAATGAAAGAAGTTGATTTGCCAAGAACTGTAGATTTTTAACCAAATGGCGTAGAAATGCAAGGATCACACAAAAAGAACCGTCTTGAAAATTTATATTTAATATAAAAATCTTGCAAAAATGTCTTATTTCGAGAGAAGTTGTTTTGTCAAAATCCCACAGAAATATTGTCAGCATTTTATCTTATAAAAACTTTAAGCTTTTTTTTTTTTTTTTTTTTTGGTTTATAGATTTTTTAACATTACAATGATTGGATTTATAAATTTATAATAAATAAAATCGATATTTTTTTAACAGTAACAGAACAGACCCAGCAAAAAACTTTGCCTACTAGAATGCAAAAAAGGGTATGTACTCCTCAGTCGTAAGTACTTACAATTTGACAGAATAACCCATTATTTTTGTTTGAGAAGTTCAAAAAGTATGCGGTACCCTATACTTTTTGCCTACAAACATGCAAAAGTTAATATATTACTGATTGCCTAAAAGTACTCAAAATTTAATGGGTTATTTTTTGCTTACAAATATGCAAAATTTTATCGAGTAATTTTTGCTTAAACTTGATCTAAATTAATTTGCTAGTTTTTCTAATTAAAATAATTTTCCCGATCAATAAATTTTTCTCTAGATATATTTCCTTATTAACTGAAAATCACTACAATAAGTACTTTCACGTAATGATATAAATAAGTTCTTATTTTATTCATTACAGGGCAGTCATTATTACGCACATAAAATAATTACATAAATAAGTATCAGTCATTACTTTGTAAGCCATTAAAATAGTACTACCGATTACAAAATTTCGAAAATTTTTTGCTGGCGAGTAACATTTTAAAGAAATATGTATGTATTTTGGTTAATTATATCATAATCAATCAAAAGATTTATTTTGAATTTTTTGGTTTATAGGTTACGATATGTACTTACGTTATCAGGATTACAGCCAATATGTATGACGTTATCGCAATTCATATTGCAATATTCTTTGTCCTCCGAGTACGAGTCCCATTGTGAGTTTGCAAATTCTCCCGCGGCAAAAAAAATTATTAAGTACCTGATCATTCTATGGAAAATTATAACTATTTGTATGTATACTAACTAGCACGTTGGTTGTTACTGAATAATATTAACAAATTATTTAACGGGCTTTTATAAAAAATAGTTTGTTTGCTTTTTAACTTTTTTCTTCTTCTTTTAACTTAAAGTATTGACGTAAAATGTTATTATTTACACAGAAACTACAGTCGAACTTGTCTATAACGATCTTTTACGTTGTAGAAAAAATTCTTGATAATAATACTTGCTTGGTTAACCATGTCTATATGCATTTCATTGGTGCTTTGCCAAATCATCACTAGACCTCAACCACGCATTTTGAACAGTCACAAACCTCTTGTCTTATGCATAGACTTTGAAAAACTATTTGAGAATTCACATATAGTAATAGTTTTACAAACCACAAACAAATGTGTAATAGAAATAGAAACTTATACAAAATCCACCCAATAATTTATATTCGATTGTATGATTGAAAACAAATTCATTATTGGCAGATTATAAGCACATCAAATAGAAGTTGTGAACAGAGAAAAAACTGCGTCATAGAATCAAGAAGATTTTCTCAATGAACCGTTTTTATGCTAAGGGGTATCCCAGCAGAAAGAAGCGAAGATTTTTTCATAGAGATTCCTTATTGTTTTTATGTGGTAAATCTTATTAATTTTATCAAGAAAAAAACCACATAAAATCAAGATGAAATCTTATTATTCACAACTTTTTTTACTCAATTTCCGTTATTTTTGGCACCAAAAAAACAATCCATAGAGAAAAACTTCTTGATTCTATTAGGTTTTCTTATAAATTGTAAACTATAGGGATTTCTTATTGATTTTATTAGGTTGCCTTCTTGATTTTTTAAAAAAGGTTTTCTTGTTGATTTTAGTAGGTTCCTATATGATTATGTGTAAAGCATCTTATTGATTTTTTTAATAAGGAAATCTTCTTGATTTTTTGAGGTGTCTTGTTATTTCATATCTGTAAATAGACATAGAGAAAATTTTTTTTCATGATCTTTTCCATTTTTGTATAAGAATGTTTGCACAATAATTTCAATGGTTATTCAGGCTGCTTGTTAGCATATTGGGTAGAGTGCTTGTCTATCAGTCAGAAGTTTGCTGGTTCAATACTTGGTGAGTAAGTTAGTTAAGAATATAACCTAATGTGTATGTATGTATGTATGTATGTATGTATAAATAAATAACATCTACAACATACTACATACATACATATATATATAGTATAGAATTTAAATGAAAATACATAAGTACAGAGAATAAAGACGCAATTTTTTTTAATTTTTTTATTTTATTTTTTTCTATGAAATTAATAAGATTTCCTTATTGAAAAAAAAAACATATAGATTTCTTATTAATTTTGTTCTATTTTATGAGGTATTTAGTAGGCACTGTTTTCTCTGCGTGCCTCAGTAAAGTCTTCTTTGTGGCGGAAACTATGATATAGAGATAAATTTGCTGTAAGGAGCTAAAAGATTTAAGGAAACTGTAATAAAATACAGTATTCTGAAAAGCAATTCGTTAAACAAAAAAAAAAATCGTTATGTGAAATTCGTTGTAGAGAAGATCGAATAATGTATTAGCAAAATTAAACTACGCATTGTGAAACATTTTCGAACCTTCAAATTGAAATTAAAGAACAAAAACAAGGTAAAAAAATGAGTAGATAACGTAATACTGTTTCGTGGCCACCTCAGCTTCCTGTTCTTCTGCCACGTATCGTTCTTTGGTTAATTATTATACGTACACACATAGTTAGTTGTCACCATTATTACATTTAAAGAGGTTTTTTCATATAACTAATAATAGTGGTTTCACACTGACATGGTTGTAATAAAAGTTGGTTTTAATGTTAAAACCAACTGTTAAAATCTGGTTTTACCATACAAGTTGTTGTTAAAACCAACTTAAAACCATTTTTGAATTGGTTTTAAGTTGGTTTTATGAAATGCAACCCTGTTTGCGCTGTGCTAAATTCAGTGCTGCCAAATTAAAATGACCGGAAGCAGCTGATAATGTTAATGCCAGTGAATAACAATAGATGTTGCTTGAAAGATTTTCAATTTAAAAATGGATGCAGCAGCAACAATAATAAAAAAATTATGGAAAAAATATAGTTTCTTGGAAGCAAAATAACGAAAATATTTTCATTGACCTCTGGGAATTGAAAATAGACGATATGTCTGACATCGATCCGCCGATAAAAAAGTTTTATTTTGTGATGTATTTGTGCATTTTTTTATATACAATAACTTGATTTCCAAGCACTTCTTCACGTTGTATTACTAGTTCCATAATTTTAAAATATTTATTTACAAAATATAAAATAATTTCAATTTTAAAATTTCCGAGTTTTTCATACAAACAAAAACAGTTGTTGTACAGTTTGTCAAATAAGTGTTATAAAAAGCAAAAAAAAAAAAAAAATACAGCAACAAACACACGCAATTCTGCAGGAGATTTATTTTATTTTGAGCAAAGTTATTAGACAGTCTGTGAATTTAACAAACTTGCAGTGCGAATGCAAAATCAGCTGTTTATGGTATTAACGTTAAAACCAAACTTTAACTTTCAGTGTGAAAACACTATAACTGACTTGTATTTTTTTAAACTAAATTTGTTATTAAGCCTAGTGCTCTGTTAGAAGTTGCGAAAAATTTTCAGCAACATTGGGCGCATTTATAAGACGTAACTGTTGCGCAACCGTTGAGTGTTTGTCTTAGAAACGCTTAGTTGAGTAGTTCCGCTCCACTCAACAGTTGAGTAGTTGCTACCATTTTTTCCATCATAAAATTGTTTCGCTACCTATAGCCAACGCGTTGTGATCAGCTTGAACAGCTGGCCGAATAGAGTTATGCCGTTTATACTATAATGCAACGCCGCTTTGTTAGGTGCCCAGCAAAAAATTTCAAAAAAGGTAATCGGGTTTGGAATTAAGCATTTTTGGGGGAAACTATTCCCTACTGGATTACCCACTTAATTAATGTAGCCTGTGACAGACGGACAGCGTAGGGAAAACAATAGGGTTCCTTTTCATCTTTGGTGTACGGCACCCTAACAAATGAGCACCAAGCGCATAGGGTTTGGGCACCCTTTACCTAAAATTTTTAAACATTATTACACAGCTAGCGTATGATAATAAAAACTTATTTATCACTTGAGTGATTGAAAAAACATTCACTAATTATTCGTCTATATGATCAAATAATGATTTCTTGAAAATATAGGAACAAAATGCAAAGAAACCGCTAAAAGCTGATTTTATGATTTAATACTATCAGAAAATTCCTTAAAAATGAATCAGCAAATCGTATCATAAATGTTTCTTTGGTATGATTCATATCATTAGCTAAAATGCAAAAAGGCGTAACTAACAAAAATATAATTTTACAGGAGAACCAAAAAACTAACAACAAAAAACTGAACAAACATGTAGTTAAGTCCCAGAAGTGTAATATTTTGTCAAGACATGTAGTTTAATGGCATTCATAATAATCAATCAAAAACTTGATTTTGAATTTTTTGTTAGTTACGCCTTTTTGCATTTTAGCTGACGATTTGTAGGGTACCATTTTCTCACAACGGGAGTATCATTTATGATCAAAAATGAGCTCACATGCGGTTATTTTCCCCGTCAAGCTGATTTGGAAAAGATTCGATTGTGATACAAAATGCTAGCTGAGTAGGCTAGTTTAAAGTTTAAGCTTAAATTAGACGTGACATAGCCATAATGCCATAGCTAGAGATGCTAATCGGGACAGGTTTTTTGAAATCCCGGGGTTCGGGATTTACTGATGGAGTCTCGAAATCCCGAACCGGGATCCCGGGATTTTCGGGACTTACGAAATCCCGAAAACATTGTGCACAAATGTGCGTCTTTATATTAAAAATAATTTTTTTATTTTACAATTTTTTTTTCATTTTAAAGGTACATACGGACGTACATATATATGTATGTATGTACTTCTATAATTCAGACATTTAATTCCAAATTTTCACTGAAAAGTGCAGTGTATGTGAAATATTTTCCTAGAAAAAAAAAACGCCATAAGATATATTTACCCAATTCACAACCTACAGTAGATTGTAAATTGTATTAGCTACAACTATGGTAGTTGTGAACGGCCTGTTGTAAGTGTTGTTTTAAAAATGTCAAACATTTAAAAAGAAGAAGAGAAATAATAAAAAGCGACTTTAAAATTAAAGTAAATGTAATTTAAAAATGTTAGCACTTTTATAAGCTTATAGATTCTAAACGTCATTCTACGACATTCAAACTTTTCTATGGAAATTATCTACAACATTTTACAACTATTGTACAGCTTGACGACCTACTACACTTACAATAGGTTGTGAATTGAGCAATTATGTATATAAAATATAATATTATCTACTAAAATATTTATCAAAGCAAATTTTTTATTTTAACTTTTTATAAAAGGGAGTTTCTAATAATTTTTAATATGGAAGATGACACTCAAAAACATTATTTATGCAAAAAAAAACGGGACTCAGATAATCCCGAAAATCCCGGGCTTTAAAATTAAAAAATCCCGGGCTCCGGGATTTCCCGTTTAGCATCCCTAGCCATAGCCATAACCAAACCAAAACTCAATTGGTTTTTATGGTGAGAGTTATGGCGTTATGGCGAGTCGCCTATAATCAAATACAGTGTTGCCCATTAGTTTGGTTCGAACGGCTGTTTTCTATGGTTATGGTTATGGCACGTCTGATTGAGCCTTTAATCGTTTTAAGCTTCTCCAAAGTAGGTATCTCGACTATTTTTTTATTTTGTCACACACTGTTACTGTTGATAACTGATACTTCTTAGTATTTCTTTCACAACAAAATTAAAATGCGTATGTATGCACAAGTGTTATTTAATTATCTTGTTGGAAAAATAATAAGCTCTAGTTAGACGTCACGAATATCATTGAAAAATATCAACAAGATATTAAAGCGAATTTTTGATATTGTATTTTAACTTAGGGGCTGTCCATATATTACGTAACGCTGTTTTCGTCGATTTTTGACCTCCTAAATCAAAATCGGTCCAGCCGCTTGGGCTGTACGTGGACACGGACAGACACACAGGTACACAGATACACAGACACACACTACAAACTTATTTTAAAAAAATTAAATTTAATTCATTGTATTAAATTCATTTGTTGGACTAGCACAGTGCGTAGACAGAAATTAAATAAGCTTACTTATGAACGTACTCCAAATATTGGCAAAACTAATTTTTAAATTTCTTCCCAAGTGTCCTAAAAATCCAAAAATTATGGTTTTATGGAGAGGTTATTCCTAAACTGTATGTATGTATTAAAGTCCTGCACAAGACCATTTATAAAACCTTTCAAGACATGAGAGATTTTTCAACTGCTTTACCACAGCGCAATATTTTAAAACAAACGCTAAACAACACTGTTGGCAAGACAAACAATTGAAACAAATGCCTTGCCAACAGTGTTGTTTAACGTTTGTTGTAGAATATTTTGCTGTAGTAAAGCAGTTGAAAAATCTCTCATGTCTTGAAAGGTCTTATAAATGGTCTTGTGCAGGACATTAGTGTGTATTAATGATGAGTATTCGAATTCCCAAATATTCGGCCATTTCTAGATATTCGTATTCGATTAAAAAAATATATAAAAAAATTCATAAATTCAAAACGAAATTTAAATGAATGGCACACAAATATTTTAGTTTGTAATAATTTAAAAAAATAAATTTATCTCTATTTTTTTGCTATCCGTTTTTCCGCCAAATAATCTGCTATAGTTTTCCATTTGGTCATCTTCAAAAAAAAATCTCAAATGTGCGTGAAACTAAACAAAATTGCTATCTTGGATCAATAAAGGTTGCCGCGGAGAAAATTTTTCATTCTCTAAAAAAAAAACATTTTTTAACCGGTGCACTTTTTAGCGGAAGGGCTTTAAACATACTTACACATTGTTGGTGTGTTTTGGGATATCAAATGACTCAACATGATGTCCTTTACGAAAGATATGTATGTAATTTTTCTTTTCTAAAATTTTCTGCCTTCTACAACATTATATTTTCAATACATAATATTTGCCCTCTTAAAAAAATGTCCTTCCTTAAAAATACCTTAAAATTAGAGGGGCACACAATTTAGTTCCTAGACGCATTTCACTCCAGTTTTCTTTTTTTTTTTTTATGCATGATTTTTATTTATTGTATCTTCATATATGAACTAACAATAAGTATTCAAATCTTAAATCTAAAAAATATAATTAGGCCCGACCAATGTCGGACATAAGCTTAGTAGTAGTTATATATAATACATATGTAAGTAGTGATAATCAAAAGGAAAAAAAATAAAAGTATTTTCAAGAAGTCCCATCTGGAGTGCTGTGAATAAGAGCCATTGTGTCCCTCTTTTTTAGGCGGATGTGTCCATTAAAGTTCAAAATATTACGGGCAAGCGGATTAGGATGTGACTCGAGTTTTGTTAAATATTTGCCAGCGTATTTTGCAATTTCTTCAGTCACTAGTGGCATATTCAAATCACGATGTATATTTGAATTTTTGATGTACCATGGAGCCGATGTTATCATGCGTAAAATTTTATTTTGCCTGCGTTGAATTTTCTCTACATTTGAAGCTGAAGCAGTGCCCCATAGTTGAATTCCGTAGCACCATATTGGCTTTAAAAGCGACTTGTATATTAAAAGTTTACAGTCTAGGCTAAGTGTTGAATTTCGACCAATCAGCCAATGTACCTGAGTTAGTTTAAGTTTCATTTGAGTTAACTTAGAGTCAATGTGGTGTTTCCATGTAAGTCGTCGATCAAGGTGTATACCAAGATATTTCACATGTGAATGTTGAGAAACAACTTGATTGTTAATCCGAATGGGGGAACAAGTATCTCTTCGTAAAGTAAATGTTACTTGAACACACTTTTGTTCATTTACCTTGATTCTCCATAAGTTTAACCAAAGCTCCATCTGGCTAATGTGTTCCTGGAGTTTGCGGGATGCCTCATCAGGGTTTTCATGCATACTAAGGCAGGCTGTATCGTCGGCAAATGTAGAAGTATGGATACTACTGCTCACAGGCATATCACAAGTATAAATTAAATATAAAACTGGTCCCAGTATACTCCCCTGTGGCACACCAGATGAAATTGTTTCAGGCCTAGTTGTAAAGTCTCCTTCCGCAACAGTGAACTTACGGGAAATAATGTAACTTTCCAAAAGATTTAAAATGTTTATTGGTAAGTAAGTCTTCAATTTTAAAATAAGGCCTTCATGCCACACTTTATCAAATGCCTGGGAAACGTCAATAAACAGCGCAGAACAATACTTTTTTCCCTCAAAAGTTCTTCTTATAAATTGAACTAATCTGTGAGTTTGTTCAATGGTGCTATGCTGACTTCTAAAACCAAATTGATGGTCTGGTATGCACCCACTACTAATTAGAATTGGGGACAATTTTGTTTTGAGCAGTTTTTTGAAAAGCTTTGACATTGTAGATAGTAGACTTATTGGCCTATATGACTCAGCCTTTGTTATATCTTTGCCCGGCTTTGGAATCATTTTAACCTTGGCAAGTTTCCAGTCGTAAAATAGCATTAAATATGAATAACAGGATTCTCATTGCAATACGAGGCAAGTTCATCAGCATCTGATTACTAATTCCATCAATACCCGGAGCTTTCTTCGGGTTGAGTTCGGCAATTAATTTTTGTAAATCACGCGTCTTAAACTTTATGTGTTGAGGGGGTAGAGCGACTATATTCGGCAAATCAGCAACACCAGTACATATATTTGGCGTAAAAACGGATTTTAAGTGCTCAGCAAATATTTTACCTTTTTCAGTATCGCTTCTTGCCCAACCTCCGGTAGATGTGCGTAGAGGTGGCTTATACTCAACGGGTGTTTTAAGCTTTCTGGTAGCGCGCCACAAGGAGTAATTAGACGCCGGTGTAACATCAAGACCCTCCAGATAATTTTTAAGAGATGCAATTTTTTCAGATGCAAGCAACTCTTGGAGTCGTTTAGTGCACTCTTTAAATCTGATTTTATTTTGTGGTGATCTGTGCTGTTGCCATTCCCTTCTAGCCCTTCTTTTTTCACGTACGAGACGTTCAATGTCTGTAGAATAAATTTTATTAAACCCAATCTGCGGATGGGAGATAGTGGCATGTTCAGCAGCCTGTTTAATATTCTCGCTGAGATTGGCAATGTTCGATTCAATATCATCGGGTGTTCTAAGCGTAATGTTTTCCGTACAATGACTGCTGAGATATTTTTTGAACCCCAACCAATTTACACGATTGATCATCTTCACATATGGTTCAGGTAAGTTACTTCTTAATGGGCTACAAATTGTGATGATCGTCGGGGAGTGATCGGACGAGAGATCAAGAGAAGCTTGAACTTGAATTAAATCCCTAGAGATATTTTTTATGACGCCAAAATCTATAACATCCGGAATTTTTTGTATGTCAGTAGGCCAATAAGTGGGCTCCCCACTCGAAATGACATCCAAGCCCATTTTTGAAATAGTGTTGAACAATGCTCGACCTCTGGGTGTAACAAGGCGCGAACCCCAGAACGTATGTTTCGCATTGTAGTCTCCAGCTGCTACAAAACAAGGTCCAAGAGATTTGTAGAAATCCTCATATTGATTCTCAGTGATTGAAAATCTGGGAGGGGAGTAAATTGATGATATAACGAAATTTGAACAAAAACTTTCAATGCCAATATTTGTTGCTTGTAGGTATTCTTCACAAATGTTATCAAGAACATAGTGCTTGAGTCTTGACTTTATTAGAATTGCTGATCCACCGCAAGCCCTTCCTCTAGGGTCCTTTGTATCATATATAGTGTAGCCATAAATTTTAAAAAGACTTCTCGAAGTCAAATGAGTCTCAGATACTAACATTATATCAATATTTTTTTCCGTGAGGAAGTGCTCAAGTTCATTTTTATGTTGGCGAATGCCGTTTGCGTTCCAGAAACATATTGTTAACGTGTTCATGGCTTATTAAGTATTGCTTGAAGCAGAGTATTCTGCATTCGCAACATTTCTTGCATCATGCTAGTCATATTTGTTGTAAAATTGTTTATAGTTTGCACAAGATTTTCAATAGTGGCTTCAAGGCGATTATAATTAAAGTTTGAGTGTGTATTTGTAGAATTATTTTGCGGTGAAACATTTTGTGTCGGAATAGAACTAGCCTTAGCAGCATCTGCATACGATACACGGGAAGTAACTGGTTGGCTCATTTGCTGAAAAGTGGCAGAGTAAACGTTTGCTGATTGAGCTGGAGCTAATTTAGGTTTTTGCACCATAGTCTTCTTTACAAAAGAGTACACACGACAACCTCTGTAGTTAGCGGTGTGATTACCTCCACAATTACTACATTTTTTGCCACTTTGATCTTTTGGTTTATTGCAACTAGCAGTGCCGTGTAATTCGCCGCACACAACACAAACAGTAGGTAAATTGCAGTATGTTTTTGTATGGCCATATTCTTGGCAATTATGGCACTGTACAGGACCTGAACGCTTATGTGGCTCTTCAACTGTGATTTTTCGGTACAAGAGGTATTTTAAATTATAAATTGGATGCGTCTCATTTTTTTTCAATTTTATATCATTAGGTTCTAGTTCAACACGAAATAGGGGTTGGGGAATCTTTTCTCTATTTATTATATTGGACACATTTTTTACCTTGAACCCCTGGAGGACGAGTGCATCTTTTATTTCTTCGGGGACAACATAAGAATCTATGCCCTTCAATACGATCTGCATGCCTTTAGCGCTCTTAAGCTGGTATGTGTAGAAGCTTGTTTTACTTTTTTCAAATTCAGCAACCATTTTGCGGAAATCTTTTTCGTCATAAATTTGGATTTTAGTTTCATCGATGTTGCCACGTTTTATTGGAACAATGTGAAATTTATTCTCACCAATGACCGAAGTTAATTTTTTAATAAGGGCATTTGAATTTTTTTGTCTCAAATAGATTGGTGGCCGCTTGGATGTTTTGTTCGAGGATACCTCGGGTTTGTCGTTGTCATCTTGAAAAATTTTAAAGCGGTTTTGGCGATTAGTTGAGGCTGCGCTGTTATCCCTAGACACTTTTGGAGCAGATGAGATTTTTGAAGAATTCGGGCTTCGCCCGCGCTTTAAAATTGTAATGTATCTGTCCATTCCAACTTGTACCTTGAGTTTCGAGCCGCTGTTATCTGTAGTGATAACTTTGTTAAGTGATAAACACGAGCCTGAAGGGGATGATATTACTGACTTATATGAAGAAGTACTGGGCAACTGTAATGTTAATGCATCATTACTATTTGGCATTGGACAAAGCGAAGTTGATCGCTGACGAAAAATTGGCGTTGCCGTTAACAAAAGATTTTCATCAGATTTATTTTTTATATTTTTTTCATTCAGAGTTTCAGAACTCACAGTAAAATAAGCATTTCTGCCGTTAGAACTCACTTCAAGTTTTTCTGTATTTGAGGAATTCATACAAAGAATTCCTCCAGTTTTCTAAATATTTTTTCTTAAGTTCGGTTTTATCAAAAATTTAAATAATATCCTTATGAAAATACGTCTATGTATGCAAGTTTCCACTGCAGCCTCAAGTTGACCAACAAAAATTTTAAAACTTAATAATTTGATATTGTCATGTGCATATCTGAAAGAATATATTTTTTGAAAGGACACCTTTTTTTGTCCATGAAAATGGTAAGAAATGTTTTCCTAAACTTCTGCAAATACCAATTCCTTCTATGTACATATTTGGTGGATTTAATGTTAATATATGTTGCAGTTTGATATGGAAAGAAGTTTTTATGTACATACTTACATATATTAAGAATATTAAAAAAAATGTAAATTGATAAAGATAAGGAATTGAGAACCATGTAATCAGATTGACTACAACTTGTTTAGAGGGCAATTATAAATAAAATTTCGCAAGAAATTATTCCCGGTGAACAATTCCAACTAATAGCAAGTAATATCGAAAAGAAAAAATTCTAATTGGTAAAGGGAGAAATTTCTCGCGGAATTTTATTCATAATTGCCCCGTTAATTTATTATAAAAATTTTGTATAATATTCAAATTTTATTTAAAAACAACCATTAAATTTTTGAATAGTTTTCATAAACTTTAATATACAAATTTTTTTTATATAATTTTGCAGAATAAAATAGACCCCCCCATTAAATGTATGTACATATGTATATAAATTTCACATACAATCAGTGTGACCCTTTTAGCATTTTCACTGCTAAATTTAGCATTATGTATTTTGATTTAGCAGAGAATTTTTTATTTTGCATTTAGCATTTTTTTCAGCATTTTTGTATTATTTTTTTAGCATTATTTAGCATTTTTAATTTTATAAATTTCATATATTCTTTTCCATTTATACAGGTAAAAACTCCTGTATTTCATTGTATTTTGTCGTTTTTGTAGAAATGTATAATGATGGAAACCATGTAAACAGCAAAAGACGTCTTAAGCGGCAAGCTGTCATACTTGGTATTTGAGAATGGTGTGATAATGCAAAATTCGTGTTTTTCAGCTTTAAGGAATTTTGAATTTTTGTGTTTGTCATCATACTCCTTTAATATATGTGCTGTCAAATTCAGTGCAAATTTCATTTATGTTTTCGTAACTTGCGGTCTCCTAACATAAGATGGCTCACTTTTACATAAACTTTAAGTTAATGTTAAGTGTAGACTGCTCAAATTAATGCTTTTTTCATGTGATAACATTATTGATAGTGCATTTGTTTTAACAAATCACTTATAACTTCAAGTTACAACGAAATGTCATGCCATGTCATGCCAAGCATAAAGATGACTTAGTTAGATCGCACATTTTAAGAGGTGTTTGTTGGAATGTACGAAAGTCTGTCATGCTCATATACCGAGCATGAGCGTCCAATAGCCGCCTTAATGTATTTTAAACGTCAAACACCTAATAATAAGAAGAAGAAAAGTATTTTAATTATGTTTTTCGGAGTCGAACACTTCACAATTCATCGTTGCTGAATCCGGCTCCTGGACGTACAGTAAAAAATAGAAAAGTAAATTAATCCATTTTTAATGCAAAAAGTATTTTATAAATTTCTTTCATATTATGTTGATAGCAGGCATGCTAATACATTAAAACATACATATAAAATAAAAGTGTAAAATTATTTTATGTATTTAATTTTTATATGAAAATTACCAGCAACAAATTTTGCACTTTTATATTTAATACGATCGTACAAAGATACAGGAGGTTTTATGAATTCAGCAATTGTACTCGTAATTTGTATGTTCCTGAATTGTTGTTTTAACTTTTGAATCAACTTTGTTTGTTTTATTAAAATTAAATAAAATATTTCTTCGTTATACTGATATAATTAATAAAAAATCATTAAAAAGTTTTAGCATTATATTTTAGCATTTTCAAATATTTTTTTAGCATTTTTAGCATTATTTTAAGCCCCATTTAGCATTAAAAAATTTTTTAGTTGTGGCCACACTGCATACAATAGATATTCGTATTCGCGAATATCGTTTTAAATATTCGTATTCGAATTCTATAATATCAAAAATTGGCATTCGGCACATGTATGTATGTATGTACATACATATATATACATAATATACATACATATGTAGGTAAGACGTATGATCGTAATTAAATAAATAAGAAAAATATACGGATTTTTGTACGAAATTACTAAAATTTTTCTGTTACGTAACATTTTCATAGTTTAAACTTTAAAAAAGAGATCTTCTAACACAATCTTTCAGTAAAATAATTTGGTTTAAATCACTGGTGGGCACTGTCAATGTAGTGGTAAATTTTTTATGTGTTGAGGTTGCGAGCTACCCACCAAACACAAAGTCAAGCGTTTGAAAGATAATGGTGCATTATATATTTATACATAAATAGACATATTTTCTATCTTGAAAAAAAAAAAACGTTGATTAAGTAAAATTATTAATTGCAAATAAAACTTTTTCTAAATAAACAGTGAAATAAAAAAAATTAAAAAAGATAGGATAATAATTTATCATGTTTTCCATTAAAAAATAAATAAATAAATAAAAGAATGGTTGCTTGGTGGAGCACAAAGGTGCAAATTCACCAAATAAAATTATGTGGTTGGATGTATCAAACTTAATAAGCTTTGATATTTGTCGGCATGGAAGCAGGGCTGCCAGAAGTTTTGCGAAGAAAATCATCATTTGTCGGAAAGAAAATCATATTTTGAAGAAAAAAATCATCACAAGTCCAATTTTTTTCAAATAATATAAGTAACAATTGACATATTTACAGTGGACAAACAAAACTATTCGACGTACACCAATTTTATTTTGTTTTCATCAATAAAAAGCTATTTACTATCTTATTTTACAAAAACAATTTAGAAAGCATTTTCAAATTGAATTCAATAAAAAAAATGAGATAATTAAAGTAACTTATATAAAAATTAGATTAAATGAAAAATTAGTTAAGAAATTCAAACAAAATAAGTATTCGACATTGCCAATGTTTTTATCATATAAGGTACATATGTATGTATGTGCAGGAGTGATGCATTTTGGCTTTTTTGGTTTAGGGCCAAATTAACGATTTAAAAGGGCCAAAATACCTTTGATAGGGCAAAAAAAGTTTTTTAATGTACTCGACTATAATCTTTTAATTTAAATAGAGACAAAAGTATGTATTAATAATATCTGATTTATTTTGTTTAGAGCAAAAACAGAACTTAGCGACAAAAGTTCAAATTTTTTTAAGTATTTTTTGTTAAATTAAAGTAAATACATATTTTATATGTATGTTTGTTGCTTAAAAACTAAATTTTAGTTAAAAAAAACATTATTTATGTAATTATAATTTTATTAAACATACATCTCTAAATTCTTAGTCCAATAGTTCCTCCATTTACCCCTGTTTAAAAGTATTTTTTTGTGTTAAGTTTTAAAGTATCTTCATCATAACAATTATTAGAACTAGATTTCATTAATTTTTTTTAATTGTATTAAATATGACACAGTATTTTTTTACATGACGATGATTTCTTCTATTATGGCCTGTTTCACAATATCGAAAGAAAACTCTCGACTAAAAATTTATATTGAAAACAAAAGCGAATTTTCAAATTTTATTGTTGATTTCAATATAAATTTTCAGTCCTGCTGAGGATTGGTGAATAGAAAGAGTTCCTTGAATAATTCTGTATATATTTGTATACAAAAGTTTACATAAACAATTTTTAATGGTAGAAATCCTTTTGCAAAATTTACTTCTACTTAAATCTTTGAGCGATTTAAATTCTGGAACTTGTGATATTGTCTATTTTACTTGTTCTGTTTCCTTTTGAAAAAGTTTAATAGCAAGTGGTATAATACTATTGGTTTCCCCACTCAAAACATGTTCTGGCGCAGACTTCGGAAACCAGTTTAAATAAAAATCTTCAAAAATAAAAGTAGTTTTTAAAACGAAGAAAACTCAATTAAAAAGTGTACTCAAAGGTTTCAAGGAATTAGTTGAATTTTGAGCTGAAAGGGCCAAAATATCTTAGAGAGTACTACAGCGCCACAAACATCCAAAAGTGCCACAAATGGCCCAATGGTGCCACATTTTGCATCACTGATGTACAGTTGTTTTATACTCTAAAATTTAGAGGCAAATTGCTTTTCCTTGGCGACGAATGACTTCTTTTACACGATTTGGTATACATTTGTGCAAGATTTGAATATATTCCGGACCGATTTTTCGTCACTTCTCTAACATGACTTTTTTTTGTAAAGTGGCGTTTTCTTATTTTTTTCAAATGACCCCAGAAGAGGAGGGAGAGTTGTGCTCTCTGGTCCTTACCAACCTGTTTCCATAAAGACGAATATTTTCGCTGGAACAGAAATGTTTTCTTTATGGGTGTAGCTATTGATAAACATTTTAGAACAACAAAGAAAATTGTACATACATACGTATGTATTGAAAGTAAAAATCATAATTTGCAAAATTAAAAATCATCATTCGAGAACAAAAATCTTAAAATCATATTTTGATCCACAAATCATCAAAAATATGATAAAATCATCATTCTGGCAGCACTGCATGGAAGATCATTTTCAGATGGGAAACATATTAAAAATATTTTTGATTTTTATTTAAAAGGTTTTCCCTTTCCTTACCATTAAACTTATTCATATTACTATGAAAAGCATCATAATGTCTTTTAATGAGATATTCCTTTTTTTCCTTAAGCTTTGATAACATAAAAGGCATTGTATGTTACCAAATGCATTATTTATAACAAAATAATTTTCGCATATCATCATCAATTTGAAATGAAACACGTATGTTTGCTGGACAAATATTCTTGAAAAAAATATAAAAAAATATGTAAGCATCCGCCTGATGTGCATTCATCGCTGTCTCATCGACGACTAAATTAAAGAGGGTAAGAATACGTGTGAATATTCTCTTCACAATTGTGCCAAGAAACGCCCGAGTCTGGTTTAAATGTTTAGGATTCAAGCGATTCTCCTCTTGGCAGTGTTGCCGATGAAGAATTTGGAAATTACACATCACTGTTTCCAATATTACACATCTGAAGAAAAATTACACATGATTTTTTTTATATATCTACTATATTCAACCAAAAAATAAAACAAAACAAAATAATAGTAATTCAAACTTGAACATTACATTTATAGACATACATAGGTACATATGGAATTATAAAAATAATACTTTATGTTTAGATATGTAAGTATTATTAATTAATTATATTTTTTTTATAAAATGTATGTAAGTCATAATTTTGTCAAACGCAACGCAGCAGTCAGAATTTTTGTGACAGAAAATAACAAATTTGAAAGTATTTTAAATAGTTGTTGGTTTGTACATACACACATATGGATGTAAATTTAAAATTTAAACTTCATATAAAATGCTCCATTGTTTTTGGGATTGAAAAGTTTAAAATTTAAATTTTTAACAAAGCAAATTATTCAAATAATTTCAAATTTGTTATTGTTTTTCGTTGCACATTACATTAGGAGTATCGACCAAATTTGTAAAAGGTATATCCTTTTCTTCAGTAGAGTTTTTCAAAATATTAAAAATGTCGGTTGCAGTAGATGATATACATTCCTTAAAATCGAAAAAGGAATACTGAGCTCTGGATGTAAAAAATAGTTGTTAGGACAATTTGTTTTATGGAGCTAATATCTGTTGTTTCATCTATTATAATAGAAAACATCGTGTTTTTTAGATCGTCATACAAATCTTGAGCAAAACTTGGACCTAGAATATTTTTTATTAATGCAGTTGCCTTTGTCCTATGAAGACTTTCATCTGTCAATATATTTGAATATGGAATTGATGATTTTAACACAGGTACAAGGTCATATATTAGTATAAATGGCAAGTTATTAGTAGCTAATAGTCCAGCGAGTTTTAATTCAGCTCTTTTAATAGTCACTTTAGTTGCAATAGTATTTTGTAAAGCAGTGCAAACATTAGAAGTAGATCTTAGGGCAGAAGCAGCGGCTTTGTGAGAAGTTGTTTCCATGTGCCTCGAAAGGACAAATTAGTTTTTTATTGCATAATTTGCAAAATGATAAATCTTTTCCTCTATCTGAAATTTTGATCAGCCATCCTTTGAACTCTGTTTTCTGAAGCCATTCAGTTTGGAATCTAAAGGGTTCGGAAAAATAATTGTCTTAGTGTTGCAAACTGAAAGCAAATAATGATAATATCAGGGTTTGGAAAGTTTTAATTTTGGAAGTTTCTCAAAAATATAATATAAAGCGAAACTACACATGAATTACACATAAAATCAATTACACATGCGCTACACATGCAAGTGAAAATTACACATGATATGTGTAATTACACACAAATCGGCAACACTGCCTCTTGGTAAAACCTTACTTGGAAAAATCCTTTTACTTAGTCCCATTTCACACTAGTCAAGTCTTATTGCTAATATCACTTTTTCTTCTTTGAACTTTAATCGGCGTTCACACAATTCAAGTCTTATTTTTCAAGCATGTGTGCTTTTTTAACATTAGGAATGGGAAAGCAAAACGTATTGACAGTACATGAAGCTGAGTACTCCTTTCTTTTCCCCTCGTCTCTCTGTCTCTCTCTCCTACAAACTAAGTCCTATTTTACACTAAGCAAGTCTTAATTAGTTTGTGGGAGAGAAAGACGAGGAGAACATAAACGTTTCTTTTCCCCTCGTCTCTCTCTCCTAAAAAAACTAATCAGCTTAGCAATAAGACTTGCTAAGTGTAAATTAGGACTAATCAGCTTAGCAATAACACTTGCATTGTGTAAACTAGGACTAACTAATGCCTTTGTTTGGCAGATAAACAAATGCTATTACATACTTTTGCTAAAAGAGAATACCAGTTTTAGTGTTCTCATAAAATCAAGAGCACTTAAAAGAGTGAACAATTCAATACTGTACACCATGAAGATTAATGCTTTAAACACATTCACCACAGCAAGCTACCGACTACAAAATATCATGGATAGAATGCACATGTTTATATGAGAAAGATTATTTTGATGGCAACAAGGCTACAGGTTGTAGTCCGTGCTTAATTTGTCGTTGTAGTCAAATTAAACTAATTGCTATTTTTTATGGCTACAAACCAAAAACAGTGTTGAAAATATAGCAAAATATGTAAAACAAATTATTGCCAAGAAAGATTTGTTATTGCATTATACAAAAGAAATTTACAAAATTTTAGTGTCACATAATTGCAAAAGTAATTATATTTTTGCAAAGCAAAAACACGATAATTCGCGAAAAGTTGCAAAATTTAAAAAAAGCCATAGAATCGCTAAAACTGTATGGAATGAAAAAAATTCGCAAAAATTACGAAAATTTGCAAAAAGTTACTAACAGCGCTTCGATGACAAGGTCTAATTAATAATGCTTAAAAATATTCAAATCTGCTTTTATCATAAACTTTGCAAAAAAAAAAAAATCGCGAGAAGTTGCCAAATTTTAAACAAGACATTATATTGAATAAAAATCGATAAAACTGTATGTAAGGCATGCAAAAAGTTCGGCAAAAATCGCGAAGATTACGAACATTTGCAAAAACGTATTAACAGCGGAATGATATTGTTTCAAAATCGGCAAAACTCTTAGGTAGCTAAAGACATGCTAATAGTCACTGTTTTCGCGAACTTTGCAAGCTCTTAAAATCGATGAGAAATCGCAAAAGCCATTAAAAATATATAAAGTTTGGAAAAAGCGCGAAAAAATTGCAAGTCAGCGAAAAATTACTAAACCTGTAAGTTGAAATTTGCATAAAATATATAAAGAAATAAACTGATTTGCTTATATATGTACATATTTTGTTATAAACTATTTTATTTTTGTTAATTTTAATTGTTATTCGAACCCCATTTGTTTCTATATTTATAATTTGAACGGGCTAAGCTTCGTATCGCTTTTTAAGCCAAATTATATGTGATAGTTATTAATGAACAAATAACATCAAAGTTTGTTATAAATATTCTGACAAGCACATAGTTGAACGGAACAGCTAGCCGTTTTCGAATGCCACTAAACCTTCCTCATCAGCGTTCTTCCGTGTTTTGTCCACTGTGTGTGGTGTCAGTTGATGTAGATTTATTTTTATAAATGTGAAATGTGCTCACCTCTAGTGTATGCAAACAAGCGGACCATTCATAATAGAAACAAATTTACACTTAAAACGTTTACACACATGCCACCAAAAGCACAGGCTCTACATAATAGTAACTGCAATATATTTATTCGTAAAATTCTTACAATACTTGCCGTCACTTAAACTATTTGACACCACTTGACACCCCAAGTTAGACGCCACCCAAATGAGCACAATGAAAATATTTTAATTAAATGCATAGCAAAGCAATAATCTACAGTGACTGACATCCAGTGAATGCGGTGATGTAGTGAGCCGAAATGAAATGTAGTAAACGTGTGCCTTTGTATTGATTTAGTTCTTGGCAAACAATAAAAATAATACAAATAATAATAGATAGACTTCAATATTTTTATTTACATATTTTTATTCATTTTATTTTTTTCATTTCATTGCTCATCTTCAGCATTTCCCAGCAAAAAAGTTTGATTACTAGAATGCAAAAAAGTGTATGTACTCTTCAGTCGTAAGTACATACAATTTGACTGAATAACCCATTATTTTTGTTTGAGAAGTTCAAAAAGTATGCGGTACCCTATACTTTTTGCCTACAAATATCCAAAAGTTAATAGATTACTTATTACCTAAACGTATTCAAAATTTAATGGGTTATTTTGTGGATTACTTTTTACCTAAAATTGTTGAAAAATAATTTATTTGCTAATAAAAATATATAGAATTTTGTAAAAATCATAATTTTGCAAAGAAAATATATGAATATGTATATTGAATAATATGCAAAAATACTTAAATTTTAATAAATTTTTCTCTATATAAACTTCATTATTAACTGGAAAGTACTACAATAAGTACTTTCACGTAATGATATAAATAAGTACCACTCATTACTTCGTAAGCCATTAAAAGAGTACCACCCATTACAAAATCTTGAAAAATTTTTGCTGGGTTACTTTCACATTTGTGTAAAACATATGTTATGCACGTGAGTAGAGTGGCGGCTATTCATTCTTATGCTTGACGTCAACAAGTTAATATTTGTTGCAATCAAGAAAGCGTATAAACAATGTGCTGATTTACACGAAAATAATTATGCTGAATGTGATTTTGTGGTTAGCATAATTTTTCAACCAGCTACAACCCCTCATTACCCTGCAAATAACGCGACTAGTCCATACATGCATGTAAGGACTACTCCATAAAAGACCAGGGTGTCTACTCTGTATTTCGAAACGAAAGTAAATGCTTTCGAATTTGTATGCTATTAACATTGCATTTCGAAAGCATTTGCTTTCGTTTCGAAATAGAGAGTAGACCCACAGGACTATTACAAAACTAGTCCAAATGCATAGATAAAACATGGTCGATTTAACATTGCGATGTCCTAGGGATGGACCACATAGTTCAACTTTGCATTACACCGGACCACTCCCAAAATTACCCCATATTGAATAGTTATAGACTACTCGCATACAATTTTTAAGTGCCCAAGAAGAACGTTCATGAAATCGTTTAAACACGAACACATATCGTACAGCATTGAATGCTTGTGGGAAAGCGACATGATCCATGGTTGCATTACATGGGACCATGTTGTAACTAGTCTGTTTCATCTAGATTGGACCACGTAGTCCAATATTACCCTGCAAATAATATTGGACTACGTTTAATCAAAAAATGCATAAATATGACTATAAGGGAAAAATATTTTGGCTGAAAGCGGTTGCGTGCTTGCAACCGTTGGAAAAAAAATAGTTTTTTTTCTAACTACTGCAAAAGTCTTCATCAAATAAATTTTAGATAGATCATTGGGTTTTATAAACTTAAAAATTGTATCTCGGTTGCAGCATATTCGACCACAATATGTAGTTTAAGGCATGGACTGCAGAGTCAACCGATTCTCATATATTTTTTGTTTGTTTGTTTGACATTTCGAATACAATGTAGTGCATAAATTTCGAATTAAATTTATTCGCAGCTTTGTTAAAACTATCAAAAGGTATTTTTAAGTATCTTCCCTATTATTTTTAAATGTTTCATAGCATAAAACGCATTGCATATTTCCGAAAGCATTTTTTCACGAAATATTTCTTATAGTATGTTTCCAGCGACTTCAAATCAAGGTTTAAGTAAATCACTTCAAAGTGTTTCCACCGAACTTGTGAGTGATTTATTGTTCGAATTTTCGTACTCAATTTATGCACGTGCTTTATAAGGTGGTCGCAGCAGCTGTAATGTGAATTTTATTCACATGTGGTTGACATTTAAAATTGATTTAATATTCCTTAATGTCATTTTTTCGAAATTATCAATCACTATTGATGGATCACCCAGGGATGGAGTTTGTAATTTTAAAAGCAATGCAGGTTTGCATACATAAATCGAGTTCGAAAAATAGTATTTTCGACATTATTTAAAATAAATCAACCACTTTGAGGTGATTTATTCATATGCAAAATGTATTGTAAATCATGTATACATTAACATGATTTGCACAAATCATCATGATTTGTATAAATCATGCCAGTGGAAACATACTCTTAGCTTACATAATAATTTTTTTTTTTTTTGCTGTACAAAATTTATTAAATTTGAACTTAAATTTCGTTCCGCGTGCTCAAAAAAATTAAGCAAAAATCTAAGCAAAAAATTCGTATTTTTACTTTTTAAGTCTTAATATTGTTACCAGTCAGTACTGGGGCTACTTTTCGGCTCCAAGGAAATGTCGATAAGAGAAAATTTCGAAAAACGTTTTCAAATCGATCTTTATAGAGCCAAGATGCCCATTAGAACGCCGATAGAATATTATTGTTATTATTATTATTATTTCAAAAGAAAACTTCACGAATGCATTAGACGAATATCGTGCGACTCCATCGTCTTGCGACTATTTTCATTGTGGTTATAAGTATGTATGTAGTCATTAGTCTATATGTGATCCATATAGAGTTTTTCTTTTCCCGGACTTTTTCATTACCCGGGAAAGCGGGAAAGATTTTTCGGTTTCCCGGGAATTCCCGCCCAGAACAAAACAATACAAAATATTTTTAAATTTAATTTATTTAAAAAAAAAAACAAATTATAATTCATGAGATCGATTAAATAAGAACGTTTTATACACACATTAGTCAAAAAATAATACCGTTTCCGTTCTTTATATAATAGTAATACGCATGATACAATAATATAAAGGTACAACCGTTCTCTCTTTTCGTCGCCATATTAACCTTCTGACGCTTGTGCCGACAATTTTTTACTCTCAAAATTAATGCTACCTTATTAATTTATGAAATCCGAGTTTTTGATTAATTTTTTGACGTTCTTTTTTTTTTATTGAAAAATATTGAAGAATATGTATTTAAATTATAATTATAAAAAAAATTTACATCAGCATAAACAATTCAAGGGAAATTACCAACGGAAAAGCCTCTGAATCAAGGGTGGGACTTTCTCTTCGTACTACTCTGGCTTATTGCTTTACATCAGGTGCGTCCAAGTCATATGCACAATGTGCAAACTTTTTTAAAAGAGCTATTGAGCTTTCACACCGACGAGAGCACAATTGCCAATCAGATCTCGGCGAGAACAATGCTTCCTCTTAATTTGCAAGGAAACAACAGCACACTTAACAGCTTTCAAAGCTGTTTGCCTCAAATACAATCATCAGAGTATGCCTGCTTAGAGCCTAAAATTATAAGCAAAAGGCCACCCGCGGGCACTTCGTTATGCTCTGTTTTAAACATACATATGTATGTATATATAAACGAATAAACGTATCATGGGTTCTAAGCACTCAAGTGGAATGATGAGCAGTTTTGCTAAATGTTAGCCCATGCTCGTCAATGACACGCCTGTTTTAAAATCATGCGTTCTGCACCTAAATTGAACCAATTCATTAGCAATAGAACCCATGCATTAACTATTTCTTTTGCATGTCTTTTTTTGTTCAGATTATTCAGATGTAGCCCATCAAAAAAGCATTAATTCTTACTGTAAGCTGCAATAAATTTGCACACGAAGTGTATGAAAATGTGTATTATATGCATGAAACACGCTCATCCATTCTACATCATATTATACACATGCATATTTCGTTATCCACGTATCCAATTAATACAACATTTAAAAAAAATGTGTATTAAACCATAATTTCTAAACTTAAAATTACACATTTCCAAAAACATTCCTAAAAAAAAGTTCCCCGTAATTTCGTGTGGCAACGTTTTCCTCTCTCTTTACAAAAAAACAGCAATCAAACAATTTTGGTAAAAGTCAAAATTAATTTTATACGTCAAATGTGGTTGTACCTTTATATTATTGTATCATGGTAATACGTATCTATTAATATTATAAAAAGGAAATTATACGAGTATTATTAAAAAAAAATATTACAAAATATCCCCCTTATTAAAAACTCATTGTTAAACTTAAAGTTGGTTTAACAAACGAATTTTGTATGGCAACACCAGTTTTAGCGCATGCTTTAACTTTAACAATCGTTTTTGCATAAGGGCATATATCTTTGGAAATAAGACTTTAGTACAGAATAAGCTGTTAATGCTGTTAACCAAATATAATCTGTAATTATTTCTATTTTTTATTTCCTTGCTCATTTCTGTTTTTTACTTTTATGAGTTGTTGTAGAATTAAATTTTGAACGTCGCGTTCTGCTTTTTCCAAATAAAGGCATCTAAATCTCAGAACGCATGCGTGCCAGATGTAAGCTCGGCCTTAGTTGTTGTAAAGCTTTAGCTATTGTGATATTGCCATCACCTTATTATTGCACCATCGCATACATAAAGTGAATAACGACACTCATCAAAGAATGTGTAAATACATACTAAGTTGCCATAACAAAATCAAAAAATCCCAGGGATTCCCGCACAAATTTCCCGGGATTTGTTTCCCGGAAAATTTTCGCGATCCCGGGAAACTTTTCCCGGGAAATCCCGTATGAAAAACACTAGATCCATATCGTACCCTTGGACGAACTGAAAATCCACATTGTGGATATATGTGCCGATATACGGCAAATTAATGTTCTAAGAGTAATGTCTATCCAATAAATGTACGTATAAATTTTGACTGCTATAATCTGCAAAAAGTAATGACAAGAGTAATTCGACGTGGTTCCCAGCTCAAGCGATCCGAAACAGCAAAATGTATGTGCCGTTGTTTGGTAATATTTTTTTTATATTTTAAATTTAGCTATAAACATTGCTACGTGGATACTTTTACTTAGCAGGTCCACAAAACAAATTACCATGTCGAACGAAATATCAAAATGTATTAAAATAATTTTAAATTAATTTTGAATTCGGATGCCTTAATTTTCCCCCACAACAGGAATTCATAACATTCCCGGAACTTTTCTGGCAAAACAAAGAAGATAGCAGAACAGAGTTTTTGTCATTGAAAAATAAAATTTGTGTTTTTTTTCAAGAAAAGTAACACTCACCTACTACTTTTACTAGGTGTTAGCTTCTTTAGGAAACGGATGGTGATAGAGAAGACAGTCGGTGAAGGAAGAGACAGAGAAAAACTTCATTCTTTTACAACTCTGCTTTTTTGCAGGTTTTATTTCTTTTTTTTAATAATGCAGTGTTGCAGCGCCTCTGGTGTTAAATTAGTCGTATTAAATTTTGTTTAAGCTCTATTTAGTAGCCATTTTATTATTTTATTCGCCTATGATTCTGCTACACAACGAAGGAAGGCGCTCTGATGTTACATTAGGATTAGTATCTGCTAAAGTGACCAGTGCCTATACCTTCATCACTTGAACTTTCCTACAACAACTGACACAAATATACACTAATGCAGATCAGAAAAATGCGTGGTGTTGTTATTTAATGACTGTTGGATACAGGGATTGAACCCAGTACGTTCGGGTTTGTAGTCAACGTGCTAAATACTTCAGCCAACGCCACAATCAAGACGGCTGTGCAAGGTGTTTATTCAAATCTACTTTTATTGTACTTAGTTTGAAGAAGACATCTAAATATGTTGTTGTTGCTTGGAGTGCTATAAGTTTCTAGTATGACTGAAAACTTTAGGTGTTTCTGTAATGCAAAGACAGATTGGGACATATTGTATGAAAGTCAGCACAGAGATTGGAGAAGCCCGCCTAATATCATCCGAATACAAAAACTCAGAATGAAAAATACGCTTTCTGCTATTACATAAGACAATCTTCTAAGCATAAACGATACAAAGGTGAACGACCAAAAGTGACCAGAGAGAAAACCATTTACAAGTCGTAAAACATTCCAGTGCAGGATGCCACCATATGAAAATGGGTGCATCAACGCCTTCTTTGACGCACCTTAAAGCAGAAGAAAATTTAGCCACACTTATTTTGAAATTTCATTTGATTAAGAGACGTGACAGTCGACAAAACCGCTCCCTCATGACTGATTCATCCGCTTACTTGTCATTCAGATAATCGAAAACTTATCGATAGCTTATGTAGTGAGTCAAAGCACTATAAAACAAGCTTGGAACAGGAAGGACTTAAGAGCTGTGTGACTATCGGAAAATATATCCAGCTATATGCCTTCTAATTTACAACAGTTTAGCCATTGATATTTTTCATTTTTTCTTCAATTCAATTAGAAAAAATAATACAATTTTTAACTAAAATCGACCGTAAGTTAAAATACAATATCAAAAATTTACTTTAATATATTCTTGATATTTTTTTAATATTATTCGTGACGTCTAACTAGAATATTTTATTTGTCCCACAAGAGAATTAAATAACACTTGTGCATACATATGTACATACATACGCATTTAAATTTTCTTGTGAAAAAAATACTAAATAACAATTCGACGGTTGGTTATTGGTTTGCTGCAGACATAATGTATTTTGAATGCACTGTGCCGCAAACCAACAACCAACCGACGAATTATCAACAATAACAGTGTGTGTCAAAATGAAAAAGATTCCAGATACTTGAGTAAAATTCGTTTGCACCTTATAGCCTTGTTTATAAAACTTATTAGGGCTTTATAAAGGCTTTTTAATAAAGAAAATTTTTTATGAAAATTTGTTTTAAAAACGCCTTATAAAGCCTTAATAAATAAGGCAGTAAAAATATATGTTTATGTATGTAAATAATAGTGTTTTTACACACTGACATGACTAATAAATGTTGGTTTTAATGTTTAACTTAGTTTTAAGTTTTAATGGTGGGTCGGTCATTAACTCAGTGACTTTTTGAAGAAACACACGTTTTTATAAAAAAAATTATTTTATTTCTCAACATGGTCTCCTTTGAGTTCTATACACTTAGTCCAACGTTTCTCCCATATTTTTCCCTTCCGAAAAATATGATGTGTCGAGATCATCAAAATAGGCATTTGTTTGTGAGATGATTCGTCGTTGGAGTCAAATCTCTTTCTGGCGAACCATTTCTTCAAGTTTGGAAACAAGAAACAGTCACTCGGGGCTAAATCTGGAGAATGGACCAATTCATGGTAATCTTTGACATGGAAACTGCACATGCCCTTGTGGTCGATTGTGAGCAAATGCAGCAAACATCTTGCAGAAATTTTCTCATGCCCAAATGGTCATTCAAAATTTAAAACACTGAGCCATGTGAGATGCTTATGGCTTCCATAATCTCTCCCACTTTCAATCTTCGATCGCCTAAAACCATATCGTGAACTTTTTTTCAATTAATTCGAATGTATAGACCTCAACTGGGTGTCCAGAATGTTCGGCTTGTACGGCCATAACGAAATGCAGTAAGCCACTCTTTTACCATTGAAATTGATGGTGAAGACTCCCCATACATAGTATTTATGAGACTTAAGGTTCAATCAGACGTGACATAACAATAGTCATAGAAAACACCCGTTCGAACCAAACTATTGGGCAACACTGTATTTGGTTATACGTGACTCGCCATAACGCCATAACTCTCATCAGAGAAACCAATTGAATTTTGGTTTGGTTATGGCTATGTCACGTCTAATTTAAGCTTTAGCCGTGGTTTAAGTGATGTTTTTTCCTGCAAAAATTAATGCTTAGTGAGCACACGAAATTCACTTTTTTCCATTTTAGTGTCAAAACGCGCGGTAGTCCGCTATCAACGGCTGCCAACACACAAACTAAATGAGGCAGTTTGTTCAAACTTAGACAGGAGTCAACTGACAGTTGCCTATTAACAGGAGCAGTGTTGCCATTTCAATTAAGAGTCGGTAAATTCAAAAAGCCACTGAGTTAATGAGCTACCCTCGTAGTAAGCAAACATAGGAAAAAAGTTTAAAGTATTTATTCTATTCCAGCGTGATGAAGTGCACACCTCCTTGGCATATTTGTTAGGTTAGGTGGTGAAAGTGCCTTTGATGTGGCTGTAAATAATTATAGAATTTTTACAGTCAACGAAGCACGAAATCATTCTTCTTCAGTTCTCTATTATTTTCATTTAAACAATAACAAAGTGTTTTCCAATAACAGGTTTCAATTTAAAAAAATCCATTATTTTTAAGCGAAATCTTTGGATGTTTATTTAAGTATAGAGAGTAGTGAACATTTTGCTTGTTTTTATGGTTAAGCAATTGTCTATATGCATTTCGTTGCCGCTTTTGGAGTCCAGCGTAGCCTCTGACATGAAAATGTTTTAGTTATGCCAACTGTTTTTAATTTTTTTTTTTAGTCATTTGTTTAATATTGTACTACTCGACGCTTTTACTTGTCATCTCTCAATTAGTTACAAGTTGAGTCATGACAAAAATTCAATTGGTGGGTTATTCCAAAAAAAAAATTATTATTATTGTTATTGCAACAGCCTTTATTATATATGTGTATATGAGTGTGTGTATACTTGCATTCACTTACAAACATATTCACACTTATTCCAGTTGTCAACATCGATGTCACCTCAATGATAACTATACCAAATAATTTGTCCTGGTTAACCCTTTGTCGAAAAAAAAAACTTAAGGCTACTGACAGATTCATGCTATTTTCTACATAGACCTTAGGGAACAGAAATATACTGTCAATAAAACACAATTTTTCTCGAGATGTATTGACGTGGCGTCGATGTTGACAACTGCAATAAGGCGATAAATGATTGACAAGGCTACAAAATCATTTATTCAGTCTCTTTGCTACTACATACTGACTGAATATTAACCTTTTTCGAAACTCTAATATTTTATACATTATTATTTGATAATAAGTACAGGATATACAAACATACGAGTACATACATACAATACATGCAACTTCTCTGAGGAAGTTATATCACTCATACGAGTTCATACATATGTTTTATATATTATTAATTATTGTAATCCCTCTATTTTAAGTTGTGTTAATATATTAATTTTCTTTCAGTTTTAAATGTTTATTGTGGCTCTGCAATATCTACATCCCAATGAAAATCATATAACTTTGGTTTCGTCGTTTTAAAGGACCGCCTCTACCAGGCGGTGGTGGTGGTTGGTTGGGCATCATTTCACTACTTTAAAATAAATACATACATACATACATACATATATTTGTATGTATTTATTAAGCCAAAATTGATATCATCATTATGGATCATGCGGTGAAAGCTACACGTGGTCGGCCTTGGAATACACTTCGTTTTGAAAATGATGAACTGGAATGTCTGTATCAACGCTATACGTTGAAATTGCAACGTTTCTCTGTGTTGGGTGTAGTGGCTTTGGTTGTGGTGCTTTGCGGTGTCATGGCAGGTTTATCTTTAGGTTATAATAATGCTCCAACTTTTCATGTGAGTACTTTCATTGCCAGTGCCTCGTTTCTGTAACTTGTGAGAAGTTTTCGTTCGCATCGAGAAAAATCAATTACATAATTATATTGTGTGTCCGAGTTTACACAGCATCATTCATATAAAAACTTAAATAAAATTCCAACAAAATACATCAACAAATTGAGTTTTTTTTCTTACTCATCAACTCGAGAAGTTGTCAAATTCGTTACAGAAACGAGGCACATATTTATTAAATTTTTTATTGATATATTAATCGTTTTTTTTTTCATTATTTACAGAATATCTTCAATTCATTTGCTTGCCTGTTGTTTGCTATAATTTTAATATTGTTACAATGTCGTGTGATCAAAGATCATCATTTACCGTGTCTTTGTTATGTAATTTTATTGTTTACTGCTGCCATTTGTATTGTATCGATGCCAACGTTAAGTTCGATATTTCCAGTGGATACGAAGGAGGTACGTGTGTAATTTGTTTATTTTTTCTCTTTGCCAGATTTTTTTTGAATTAAATAATTGAATGAATAATTAATAAAAATAAAAGGTTTTATTCAAAATTTTGTAATATGAATTAATAAGTTAATTGTACACTTATCCCTCGATTTACACCATATTTTTTTTACACGATTTCACTTTTACACGATTATTTTGGTTTTCGTGTAAATTGAGAGATTTATGAAATACCTCGACTTACACGATTTTTTATGTGTTTTATTGAATATTTTATGAATTACATTAATTTTGTTTTTGTTTTTATGAATAGCAATTATTTTGTTTAATGAATAAAGGTTTATTTTTATGTGTTTTGAGTAAACGCTTCTGATATTTTAAAAACTAAGTTGAAATACATATATAATTTCCTAAAAAAATAAATTTTTTACGCGATTCTGCTTTTTTTTCAAGAGAAGTAACACTCAGGCAATTAATGTCTACTACTATTACTAGGTGTTACCTTCCTTAGGAAAGGGATAGTGATAGAGAAGACAGGTGGTGAAGGAAGAGATAGAGGAAAGCTTCATTCTTTTACAACTCTGCTTTTTGCACGTTTTTAATAATGCAGTGTTGTGGCGCCTCTGATGTTAAATGAAGCGTATTAATTTTTCGAAGCTGTGTTTAGTAGTAATTTTTATTGATTATTTTACTTCGCCAATGATTCTGCTACACAACGAAATAGGGCGCTCTGATGTTACATTAGGATTAGTATCTGCTGAAGTCGGGGTATAGTTCAGTGACCAGTGACTATGCCTTCATCACTTGAACTTTCCTACAACAACTGATACAAAGAGACATTAATGCAAATCAGAAAAATGCGTGGTGTTGTTATTTAATGACAGTTGGATACAGGGATTGAACACAGGACCTTCGGTTTTGTAGTCCACGTGCTAACTACTTCAGCCAACGCCACCATCTGTCTTTATTTTCGATTTACACGATTTTTCATATAAAAATTTAAAACTTTACATGAGCGTTATGCAGTTTAAATAACAATATTTAAATTTCATTTTAATTTGTAATTATTCTTATTACAGGTCATGGCCGAAGGTGTTTGGCAGATAGTATTTGTGGTCTTTCTGGCTTACGCTATGATGCCGTTACAAATCTGGGAGGCCGTTTGCTTCGGCATAATCTTACCACTGGTGCATATTAGTTTAACTGTGTACAAAATATTTACAGATTCGTTTCGTAATTTGGAGTACAATCAGGTAAATGTATATTATAATAGTCCTGATCAGCCGCCTTATTTTAACTTGATAATTCGATAAAAATCTATAAAGTCAATTTATTGATTTTCGGCAATTTTCTAATGTGTATTTGCTAAAGCTTAAATTAGACGTGCCATAGCCATAATTCCATAGCCATAACTAAAACCAAAATTCAACTGCCATATCATATTACCATAGTCATAACGAAAACTAAAATTCAACTGGTTCATATGGTTATGGCTATGCCGTTATGGCGAGTCACATATAATCAAATACAATGTTGCCCACTAGTTTGATTAGAACAGCTGTTTTGTATGATTATAGTTATGGCACGTCAGGCAGTGGCTTAAAAATTTAATCCGCCAACATAGTTAATTTTGTACTTGTTCAACATTTTAGCGATCGAATTCCAGAAAAAGGGGCCCAAGAAAGCGTAACCACTACATATTAATGAAAAAGCTTTTGAATCAGACACGTGTTTATTAAGTTAAACAGTTTCCAATAATAATGGATTTTATGGCATTCTGCCTGGCTCAAATTTTCTTATTTTGTTTTTGTTTTCAATATAAATAAGCGAACGAAAATTTCTTGTCGACATCGTGAGCCAGGCAGATTGTCTATTAGTTATGTATGAAACTGTTTAACTTTACAAACATGTGCCTGAATCAAAAGGATTTTCAATAGCATTTAGTGCTTACACCGTTTTGAACAAATGTTTGCCCAAGTGTGACCAAACTTTTAGGCTTGTTAAAAAATTTATTTTTGGATAATTCGTATCTGCAGTCAGTCAATGGCAGGCAATTCATCAAAAAAAAAATAATGAATTTTTTGTTCTTTTGTTGGCTAAGCAACGTTTATATGCATTTCTTTGCTGCTTCGGTATTTCTTAAAAATTCATTTTTATTAAATAATTAATAATAGCTTAGTATGGGGGCAACCCCCACTTCTATACCCCCAATATTTTTTTTTAAGAGAAGTAACACTCACGCAATGAATACCTACTACTATTACTAGGTGTTACCTTCTTTAGGAATGGAATAGTGATAAAGAAGACAAGTGGTAAAGGAAGAGATAAAGGAAACCATCATTCTTTTACAACTCTGTTTTTTTGCACGTTTTTTTAATAATGCAGTGTTGCAACGCCTCTGGTGTTAAATGAGGCGTATACAATTTTTTTGAAGCTGTGGTTAGTAGCCATTTTATTGGTTATTTTACTTCGCCAAGGAGAGTACTCTGATGCAACATTAGGATTAGTATCTGCTTAAGTCGGTATAGTTCAGTGACCAGTGCCTATTCCTTCATCACTTAAACTTTCCTACAACAACTTATGCAAAGGGATACTAATGCACATCAGAAAAATGCGTAGTGTTGTTATTTAATGACAGTTGGATACCTGGGTTGAACCCAGGACCTGCGGTTTTGCAGTCAAAGTGCTAACTACTTCAGCCAACGCCACCCGCAACGTCGCTTGCTTGCATTATGGAAACTACACATAAATTAAATCAAGAAATAATAAGAGCACACGTAAGCAAAATGATTTTTATTTGTTTTCTTTTAATTTGAAAGTTTTTTTTTTGTCAAAAGACCTCAAAGCTCGTATCAGTAGCCATAATCATCAATTATGGAATTCATGTTCTCATTTCGATATATTTCGTCACTGCGACACAAATTAGTATAAGGGCTTCTTCGAGGTTTCTTACAATATTGACCAGCAATCGGGCAACTTTGATAGACTCTTTCATAATTGAAATTATCTCTAGCGAAGTTGCAGACAAGATGGAAATATTCTACAACATCTGTTTCTCCTTCATACAGTGTTCCTTTGCTGCTGGTGACAAAAGTAGACGCAGCACATCCTATAGCATTGTTGCGGTCATTCACCATGAGCGTGTAACCAAACACGTCCCTTAATTAAAGAAAAATAAATATGTATGTATCTCTTAATGTTCTTATTCCTTGTTTCCACAAGTCAGGCAGTCGACTCGTCTAGAAAATTTGTATAAAAATTACTCAAAAAACTGAGTGCTTTTCATATAAATTTATTGCAACATAGTCGTAACTCAAAAAACAACTTTTGCCGAAAATGAGTTAAAAGTTTTCAATTTACGTACAACTCGATAAAGATAATAAAATGTTTTCTTTACTCAAGAGGTGAGTCAGTATCATTTACACAATATAAAATATTATGTGTATGGCAAATTATTCTTCATTATCAAATCGGAAACAGAACAGATTTTTTGAGATATGACAGCGTTGAATTAAAGGAGCGATATACTATTTGTATGTAATATTCTTAAATTAAAAATTTATTTTTCAAACTTACATGTCTTCAGGTCTTTGTAAATGTATTTTATTTCGATCAGTTTTAAGAGAAGACTCTTTCCACATCTCAATTATTTGCAATATTGTGTCTTCGTAGTTAAAATTGCCATCTGGTGGATATTTAATGGAATTTGCAGCACTTTGACCGGCATGGGGGAACTTATCAGTGTTATGACAAGAATCACCAGGGTTTTTACAATTGTTTAACAAGGTTAGCGCAGCAAGTTTTGCCAATTCCGGATCCCAACTCATAGTCAACATACGGCATGCCCTTTGGAGATTTTTTACTGAACCACCTGCAACCGAGTTACGTTCCTTATTGTACTCATCAGTTATAAGTTGTTGCAGAGGTGTATTAGTTAATTCTATTAATTTAAAATTTTCACATTCAGGACTGATGCGCTACAAAGAAAGAAAGTTTTATGTATGTAATGACTAAATTTATCAGTATTCCTTAATAATATATGTGACCTTCTCCGAGAAAAGGGACCTAGTGTGTGAAAATGAAGTTTTGAGAAAACTCATTTCGTCTTATTCTACACCCTTTTAGGTACCAGAATCCACTCTTAAGTCCAAACCCGTTTTTTGACACACTAGGTCCCTTTTCTCGGAGAAGGTCACATATACGTATGAACTTACCTTATCAGGATTACAGCCAATATGTGTGACGTTATCGCAATTCATATTGCAATATTCTTTGTTGTACGAGTACGAGTTCCATTGTGAGTTCGCAAAAACTCCCGCAGCATAAAAAAATATTAAGTACTTGTTCATTCTAAGAAAAAATTATAACTATTTGTATGTATGTACGTACGTACATATATTAGTCGGTTAATTGTTAGTGACTCATATTGATAAATGAATTTACTGGCTTTTATAGAAAATATTTTGTTTGCTTTTAATTATGTTTTATTGTTTTTAACTTAAAGCATTGACGTAATATCCTGTTGTTTATACATAGCGTGGCATAACCGCTACAAAAGCTTAAGCGACATAATTTTCGAACAAAATTTTTTGAGTTTCTAATAATTTAAATTGAAATGAAGAAATTCATTAAAAATAATACTTGCCTTTTATTTTAGCTTATCGCCAACATTGTTATGTTTATTGGTGTTAATGTGGCCGGCCTTGTTGTTAACATAATGATGGAACGCGCCCAGCGTCGTGCTTTCCTCGATACGCGCAATTGCATAGCAGCGCGTCTGGAGATACAAGATGAAAATGAAAAGCTGGAAAGACTCTTACTGTCGGTTCTACCTCAGCATGTAGCAATGCAAATGAAAAATGATATACTCTCACCGGTGGCGGGACAATTTCACCGAATTTATATACAGAAGCATGAGAACGTTAGGTAAGTACAAAATGAAAAATGAAAATAAAATTATTGAAAAGAACTTCCATACAAACTTAATGTTGAATGTTGACAATAAATACATTAAATACATATGTATATTTGCCCTTATGTTGTGTAACGTGACCAGAGGTTTCGATTTGACCTGATTTTGTTTTTCGCTTTTTTCGTCCCTGTGCTTCAGAGGCTAGCTGTGTACTCCACAAAAATGAATTTTTATTTATTTTATACTACGTCAATGCTAGAAGTATTGCCAGTAAAAATAGCAGTAATTTTTTTTAGTTTTTTATTTTTTTATTTCAAAATTTCAGCATAAGTCGTTGATGTTAGAAATCTTAGCATTTTTTTTGTACAAGTTTCCTTTAATCTATTACAAAAACATCAAGATTTCCATCGTTACTGTCTTACACAAACAGGCTGTAAAACAGTGAAACGCGTGCCATACCGCAATTGCGACCAACAAAATCACACATTTTTATGCTCGAATAAAGTCAAGGCGAATTCATACCAGGTGGTGGCAAATATGCAACTCTGCATATTTGCATATTTGTGTAAAATTTATTTATTTTTTATTTTGCAATATTTTAATTTAGAATTGAACTAATATTTTTTGAAGTTTTTTTTTAAGATTCATTTAATACTTCGAAGCAAAAATGCGCATTACTTAGATCACTTTCATAACTAAGCGATTAGAGTAGGTCGAATACACATATTATACAGCTTTAAGTATGGGGAACATATCATGTCCACACTTTATTCATGTGTTGTTTAAAGCTAAGTTTTTTTTTTCTAAAATAATACCTACACATATAAAAATATAAAATATATTTTGGCTGACATAGATAATGCTTCCACCACCATACAACATGTTTATAGAAAAACGATTTGATGATTTTAGGCCTAGTAATTGACTTCTCAATTAAGTGTCATTTATCTTTAAGTGTCATTTAAGTGCCCAATTGATTTTTTCAGTACAAAGTTGAGAGACATTTAAATGAAACTTAAATGCCCACCATTATATATTTAAATCCTACTTAAGTTTTACGAGCATACCATATGTTATTGTGCTTGTGTGTGTTTATTTAAAACATGTGCATAAACATCATGTGGTCGTATTAAAAAGAATTTCGTTTAATTTTCATAAATATATAGCATATACAACATATAGTTTTTCATATCGTGGAAAAATAAACAGAAAAATGCGTTCTGGTGCTCTTTTTGTTTCATAAAATGTGTTTTTATGCAATTTTAGTTTTCTGCCTTTTGATAACCTAACCTTCTTATTTATGATAAACAGCTGTTGTTTGAAAAGCCTTCCTTAAGACTGGGAAATGTTGTAATGCTGCCGTACTTTCAATGTAATTTAATAAGAACTTTAATTAACCACCATTAGTGCCCCCGTGGCTGAGTGGTAGCGATGCTAGCCTCTCAGTCCAGAGGTCGTGTGTTCGATTCCCGCCATAGACCCTGGGTGTTTTCTGCAGACAAGCTAATCGCTTCGCGGGTTGTGTTTGTTTAAAAAAAAAACTTAAATTTAAGTGGCAATTAGCTAAATGACATATAATTGAGAATTCAATTATTGGGCCTTAGTATATGGGAATATATTTAATTGCTTGCATAATTTAAATGTCGTATGTGGATTTTTTGCGGGTTTGAGCTAAAGATCGATTCCTTAGGGTTTCCGACCTGATCTTTCATCATGGCGTAATCAGTTTTTCGATACCTCATACAGTTTTCGAGATATGGAGTGTTGAGTTTGTCGTATGTGGCACTTGCTGATACAAATTTCAAAATTAAAACTCAATTTACTTGAAACTATCAAAATCCACATACGACAATTAAGTTATCAATCGACGATATGTATATGTATATGTGAAATTAAATATTTTTATATAAATCTCGTTTCAGCATTCTCTTTGCGGATATTGTTGGCTTCACGGTATTGTCCTCGCAGTGCAGTGCACAGGAACTAGTAAGACTGTTGAATGAACTGTTTGGCCGATTTGATCAATTGGCCCATGTAAGTGTCATAAAAACCATTTAAATGCTTAAAATGTAATTGTTTTTTTTTTATTTTTATAAAAAAAATGTATAAAGGACAACCATTGTTTACGCATTAAAATCTTAGGAGATTGTTACTACTGTGTATCGGGCTTGCCGGAGGCCCGCAAAGATCATGCGAAATGTACTGTAGAAATGGGACTTGATATGATTGATGCAATAGCGTAAGTAAAATACTTATGTACATATGTACATATTGCTAATTTATTGCAACACAGTCATAACTCAAAAAATGCATTTTTGTAAAAACTTTTTACAAAAGGTTTGTACCCTTTAAGTGTTAAGAAAAAATCTCGTTACATATTCATGGAGTTGTATGCAAATTGAAAACTTCAAACTTATTTTGTGTGTAAAACTAAATTTTTTGAGTTATGCCATGTTTTTAAAATGTTGATTCTAGAATGTAATGTTTTTTTCAGTTCGGTAGTTGAAGCTACCGATGTAATGTTAAACATGCGCGTCGGAATTCATACGGGCCGTGTTTTGTGCGGAGTTTTAGGTTTGCGCAAATGGCAGTTCGATGTCTGGTCCAATGATGTCACATTGGCTAACCACATGGAATCGGGTGGTGAACCGGGTAGAGTTCATGTAACACGTTCCACTTTGGATGCATTGTCCGGTGAATATGAAGTCGAGGCTGGTCATGGTGATCAAAGATCATCTTATTTAAGAGATCATGGTGTTGATACATATTTTATAGTACCACCACCACACAGACGTAAGGTAAAATATGAAATACAAATCTGCGGTTTTCATGATGTCACGGTCACAAAAATTTGCTCGATTTCGAACACAAGATCACATACATACATATGTTGAATTTGATCAATATATGTACTTTGACTTTTTGTTTTGTTTCTTTGTTTTGTTTTGTTTATACGTTTGAAAACCATAAAAGAATGGAAAAAGAACAATTATGGTCATGCACGGATTCTTACTTGATTATGCAATCTTCGATGACAGGACGCCCTAAGGACGAATAATTTCACCCCTTCTTTAGGTAACCACTCTACATAGCCTGCTAAGGGACCTGAGCAATGAAGGTTATGAATCTGTCTTCTATGTGGATGATGTCATGCAACTTCTAAGGGCCAAGGACCTTAACGAACTTTGCAGGAGGGCGGAAAAAACTCTCACCATTGTGCTAAACTGGTCTCGGCAGAGAGGACCATTAGGATTTAATATTTAGGAGTGATCCCAGAAAACTGTTGTGGAGGCACCACATAGAGAAAAGAGTCAAGAAGATTAGCTCGTGCTGGTCTTTCCACAGAAGGGCCACTGGGTCCAGATTGGGACTCAGCCTTATTACGACTCACTGAGAACTACTATACCGGATTAGATACCAAGAATCTCTTGCTAAAAAAATGCATCGGTCATGACAACATACTACACCATCAGAACATATGGACGTCACTGGACGAGTACGACCAGAGTTTGGAAATGTCCAATCGGCTACGTGACACCAAGGTTATAACTGAATGCGAAACATTGATACCGTAAAGACACTCCTGAGTCAATCGAATCTTGGAACAAACACCCCTGGCAGTTTGCTGCTACACGGATGGCTCGAAGCTAGGGGAAAGAACGGACCTATGTTTTTTTATAGAAAAACCGGAGACCGAAATTTACTTCCGCTTAGCTGACCATAATACAGTCTTCCAGGCGGAAGTTTGTGCGATCACCGAGGTTTTAAAATGTATTAGTGTGAATATTAGGAACACAGATGTTAATACTGACAGCAAATCGGCAATTAAGGCAATCACAACCGAAAGAGTAACCTCTCAAACCGTTTTAGATTGCAAGAATATGATTAACGATTACGCAGTACATGGCAAAATTCATCTTTTATGGGTGCGACGTAATCTTAAATGAACGATTGCCTCCCAAGGCATCAAAGATTGAGTTAGAAATTGGGAGAAGATGACACATATGACACGTTGGAATATTGATACTGTGGGTAATTTAACCAAGGTTCTATGGGCTACCCGGATCAAGACAAAACAAGGAGGCTGTTGAAACTAAACAATCCGAAGCTAGGAAAGTTGACCAGCATCTTAACAGGGCACCCTAATTTAAGAGGGCATTCGTAGCGGATTGGAGAAACAAGAAAAGATGAATGCAGGGCATCGGGACAATGGAGCACTTTCTTTGACATTGCCCAGCTTTCGCCCAGCCGAGATCCCGTTATTTTGGAGATGACACCTTCCGGACATTACCCAGCTTAGAGGCATTGACTGAAAAGGTTTGAGGGATTACCTAAATGATACTGAGTTCCTATAAAGGTGGGGCTAGTTTTAATCCACATATGAGCTGGCTATTGGCTTCAGTCCCCGGACATGAGTGTAATGGCCCCTCTCTTCAACCTAATATATCTTCGACGAGCATATCTGATCGATCAGTATACGAAAATGGTATACTTCTTCCAGTTAATGTCATCCAAATATTCACCAACGGATCTAAATAATTATACATGGGTTCCTGTACATGGGATGTCCATGCTAACGCCACCAGCACTCAAGAAACAAGTGAGACGATCTGGGATATTGGAATCCCCCTCAAGAGGCAAGAATATAGTTGCACGCAATTGAGTATAAACGATAGGAGAAGATAGGAGTTGTGTTGAGACCAGATAAATCTGGCCCGCAATGAACACGGGTTTTGCGGTAACACTTTTTAGATTCCAACTACGAAACCTCATACCGATAATTGCCAGTCACTGACCATTCGGAGGACACAAAGATTCAGAGTGATGATGACGATGAAGAAGAAGAGTCCATGTTCGGAGCCTAAGGCGTAAAATCAAAGAATGAATACTCGCAGATCAAAATAGTCACAGTCATACTGATTTACACAGGATTTTGTTTAAAAAAACTTAATGGCTGGAGAATAAAGACAACCTAAATGTTTAGGATAAATTGTTAGCTTAAATCGTGCCTGGTATCACAATGGCACCTACTGATGGACCCAAGTGAGCTTTGGGTGAGTCGTCTTCCAGTTCAAGTATTTTAAGAAAGGCACCCGGCGGGTAAACTTAATTCGTGTACTCTTAATCAAGTGGTGGTAAGCGTTTTTAGGTTAGTTATTTTTTTTTAAATAATTAAATTGAAAATTGTGGTAAAAATTTGTTTGCCAGCTTTGTACCATCTATTATTTTGTATATTATTGAATTAAAATTTTAAAATTTTAAATTACATTAATAACGAATTTTTAAATATTTTGTCTAAAACCCATTATTGTTTTTACATACTCATGACTCAACTATGACCAAAATTTTTTATTGATTTTTTTATTTGCTTACCAAAATTATAATAATTTTTAAATTTTTTATATAAAAATATGTTTAGATAAGTAAGTTTCTGGACAAACGCTGTTACTCATGAAAACCACTTGTACTTATTTATGTCCTTTGCATCTAAATATTTTTCTAATATTGATTGTATTTTAATCCCTTAGCCTTTAATGCTAAATACTTTAGGGGTTCGTTCCGCTATTGGTTCTCGTCGTAAATTATCATTCCGCAATGTCTCCAATGTGGTCATGCAGTTGTTGCATACCATAAAATTCTCAGAACCTGTGCCATTTTCGAATATAGCCACCGGGTCTTTCCCCTCCTCTGCTGGCAGTGGAAGTGGCAGATGCAGTACCGGGTGTGGAGAAAACCAGTTGGAAAAAAGTACTAGAAAGGTAAGAATTCAGAAAAGTACTATTTAATAAACATAAAAATATTACAATATGTATATTATTTATTAGTAAGGAAATATAATACACTTACATATATAAATATCGTTATAAAAAATATTGCTGCTTTTAAATTATTATTATAATTATTTTTATTTCTATAATTTTTTTCATTTAAAATTTTTTAATTGAGTGACGAATTTAATAATATTGTGAAGATTATTTTTATATATTTAAAGAAGAGCCCTAAAATAGTTTATAAATGTTTCTACTAATTGACTTTGATATCAATTTAATTACAAATACATATCCTTATTTTTAATTTCACGCTTTATTTTAGATAACATAATCACCCTTATTCCAGTTGTCAACATCGACGTCAATACAATACCCCAAAAACTTGGAGCCTGTTTCCCCGTTCTCGAAAACAAGTGTGTGCTATTGACAGGCTCATCTTATTTTCTCGAACTAATGAAACAGAAATAGACTTTCACTAATGTCAAGTCGATGTTGACAACTAGAATAAGGGTGAACATTTAATTTCCGTAATTAATTTTTTTCGTATCCTTGACTATCCAATTTCTTTTTTAATTTAACTGCATAATTTTGTGTGATTTTAATTTTATATCTTTAATTTTTTTTTATTTCAGGATGCGGTAAGTTCAATTTTAATTTAATCTTATTTATTAACAATTTTACTTTTTGTTAGTTTTATAAGGTGCACGTCAAAATGATAAGTTATTTTTTCATTGCGGTTCTGTTTATACAAAAATATCTGCTGCTTAAATGTTGTTGTTCATACAGCGACTTTTTATTCTTATTTGTTGCTGCATTGAGCAGATTTTGAGAACTATGATAAGATATCAAAAGGATTGTGTACCTATTTTTTATATGAAGTCTTATTGAAATTTTTTACTGGAAAATGTAGCTGAGAATAGAGTTTAAAAGAAGCTGCATTCCGTAGCAAAATATTGTTTTTTAATTTTTTCCTTCCCTATAATCCCACCAAAGATGTTCTGACAACTACTGATTTCAGGGCACTAGGATCTCTGGTCGATTACTATAATCAGTATCCTAAATTTTACTTTATTTTGTCTTGTGCATTTGAAATTAATTATTGCAACATATAAATAAGTAGTTTGTGATGGTCGCTTACCCTTGGAAACTAGAAAAATCTAAGATTAATAATTTCTTTGCTTCACATATCTCTGAGAAGTGACTAACGGTTGTGTGTTAAAGTAAATAGAAACGTTCATGAATTCTAGTTTCCTTGATAAAAACATTAAATTGATAATATATACCAATATCATGAGACATTAATGATGATATGATTTACTCTGATATCTTTAAACTCATATACCAACGTCACACAAGTCTGAATCCTTTCTCCGAATAATGTGGAGATAAACCCCATTATAAAAATGACCACATAAAAGTATATTAATAGTCTTTATATCAATCGGTCGATTTAACATTTCTGTGCCATGGCCTAACTGGTATAACCGGAAAAAGAAAGAAGAAAAAGTGAACCGAAACTTGAGATTTATTCGAACCACTCCTGCTTCAATAAATTACCAATCCTACTGAGAGCATCATCATAACGTATATTAGTATCCAAAGTAGCACCAAGAGAAACAGCCTGCTTAGCCAAATAGTCGACTCGTCCATTGAAAGTAACACTCATATGACAATGAACACATGCATATTATATGTGCGAGTCCTCCAAGACATTCAGAATATCCGAAACCAAATAATTCCTCGAAATAGAACATTCCAATAAAATGCAAGCATTTCTACTATCCGTATAAATAGCCAATCGAGTAACATTGTCCTCAATTGCGATTTTAATGGCCCTAATAAGGGCAATTAATTCTCTTGAGAGAAACGAAAATCTTGGAGACAAACTATATAGGAAAAAACGACTATTTGAAATATTAAAAATAGCTTACCCAAAACATCATGTAAAATTGAACCGAAGAAAGATGATAAGCACAGGGGGCATCCCATAAAAAACCATTAAGTTTGGAAGTAGGGCGACAAGCACAAGTCTAAAAAAATATCCTTCTACTTCCTATACACAAAAGTGAAACTATTGTCCAGATGAATGGGTGCTGATCTGATTAATGCCATCAGAGATGGATTTTAAGATGCAACATTCAAAAGCTCCTTAGAAACAAGGTATATAGATCTCAATTGGTGAGGTAGCTCACCTGCCTGAATCGGTTTCGATTGACATAGACCAAGACACGGCCTTAGACATGAATTTTGAAACGTCTGTCAATGTGCACTGCAGCATGAGCCGAAGTGTTCCTAGCGTATTCAATCTTTCCCCTTATATAAGATCAGACCACCACGAATACTCGTGAATCTTTTTGGAAGATTGTAGCAAAAGAATAAAGTTAACTTTATGCCACATGCATGTGGGCGCTCTTTCATCGGTATTGTGTAGCAGAAACATCGGCTACGTAACATTGCCAATAAAAAAAGCTACTAAACACCGTTTCGAAAAATATAGTGTGCCTAATTGAGACAGAGGCGCTGCAAAAAGCAGACTTTTAAAATAATGAAACTTTCGTCTATCTCTTCCTTCACCACATGTCTTCTCTATCGCTATCCCTTTCCTAAAGAAGGTCACGCCTGAGTGTTACTTCTCTTAAAAAAAAAAGAAAAAAAAATGATTTCGAATATATGTACATACTTTCGCCGTGCAGTGGTGTCTTAGTGAAAAAACAATGGTATTAAAACTATATCTCCTGACCTGGCCCTACTATAAAATGATATATGCCAGAACTGCTGATACTCGTACAAGCTGAGCTACATGTCGCTAGAGTTGACCAGTTCGAACTATCGCGGCATTATATCGCCGTACTGTTGGATAAACATTTTTGTAGTAAACATCTCATACTATGGAGGCACATGGATATTCACCAACCGGCTTCATTATCAAATAAGTAAGAGCCATCGATTCCCCCTACCCATCGAAATGCTGATTGAGTCAACAAAGACACTTACCACTTATCAGCAGCAAAAGCTTTTCCTTCCGCAACGTAACACATAATATTATAATTTAAGGCTCAGTTAGCCGACTGTAATGGAATGTAACTGCATTGGTAAGAATATATTGTTATGTGAAAAATAATGTACAGATTCCTATATTCCGGTTACATCTCTATAACAATTTTCACTAGTTTTCACAACAATATCGATCAGCTGTTTCCTACCGTTGCCGTTACATTCCATTGCTCTCGGCTAACTGAGCCTGATTTGCAAAATCGATCCATGATATTTATGTACATATTATTATTATATATGTACACATACATAACTATTAACAACATTCAAGCAGCGAATACTAAAGATATACTCACCTGTTATATAGGGGCATGTTCCGACACTCGCATATCGCATACTATTTACGATTGTGGCCTTAAGGCGTAAGACAGATGTTCTGTAAATCGCAATCCCAGGACTCCTAACGAGTTCAAATCGCAATAGTAAACCAAACTTTAAAAAAATACTAAAATGAATAATAAATGAAATTAAATATGTGTTTCGTTTTGATTTTAATCAAATATTGTAACGTTTTTATTAAAAAAAAGTGGCATTTACGTAACTTCTCACAATGTATGATTAAGAGTTAACGTGAACCTTAACTTCAAGTTATTCATACAAAAACTTTCGGTTAAAGTACGTGTTAGCTTTTAATTGTACATTGTGAGAAGGGCAGTTGTAAAATATTCTTTTTTATTGTTAATTTTGTCTTTGCATTGTTTACTTATGTATACACAGATGATTTCAACAAACAGCTGACTTTAATCAATATGGAAACTCGCAAGATGATTTGAAAACCATGCTATTGTCAGAACATACCTGATAGTTTTTAATAATAAAAAAGAAACTTAACATTTTGACCCGCATCATCTGAATATAAATAAATAACGTTGTAATTTTATGTATAATATGTACTTACAAATTTCAAACTGAATATGTACAAGTGCGTGTTTTTGGAATAGTAACTAATAATATATATCCGTTTTATATTATGTTCGTAGATTTATAAAAATGTAAAAACCAAAATACTATTAAAATACACACATTTTTGTTTACTTACATTTTATATTGAAATAGCTAATGATTTGATGTTTTCAAATTTTAAATATCCCTAGTAACTCCGCTTTTCCACACGCAAAGTTTACTTTGCAAAGTCTTAATTCAGCTGGGAGAAAGACAGAAAGAGACTGTACTACTAGCTCTGTCTTTCACACAGCTAAATTAAGACTTTGCAAAGTAAACTTTGGGAGTGGAAAAGGGGTGTAAATATTTACCCAATGCAAAGCAAACAAACTGCGGTAGAGTATATAGTGCATTTGAAAATGATTTGATATTTGAAATTGCTTTTTCTTTTATGGTATCTACTCGTATTATAATTTCTCAAAATATTTATTTATTTCGTATGGCGTATTAAGCACAAAAATGTTTTCAAGAAGTTTCATCTGTTGCTCTATTGTCGCTCTTTTTTAAGCGGGTGTGTCCAGTAAAGTTCAAGATGTTACGAACAAGGTGATTAGGATGGTACTCGAGTTTTTTTTTTTTTAATATTTGCCTGCGTATTTTGCAATTTCAATAGGCAGGCACTAGTGGCATATTTAGATCACGATATAAATTTGAATTTTTAATGTATGATGGAGCCGATGTTATTAACCTTGAAATTTTGTTTTGCCTTATAGATATTATAGACTTGTAGCTGATTTTTAAATGAATTTTGCCTTTAATTCAAGATTTGTCAACTTCGAGAAATAGGGCCATAATATTGATTGCACTGCTTTGAATTGGGTAAATGTAGTTAACGCTGTAAATATTGAACATATGTCTATGTTGTCATATGTTGTGTGTAAATAAACAAAAATAAAATAAATATAGATCTTAAGAACTACTATAAATAACCTGTCGGAGAATGTGTGGTTATCTACAAAAATAATCAGCTTATAGTTAACTTTTCTTAGACTAAACTAAAAGCTAACTACAATGTCATCCAGAAATGACCCAAAATCAATTCCTAAGTTGAGTACGTAATCCGATTTCGTGAGAGCCAACAGATTTACTCTCAGCTACTTTGAAATTCATTTAAATCTTATATTAACATTTTGCTAATATTATTTTAGATGCTACCTTAGCTGGGTGAAAGGCGTGTTTGACTATCAACTTATGATACATAGTTCGAACCAAAGCAAAATTTTTTGTAAATTTACTGACTACCAGGTGACTTAAATAAAATCAACTTTAAGTTAGTTGAAAAGTAATGCAGAGTGAGACAATTGACTACCGCCAAGAACATCGCAATGTTAAAATAGTTAGTTGTTTCCCTTGGAATGTAATCCAAGTGTCAGTCAGCACTAATTGCGAAAAAGTTAGCTCAAAGTTAGTTTAAAGTTAACCTAGTTGCCGACAGGTTACATACTTACTTACAATAATCATTACCTTAATATAGAAAGGTCCTAACTCATTTTTTTTTTGTAATCGTGATTATTGCATTTTTCAATACATTATATGTTCTTCTATCGGAATAAACAAAAAACTCGAATTACAAAAAAAAATGAGCTAGGGATTTTCTATATTAAGGTAACGATATGTGTATATGTAAATATATTAATTATGTATAAGTGCAGAAACTTGCATAAACAATGTAAAATTTGTATAGTTGTAAAAGTGTGTCTCTTGCTGTACAGTCTGTTTTTATAAAACGAACGAGAATTATCGAACGAAAGTTCTCTTTACATAAAACAGTCAGTTAAAAGCAAAAAATGTTTTCACTCAAATGTAATCGATGAAATTTGCTTGTAGTTTCAAACAGTGAAATAAATGGAATAATAGGCAGGATAATCTTCAGAAATGTTTGCCTAGTCTTTGTTTTAAAAATTGTTCATTCCTTAGTGTAGATATGCTATAGAAATCCTAGAACCTTCATACCCCTTTCATCACAAGGAAAAGTGCACTAGTTATGCTAGCGCTGAAAGTCTGAAAATAATATTCGGCTTATGTTCATTAGAGCGACTCAACTTGTATGGAAGGGAAAAAAAGTGATTTTGTTACCCCTCTGAAAATAAAGCTTGATATGTGTTATGATGATACCCAAAATATTTTGGTTTTAGCATTGAAAATTTAGTATCATCTAAAAGAGTTTTTTAAGCCGCATCCAATGGTATATAAAATTTGACCACTTGTGACCTACTAATTGAGATGTTTAACTAAATACATATTTTCGTTTCGGGTTTCCATACAAATTCTACGTATTTGGAAATAATGAAGAAAGAAAATAGAACAAAACATCAAATACATTTAAATTAACAAGTGAGGATTTCAAAACAAAACAGAATTGCCGAGTACATGAAACTGTGTACCCCCCAATCTTCTCACCTCTCTCACCTATAAATTCAAGAATTGCTGCAACAAAAATTGCAAATCTGGACAGGGACTAACTTAATTTTTATTAATGCGAAATATTTGGTGGTGGCAATACTTATATAAGTTTTTGTCCTTGAATATAAGTATCAGCCGGGTTTACATCTGTGAGCCATGTGCCAAAGAAAGCGTAACCACTAATTACTAATGAAAAGCTGTTTGATTCAGACACGTAGCAGCCAGCTGCATTTAAAGTAGTATGTTCGTGTAGCCTCCTCCGGTGAATGTGTTTAATATATTGAAGTTTATTTGAAAGTGTGAAATCGATGACATTGGGTAGAATAAATAAAAAAAAGGATTTGCTTTAAATGTTACTTAAAAATTTGTTTTCAACCCCCAAACATGTACATACATATGTGTTTTTTGTTTTTTTTAACAAATTTTTAAGTAAAAAGCAAATGCTTTTTTTATTCATACCACCCATTAATTGAAAAAAGTGATTTATATTTCTCAAATGGCCGCCTCCCGAGTTATTCATAAATGCGCTAATGCGCATCTGTCAGAAAAGTGGGGATTTCTTCTTAAATGTGGTAAACGCGAGATTATAAAAAGCCCTGGAAGCAAAGTACGAGTCGTATCGAATGCCGTAATTTGCCCCTACAAAAAAGAAACCTGCTGCTGTTAAATCTGGTGATCTGAATAGTCAGATCAAATCTCCAAAACTGGAGATCACTCAACCTCCATCCTATTCAAACCAACAGTGGCTCTTACTGGCTAGGTTAGGTTAGGTTAGGTTAGCAGGCTGCTGGTAAGGAAGGGTAAAATTTTAGAGTCCAGCTCACTTGGGTCCAATACAATGATCCCTTTGTGCTACCTGTTAATTGAAGAGAAGATAGTGAAAGAGGGTGATAGGGAAATGATAGTGATAGAGAAGACAGGTGGCCAAGAAAGAGATAGAGGAAAGCTTCATTCTTTACAACTCTGCTCTTTGCAAAATTTTTTTTTATAATGCAGTGTTGCATTATCAGTAATGTTACATTAGGATTAGTATCTGATGAAATCGGTATAGTTTTTAGTGACCAGTGCATTATGCCAGCATCACTAGAACTTTTCCCAGAACAACTGATACAAAGGACACTAATGTACATCAGAAAAATGCGTGGTGTTGTTATTTTTAATGACTGTCGGAGACCGGGCTCGAACCCAGGACCTTCGTTTTTTGTAGTCAACGTGCTAACTACTTCAGCCAACGCCACCCTTTCTTACTACCTAACACTGAAAGAAATGTGTAGTGTAGAATCGGAGTATGTTTGCTTATGCCGAAAATTACTGAATGTTTGGTGTGTGGCGAGTATGTAGATTTTTTTTAATAATGAAAGAAAAAAACTTGTTTTAAAACTAAAAATAACCAAAATTAAAAATTTTAAAAACACTCGATATATCTAGAAAAGATGTGATATCTTCTAAACGGCTGGACCGATTTTCTTCAAACATAGCTAAGAACCCTCTCGATCAAGTCAAAAAATCGGTGCAGCCGTTTGGTCTATACGTGGACACGGAAAGGCACACAGATACACAGATAGACAGACACACACTACAAACTTATAACACCCCGTTTTTTGGTTGGGGGTTAAAAAACAGTTTTATGAAGAATTTATTGAGGATTATCAAGAGTCTGAAATTGAAAAATTACGTCTCCGTTTTTTATAAAGAAAAGCACAATTTCTGAATTCAGCTGCACTTGCAAAACGTTGCCGTCCATTCGATGATGGGATGTTTTTCAAGTACACTCGTTACCAAAAGGGTGAGAAAAGTACACAACAATTTCTTTCAGTGCAAAGAGAGGAAATATATTACTACTCAAAAGCAATAAATTAGAAGAAGATAAAAGTATGATAGTAGGTGTGTGTCCTGACTTATAGTGCTGTCATGCCTCTACTCTACAATAACAGGCTGACACACATCCAATCGGCTACCGTCACATATTCGAGAAACTATCGATAGAAGTTTGAAGTTCGGCGCTTTAGCGAACATTCGATTTTTTTTAGATTTGCGAACAAATATCCCACAATTTTGTTTCGAAATTTCTTCGCTTTAGTGAGCATTCGTTTTTATCGAATCTCAGGTCAATTGAGGATGTAGATGCATAAATTTGCTGAATTTACGAACGTACCTACCCAAAATTTTAATTAGAGCGCGTTCCATTTTCTTTTGAGAAAAAAAATACGACATCAGCTTTTTTTTGTATAACAAAATTGAACATGACCTTTTATGAGGGAATATTAAAAAATCTTCTGTAAATTAATAATTTTTGCAGACATAAAGAGTTAAAGTGATTCATACAACTGACAAATCAGATGTAAAAAACATGTCGTGTATGACATCCTTTAGTAAAAAAATGTAAAATGTTTTCAATGAGTCTAATGCATAAAACCTGAGCATTTGCTTCGACTCAAAAATTTTGAGCAAAAGTTACATTTTGTATGCATAAAAATACATATTTACTGTAGTTCTAGGTGGTATACTTGGGCTCATTGCTTGAGATCGTACTCAGCAGACTTGGGGCCAATCCCACGATGTCGACAACGTTCGACTTGTCGTACACTTACATTTGACACAACAACAAAATATTAAAATTTGTTTCGACAAGTCGAACGTTGTCGACATCGGGGGATTGGCAATTAACTTAAGATAAAGCTCAGTTTTTATACATTAGACCAAATACATATGTATTATTTAAGGGTAGATTTGAAAAAATTATAAAATTTTAATTTTAACAACTTGTTGAGAGATTATATAATATTGTCACGAATATTTGTCCTTAAATATATTAGCACTTTGTTTCGTAAACGGTTTATGATTTTTTACGATTATTTTACGGTATAAATAAATTTTTTTTTAATTTTTTCGTTTTTTCTCTCGTTTTGTTGTTTTAAATCTGTGTTTTTTTTTTGTGTTTTTCTCTAGGTGATACGACTACAAAAAATCTTACATGCCCCAACACCACCAGGTGGCGGTGCTACCATTCAAGTAGGAACAACTTCTAACTCAGCTTCGAATACGATTAGTCGCATTCATAGACATAATAATAATCACAAAAATAAAGTGAGATTTGTTGTTTTGCAAAAACCGAAAATGGAAAAATGCTTAATTTTTAATACCTAGTCGTTATATGTTATATGTTGCGTTTATGCCACAATCCGTATATTTGCTGTTATTTTTTTACGTTTATTTTTCAAAACAACAATTCATACACATAGGCATACATACATACATACATAAATTCGTACATACATACATAAATCCATACATACATACATACATACATACATACATTAGTATTTGCATATACACATCTATTCGAAATTTCACTATAATAAATCGATCCTTCTTTTCGATTTAACAGTGAGTGACATGTTGTAGTCAAAAATTAACTTTAAAAAAAAAAATGCCAAAATGCCAAAATTGTTGATAACTTTTAAAATGCAGCTAACGCGACATTTTACGCATGTAAAACATATTTGAATATTGTACAAAAAAAACATTCTGAAAAATTAAATTTTTGTCGCTTACGATTAAATCGAAAATAGGGCTCGAAATAACACGGTGTTTTAAAATAGTAAGTAGGCCTTGCTGATACTTTAAAAGCTTTTTATTTCGATTTACGCATTGATACCAAGAACGGTTTAGTATTATAGTGTGTGATGGTTTTTGGCTATTTATCAAAATAACTCAATTAAAAATTTCATTAAAATAATACATACATACATATGTACTACCCTTTCACTTATTATTGCAATTTAAAACTGTCGTATCCATATATTTGTCCCAAGCTTACACACAAACATATGTATGTATGTACATTAGGGGTATAACCAATTTTTTTTTCGCATAGTACCATGAGGTCAACCATGTCCTAGTAAACACGAAAATTATAATCTTTTGTAATTTTTCTCAAAAAAGCTCACGCACCAATTGGTTTTTCTAAACCAAAGAAAGACATTTTGGAACACTTAAAGCACGGACTTGAACTAACAAAAATATTAGTTTACATAATCTAAAATTATTTCGAGGCCTTCTTAATGCAATATTGAATATTCATAATTTTATACGGTGTTTTTTATTTATTTTTTGTTTTAAATAAACATATTGTTAATTTTTCTTAACCGAAAAGAAAAGTAAAAATTTTCAAAACTCCTTCGCGGTTGGTGTGTGAACTTTTTTGACCTTAGCGAAAAAATAATATACGTTCCCTTATATATAGTTTTTTATGCTCTATCGTACTGTGCTATGCCAATTTTGATATTAAAAAATTTTTTTTTAAATGTTATATCCCTAATGTACATATTAATTAAGTAACTGTAGAACAAGTTGGAAATTTTAACAGCCTTATTTATAAAAATTATTAAGGCTTTATAAAGGCTTCTTATGAAAACTTTTTTTTTTAATAATGGCTGAATAGTACTTTTGTTGGTTTGTCTATTTTGGCTCTGAAAACATTATTTGAAAAAGCTTTAAACTTAAAGCAAATAAAAAGCTCAAATTTATTGGAAGAGAAAGTAGTGTTTGTGTTAAATTTTTTTAATACATACTTTTGCATGTACATTAGGGATATAACTTTTTAAAATTCTTTAAAAATATAAAAATTGGCATATAGTATTTAGTCGAATAGGCCATTGAAAACTATGACGGGATACGCTTTTACTTTTTCGTTCGCATCAAAAAAGTTTACGCACCGCACCACCAGCGATGAAGTTCCAAATTTGTATTTGTATGCAATGAGATGGCGTTGGAATTTATTTAAATAAAATGGAAAACATGAACAAAACTCAGTCGTTAAGCAAAGCAGCTGTGTGCTGAAGAAGCAGCTCTCGCATCATCGTAACTATATAAACTATATAAATGCGGGATACCATCGGTATCCCGTTCAATTGACCGACAATAATCTAAAATCATTTTTAATCAGAAATAATTTCTTAATCAGGCTTGAGTTCAGTAATTTCAGTTCTTATTGAATGAAATATTTTTATTAATTAATGTGAGTATCTAAAGAAGAGAAGAAAAATTAAACTAGACTTTATAGCTGGGGGAAATACCGATATTTTTCTGTGCAGCCACGCACTTCATCAGCACCCATGTCTATCTACTGGGGTAGAGATTATTATTAACATCAGCTATTTAACTTAAATTTCTATGAAATGGAATATGAGAATTGATTGTGTATACAATTATTGATTTGCCTTTGGCAAACACATTTGTAAGTATCACTATTCATTTTCTGTTTTTCCATTTTCTATTTAGGTTAGCACGAAGTTATATCACTCTACCTATGTATGTTTAACTATTCTTACTTATCTTTTACGATCATCACATTAATTATTTTTACTTATTCGATGCACCATCGGTACATACATATACATAAGTATTATTGTAGTGGCTTTATGTTACTTTGTTTTTGCTTTCTACAGTTGACTTCGCTTTCCAGCATTCTGAAGCAGTGATAGCCAAGTGAACAGTGATCGCTAAGTGAACATATTTTTGTCACGTGCCCATGATGAATTAAATGAGACATTTTTAGAATTAATTGAACTGTAGTGAATTTTACACATTAATTAATAAAAATATTTCATTCAATAAGAACTGAAATTACTGAACTCAAGCCTGATTAAGAAATTATTTCTGATTAAAATTCACTACAGTTCAATTAATTCTAAAAATGTCTCATTTAAAATCATTTTTATTATATTTTTTTCTTTTAAAACGTCTTTCTATTGCAATTATTTCTTGGTGAAAATAATCGCCTTGATCATCTGATCTGAACTGGTTTAAGTTGTTTTTGAAAATTTCAAACAGATTGTTGTTGTATTCGACGATACTCGTCGTACCTACCAGAAAAATAGTACATTTCACATACCAGTGAGCTGATTCGATCTCGTTTTTTTTCGGTTTGAGATTATGGCATTCGATATCGAACTGAGAATGTTATGGAATCAGCTCGTTATCGAAAGCGTCGGTTATACCCCAGGACTTTTTTTGTAACACAGTGTTTCATATAATATAATAAATAATTAAGAGACATTTTATGTTATGTGCATAATTTGCATCAGGCACTCCACTGTTTGAAAAAAAAATGCTTCATCGTAAAATAAAATCGTTAAAATAGAGCTTTGAATGTGTAAATTTCCTGATTTAGTAGCTTTCACTGTAAATCTAACAGCATCTGCACTATCCACTATTTGTGGCTTTTGCAGATATGTATATAAATATCCCTGCAGAAAATGCGAATAGTGAAATGTAATTATCATTGCAATACTGACTAAGTAGTTCTTTTGGGACCACATGGAGACATTGCAACCAAAGATTCGCTAGTAAATTTTGGGGGCTCTAGTCTACAATATCGCTATTTCCTCGCTCGATGTCAATAGTAAATTTGTATTGATTTAATAGTGACATTGTCAATAGTACAACTGAACTGAACCGCAGCCAATGTAACCGCCTATTGACATATAACATAGGGTTGTCATTGAAAATCTACCAGTAGACTTTAACACTATTCTTTTACGACCATATGGAGGCATTTGAACTAAAGATTCACTAGTACATTTTAGTGATCCTCGTCTACAATTTTATAAGGGTTGGGGCAACAAACTTAAATACATACATACATACATATGTACGTAAGTTTTTTACATTATTGCATAGCATAATAATAAAGAAAAACAAACTATTGACTCGTTCATTGACAATGTCACCAGAAATACAATAAAACTGTTGTCTCTAACGTATCTCTAGTCGCGTATAAAATGAAAGTTGTCGACATTTCAACTAGTGCAATTGTCGCTAGAGAAAAGAGTGTTGACATAGAGACATATGGTTCTAGGCTGACTAGAGCGATGTATAGTACATATATATGTATGTATGTAAGTCCATTTAAATAATGACACTTATTGTATACCAGTACTTTTTAAAATGATCTAATAATTTTTTCTCGTATATTCGTTTGTTATATTTACTGCTAAAATTTTCAATTGAGAAGCTTGGATTAGTAATCAAAGTTATTTTGTAACCTAAAATTGATTCTAGGGATGTAACGAATACCAGTTTAGCGAATGCGAATGCGAAAACGAATAATACATTTTAATTTTTGCGAAAGCGAATGCGAAAGCGAATGCAAATATTACAATACGTTAAAAAAATCACATGAAAATAAATTTGTCCAAGAACATGAAGTTGTGTTGTATACATAGATCTACTTGAGTCTTGAATTCAGCAAATATTTATTAATTTATTAGAAATAAAAATTGTTAAACTGAAAGATATAATAAATCATATTAAAATAAGTACAGATAATAATTAAAAATAAATTTATAGAATGTTAGGCAATCAACCCATTCGTACGTTGGCCCTAAGACCTTGTACTAAGTTCAACATTTCCTGTAAAATGCTACCAAAATACATATTAAGAAAAATTGGAATGAACTGTTCATGAAAATTTTTTGCAGAAGTAGTACTCTGTTCATCTTGAGAAAAAAATAAAATATATGTTCTGCATTTTAAGTTTTCATGCGAAATAATATGAGTGGCAGTTGTTTCGCAAAAAATTTACAACAAAGAAGGATTAGTTAATATTTTTGCGTTTAAAATTTTTTTTACGAAGTAATGAATGATGTTTTCCATTTTTCAAAAGTTTTAACAGAATAGTCTTAAGTAGAAACTATTTTCGCACAGTTCAAACACTTTTTCTTTTTCAAAAACTGGAAAATATTTCCAATATTTTTGTCTTTAGTATTCGCTTTAAATATTCGCATACATTTTAGCGAATGCAAAAGCGAATGCAAATAGCAAAAGTAAGCGAATTATTTGCGAATGCGAAAGCGAATGCGAACATTCGTTACATCCCTAATTGATTCTGCCCCAATGGTACAATAGGTACATACATATCTCACATAACTAGGTATTATGAATTACTCGTAACTTAAAAATAAGATGTCATGAAATATAGTATTTAATGAGCGGCTATTGCAAATATTTTAACAAGCAGCGATAATCGAGCGAGCCCGTACTGAAAGACGTTTTTCTTTTAATTTATTTATTTTTTTAATTTTGAGACTTCTGCATGTTTTGTTCGTTATAAAAATAGTTTTCTTTTACTTTCCCCTCAAGGTGTTGTCCTCTTAACTTTATTTAAAATTAATCTACTATTTTTTATCGGTATAAACGGTTTGGATTAATTTACACCCAGATGTTCTTTCTAAATTCCCATTAAAGTGAAGAGTAAAGTAAAAGTTTGCCCTAATTTTTATGACAGACAAATTTTCTTTACATGTACATATATAATACGTACATATGTATATATATTTTTTATGAATTAATACTGAGTAAGTAAATGCAATTTGCATAAAGCAATAGCTTAGTTCACAATCTTGGTCAAAGCGGCTTGCTTCGTGGTATTTGAAAGTTGTACAGTGTATATTCTTTCTCTACACTAACAATGAGGGCAATCATGAGAGAAATTTTTCCCGGAGAACAATTTCAAACAATACCAAGTAATATAGAAAACAAAAAACTCTAATTGGAAAATGGAGAAATTTATCGTGGAATCTTAAGCCTGGATCACACGATCGGCACAATGTACCAATTTTCGTCGGCTCACTGCAATAACGGCATGAGTAAGCCAAAATGGCATTATTACTTAATTCATTCTTGAATAAGTCTATGTGGCTTACTACCAATGCAGTGTGCTGCAATTATGACCTTATATTTCAATTATTTGAGAAATAAGGCAAATTTACCTTATTACTTATTACTTTATTTCAGTGAGCCGACGAAAATCGGTACATTTTGCCGATCGTGTGATCCAGGCTTTATCCATGATTACCCCGAACATATAAATCACTTAGTTTTCTGCTTTATTTTAGTTTAGGATTTTGTGTTTTGTGACGGCAAAAATAAAACGAAAAACTTAAAATGGAGAAAAAACTTATTGGAGCTGTTCAAATGTTTCCGTCAAAAAAGAACTCATTGTATCAACCTCATTCGTCGTTATCTACGTTGTCATATTGATTTATTAATATTATGGTAGCGTTATGATATAATTATCAGAGCTCGAGGCCTAATGAATTCATTTTGATATCAAATGTCATTTTATGTGTCACTGTGCATTTAGCGTTTATTTATTAAACAATTTTCGTTTAAAAAAGACGGCACAAAAAATTATTTGTGACCAAAAAATTAAACAACACGCAAATTAGATATTTTTGGCAAGCATTTTGCAAATATTTGTTTGATTCATCATGATATAAAATCATCAACGTCTACCCCTTTGTGTTGATATTAATGAAGAATTGACAGTTGCTATGCCAGCATCATATTACGAGTTATGATATAAGCTCATCAGGTGTCGTCAAAGTCAACCGACTTTTGAGAAAATACAACCCTGATATCATTGAGTTTAATAAAAATTTCAAAAGGCAATACGAATTGTTATCAGGATTATATTTTTTTCAAAAGACGTACAATTATGTAGGTTAGTGAATATGTACTAGCATTAATAGGCATAAACCAGTCCAAATAGTACATAAAAAAAGATTGTAAATTGGGTCTAATATACATTTATAATATAGCTTAGAACAAGGTACATATAAACAGTGTCTAACGCACCAATTTTTTAAAAGTATCAGAAAATTTATATTAATTATAAAAAATATTAATTTAATTTTAATTTAATTCGAACTATAATACATTTTTTACTGAAGGGATAATTTCTTACGTACCTTTTCACAATGTATGGTTAAGAGTTAACGTGAACTTTAACTGACAGTTCTTCATACAAAACTTGCAGTTAAAGTCTCTGTTATCTTTTAACCATACATTGTGAAAAGGTACGTTAGTCAGCATTTTTTTTTTTAATTCTTTTTATAAATGAAATTTTTTATTATTAATTAATGTGGTCATTAATTAATAATAAAATTTTAAGTAAATTGTTCTACCACAAAATTTACTTTAAAAAGTTTGTACATTGGATGTCGAGAAAATAATATTAATGATTTGTTGGATTAAATACATACATACATACAGTGGAATCTCTCTTGAGCGGACACCAAAGGGACCATTGAAATGTGTCCGTACAAGGGGATTTCCGGTCAAGAGAACACTTCAAATTTAAATGAGTAAAATTTTCCTAAGATGGTTAGTTTTTTTTAAATACTTTTATTAAAAAAATAAACAATTCAATTGGGCTTAATAACAAAAAATCATTAATATGTAAATATGCACTATTTTCATATGTAATAAAAGTTTAAAATGTTTTATAAGTAGTATATTATTTCAATAGATATTCCTCCATTCTAGTTTGGCGTGTTTTGGTCTTGACAATAACACTTTGAAAATTTAAGTCAAGTGATGAATATATAACATGAGATTGTCAAATTCAATCCCAGATAAAATTGTGTTACGTGTTGACTTCAAATTAGTGTTATAAGAATTTTTATGAAATCGATGTTACAAGAAATGTTATAACAACAATCTTATAAGATGAACTATCAAAAACACACATATGTATATGAAAATACATATATTAGTATGGATGTGTGAGCGTTTCTTAAAGTAACTTAAAAGCGATGGTTTTTTTTTAATAAATTTCTGTGATTTTATATATTTAAGGGACAATTTCACCAACTCTGTTTAAATATCAATTCATATTTAAATGTTGATTTCCATTAATTTTTGTATGGAAAAATTACTTTTAAATATGAATTGATATTTAAATGTCATTTTTCCATACAAAAATTAATGAAAATCGACATTTAAATATGAATTGATATTTAAATAAGGTTGGTGAAATTGACCCTAAGTGCGTTTAATTGAATTATAAATTGAAATTTGTATGAAAAATTAAATATAAAATAAGTAATTATGCAAAAGCAGTAGATGTTAATTCGATGAGCATTTGCGTAAATGAAATCTTATAAGATGAAGAAAAATATAGACATTTTATTTTTCTTATCCAGCCGACGTTCTCTCTCATGTTATATCAAAGTCAATAGCACATGTAGACGCTAAGTTAGTATAAAAGCATTACTTAAGTGAGAAAATATTTACCATACCCACATTTAAATATGTTATCTCATGTAGTAAATATGACAAACCAAGCCTTGTTGTTAAGGCGAGGAAATCAAGAGTCTTGGCCAGCTTATTTGTAAATTATGACATGAAAAAAAATCGAAAAAAAACACACGAAATGTCCGTTCAAGAGAATTTTTTTTCGTCAAGTGGGTGTCCGCGTCCGCTCACGAGAGAGTCCGTTCGAGGGGGAGCGATTGCAATGTTTTTCTTATGGATCGCTGCCGGGACCTGTCGAAAGTGTCCGTCTAAAGGGTGTGTCCACCTATAGGAAGTGTCCGTTAAGGGATATTCCACTGTATTTACAATGAATATGATATGGTGCAATTTATATGTTTCTTCAGGTCTCAATTAATAATTATAAAATAAATGAGAAATAGATTCATTCTTAATAGAGAGCTGAGAAAATCTAACTTTCAAACAAATGTTTTTAGGCTTTGCGAATCTTTAGTAATTGCACTAAAATCAGAAAGCAGACGACGGACGACCTTCCAAAATGGGTTGGGTTCAATTCACATAAGTTTTTTTAAACTTAATTTTTATAAGTTAAAGGTCGGATATTTAAAATTCACTTTCAAGCGAAATATTGCGAGCAAATGAGAATGTAGTACATACAAGTAATAAATACATTTGTGCACAATTCGGTATTTTTTTATTCGAGGTGTTTGAGTAAATTAGGAATATGATTTCTTTTTCATTTCAGGAAGTTACGTTTAAATTTGTTTTATTGTTTCTTGCTTTCATTGCCATATGCATGACAACGAGATCGTAAATATTTTTCAACAGAACATTCCTTAAAAAACAATACATGTACTTACCCTACGTCTCGACAAGCAATAAATATGTCGACATATATTGCAGCAGTTGTCAAAATTATATTATTGCTAATGGAGACAGCTCATTGCAGGAACTTGCAATATATGTTGCAATAATTGTCAACGCATTTTCGTTAACAATTATTGCAAGCGTGAAACGTCAAACTCGGTGTTAATTTATGTTCGACTTTTCTGTATTACATTTGACATTTATATAATATTAGTGAAATTGGGAAAATATACATATAAATGCATAATAAAATAGGAAAATAGTCTCTTAAAAACGTGTGTAGTAAAATAATTTGTATTGTTATAAATTTATAAACATAAAAATTCGTTCGATTAAGCAGATGTTTACAAGTGAATTATTTTTGTTCTGCACCTTTCCTGTTGAGTTTTACCATATTGTGAGCTACAATTTCCCATAGCCTTAACATAAGTAAAACAATCAGCAATATTGCTCTGTTATTCTGCCGGCGTTATTGCTATATTGCCAACATATTTATTGCTAGTCGAGAAGGGGGGTTAAGGTTGTCGCAAAAAAATGGTCATGGGTGCTCAAGCATAATTTGAAAGATTATGGTGCCAAGTATTTTTGAGATTCTTTTTCAGATTTTTCAGTCAGACACAATGGCAAGACTGTTGTAAACTTAGAGATGGTAAAATTGAGTTTTCATTACAAAAAAGCTTTCAGCAAATTGAAATAAGATGAATCAAAACAATGCACATATTCGATTTGCAATGATGGCTGAGTAGATGTATAAAGCAGAAATCTACATAAACTGACACCACACACAGTGGACCAAACACAGAAGAACGCTGATGATGAAGGTGTTTAGTGGCCTTCGAAAACAGCTAGTTGTTCCGTTCAACTATGTGTTTGTCAGAATATTTACCACAAACTTTGGTATTATTTGTTCATTAATAATTATCACATGTAATTTAGCTTACAAAGCGATACGAACTTTAGCCTGCTCAAATCATAAATATAGAATCAAATGAAGTTGGAATAATAAGTAAAATTAACTAAAATCTAAAAAATATTTCTATTGTCGGAGTTAGTTTTCTGAAATCGTGCGGTTGCAAATCGATCGGTTTACAGAACAGGGCCGTATATGTTTTAGATTAGATTTAATTTAAGAAATATTTGCAGTATTTTCATCTTTGTCGGCAGTTTGGCGTGATCAAGGGCATCAATAATTTTTTCCCACAAACCACACACTCATTGTTTTGATCGAATTCATATATATTTTTAAATAAAATTACGCCTTATCGGACTTACCGGTGCAATAAAATAACTCAGGAATGCACGGTAAGAGTAAATTATTGTTTCGAAATTATTTAAAATTAAATGATCTTTCAAAATACATTATTAGTTTATTTTATATTTTTACTAAAACTTTAAAAGTTATAAAGCGTTATTTACAAAATTTATTGAAAAATTACAAAATATTGGCTAACTAAATGAGCAACTTATAGTTTTGGACTTTTTTCTTTTGAAATGTATTCTCAAAAGTGTAGAAAATCGTGGTTATAAAGAAAACATAAAAACGACCGGCAAACTCGATTTTGGGCAAAAGTTCAACTTGTGCCACCTTATCATCAAACCTTATCCGAAAAATTTTAAAAAAATCTTAAAAATACTTGACTCCATAAGCTTTCAAATTATGCTTGAGAGCACCCATGAAAATAAAATATACAGCTATGTCACAGAGCTCAATTCCATGCGAAAACAGAATGCAATCCTTTTTGTTTGCTTTAGAAAACGAAAAACGAAAAAAATTTCGGAAAAGTGATTTACTTTTAATTTCATGAATGAAATTAACATTTTCTGCATGTTAAAGTAAAAAATTTTTTTTCAATAAATAATACTATTTTTCATTTATTTAACTGAAATTCGAACGGAATTGTAAATACGGAATCAACACCATTACGAAAGGAATCTGTACCACGGCTGGTAAAAAAAAAATTTGGGACACAATAATGTACACACATGCATACCTTTTCAAATAAACCCATTTCAAAGCACTACATCAAACTTATTGTATGATTGATTGCATGTAAAAGTTGTTTGTTCTAACATTTTATCTTTGCGTGTAAGATTATTTGATAATTTGTACCATAATGTTACCTTTTTACTAAACCGCTTAAAAATATGCTTACTCATCTTCTACTTATATAATTTCTTTCTTTTTTCGCAAAAAAAAATGTTCCAATATCATTTAACCCATTAAAAACAAACAACTACACAATCATGCTATAGTCAAAAGTAACCGATAAATTAAAGAGACCTTTTCGCAAGCGTCACTCTTCGGTTCATCATCAGCCAACAAATCGTGTAAATCGTTTCCTCTCACAAGCCATAAATGCCCGTTCGGTAGATTGTGACAAGTCTGAACATGTGGATCGCATAACTTTAAGATTCCGAGAGAGCGATAAGGAAAGAGAGTATCGTAAAGATTTTGATTTAGGCTTTACCACCGCTATGGGCTGCTCTCTTCTGCTTTTGATATTGGGAGCAGCTTTGCAGGTAACTGCTCTACCCAGGACTCTGATATTATTGCTACTCTTCCTAACAGCTTTTGTATGGGTCAGTGCTGTGTTAATGCTACTGTTGGCCGTACGTTTAAAATGGATTATTTGGGATTTATCGCAAAGTTTTACACTGCGTATGGCTATAACGATATTTACTGTAATTTTAATTTACTCTGTGGGTCAAGTTAACGTGGTAAGTAAATTTAAATGTTACACACACATTAATTGTATGCACATAAAAATATCTTACTAGTCTTTTCATTTGTATATTTAATTGTTATTTCTTTTATCAGTTCACTTGTGTATCTGATCATCCTTGTTCCAGTAATATCACTATTCCTGTCCCTAGTTTTGAGGAGGATCTTCTAATGATGGCTCATCAAAGTGAGGCTCATAGAAAGTGCTCTCTGCCACAATATGTTGCTCTTTCGGCCACGTTTGCTTTACTTTCTGTATCGGTATTTTTAAGGTAAAACAACTTTAAAACAAATTACTGTAATCATTTGAAATTTAATACTTTATGTTTATTTAACAAAAGTGTCAAAATGAACAAAAACTTAAAAAAAAATTATTTGTTGTTAGTTAAGCACAGCTACCTAGAATCTAGAAATCTCGATTCTAGATGCATTTCGTTGCTGCTCAATCAACTCATCAGCAGAGATGCAATTTTTTTTGGCTCTAAAAGTGTATCAAAATTAACAAAAAAAAAAAAAGCATTTAAAAGCGTAATTTTGAGATATAAAAAGCGTAAAAAGCACTAACGTGAAAAACAAGTGAACATCCAAACGAGTGAAGTTTAATAATGTTTAATATTGTCTCTATTTAATGAAATATATTGGACGAAAAAGGTATGCTTTACACTAAAAAAATAAATATACCAAGTTTTTTGTATTCTTATGAATTGAACAGGCTAATGTTCGTAACGCTTTTTAAGCCAAATTACATGTGATAATTATTAATGAACAAATAACATCAAAGTTAGTTGTAAATATTCTGACAACAACACATAGTTGAACGGAACAGCCAGCCGTTTTCGAAGGCCACTAAACCTTCCTCATCAGCGATCTTCTGTTGGTCCACTGTGTGTGGTGTCAGTTGATGTAGATTTCTGCCTTATATGCGAAACTTTATTGCAAATGGAATATGTGAATTGGTTTGATTCATCGTATTTCAATTTGCTCATGTGTTTTGTAATGAAGGCTCAAAGTTACCATCTCTAAATTTACAACAGTCTTACCATTGCATAACTAGTAAAGAACAAACGACAATGGGCAGAAATCTACATCAACTGACACCACACACAGTGGACCAAAACACAGAAGAACGCTGATGAGGAAGGTTTAGTGGCCTTCGAAAACGGCTGGCTGTTCCGTTCAACTATGTGTTGTTGTCAGAATATTTGCAACTAACTTTGATGTTATTTGCTCATTAATAATTATCACTTGTAATTTGGCTTAAAAAGCGATACGAACATTAGCCTGTTCAATTCATAAGAATATAGAAACAAATACAGTTCGAAAAATAATAATTAAATTAACTACCCAGTAAAAAAAATTGGAAGTCATTCTAAAGGAAGTACATTTTCATTGCTTCCAAAAAATCGATATTTTTAATTTGCCGATAGTTAGCAGAAAACCAAGTAGAAGTTTATTTTAGTCATACAAAACCTTGTAATTCCTCTCTAGTTTTAGAAATTACTCACCAGAATTTTTAAAAAATCGTTTTTTTTTAAGAAACTTATGAACTATTTTTAGTCTAAAATTTTAAAGTTATTTGCTTAAATTTACATTAAATTACTGTTTCGCGTTTAAATTCCTATAAAAAGAAACTAATTGTTAAAATAGGTAACTATTAGCAATTTTTCCTAGATGAAAATATTATCATAGAACACAAAAAAGGACATTTTTCTTAAAATCGCTTCCAATTCGGTGACCAGGCAGCGAAAAAGAGAACTTCTTGCAATGACAACCCTATGTAAAAATCATTACATCGGATCGAAATTTGCACTACTTCCAAATCGCAAACTCTACATTTTCATGACTTTTTTGGAGTGTCTTTTTTTACTGGGTAATACCAAGTTTTTATTGAAGTAATTTAAAGAAATTCACAACTTTCTTAAAAGCACTACTTAGTGCTTTGAACTGAACTGAGTAAATATCAAAACGATTTTAATATTTGCTCAAGTTTGTAAAACTGTACAGTGAACTTGTGTAGTGTATGTTGCAAACGCTCAGTTGTGTCATGTTTTTTTAAGAATTCAAAACAAGAAATGGGCGCAGAAAAAATAATCTGAACATTATGGCGCATTAAAATAAAAACTGCACAGTTTACTTGTATAGTGTGTGTCTCGCATTGCCAGACTTGAGCACTGAACTTGTGTAGTGTATGGCTGACATAACGCTCAAAAAAGTAACTAAAAATAGTACCAAAAGCTTCAAGTTGGCATCGCTGCTCATCAGTAAATTTCAAACACAATTCAAAAAAAAGCTTACAAAACCTCAATGGTTATAGACAATAATAATTTATTGAGAGTTTGTCTATAACCACTTTTGAATGGTGATGTGCTTAACCAACAGCAAATAAATTTTTTAAATTCGCAATTATTTTAATTTTTATTTTCATGCAACCACGTGTCAATATGGATACGTATTGAAAAAAACTTTTGTTGTGGGTCTTGATAAGTTTATTTGGTGCTTAGTTAACACATCAGTAGACTTGAATCGGTATTAAAAAAGCTACAAAACTCTAATGCTTATGGAAAAATTTAAGATTATAAAAATATAAACACAGTAAGCCAAGAAAGTTGTTCCAAACAACAACAAACAATACTATTTTTCTATATGCATTGTCTATTTTTGCATAGATTATGGATGGCAACCGAACTTTATATTTTGGTGCCTGTCATAATCATATTTTCGATAAGTTTTTGGCAACTGTAGAAAGTGGCTATATATAATAATAGTTCTAATTTTAGTTGCGTTGCTAGTTGCCAAGGCAACTGAAGTTCAGTTGCCATCCATAATCGAGTCGTTTATATTTTGCCTTTTTTAAACCTTTGGTTGTCAACGAATATATCTATATATGTATATATAGTCCATTTCCAAATTGTTTTCTTCTGAATTCGGATTCTAGAACACATACTATTAATTTGTATTTTCTAAATTTTGAACTTAAAAAGGTTCAGCATGTGTTTTAACATCCGAACTCACAAGAAAACATGTCAAAACGATGTGCAAGCCAGAACATATACGATTGTGTACTAACATAAATATACACATAAGTATATGTTCCATACCCTTAACACAAGCAAAGCAATAGGCTATTCTGCCAGTGTATTTACTCTATTATTGCTAGTCTAGACGGGGATAAACAGCAACGAAATACATCTAGACGTACTAAACCCACAACAAGCTAACTTTTTTATTTTAAATTTGTTTAATTTTATTTTAATTTTTTATGTTCTAGGTTGCCCATTGTATTTAAATCCTTATTGGTTATTCTGATAGGAATCGTATATAGTTTATTTATCGAGCTATCGCACACAAATATTTTTGATTGTTATGACAGTCGTGTCAAGTAAGTATTTATACATACATACATACATATGTATCTATTTATTAATGGGCATTTCTCCGAGAAATTACAATTTTTTGTCGTGTGCGACAGATAGCAATTAACCTTTTATTTCTGAACAACGTGACTCGATTTTTCTTAGAATTTTACTTAACGTAGAGCTGCTGACGGCCTACACAAATATATAAAAAAGTAAAAAAAGTTTCGTTCTCTTTGGAAAAAACAAGCATATTTGCTTGGTGTCGCACGCTACAAAAAGTTGACATTCCTGTGGAAATGCCCATATGCATCTTTGTTTTGTATATATATACATATACATATATGTGCCCTTAATTATGAAAGTGGTCTAAGCCATGTGAATTTTTTGTTTCTAAATATCAAATAAATCTTAAAAAAACTTCCATAAAGATTTAAAAAAAATTAAATAAATTTATATAAATCGAGACTAGCACAACTCTAAATTAAAATGTTGCAAAATATAAAAATATTTTCTTAACTGTTCAAATGTAATCTACTAAATATCTCGAGCAAAGAAAAATATTACTTAGACCACTTTCATAATTAAGGGCACATATACATCCTTATATACATACATCCTTATGTATAAGGAAAAAATGTCATGAAGTTATCATAAATGCCTAACTTGAACTAGGTGTTCAAAACTCGTGCGTGGCAAAACTCGTTAAGACCCTGTTAAATTTTCGCACTTATGCTAACTTCATCGCAGTTATTCATTGTACCCATATGTACATAAGGCTGTCAATATGTAGAGGTTTTTCTTTCTTCATTTTAAATTAATGATGCATCTCTTGCTTTTTCTATCTTTTTAAAAACACAAATTTGAAACTGTAGCGCCTCAATTCCACTTCACTTAGTCTCATTGGCTCGTATTTTAATTTTTATGATTGCCATCCTTGTGCACGGCCGCTTAGTTGAATGGACAGCCAGATTAGATTTTCTGTGGCAACTACAAGCATCTCAAGAGAAAAAGGAAATGGACGTTTTGCAAGAGTCGAACAAAAGAATTTTACACAATTTGTTGCCGGCCCATGTGGCTGCACATTTTCTTGATAATCAATTCCGCAGTAATATGGTAAGTTACCCTACATAGTATGTAGTACATACATACATACTAGTGATTTAACGAATGTCAATTTTTGATACATAGTCGCCAATACGAATAGGGATATTTGAAGCGATATTCGCGACTACGAATACGAATATTGTATGTGAAATTTATAGCCATAAAATTGGGGTTATGTTTGCGCCTGCAAAATGAAATATGAAAAAATTTTTAGGAAAAACAACTTCATACTCCTGTTGGCGTACTTTAAAGTTAATAAAAACTACCCAAAAATTTTAATGGTCGTCATTAAATAATATTTGTAAACGATACAAAGCACAAACTTCTATACATAAAAAATTTAATGAAAATTAATTTTTAGCCATTTATTTAAATTTCGTTTAGAATTTATGCATTGATTAATTTTTTTTTTGGAAAAATATTCGTATTCGTATTCGCCTGAATTTGGCGAATACGAATACGAATGCGAATGTCTAAAAATTGCCGAATATTCGGCAATTGGAATACGAATGCGAATATTCATGCATCACTATTAGATACATACATATGTATGTAAGTATGTACATCACCGCTGGCCAAAGTAGCACCAGAGTGCCGAAAATCAATCGGTTTCTTATACAACTGAATATATGTACATACGCAAATACTCGTACATTACTCTCGGTGGCCAGCATTGATGTTCATACCCTGCAGTCAGACTGGGGCCAAATGCCTCTATGTCAACACTAAAACTCTAGTAGTAGTTACATTGTCTACAATTGCTCTTCTATTCGTCAGTATAAAAGAAAGAGAGAAAATAGATGTGGTGTATTTCTGGTGGATTTTGCAACAACTTGTCAATATTCATATATTTGTATGTACGTAAAGTATAGAAATGTACCACTAAATGTCTGGTTGGTATGTCTCCATGTTCCCATAAGAACTATGTAGTCACTATCTAGTCAATTGTTTTAGTGTTACTAGTAGATTTGCAATGACAAGCACATGCTAAATGTCCATAGCATAAAGTATTGTATGGGGATTAATCAGAGAGTAGTACTGGTGACAAAGTCAAAAGCGACTCAGTACATTTTCACCATAGACATTTCCTTCAGGGTATGTACTTACTTATACATATATGTACTATGTACATAAAGCTCCTTTATTGCAACATAGTAATATCTCAAAAATTTGTTTTTGGGGTTAATAAGGTAATCTTATGTAAAAATTTCATAGAAAAGGCTTGTTTGTACACGCACCTCTTGAGAAAAAAATTTTTTTCTGCAAAACTAGGTTCTTTGTTTCCAATCCTTCTATGTCTTATCTTTTTTAATTTATTCGAAGAACTACATATGTAGTTCTCGAGTAAATGCAAATTATCTATATAACGGAAAATCTCGAGATACAGACTCAATTATCATATCATATCGTATCATATGTACGCAAAGTGGCTAACAAAACACTGGCCTTAGAAATCGTGTTGACCTGCGTAATACGAAACAAAAAAAAAAATCATCTAAAGCGTAGATTTTTTTTTATATCCAAACGATTTTTTCGCTTTGATATTTGTATGGAAAAAATATTTTTTTAATCGAAGTTTCGTTCGAGGTGATTGGATAATTCTTGCAAGTAAAAAATTTTGCTAGTAATAATTTGTAGGAATTTTTTTTTTCTCTTTTGACGCTCTCTCCTTGCAAACTTATTGAGTTAATGATCACTTTCCAGTAAATTCGTAACAATTTTTAGTTTGTTCAACCTATTAATTTTATATACTTTTTATTTATTACATATTTTATTGTTTTTGTGACATTTTGTTTTCATCTAACACTCGATTACTGGAAATATTCTAGTAAACACAGAATCAAATACAGAAGCAATTTCGTTCTCAAATATCGAGAAACGATGGATTTTTTTTTAATTATTATTGTTCGAACTTCACTTATTTCTATATTTATGATTTGATCAGGCGAAAGTTCGTATCGCTTTGCAAGCCAAATTACATGTGATGATTATTAATGAACAAATAATACCAAAGTTACTAGTAATTGTAAATATTCTGACAAACACGTAGTAGAACGGAACAACTAGTTGTTTTCTAAGGCCGCTACACCTTCATCATCAGCGATCTTTGTGTTTGGTTCACTGTGTGTGGTGTCAGTTGATGTAGATTTCTGCTTTATATACTCAACTTTTATGCAAATGGAATATGTGAATTTTTTGATTCATCGTATTTCAATTTGCTGAAAGCTTGTTTGTAATGAAAACTCAATTTCACCATCTCTAAATTTACAACAGGCTTGCCATTGTAGTTGAAAATTTTTGTTTCACACTTCATGTGAGAACTTTTACGATGCAAGAAATACAAAAATGAGCTAAAGTTCACTGAACAAGAATCTGACGACCGTAACAATTTCTTTTGCAATACAGTCTTTTCTTGAACAATATACTTAAGATACCGTTATGAACAGTTTTTTTGCCAATTCTGAATATTTGGGATTTTTTGAGTTGCGCAATAAAATATGATTTTATGAAAAGTTTGGGCAAATAATAAAAAAATAATAAAAATAATAAAATAATAACAAAAATTAAAAATTTTAAAAACCTCCGATATATCTAGAAAAGATATCATATCTTCTAAGCGACTGGACCGATTTCCTTCAAATATAGCTAAGAACCTTCTCGATCAAGTCACCTTTCAAACAGAAAAAACTAAACCAAAATCGGTGCAGCCGTTTGGGCTGTACGTGGACACGGACAGACACACAGATACACAGACACACACTACAAAGCTATAACACCCCTTTTTTGGTCGGGGGTTAAAAATAAAAATTAAAAATTTAAAAAACCCCCGATATATCTACAAAATATGTGATATCTTCTAAACGGCTAAACCGATTTTCTTCAAACACAGTTAAGAACCTTCTCGATCCAATCACCTTTCAAACAGAAGAAACTAAATCAAAATCGGTCCAGCCGTTTGACCTGTACGTGGACACGGACAGACACACAGATACACAGACACACACTACAAACCTATAACACCCCTTTTTTGGTCGGGGGTTAAAAATTTAATGAGCTTAAAATTTTATAATGATATTTCGTCAGGTTATACAATCTTAAAATACTGAAATGTTTTTTCAAATCTGTAATTTTCCTTTATAATTTAGGAACTATATCATCAAAGTTATGCCAAAGTGGGCGTCATATTTGCTAGTGTGCCAAATTTTCATGAATTTTATACGGAAATGGATGGGTCGGATCAGGGTCTGGAATGCTTGCGACTGCTTAATGAGATCATAGCAGATTTTGATGAGGTTTGTTATTTTTCATTGCATGAAAACCAAATTTAACAATAACTTTTTGTTTTTTTCTATTGAAAAGCTATTAAAAGAAGAACGGTTCCATGGCATCGATAAAATCAAAACTGTGGGCAGCACTTACATGGCGGTGGTGGGTTTAATTCCAGGTATTGTTAAAATCACAATTAATAAAATGTGTTTAATGTTGTAAGTAATATAAGCAATAAAATATGAAAATTTTTGTTAAGAATATAAGATGAATCCAGTGGATCCAAACTCTGTACGGCGTCATATGACTGCTTTGGTGGAATACGTTAAGTCTATGCGAATGTCCTTGCAGGAAATAAACAGTCATTCCTATAATAATTTTATGTTAAGAGTTGGTGAGTACTCGATTAAACAACGAAATGAAATTTTTATCTTGTCAATTGAAGAATTCTTTTTTAGGCATAAATATTGGCCCTGTGGTAGCTGGTGTCATAGGAGCCCGCAAACCTCAGTATGATATTTGGGGCAATACAGTTAATGTAGCTAGCCGTATGGACTCAACTGGTATACCAGGATATACACAAGTTACCCAAGAAGTTGTAGATAGTCTGCAGGGATCACATTTTGAATTCAAGTAGGTCTTAAGTTAAAAGAAATTTCATTAAAATTTTTCTTAATCTCAACTATTTAACAGGTGTCGTGGTACTATCAAGGTCAAGGGTAAAGGTGATATGATCACCTATTTCCTGAATGACAACTCCAACCATGGCTTAAGTGGCGAAGTGCGCAATGCTATGATTGGTAACCGGCCATCCTTTGGCCAGCTGCCACAAACCCAAATGCAATCTACGGAATATTTTCAAAAACAAACTCAATATCAAGACAAGAACTATCATGTTAATATGAATTCTGAAACTTATAATGTAAAAAAACATTTGGGATTCAATAACATTGAACCTGAAAGCAATAATGTCTTAACTAAACCCAACTCAATAAATGAAGAACAACAACTACTATTACAACATATGCATCCGCAACATCATCAACATCATTTGCAGCAACAGCAGCAGCAAAGGATGCAAAGTAAGCTGCAGAAGCAACCGTTTCTAGCCAATGGTGGATTACCCAACATACACGAGAATGGTCACAGTGCTGAACACAATGAGAATGAGCATAGCGCTTACAACAATTACTTTGGTGACGGCGGCGGTGGAGGATGTGTCGGTATCGTTGGTAATGGTTTTGCTCAGCAGCACCAACGACAAACTTCTACTAGTTCCATGAGCAGTATGGGCTTAAATCATAATTCCGTCACCCAGCAACAGCAACAATCTTTACCTCAAACACTACCATCAACACCGCCCCCTCTATCATCTACATCCACAGTAATGCCCAATGTACCACCCGCCTTACAGCATCTTCAAAATCTCCAAACAAAACAACAACCATCATCCCTAACATCAACATCGGTAATGATCCGTGAACAATTTAATATTATTGAAAATCCTACCAATAATTCTTGTAATATTTTTAATAATTCTAATAATCCTTCTACTCCTCTTTCACAATACTTAACGCACCACCACCACCACCACCATCAACACAATCAACAACAACAAAATCAAAAACAAACTGAAAATCCACAACAGCAACAACAAATGCATGATCCCTACGCACCGCTGGAAAATTTCAATAATCTATTGTATGGTGGCGTTAACGGTGGTAATGGTAAACGTGAACAATTGCATGCATCCTCCATCCATACAACAACTACCACTACGCCAACATCAACTATTACTACTTCTGCATTAAACAATTACCATCATTATTTGTATCAACAACATCATTCAGCAATGTTGTCTGCACATCAACATCACAATCTTAATAATCATATAACGCATCCAAATAATTTTCATCATCAGCAAAATCACAATATTAAAAATTATCAGCAGCAACAGCAGCAACAACAACAACAGACATCTTCACCTTTGTCTTCTTCGCCCAATATAACTCATAATAATATTAACAATCATTTCAGCAATTATCACAATTGCCGCGAGAGTGAACCGTTGTTGCTCGCCACACAAGTGGCCAAGGTGAGTTACATAGACGATGATAGTAGTTGTGACGATAATGACAATGATAGAGCTGATCAAAAGGTTGCCCTTTTCACCTGTAACGAAGAATACCTGCTGTGATTTGGTTTTTTTTTTTTTTGAAGCAAGAAGTGTAATACAATAAAAAAAAGAATTTACGATGGAATATTACACAAACAAAGCCTTGGCTTTTCGGGCATTTACAAAAGGCATTTAAATTTACAACCCAAATCTATTAAAAAAAAGTACAATCAAGTACCGCTAACTGAATTTAGGTTATTTTAGTTTTAGTTAAAGTCAAAAATTAATGAAAATTTAGTAATTCCGTTTAGAAAAATTAATTTGATCCATGGTGCAATTATACCAAGTGACTGACTGCATAAGGAATTGTTGCACAACAACCATACAACAACGTTATTAGAATAAAAGATTACGCATTGCGCATCTTTGTTAAGTTGAGTGGGCTGGTGTGACGTCAAAATGACGTAGAAATGGAAATGGAAATGTAAACAAAATTGCCATATACCAAATACATGTGTTTATGTGATTGTGCTTATGTTTATTGGCTGATGTGACGTACATGCGCAGAAAGAGAATTTTTTCAAAGCCGAATGCGCAATCTTGTATTCTTTGATTCATGGGTGTAAAGCTGGATTCACCCATTGTTTCGGAACAAAATTTTTGTCCGGACAAAATTTTTTTTATATGTAGTTTGACGTTTCTCTTTTTGAGAGAGAGAGAAGAAGAGAACAAATTTTGTTCGGAACATTTTCTAGTTGAATTGGTTTAATTTTAATTTTTGTCCGGACAAAATCGAACTGAGCTGCCAACTTTTTTAATTTTTCAGCCAAAGTTGAACTGAGCTGCCACATCATGTTATATGAATAATAAAAGCACAGAGTGTACTTGTATTTATTACAATAGAAGTAAAGAAAAATTAAGAAAAACATATCCAATGTATGGAGTTGAACGAAACCACTGCAGTAAACAATTAAAAAGATGTGTATGACACAGCAAATTGTAATCATTTGCCGCTGTGCTGCCACTTGCAAAATTAAATCTCATCGTTTACACACGTGTTTCATATGGTAGCTTTGATTTTCCAGACAAAATGTTCGAAATGGATGAATCGTCTTGCAAAAAACTCTCAGTAAAAAAAATTTTCTCCAAACAAAACTTTTGTTCCGAAACAATGGGTGAATTCACCTTTAAGAACCAAAGCACGTCAAAAAAACAATGATAATTGTACTACATACATATGTATAAACAAAACAAGAACAAGTTTTTGACATTTGTCAGCAAGGTCATCACGTATATTACTATTTGGTATCCTCTTTCACTTCATTGTGCGCTGGAATCAATTTCGTCCTCCATATTATATGATTTTATATAATAAATACACACAAAAGTTAAAAGGATTTTATCAAAATAATTCTAATTTTTAGTGCTTTTTTTTAACTATAAAAAATAGGTGTGTTCCACAAGACTTTGTGCAAGTTGGGAGTAATACTCTCATTAGGAATATTATTCTCTGAATATGACAAAGTTATCCAAAACTGCTGGAACGCACAAAACCATAATTGCTGGTCTTGAAATACACTTCACTTCATATGAATAAATGCAGTGTTTTAACAATCTATTTAAGGTTGCTACTCTCAAGATAATTATTGGAAAGGATTATGTTGTACTTTTTATTAAAGGCTTAACAGTTGAGAAAAAAAGTATAAGCAAAGAAAAGTGGAAAAAGTTCCGTTAGATTTAATCTATGCTTGTTTTTATAATTTGTGAAGAAAAATGTGAATTATTTTTGTGCCACTTGAATAGTGCAGTGATAAAAGAGTGGTTTTGTGGTCATTTGTGGAAATTTTAAAATAGCTCGTCATTTTTTAAAAACAAACATCAAAAATCATCTTTTATAAATTTTAATTGCTAATGGGCCGTGGTAAATCATTAACGGTCGATGAGAAGGCAAACATGTATGCATATTATGATCGGTGTCTGTCCTGCCGTGAAATTTCTATAAAAACCAATAAAAGTGCTAACGTTGTATGCCATTACTTGAGAAATAAAGAAAATATAGCAAAAACATGAAGGGAAGGCTAAAAAATGGCCACACCAGCATCGGAAAGGCGACATATTAAACATTTTGATCGCTAATCTACGCTTTAATAGTCCGCGCTGTGTGGATAGGAGCATTATTTGGTTAGAAAGTCCATGGGATGGGTCCAAACAAATCTTTAAATATTGGAAACGCCGTTAGCAGAGTAGATTGGTAAGAATTTGCTGGCATTTTCGTGGTTTGAAATTCCAAGTCTGCGACTTCATAGTACGATGTCGCACCCCAGACCATAACACCACCTACTCGACAATGGCGACGTGTTAAAAACGGTATGGGGCTCAATGGGATCGAGTGGTGTATGAAATCCGGTTTTTGCGTAGTCGTGTATGAATTGGCTCATCGTGAGTCGCCTTTGTGGCGTTCTACAAACAGGCTGTTACTCTCAGCTGCTTTGAAACTCGTATCAATTTTATATTAACATTTTGCTGTTATTATTTTAGATGGTACCTTAGATGCGTAGTAGCGCGTTGACATTTTTTGTAAATTTATTGACTAGCAAGTGACTTAAATGAAATCAACTTTGAGTTAGTTGAAAATTAGTGCAGAGTGAGACATATGGGTAGTTGTTTCCATTGGAAAGTAATCCAAGTGTCAGTCAGCACTAGTTGCAAAATAGTTAGTTTAAAGTTAACATAATTTCCGACAGGGTATGCATTTTTTATCTGCATACATATTTGTTTTTATAAGTATGTGAGTTTTATTAAAATCCTATTCCAACTTCCAAATATAATCTTTTGTCAGTCGCAGCTCTGGGTCGGAGAACATCTCTCGCGTCATCGTAATTATTTCTTAAGTGCGGTCAGGCTTGTGTGTTGTTTGGCCTTCGACAGTTTTTCATCCCACTGGCACTGGTTGACTGATCTGCCACGGATAAGCGTATAAATGGCGGTTTTCTGTGGAATTTCTTTAACAACCACGTTGCGACTTCCTATGTGAAGGCATAGGTCCTGTACAGTCAGTCACAAAACTTTTTAAAATACTGTTAATAACATCTTGGGCATATGGTCTTAGTTACTCCGTCCATATTTGTGCAACACCATATTATGCAAAATTTACTTTGTATAGTATGTTAAATAAATAAATAAAATAATCTTTTGAACGCAATATAACATAAAAAAATCTAACAAATTTCATAAAAATAATGTCCATTCATAGTGTCTAACAATTTCATAATGATCCCACAAAACACATACATACATACTATGTATGTATGTATCTTTGTATGTGCATACATACATATGTATTTATGTATGTATGCATGAATCACAATGTAATATATGCTCCTATAAATTTATTTCTACAACAGCAACAACAAATCCAACAGAACTATTCACAATATCAACAACAGCAATACCCTTTGTACTCCCAACAACCGCAACCACCACTACCAGCCCTACCACCTAAACCTGCTACATTCACATCAAGCATAAAACAGAATACACCTCTCCTGCGGTCATATATGAAACCTCTCCCAAAGCTGCCAACTGAACTGGAAGAGAGTCGTGAAATGTCTTCCACAGATGATTTAAGTTCTCGCCCTCATTCACCATCAATGAGCTCTTCTGACGAAAGTTACTCCAAAACTACCGAGGGAGAGGGCGAAGAAGATTCACCTCGTGTAGCAGCAGCTAATAACTACGTGATGCGTAATCCTTTACAGTGGCTTTACCCCTGCGATATACAAGTAGATCCTACATCACCCGTTATCGATCTGAAGGATTTCGAAGTAAGTTCCACAACGGAGAGTCAGGGCCAATATACCACTACTACGCAAAATAAGGGAGACTCGTGTAATAGTTTCGAATATCAAGATCAGTTGGCTTTGCCACAAAGGAAAACGGGTCATTTATTGGGAACTGGTAACCAAAATGCTACTAAATCACCATTTGAGAGGGAATTGCAAAGACTTTTAAATGAATCCTCTAGAACAAGAGGCTTAACAGCTACAACTCACAATTCAACAGCAGCTACTGCTTCTTCATCGACGGGCGGCAATATTACATCTGTCTCCGGAGGCAATGCCGAATGTGGTAATACCACCAGCAACAGCAGTAGTCGTAATAACATTGACGTAAGCCTCTCTGGCAGCAATAGTAAATTAAGTTCGAATGGCCTTAATGTTGCAGCTGGCATTGGTGGCAGTGGAAGTTTAGGCAGCAATGGCAACTTAAGCGGCAGCACTCCCCTTAGTGGCAACAACAATTTGAAAAATGTTACAATAGCCATGGCAACCACTATATTGGATGAATTAAATTCACCTACAACGGGAAGACCACATACTTCGAAGATACCTGTGAGTACAAGTTTTATGATTGCCAAGCATCCGGTGGGACTAGAGGCTATAAAGGAAATAACCAGAAATAAAAATCCCTCAGAATCCAGCCAAATGTAGGTTTTTAAAATACATACATACATATGTAATATGTACAAACATACAGTGAACAAAGAAAAAACTTGTACAGCAAACGCTCCGCTCTTCTAATCAAAATATCTCTGTTGCTTTGTAAGATTTTAAGATAAAACCAAAAGCGATTCCAAGGAAAATTAATCAGCTTTCTATGAAAATCTTTAATTTTATTAACAAATTTATTTTAATGCGAAAAAAATAACCTAAAATATAATAACACTATTTTCCAGAGCCAAAAAAAAAACTTGTACACTAACTCTTCTTTCAGGAAGGAGCTATGAAATAAGGAATACACTTAAAATTAGTACTAAATGTGGCCACGTCTAGCATCTAATAGATTATTTTCATAGAATGAACTGGGTTTTCGGTAATTTTGGGAGCTATATGGTCCAATATGCCCTGGAGAGCACTTTTGAGTTAATTTTTACACATAATCTACAGCTCGCGTAATTTTTTGTTCACATACGCCCACAGAATTTCATTTGTACTAAGGCCAAGGATCTAGGGAGGATGTGCCTGCATTTTTTTCCCATTGAATGGAAGCCATTCTCTTATTATTGAAGACGAAAGTTTCGGGTATTTAACTCTAACTAATCAATAGTCTCCACTTACATTTAATTTGGCAGCTAACTGTGCTAAATTATCTCTTAGTATTTTTAAATAATTCATTTTATTTATTGTACGTTCTATAAAAACCGGATTTCATACACCACTCGATCCCATTGAGCCCCATACCATCATATTACACCCCCCATGCTTCACCGTGTTATTCAGGTTTTTATCACTAATGCTGGAATTCCTCTTCGCCACAAAAATCTACAACGATAACATCCAAATATATTAAATTTGGATTCAGCAGTGTCCCAAAAGTCATCATAGTGATTAATATAATCTTTCTTTGCGTGGCAAAGAAAAGCTCCAGCCTTAACGATAATAACCTGAATAACACGGTGAAGCATGGGGGGTGTAATATGATGGTATGGGGCCCAATGGGATCGAGTGGTGTATGAAATCGGGTTTTTATAGAACGTACAATAAATAAAATGAATTATTTAAAAATACTAAGAGATAATTTAGCACAGTTAGCTGCCAAATTAAATGTAAGTGGAGACTATTGATTAGTTAGAGTTAAATACCCGAAACTTTCGTCTTCAATAATAAGAGAATGGCTTCCATTCAATGGGAAAAAAATGCAGGCACATCCTCCCTAGATCCTTGGCCTTAGTACAAATGAAATTCTGTGGGCGTATGTGAACAAAAAATTACGCGAGCTGTAGATTATGTGTAAAAATTAACTCAAAAGTGCTCTCCAGGGCATATTGGACCATATAGCTCCCAAAATTACCGAAAACCCAGTTCATTCTATGAAAATAATCTATTAGATGCTAGACGTGGCCACATTTAGTACTAATTTTAAGTGTATTCCTTATTTCATAGCTCCTTCCTGAAAGAAGAGTTAGTGTACAAGTTTTTTTTTGGCTCTGGAAAATAGTGTTATTATATTTTAGGTTATTTTTTTCGCATTAAAATAAATTTGTTAATAAAATTAAAGATTTTCATAGAAAGCTGATTAATTTTCCTTGGAATCGCTTTTGGTTTTATCTTAAAATCTTACAAAACAACAGAGATATTTTGATTAGAAGAGCGGAGCGTTTGCTGTACAAGTTTTTTCTTTGTTCACTGTATATACCGATGGTCACAATTATAAAGGCCCTAGCTCGTATTTTCACGAAATTGAGTTTTTCAGTGATTCCAATACATTTCTCACAAATGCATCTCGTCACAAAAATTTTTTGCAATAGTGTAAAAAAGAACTCTTTTAGAAGCAGTTGCACAAAGCAGTTGTTCAAGCAGTTGTACTGTTTATTATTATGTTTTTACATTCTCCTGTAAAGTTACAGTTATTTGAGTTAGGGCCTTTCTACTTGTGACCAACGATATGTACATATGTATGAGATTTTCTGCAACTTATAAATAACCTTAAATAAAATATATTCCTTTCGAACAGGCAGACTTCTGATACTGAATCGTGTGAAATATTGCATGAAACACGCAATCAGTTAAATTTAACCATGATGGATGTAACCAATAAATCTTCGACTTCAACAAGTGGTACAAATTACAACAATTATCCGCAACAAATGGTAAATCAGCAGCAACAACAGCAACAAATTGCTACCAAAGAACAAAATCATCGTCATCGCAGTCGACCACGTTCCAAAGATTTCGATCAAAGTCACGAAAGTCTTGATCAGATGGATGATCCGACCGATAATAAGAACTCACGCTATAATCGCCATCATCATCACCACAACCACCACCATCACAAAAATCATCATGCTCATGCTCATAATCATCAGCGACAACGGAACAATCATCAACATCATGTCAATAGTCAAGATGAAGATGAACGCGACGATACGGAAGATAATTTAGCCGACGAGGAATTCGAAGACGATGAAGTGGGTCGAGATGTGCGAAATAATCATTTAGCGCAAGTAGATTTGGTCAATCGTCATCATCAGCAGCAGCGACAATGTAAACGTAGCCCCTATAACAGTGAAGACGATTTAGACGACGAAAGAGTTGAAAAACGTGAATGTGGTACTGAGGAGGCTCTGGTTGCGGCCTTACCAAATGCTTCGCATTATCATTGTAACGATTTAATTGAAGCAAATGTGATAAATGATGAGCTAAAATATGGCGCCGGTCATCATAATCATCAATCAATGGACTCGAATCATTTGGAAAGTCAATCCGAGTGGTCAGATGATGATTGTAGAGAGGAAGCGACAGGTATTACAAAAACACATTATATGTATACATATATATTATTATATTTATCTTGGCACTGTGTTCCACCTTGGCACCATAGCAATCAATATTATATTTATTATTATGTGTACACTGTACACTAGAGCGTCTCGCCCAACAGGCAACAAAGAAAAGTTCTCCGTACACCAGCGAATATAAAGTATAGTTCCAAGGACATTTAAAAAAAAAATTTTTTTGACGAACGTAGGGGTCGCCTTTTTAGTTTTTTCGTTATATCTTCCATATTTACAGTCCGATCTTAAAGTTTGATATAGCGAATTTTTTTGTCTCAGGGAGACCAATATTTTTGCCCTTAAAGGTACGGTCACACTTGACAAACATTTGCCCAAAAAAGCGTAACCAGCAAAAATACTAATGAGAAATCTTTTGATTCAGACGCGTCGTTATTAAGTTCAATAGTTTCCAATAATATTGTATTCTTTAACTTTGCCTATTTGTTAAATACGAAACTAATTAACTTCATAAAAACGTGTTTGAAGCAAAAGATTTCTCATTAGTATTTGCTGGTTACGCTTTTTTGGGCAAATGTTTGTCAAGTGTGACCGTACCTTAAGTCCATTGACCGTTCTAGTACTAACCGCCCAAATCTCTTTTCCTACCACCCTAATGTGACACCCTAATGCTACAAATTTATAGCTTCTGATACGGTCTACTGTACACATTACCACCTGCAAAACTCTTGCACAATTTTTCTGCACCTTCGCCAAAAAAAATACAGTTTTATCCCTCTTTAAAATAGGAGCCATGACTGCCAAAAGAGCTTCTTAGCCGACACATTTTTGGACCTCGTTTTTTTAAGAAAAACTATTAATTACATTAGCAAATATTTGATTTTAGTCAAAAAACTAAGTTCGAAAATTATGTCGCTTAACCTTTTTTTGGAGAAATGGCGCGATATGTGAAATTAAATTCAGTTATTTGTAAATTGTCAGTTGACGCTCTTTCGAGGTACGATGCGATATGATAGTATACATATACTATACTTGAGTCTCCCCAAAATTCAGAGAAAAATTTAACCGACTTCAAAAATAAGCATTAAATTCATTTAATTTTGTGCTTATTAGAGGTCGGTGTCAATCACCGACCATATTTAATGCGCTTACTTATTATATGTCGTAGGCATGTCCCCGCCTACGTTTTTAAACACAAGATTATGACGTTTTAAGAACACAAACATTTTGCCAAGTTTCATGGGGATCGGATAAATAGAAGTATATATAGTTTAATATTAAACTGTAATGGGCGTGACCCCGGCCACTTCTTTAAATGAAAGATCAAGTGTGTGCCAATTTTTGTAAGAATCGGTTAAGTAGAAGCATGTGAAAAATAAAAATAAATTTTATATTCTTATGAATAGAATTGGCTAATGTTCGTAACGCTTTTTATTAATGAACAAATAACATATGCATAGTTAGTAAAAAACAAACGACAATGGTGAGACTGTTGTAAATATAGAGATGGTAACTTTGAGCCTTCATTATAAAACACATGAGCAAATTGAAATGCAATGAATCAAACCAATTCACATATTCCATTTGCAATAAAGTTTCGTATATAAGGCAGAAATCTACATCAACTGACACCACACACAGTGGACCAAAACACAGAAGAACGCTGATGAGGAAGGTTTAGTGGCCTTCGAAAACGGCTGGCTGTTCCGTTCAACTATGTGTTGTTGTCAGAATATTTACAACTAACTTCGATGTTATTTGTTCATTAATAATTATCACATGTAATTTGGCTTAAAAAGCGTTACGAACATTAGCCTATTCTATTCATAAGAATATAGAAATACAGTTCGAAAAATAATAATTAAATTAACTAAAAATAAATTTTATTTTTGTTATTACCAGTAGTGCGATTCACTAACTTTTTTTAACGATAATCGCATCGTTAAAATAATTATAACGAAAATTTATCGAAATTGCTATTCAGTAACATTTCTAACGATATTTGCTCTAGGTTAATATTAGCTGTGTCGTTATTTAAGCGACAATAATTTATGTGCTGTATTTCTAGACGTGCAATTATGGGTTTTTGCGTTCCAGCAATTTTGGATAACTTGTCATATTCAGAGAATATAGGGGGACAATAATTTATGTGATGTTAATTTTATCGACAAAAATCCACAGAGAATATCAGCTGCGTAATATCGTTTAATTACCTTTATTTACAGGAGGTGCAGAGTCCACAGGATATATTACAGATGAACCTGGCTTAGAAAATATATCTCTGCTTAATGAGGCTGGTTTAACCGATGCCGAAGGTGCTTTATCTGATGTTAATTCTTTATACAATGCTCGAGATGTTGATGATACATCTGTATCAAGCCGCGCTAGTTCCAGACTGTTAAGTTTAGATTCATTAAGTGGTTTATACGATTGTGATATGGATTCAAAGCATGAAATGGCGATTGTTAATGTATCGCATAAAATAACTAATAAGTTTGGAACACCACAACAACAACAGCAGCAGCAACAACAAAAACAAAGTTAATTAAGTCTTTCCCATCACTTCACTCAAAATGTTTGCATTTGTTTAAACAAAGTATTGCCCAGTCAAGCGCCTATGCGTTCGTTTTAAATTAAAAAAAAAAGAAATTTCAACATTCAATTGAACTCGAAATTTCTCTTCTTTTTAATGTATACATAAAAAATTTAAAGATACTAACACCTAAAATTGTGGTGACTATTAAAAAACTAATGCTATATAACTATGTAGTTGTATATGTTTTAAATATACATATGCACGTACATATGTATATACATACATACATATAAAGAAAAGTGAAAATAAGTATTTTTTGATACCACTATACAGATATAAAGAAAAACAATTATTCAATAATAAAGAAATCATCATAAAAGTACTTAAGTAAGGAAGTCGAGGCAAAAGAATTAAATTAAATGCAATATTTATATTGTACATACATATGTATGTATATTAAATATACTTTACATAGACACATACACACATACATACAACATATGTATGTATGTATGTATGTATATGTATATTTTAATTAATAATTAAATCAACAAAACGCTGTTGTATTGTTTATGTTTATTAAACCTAACGATTTAAATTTTAAAACAAATTCCAAACCAAACATTAAAAAAAACAACTACATACTTTAGTCGCTAATATACCTAGTAAGAAAAGAAACTTAACTGAAAACTACGCTTAAAACCATGAGAATAATTAATTAGTCATAGAATTGTATGACGCCAAGATATAATTGTATATAAAAATAAAAAATTAATAGTTTGTTTAATTACTATTTACATGAATGTAGTATTTATGTACGTACAGTTCTTAGTTTTTTGTATAGGAATGCACTCTGCAGGAGAGTAGGCGATAATTGTCTATAAGATACTATTATAATTACTAGAATATCAATAACTAGTGCAAAAAGGGTTAAAGTTGTTGTGTACTAAAGTCCTGCACAAGACCATTTATAAGACCTTTCAAGACATGAGAGATTTTTCAACTGCTTTACTGCAGCGAAATATTCTAAATCAAACGCTAAACAACACTGTTGGCAAGACAAACAATTGAAACAAATGCCTTGCCAGCAATGTTGCTTGGCGTTTTGTTTTAGAATATTTCACTATAGTAAAGCAGTTGAAAAATCTCTCATGTCTTGAAAGGTTTTATAAATGGTCTTATGCAGGACTTTATTGTGTACTAGTGCTGATGAGTACTATTATATGAAGAGCCGCAGAACAAAAGGTGCTTTTTTTTGCGTATTTCAAGTTTTTGGGAAATCGAGATTTATTTTTTTCGCCCAGTTAAAAAACTGCAAGAACCTGGAAATGCTAACTTATCTATAGATGCATCTAACTGTCATAAGTCACCCCATTAAATGTTAAGGATGTTTGATATAATTCCATTTTTATTTCGAAAAAAGCACCTTTTGCAAAATAGAAAGCAAAAAAGCACCTTTTGTTAGGGAAAAGTAAATAAAACTGCTTTTGTTAAAAAAAAGTAAAAAGCACGTTTTGTTAATAGAAGATAAAAGTACATTGTGTAATGCGAATATACATATATATATGGCGATAAAATTTTGACTGAATGTGGTTAAACCTGATATAATATATTAAAAAGCACCTTTTGTTAAGCACAAATTTTTTAGAACCAATTTACTTTGTAAAATAAAAATAATAATGCTAACTTGATTGTTTCTACAAGATTTCAACCTAAATATTATAAAAATATCAAAAAAACCAATTTTTCGAGAAATGCGAAAAAGCACGTTTTGTTCTGCGGCTCCTCATATGAAGTAGTTCCAAGCCACCACATTGCAAAATAAATTTTTACTGTCTAACAGAGCCCTTGCACTGTATGAAAATTGGTATCATACAATTATTAAAATTTTAGGTTCATCTAAAAACAATTATAATCAAATAATTATAATTACTTGCCCTTTTGTATTTTTAAATTTTGCTAAATAATGACTAATTTTAACAAGCAGTTATGTATTACTGGGTAACAAAGGAATTAAATCCCCAATTTTATAGAATATTTCAAAAGAAGTGGTAAGAAAGTAGTCCTAAAGTAGTACCAATGGCACTCGTAATTTTCTAAACACACTCAATGCTAATTTGAGCACTAAGATGGTATAGGAAAGTTTACAGTTGGGAACTAGTGATGATGATTTCTGTACTAGTAAAATACTAGTTGGATAATAGTTCGATCTCCTGCAGGACATATACATATGTACATACATATGTATCTACATACATATATACATATATATTTATGTATGTATGTATGTAACAAACCACTTTTTTAGTTATTTACTGATCAGTAATTTTCATCTTGTAATTTATTATAATTTGCTTATAATGCTTTAATTTATTCAACTTATTTGAAAGCATACATAAGTAACCTTCACATTCAAAGTTTTGCGTTGTAACCAGTTCAAAAATACATGTGTATGTATGTATGTATTAAAGCGTATTTAATATGAGTTTAGACGGGCGACCATTTGGAAGGAAAACACCTGGAATCATCTATTGTTGTTTCCTTCGCGTTCACATGGACGAAAATGTTGCCGGCGACATTCCAATATTATTAGATAATACCAACCATACATGCATGTGTATGTATGTATGTATACAATGTAGCAAAGAATATGAAAACAAAGCGTGTCGCCGAGTACCGAACACAAAAATGATTCTCTCTTCCCCACCCGTAAATTGCTCCAAACTAAATGTTTCCCTTCCAAATCTTTTCGTGTCTAAACGCTGGCATATCAGACAACGGCACCACCAAATAATATATTTACATACATAGGTAAATCTCAAGTTATGAATACGTTATATATGCTATATGTAATGTATATTATCCGAGTTTTTTTTTATTGATGTGTATACATCTATACGTTAGGGGGTAAAGATCTTTTTTACAATACAATCACAAATTTTGAGTAAGATCATCATACTAATACCGCGTTATGAAGTATGAGTGTATTAGTGTTTGAAATAAGCAACACAAACTTATTTAAAATATCTCCCCTGTGATCGGACTCACATGGCTTTTTTTCTCTCTTTTGACGCTCTCTCCTTGCAAACTTTTTGAGTTAATGAACACTTTCCAGTAACAGTTGTTTAGTAAATGAACAAACCTTTTTTCAAAAGAAAACAAATAAAAATTATTTTACTTGCATGAGTTTTTACTATTTCGTGATTTAATTTATTTGTTTGGTTTGTATTTTATTTACTTTTTAAATTATAAGCTATAGTAAGAAAATAGTTAATATAACTTATATTATATTAAAAAGAAAACTGTTTTTAATGAAATGTTGCTGGACTAAGAATTTAGAAGTTTACGGATTTGATAATTTGGATCCAAAGGACGTACAAATAGAGGATAAGTAACGTAACGTATCGTGAGTTTATATAAATGTGTGTGGGTTTAGATGTCTTTATATATTTATATTGCTGGCTTTTAGAAATGCTGTGATAGTTTGTATATTGTAGATTTAAGGGTTAGTGAGGTATATGGTAGGATTTATCAGAAATAACCGATTTCGGTTTGTGTTGAGTTTTGTGCAATGTATTAGAACATGTTTAATATATATATGTATGTATATGTATTTGCTTCTGTTTATTAAAAAAAATTTTTTCTTATAAATATACATACATATGACCAAATCTGAATCTTATATACTGCTTACAGTCAGAAGTATTAATGAATAGATTTATCGTAGTTGGCGTATTTTAACTCTTATTACGACGTTTTTGTAACAGATTAAAGAACACCGCAACATTTGTTCTTTCATCTAGGACGAAAATGTCGAGTCGAACTACGCCAGCCACGATAAGACCCATTATACGTGAGGATTTTTCGGCGATTTTACGACTTCTTTAGCAGATCTGTCTGCAAATTCGTTGCCAGTGATGAAACACTGTGCTGGAATTCAAAGTATTATGGTTCTAGGATAATTGTTGATCAGGTAATCTCTAATGTAATTGTCCTAAAATTTATCGTTGTGACAGTTTCTTATTGCGTAAAAATATGAAAGGGAGTCAGTGCAAATCAAGGTTTTTATGGGTTTATGAAGCTATATGTTTTATAACTTCAAATATGGAAATTAATTCAGCGGAGAAGATGTATGTGTATTCTGGAAGTAAGGACCTTTTTACAATAGGATTTTCAGTTGTAATGCCACAGGTGTGACATGTTTGGTTCGTCTCTGGATCCATCAGCATATCGATGGCTAAATATAAAAAGTGGGTTTTTAACATTTTCTGGGAGATAACGTATAATTGCATCCTCCTTGAAGATCTTAGTACGTTACACTTAGAAATCGAGGACCTATGGTCACTTAAAAAATTATTACTGCATGTAAATGCTTTAATTTTTCTTCAGTTTTTTGCTTCTATAAAATATCCAACATTTGAGTTCCGCCTTTCTTATATTAAACCATCGATATATGTATGAAAGTGTAGTTTTTATAGAGGGAAGATGTTTCCTTTGCATATTGGCTAAGTGAGATGTGTAACGTATCTTTTTTAAGATGCCACGGAGGTGAAGATGGGATAGAGTAGTCAGTATAAGGTAATTTGGAATATGGTTTTATTTAGCAAATTTAAGTATTCGGTTAAATACGGCGTTTTTGGGACAAATTTTATATAACCATTTTTGTTTAGAATAAATAGCACAATATTTTTTCCGTAAATAATTTTGCACTAACTATGGCCTATCATGGTCCTTTAATGGGATGAAACTAAGTTTTTTGGAAAGGGGTTTTTTTTCAACAGCTCTCGCTAAGTCTTGGTCTCGGTACTTTTCATGGCCAAAATTTTTGAAAGCATAAATTTCAGTAATAAATCACAATTCTGTTTTTATTTAACGGTAGACCACCAACAAATAAATTTTTTAAATTAAATATTTATTTATTAAACATACTATACAAAGTAAATTTGCATAGTATAGTGTTGCACGAATATGGGCGGAGTAACTAGACCATATGCCCAAGATGTTATTAACAGTATTTTCAAAAAAAGTTCCGTGACTGACTGTACGACCTATGCCTTCACATAGGAAGTAGCAACGTGGTTGTTAAAGAAATTCTACAAAAAAAAAACCGCAAGATTATACGGCTATCCGTGGCAGATCAGTTAACCAGTGCGAGCGAGACTAAAAACTCTCGAAGGCCTACCAACAGACCTAAGCCTGACCGCACTTAAGAAATAATTACGATGACGCGGAATGATATTCTTCGACCCAGAGCTGCTTAACTTAACGACTGTTAAATTAAATAATAAATGGGCAAAACTACACCAAAATTTGTTTGAGTATGCATATTTTAACAGTCGGTTTTTCAGAAAAAGTTGCCATATTTGGACTATTGAAAAGTCGTAAATTTTAAGGGAAAAAACGTCAAATCATCATTACGTCGGTAATCGATAAATCGTCACATCTGGCAGCCATGATGGGAACGTTTGTTCCCGCTATCGATTCGCAGTGAATGTGAAAAACGGGAAGAAGAATTCTTGTAAAACTTCAAAAGTAATTGAAAGCGGGAGTATCTTTGGCGGGAGTAACAAAACAGCAGGAAAAAAATAATTAAAGATCAGACAAATTTATCTTTGTAGGTAAGAAACGTACGCATTTTTTGTTTCAAATGCAATCTTTTAAAGTTTAAAGTAGTACAATTTTTAAATATTTTGGGTGCAGTGGAAAAAATTCTTAAGTATGCCATCGCATGTGAACCAAAGATGTTCATATTCAATGAAAAACGGTGTTGTACGGAACTATTATTAATTATTTACTAATATTGTCCTAAAAATAACTATTTATAATTAATTTAATAATGAAATAACGCGATGTATTGATTCAGTTCGCCTGCAAAAATTAAGTGAAAAAAACCAAGGGAAAAGTGAAAAAATCCATGTGAAAAATATTATTCACGATAAGGGGAATCAAAAAAGAACAGATTTCTGGGGAAAAATTCTGTTATACGAGTGTATCGTCTTGTCCATGGACGAAAAAAAGCTGCGGCTTTCTTTTAGATTCTTTAAAACAAATATTATTTATTGTCTATACTAGAAGGTTCGTGTATTTGCTTTATGATTTTGTTACAAACATTATATCCAACACATATTTTTTCATATATTTTTCAAACTGTTGTATAATACTTTAATTTAATTTTTATGTTTTAAAAACAAGGCAATAATATTTTTATTTTTCATTATCAAAGACAACTATTTTTGAAGAAAATAATTTTGAGAATTAAAAAACAAGAAGTCAAAAGTATTAAAAAAACGTCCTAAATCTCCTTACTGAATTAGGACATAACGAAAAATATGAGTGCAGCCTTTTTTTAAATTCCCTTTATTTCCTGGTGTTCGTCAACAGTGTCTAAAAGCCTAAAAGATCTGTAAAATAGACTTGCCAAAAGATCTGATCGGTTAATAAACCAATTTTTTTAGAAAAGGATGTTACAATCAACAAGAAACAAATTATGTAGATTAAACAAAATGAAATATCAATCAATATTTGTTAAACTTAATGAAAATTCATTGTCAACTAATCAAAAACATCGATAAGTTTGGTTTCTCAACGCCAAATTTAGATGAAAATATAGTTAAAAGATTTGTGTTAAGCAGAAAACTCAAAAATTGAGACAAGTTATTATATAATCACTTCTCAAACTTCACAGATATGTGTTTTTTTTTTTTTTGTATTACTATTTATTCCCAAATTTTTCTTACACATTTTTGTAAAAAAAATTCTAGGTGAAGACTTAAATTTTTTACTATGAGGGAACGTTTTTCTTTATTTCTCTCAAAAAACAAACTTCAAAAATCCTTATTTTTAAAAACAAAGAGAGAATGGAAGTACCTTATATATTTATATCATGCATTTAATTGTACAAAATTGGTTTTAAAAACACTCCAACGTTTGTTTCCAGTTTTACTGCAAGAATGTAGAAAATTTATTTGTATGAAGAAAAACACTTTCTGCCAAATATTTAGAGCCGGGCATTTCAAATGCTTATTTTTTATTTAAAATGTGATTTCTTTTATTAACAACTAACTTTAACGTTCCAATATTTTATTCAACTTAATTTCGAATGTCACCAAATCGAGTAATTTGTAGAACACTAAATAAACGTTTACTCATTTTTTAAAATTTTTCGTTTTGTAAAACGATTCGGTTTACAGAACAGACCCGATTGTTAACAATCGTAAAGGTTACTTACTAATCTTGCCCAAAAAATAAATATTTATAACTTTTAATATATATGTATATCGAAATTACTCCATGTTTTAATTCAGGTCGCCTGCAAAATTAAAGTGAAAAAAACCAAGGGAAAATATTCACCCTTATCGCGAATAAAAGTTCACGTAAAATGTGTTCCCTTTCCTCAAAATTTTGATCGCCAATGTCTGCGTTGTTGTTGTGCCATTATACTATTTTCTAATTCTGTTCACCATTTTTTGTTCACGGGAAATATTCCACGTGAAAAAAATGTTCGCCTTTTATTCGCGATAAGGGTGAATATTCACGATAAGGGAATATTATTCACGATTGAAATTTGGTGAAAAGTGGAAATATTTCGAGAGAAAAAATGTTCACGATAAGGGCGAATATTTTCTCCGAAATTGTACTATTTTGTCCCTAATTTATCTGGCAGCTATTGTCATAGTCATAGCCGACTGAATAAAACTTTGACTCGCACACGAAGGGTTCCGTACGGACACTACATATGCATGTATCGAACTTTTTTTCGGTTTTTTTAGTTTTGGTGATTTTTCTTAGTTTTTTACCTTTTTTCGTTTTTGGTTTTTTTTTTGTTTTGGCGTTTTTGAATAAATATTTGTTTTATTAGTTGTAGATTTATTTTTAGTTTTGGCGCTTTTCTTCGGTTTTTGACGATTTTTTCGTTTTGGCTATTTTTTTTAATTTTGGAATTTTTTAGTTTTAGGGTTTTTGAAAATTAAAAGGGTTTGCCTCCTAAGGCTTCCAAGATACAGCAAATTGTCAAAATTACGTTAACTGATTAGCTCTTTAATTTTGATTTTTAAAATTTCAGTTTTATTGGTGTCCGAATAAAAATACACTAACTTTGAACATTTTTGGTGTCTATATATAATTGTATTACATATAAGGAAGGATTCCAACATGTTAAGTGGTTCGCTTTAACTGTCATTTATTTTTTGCTGTACCGGCCAAAGTTTTACATATTCTGTGAAAATTTCAGGTCCATAGCTTTTACGGTCCTCTGTCCTTTTCACCTTTGGTGTACGGATCCCTAAAAATTTAAAGTTAAAATTGTTTCATCAGGACTCAAAAAGCCTTTTTATTACCCTACAAGCAAAGTAATACGAAAATGATTCGAAATCGTATTGCTTGGAAGAAAAATATTATTGTGGCAACAATCATATTCGTATTGCGGAAGTTTCCCCTTCTAGAGAGGGAAGAGGTAGTAGCGGAAATGCAGCTGAGCAATTTTTTTTTCAAATTAAAGTTCATCCAGAATTCAAAAATTGTTTACGAAAAAATTTAAAAAATTTCAAAATGAAAAACATTTTATTAAAAAAATTCTGTGAAAACAAATTTAAAAATATGAAAAAACTATTAAAAAATTGTGAAAAGCGCTAAGCGTTGAAATTTTTTTTAGTGGTAGCTGACGTGGAGAAATGTTTTCAAATTTATGTGAATCATTTTTATTATTATGTTAAACAAATTCTATTTTTGAAGTTTTGTATAAACTAAAACCCATGTTGTTTTTTTCATTATTGTATTTTTTCATTGTTTTTGTAATATTGATATTACCTGGAAATGAATGTGCTTTGATATTGATATTATAAATTTCTTGCGCATGTTATAAAACACCAGGCTGAACAAAATGTAATATTTGAATAACACAAAATATGTACCTTGTTAAAGGAAAAAAGAACTAGTCAATACATTTTGAACTATGTATTCATTCAAAAAGTTTCACTAAAATTAAAATATTTTAAGATCAAAAAAGTATTGCTTTGATGATTTTCTTCTAAATGATAAAAATAAGATATTGTATTTATATATTCTGCGTAAGATATCTTCCAAATGTTTGTAGGGTACTTAACAGTTTTGTTTATATAACAATTTTTAATATATTTCTGCGAGTTTAGTAATGGGATTGGACGAATTTACATATGTACATACATATATTTATAAAGATGCATTTTTTTTTATTTCTTGTGAAATGAAAATACTGTTATAACCTTACCGCTGTCGCTGTATACATCACGCTTCGTGCGAAACACCCACTTACATTTAATCGATAATTTAGAGGACTACGCTTGATCACTTTATCTTGTTTACAATTCAGTTCAATTAAGTTAACTAATATGGGAGAATGCGGGGACAACTTTTTCACCAGGATTTATAACCTTTACACCAATATTCTTAAAAGCCTTTTTAACAATTTGACTTACGACAGTAAATTTGTTCATATGTACATATGTATTTTTGGCACATATTGAACATTGTTTATCTATATAGGAGAATCATAACTGTCTGACTGAAGGGTAGTGTTTCCAGATGATTGGAGGCCAAAGTAATATGTATCCTCTGTGGTAATAATAACACCAGCATTTTCAAATCCGAAAACAAGGAAAGAGAATTGTTAATTTGATTGAAGAAAAAGCAAAGCGAGATATTGTAGATATTGAATTGATACCGTGCTTTTAGTTTTTCGATTTATATATGTATAGTTTTTCAAAGAACCGTTCATGTGTCGTGTGTATATTTCGTCAGTGTTATCAGTCGATAATTATAAAAAAAGGAGGTTTACCTACTTAAACAAGTTATTTTTATGTAATGTGAGTTTGACCGATCCTGATCTCTAGCTGTCTAGTTTGTTTCTCAAAATAATTGATAGTCTTTTCTTAATATATTTTAATTTAATTGTAAGAAAAATGTGGTGGTGCCGGTGCCGGTGCAGACTTGTGGTGGTGCCGGTCCAGACTTGCAATTTTTGGTGCAGCCATTCTTGAATATGTGTGAGAGTGTTGAAATAGAAATATATACTTTTTGTATTCCTCTCTCGCTCTTTTGCACTAAAAAATAAAAAGTTGCTGCAACAAAAATTGCAAGTCTGGACTGGGACTATGTTGCAAATTCTGTTTTTCTGTCCTATTTTTTACGATTCATGTACTACTTTTTACACCTGCTGCAACAAAAATTGCAAGTCTGGACTGGGACTATGTTGCAAATTCTCAGTTTTTCTGTCCTATTTTTTACGATTCATGTACTACTTTTAACACCATACGTCCCTTTTTTCTTTGATTTCGATTCTTTTTTTATTGCCACAGCAATTAATTAATAAAAAAGAGCAGTATATGCACATGTTGTCTTCTATATCTTTAAAATGAAAAACTGCACATTTTACTTGTATTGTGTCTGTCACAAGCTTAGTTTACGCAGTGCAAGACTTGAGCACTGAACTTGTGTAGTGTTGTGGCTGGCATAGGCATATATAATTGTAAGTCGCCTTGTTTATGGAAACTTAGCCAGCGCCAGTCCAAGGCGTATTGATAACAGGTGACAGTCCAGATGATTATCTTCTTTTATCTTAAATACAATGGGCCTTCACACACGGCAATAATTTTTAGGCGTACAGTTTTTGTTACTTTTCACACGGTATGATTACCTCACAAGAAATGAATGAGTGAAACTAATGCCAGCCATACACCTCACAAGTCTGGCACAGTACAGTGCATTTGTGTAGTGTATGTGGGTGGTTGTCGCAAAGCAGAATGAAATGTACATGTACGTGCATGTTCGAAGGCTGTGAGCCTCATATAAGTAGGTGTCAATTTTTTCAATGAAAACCCCAGAAATAAAAAGTCAACTGTTTAGTTGAGAATGGCAATGCAAATTTATCAATCGGAACCAAACTAACTTAAAAGTTGGAAACCGTGATAGGAGCATTAAAAACCTTCTTCAAGTGTTAAGAACAGCATAAACAATCAGCGCATCAGTTTTAAAGTATCTGTACGCGTTATAAATACAAACTTTGTGTTGATTTGTTTTGAAAGTCATCCGTACTTTAAACAAGTTAAATCAAATTTAAAAATCTTATAAAACCATTCTTGGTAAGTATCGACAAATCTAATTCAAATTAAAAAATTGCTAGTAATTAAAGCTAATTAAAATCAATATATTAGACTATCATGTCAAATCACCAATATTTTCAATTAAATGAAGTTCTTGAAAATTTTCGGATCAACTTCCCTCTGTGTAGAGTTTACAAGTTGCTCGTCATAAGGGTAATAAAATACCAAAAGAACCAAATATGTCTTGTCATAAGTATGCTAAGGACAGGATCTGCAGTGTTCAAGCAAGTAAGCAATGTTTGGCATTATGAGCGCTCTCGAGTATTAAAAAATAAACATCGCTTTCATGTTATGCTCGAACACATTACCGCGATCATCCACCACCAGGAATATCGCAGTCCATTGAGTTCGTTATGCGTCCTATACGGCGGTTTGGTCGAAGACCACCATTACTTCCAGAACTACCACCAGCTCCACTTCCTCCACCACCCCCACCGGGACCCCAACCACTACCAGTATTTCTACTTCTTCCACGATTTTCTCCTCTAAATGGCGCAATTAAAGTCGTAAAACTGTTTATAAATAGAAAACGTTAGATAGTTTAATTTTATAAAATTTTGTTCAATTACAATTTCACCACTAGAAACCAAAACGAAAGCAACACTTCCATTACACGATGGAGGTTCCAAGGCCGCTTTTCCAATACACGACCATCTGTAAACGATATATAGTATGTAAATTGAGTTAGCTTTATTCATTAAAAGTAATTTTCTTACTTCGATCTATATAAACCATTTTTAAATAAGGTTCTTTTTTATTTACTTATTTTTTGCTTGTTTAATACAATTTTCACATTTTTCTAAATGTGACGTGTTCAGTACAAAGTTCCATCTTGCTGCAGGCATCTAAGAACCGCTGGCATATACATCGGCGGCTATGAATCGCGCCATGCCAATAATCAAGTGCAGGAATGGGATTGTATATATATGCAGGGTGTAGACGTTACTTAATTACGTACTAATAACATGTTTACACTTACCCCAATATTTTGAATTGGTAATGAAACTGTAATTATTTTCAAGTTCTAATTAAATACGAAATTGTATTTTTGAGTGCATATTTAAATAATAATTAAATACCCAACCTTGTGTAATTAAATACTACTTAAGTTTTAAGAGCGTACCATATCTTTTATGCGTGTGTGTGTTTATTGAAAACATACACATGAACATAATGTGGTCAGGTTAAAAACATCATGTGGTCGTATTAAGAAAAATCTCGTTTCAATTTCATAAATATATAACATATACAATACAAAGTTTCATTCATATCATGGAATAAATAAATAGAAAAATGCATGTTGATGCTTCTTTGGTTTCATAAAATGTGTTTATATGCAATTTTAATTTTCTGCATTTTGATAACCTAACTTTTTTTTTATTAATTTTAAACAGGTGTTGTTTGAAAAGCCTTCCATAACACTGGGAAATTTTGCAGTCTTACCGTACTTTCAACGTAATTTAATAAGATCTTTAATTAACCACTGAAAAAATTAAATCGTTTTTAATTACAACTTGATTTGAAATAAAAATTAGCTAATTACGTACTTAATTATTAACCCCTAGTTTTTGACTGGCTAATCAAACTGTAATTATTTTTAAGTTCTAATTAAATACGAAATTGTGTTTTTGAGTGCATAATTAAATAATAATTAAATACCCAACCTTGTGTAATAAATACTACTTAAGTTTTATGAACGTACCATATGTTTTTATGCGTGTATGTGTTTATTGGAAACATACACATGACATCATGTGGTCGGGTTGAAAACATCATGTGGTCGGGTTAAGAAGAATTTCGTTTAAATTTCATAAATATATAACATATACAATACAAAGTTACACATTATGGAATAAAGTAATAGAAAAATGTATTATAAATTCTCTCAATAATACAAAAAATTTACAAAAGTACGGGATCAAGAAAAACCAATAATTTTACCATAAGACCACGCACAAGTAAATACATACTTACACACAAAAACACGCAAGCGTTCACTTACATGCTGTGGCATAACTAGAACGTTTTGTTTCTTAATTTTACATAAAAACTGATAAAACTTAGTTCACCACTGTTTATAAACCTTTCAATGTTTTTAGTGCTTAGGACAATTTAATTTTACTTTGTTATTGGTTATTTTTCAAACAGCTGATGGTTTAAAGGCTTGCCCAAACTAGCCCAAAGAAAAATTACGGGCTGTTTCGTGCAAGAAGAAGAAGAACATTACTCTCTCAAAAGCTCCCGTACTTGCCCAAACTTTGAGTACGGGAACAGTTTTCGGTAAAATTTGGATCCCGGGGGCGCCCAATGTGGAGTACGGAATTAAACCTAATATTGCAAAAATTTATAATAACCTTTGATATTATTTATTTAAACCGATGAAAATAATAAATGTATATAGGTACAATCATTTATGTTAAATATGATTTTTTCATAAATGAAATAAATAAATTATTACAGATGACATAAGCATGTATAAAAATATGGTTCCGGGTGACATAAGTATAAAATTTTTTTTAATTAACATACGTTCGCCTGCAACGTCCTGAATTGCAAAAAAATTGTTTCTCAAACATTTATTTTTTTTTAAATTGGAATAATAATTGAATTTTTGAAAAAATTTTTTTTTGCGGGTATATAACCCTTATGGTATCTTTAACGCGATATATTAATTAAAGAAAAATAATTTTGCTAGATATAATATCATCTAATAGTTTTTTTGTAGTATTGTAATAATATTGTCACTATGTTGCAAATGTATTATTACCAAAAACTATTCCGGCAATATTACCGACTACCTGCAACTTAAGGCCGTTTCACACTATAATACAAGTATTAATACTTTTGACGAAAATGCATCCCTAATCTAATTTCTGTTTCAAAAATTTCAAAAGACAATAACAACTCAACATGTCAGAGTTGCATTTTCCACAAAAGTATTAATACTTGTATTATAGTGTGAAACAGCCTTTAATAACATTCCAGCAATATTTTGTGCTCTATAGGTACTTTATAAGGTGGGCGCAGCAGCTGTAATGTAAATGTTATTTACATGTTGACATTTAAAATTGATTAAATATTCTTTAAGGTAATTTTTTCGAAATTGTCAAACACTATTCATGGGTGAGTTTGTAATGTTAAAAGCAACGCAGGTTTGCATACATAAATCGAGTTCGAAAAATAGTATTTTCGACATTATTTAAAATAAATCAACCACTTTGAGGTGATTTATCCATATGTAAAATGTATGGTAAATTAAATGGTTTGCACAAATCATCATGATTTGTCTAATCATGGCGGTGGAAACATACTATAATAGCTAATAAATCAGTGAATGTTTAAATATAGTTTGAGTTAATTTTCATTAAAAATTAAAATGTGTTTAAATACACTTTCATTTTTTCAGTGGTTAATTAAAGTTATTATCAAATTAAGTTGAAAGTACGGTAGCACTACAATATTATGGAAAGCTTTCCAAAAAACAGCTGTTCAATATAAACAAGAAAGTTGATTTATCAATTTTCAGAAAAGTGAAATAGCAAAAAACACATTTTATGATACAAAAAGAGCATCAGAATGCATTTTTCTATTTATATATTTCATGATATGAAAATATGTGTTACATTTGTTGTACATTTGCGAAAATTAAACGAAATTCATTTTAATACGACCACATGATGTTCATGTACGTACCTTCAAAAAACACACACATGCACAAAACATATGGTGTGTTTGTAAAATTTAAACAACACTTAAGTCTACAGTGTTGGCTGTTTAAGTTTGATTTAATTGTGCAGTGAGAAACAAATTTTTATGTTTAAATAAGATTTAAAAATAAAATACAAATAATCATTGACTGATTTATTAGCCCTAAGTTTTTAAAAGTGTTTTGAACTCAGCTTAAAAAATTCTGACCAAAATTGGCTTTTATTTGTTTTATTATTTTGAAACACTTTTGTAAGCACTACTTTTTGACATGCCGCCATATAAGCTTAAATTAGCTTTTCGAACAAAACTTATGGGCAATATTGTATTTAAGAAATTTGTGTACATATTTTTTAAAATTACTTTAATAAAAACTTGGTGTATCTATTTTTTCAGTCTGATATATTTTATTAAAGATGATACTGACGATATAGAGAATAGCTTAGAAAAGATTCCACATTATTAAACTTCGTTTGAATCTTCTCTCGGTTTTCATGTTAGTGCTTTTTACGGTTTTTAGATCTTATGCCCATTATTTCTACAAACAGGTAATTTACCTAATGCCGGCCACACACTACACAAGTTCAGTGCTCAAGTCTGGCACTGCGTAAACTAAGGTTGTGACACACTATACAACTAAACTGTAAATTTTTTATTTTAATTCACCATAATGCTGGTGATTATTTGTATAATTCTAGGAACTCTGTCCAGAATATTTGCTCTGCGCTCATTTCTTGTTGTGAACTCTTAAAAAATTACGAAACAACTGAGCGTTTGCAACATACACTACACAAGTTCACTGTACAGTTTTCAAACTTTGGCAAATATCAAAATCATTTTGTAATATTAAAAAAATGCAGACATGCATACACAAAACTATGCATAAAAAAATGAGCTGAAAACTAAAACTTGGATTGTGTGAACGCCGATGAAAGTTCAAAGAAGAATAAGTGATAAGCTTAGCAATAAGACTTGACTAGTGTGAACTGGGACTTAGCAATAAGACTTGCATTGTGTAAACTAGTACGAAGAAATCAAAAGAAACATTTATTTATAACTGTAATAGTGTCGATTATTTTTGTTACGAAAATCTCGTCCTAGCTCCTGTATCGCCCCATAAAGAGCATATCTCTAATAAATAATCATATAATGAATCACACATGTGAAAATTTCGGAATAAAATTTTTCGTTCGCATGAATTTTAATTTCGTATCATCAATTCCATGAAAATTAAAAACTTTCGTGAATAATATTATTCCTAAATTGTCAAAATATTTCACAATCATATGAAGTTTTTTGCAAGCAAACAAATTCAGAATTTTATTTTCACTAAAAAATTTTATTCTTGACACCAACTGTTCAAACGTTCGGAAATTTTCATGTAAAATTTTATTTTTACCCCTTTGAGACACGGAAGGTTTACTTTGCAAAGGCTTAATTCAGCTGAGAGACAGACAGAAAGAGATGTTATTTCTTCCTCTGTCTTTCACACAGCTGAATTAAGACTTTGCAAAGTAAACTTTGCGTGTCTAAAAGGGGTATATGATAAGGCTGAATATATATAAATGTAGTACACCGTGCACTCATTAAATTGTACGAGTGGTTCATTGTCGAAATGCGGTTAGAACTGTTCGAAAAAGTGACGGAAATTAGACTCACAGACAGACGGCCGCATAACCGAAATGATATTTTAACATACATATGTACATAAATTCTCCTTCAATCTTTTTATTTTTTGATATTATATAAGTATGTATGACATATGTATATTAAGTTAAAGCTGTTCACTTTTAACAAAAAAAATTCAAAAATAAAAAAAAACATTTAAGATGATGATTTGGCAAAGCACCAATGAAAAATATATAGACATTGCTTAACCACCAGCAAACAAATTTCAATAAAAAAAAAATATAAAATAATCATACTGTATAAATTTACATAAAATATATACAGTACAATATAATATATTTTTTTAATAGACTATCTATGTAAGTACACGTGCAAAATTTTATGTACATAAGTATTCAAATTTATTTCGTAAATATTTGAAACCACCTTACATTATATGAGATTAAAGTTTAATATTAGTCATTGGATAGCCTCTAGCTCCCAAGCCACTGATTTTAAAAACTGAACCACAAGGATATGGTAAATTGTCTTGAGTAGAAGTTGTCACAAATAAAATGTCATTGTTGGGTCCACCAAAAGCCACTGAAGTAACGTGTAAACAAGGTACGTCCAGTTTTTGTACGTAATCGAGATTTCTGAAAAAGTAAAGTGCTTCAATAGTCATCGACGTCGACCTGATCACTTTAACACAATAGCAAAAAATTGGTGCTTGTTTACTCGCTATCGCGTGCAACTGACAATCTATTACCGTTTCCTAAGATCTAGAAAATAGCATAAACCTGCCAACAGGAGTCAGCCCCATTTTTTTGGTACTGTGTTAAAGTGACATCGATGCCTTCAACTGAAATAAGGGTGAGTAATTTCAATTAAAATCATAAACTTACTTGGGATTAAATTTGAATACAGCTGAACCATTAAACGTGGCTACATATACATTACCATCAGTATCAATGGTCATGCCATCAGGCTGTAAATGCTGATAATTGCTTCTATGCAAATCCAAAACAACTCTAGGCTTATTAATATCTGCATACATAAATTTTTATACAAATTAGGAAAATGTGTGTTATATTATCCAAGTCTTATATTAACATACCGGCTTTTCCAGTTGTAACATTGTAACCGTATTCCTTAACATCAAAATCACTTGTGTCGGCAAAATAGAATTTTTTCGTTTTATCGTTCCACGTTAAACCATTCGAAATAGATACATTTCGCTTGACTACCTTGACACCCAGACACTTGTCGTATTTGTATAGTTGTCCCCTACGTTCCACAAATACGTCTCCCATATAACGCATAGTACCAGCAAATAAACGTCCATTCGAATCACATTTGGCATCATTGAAACGATTTTCTCCGTAAAGGTTATCATCCTTTTCAACCTCGAAGAGTGTAGAAATTGCTGTAGCATTTCTAGATATTCCATCCCACTGTACAATGAGAACACGACGATCACAGCCCACAGCAAATTGATCACTTTCACCCTCGACTGGTATAATAAAACTGGCGAATTTTTCTTTTTGTCCTTCAACTCCATATACTTTAGCTTTATATACTTTATTTTCTTTATAGCTGTAGCGTAAAATGATGCCATCGTTAATGTCATTATAGTACAAGCTTTGGCTGGCATTATCCCAATGAGGTCCTTCACCCATATTAGCCAAAGAATCGGGGATTATGTCAATGTTACAATTCATCTGAAAGACATACACAATACATATTTATATTACATATATTTATGTATTATAATATTGTTAAATGAAAAAATACTTATACATATTAAATTAAAAAAGATGTGAACAATGTCTGGTTTATTATCTATAGTAGTGTGTCATTGTTAAAATTCTGGTATAGACTAATAATTAGGGAGGTAACGATAAGCCGTTTTGCCGATCCGATACCGATACTCAAAAAGAAATATCGCCGATACCGATACGCATATTGAAATTGAGCTCAAGTTAAAATTAACAAATAACAAGAGATTATTAATATTTAAAATTGATATTTCAATTCATTCTGAAATTAATAAAAAACTAATTATTTTTTTTTTAACAAAATACATACATGATTTAGCATTGAGAGAACATTTCACTACTATGGTGCAAAGCGAAATAAAAGAAACAATTTAATTTTTCTGTTTTGACTTTATGTACTGTTTTTAATATGTTATTTCTCTTAGTTGTTATGCAAAAGAAACGTTGAAAATTTAATTGTTTGATCAAAACATCTCTAAAAAAAATTAAGAAGTATCGTCGCATCGATAATAAAATATCGCCGATATCAATATATCGGCAAATCAGAAGTGTCGCCGATATATCGGAATCGGTTTCATCCCTACTAATAATAGCCAAATATATGTGTGTTCTGTAAATGGCACGGTAAGGTGAAATCGAATTTAAGTTCGAATAAAATATTCTGTCTCGAAAAGTATAAAAACCATCAAAAAGAAATTTTTGAGTAAAACTTGTTTTTGAAATCGGCTCGATTTGTAATCGATCGATTTCCATCACATACCACACTATTTCAGATATTTCAAAACTTATAAATTAGTTATGGAAAACAAGCAAAAAAGACCTCGAACAAAACTAAGTGAAACTGCTTATGCTTTGCGTCCACCCTCTTAATTTTTAATCTTTCGCAAAACACTAATAAATTGATGTCTAACAAAACAGAAACATCAATTTGAATCAAGTGAAAACGAAAATATAAAGCATTGATGGGCATCTTGGATGTTCATTTCTTTGAACAATTGTGGACATTCACGCGTATTCTTTCATTTAGTCCAGAGCAGAGTCAAGCAAAAGGCCACCCGTGGGCACTTCGTTATGCTCTTATTTACACGTATGGAAGAAAACAACCCAATCTCTCAAAGCATTCGACACAGCATGCACTAATAAAATAAATAATATAAAGATGTATGTGTGTGCCTGACTTTGGTACAGAGCAGGGCCCCGCACACACATACGAGTACTATCATACTTTATGCTTCTTCTACTTGATTGTTTTTGAGTATTAATTTATTTCCTCTCTTTGCACTGAAATAAATTTTTGTGTACTTTTCTCACGCCTTTGGTAACGAGTGTTATTTGAAAAACATCCCATCATCGAATGGACGGCAACGTTTTGCAAGTGCAGCGGCAATCACAAATAATGATTTTCTTAAAAAAAAACAGGGAAGTAATTTTTTAATTTCAGATTCTTAATAATCTTCAATAGATTTTTCATAAAACGTTTTTTTAGTTTCAAAACTAGTTCTTTTCTTTCATTATTAGAAAACTTTACATACTCGCCATGGAAAATGGTATTATGCTTTTCTGCACACCAAACAAACATTCAGTAATTTTCGACAAAAACAATCATACTCCTATTCTACACTAAACATTTCTTTCAGTGTTGGCTTGTAAGAAGAGACTACACATACGAACGATAACATGATTAAGAGATTTGCTCTCTTCATTGTTGTTGCATCAACCGCATGCGTGCGCTGCTTTGCGGGCTCTGGTCCAGAGACAAGGAAATGGCCGCCTGTGGGCACTTTGTTATGCTCTTATTTACACGGACAACAGAAAACAACTCAATCTCTCATAAGCATTCGATACAGTATACATTTTACTCTCTTTCATATTATCACTAATACATAAATAAATAGTATAAAGATGAATATGTGTTTCAGACTTTGATTTATGCTAGGAACACAACTGGGACGAACGACGAATTTCGTCCACATTGACGAATTCGTCGTTATTGTGCTTCACACGACGAATTTACACAGCCAAGTCAGCTCTTATAATTGATAAAGTTGGTTATTGTGTGTGAAGAGAGAGAGAGAAAATTGTTTTTTCGTCGTTCGTAGGCGTACAAAATAATGGGTGTTTTTTATTGAGGTATAGAACTTTAAGTTGGCATCACTTTTTTAACTGGAGGCCATTTTGTCAGCTGTCAAGTGATTAATATTTAGTTTGGTTTGCCATTTCATCATGAACAGGTTGACAAAAGAACAACGCTTGCAAATCGTGCAAATTTATTTCGAAAATAATGGTTCAGTTCGCGAAGTTTACCGCAAGCTCCGTCCATTTTATGGTCGACATAATCGTCCATCAGAGCAATTAATTCGGTTAACCATGGATCGTTTTCGCACTACGTTTACTCTATGTGATAATACGCATCCGCAGAGATGTCGAACAGTGCGCACCGAAGAAACAATTGCCGCTGTAGAGCAAAGTGTTGAAGAGGACTCGAATGAATCGATTCGCCACCGTGCACAGCAATTGGAGCTTTGTCCATCAACTTTATGGAAGATTTTGAAGATTTTGAATGTGGATGAGTTGTGGTTCCAACAAGACGGCGCTACATGCCACACAGCGCACGTCACAATCGATTTATTGAAGGAAACATTCGATGAGCGCATAATTTCGCGGAATTGTCAATTGGCCACCAAGATCGTGTGATTTGACACCATTGGATTATTTTCTTTGGGGATATGTGAAGTCGCTCGTCTACGCCAACAAACCAGAAACGTTAGGGGACTTGGAAGCCAACATTCGTGGCGTTATTGCCAACATACGGCCCCATATGCTCGAAAAAGTGGTTGAAAATTGGACCTGTAGAATTGGCTTTATTCGAGCCAGCCGCGGCGGCCACATGCCCGAAATCATATTTAAACATTAATGGCATAAAATTATCCTTCCAATAAAGCCAAATTGATGGACATTAAAACGATTTTCTTGTGTTTTATTTCAATTCAAAGTTCTATACCTCTAAAAAAAACACCCTATAGAAATAAATCTATCTCAGAGCTTGTCACGCACGACGAATTTCGTTCTACGGTGGTGTTGTGTTCATTTTCATATGCATAAATGAGTTTTATTTCTTATGACGAAAGTTCGCACGGAAAAATTCGTCGTTCGTCTCAATTGTGTTCCCAGCATTAGTCGATAGATGAGATAGCGACAAATACACATGAGGCGGATGCTTACATATTTTTTTAAGAGTATTTATCCAGCAAACACAAGCGTTTCATTTCGAATTGTTAATATGCGAAAAATATTTTATTATAAATAACACATTTGGTAACATACAATGCCTTTTATGTTGTGAAAGAGTTAGGAAAAAAAAAGAAATATGTCATTAAAAGACATTATGATGCTTTTCATATCTATATTTATAAGTTTAATGGAAGGGAAATAGAAAATATTTTAAATAAATATAAAAACATATGGTTGAAATCAATAAAAATATGGTTGCTTTCAGTGAAAATACGAAAGTAAAGTTTGGATTTTTTTTCAATTGACTGTTTATATAGAAAATGTTTTATTTTCAATTAATATTTGAACCATGTGGCCTTCTGTTAGCTAGCAGCCTCAAGAAATTGACACTGCACCAATACATTCACAGCGCCCAAGACTGATACAAAGCCAGACTTAAAACCACATACGTAAATAAGTGCATTAAACACATTGACCGCAGCAGGGGCCGGATTTCGTCACGATGAATTTTGAAGTATTCACTTTTGATTGTGCATCCGTAACGTTGTAGTGAACAATAGAACCAAAATTATATTACTGGGAAAAGTTCGGTGAATTATGGTTTTCTATTAAAAGTTTTGACATTTTTAGTATATTTTAGTGATGGTAAGATCGAAAAAACTTTTAATTATATTGGAATTCACGTATAGTTTGCTTGTAATAGGTGCCAAGCTATACATTTTTTTTTTCAAAGAAAAGTGTAAGGCAAATACCGAAGTACATTTATTTAACATTTACTGCCGTATTCATAAAAAATAATTTAGGCTTACAAACGGCTTACGAAACAAAATTTTTATGTAAATTTGTTTGTTAAATATTTTGTATACCAAAACTATTTTTTATGAATGAGTTGATTACTGCCGTAATTTGAGTCAACAATTTTAATTTTTGATCTTGACTTAGGTCTGCACTGGTACATATATAATACTTCAGCAAGCAATTAAATAAAGTACTTATGAATTTATAATTTAAAAAAATTTTACAGTTATATTTATTTGTTTAGTTATGACAAATGTGCATAAAATTGCGTTTTAGGTAAAAAAATAGAGTGTTAATTTATTAATTTCTTTAAAATATTTTAAAGAAGTAAATTCATTTCTTAATACGAGTAATTTGAAAAGAACAGGCTTAAAAAGAGACTTTTACAGAAAATTTTGATTGATTTTGCGACCTACGTCCAGCTGATTACTAAACAAAATTCAAATTTCCAAGCCAAATTGAAAGTTCGTGGAATAATTTTGTGTAGGTTTTTCTATCTGCTATAAAATTGCAAAAATTATGTAAAATTTTATTTTCAAATATTTATATAACTTGCTTCAAAATTAAAACTGTAAAGTTTTTGCTTATAATTAATTAAATTAAATTAATTGTTGTTTCAAGAATGCATAACTGTACCGGTCAACACAGTTTTTTTATGAATTTTTCAAAATTAAAATAAAAATCGGAAGGACATCAATAACAAATTCTTAATACATAGTAGTACATAGTAGTGTTGTCATTCGGACAATAATTTTTCGAATATTGGAATAATTCTTTTTAATGTTTATTCGGACGAACAAAAATTTCACAATTTCGAATAAATAATTATTGGAATAATTTTGGTAAAATCTTGCAATATTCGAATAATTTACCTAACTATTTTAATTAAAAAATATTCATTCATTTAATAGATTTTTAAGTATGTGCAATTACTTTGCATTCACAAATGCAAATGCATATCCAATTGGATAGAGGCAGTATGAGTAATACTATTTTAGAATTATGTATTAATCATACGTATTTTTCTCATAGTCCTTGCCATTTTTTCGTGTAGTTGCACTTTTTGCTTTAATTCAATGCAATGCAATGCACACAGAAAAAAATAAGTTTAATTTTTGATAACAAAAATCCCGGTATTCAATCATTTTAATTTTCGAATTTCCTGTGATAAAGAAATCCGCTATATCAATAACAAAAAATGTAAAATAATAATTTTTTTTTCAATAATATAAATATTTGAATTAATAAAATATCTTATCAATAATTTGTAATGTAAATGTAATGAATCAAAGAAAAAAGTTGTTGACTGAAATTTTATTTTCAGTGATAATTGTTATTTTGTATGTGTGGATGGATGGATGGATGAATGTTAGTTTGTTTTTGCTTGACTGAGATTAAAACTAAATGTGTTTGGGATGAGTCGAACCGGGAATCTCTCGACTAATAGACTAACGTGCTTACCACTCAGCTAAAGACTAACCCCCTTATGCAAAAACGATTGTTAAACTTAATGTTGGTTTAACAAACGAATTTTTTATGCCAAAAGCGGTTTTAAAGCATAATGCTCTTATGCAAAAACGATTGTTAAAGTTAAAGCATGCTTTAAAACCGGTTTTGCCATACAAAATTCGTTTGTTAAACCAACTTTAAGTTTAACAATCGTTTTTGCATAAGGGGGTAAATGGTTACGGATTCGCAAATAATGAATACATTCAAAACATGAGAAATCATGGTTCTTCTACATTTGCGCATTAAGTTTTGATATAATCTAAAAATAACTTTGTTGAGAAAAAAAACAAGCCATGACGATTTTCGGCTACTTGTTGTAATTCACACGTATACAAAACGAGCAATCAAAAAAAAAAAAACAACAACATCAGCACATAGCCATGTCCAGTCAATCAACAAGCAAGATAAACACCAACACAAGCAAAACAAAAGTAAATGATATTTTAAAATGCCCGGAATTGATAAATACAATATTCAAGTTAATGATAAATATTATTGAAATTAAAAATTTTATTCATTAACATGGTTTTATTGAAAATAATTCTTGTCTATTTTTTTCTGTGCAATGCATCAATACCGGAAATCCCTCTTCGCTGTATATCTGAAACTTTAGTATACGTGCAATAACTATCTGTTATAAAAGGTTTAACAACATTGTTTATAAATGTTTAACAAACTTATTGTTAAAAAAATGTTTGTCCTCAGAAATTATGAACTATTGTTGAACATGACTAGCAATTTTCGATCGTCCAATACAAATCGTTTAATACAAACAAAAATAAATTGTTGTTAAAATACGTCGCGTTCTAAAACCTAAAAAAATGCTCATTTGCTAGCGATTATTATCAACGAGTCGCGTCCTAAAAACAGGCTGATAGTTTTCATTACTACAGATTTGGTAAGTGAAATTAAACTTTCGGCTCTGACTGTATATAAAAAAGTAAATATTTGTACTATATTTTCAAGATCATCGTGTGAGTGAACTCACTAACGAAAATAATTGTGTTTTATAGGTACTTATTAACATTTATTGTTCATACAAAGTTTTCAAGTTTATATTTTATACAACTGCTAAGTATGTTTATATGTATGTATGTATATGTAAATATATTTTCTGAAGAAGGTAACATACATACAAATATTTGTTGATAGGGCATATTAGTTACTTAACTGCTATCGCTTTTGCATGAAAAAATATCTATGTATGTAAATACATAATATGTACCAACAAACATAGGTAGTTATCGTACAAACTATTTGTATGGTTTAATGTTTACTATCTGTGTATTTTGTATATCTTCTAAACGGCTGGACCGATTTTCTTGAAATATTCTCGATCTTTGAAGTCACCTTTCAAAAAAAAAAAAATTAAATCTAAATCGTTCCAGCCGTTGGGTTTATACGTGGACTTCTACAGTCACACACACTACAAACTTATAATACCCATTTTTTTTGGCCGGGGTTTAAAAAGAATAATTTCGGATACCAAGAAATCAAGTTTTGACTTAATATCTCTGCACATAAATCTTTAAACCGTTTTATTAAACGTGCATTATTTCAAAACTCTACTTGAAATCCAAAACCTTCTATACGAATATAATCTTTGAAAGACAAATAAAACAATATTTTACGTGGTGTCAAAATAAAGAAAGAAAATTTCATTATAAACTAAAATATTTATCGATAAATAAGGGTTTTCATGAGAATGTTCAAAAGTCTCGCAAACTGTGCAATTGTGCGTTTTTACACTCTCGTAAATAAAATGTCAAAAATTGTATGGGAATTTGTTTACACAAACCTGTTTTTTTTGCTTCCCTTACGCATTTTTAGACACACACACACACACACACATACACTTTTTTATTTTTATAGAAATATATAAATATGTTCTTAAATTAAAAATTGCTTTTAATTTTATTATTATAATATTTTTATTAAATTAATTTTTTGGCGTTTGTTTCAAATTTACATAAACGGTTTGCCCAAAAGCTCAAAAGGGGCTTCATGAAACAAGTCTCGCAAGTTTGCCCAATTGCACAAATGGCAATTTTAAGCGTTCTCACGAAAACCCTTAATACTACAAATAAGAAAATTTTAAACTGTCAACGGAGCGTAACTGATTATTTACTAATGAATTTTACTGCAAATAATCTTTCAGTAGATTAAATAAAGTGCATATGCATGTAAGCGAGTACATACATATGTACATAGATACATACATATGTACATATATAGGTACTTACAAATATATGTATTCGTCGTATAAGAAACTGAATATGTTTATATAAAAGCTACTGGGTAATAATTTAGAATGACTAAAAAATATACAAACGAAAGCAAGCTAAAAAGTTCTAACATATGTATGTATGTATATGTACATATATCTATAATTACTTATACATATGTATTTAATAATTCCCGACTATATTTTGGGTGGTTTTAGTTAGATATATCAAGCTTCTTAGCTGTTTCAACAGCTTTCGTTGAAGTCCACTGATGAGTTGGCATTTGCACCAACGAAACACTTCATCTATTTTACTTCACCAAGAAAAATTTTAAGCTCTAATGTTTTCACTAAAACTCTCAAAAGTCTATTTTCAGTAGTTAGTAGCTAATAGTTAGCTTTCTTAATTTCTTAACATCAGCCAGAGAATGGTCCATATCGATTTTTAGCTAAAAACCAGGTAACTTTTATTCACATATTTACCTATAGTGCCGGCGTGTCAACAAATATACATACATACATCCATACATACATACATACATATCGCTCTCGATATTTTTTCACACGAGAACTTTAACATTTTTTAATCGTTTGTATGTATGTATATGAGCTTGCTAGATTTTTATTGTTAGAGCAATATTCCCCGAAATTTTTATAAATTTTTTTATATTCATTGTTTGCCTACTCGGTGAACGAAATTTCATATCAAAACATATCGCTACCTTTATATGGAAAAGTCCTTTTTCATTATTTTTTTAAATCGAGTTTTTTGCATATTTCGGTAAGAAACACCTAATGTATCAGAAAATGCAAAACCCTCGATTTCAAAAAAATAATGAGTTAGGGCCTTTCTATATTAAGGTAACGATATTTATGTACATACGTATGCCTCAGTCAGCCTCTTCTGCTTACGTGTTTCCAATGCACTACGTACTTAACTTTTCATTCGCCATACAATTTTTGATGCCTTTTGAGTATATATTTTGAATTTCTTCCAGACAATATTTAATTTTCTAGCATCCTGTAAATAGCAGCTTAAGTCACAGAAAATTTTAAATTTCTTAGACCATTTTTAAATGGTTTCTTAAAAATTTAGATTTTTTGACAATTTTTCCTCAAGTCTGTGTTACTAATAGTTTTTTTTTTTGTTATTCAATTATTAAATTTAACTATTGTAATCTCATTATTAGCTTATAAGAAAGACAAATTTTAATTACTAAAAATTGTCACCAGAAAAATATTGAATTTGTGCAAATAATGAAGCTGTAATTCGTCAAAAGAGAAACAACGATTAGATTTTCACATCAAAAGTCTTTAAAAGCATTTGAAATTCGTAATAGGAAAAAAGTGTTTTAGTAAAAAAAATTAAAGAAAGCTAGGTTGCTGCCATAAAGTAAAATTAATCTAATTGTTATGTAGAGAAAACATAATATACATATACATACATACATATGTATGTTCACATAACAAGTTCACTTTTACTATAAGTTAGCCAAAACCAGGAATTTAAGCTTGTAAGGACCTTGATTCATTCATATTTCGTTGAAAAATATAATTACATATATACACATGTACTTACGTTATTTTTGTCAGCTTTACACAACGATTTATAAACAGGACACTTAGTTTCTTTTTTAAGCGCAATTATGCTAAATATACTTGAGAATAGCAGGATAAACTCCAATAAAGAACTTTGGTACAACATTTCAAATAAAAATTTGAATCGACTGATTATTTGGATTATTATTATTCTTTGACACCAGGGTAAGTGTTTTTTTTTCTAAAGACAACTTTATTGTTCTGTTGCTGTAACACAACTAAACTTTCAGTTGTCTTACTAGACTATATATGCCATACACTGTTCTTTCGATTCTGAATTTTCAGGTGGATTTCCGAAAATCTACTTGTGAGTAATAACAAAAAGAGAATAAACTCTCATTAAAATAAAACAAGTAAGAGTACTGTGCCGAATGTTACATACCCTTCACCAGTGATGCCAACAATTCAGAAGCAAAACGAGCCAACCGAGTAGTCAAAAAGAGCTAAAAAGAGCTAAATTTAAAAATTTGGCATTTTTCCGTTTTAAATCTATGAATGTATTTATCATTCAATTTGTACTTCAAGATTTTTTAACATTAATAAAAATAATAGTAAGAAAAAATAAAAGATCCATTGCTAAAAACGGTGTATGTACTGCAGCATATATAGATTTGCGTGGGCACTTTGCGTTTGTGTTGGAACGTCTGGTGAAAATGACATGTCAGACTAGGATAGCACAATATCGTTAAATGGAGCCATAAATTTTTTATGTTTTTGAGTCTCCGAATGGAGTACTAAATCAAAATGTTTCGCTTTTATATGGATCTTTTGTTGGTTTAATCTATTTTTTAAACGGGGATTTGATTCCAAAATTTCCCTATATTTTTGGCTGTAAGAATCCATTTCAATAATTTATCAAAAATTGTCTAATTATTCAGAAACGAACACACTAAATACATAAATACATCTAACATATGTAGTTGCAAAAATGTAAATGCCTGAAAGACGAAACAATAGGCTAAAAACGGGAAAATTTACTATAAGATGCGAAAAGTGCTAAACGTGCCATTTCCACAATTGAAAAGAGCTGTGTTAGCTCTTTTCTTTAAAAAAGAGCTAAAGGGGAAAATTTCGAGTTAGAAGCAATCAAAAAGAGCTAAATCTAGCTCCAAAATAGCTAAGTTGGCATCGCTGCCCTTCACAAGTCATAAAATAAATATGTATGTATGTACATATATACACATACATGCATGTATGTATGTATACATAGACTAAAGATAACACTGTTCTGCAAAAAAATAAAAAATGTCGGGAGCAAGATCTTTGTTATGTGATTTCAATGGACTTTTGTGTGCTGAATCCAAATCTGTTCTCAGATTGTTTCCAACACGTCTGGTTTTTGAGCAATTTTCATTTAAATTAAATACTGATATTGGAATATAAAATACGTACATATGTATATATTATGATAAAAGTAAAAAGTCTTTAACATAAATGTATTCTATGATATAAATGAGATTAAATACTAGTATAACATAAAAGATAAACTACTAATTAATTAGCAAATCACTTTATTTTATAAGTTTTATCTGCTGTTTCACGATTGGTTTCCCAGCAGAAATCAGTTCATATTTCTGGGGAGCACTTGCCGCTATACCTTTTTTCCATGTGCGCAATATTTCGTTAAAACCTTTCACCATTCTAACCAGACATGGCAAAACAAGGAAAAAGTCTAAATGTGAATGCAGGAAGTTTTTGGTTAAGCTACAATTATTGACCAACTTAGATTTAAAAAATTCTTTAAAGATTTCTCATATCTGGGGAGCCACAACTAAGCCTTCCTTTAATTTGGTCTCACTTACATGTGTTTTCACGTAAACCAAATCCATTATTATGGATTTGATGCACAGGGCAGGCATCTAAAGGCTCATTTGCAGTGTTTTTGATTCCCGTAACCGCATGGGATCTTAAGGACCAATTCACAAAAAGCAACAATATTTCTGTGGCAGAAAGGAAAAAGTGCTTAAGTCGAGATAAGCTGATTTTTAGTTAATGGTATTTCTGTAATCTGCATATTCGAAAGTACCCAAAATCTTAATTAATTTGTCTGATTTTTCAGGAAGTTATAGCAAAATTACTTGCGACTTATCTTTTTTAGACTTCTAATCTTATTTGGAATAATAGCTTAATTAAGGCTATACTTTGGTATATTTCAACTTAAATGTATTATTTACAGTGTGTAGAACGATGTTTGCTTAAAAAATAAAGGTTAACAGCGAATTTCCCAATTTAACTGTAAAAGAAATAAATTTCTGAAAATCGACTTGAACGTTTAAAAGTGCTCTCCTGCAAAACCGTAAAATATGACTTAAGCACTTTTTCCTTATTGCCACAGATTTGGTATATGCTCCTAGCATTGCGACTTTTTTTTTAATGCACATGTATTCCACAAATAGAGATCGTACTGTACTCCTTTGGGCAGCAGTTTCATATTTTCGTAGGTTTCTTTCATAGTTACTGGATTAGCTAATGGTACGGACGGATATTGATTTCCATTATGTAGCCATACTGCTTTCCTAGCCGTTCCTATTATTACTATATTTTTTAATTCCAGGAACCAAAAACTATTTCTTTACTTGGTATGGTCTTGCGATTGAACTACAAGATGCAAGTGTATTACGGATAAATGTATTATGTACACAATGTTTGTCAAAGTGGGATATCTGCTTTAAATGTGAATACAATTAAAACTTTTGTACAGATTTTCTTTACTTATAGCTTTTTTTATTCCCAGCATATACAACTTTCCGAAAAGCAACAAAAATGTAAAATATTTAGGATTTTAATATTCTTATAAACTTTTGAAAACAAATAAAAAATTCAATTTTGCATTAAAAATATTTTTTTTTCGTTACTAATTTCGAAATAACTCTGAAACCGTTAAAACTAAAAAAAACTATGTTTATATGTATTTATTTTAAAGATATTTTTTTGCATCTTTCAGTGTTTAATTTATTAAAATCGTACAAAACCATTATCGAGTTATATTGAAATAAATTAGCGTGATCGCCTTGTTTATGGGTTAATATTAGTGACGCATATTAAAAAAAATCTGTACGTCATAGATAAAAACTGAAAAAGGATTTGAATTAAGAGCACAAATGAATGTCCATGTAAAACGTATTTTCATGAAAATTTTTTTTTGCAGAACAGTGTAATCCATGCAACATATAATAGAAAATCTTTCGTACATACATATCCATTACGAATTAAATTGCAATGCGTAGCGCTCAACTGCGTTTTAAATTCACCTTAATTTATTGTTTTGATTGTGTGTGCCCAGCAGCGAACTTTTATTAATACAAGCTTTTAATTTGACGAATTATATAAAATGCAAATAGAATGTAGACAATTGGTAAGTGTTAAAACTTAAATGTTTCATATCAACATAACATATTTTAATGCCGTCCAAATTATGTTTTTTCCGAAAAATATCGGAAATGGCAAACGTTGCCACTAGTACACAATATTGCGATGTCACGGAATTCCATAATGTGTACTCGGTATAAAACGTTTTTAATTGTTTAGGGTACATAACTTTTTGCACGCAGTATATTGCATGTATATACATACTTATGTGTAGATATTGTAATAAAAAATTCAACACCTTCCGACGAAAAGGTAAATATTTAAACATATGATTGAGATAAAATGATAGAATGTATTTTACAATACCAATTAAAGTACATGAAGACTTAAAATTTTTTATAAACATAATTCTTTATCTTCCATTTAAATAAAAACTAACTTAACTACTTATTTATTATCGTGGATAAGAGTAAAACTTTTTTTTCACGTGAAATTTTATTTCCATCTATACAAGCAAAAATGCACGTATAAAACTTTTACTATCTATGAGGGCCGTTCTATATATTAATATTTGAAGGAAAAGCTTTCACGTTTTTTTTTTCATTCAGGCTTTTCGCTCTGCTACAATAATTTCATATTCTTTTGATGTCCTTACTAAAAAACCTGTACATTTGCACCGAAGTTGCTTCATAGCAGAGCCTTTTGTGATGTCTAGTTGCCTACTACTTCACATTAGTTCATTCGATACAGTGAAGCCGTTTGTAATTCGCCAAGCTCAGTAGATACTCTGGTCAGATTTGTAAAAAATTTTAGTCAACCAACATTGATTATTTCCTATTTAATTTAACATGCAATCAATATTAACTAGCCGTTGAATATGCTACAATTTCTTACTTTTGTAAAAACACCCCACCTGTTTTTTTTTGTAAATTTCATGCGAAACCATTCATACTATTTCGGATGAAAACTTAAAATGTTGAAGATGTATTTAATATGTTTAATTAAATAAGTAGTAGTGGCTACATAACGCAAGATTCTTATACTATATTTAGAAAAATCCAAATGTGACACGTATAGCCATGCAAGTACATTTCCAGAGGCAACACATATATTTTTTACCTAGGGTATGACCCTGAGGAAAGATTAGGAAAGAGGAAGTTTTGCCTGTATAATAAATCCGGCAACATATCAAAAACAGGCGAAGACAACAGAAAAAAACGTTTGGAAATACAAAATCAAAACAAATGTATCAATTGATAGACCTTTGTTACATGAATTTTTTATTTTGTACATGCATATATCTAGCCTTTTTTTTCGATTGTATCGTAAGCGACAAGTTATCGAAAATGTACTTTTTTATTGAAATTAAAATTTTATGCGCCTACCCATGGTTTAGAATTATCCAAATGGCAAAATTGTTGATAACTTTTAAAATACAGGCTGTACAATTTTATCGTAAGCGACAATTTACGTACAAAAACAAATTTGAATATTTAAAAACACCTTCTCCTGGAAAATTTAATTTTTGTCGCTTACGATAAAATCGAAAATAAGGCTCGATATGTATTTATTTACAGAGCTGTTAAATTTCGATTACGATTAGTAATCAACTAGATTACATTTTAAAAAGAATTATAATGATTATATAATTGCCTTCAAAAGAATTGCTGATAAATAATTGATTACGATTACTAATAATCGAAAAGTAATTTCAACTGCTTAAAAAAAGACTCAAAAGAAATTAAAAAGTAATTCGACTACTTTCAAAGATTACCTTTGATTCTTAATAACTAATCAAAAAAAAATCAAAAGTAATCCTTAGAAGTAATCGGATTACTTTTTGATTACTTTTGATTCTTTTTGATTATTTTTAGTAATTTTAACTAATTCAGATTAATCGTAATTTAATCATTACTTCACTTTTAAAAAAAGTAATCAAATTAGTAATCATTACGATTGCTAATCATTACTTAACAGCTATGTTTATTTATAGTATTTTCAAAAAAGTTACAGGAAATAAGCAAAATAAAAAATACATATGCATGTATTTATTTTGATAATTAATTATAATTATTTTTAAATGTCTTCGAGAGGGTGGCGTTGGCTGAAGTAGTTATCACGTTGACTACAAAACCGAAGGTCCTGGGTGCGAGCCCAGTCATTAAAAATAAAAAAAATAACAATACCACGCATTTTTCTGATGTGCATTAGTGTCCATTGTATCAGTTGATGTGGGGAAAGTTCTACTGATGCAGGCATAAGGCACTGTTCACTAAAAACTATACCGACTTCATCAGATACTAATCCTAATGTAACATCAGAGCACCCTCCTTCGTTGTGTAGCAGAATCATCGGCGAAGTAAAATAACCAAATAAAATGGCTACTAAGCACAGCTTCAAAATTTAATACACCTCATTTCACACCAGATGGCACTGCAATACTGCATTATCAAAAAATGTACAAAGAGCAGAGTTGTAAAAGAATGAAGCTTTCCTCTATCTCTTCCTTCACCAACTGTCTTCTCTATCACTGTCATTTCCCTATCAGTCTCTCTCACAATCTTCTCTTCAATCAACAGGTAGCATAAAGGGATCATTGTATTGGACCGAAGTGAGCTGGACTCTAAATTTCACCCTTCCTTACAAGCAGCCTGCTAACCTAACCTAACCTAAATGTCTTCGATTACTTTTTTATATAAAAGTTTAATTAAAAATTTTCGCATACATTTTCAACACACAGAATTATGTTTAAATAGCTTACTAGACATATGTTATACTGTCATAACTTTGAATATTGAAGTCACTCGCATTCGTACAATTTATTTAAAGAAATAAAATCTAAGAAACAGAAAATATAATAAATGTACAAATTTTCAGTCGTTTTACCCTCTAAGAAGTGCATTGCTTTTTTTCATTTGGAGCATATGCTATCCGTCTACCGAATTTCATCCAAATCCATTAAGCTGTTTCCGCTTTTCAGTGGAACAAACTCAAACTTACAACAGAAACTTCAACTATTGGTTTTTTGTTAAACAGTGTAATGTTCCGCGCAACTTTCTAATTTTTTCTTTCATATCATTCTCCTCCAAATAATAACAAACAAAATAAAAAGAGAAAGACGGGAATCGGTCCAGGTGCTCACGTGTGATGCCATGTATGTGTATATAGATAAAGCAAAACAAAATAAAATGGCATACGAAAATTGCAAAAAAAAAACTCTTGCCAGGTAGACAAGAAAACTAAACGAGCGAAAAGTCAATCAAGGACGAATTGAAAATTTATGTTACAAATTGACTCTTGTTCGCCTAAATTTTTCTCCTTTGCATATTCCTCTCGTTGTTGCTAGTTTGATTTATTTTTGAATTAGATATGGAAAGCTACACACTGCTTAATTTACGGCAAAACTGTATTAAATGCATCAATAGGAAATAGTGCACATTTAGTGAAAAAAAATTTTCGGCTCTAATTCACGATAAGAGGTTTTATTTTTCATTTAAATGTACCTTAACTGTTATAAAAATTATTTATCATTTTAACTAATTCATATGTTTAAATATTTACCTTTTCGGGGAAACGTGTCGTGTTTTTTATTGCAATACCTATATACATACATACATACATGCATACATAGATATGTACATAAGTATGTATAAGCGTACATACATACATACATAAATATACCAGCAAAAACATAAAACTTAATAAAAAAAAAACGTATATCGTCTTATTTTTTATAGCTTTTTACATACATGAACGTTTAGTCCAATATTTTAAGGCGTATGTATATGTAAGCGTGTTAAGAAAAGTACATATCTTTTTTTGAATATTTACTCGTACTATACATATATGGTACATTATTTTCTGGCGTTAAAAGACTGACAAAAAATTTTAAAATCATGTTTGAAAAAAATAAAAAGTTTTTTCTTACATTTGAGAAGTCACTCGCATTACATAGCTAAGTTACAAAAAACAGAAGTGGGATTTGACTTAAATAAAAAATTGTTTAACTCTGCGAATTGGGCAGGTATTTTTATGCAAAACGTTTTTCATTAGCACTTGGACTGATATAAATCTATTTTCCAAGTTTCCAGATTAAAAAATCTTTTTCCCCTTTTTTTCTATTAGCCTTAGTATCTGCCGTTACGTTAAAAAATAAGAAAAAGATATAAATATGAGAAAACTATATTTGTTATTTACAGTAAAACCTCTCATAACGTGACACTTACCGTCGCCGTATTTTTGTTCGGTTATTAGAGGTGTCCGGTTATGGGAGGTGTCCCTTAGGAGTGGTTTCACTGTATATATACTTATGTATATACATTAGGATGGATGCTAGTTATATGAGAATTTTTTTTTCAACTCTTCCTTATGTACACATCTGGCATTTTTTGTGTTTTCATTTTCAAAATGTGCACAGAGAAAAAACTGCCTCATAGACTCAATAAGATTTTCTCTATGAAACGTTTTTAGGCTAAGGGGTATGTATCCCAGCAGAAAGAAGCGAAAATTTTTTCATAGAGATTCCTTATTGTTTTTATGTGGTAAATCTTATGAATTTTATCATGAAGAAAACCACATAAAATCAAGAAGAAATCTTATTATTCACAACTTTTTTTTACCCAATTTCCGTTATTTTTGGCACCAAAAAAACAATCCATAGAGAAAAACTTCTTGATTCTATTAGGTTTTCTTATAAATTGTAAACTATAGGGATTTCTTATTGATTTTATTAGGTTGCTTTATTAATTTTTTTAAAATGGTTTTCTTCTTGATTTTATTAGGCTATTTTATTGATATTTTCAATAAGGTTTGCTTCTTGATTTTAGTAGGTTCCTATATGATTATGTGTCAAGCATCTTATTGTTTTTTTTAATAAGGAAATCTTGTTGATTTTATGAGGTGTCTTGTTATTTCGTTTCTATAAATATACATACAGGCAATTTTTTCATGATCTTTTTCATTTTTGTATAAAAATGCTTGCACAATAATTTCAATGTTTATTCAGGCTGCTTGTTAGCATATTGGTTAGAGTGCTTGTCTATCAGGTAGAAGTTTGCTGGTTCAATACTTGGTGAGTAAGTTAGTTAAGAAACAACATAATGTGTATGTAAGTATGTATGTATAAATAAATAACATCTACAATATACTACATACATATGTACATACATATGTATGTATATGGTGTAGAATTTAAATGAAAATACATAAGTGCAGAGAATAAAGACGCAATTTTTTTTAATTTTTGTATTGAAAAAATCAATAAGATAACCTCATAAAAACTACAAGACTTCTTCTTGATTTTTTCAAATAGGTTTTCTCTATGAAATTAATAAGATTTCCTTATTGAAAAAAAAAACCATAGAGATTTCTTATTAATTTTGTTCTATTTTATGAGGTATTTAGTAGGCACTGTTTTCTCTGTGTGTGCAACGTGGTACACATTATGTTTTTTATATGAAAATTAATGCCACACAACGATAAATATCGGAAATGAGAAACGACGCGTCGCCACTAGTATACACTATTTCGATTACAAAATTCCAAATCAAGTGGTGAAGATTAAGGCGTAACTCAGGCCCACTTAAATTCGGGGAATTCCATAATTTCTCTGAAAAGCTGCCTTTAATGTATTGTAACTTCAAAAATATGAACTTAACAATAACATTTTGTAAGAGAAAACGAAAAAAAAAAACCAAAATTTTAAGTAAATTTTAAATAAACATTGTGCTATACAAAAAAAAATTCTCACAATCTGGCGTTACGTTACACACTTTTGAACATCAGTATTATATTAAATATTTTTTTTAATAAGCTAGTTTTTTTGTTAATATGCAAAATTTCAAGGACTTGTTATCGTCAGAGTAGAGATAATGAAAATAAATGCTATTATTCCTGGCTTTACGTTATATTGAAATATCATTTTAAGAAAAACTAAATTTTACCTTTAATTAATAGTTATTAGTTATTTTTTGCATTTGTTTAATGATTAGTTGTTGTTGTAGCAAGGGTTTTGCAATAAAGGTATTACTGAGCAATTGTTCCTAGAAGTATAAAAAGTGAAGAGAAAATGTCCCTGAAATTAAGTAGAACTTACCAAAACGAGAAGCCTAACGTTGTAGCTCATTATTTCGCCATCACAACTAAGGAAAGCTTCAAACTTTTAAATTTATTTAATATTAAATATTTTTCATTTATAATACAATAATACAAATCTGTTGGTGAACTTAAAAATTTTCCATCATGGTGTACTTTTCTCTGGAAGTGCCCATATACATGTTTACATACATAAAAAGGTACAACAGACAGTGTGAAGCACACAGTTGCAGATAATATAGGAGTTCGTGGTCCAATTTAGATAAAAGAGGCTAGTTACGACATGATTCCATATAATGCAGTGGGGGCCCAAGTTGTTTTCAGCCAAAAGCTGACCAATACTGTTTTTTAAATTTAGATAACATGTGAAAAGTTATTGAGTGTTCCTAGATCAATAAAACTTGGCATAAATATGTCTAATAGTTCTAGGCTGTTAACCCTTGAAAATAAAAAAAAATCGCACAAAGGCGAAAAAAGCTCACCTCAGAGAAACTAATCCTACCTCTGAAAAATTACATTTTTTTCTTAACTTTTCTCCTACGTTTGTTTAGCAAATGCAACTTTTAACGTCTGCGAAAGCTCAAATCCCTAAACATGGATCCAGGAGACTGTCCGATACCATTTTCGTCCCCGCTTCCTTTTGTGGGCGGTGACAAAAATATTATTTGCAAAAATAATGTAAATATTAAAAAAATGTACTACTTATGCCTAAATATGACAAAAATTAAACTTTTGAGCTTATATGGGTACGAAAGAGTATCTCTCCCCTAAAAAAAACATTTCATGACTTACTCATATTTATTTATGCAAGATGAGCAAATCAAAAAAAAGGTGAAATTTTAAAAAAATAAAAAAAAAAAAATTAAAAAAAAGGCGCAAACTTGCGCAAACTTTTTTTTCTTACGTCTAATATAAGAGATTTAAAATTTTATTGTCGTATAAAACATAACTATAAATGTAACTACCGCCTCTTTTGAAAGCCTTTTCTTGTTTTTAGTTTGCAAAAAAGATGTATAATATTTTTCTTTTTCATTTTTAAACTAATTGTTTCAACATCAATGCTCAAGATAATTTTTGCTTTTAATGCATAAAATAGCTTTTGATCAAATCTTTCAGCTAAAGAAAAGATCAACATAATATCTTTATTCGTTTAGCCAAGAAAAAATAACATAAAAACATGTTAAAAGCGAAAAAAAAAACATTCAAAACTCATGTAATTTTCTTCACTTTCCTGACTTTAGCAGTGCCTCAGAGCTACAAATCACTCTTAAATCTTTACAATATAATGTAAAATTTTGTTGTGTATCGAACTGCGTACTTAGTTCTTAAGATTTCTTTAAGTTCATTTTTGCCTTTTTGGCCAGCTTTTTAGCTCAAATACTTATCTGTGCATGAAAAGAATAGACGATGTATACATTTGATTTTTGTCACAAAAATTTTTAATAGCCCATTTAACTTTTGCATGAAAAATGGACGACGTAGACTCCATTTGATATTTTTCATAATTTTTTTTTGCATGAAAAATGGACTATGTATAGTCTATTTAATTTGTGCAAGAAAAATAGACGATAATAATATATATAGTCCATTAATTATTGAATTGAAAAATGGACGATGCTAAGTCCTTTTAATTTTTGAAGGCAATATAGATGATTTTTTGTCCATTTAATTGTTTTTTTTCATTGAAAATGGACGATGCACAGTCCATTAAATTTTTCCATAAACAGATTTTTTGCATGAAAAATGGACGATGTATATTACATTAAATTTTTTTTGCATGAAAAATGGATGATGTATAGTCCATTTTATTTTTTGCTCGAAAACTATACAATGTACATATGTATATAGACCATTTAATTTTTTGCATACGAAATGGACAAATTATAGTTCATTAAATTTTTTCTTAAAAAATTTAAAAATGGACGATGTATTGTCCATTAAATTTTGTGTATAGTCTATTTAATTTTTTACACATCAAATGGACGATTTACAGTCGATTAAATTTTTTCATACAAAATTAAAAAATGAACGATGTATAATTTAAATATATTTAAAAAAAAACTTTTTTCGACTGAAAAATGGACCATGTATAGTCCATTAAGTTTAGTATGTAGTATAGTCAGTCCATTTAATTTTTGCATTAAAATTAAATTAAATGGACTATATACGTCGTCTTGTTTTCATGCAAAAAATTTAATAGACTATACATCATCCATTTTTTATGAAACAAATTTAATGGACTATACATCGTCCATTTTTCAATTTTTTATGAAAAAATTTAATCGACTATAAATCGACCATTTGGTATGCAAACAATTAAATAGACTATACATCGTCTATTTTTCATGCAAAAATTTAAATGGACTGACTATAAATACAAAATTTAATGGACTATACATCGTCCATTTTAAATTTTTTATAAAAAAAATTAAATTGCCTATAATTCGTCCATTTCGTATGTAAAAAATTAAATGGACTATATACGGTGCCTTTTGTTTTCATGCAAAAAATTTAATAGACTATACATCATCCATTTTTCATGCAAAAAGTTTTTTTATGAAAAAAATTTAATGGACTATATATACATCGTCTTTTTTTAAATTTTTTATGAAAAAATTTAATCGACTATAAATCGTCCGATTCGTATGCAAACAATTTTATAGACTATACATCGTCTATTTTTCATGCAAAAAATTAAATGGACTGGCTATATATACAAAATTTAATGGACTATACATCGTCCATTTTTAAAATTTTTATAAAAAATCAAATTGACTATAATTCGTCCATTTCGTATGTAAAAACTTAAGTGGACTATATACGTCGTCTTCTTTTCGTGCAAAGAATTTAATAAACTATACATCATCCATTTTTCATGCAAAAAGTTTTTTAATGAAAAAAATTTAATGGACTATATATACATCGTCTATTTTTAAATTTTTTATGAAAAAATTTTATCGACTGTAGATCGTCCGATTCGTATGCAATAGTTATATAGACTATACATCGTCTATTTTTCATGCAAAAAATTATATGGACTGACTATATATACAAAATTTAATGGACTATACATCGTCCATTTTTAAAATTTTTATAAAAATCAAATTGACTATAATTCGTCCATTTCGTATGTAGAAACTAAACTTAAGTGGACTATATACGTCGTCTTCTTTTCGTGCAAAGAATTTAATAAACTATACATCATTAATTTTTCATGCAAAAGTTTTTTTTATGAAAAAAATTTAATGGACTATACATCGTCTTTTTTCAATTTTTTATGAAAAAATTTAATCGACTATAAATCGTCCGATTCGTATGCAAACAATTTTATAGACTATACATCGTCTATTTTTCATGCAAAAAATTAAATGGACTGGCTATATATACAAAATATAATGGACATTTTTAAAATTTTTATAAAAAATCAAATTGACTATAATTCGTCCATTTCGTATGTAAAAACTTAAGTGGACTATATACGTCGTCTTTTTTTCGTGCAAAGAATTTAATAAACTATACATCATCCATTTTTTATGCAAAAAGTTTTTTTATGAAAAAAATTAATGGACTATACATCGTCTTTTTTTCAATTTTTTATGAAAAAATTTAATCGACTATAAATCGTCCTATTCGTATGCAAACAATTTTATAGACTATACATCGTCTATTTTTCATGCAAAAAAATTAAATGGACTGGCTATATATACAAAATTTAATGGACTATTCATCGTCCATTTTTAAAATTTTTATAAAAAATCAAATTGACTATAATTCGTCCATTTCGTATGTAAAAACTTAAGTGGACTATATACGTCGTCTTCTTTTCGTGCAAAGAATTTAATAAATTATACATCATCCATTTTTCATGCAAAAAGTTTTTTTATGAAAAAAATTTAATGGACTATACATCGTCTTTTTTTCAATTTTTTATGAAAAAATTTAATCGACTATAAATCGTCCGATTCGTATGCAAAAAATTTTATAGACTAGCCATCGTCTATTTTTCATGCAAAAAATCAAATGCACTGGCAATATATACAAAATTTAATGGACTATACGTCGTCTTCTTTTCGTGTAAAGAATTTAATAAACTATACATCATCCATTTTTCATGCAAAAAGATATTTTATGGAAAAAATTTAATGGACTATACATCGTCTTTTTTTAAATTTTTTATGAAAAAATTTAATCGACTATAAATCGTCCGATTCGTATGCAAACAATTTTATAGACTATACATCGTCTATTTCTCATGCAAAAAATTAAATGGACTGGCTATATATACAAAATTTAATGGACTATACATCGTCCATTTTTAAAATTTTTATAAAAAATCAAATTGACTATAATTCGTCCATTTCGTATGTAAAAACTTAAGTGGATTATATACGTCGTCTTCTTTTCGTGCAAAGAATTTAATAAACTATACATCATCCATTTTTCATGCAAAAAGTTTTTTTATGAAAAAAATTTAATGGACTATACATCGTCTTTTTTTAAATTTTTTATGAAAAAATTTAATTGACTATAAATCGTCCGATTCGTATGCAAACAATTTTATAGACTATACATCGTCTATTTTTCATGCAAAAAATTAAATGGACTGGCTATATATACAAAATTTAATGGACTATACATCGTCCATTTTTAAAATTTTTATAAAAAATCAAATTGACTATAATTCGTCCATTTCGTATGTAAAAACTTAAGTGGATTATATACGTCGTCTTCTTTTCGTGCAAAGAATTTAATAAACTATACATCATCACTTTTTCATGCAAAAAGTTTTTTTATGAAAAAAATTTAATGGACTATACATCGTCTTTTTTTAAATTTTTTATGAAAAAATTTAATTGACTATAAATCGTCCGATTCGTATGCAAACAATTTTATAGACTATACATCGTCTATTTCTCATGCAAAAAATTAAATGGACTGGCTATATATACAAAATTTAATGGACTATACATCGTCCATTTTTAAAATTTTTATAAAAAATCAAATTGACTATAATTCGTCCATTTCGTATGTAAAAACTTAAGTGGATTATATACGTCGTCTTCTTTTCGTGCAAAGAATTTAATAAACTATACATCATCCATTTTTCATGCAAAAAGTTTTTTTATGAAAAAAATTTAATGGACTATACATCGTCTTTTTTTAAATTTTTTATGAAAAAATTTAATTGACTATAAATCGTCCGATTCGTATGCAAACAATTTTATAGACTATACATCGTCTATTTTTCATGCAAAAAATTAAATGGACTGGCTATATATACAAAATTTAATGGACTATACATCGTCCATTTTTAAAATTTTTATAAAAAATCAAATTGACTATAATTCGTCCATTTCGTATGTAAAAACTTAAGTGGATTATATACGTCGTCTTCTTTTCGTGCAAAGAATTTAATAAACTATACATCATCCATTTTTCATGCAAAAAGTTTTTTTATGAAAAAAATTTAATGGACTGACTATACATCGTCTTTTTTTAAATTTTTTATGAAAAAATTTAATTGACTATAAATCGTCCGATTCGTATGCAAACAATTTTATAGACTATACATCGTCTATTTTTCATGCAAAAAATTAAATGGACTGGCTATATATACAAAATTTAATGGACTATACATCGTCCATTTTTAAAATTTTTATAAAAAATCAAATTGACTATAATTCGTCCATTTCGTATGTAAAAACTTAAGTGGATTATATACGTCGTCTTCTTTTCGTGCAAAGAATTTAATAAACTATACATCATCCATTTTTCATGCAAAAAGTTTTTTTATGAAAAAAATTTAATGGACTATACATCGTCTTTTTTTAAATTTTTTATGAAAAAATTTAATTGACTATAAATCGTCCGATTCGTATGCAAACAATTTTATAGACTATACATCGTCTATTTTTCATGCAAAAAATTAAATGGACTGGCTATATATACAAAATTTAATGGACTATACATCGTCCATTTTTAAAATTTTTATAAAAATCAAATTGACTATAATTCGTCCATTTCGTATGTAAAAACTTAAGTGGACTATATACGTCGTCTTCTTTTCGTGCAAAGAATTTAATAAATTATACATCATCCATTTTTCATGCAAAAAGTTTTTTTATGAAAAAAATTTAATAGACTATACATCGTCTTTTTTCAATTTTTTATGAAAAAATTTAATTGACTATAAATCATCCGATTCGTATGCAAACAATTTTATAGACTATACATCGTCTATTTTTCATGCAAAAAATTAAATGGACTGGCTATATATACAAAATTTAATGGACTATACATCGTCCATTTTTAAAATTTTTATAAAAATCAAATTGACTATAATTCGTCCATTTCGTATGTAGAAACTAAACTTAAGTGGACTATATACGTCGTCTTCTTTTCGTGCAAAGAATTTAATAAACTATACATCATTAATTTTTCATGCAAAAGTTTTTTTTATGAAAAAAATTTAATGGACATACATCGTCTTTTTTTCAATTTTTTATGAAAAAATTTAATCGACTATAAATCGTCCGATTCGTATGCAAACAATTTTATAGACTATACATCGTCTATTTTTCATGCAAAAAATTAAATGGACTGGCTATATATACAAAATTTAATGGACTATACATCGTCCATTTTTAAAATTTTTATAAAAAATCAAATTGACTATAATTCGTCCATTTCGTATGTAAAAACTTAAGTGGACTATATACGTCGTCTTTTTTTCGTGCAAAGAATTTAATAAACTATACATCATCCATTTTTCATGCAAAAAGTTTTTTTATGAAAAAAAATTAATGGACTATACATCGTCTTTTTTTCAATTTTTTATGAAAAAATTTAATCGACTATAAATCGTCCTATTCGTATGCAAACAATTTTATAGACTATACATCGTCTATTTTTCATGCAAAAAAATTAAATGGACTGGCTATATATACAAAATTTAATGGACTATTCATCGTCCATTTTTAAAATTTTTATAAAAAATCAAATTGACTATAATTCGTCCATTTCGTATGTAAAAACTTAAGTGGACTATATACGTCGTCTTCTTTTCGTGCAAAGAATTTAATAAACTATACATCATCCATTTTTCATGCAAAAAGTTTTTTTATGAAAAAAATTTAATGGACTATACATCGTCTTTTTTTAAATTTTTTATGAAAAAATTTAATTGACTATAAATCGTCCGATTCGTATGCAAACAATTTTATAGACTATACATCGTCTATTTTTCATGCAAACAATTAAATGGACTGGCTATATATACAAAATTTAATGGACTATACATCGTCCATTTTTAAAATTTTTATAAAAACTCAAATTGACTATAATTCGTCCATTTCGTATGTAAAAACTTAAGTGGACTATATACGTCGTCTTCTTTTCGTGCAAAGAATTTAATAAACTATACATCATCCATTTTTCATGCAAAAAGTTTTTTTATGAAAAAAATTTAATGGACTATACATCGTCTTTTTTTCAATTTTTTATGAAAAAATTTAATTGACTATAAATCGTCCGATTCGTATGCAAACAATTTTATAGACTATAAATCGTCTATTTTTCATGCAAAAAATTAAATAGACTGGCTATATATACAAAATTTAATGGACTATACATCGTCCATTTTTAAAATTTTTATAAAAAATCAAATTGACTATAATTCGTCCATTTCGTATGTAAAAACTTAAGTGGACTATATACGTCATCTTCTTTTCGTGCAAAGAATTTAATAAACTATACATCATCCATTTTTCATGCAAAAAGTTTTTTTATGAAAAAAATTTAATGGACTATACATCGTCTTTTTTTCTATTTTTTATGAAAAAATTTAATTGACTATAAATCGTCCGATTCGTATGCAAACAATTTTATAGACTATACATCGTCTATTTTTCATGCAAAAAATTAAATGGACTGGCTATATATAGAAAATTTAATGGACTATACATCGTCCATTTTTAAAATTTTTATAAAAAATCAAATTGACTATAATTCGTCCATTTCGTATGTAAAAACTTAAGTGGACTATATACGTCATCTTCTTTTCGTGCAAAGAATTTAATAAACTATACATCATCCATTTTTCATGCAAAAAGTTTTTTTATGAAAAAAATTTAATGGACTATACATCGTCTTTTTTTAAATTTTTTATGAAAAAATTTAATTGACTATAAATCGTCCGATTCGTATGCAAACAATTTTATAGACTATAAATCGTCTATTTTTCATGCAAAAAATTAAATAGACTGACTATATATACAAAATTTAATGGACTATACATCGTCCATTTTTAAAATTTTTATAAAAAATTAAATTGACTATAATTCGTCCATTTCGTATGTAAAAACTTAAGTGGATTATATATGTCGTCTTCTTTTCGTGCAAAGAATTTAATAAACTATACATCATCCATTTTTCATGCAAAAAGTTTTTTTATGAAAAAAATTTAATGGACTATACATCGTCTTTTTTTCGATTTTTTATGAAAAAATTTAATTGACTATAAATCGTCCGATTCGTATGCAAACAATTTTATAGACTAAACATCGTCTATTTTTTATGCAGAAAATTAAATGGACTGGCTATATATACAAAATTTAATGGACTATACATCGTCCATTTTTAAAATTTTTATAAAAAATCAAATTGACTATAATTCTTCCATTTCGTATGTAAAAACTTAAGTGGACTATATACGTCGTCTTCTTTTCGTGCAAAGAATTTAATAAACTATACATCATCCATTTTTCATGCAAAAAGTTTTTTTATGAAAAAAATTTAATGGAATATACATCGTCTTTTTTAAATTTTTTATGAAAAAATTTAATTGACTATAAATCGTCCGATTCGTATGCAAACAATTTTATAGACTATACATCGTCTATTTTTCATGCAAAAAATTAAATGGACTGGCTATATATAGAAAATTTAATGGACTATACATCGTCCATTTTTAAAATTTTTATAAAAAATCAAATTGACTATAATTCGTCCATTTCGTATGTAAAAACTTAAGTGGACTATATACGTCGTCTTCTTTTCGTGCAAAGAATTTAATAAACTATACATCATCCATTTTTCATGCAAAATTTTTTATGAAAAAATTTAATTGACTATAAATCGTCCGATTCGTATGCAAACAATTTTATAGACTATACATCGTCTATTTTTCATGCAAAAAATTAAATGGACTGGCTATATATACAAAATTTAATGGACTATACATCGTCCATTTTTAAAATTTTTATAAAAAATCAAATTGACTATAATTCGTCCATTTCGTATGTAAAAACTTAAGTGGACTATATACGTCGTCTTCTTTTCGTGCAAAGAATTTAGTAAACTATACATCATCCATTTTTCATGCAAAAAGTTTTTTTATGAAAAAAATTTAAGGGACTATACATCGTCTTTTTTTAAATTTTTTATGAAAAAATTTAATTGACTATAAATCGTCCGATTCGTATGCAAACAATTTTATAGACTATATATATACAAAATTTAATGGACTATACATCGTCCATTTTTAAAATTTTTATAAAAAATCAAATTGACTATAATTCGTCCATTTCGTATGTAAAAACTTAAGTGGACTATATACGTCGTCTTCTTTTCGTGCAAAGAATTTAATAAACTATACATCATCCATTTTTCATGCAAAAAGTTTTTTTATGAAAAAAATTTAATGGACTATACATCGTCTTTTTTTAAATTTTTTATGAAAAAATTTAATTGACTATAAATCGTCCGATTCGTATGCAAACAATTTTATAGACTATAAATCGTCTATTTTTCATGCAAAAAATTAAATAGACTGGCTATATATACAAAATTTAATGGACTATACATCGTCCATTTTTAAAATTTTTATAAAAAATCAAATTGACTATAATTCGTCCATTTCGTATGTAAAAACTTAAGTGGATTATATACGTCGTCTTCTTTTCGTGCAAAGAATTTAATAAACTATACATCATCCATTTTTCATGCAAAAAGTTTTTTTATGAAAAAAATTTAATGGACTATACATCGTCTTTTTTAAATTTTTTATGAAAAAATTTAATTGACTATAAATCGTCCGATTCGTATGCAAACAATTTTATAGACTAAACATCGTCTATTTTTTATGCAGAAAATTAAATGGACTGGCTATATATACAAAATTTAATGGACTATACATCGTCCATTTTTAAAATTTTTATAAAAAATCAAATTGACTATAATTCTTCCATTTCGTATGTAAAAACTTAAGTGGACTATATACGTCGTCTTCTTTTCGTGCAAAGAATTTAGTAAACTATACATCATCCATTTTTCATGCAAAAAGTTTTTTTATGAAAAAAATTTAATGGACTATACATCGTCTTTTTTTAAATTTTTTATGAAAAAATTTAATTGACTATAAATCGTCCGATTCGTATGCAAACAATTTTATAGACTATACATCGTCTATTTTTCATGCAAAAAATTAAATGGACTGGCTATATATACAAAATTTAATGGACTATACATCGTCCATTTTTAAAATTTTTATAAAAAATCAAATTGACTATAATTCGTCCATTTCGTATGTAAAAACTTAAGTGGACTATATACGTCGTCTTCTTTTCGTGCAAAGAATTTAATAAACTATACATCATCCATTTTTCATGCAAAAAGTTTTTTTATGAAAAAAATTTAATGGAATATACATCGTCTTTTTTAAATTTTTTATGAAAAAATTTAATTGACTATAAATCGTCCGATTCGTATGCAAACAATTTTATAGACTATACATCGTCTATTTTTCATGCAAAAAATTAAATGGACTGGCTATATATAGAAAATTTAATGGACTATACATCGTCCATTTTTAAAATTTTTATAAAAAATCAAATTGACTATAATTCGTCCATTTCGTATGTAAAAACTTAAGTGGACTATATACGTCGTTTTCTTTTCGTGCAAAGAATTTAATAAACTATACATCATCCATTTTTCATGCAAAAAGTTTTTTTATGAAAAAAATTTAATGGACTATACATCGTCTTTTTTCAATTTTTTATGAAAAAATTTAATTGACTATAAATCGTCCGATTCGTATGCAAACAATTTTATAGACTATACATCGTCTATTTTTCATGCAAAAAATTAAATGGACTGGCTATATATACAAAATTTAATGGACTATACATCGTCCATTTTTAAAATTTTTATAAAAAATCAAATTGACTATAATTCGTCCATTTCGTATGTAAAAACTTAAGTGGACTATATACGTCGTCTTCTTTTCGTGCAAAGAATTTAATAAACTATACATCATCCATTTTTCATGCAAAAAGTTTTTTTATGAAAAAAATTTAATGGACTATACATCGTCTTTTTTTAAATTTTTTATGAAAAAATTTAATTGACTATAAATCGTCCGATTCGTATGCAAACAATTTTATAGACTATACATCGTCTATTTTTCATGCAAAAAATTAAATGGACTGGCTATATATACAAAATTTAATGGACTATACATCGTCCATTTTTAAAATTTTTATAAAAAATCAAATTGACTATAATTCGTCCATTTCGTATGTAAAAACTTAAGTGGATTATATACGTCGTCTTCTTTTGGTGCAAAGAATTTAATAAACTATACATCATCCATTTTTCATGCAAAAAGTTTTTTTATGAAAAAAATTTAATGGACTATACATCGTCTTTTTTTAAATTTTTTATGAAAAAATTTAATTGACTGTAAATCGTCCGATTCGTATGCAAACAATTTTATAGACTATACATCGTCTATTTTTCATGCAAAAAATTAAATGGACTGGCTATATATACAAAATTTAATGGACTATACATCGTCCATTTTTAAAATTTTTATAAAAAATCAAATTGACTATAATTCGTCCATTTCGTATGCAAAAACTTAAGTGGACTATATACGTCGTCTTCTTTTCGTGCAAAGAATTTAATAAATTATACATCATCCATTTTTCATGCAAAAAGTTTTTTTATGAAAAAAATTTAATGGACTATACATCGTCTTTTTTTTTCAATTTTTTATGAAAAAATTTAATTGACTATAAATCGTCCGATTCGTATGCAAACAATTTTATAGACTATACATCGTCTATTTTTCATGCAAAAAATTAAATGGACTGGCTATATATACAAAATTTAATGGACTATACATCGTCCATTTTTAAAATTTTTATAAAAAATCAAATTGATTATAATTCGTCCATTTCGTATGTAAGAACTTAAGTGGACTATATACGTCGTCTTCTTTTCGCGCAAAGAATTTAATAAATTATACATCATCCATTTTTCATGCAAAAAGTTTTTTTATGAAAAAAATCTAATAGACTATACATCGTCTTTTTTAAATTTTTTATGAAAAAATTTAATTGACTATAAATCGTCCGATTCGTATGCAAACAATTTTATAGACTATACATCGTCTATTTTTCATGCAAAAAATTAAATGGACTGGCTATATATACAAAATTTAATGGACTATACATCGTCCATTTTTAAAATTTTTATAAAAAATCAAATTGACTATAATTCGTCCATTTCGTATGTAAAAACTTAAGTGGACTATATACGTCGTCTTCTTTTCGTGCAAAGAATTTAATAAACTATACATCATCCATTTTTCATGCAAAAAGTTTTTTTATGAAAAAAATTTAATGGACTATACATCGTCTTTTTTTTCAATTTCTTATGAAAAAATTTAATTGACTATAAATCGTCCGATTCGTATGCAAACAATTTTATAGACTATACATCGTCTATTTTTCATGCAAAAAATTAAATGGACTGGCTATATATACAAAATTTAATGGACTATACATCGTCCATTTTTAAAATTTTTATAAAAAATCAAATTGACTATAATTCGTCCATTTCGTATGTAAAAACTTAAGTGGACTATATACGTCGTCTTCTTTTCGTGCAAGGAATTTAATAAATTATACATCATCCATTTTTCATGCAAAAAGTTTTTTTTTGAAAAAAATTTAATGGACTATTATACATTGTCTTTTTTCAATTTTTTATGAAAAAATTTAATTGACTATAAATCGTCCGATTCGTATGCAAACAATTTTATAGACTATACATCGTCTATTTTTCATGCAAAAAATTAAATGGACTGGCTATATATACAAAATTTAATGGACTATACATCGTCCATTTTTTAAATTTTTATAAAAAATCAAATTGACTATAATTCGTCCATTTCGTATGTAAAAACTTAAGTGGACTATATACGTCGTCTTCTTTTTGTGCAAAGAATTTAATAAACTATACATCATCCATTTTTCATGCAAAAAGTTTTTTTATGAAAAAAATTTAATGGACTATACATCGTCTTTTTTTAAATTTTTTATGAAAAAATTTAATTGACTATAAATCGTCCGATTCGTATGCAAACAATTTTATAGACTATACATCGTCTATTTTTCATGCAAAAAATTAAATGGACTGGCTATGTATACAAAATTTAATGGACTATACATCGTCCATTTTTAAAATTTTTATAAAAAATCAAATTGACTATAATTCGTCCATTTCGTATGTAAAAACTTAAGTGGATTATATACGTCGTCTTCTTTTCGTGCAAAGAATTTAATAAACTATACATCATCCATTTTTCATGCAAAAAGTTTTTTTATGAAAAAAATTTAATGGACTATAATAAATCGTCCGACTCGTATGCAAACAATTTTATAGACTATACATCGTCTATTTTTCATGCAAACAATTAAATGGACTGGCTATATATACAAAATTTAATGGACTATACATCGTCCATTTTTAAAATTTTTATAAAAAATCAAATTGACTATAATTCGTCCATTTCGTATGTAAAAACTTAAGTGGACTATATACGTCGTCTTCTTTTCGTGCAAAGAATTTAATAAACTATACATCATCCATTTTTCATACAAAAAGTTTTTTTATGAAAAAAATTTAATGGACTATACATCGTCTTTTTTTAAATTTTTTATGAAAAAATTTAATTGAGTATAAATCGTCCGATTCGTATGCAAACAATTTTATAGACTATACATCGTCTATTTTTCATGCAAAAAATTAAATGGACTGGCTATATATACAAAATTTAATGGACTATACATCGTCCATTTTTAAAATTTTTATAAATAATCAAATTGACTATAATTCGTCCATTTCGTATGTAAAAACTTAAGTGGATTATATACGTCGTCTTCTTTTCGTGCAAAGAATTTAATAAACTATACATCATCCATTTTTCATGCAAAAAGTTTTTTTATGAAAAAATTTAATGGACTATACATCGTCTTTTTTTAAATTTTTTATGAAAAAATTTAATTGACTATAAATCGTCCGATTCGTATGCAAATAATTTTATAGACTATACATCGTCTATTTTTCATGCAAAAAATTAAATGGACTGGCTATATATACAAAATTTAATGGACTATACATCGTCCATTTTTAAAATTTTTATAAAAAATCAAATTGATTATAATTCGTCCATTTCGTATGTAAGAACTTAAGTGGACTATATACGTCGTCTTCTTTTCGTGCAAAGAATTTAATAAATTATACATCATCCATTTTTCATGCAAAAAGTTTTTTTATGAAAAAAATTTAATAGACTATACATCGTCTTTTTTAAATTTTTTATGAAAAAATTTAATTGACTATAAATCGTCCGATTCGTATGCAAACAATTTTATAGACTATACATCGTCTATTTTTCATGCAAAAAATTAAATGGACTGGCTATATATACAAAATTTAATGGACTATACATCGTCCATTTTTAAAATTTTTATAAAAAATCAAATTGACTATAATTCGTCCATTTCGTATGTAAAAACTTAAGTGGACTATATACGTCGTCTTCTTTTCGTGCAAAGAATTTAATAAACTATACATCATCCATTTTTCATGCAAAAAGTTTTTTTATGAAAAAAATTTAATGGACTATACATCGTCTTTTTTTTTCAATTTCTTATGAAAAAATTTAATTGACTATAAATCGTCTGATTCGTATGCAAACAATTTTATAGACTATACATCGTCTATTTTTCATGCAAAAAATTAAATGGACTGGCTATATATACAAAATTTAATGGACTATACATCGTCCATTTTTAAAATTTTTATAAAAAATCAAATTGACTATAATTCGTCCATTTCGTATGTAAAAACTTAAGTGGACTATATACGTCGTCTTCTTTTCGTGCAAGGAATTTAATAAATTATACATCATCCATTTTTCATGCAAAAAGTTTTTTTATGAAAAAATTTAATTGACTATAAATCGTCCGATTCGTATGCAAACAATTTTATAGACTATACATCGTCTATTTTTCATGCAAAAAATTAAATGGACTGGCTATATATACAAAATTTAATGGACTATACATCGTCCATTTTTTAAATTTTTATAAAAAATCAAATTGACTATAATTCGTCCATTTCGTATGTAAAAACTTAAGTGGACTATATACGTCGTCTTCTTTTTGTGCAAAGAATTTAATAAACTATACATCATCCATTTTTCATGCAAAAAGTTTTTTTATGAAAAAAATTTAATGGACTATACATCGTCTTTTTTTAAATTTTTTATGAAAAAATTTAATTGACTATAAATCGTCCGATTCGTATGCAAACAATTTTATAGACTATACATCGTCTATTTTTCATGCAAAAAATTAAATGGACTGGCTATATATACAAAATTTAATGGACTATACATCGTCCATTTTTAAAATTTTTATAAAAAATCAAATTGACTATAATTCGTCCATTTCGTATGTAAAAACTTAAGTGGATTATATACGTCGTCTTCTTTTCGTGCAAAGAATTTAATAAACTATACATCATCCATTTTTCATGCAAAAAGTTTTTTTATGAAAAAAATTTAATGGACTATAATAAATCGTCCGACTCGTATGCAAACAATTTTATAGACTATACATCGTCTATTTTTCATGCAAACAATTAAATGGACTGGCTATATATACAAAATTTAATGGACTATACATCGTCCATTTTTAAAATTTTTATAAAAAATCAAATTGACTATAATTCGTCCATTTCGTATGTAAAAACTTAAGTGGACCATATACGTCGTCTTCTTTTCGTGCAAAGAATTTAATAAACTATACATCATCCATTTTTCATACAAAAAGTTTTTTTATGAAAAAAATTTAATGGACTATACATCGTCTTTTTTTAAATTTTTTATGAAAAAATTTAATTGACTATAAATCGTCCGATTCGTATGCAAACAATTTTATAGACTATACATCGTCTATTTTTCATGCAAAAAATTAAATGGACTGGCTATATATACAAAATTTAATGGACTATACATCGTCCATTTTTAAAATTTTTATAAATAATCAAATTGACTATAATTCGTCCATTTCGTATGTAAAAACTTAAGTGGATTATATACGTCGTCTTCTTTTCGTGCAAAGAATTTAATAAACTATACATCATCCATTTTTCATGCAAAAAGTTTTTTTATGAAAAAATTTAATGGACTATACATCGTCTTTTTTTAAATTTTTTATGAAAAAATTTAATTGACTATAAATCGTCCGATTCGTATGCAAACAATTTTATAGACTATACATCGTCTATTTTTCATGCAAAAAATTAAATGGACTGGCTATATATACAAAATTTAATGGACTATACATCGTCCATTTTTAAAATTTTTATAAAAATCAAATTGACTATAATTCGTCCATTTCGTATGTAAAAACTTAAGTGGACTATATACGTCGTCTTCTTTTCGTGCAAAGAATTTAATAAACTATACATCATCCATTTTTCTTGCAAAAAGTTTTTTTATGAAAAAAATTTAATAGACTATACATCGTCTTTTTTTCAATTTTTTATGAAAAAATTTAATTAACTATAAATCGTCCGATTCGTATGCAAACAATTTTATAGACTATACATCGTCTATTTTTCATGCAAAAAATTAAATGGACTGGCTATATATACAAAATTTAATGGACTATACATCGTCCATTTTTAAAATTTTTATAAAAAATCAAATTGACTATAATTCATCCATTTCGTATGTAAAAACTTAAGTGGATTATATACGTCGTCTTCTTTTCGTGCAAAGAATTTAATAAACTATACATCATCCATTTTTCATGCAAAAAGTTTTTTTATGAAAAAAATTTAATGGACTATACATCGTCTTTTTTTAAATTTTTTATGAAAAAATTTAATCGACTATAAATCGTCCGATTCGTATGCAAACAATTTTATAGACTATAAATCGTCTATTTTTCATGCAAAAAATTAAATGCACTGGCTATATATACAAAATTTAATGGACTATACATCGTCCATTTTTAAAATTTTTATAAAAATCAAATTGACTATAATTCGTCCATTTCGTATGTAAAAACTTAAGTGGACTATATACGTCGTCTTCTTTTCGTGCAAAGAATTTAATAAACTATACATCATCCATTTTTCTTGCAAAAAGTTTTTTTATGAAAAAAATTTAATAGACTATACATCGTCTTTTTTTCAATTTTTTATGAAAAAATTTAATTAACTATAAATCGTCCGATTCGTATGCAAACAATTTTATAGACTATACATCGTCTATTTTTCATGCAAAAAATTAAATGGACTGGCTATATATACAAAATTTAATGGACTATACATCGTCCATTTTTAAAATTTTTATAAAAAATCAAATTGACTATTATTCGTCCATTTCGTATGTAAAAACTTAAGTGGACTATATACGTCGTCTTCTTTTCGTGCAAAGAATTTAATAAACTATACATCATCCATTTTTCATGCAAAAAGTCCTTTTATGAAAAAAATTTAATGGACTATACATCGTCTTTTTTTTTTCCATTTTTTTATGAAAAAATTTAATTGACTATAAATCGTCCGATTCGTATGCAAACAATTTTATAGACTATAAATCGTCTATTTTTCATGCAAAAAATTAAATAGACTGGCTATATATACAAAATTTAATGGACTATACATCGTCCATTTTTAAAATTTTTATAAAAAATCAAATTGACTATAATTCGTCCATTTCGTATGTAAAAACTTAAGTGGATTATATACGTCGTCTTCTTTTCGTGCAAAGAATTTAATAAACTATACATCATCCATTTTTCATGCAAAAAGTTTTTTTATGAAAAAAATTTAATGGACTATACATCGTCTTTTTTTCGATTTTTTATGAAAAAATTTAATTGACTATAAATCGTCCGATTCGTATGCAAACAATTTTATAGACTATACATCGTCTATTTTTTATGCAGAAAATTAAATGGACTGGCTATATATACAAAATTTAATGGACTATACATCGTCCATTTTTAAAATTTTTATAAAAAATCAAATTGACTATAATTCGTCCATTTCGTATGTAAAAACTTAAGTGGACTATATACGTCGTCTTCTTTTCCTGCAAAGAATTTAATAAACTATACATCATCCATTTTTCATGCAAAAAGTTTTTTTATGAAAAAAATTTAATGGACTATACATCGTCTTTTTTTCAATTTTTTATGAAAAAATTTAATTGACTATAAATCGTCCGATTCGTATGCAAACAATTTTATAGACTATAAATCGTCTATTTTTCATGCAAAAAATTAAATGGACTGGCTATATATACAAAATTTAATGGACTATACATCGTCCGTTTTTAAAATTTTTATAAAAAATCAAATTGACTATAATTCGTCCATTTCGTATGTAAAAACTTAAGTGGACTATATACGTCGTCTTCTTTTCGTGCAAAGAATTTAATAAACTATACATCATCCATTTTTCATGCAAAAAGTTTTTTTATGAAAAAAATTTAATGGACTATACATCGTCTTTTTTTAAATTTTTTATGAAAAAATTTAATTGACTATAAATCGTCCGATTCGTATGCAAACAATTTTATAGACTATACATCGTCTATTTTTCATGCAAAAAATTAAATGGACTGGCTATATATACAAAATTTAATGGACTATACATCGTCCATTTTTAAAATTTTTATAAAAAATCAAATTGACTATAATTCGTCCATTTCGTATGTAAAAACTTAAGTGGATTATATACGTCGTCTTCTTTTCGTGCAAAGAATTTAATAAACTATACATCATCCATTTTTCATGCAAAAAGTTTTTTATGAAAAAAATTTAATGGACTATACATCGTCTTTTTTTAAATTTTTTATGAAAAAATTTAATTGACTATAAATCGTCCGATTCGTATGCAAACAATTTTATAGACTATACATCGTCTATTTCTCATGCAAAAAATTAAATGGACTGGCTATATATACAAAATTTAATGGACTATACATCGTCCATTTTTAAAATTTTTATAAAAAATCAAATTGACTATAATTCGTCCATTTCGTATGTAAAAATTAAGTGGATTATATACGTCGTCTTCTTTTCGTGCAAAGAATTTAATAAACTATACATCATCCATTTTTCATGCAAAAAGTTTTTTTATGAAAAAAATTTAATGGACTATACATCGTCTTTTTTTAAATTTTTTATGAAAAAATTTAATTGACTATAAATCGTCCGATTCGTATGCAAACAATTTTATAGACTATACATCGTCTATTTTTCATGCAAAAAATTAAATGGACTGGCTATATATACAAAATTTAATGGACTATACATCGTCCATTTTTAAAATTTTTATAAAAAATCAAATTGACTATAATTCGTCCATTTCGTATGTAAAAACTTAAGTGGACTATATACGTCGTCTTCTTTTCGTGCAAAGAATTTAATAAACTATACATCATCCATTTTTCATGCAAAAAGTTTTTTTATGAAAAAAATTAAATGACTATACATCGTCTTTTTTTAAATTTTTTATGAAAAAATTTAATTGACTATAAATCGTCCGATTCGTATGCAAACAATTTTATAGACTATACATCGTATATTTTTCATGCAAAAAATTAAATGGACTGGCTATATATACAAAATTTAATGGACTATACATCGTCCATTTTTAAAATTTTTATAAAAAATCAAATTGACTATAATTCATCCATTTCGTATGTAAAAACTTAAGTGGATTATATACGTCGTCTTCTTTTCGTGCAAAGAATTTAATAAACTATACATCATCCATTTTTCATGCAAAAAGTTTTTTTATGAAAAAAATTTAATGGACTATACATCGTCTTTTTTTCAATTTTTTATGAAAAAATTTAATCGACTATAAATCGTCCGATTCGTATGCAAACAATTTTATAGACTATAAATCGTCTATTTTTCATGCAAAAAATTAAATGGACTGGCTATGTATACAAAATTTAATGGACTATACATCGTCCATTTTTAAAATTTTTATAAAAAATCAAATTGACTATAATTCGTCCATTTCGTATGTAAAAACTTAAGTGGACTATATACGTCGTCTTCTTTTCGTGCAAAGAATTTAATAAACTATACATCATCCATTTTTCATGCAAAAAGTTTTTTTATGAAAAAAATTTAATGGACTATACATCGTCTTTTTTTCAATTTTTTATGAAAAAATTTAATCGACTATAAATCGTCCGATTCGTATGCAAACAATTTTATAGACTATACATCGTCTATTTTTCATGCAAAAAATTAAATGGACTGGCTATATATACAAAATTTAATGGACTATACATCGTCCATTTTTAAAATTTTTATAAAAAATCAAATTGACTATAATTCGTCCATTTCGTATGTAAAAACTTAAGTGGATTATATACGTCGTCTTCTTTTCGTGCAAAGAATTTAATAAACTATACATCATCCATTTTTCATGCAAAAAGTTTTTTTATGAAAAAAATTTAATGGACTATACATCGTCTTTTTTCAATTTTTTATGAAAAAATTTAATTGACTATAAATCGTCCGATTCGTATGCAAACAATTTTATAGACTATACATCGTCTATTTTTCATGCAAAAAATTAAATGGACTGGCTATATATACAAAATTTAATGGACTATACATCGTCCATTTTTAAAATTTTTATAAAAAATCAAATTGACTATTATTCGTCCATTTCGTATGTAAAAACTTAAGTGGACTATATACGTCGTCTTCTTTTCGTGCAAAGAATTTAATAAACTATACATCATCCATTTTTCATGCAAAAAGTCTTTTTATGAAAAAAATTTAATGGACTATACATCGTCTTTTTTTAAATTTTTATGAAAAAATTTAATCGACTATAAATCGTCCGATTCGTATGCAAACAATTTTATAGACTATAAATCGTCTATTTTTCATGCAAAAAATTAAATAGACTGGCTATATATACAAAATTTAATGGACTATACATCGTCCATTTTTAAAATTTTTATAAAAAATCAAATTGACTATAATTCGTCCATTTCGTATGTAAAAACTTAAGTGGATTATATACGTCGTCTTCTTTTCGTGCAAAGAATTTAATAAACTATACATCATCCATTTTTCATGCAAAAAGTTTTTTTATGAAAAAAATTTAATGGACTATACATCGTCTTTTTTTCGATTTCTTATGAAAAAATTTAATTGACTATAAATCGTCCGATTCGTATGCAAACAATTTTATAGACTATACATCGTCTATTTTTTATGCAGAAAATTAAATGGACTGGCTATATATACAAAATTTAATGGACTATACATCGTCCATTTTTAAAATTTTTATAAAAAATCAAATTGACTATAATTCGTCCATTTCGTATGTAAAAACTTAAGTGGACTATATACGTCGTCTTCTTTTCGTGCAAAGAATTTAATAAACTATACATCATCCATTTTTCATGCAAAAAGTTTTTTTATGAAAAAAATTTAATGGACTATACATCGTCTTTTTTTCAATTTTTTATGAAAAAATTTAATTGACTATAAATCGTCCGATTCGTATGCAAACAATTTTATAGACTATAAATCGTCTATTTTTCATGCAAAAAATTAAATGGACTGGCTATATATACAAAATTTAATGGACTATACATCGTCCATTTTTAAAATTTTTATAAAAAATCAAATTGACTATAATTCGTCCATTTCGTATGTAAAAACTTAAGTGGATTATATACGTCGTCTTCTTTTCGTGCAAAGAATTTAATAAACTATACATCATCCATTTTTCATGCAAAAAGTTTTTTTATGAAAAAAATTTAATGGACTATACATCGTCTTTTTTTCGATTTCTTATGAAAAAATTTAATTGACTATAAATCGTCCGATTCGTATGCAAACAATTTTATAGACTATACATCGTCTATTTTTTATGCAGAAAATTAAATGGACTGGCTATATATACAAAATTTAATGGACTATACATCGTCCGTTTTTAAAATTTTTATAAAAAATCAAATTGACTATAATTCGTCCATTTCGTATGTAAAAACTTAAGTGGACTATATACGTCGTCTTCTTTTCGTGCAAAGAATTTAATAAACTATACATCATCCATTTTTCATGCAAAAAGTTTTTTTATGAAAAAAATTTAATGGACTATACATCGTCTTTTTTTAAATTTTTTATGAAAAAATTTAATTGACTATAAATCGTCCGATTCGTATGCAAACAATTTTATAGACTATACATCGTCTATTTTTCATGCAAAAAATTAAATGGACTGGCTATATATACAAAATTTAATGGACTATACATCGTCCATTTTTAAAATTTTTATAAAAAATCAAATTGACTATAATTCGTCCATTTCGTATGTAAAAACTTAAGTGGATTATATACGTCGTCTTCTTTTCGTGCAAAGAATTTAATAAACTATACATCATCCATTTTTCATGCAAAAAGTTTTTTTATGAAAAAAATTTAATGGACTATACATCGTCTTTTTTTCAATTTTTTATGAAAAAATTTAATTGACTATAAATCGTCCGATTCGTATGCAAACAACTTTATAGACTATAAATCGTCTATTTTTCATGCAAAAAATTAAATGGACTGACTATATATACAAAATTTAATGGACTATACATCGTCCATTTTTAAAATTTTTATAAAAAATCAAATTGACTATAATTCGTCCATTTCGTATGTAAAAACTTAAGTGGATTATATACGTCGTCTTCTTTTCGTGCAAAGAATTTAATAAACTATACATCATCCATTTTTCATGCAAAAAGTTTTTTTATGAAAAAAATTTAATGGACTATACATCGTCTTTTTTTAAATTTTTTATGAAAAAATTTAATTGACTATAAATCGTCCGATTCGTATGCAAACAATTTTATAGACTATACATCGTCTATTTTTCATGCAAAAAATTAAATGGACTGGCTATATATACAAAATTTAATGGACTATACATCGTCCATTTTTAAAATTTTTATAAAAAATCAAATTGACTATAATTCGTCCATTTCGTATGTAAAAACTTAAGTGGATTATATACGTCGTCTTCTTTTCGTGCAAAGAATTTAATAAACTATACATCATCCATTTTTCATGCAAAAAGTTTTTTTATGAAAAAAATTTAATGGACTATACATCGTCTTTTTTTAAATTTTTTATGAAAAAATTTAATTGACTATAAATCGTCCGATTCGTATGCAAACAATTTTATAGACTATACATCGTCTATTTTTCATGCAAAAAATTAAATGGACTGGCTATATATACAAAATTTAATGGACTATACATCGTCCATTTTTAAAATTTTTATAAAAAATCAAATTGACTATAATTCGTCCATTTCGTATGTAAAAACTTAAGTGGACTATATACGTCGTCTTCTTTTCGTGCAAAGAATTTAATAAACTATACATCATCCATTTTTCATGCAAAAAGTTTTTTTATGAAAAAAATTAAATGACTATACATCGTCTTTTTTTAAATTTTTTATGAAAAAATTTAATTGACTATAAATCGTCCGATTCGTATGCAAACAATTTTATAGACTATACATCGTCTATTTTTCATGCAAAAAATTAAATGGACTGGCTATATATACAAAATTTAATGGACTATACATCGTCCATTTTTAAAATTTTTATAAAAAATCAAATTGACTATAATTCATCCATTTCGTATGTAAAAACTTAAGTGGATTATATACGTCGTCTTCTTTTCGTGCAAAGAATTTAATAAACTATACATCATCCATTTTTCATGCAAAAAGTTTTTTTATGAAAAAAATTTAATGGACTATACATCGTCTTTTTTTAAATTTTTTATGAAAAAATTTAATCGACTATAAATCGTCCGATTCGTATGCAAACAATTTTATAGACTATAAATCGTCTATTTTTCATGCAAAAAATTAAATGCACTGGCTATATATACAAAATTTAATGGACTATACATCGTCCATTTTTAAAATTTTTATAAAAAATCAAATTGACTATAATTCGTCCATTTCGTATGTAAAAACTTAAGTGGACTATATACGTCGTCTTCTTTTCGTGCAAAGAATTTAATAAACTATACATCATCCATTTTTCATGCAAAAAGTTTTTTTATGAAAAAAATTTAATGGACTATACATCGTCTTTTTTTCAATTTTTTATGAAAAAATTTAATCGACTATAAATCGTCCGATTCGTATGCAAACAATTTTATAGACTATACATCGTCTATTTTTCATGCAAAAAATTAAATGGACTGGCTATATATACAAAATTTAATGGACTATACATCGTCCATTTTTAAAATTTTTATAAAAAATCAAATTGACTATAATTCGTCCATTTCGTATGTAAAAACTTAAGTGGATTATATACGTCGTCTTCTTTTCGTGCAAAGAATTTAATAAACTATACATCATCCATTTTTCATGCAAAAAGTTTTTTTATGAAAAAAATTTAATGGACTATACATCGTCTTTTTTCAATTTTTTATGAAAAAATTTAATTGACTATAAATCGTCCGATTCGTATGCAAACAATTTTATAGACTATACATCGTCTATTTTTCATGCAAAAAATTAAATGGACTGGCTATATATACAAAATTTAATGGACTATACATCGTCCATTTTTAAAATTTTTATAAAAAATCAAATTGACTATTATTCGTCCATTTCGTATGTAAAAACTTAAGTGGACTATATACGTCGTCTTCTTTTCGTGCAAAGAATTTAATAAACTATACATCATCCATTTTTCATGCAAAAAGTCTTTTTATGAAAAAAATTTAATGGACTATACATCGTCTTTTTTTCAATTTCTTATGAAAAAATTTAATCGACTATAAATCGTCCGATTCGTATGCAAACAATTTTATAGACTATAAATCGTCTATTTTTCATGCAAAAAATTAAATAGACTGGCTATATATACAAAATTTAATGGACTATACATCGTCCATTTTTAAAATTTTTATAAAAAATCAAATTGACTATAATTCGTCCATTTCGTATGTAAAAACTTAAGTGGATTATATACGTCGTCTTCTTTTCGTGCAAAGAATTTAATAAACTATACATCATCCATTTTTCATGCAAAAAGTTTTTTTATGAAAAAAATTTAATGGACTATACATCGTCTTTTTTTCGATTTTTTATGAAAAAATTTAATTGACTATAAATCGTCCGATTCGTATGCAAACAATTTTATAGACTATACATCGTCTATTTTTTATGCAGAAAATTAAATGGACTGGCTATATATACAAAATTTAATGGACTATACATCGTCCATTTTTAAAATTTTTATAAAAAATCAAATTGACTATAATTCGTCCATTTCGTATGTAAAAACTTAAGTGGACTATATACGTCGTCTTCTTTTCGTGCAAAGAATTTAATAAACTATACATCATCCATTTTTCATGCAAAAAGTTTTTTATGAAAAAAATTTAATGGACTATACATCGTCTTTTTTTCAATTTTTTATGAAAAAATTTAATTGACTATAAATCGTCCGATTCGTATGCAAACAACTTTATAGACTATAAATCGTCTATTTTTCATGCAAAAAATTAAATGGACTGGCTATATATACAAAATTTAATGGACTATACATCGTCCATTTTTAAAATTTTTATAAAAAATCAAATTGACTATAATTCGTCCATTTCGTATGTAAAAACTTAAGTGGACTATATACGTCGTCTTCTTTTCGTGCAAAGAATTTAATAAACTATACATCATCCATTTTTCATGCAAAAAGTTTTTTTATGAAAAAAATTTAATGGACTATACATCGTCTTTTTTTAAATTTTTTATGAAAAAATTTAATTGACTATAAATCGTCCGATTCGTATGCAAACAATTTTATAGACTATACATCGTCTATTTTTCATGCAAAAAATTAAATGGACTGGCTATATATACAAAATTTAATGGACTATACATCGTCCATTTTTAAAATTTTTATAAAAATCAAATTGACTATAATTCGTCCATTTCCTATGTAAAAACTTAAGTGGACTATATACGTCGTCTTCTTTTCGTGCAAAGAATTTAATAAACTATACATCATCCATTTTATATGCAAAAAGTTTTTTTATGAAAAAAATTTAATGGACTATACATCGTCTTTTCTCAGTTTTTTATGAAAAAATTTAATTGACTATAAATCGTCCGATTCGTATGCAAACAATTTTATAGACTATACATCGTCTATTTTTCATGCAAAAAATTAAATGGACTGGCTATATATACAAAATTTAATGGACTATACATCGTCCATTTTTAAAATTTTTATAAAAAATCAAATTGACTATAATTCGTCCATTTCGTATGTAAAAACTTAAGTGGACTATATACGTCGTCTTCTTTTCGTGCAAAGAATTTAATAAACTATACATCATCCATTTTTCATGCAAAAAGTTTTTTTATGAAAAAAATTAAATGACTATACATCGTCTTTTTTTAAATTTTTTATGAAAAAATTTAATTGACTATAAATCGTCCGATTCGTATGCAAACAATTTTATAGACTATACATCGTCTATTTTTCATGCAAAAAATTAAATGGACTGGCTATATATACAAAATTTAATGGACTATACATCGTCCATTTTTAAAATTTTTATAAAAAATCAAATTGACTATAATTCGTCCATTTCGTATGTAAAAACTTAAGTGGACTATATACGTCGTCTTCTTTTCGTGCAAAGAATTTAATAAACTATACATCATCCATTTTTCATGCAAAAAGTTTTTTTATGAAAAAAATTTAATAGACTATACATCGTCTTTTTTCAATTTTTTATGAAAAAATTTAATTGACTATAAATCGTCCGATTCGTATGCAAACAATTTTATAGACTATACATCGTCTATTTTTCATGCAAAAAATTAAATGGACTGGCTATATATACAAAATTTAATGGACTATACATCGTCCATTTTTAAAATTTTTATAAAAAATCAAATTGACTATAATTCGTCCATTTCGTATGTAAAAACTTAAGTGGATTATATACGTCGTCTTCTTTTCGTGCAAAGAATTTAATAAACTATACATGATCCATTTTTCATGCAAAAAGTTTTTTATGAAAAAAATTTAATGGACTATACATCGTCTTTTTTTCAATTTTTTATGAAAAAATTTAATCGACTATAAATCGTCCGATTCGTATGCAAACAATTTTATAGACTATAAATCGTCTATTTTTCATGCAAAAAATTAAATGGACTGGCTATATATACAAAATTTAATGGACTATACATCGTCCATTTTTTAAATTTTAATAAAAGTCAAATTGACTATAATTCGTCCATTTCGTATGTAAAAACTTAAGTGGACTATATACGTCGTCTTCTTTTCGTGCAAAGAATTTAATAAACTATACATCATCCATTTTTCATGCAAAAAGTTTTTTTATGAAAAAAATTTAATGGACTATACATCGTCTTTTTTCAATTTTTTATGCAAAAATTTAATTGACTATAAATCGTCCGATTCGTATGCAAACAATTTTATAGACTATACATCGTCTATTTTTCATGCAAAAAATTAAATGGACTGGCTATATATACAAAATTTAATGGACTATACATCGTCCATTTTTAAAATTTTTATAAAAAATCAAATTGACTATAATTCGTCCATTTCGTATGTAAAAACTTAAGTGGATTATATACGTCGTCTTCTTTTCGTGCAAAGAATTTAATAAACTATACATCATCCATTTTTCATGCAAAAAGTTTTTTTATGAAAAAAATTTAATGGACTATACATCGTCTTTTTTTCAATTTTTTATGAAAAAATTTAATTGACTATAAATCGTCCGATTCGTATGCAAACAATTTTATAGACTATACATCGTCTATTTTTCATGCAAAAAATTAAATGGACTGGCTATATATACAAAATTTAATGGACTATACATCGTCCATTTTTAAAATTTTTATAAAAAATCAAATTGACTATAATTCGTCCATTTCGTATGTAAAAACTTAAGTGGATTATATACGTCGTCTTCTTTTCGTGCAAAGAATTTAATAAACTATACATGATCCATTTTTCATGCAAAAAGTTTTTTATGAAAAAAATTTAATGGACTATACATCGTCTTTTTTTCAATTTTTTATGAAAAAATTTAATCGACTATAAATCGTCCGATTCGTATGCAAACAATTTTATAGACTATACATCGTCTATTTTTCATGCAAAAAATTAAATGGACTGGCTATATATACAAAATTTAATGGACTATACATCGTCCATTTTTAAAATTTTTATAAAAAATCAAATTGACTATAATTCGTCCATTTCGTATGTAAAAACTTAAGTGGATTATATACGTCGTCTTCTTTTCGTGCAAAGAATTTAATAAATTATACATCATCCATTTTTCATGCAAAAAGTTTTTTTATGAAAAAAATTTAATAGACTATACATCGTCTTTTTTCAATTTTTTATGAAAAAATTTAATTGACTATAAATCGTCCGATTCGTATGCAAACAATTTTATAGACTATACATCGTCTATTTTTCATGCAAAAAATTAAATGGACTGGCTATATATACAAAATTTAATGGACTATACATCGTCCATTTTTAAAATTTTTATAAAAAATCAAATTGACTATAATTCGTCCATTTCGTATGTAAAAACTTAAGTGGACTATATACGTCGTCTTCTTTTCGTGCAAAGAATTTAATAAACTATACATCATCCATTTTTCATGCAAAAAGTTTTTTTATGAAAAAAATTTAATGGACTATACATCGTCTTTTTTTCGATTTCTTATGAAAAAATTTAATTGACTATAAATCGTCCGATTCGTATGCAAACAATTTTATAGACTATACATCGTCTATTTTTCATGCAAAAAATTAAATGGACTGGCTATATATACAAAATTTAATGGACTATACATCGTCCATTTTTTAAATTTTTATAAAAAATCAAATTGACTATAATTCGTCCATTTCGTATGTAAAAACTTAAGTGGACTATATACGTCGTCTTCTTTTTGTGCAAAGAATTTAATAAACTATACATCATCCATTTTTCATGCAAAAAGTTTTTTTATGAAAAAAATTTAATGGACTATAGTCTTTTTTTCAATTTTTTATGAAAAAATTTAATTGACTATAAATCGTCCGATTCGTATGCAAACAATTTTATAGACTATACATCGTCTATTTTTCATGCAAAAAATTAAATGGACTGGCTATATATACAAAATTTAATGGACTATACATCGTCCATTTTTAAAATTTTTATAAAAAATCAAATTGACTATAATTCGTCCATTTCGTATGTAAAAACTTAAGTGGATTATATACGTCGTCTTCTTTTCGTGCAAAGAATTTAATAAACTATACATCATCCATTTTTCATGCAAAAAGTTTTTTTATGAAAAAAATTTAATGGACTATACATCGTCTTTTTTTCGATTTTTTATGAAAAAATTTAATTGACTATAAATCGTCCGATTCGTATGCAAACAATTTTATAGACTATACATCGTCTATTTTTTATGCAGAAAATTAAATGGACTGGCTATATATACAAAATTTAATGGACTATACATCGTCCATTTTTAAAATTTTTATAAAAAATCAAATTGACTATAATTCGTCCATTTCGTATGTAAAAACTTAAGTGGACTATATACGTCGTCTTCTTTTCGTGCAAAGAATTTAATAAACTATACATCATCCATTTTTCATGCAAAAAGTTTTTTTATGAAAAAAATTTAATGGACTATACATCGTCTTTTTTTCAATTTTTTATGAAAAAATTTAATTGACTATAAATCGTCCGATTCGTATGCAAACAATTTTATAGACTATAAATCGTCTATTTTTCATGCAAAAAATTAAATGGACTGGCTATATATACAAAATTTAATGGACTATACATCGTCCGTTTTTAAAATTTTTATAAAAAATCAAATTGACTATAATTCGTCCATTTCGTATGTAAAAACTTAAGTGGACTATATACGTCGTCTTCTTTTCGTACAAAGAATTTAATAAACTATACATCATCCATTTTTCATGCAAAAAGTTTTTTTATGAAAAAAATTTAATGGACTATATATACATCGTCTTTTTTTTAAATTTTTTATGAAAAAATTTAATTGACTATAAATCGTCCGATTCGTATGCAAACAATTTTATAGACTATACATCGTCTATTTTTCATGCAAAAAATTAAATGGACTGGCTATATATACAAAATTTAATGGACTATACATCGTCCATTTTTAAAATTTTTATAAAAAATCAAATTGACTATAATTCGTCCATTTCGTATGTAAAAACTTAAGTGGATTATATACGTCGTCTTCTTTTCGTGCAAAGAATTTAATAAACTATACATCATCCATTTTTCATGCAAAAAGTTTTTTATGAAAAAAATTTAATGGACTATACATCGTCTTTTTTTCAATTTTTTATGAAAAAATTTAATTGACTATAAATCGTCCGATTCGTATGCAAACAACTTTATAGACTATAAATCGTCTATTTTTCATACAAAAAATTAAATGGACTGGCTATATATACAAAATTTAATGGACTATACATCGTCCATTTTTAAAATTTTTATAAAAAATCAAATTGACTATAATTCGTCCATTTCGTATGTAAAAACTTAAGTGGACTATATACGTCGTCTTCTTTTCGTGCAAAGAATTTAATAAACTATACATCATCCATTTTTCATGCAAAAAGTTTTTTTATGAAAAAAATTTAATGGACTATACATCGTCTTTTTTTAAATTTTTTATGAAAAAATTTAATTGACTATAAATCGTCCGATTCGTATGCAAACAATTTTATAGACTATACATCGTCTATTTTTCATGCAAAAAATTAAATGGACTGGCTATATATACAAAATTTAATGGACTATACATCGTCCATTTTTAAAATTTTTATAAAAAATCAAATTGACTATAATTCGTCCATTTCGTATGTAAAAACTTAAGTGGATTATATACGTCGTCTTCTTTTCGTGCAAAGAATTTAATAAACTATACATCATCCATTTTTCATGCAAAAAGTTTTTTTATGAAAAAAATTTAATGGACTATACATCGTCTTTTTTTAAATTTTTTATGAAAAAATTTAATTGACTATAAATCGTCCGATTCGTATGCAAACAATTTTATAGACTATACATCGTCTATTTTTCATGCAAAAAATTAAATGGACTGGCTATATATACAAAATTTAATGGACTATACATCGTCCATTTTTAAAATTTTTATAAAAATCAAATTGACTATAATTCGTCCATTTCCTATGTAAAAACTTAAGTGGACTATATACGTCGTCTTCTTTTCGTGCAAAGAATTTAATAAACTATACATCATCCATTTTACATGCAAAAAGTTTTTTTATGAAAAAAATTTAATGGACTATACATCGTCTTTTTTTCGATTTTTTATGAAAAAATTTAATTGACTATAAATCGTCCGATTCGTATGCAAACAATTTTATAGACTATACATCGTCTATTTTTCATGCAAAAAATTAAATGGACTGGCTATATATACAAAATTTAATGGACTATACATCGTCCATTTTTAAAATTTTTATAAAAAATCAAATTGACTATAATTCGTCCATTTCGTATGTAAAAACTTAAGTGGACTATATACGTCGTCTTCTTTTCGTGCAAAGAATTTAATAAACTATACATCATCCATTTTTCATGCAAAAAGTTTTTTTATGAAAAAAATTTAATGGACTATACATCGTCTTTTTTTCAATTTTTTATGAAAAAATTTAATTGACTATAAATCGTCCGATTCGTATGCAAACAATTTTATAGACTATAAATCGTCTATTTTTCATGCAAAAAATTAAATGGACTGGCTATATATACAAAATTTAATGGACTATACATCGTCCGTTTTTAAAATTTTTATAAAAAATCAAATTGACTATAATTCGTCCATTTCGTATGTAAAAACTTAAGTGGACTATATACGTCGTCTTCTTTTCGTGCAAAGAATTTAATAAACTATACATCATCCATTTTTCATGCAAAAAGTTTTTTTATGAAAAAAATTTAATGGACTATACATCGTCTTTTTTTCAATTTTTTATGAAAAAATTTAATCGACTATAAATCGTCCGATTCGTATGCAAACAACTTTATAGACTATAAATCGTCTATTTTTCATGCAAAAAATTAAATGGACTGGCTATATATACAAAATTTAATGGACTATACATCGTCCATTTTTAAAATTTTTATAAAAAATCAAATTGACTATAATTCGTCCATTTTGTATGTAAAAACTTAAGTGGACTATATACGTCGTCTTCTTTTCGTGCAAAGAATTTAATAAACTATACATCATCCATTTTTCATGCAAAAAGTTTTTTTTTAAATTTTTTATGAAAAAATTTAATTGACTATAAATCGTCCGATTCGTATGCAAACAATTTTATAGACTATACATCGTCTATTTTTCATGCAAAAAATTAAATGGACTGGCTATATATACAAAATTTAATGGACTATACATCGTCCATTTTTAAAATTTTTATAAAAAATCAAATTGACTATAATTCGTCCATTTCGTATGTAAAAACTTAAGTGGATTATATACGTCGTCTTCTTTTCGTGCAAAGAATTTAATAAACTATACATCATCCATTTTTCATGCAAAAAGTTTTTTTATGAAAAAAATTTAATGGACTATACATCGTCTTTTTTTAAATTTTTTATGAAAAAATTTAATTGACTATAAATCGTCCGATTCGTATGCAAACAATTTTATAGACTATACATCGTCTATTTTTCATGCAAAAAATTAAATGGACTGGCTATATATACAAAATTTAATGGACTATACATCGTCCATTTTTAAAATTTTTATAAAAATCAAATTGACTATAATTCGTCCATTTCCTATGTAAAAACTTAAGTGGACTATATACGTCGTCTTCTTTTCGTGCAAAGAATTTAATAAACTATACATCATCCATTTTACATGCAAAAAGTTTTTTTATGAAAAAAATTTAATGGACTATACATCGTCTTTTTTCAGTTTTTTATGAAAAAATTTAATTGACTATAAATCGTCTGATTCGTATGCAAACAATTTTATAGACTATAAATCGTCTATTTTTCATGCAAAAAATTAAATGGACTGGCTATATATACAAAATTTAATGGACTATACATCGTCCATTTTTAAAATTTTTATAAAAAATCAAATTGACTATAATTCGTCCATTTCGTATGTAAAAACTTAAGTGGACTATATACGTCGTCTTCTTTTCGTGCAAAGAATTTAATAAACTATACATCATCCATTTTTCATGCAAAAAGTTTTTTTATGAAAAAAATTTAATGGACTATACATCGTCTTTTTTTCAATTTTTTATGAAAAAATTTAATCGACTATAAATCGTCCGATTCGTATGCAAACAATTTTATAGACTATACATCGTCTATTTTTCATGCAAACAATTAAATGGACTGGCTATATATACAAAATTTAATGGACTATACATCGTCCATTTTTAAAATTTTTATAAAAAATCAAATTGACTATAATTCGTCCATTTCGTATGTAAAAACTTAAGTGGATTATATACGTCGTCTTCTTTTCGAGCAAAGAATTTAATAAACTATACATCATCCATTTTTCATGCAAAAAGTTTTTTTATGAAAAAAATTTAATGGACTATACATCGTCTTTTTTTAAATTTTTTATGAAAAAATTTAATTGACTATAAATCGTCCGATTCGTATGCAAACAATTTTATAGACTATACATCGTCTATTTTTCATGCAAAAAATTAAATGGACTGGCTATATATACAAAATTTAATGGACTATACATCGTCCATTTTTTAAATTTTTATAAAAATCAAATTGACTATAATTCGTCCATTTCCTATGTAAAAACTTAAGTGGACTATATACGTCGTCTTCTTTTCGTGCAAAGAATTTAATAAACTATACATCATCCATTTTTCATGCAAAAAGTTTTTTTATGAAAAAAATTTAATGGACTATATATACATCGTCTTTTTTTCAATTTTTTATGAAAAAATTTAATCGACTATAAATCGTCCGATTCGTATGCAAACAATTTTATAGACTATAAATCGTCTATTTTTCATGCAAAAAATTAAATGGACTGGCTATATATACAAAATTTAATGGACTATACATCGTCCATTTTTAAAATTTTTATAAAAAATCAAATTGACTATAATTCGTCCATTTCGTATGTAAAAACTTAAGTGGACTATATACGTCGTCTTCTTTTCGTGCAAAGAATTTAATAAACTATACATCATCCATTTTTCATGCAAAAAGTTTTTTTATGAAAAAAATTTAATGGACTATACATCGTCTTTTTTTAAATTTTTTATGAAAAAATTTAATTGACTATAAATCGTCCGATTCGTATGCAAACAATTTTATAGACTATACATCGTCTATTTTTCATGCAAAAAATTAAATGGACTGGCTATATATACAAAATTTAATGGACTATACATCGTCCATTTTTTAAATTTTTATAAAAATCAAATTGACTATAATTCGTCCATTTCGTATGTAAAAACTTAAGTGGACTATATACGTCGTCTTCTTTTCGTGCAAAGAATTTAATAAACTATACATCATCCATTTTTCATGCAAAAAGTTTTTTTATGAAAAAAATTTAATGGACTATATCTTTTTTTCAATTTTTTATGAAAAAATTTAATCGACTATAAATCGTCCGATTCGTATGCAAACAATTTTATAGACTATAAATCGTCTATTTTTCATGCAAAAAATTAAATGGACTGGCTATATATACAAAATTTAATGGACTATACATCGTCCATTTTTAAAATTTTTATAAAAAATCAAATTGACTATAATTCGTCCATTTCGTATGTAAAAACTTAAGTGGACTATATACGTCGTCTTCTTTTCGTGCAAAGAATTTAATAAACTATATATCATCCATTTTTCATGCAAAAAGTTTTTTTATGAAAAAAATTTAATGGACTATACATCGTCTTTTTTTAAATTTTTTATGAAAAAATTTAATTGACTATAAATCGTCCGATTCGTATGCAAACAATTTTATAGACTATACATCGTCTATTTTTCATGCAAAAAATTAAATGGACTGGCTATATATACAAAATTTAATGGACTATACATCGTCCATTTTTAAAATTTTTATAAAAAATCAAATTGACTATAATTCGTCCATTTCGTATGTAAAAACTTAAGTGGATTATATACGTCGTCTTCTTTTCGAGCAAAGAATTTAATAAACTATACATCATCCATTTTTCATGCAAAAAGTTTTTTTATGAAAAAAATTTAATGGACTATACATCGTCTTTTTTTAAATTTTTTATGAAAAAATTTAATTGACTATAAATCGTCCGATTCGTATGCAAACAATTTTATAGACTATACATCGTCTATTTTTCATGCAAAAAATTAAATGGACTGGCTATATATACAAAATTTAATGGACTATACATCGTCCATTTTTAAAATTTTTATAAAAATCAAATTGACTATAATTCGTCCATTTCCTATGTAAAAACTTAAGTGGACTATATACGTCGTCTTCTTTTCGTGCAAAGAATTTAATAAACTATACATCATCCATTTTACATGCAAAAAGTTTTTTTATGAAAAAAATTTAATGGACTATACATCGTCTTTTTTCAGTTTTTTATGAAAAAATTTAATTGACTATAAATCGTCCGATTCGTATGCAAACAATTTTATAGACTATACATCGTCTATTTTTCATGCAAAAAATTAAATGGACTGGCTATATATACAAAATTTAATGGACTATACATCGTCCATTTTTAAAATTTTTATATAAAATCAAATTGACTATAATTCGTCCATTTCGTATGTAAAAACTTAAGTGGACTATATACGTCGTCTTCTTTTCGTGCAAAGAATTTAATAAACTATACATCATCCATTTTTCATGCAAAAAGTTTTTTTATGAAAAAAATTTAATGGACTATACATCGTCTTTTTTTAAATTTTTTATGAAAAAATTTAATTGACTATAAATCGTCCGATTCGTATGCAAACAATTTTATAGACTATACATCGTCTATTTTTCATGCAAAAAATTAAATGGACTGGCTATATATACAAAATTTAATGGACTATACATCGTCCATTTTTAAAATTTTTATAAAAAATCAAATTGACTATAATTCGTCCATTTCGTATGTAAAAACTTAAGTGGACTATATACGTCGTCTTCTTTTCGTGCAAAGAATTTAATAAACTATACATCATCCATTTTTCATGCAAAAAGTTTTTTTATGAAAAAAATTTAATGGACTATACATCGTCTTTTTTTCAATTTTTTATGAAAAAATTTAATCGACTATAAATCGTCCGATTCGTATGCAAACAATTTTATAGACTATACATCGTCTATTTTTCATGCAAAAAATTAAATGGACTGGCTATATATACAAAATTTAATGGACTATACATCGTCCATTTTTAAAATTTTTATAAAAAATCAAATTGACTATAATTCGTCCATTTCGTATGTAAAAACTTAAGTGGATTATATACGTCGTCTTCTTTTCGAGCAAAGAATTTAATAAACTATACATCATCCATTTTTCATGCAAAAAGTTTTTTTATGAAAAAAATTTAATGGACTATACATCGTCTTTTTTTAAATTTTTTATGAAAAAATTTAATTGACTATAAATCGTCCGATTCGTATGCAAACAATTTTATAGACTATACATCGTCTATTTTTCATGCAAAAAATTAAATGGACTGGCTATATATACAAAATTTAATGGACTATACATCGTCCATTTTTTAAATTTTTATAAAAATCAAATTGACTATAATTCGTCCATTTCGTATGTAAAAACTTAAGTGGACTATATACGTCGTCTTCTTTTCGTGCAAAGAATTTAATAAACTATACATCATCCATTTTTCATGCAAAAAGTTTTTTTATGAAAAAAATTTAATGGACTATACATCGTCTTTTTTTCAATTTTTTATGAAAAAATTTAATCGACTATAAATCGTCCGATTCGTATGCAAACAATTTTATAGACTATAAATCGTCTATTTTTCATGCAAAAAATTAAATGGACTGGCTATATATACAAAATTTAATGGACTATACATCGTCCATTTTTAAAATTTTTATAAAAAATCAAATTGACTATAATTCGTCCATTTCGTATGTAAAAACTTAAGTGGACTATATACGTCGTCTTCTTTTCGTGCAAAGAATTTAATAAACTATACATCATCCATTTTTCATGCAAAAAGTTTTTTTATGAAAAAAATTTAATGGACTATACATCGTCTTTTTTTAAATTTTTTATGAAAAAATTTAATTGACTATAAATCGTCCGATTCGTATGCAAACAATTTTATAGACTATACATCGTCTATTTTTCATGCAAAAAATTAAATGGACTGGCTATATATACAAAATTTAATGGACTTTACATCGTCCATTTTTAAAATTTTTATAAAAAATCAAATTGACTATAATTCGTCCATTTCGTATGTAAAAACTTAAGTGGATTATATACGTCGTCTTCTTTTCGAGCAAAGAATTTAATAAACTATACATCATCCATTTTTCATGCAAAAAGTTTTTTTATGAAAAAAATTTAATGGACTATACATCGTCTTTTTTTAAATTTTTTATGAAAAAATTTAATTGACTATAAATCGTCCGATTCGTATGCAAACAATTTTATAGACTATACATCGTCTATTTTTCATGCAAAAAATTAAATGGACTGGCTATATATACAAAATTTAATGGACTATACATCGTCCATTTTTAAAATTTTTATAAAAATCAAATTGACTATAATTCGTCCATTTCCTATGTAAAAACTTAAGTGGACTATATACGTCGTCTTCTTTTCGTGCAAAGAATTTAATAAACTATACATCATCCATTTTACATGCAAAAAGTTTTTTTATGAAAAAAATTTAATGGACTATACATCGTCTTTTTTCAGTTTTTTATGAAAAAATTTAATTGACTATAAATCGTCCGATTCGTATGCAAACAATTTTATAGACTATACATCGTCTATTTTTCATGCAAAAAATTAAATGGACTGGCTATATATACAAAATTTAATGGACTATACATCGTCCATTTTTTAAATTTTTATAAAAAATCAAATTGACTATAATTCGTCCATTTCGTATGTAAAAACTTAAGTGGACTATATACGTCGTCTTCTTTTCGTGCAAAGAATTTAATAAACTATACATCATCCATTTTTCATGCAAAAAGTTTTTTTATGAAAAAATTTTAATGGACTATATATACATCGTCTTTTTTTCAATTTTTTATGAAAAAATTTAATCGACTATAAATCGTCCGATTCGTATGCAAACAATTTTATAGACTATAAATCGTCTATTTTTCATGCAAAAAATTAAATTGACTGGCTATATATACAAAATTTAATGGACTATACATCGTCCATTTTTTAAATTTTTATAAAAAATCAAATTGACTATAATTCGTCCATTTCGTATGTAAAAACTTAAGTGGACTATATACGTCGTCTTCTTTTCGTGCAAAGAATTTAATAAACTATACATCATCCATTTTTCATGCAAAAAGTTTTTTTATGAAAAAAATTTAATGGACTATACATCGTCTTTTTTTCAATTTTTTATGAAAAAATTTAATGGACTATAAATCGTCCGATTCATATGCAAACAATTTTATAGACTATAAATCGTCTATTTTTCATGCAAAAAATTAAATGGACTGGCTATATATACAAAATTTAATGGACTATACATCGTCCATTTTTAAAATTTTTATAAAAAATCAAATTGACTATAATTCGTCCATTTCGTATGTAAAAACTTAAGTGGACTATATACGTCGTCTTCTTTTCGTGCAAAGAATTTAATAAATTATACATCATCCATTTTTCATGCAAAAAGTTTTTTTATGAAAAAATTTTAATGGACTATATATACATCGTCTTTTTTTCAATTTTTTATGAAAAAATTTAATCGACTATAAATCGTCCGATTCGTATGCAAACAATTTTATAGACTATACATCGTCTATTTTTCATGCAAAAAATTAAATGGACTGGCTATATATACAAAATTTAATGGACTATACATCGTCCATTTTTAAAATTTTTATAAAAAATCAAATTGACTATAATTCGTCCATTTCGTATGTAAAAACTTAAGTGGACTATATACGTCGTCTTCTTTTCGTGCAAAGAATTTAATAAACTATACATCATCCATTTTTCATGCAAAAAGTTTTTTTATGAAAAAAATTTAATGGACTATACATCGTCTTTTTTTAAATTTTTTATGAAAAAATTTAATTGACTATAAATCGTCCGATTCGTATGCAAACAATTTTATAGACTATACATCGTCTATTTTTCATGCAAAAAATTAAATGGACTGGCTATATATACAAAATTTAATGGACTATACATCGTCCATTTTTAAAATTTTTATAAAAAATCAAATTGACTATAATTCATCCATTTCGTATGTAAAAACTTAAGTGGATTATATACGTCGTCTTCTTTTCGTGCAAAGAATTTAATAAACTATACATCATCCATTTTTCATGCAAAAAGTTTTTTTATGAAAAAAATTTAATGGACTATACATCGTCTTTTTTTCAATTTTTTATGAAAAAATTTAATCGACTATAAATCGTCCGATTCGTATGCAAACAATTTTATAGACTATAAATCGTCTATTTTTCATGCAAAAAATTAAATGGACTGGCTATATATACAAAATTTAATGGACTATACATCGTCCATTTTTAAAATTTTTATAAAAAATCAAATTGACTATAATTCGTCCATTTCGTATGTAAAAACTTAAGTGGACTATATACGTCGTCTTCTTTTCGTGCAAAGAATTTAATAAACTATACATCATCCATTTTTCATGCAAAAAGTTTTTTTATGAAAAAAATTTAATGGACTATACATCGTCTTGTTTTCAATTTTTTATGAAAAAATTTAATCGACTATAAATCGTCCGATTCGTATGCAAACAATTTTATAGACTATACATCGTCTATTTTTCATGCAAAAAATTAAATGGACTGGCTATATATACAAAATTTAATGGACTATACATCGTCCATTTTTAAAATTTTTATAAAAAATCAAATTGACTATAATTCGTCCATTTCGTATGTAAAAACTTAAGTGGACTATATACGTCGTCTTCTTTTCGTGCAAAGAATTTAATAAACTATACATCATCCATTTTTCATGCAAAAAGTTTTTTTATGAAAAAAATTTAATGGACTATTTATCGTCTTTTTTTCAATTTTTTATGAAAAAATTTAATCGACTATAAATCGTCCGATTCGTATGCAAACAATTTTATAGACTATAAATCGTCTATTTTTCATGCAAAAAATTAAATGGACTGGCTATATATACAAAATTTAATGGACTATACATCGTCCATTTTTAAAATTTTTATAAAAAATCAAATTGACTATAATTCGTCCATTTCGTATGTAAAAACTTAAGTGGACTATATACGTCGTCTTCTTTTCGTGCAAAGAATTTAATAAACTATACATCATCCATTTTTCATGCAAAAAGTTTTTTTATGAAAAAAATTTAATGGACTATACATCGTCTTTTTTTTCAATTTTTTATGAAAAAATTTAATCGACTATAAATCGTCCGATTCGTATGCAAACAATTTTATAGACTATAAATCGTCTATTTTTCATGCAAAAAATTAAATGGACTGGCTATATATACAAAATTTAATGGACTATACATCGTCCATTTTTAAAATTTTTATAAAAAATCAAATTGACTATAATTCGTCCATTTCGTATGTAAAAACTTAAGTGGACTATATACGTCGTCTTCTTTTCGTGCAAAGAATTTAATAAACTATACATCATCCATTTTTCATGCAAAAAGTTTTTTATGAAAAAAATTTAATGGACTATACATCGTCTTTTTTTCAATTTTTTATGAAAAAATTTAATCGACTATAAATCGTCCGATTCGTATGCAAACAATTTTATAGACTATAAATCGTCTATTTTTCATGCAAAAAATTAAATGGACTGGCTATATATACAAAATTTAATGGACTATACATCGTCCATTTTTAAAATTTTTATAAAAAATCAAATTGTCTATAATTCGTCCATTTCGTATGTAAAAACTTAAGTGGACTATATACGTCGTCTTCTTTTCGTGCAAAGAATTTAATAAACTATACATCATCCATTTTTCATGCAAAAAGTTTTTTTATGAAAAAAATTTAATGGACTATACATCGTCTTTTTTTCAATTTTTTATGAAAAATTTTAATCGACTATAAATCGTCCGATTCGTATGCAAACAATTTTATAGACTATAAATCGTCTATTTTTCATGCAAAAAATTAAATGGACTGGCTATATATACAAAATTTAATGGACTATACATCGTCCATTTTTTAAATTTTTATAAAAATCAAATTGACTATAATTCGTCCATTTCGTATGTAAAAACTTAAGTGGACTATATACGTCGTCTTCTTTTCGTGCAAAGAATTTAATAAACTATACATCTTCCATTTTTCATGCAAAAAGTTTTTTTATGAAAAAAATTTAATGGACTATACATCGTCTTTTTTTTCAATTTTTTATGAAAAAATTTAATCGACTATAAATCGTCCGATTCGTATGCAAACAATTTTATAGACTATAAATCGTCTATTTTTCATGCAAAAAATTAAATGGACTGGCTATATATACAAAATTTAATGGACTATACATCGTCCATTTTTTAAATTTTTATAAAAAATCAAATTGACTATAATTCGTCCATTTCGTATGTAAAAACTTAAGTGGACTATATACGTCGTCTTCTTTTCGTGCAAAGAATTTAATAAACTATACATCATCCATTTTTCATGCAAAAAGTTTTTTTATGAAAAAAATTTAATGGACTATACATCGTCTTTTTTTAAATTTTTTATGAAAAAATTTAATTGACTATAAATCGTCCGATTCGTATGCAAACAATTTTATAGACTATACATCGTCTATTTTTCATGCAAAAAATTAAATGGACTGGCTATATATACAAAATTTAATGGACTATACATCGTCCATTTTTAAAATTTTTATAAAAAATCAAATTGACTATAATTCGTCCATTTCGTATGTAAAAACTTAAGTGGATTATATACGTCGTCTTCTTTTCGTGCAAAGAATTTAATAAACTATACATCATCCATTTTTCATGCAAAAAGTTTTTTTATGAAAAATATTTAATGGACTATACATCGTCTTTTTTTCAATTTTTTATGAAAAAATTTAATTGACTATAAATCGTCCGATTCGTATGCAAACAATTTTATAGACTATACATCGTCTATTTTTCATGCAAAAAATTAAATGGACTGGCTATATATACAAAATTTAATGGACTATACATCGTCCATTTTTAAAATTTTTATAAAAAATCAAATTGACTATAATTCGTCCATTTCGTATGTAAAAACTTAAGTGGACTATATACGTCGTCTTCTTTTCGTGCAAAGAATTTAATAAACTATACAACATCCATTTTTCATGCAAAAAGTTTTTTTATGAAAAAATTTTAATGGTATACATCGTCTTTTTTTCAATTTTTTATGAAAAAATTTAATCGACTATAAATCGTCCGATTCGTATGAAAACAATTTTATAGACTATAAATCGTCTATTTTTCATGCAAAAAATTAAATGGACTGGCTATATATACAAAATTTAATGGACTATACATCGTCCATTTTTAAAATTTTTATAAAAAATCAAATTGACTATAATTCGTCCATTTCGTATGTAAAAACTTAAGTGGACTATATACGTCGTCTTCTTTTCGTGCAAAGAATTTAATAAACTATACATCATCCATTTTTCATGCAAAAAGTTTTTTTATGAAAAAAATTTAATGGACTATACATCGTCTTTTTTTAAATTTTTTATGAAAAAATTTAATCGACTATAAATCGTCCGATTCGTATGCAAACAATTTTATAGACTATAAATCTTCTATTTTTCATGCAAAAAATTAAATGGACTGGCTATATATACAAGATTTAATGGACTATACATCGTCCATTTTTAAAATTTTTATAAAAAATCAAATTGACTATAATTCGTCCATTCCGTATGTAAAACTTAAGTGGACTATATACGTCGTCTTCTTTTCGTGCAAAGAATTTAATAAACTATACATCATCCATTTTTCATGCAAAAAGTTTTTTTATGAAAAAAATTTAATGGACTATACATCGTCTTTTTTTCAATTTTTTATGAAAAAATTTAATCGACTATAAATCGTCCGATTCGTATGCAAACAATTTTATAGACTATACATCGTCTATTTTTCATGCAAAAAATTAAATGGACTGGCTATATATACAAAATTTAATAGACTATACATCGTCCATTTTTAAAATTTTTATAAAAAATCAAATTGACTATAATTCGTCCATTTCGTATGTAAAAACTTAAGTGGACTATATACGTCGTCTTCTTTTCGTGCAAAGAATTTAATAAACTATACATCATCCATTTTTCATGCAAAAAGTTTTTTTATGAAAAAAATTTAATGGACTATACATCGTCTTTTTTCAATTTTTTATGAAAAATTTTAATCGACTATAAATCGTCCGATTCGTATGCAAACAATTTTATAGACTATAAATCGTCTATTTTTCATGCAAAAAATTAAATGGACTGGCTATATATACAAAATTTAATGGACTATACATCGTCCATTTTTAAAATTTTTATAAAAAATCAAATTGACTATAATTCTACGTCGTCTTCTTTTCGTGCAAAGAATTTAATAAACTATACATCATCCATTTTTCATGCAAAAAGTTTTTTTATGAAAAAAATTTAATGGACTATACATCGTCTTTTTTTCAATTTTTTATGAAAAAATTTAATCGACTATAAATCGTCCGATTCGTATGCAAACAATTTTATAGACTATACATCGTCTATTTTTCATGCAAAAAATTAAATGGACTGGCTATATATACATAATTTAATGGACTATTCATCGTCCATTTTTTAAATTTTTATAAAAAATCAAATTGACTATAATTCGTCCATTTTGTATGTAAAAACTTAAGTGGACTATATACGTCGTCTTCTTTTCGTGCAAAGAATTTTATAAACTATACATCATCCATTTTTCATGCAAAAAGTTTTTTTATGAAAAAAATTTAATGGACTATACATCGTCTTTTTTTCAATTTTTTATGAAAAAATTTAATCGACTATAAATCGTCCGATTCGTATGCAAACAATTTTATAGACTATAAATCTTCTATTTTTCATGCAAAAAATTAAATGGACTGGCTATATATACAAGATTTAATGGACTATACATCGTCCATTTTTAAAATTTTTATAAAAAATCAAATTGACTATAATTCGTCCATTTCGTATGTAAAAACTTAAGTGGACTATATACGTCGTCTTCTTTTCGTGCAAAGAATTTAATAAATTATACATCATCCATTTTTCATGCAAAAAGTTTTTTTATGAAAAAATTTTAATGGACTATATATACATCGTCTTTTTTTCAATTTTTTATGAAAAAATTTAATCGACTATAAATCGTCCGATTCGTATGCAAACAATTTTATAGACTATACATCGTCTATTTTTCATGCAAAAAATTAAATGGACTGGCTATATATACAAAATTTAATGGACTATACATCGTCCATTTTTAAAATTTTTATAAAAAATCAAATTGACTATAATTCGTCCATTTCGTATGTAAAAACTTAAGTGGACTATATACGTCGTCTTCTTTTCGTGCAAAGAATTTAATAAACTATACATCATCCATTTTTCATGCAAAAAGTTTTTTTATGAAAAAAATTTAATGGACTATACATCGTCTTTTTTTAAATTTTTTATGAAAAAATTTAATTGACTATAAATCGTCCGATTCGTATGCAAACAATTTTATAGACTATACATCGTCTATTTTTCATGCAAAAAATTAAATGGACTGGCTATATATACAAAATTTAATGGACTATACATCGTCCATTTTTAAAATTTTTATAAAAAATCAAATTGACTATAATTCATCCATTTCGTATGTAAAAACTTAAGTGGATTATATACGTCGTCTTCTTTTCGTGCAAAGAATTTAATAAACTATACATCATCCATTTTTCATGCAAAAAGTTTTTTTATGAAAAAAATTTAATGGACTATACATCGTCTTTTTTTCAATTTTTTATGAAAAAATTTAATCGACTATAAATCGTCCGATTCGTATGCAAACAATTTTATAGACTATAAATCGTCTATTTTTCATGCAAAAAATTAAATGGACTGGCTATATATACAAAATTTAATGGACTATACATCGTCCATTTTTAAAATTTTTATAAAAAATCAAATTGACTATAATTCGTCCATTTCGTATGTAAAAACTTAAGTGGACTATATACGTCGTCTTCTTTTCGTGCAAAGAATTTAATAAACTATACATCATCCATTTTTCATGCAAAAAGTTTTTTTATGAAAAAAATTTAATGGACTATACATCGTCTTGTTTTCAATTTTTTATGAAAAAATTTAATCGACTATAAATCGTCCGATTCGTATGCAAACAATTTTATAGACTATACATCGTCTATTTTTCATGCAAAAAATTAAATGGACTGGCTATATATACAAAATTTAATGGACTATACATCGTCCATTTTTAAAATTTTTATAAAAAATCAAATTGACTATAATTCGTCCATTTCGTATGTAAAAACTTAAGTGGACTATATACGTCGTCTTCTTTTCGTGCAAAGAATTTAATAAACTATACATCATCCATTTTTCATGCAAAAAGTTTTTTTATGAAAAAAATTTAATGGACTATACATCGTCTTTTTTTAAATTTTTTATGAAAAAATTTAATTGACTATAAATCGTCCGATTCGTATGCAAACAATTTTATAGACTATACATCGTCTATTTTTCATGCAAAAAATTAAATGGACTGGCTATATATACAAAATTTAATGGACTATACATCGTCCATTTTTAAAATTTTTATAAAAAATCAAATTGACTATAATTCATCCATTTCGTATGTAAAAACTTAAGTGGATTATATACGTCGTCTTCTTTTCGTGCAAAGAATTTAATAAACTATACATCATCCATTTTTCATGCAAAAAGTTTTTTTATGAAAAAAATTTAATGGACTATACATCGTCTTTTTTTCAATTTTTTATGAAAAAATTTAATCGACTATAAATCGTCCGATTCGTATGCAAACAATTTTATAGACTATAAATCGTCTATTTTTCATGCAAAAAATTAAATGGACTGGCTATATATACAAAATTTAATGGACTATACATCGTCCATTTTTAAAATTTTTATAAAAAATCAAATTGACTATAATTCGTCCATTTCGTATGTAAAAACTTAAGTGGACTATATACGTCGTCTTCTTTTCGTGCAAAGAATTTAATAAACTATACATCATCCATTTTTCATGCAAAAAGTTTTTTTATGAAAAAAATTTAATGGACTATACATCGTCTTGTTTTCAATTTTTTATGAAAAAATTTAATCGACTATAAATCGTCCGATTCGTATGCAAACAATTTTATAGACTATACATCGTCTATTTTTCATGCAAAAAATTAAATGGACTGGCTATATATACAAAATTTAATGGACTATACATCGTCCATTTTTAAAATTTTTATAAAAAATCAAATTGACTATAATTCGTCCATTTCGTATGTAAAAACTTAAGTGGACTATATACGTCGTCTTCTTTTCGTGCAAAGAATTTAATAAACTATACATCATCCATTTTTCATGCAAAAAGTTTTTTTATGAAAAAAATTTAATGGACTATTTATCGTCTTTTTTTCAATTTTTTATGAAAAAATTTAATCGACTATAAATCGTCCGATTCGTATGCAAACAATTTTATAGACTATAAATCGTCTATTTTTCATGCAAAAAATTAAATGGACTGGCTATATATACAAAATTTAATGGACTATACATCGTCCATTTTTAAAATTTTTATAAAAAATCAAATTGACTATAATTCGTCCATTTCGTATGTAAAAACTTAAGTGGACTATATACGTCGTCTTCTTTTCGTGCAAAGAATTTAATAAACTATACATCATCCATTTTTCATGCAAAAAGTTTTTTTATGAAAAAAATTTAATGGACTATACATCGTCTTTTTTTTAAATTTTTTATGAAAAAATTTAATCGACTATAAATCGTCCGATTCGTATGCAAACAATTTTATAGACTATAAATCGTCTATTTTTCATGCAAAAAATTAAATGGACTGGCTATATATACAAAATTTAATGGACTATACATCGTCCATTTTTAAAATTTTTATAAAAAATCAAATTGACTATAATTCGTCCATTTCGTATGTAAAAACTTAAGTGGACTATATACGTCGTCTTCTTTTCGTGCAAAGAATTTAATAAACTATACATCATCCATTTTTCATGCAAAAAGTTTTTTTATGAAAAAAATTTAATGGACTATACATCGTCTTTTTTTCAATTTTTTATGAAAAAATTTAATCGACTATAAATCGTCCGATTCGTATGCAAACAATTTTATAGACTATAAATCGTCTATTTTTCATGCAAAAAATTAAATGGACTGGCTATATATACAAAATTTAATGGACTATACATCGTCCATTTTTAAAATTTTTATAAAAAATCAAATTGTCTATAATTCGTCCATTTCGTATGTAAAAACTTAAGTGGACTATATACGTCGTCTTCTTTTCGTGCAAAGAATTTAATAAACTATACATCATCCATTTTTCATGCAAAAAGTTTTTTTATGAAAAAAATTTAATGGACTATACATCGTCTTTTTTTCAATTTTTTATGAAAAATTTTAATCGACTATAAATCGTCCGATTCGTATGCAAACAATTTTATAGACTATAAATCGTCTATTTTTCATGCAAAAAATTAAATGGACTGGCTATATATACAAAATTTAATGGACTATACATCGTCCATTTTTTAAATTTTTATAAAAATCAAATTGACTATAATTCGTCCATTTCGTATGTAAAAACTTAAGTGGACTATATACGTCGTCTTCTTTTCGTGCAAAGAATTTAATAAACTATACATCTTCCATTTTTCATGCAAAAAGTTTTTTTATGAAAAAAATTTAATGGACTATACATCGTCTTTTTTTTCAATTTTTTATGAAAAAATTTAATCGACTATAAATCGTCCGATTCGTATGCAAACAATTTTATAGACTATAAATCGTCTATTTTTCATGCAAAAAATTAAATGGACTGGCTATATATACAAAATTTAATGGACTATACATCGTCCATTTTTTAAATTTTTATAAAAAATCAAATTGACTATAATTCGTCCATTTCGTATGTAAAAACTTAAGTGGACTATATACGTCGTCTTCTTTTCGTGCAAAGAATTTAATAAACTATACATCATCCATTTTTCATGCAAAAAGTTTTTTTATGAAAAAAATTTAATGGACTATACATCGTCTTTTTTTAAATTTTTTATGAAAAAATTTAATTGACTATAAATCGTCCGATTCGTATGCAAACAATTTTATAGACTATACATCGTCTATTTTTCATGCAAAAAATTAAATGGACTGGCTATATATACAAAATTTAATGGACTATACATCGTCCATTTTTAAAATTTTTATAAAAAATCAAATTGACTATAATTCGTCCATTTCGTATGTAAAAACTTAAGTGGACTATATACGTCGTCTTCTTTTCGTGCAAAGAATTTAATAAACTATACAACATCCATTTTTCATGCAAAAAGTTTTTTTATGAAAAAATTTTAATGGTATACATCGTCTTTTTTTCAATTTTTTATGAAAAAATTTAATCGACTATAAATCGTCCGATTCGTATGAAAACAATTTTATAGACTATAAATCGTCTATTTTTCATGCAAAAAATTAAATGGACTGGCTATATATACAAAATTTAATGGACTATACATCGTCCATTTTTAAAATTTTTATAAAAAATCAAATTGACTATAATTCGTCCATTTCGTATGTAAAAACTTAAGTGGACTATATACGTCGTCTTCTTTTCGTGCAAAGAATTTAATAAACTATACATCATCCATTTTTCATGCAAAAAGTTTTTTTATGAAAAAAATTTAATGGACTATACATCGTCTTTTTTTAAATTTTTTATGAAAAAATTTAATCGACTATAAATCGTCCGATTCGTATGCAAACAATTTTATAGACTATAAATCTTCTATTTTTCATGCAAAAAATTAAATGGACTGGCTATATATACAAGATTTAATGGACTATACATCGTCCATTTTTAAAATTTTTATAAAAAATCAAATTGACTATAATTCGTCCATTCCGTATGTAAAACTTAAGTGGACTATATACGTCGTCTTCTTTTCGTGCAAAGAATTTAATAAACTATACATCATCCATTTTTCATGCAAAAAGTTTTTTTATGAAAAAAATTTAATGGACTATACATCGTCTTTTTTTCAATTTTTTATGAAAAAATTTAATCGACTATAAATCGTCCGATTCGTATGCAAACAATTTTATAGACTATACATCGTCTATTTTTCATGCAAAAAATTAAATGGACTGGCTATATATACAAAATTTAATAGACTATACATCGTCCATTTTTAAAATTTTTATAAAAAATCAAATTGACTATAATTCGTCCATTTCGTATGTAAAAACTTAAGTGGACTATATACGTCGTCTTCTTTTCGTGCAAAGAATTTAATAAACTATACATCATCCATTTTTCATGCAAAAAGTTTTTTTATGAAAAAAATTTAATGGACTATACATCGTCTTTTTTCAATTTTTTATGAAAAATTTTAATCGACTATAAATCGTCCGATTCGTATGCAAACAATTTTATAGACTATAAATCGTCTATTTTTCATGCAAAAAATTAAATGGACTGGCTATATATACAAAATTTAATGGACTATACATCGTCCATTTTTAAAATTTTTATAAAAAATCAAATTGACTATAATTCTACGTCGTCTTCTTTTCGTGCAAAGAATTTAATAAACTATACATCATCCATTTTTCATGCAAAAAGTTTTTTTATGAAAAAAATTTAATGGACTATACATCGTCTTTTTTTCAATTTTTTATGAAAAAATTTAATCGACTATAAATCGTCCGATTCGTATGCAAACAATTTTATAGACTATACATCGTCTATTTTTCATGCAAAAAATTAAATGGACTGGCTATATATACATAATTTAATGGACTATTCATCGTCCATTTTTTAAATTTTTATAAAAAATCAAATTGACTATAATTCGTCCATTTTGTATGTAAAAACTTAAGTGGACTATATACGTCGTCTTCTTTTCGTGCAAAGAATTTTATAAACTATACATCATCCATTTTTCATGCAAAAAGTTTTTTTATGAAAAAAATTTAATGGACTATACATCGTCTTTTTTTCAATTTTTTATGAAAAAATTTAATCGACTATAAATCGTCCGATTCGTATGCAAACAATTTTATAGACTATAAATCTTCTATTTTTCATGCAAAAAATTAAATGGACTGGCTATATATACAAGATTTAATGGACTATACATCGTCCATTTTTAAAATTTTTATAAAAAATCAAATTGACTATAATTCGTCCATTCCGTATGTAAAACTTAAGTGGACTATATACGTCGTCTTCTTTTCGTGCAAAGAATTTAATAAACTATACATCATCCATTTTTCATGCAAAAAGTTTTTTTATGAAAAAAATTTAATGGACTACACTACTATACATCGTCTTTTTTTCAATTTTTTATGAAAAATTTTAATCGACTATAAATCGTCCGATTCGTATGCAAACAATTTTATAGACTATAAATCGTCTATTTTTCATGCAAAAAATTAAATGGACTGGCTATATATACAAAATTTAATGGACTATACATCGTCCATTTTTAAAATTTTTATAAAAATCAAATTGACTATAATTCGTCCATTTCGTATGTAAAAACTTAAGTGGACTATATACGTCGTCTTCTTTTCGTGCAAAGAATTTAGTAAACTATACATCATCCATTTTTCATGCAAAAAGTTTTTTTATGAAAAAAATTTAATGGACTATACATCGTCTTTTTTTCAATTTTTTATGAAAAAATTTAATCGACTATATATCGTCCGATTCGTATGCAAACAATTTTATAGACTATACATCGTCAATTTTTCATGCAAAAAATTAAATGGACTGGCTATATATACAAAATTTAATGGACTATACATCGTCCATTTTTAAAATTTTTATAAAAAATCAAATTGACTATAATTCGTCCATTTCGTATGTAAAAACTTAAGTGGACTATATACGTCGTCTTCTTTTCGTGCAAAGAATTTAATAAACTATACATCATCCATTTTTCATGCAAAAAGTTTTTTTATGAAAAAAATTTAATGGACTACACTACTATACATCGTCTTTTTTTCAATTTTTTATGAAAAATTTTAATCGACTATAAATCGTCCGATTCGTATGCAAACAATTTTATAGACTATAAATCGTCTATTTTTCATGCAAAAAATTAAATGGACTGGCTATATATACAAAATTTAATGGACTATACATCGTCCATTTTTAAAATTTTTATAAAAATCAAATTGACTATAATTCGTCCATTTCGTATGTAAAAACTTAAGTGGACTATATACGTCGTCTTCTTTTCGTGCAAAGAATTTAGTAAACTATACATCATCCATTTTTCATGCAAAAAGTTTTTTTATGAAAAAAATTTAATGGACTATACATCGTCTTTTTTTCAATTTTTTATGAAAAAATTTAATCGACTATATATCGTCCGATTCGTATGCAAACAATTTTATAGACTATACATCGTCAATTTTTCATGCAAAAAATTAAATGGACTGGCTATATATACAAAATTTAATGGACTATACATCGTCCATTTTTAAAATTTTTATAAAAAATCAAATTGACTATAATTCGTCCATTTCGTATGTAAAAACTTAAGTGGACTATATACGTCGTCTTCTTTTCGTGCAAAGAATTTAATAAACTATACATCATCCATTTTTCATGCAAAAAGTTTTTTTATGAAAAAAATTTAATGGACTACACTACTATACATCGTCTTTTTTTCAATTTTTTATGAAAAATTTTAATCGACTATAAATCGTCCGATTCGTATGCAAACAATTTTATAGACTATAAATCGTCTATTTTTCATGCAAAAAATTAAATGGACTGGCTATATATACAAAATTTAATGGACTATACATCGTCCATTTTTAAAATTTTTATAAAAATCAAATTGACTATAATTCGTCCATTTCGTATGTAAAAACTTAAGTGGACTATATACGTCGTCTTCTTTTCGTGCAAAGAATTTAGTAAACTATACATCATCCATTTTTCATGCAAAAAGTTTTTTTATGAAAAAAATTTAATGGACTATACATCGTCTTTTTTTCAATTTTTTATGAAAAAATTTAATCGACTATATATCGTCCGATTCGTATGCAAACAATTTTATAGACTATACATCGTCAATTTTTCATGCAAAAAATTAAATGGACTGGCTATATATACAAAATTTAATGGACTATACATCGTCCATTTTTAAAATTTTTATAAAAAATCAAATTGACTATAATTCTACGTCGTCTTCTTTTCGTGCAAAGAATTTAATAAACTATACATCATCCATTTTTCATGCAAAAAGTTTTTTTATGAAAAAAATTTAATGGACTATACATCGTCTTTTTTTCAATTTTTTATGAAAAAATTTAATCGACTATAAATCGTCCGATTCGTATGCAAACAATTTTATAGACTATACATCGTCTATTTTTCATGCAAAAAATTAAATGGACTGGCTATATATACAAAATTTAATGGACTATACATCGTCCATTTTTAAAATTTTTATAAAAAATCAAATTGACTATAATTCGTCCATTTCGTATGTAAAAACTTAAGTGGACTATATACGTCGTCTTCTTTTCGTGCAAAGAATTTAATAAACTATACATCATCCATTTTTCATGCAAAAAGTTTTTTTATGAAAAAAATTTAATGGACTATACATCGTCTTTTTTTCAATTTTTTATGAAAAATTTTAATCGACTATAAATCGTCCGATTCGTATGCAAACAATTTTATAGACTATAAATCGTCTATTTTTCATGCAAAAAATTAAATGGACTGGCTATATATACAAAATTTAATGGACTATACATCGTCCATTTTTAAAATTTTTATAAAAATCAAATTGACTATAATTCGTCCATTTCGTATGTAAAAACTTAAGTGGACTATATACGTCGTCTTCTTTTCGTGCAAAGAATTTAGTAAACTATACATCATCCATTTTTCATGCAAAAAGTTTTTTTATGAAAAAAATTTAATGGACTATACATCGTCTTTTTTTCAATTTTTTATGAAAAAATTTAATCGACTATATATCGTCCGATTCGTATGCAAACAATTTTATAGACTATACATCGTCAATTTTTCATGCAAAAAATTAAATGGACTGGCTATATATACAAAATTTAATGGACTATACATCGTCCATTTTTAAAATTTTTATAAAAAATCAAATTGACTATAATTCTACGTCGTCTTCTTTTCGTGCAAAGAATTTAATAAACTATACATCATCCATTTTTCATGCAAAAAGTTTTTTTATGAAAAAAATTTAATGGACTATACATCGTCTTTTTTTCAATTTTTTATGAAAAAATTTAATCGACTATAAATCGTCCGATTCGTATGCAAACAATTTTATAGACTATACATCGTCTATTTTTCATGCAAAAAATTAAATGGACTGGCTATATATACAAAATTTAATGGACTATACATCGTCCATTTTTAAAATTTTTATAAAAAATCAAATTGACTATAATTCGTCCATTTCGTATGTAAAAACTTAAGTGGACTATATACGTCGTCTTCTTTTCGTGCAAAGAATTTAATAAACTATACATCATCCATTTTTCATGCAAAAAGTTTTTTTATGAAAAAAATTTAATGGACTATACATCGTCTTTTTTTCAATTTTTTATGAAAAATTTTAATCGACTATAAATCGTCCGATTCGTATGCAAACAATTTTATAGACTATAAATCGTCTATTTTTCATGCAAAAAATTAAATGGACTGGCTATATATACAAAATTTAATGGACTATACATCGTCCATTTTTAAAATTTTTATAAAAATCAAATTGACTATAATTCGTCCATTTCGTATGTAAAAACTTAAGTGGACTATATACGTCGTCTTCTTTTCGTGCAAAGAATTTAGTAAACTATACATCATCCATTTTTCATGCAAAAAGTTTTTTTATGAAAAAAATTTAATGGACTATACATCGTCTTTTTTTCAATTTTTTATGAAAAAATTTAATCGACTATATATCGTCCGATTCGTATGCAAACAATTTTATAGACTATACATCGTCTATTTTTCATGCAAAAAATTAAATGGACTGGCTATATATACAAAATTTAATGGACTATACATCGTCCATTTTTAAAATTTTTATAAAAAATCAAATTCACTATAATTCTACGTCGTCTTCTTTTCGTGCAAAGAATTTAGTAAACTATACATCATCCATTTTTCATGCAAAAAGTTTTTTTATGAAAAAAATTTAATGGACTATACATCGTCTTTTTTTAAATTTTTTATGAAAAAATTTAATCCACTATAAATCGTCCGATTCGTATGCAAACAATTTTATAGACTATACATCGTCTATTTTTCATGCAAAAAATTAAATGGACTGGCTATATATACAAAATTTAATGGACTATACATCGTCCATTTTTAAAATTTTTATAAAAATCAAATTGACTATAATTCGTCCATTTCGTATGTAAAAACTTAAGTGGACTATATACGTCGTCTTCTTTTCGTGCAAAGAATTTAGTAAACTATACATCATCCATTTTTCATGCAAAAAGTTTTTTTATGAAAAAAATTTAATGGACTATACATCGTCTTTTTTTCAATTTTTTATGAAAAAATTTAATCGACTATATATCGTCCGATTCGTATGCAAACAATTTTATAGACTATACATCGTCAATTTTTCATGCAAAAAATTAAATGGACTGGCTATATATACAAAATTTAATGGACTATACATCGTCCATTTTTAAAATTTTTATAAAAAATCAAATTGACTATAATTCGTCCATTTCGTATGTAAAAACTTAAGTGGACTATATACGTCGTCTTCTTTTCGTGCAAAGAATTTTATAAACTATACATTATCCATTTTTCATGCAAAAAGTTTTTTTTATGAAAAAAATTTAATGGACTGGCTATATGTACAAAATTTGATGGACTATACATCGTCCATTTTAAAATTTTTATAAAAAATCAAATTGACTTTAATTCGTCCATTTCGTATGTAAAAACTTAAGTGGACTATATACGTCGTCTTCTTTTCGTGCAAAGAATTTAATAAACTATACATCATCCATTTTTCATGCAAAAAGTTTTTTTATGAAAAAAATTTAATGGACTATACATCGTCTTTTTTTCAATTTTTTATGAAAAAATTTAATCGACTATAAATCGTCCGATTCGTATGCAAACAATTTTATAGACTATAAATCGTCTATTTTTCATGCAAAAAATTAAATGGACTGGCTATATATACAAAATTTAATGGACTATACATCGTCCATTTTTAAAATTTTTATAAAAAATCAAATTGACTATAATTCGTCCATTTCGTATGTAAAAACTTAAGTGGACTATATACGTCGTCTTCTTTTCGTGCAAAGAATTTAATAAACTATACATCATCCATTTTTCATGCAAAAAGTTTTTTTATGAAAAAAATTTAATGGACTATACATCGTCTTTTTTTCAATTTTTTATGAAAAAATTTAATCCACTATAAATCGTCCGATTCGTATGCAAACAATTTTATAGACTATACATCGTCTATTTTTCATGCAAAAAATTAAATGGACTGGCTATATATACAAAATTTAATGGACTATACATCGTCCATTTTTAAAATTTTTATAAAAAATCAAATTGACTATAATTCGTCCATTTCGTATGTAAAAACTTAAGTGGACTATATACGTCGTCTTCTTTTCGTGCAAAGAATTTTATAAACTATACATTATCCATTTTTCATGCAAAAAGTTTTTTTTATGAAAAAAATTTAATGGACTGGCTATATGTACAAAATTTGATGGACTATACATCGTCCATTTTAAAATTTTTATAAAAAATCAAATTGACTTTAATTCGTCCATTTCGTATGTAAAAACTTAAGTGGACTATATACGTCGTCTTCTTTTCGTGCAAAGAATTTAATAAACTATACATCATCCATTTTTCATGCAAAAAGTTTTTTTATGAAAAAAATTTAATGGACTATACATCGTCTTTTTTTCAATTTTTTATGAAAAAATTTAATCGACTATAAATCGTCCGATTCGTATGCAAACAATTTTATAGACTATAAATCGTCTATTTTTCATGCAAAAAATTAAATGGACTGGCTATATATACAAAATTTAATGGACTATACATCGTCCATTTTTAAACTTTTTATACAAAAATTAAATTGACTATAATTCTACGTCGTCTTCTTTTCGTGCAAAGAATTTAATAAACTATACATCATCCATTTTTCATGCAAAAAGTTTTTTTATGAAAAAAATTTAATGGACTATACATCGTCTTTTTTTCAATTTTTTATGAAAAAATTTAATCCACTATAAATCGTCCGATTCGTATGCAAACAATTTTATAGACTATACATCGTCTATTTTTCATGCAAAAAATTAAATGGACTGGCTATATATACAAAATTTAATGGACTATACATCGTCCATTTTTAAAATTTTTATAAAAAATCAAATTGACTATAATTCGTCCATTTCGTATGTAAAAACTTAAGTGGACTATATACGTCGTCTTCTTTTCGTGCAAAGAATTTAATAAACTATACATTATCCATTTTTCATGCAAAAAGTTTTTTTTATGAAAAAAATTTAATGGACTGGCTATATGTACAAAATTTGATGGACTATACATCGTCCATTTTAAAATTTTTATAAAAAATCAAATTGACTTTAATTCGTCCATTTCGTATGTAAAAACTTAAGTGGACTATATACGTCGTCTTCTTTTCGTGCAAAGAATTTAATAAACTATACATCATCCATTTTTCATGCAAAAAGTTTTTTTATGAAAAAAATTTAATGGACTATACATCGTCTTTTTTTCAATTTTTTATGAAAAAATTTAATCGACTATAAATCGTCCGATTCGTATGCAAACAATTTTATAGACTATAAATCGTCTATTTTTCATGCAAAAAATTAAATGGACTGGCTATATATACAAAATTTAATGGACTATACATCGTCCATTTTTAAACTTTTTATACAAAAATTAAATTGACTATAATTCTACGTCGTCTTCTTTTCGTGCAAAGAATTTAATAAACTATACATCATCCATTTTTCATGCAAAAAGTTTTTTTATGAAAAAAATTTAATGGACTATACATCGTCTTTTTTTCAATTTTTTATGAAAAAATTTAATCCACTATAAATCGTCCGATTCGTATGCAAACAATTTTATAGACTATACATCGTCTATTTTTCATGCAAAAAATTAAATGGACTGGCTATATATACAAAATTTAATGGACTATACATCGTCCATTTTTAAAATTTTTATAAAAAATCAAATTGACTATAATTCGTCCATTTCGTATGTAAAAACTTAAGTGGACTATATACGTCGTCTTCTTTTCGTGCAAAGAATTTAATAAACTATACATCATCCATTTTTCATGCAAAAAGTTTTTTTATGAAAAAAATTTAATGGACTATACATCATCTTTTTTTCAATTTTTTATGAAAAAATTTAATCGACTATAAATCGTCCGATTCGTATGCAAACAATTTTATAGACTATAAATCGTCTATTTTTCATGCAAAAAGTTAAATGGACTGGCTATATATACAAAATTTAATGGACTATACATCGTCCATTTTTAAAATTTTTATAAAAAATCAAATTGACTATAATTCGTCCATTTCGTATGTAAAAACTTAAGTGGACTATATACGTCGTCTTCTTTTCGTGCAAAGAATTTAATAAACTATACATCATCCATTTTTCATGCAAAAAGTTTTTTTATGAAAAAAATTTAATGGACTATACATCGTCTTTTTTTCAATTTTTTATGAAAAAATTTAATCGACTATAAATCGTCCGATTCGTATGCAAACAATTTTATAGACTATAAATCGTCTATTTTTCATGCAAAAAATTAAATGGACTGGCTATATATACAAAATTTAATGGACTATACATCGTCCATTTTTAAAATTTTTATAAAAAATCAAATTGACTACAATTCGTCCATTTCGTATGTAAAAACTTAAGTGGACTATATACGTCGTCTTCTTTTCGTGCAAAGAATTTAATAAACTATACATCATCCATTTTTCATGCAAAAAGTTTTTTTATGAAAAAAATTTAATGGACTATACATCGTCTTTTTTTAAATTTTTTATGAAAAAATTTAATTGACTATAAATCGTCCGATTCGTATGCAAACAATTTTATAGACTATACATCGTCTATTTTTCATGCAAAAAATTAAATGGACTGGCTATATATACAAAATTTAATGGACTATACATCGTCCATTTTTAAAATTTTTATAAAAAATCAAATTGACTATAATTCGTCCATTTCGTATGTAAAAACTTAAGTGGACTATATACGTCGTCTTCTTTTCGTGCAAAGAATTTAATAAACTATACATCATCCATTTTTCATGCAAAAAGTTTTTTTATGAAAAAAATTTAATGGACTATACATCGTCTTTTTTTCAATTTTTTATGAAAAAATTTAATCCACTATAAATCGTCCGATTCGTATGCAAACAATTTTATAGACTATACATCGTCTATTTTTCATGCAAAAAATTAAATGGACTGGCTATATATACAAAATTTAATGGACTATACATCGTCCATTTTTAAAATTTTTATAAAAAATCAAATTGACTATAATTCGTCCATTTCGTATGTAAAAACTTAAGTGGACTATATACGTCGTCTTCTTTTCGTGCAAAGAATTTAATAAACTATACATCATCCATTTTTCAAGCAAAAAGTTTTTTTATGAAAAAAATTTAATGGACTATACATCGTCTTTTTTTCAATTTTTTATGAAAAAATTTAATCGACTATAAATCGTCCGATTCGTATGCAAACAATTTTATAGACTATAAATTGTCTATTTTTCATGCAAAAAATTAAATGGACTGGCTATATATACAAAATTTAATGGACTATACATCGTCCATTTTTAAAATTTTTATAAAAAATCAAATTGACTATAATTCGTCCATTTCGTATGTAAAAACTTAAGTGGACTATATACGTTGTCTTCTTTTCGTGCAAAGAATTTAATAAACTATACATCATCCATTTTTCATGCAAAAAGTTTTTTTATGAAAAAAATTTAATGGACTATACATCGTCTTTTTTTCAATTTTTTATGAAAAAATTTAATCCACTATAAATCGTCCGATTCGTATGCAAACAATTTTATAGACTATACATCGTCTGTTTTTCATGCAAAAAATTAAATGGACTGGCTATATATACAAAATTTAATGGACTATACATCGTCCATTTTTAAAATTTTTATAAAAAATCAAATTGACTATAATTCGTCCATTTCGTATGTAAAAACTTAAGTGGACTATATACGTCGTCTTCTTTTCGTGCAAAGAATTTAATAAACTATACATCATCCATTTTTCATGCAAAAAGTTTTTTTATGAAAAAAATTTAATGGACTATACATCGTCTTTTTTTCAATTTTTTACGAAAAAATTTAATCGACTATAAATCGTCCGATTCGTATGCAAACAATTTTATAGACTATAAATTGTCTATTTTTCATGCAAAAAATTAAATGGACTGGCTATATATACAAAATTTAATGGACTATACATCGTCCATTTTTAAAATTTTTATCAAAAATCAAATTGACTATAATTCGTCCATTTCGTATGTAAAAACTTAAGTGGACTATATACGTCGTCTTCTTTTCGTGCAAAGAATTTAATAAACTATACATCATCCATTTTTCATGCAAAAAGTTTTTTTATGAAAAAAATTTAATGGACTATACATCGTCTTTTTTTCAATTTTTTATGAAAAAATTTAATCGACTATAAATCGTCCGATTCGTATGCCAACAATTTTATAGACTATAAATCGTCTATTTTTCATGCAAAAAATTAAATGGACTGGCTATATATACAAAATTTAATGGACTATACATCGTCCATTTTTAAAATTTTTATAAAAAATCAAATTGACTACAATTCGTCCATTTCGTATGTAAAAACTTAAGTGGACTATATACGTCGTCTTCTTTTCGTGCAAAGAATTTAATAAACTATACATCATCCATTTTTCATGCAAAAAGTTTTTTTATGAAAAAAATTTAATGGACTATACATCGTCTTTTTTTCAATTTTTTATGAAAAAATTTAATCGACTATAAATCGTCCGATTCGTATGCAAAAAATTTTATAGACTATACATCGTCTATTTTTCATGCAAAAAATTAAATGGACTGGCTATATATACAAAATTTAATGGACTATTCATCGTCCATTTTTAAAATTTTTATAAAAAATCAAATTGACTATAATTCGTCCATTTCGTATGTAAAAACTTAAGTGGACTATATACGTCGTCTTCTTTTCGTGCAAAGAATTTAATAAACTATACATCATCCATTTTTCATGCAAAAAGTTTTTTTATGAAAAAAATTTAATGGACTATACATCGTCTTTTTTTCAATTTTTTATGAAAAAATTTAATCGACTATAAATCGTCCGATTCGTATGCAAACAATTTTATAGACTATACATCGTCTATTTTTCATGCAAAAAATTAAGTGGACTGGCTATATATACAAAATTTAATGGACTATACATCGTCCATTTTTAAAATTTTTATAAAAAATCAAATTGACTATAATTCGTCCATTTCGTATGTAAAAACTTAAGTGGACTATATACGTCGTCTTCTTTTCGTGCAAAGAATTTAATAAACTATACATCATCCATTTTTCATGTAAAAAGTTTTTTTATGAAAAAAATTTAATGGACTATACATCGTCTTTTTTTCAATTTTTTATGAAAAAATTTAATCGACTATAAATCGTCCGATTCGTATGCAAACAATTTTATAGACTATACATCGTCTATTTTTCATGCAAAAAATTAAATGGACTGGCTATATATACAAAATTTAATGGACTATACATCGTCCATTTTTAAAATTTTTATAAAAAATCAAATTGACTATAATTCGTCCATTTTGTATGTAAAAACTTAAGTGGACTATATACGTCGTCTTCTTTTCGTGCAAAGAATTTAATAAACTATACATCATCCATTTTTCATGCAAAAAGGTTTTTTATGAAAAAAATTTAATGGACTATACATCGTCTTTTTTTAAATTTTTTATGAAAAAATTTAATTGACTACAAATCGTCCGATTCGTATGCAAACAATTTTATAGACTATACATCGTCTATTTTTCATGCAAAAAATTAAGTGGACTGGCTATATATACAAAATTTAATGGACTATACATCGTCCATTTTTAAAATTTTTATAAAAAATCAAATTGACTATAATTCGTCCATTTCGTATGTAAAAACTTAAGTGGACTATATACGTCGTCTTCTTTTCGTGCAAAGAATTTAATAAACTATACATCATCCATTTTTCATGCAAAAAGTTTTTTTATGAAAAAAATTTAATGGACTATACATCGTCTTTTTTTCAATTTTTTATGAAAAAATTTAATCGACTATAAATCGTCCGATTCGTATGCAAAAAATTTTATAGACTATACATCGTCTATTTTTCATGCAAAAAATTAAATGGACTGGCTATATATACAAAATTTAATGGCTATACATCGTCCATTTTTAAAATTTTTATAAAAAATCAAATTGACTATAATTCGTCCATTTCGTATGTAAAAACTTAAGTGGACTATATACGTCGTCTTCTTTTCGTGCAAAGAATTTAATAAACTATACATCATCCATTTTTCATGCAAAAAGTTTTTTTATGAAAAAAATTTAATCGACTATACATCGTCTTTTTTAAATTTTTTATGAAAAAATTTAATTGACTATAAATCATCCGATTCGTATGCAAACAATTTTATAGACTATACATCGTCTATTTTTCATGCAAAAAATTAAATGGACTGGCTATATACAAAATTTAATGGACTATACATCGTCCATTTTTAAAATTTTTATAAAAAATCAAATTGACTATAATTCGTCCATTTCGTATGTAAAAACTTAAGTGGACTATATACGTCGTCTTCTTTTCGTGCAAAGAATTTAATAAACTATACATCATCCATTTTCATGCAAAAAGTTTTTTTATGAAAAAAATTTAATGGACTATACATCGTCTTTTTTCAATTTTTTATGAAAAAATTTAATTGACTATAAATCGTCCGATTCGTATGCAAACAATTTTATAGACTATACATCGTCTATTTTTCATGCAAAAAATTAAATGGACTGGCTATATATACAAAATTTAATGGACTATACATCGTCCATTTTTAAAATTTTTATAAAAAATCAAATTGACTATAATTCGTCCATTTTGTATGTAAAAACTTAAGTCGACTATATACGTCGTCTTCTTTTCGTGCAAAGAATTTAATAAACTATACATCATCCATTTTTCATGCAAAAAGTTTTTTTATGAAAAAAATTTAATGGACTATACATCGTCTTTTTTTAAATTTTTTATGAAAAAATTTAATTGACTACAAATCGTCCGATTCGTATGCAAACAATTTTATAGACTATACATCGTCTATTTTTCATGCAAAAAATTAAATGGACTAGCTATATATAAAAAATTTAATGGACTATACATCGTCCATTTTTAAAATTTTTATAAAAAATCAAATTGACTATAATTCGTCCATTTCGTATGTAAAAACTTAAGTGGACTATATACGTCGTCTTCTTTTCGTGCAAAGAATTTAATAAACTATACATCATCCATTTTTCATGCAAAAAGTTTTTTTATGAAAAAAATTTAATGGACATCGTCTTTTTTAAATTTTTTATGAAAAAATTTAATTGACTATAAATCATCCGATTCGTATGCAAACAATTTTATAGACTATACATCGTCTATTCTTCATGCAAAAAATTAAATGTACTGGCTATATATAAAAAATTTAATGGACTATACATCGTCCATTTTTAAAATTTTTATAAAAAATCAAATATACTATAATTCGTCCATTTCGTATGTAAAAACTTAAGTGGACTATATACGTCGTCTTCTTTTCGTGCAAAGAATTTAATAAACTATACATCATCCATTTTTCATGCAAAAAGTTTTTTATGAAAAAAATTTAATGGACTATACATCGTCTTTTCTTAAATTTTTTATAAAAAAAATTTAATTGACTATAAATCGTCCGATTCGTATGCAAACAATTTTATAGACTATACATCGTCTATTTTTCATGCAAAAAATTAAATCGACTGGCTATATATAAAAAATTTAATGGACTATACATCGTCCATTTTTAAAATTTTTATAAAAAATCAAATATACTATAATTCGTCCATTTCGTATGTAAAAACTTAAGTGGACTATATACGTCGTCTTCTTTTCGTGCAAAGAATTTAATAAACTATACATCATCCATTTTTCATGCAAAAAGTTTTTTTATGAAAAAAATTTAATGGACTATACATCGTCTTTTTTTCAATTTTTTATGAAAAAATTTAATCGACTATAAATCGTCCGATTCGTATGCAAACAATTTTATAGACTATACATCGTCTATTTTTCATGCAAAAAATTAAATGGACTGGCTATATATACAAAATTTAATGGACTATACATCGTCCATTTTTAAAATTTTTATAAAAAATCAAATTGACTATAATTCGTCCATTTCGTATGTAAAAACTTAAGTGGATTATATACGTCGTCTTCTTTTCGTGCAAAGAATTTAATAAACTATACATCATCCATTTTTCATGCAAAAAGTTTTTTTATGAAAAAAATTTAATTTTTTTTCAATTTTTTATGAAAAAATTTAATTGACTATAAATCGTCCGATTCGTATGCAAACAATTTTATAGACTATACATCGTCTATTTTTCATGCAAAAAATTAAATGGACTGGCTATATATAAAAAATTTAATGGACTATACATCGTCCATTTTTAAAATTTTTATAAAAAATCAAATATACTATAATTCGTCCATTTCGTATGTAAAAACTTAAGTGGACTATATACGTCGTCTTCTTTTCGTGCAAATAATTTAATAAACTATACATCATCCATTTTTCATGCAAAAAGTTTTTTTATGAAAAAAATTTAATGGACTATACATCGTCTTTTTTTCAATTTTTTATGAAAAAATTTAATCGACTATAAATCGTCCGATTCGTATGCAAACAATTTTATAGACTATACATCGTCTATTTTTCATGCAAAAAATTAAATGGACTGGCTATATATACAAAATTTAATGGACTATACATCGTCCATTTTTAAAATTTTTATAAAAAATCAAATTGACTATAATTCGTCCATTTCGTATATAAAACCTTAAGTGGACTATATACGACGTCTTCTTTTCGTGCAAAGAATTTAATAAACTATACATCATCCATTTTTCATGCAAAAAGTTTTTTTATGAAAAAAATTTAATGGACTATATATACATCGTCTTTTTTTAAATTTTTTATGAAAAAATTTAATTGACTATAAATCGTCCGATTCGTATGCAAACAATTTTATAGACTATACATCGTCTATTTTTCATGCAAAAAATTAAATGGACTGGCTATATATACAAAATTTAATGGACTATACATCGTCCATTTTTAAAATTTTTATAAAAAATCAAATTGACTATAATTCGTCCATTTCGTATGTAAAAACTTAAGTGGACTATATACGTCATCTTCTTTTCGTGCAAAGAATTTAATAAACTATACATTATCCATTTTTCATGCAAAAAGTTTTTTTATGAAAAAAATTTAATGGACTATACATCGTCTTTTTTTTAAATTTTTATGAAAAAATTTAATCGACTATAAATCGTCCGATTCGTATGCAAACAATTTTATAGACTATACATCGTCTATTTTTCACGCAAAAAATTAAATGGACTGGCTATGTATACAAAATTTAATGGACTATACATCGTCCATTTTTAAAATTTTTATAAAAACTCAAATTGACTATAATTCGTCCATTTCGTATGTAAAAATTTAAGTGGACTATATACGTCGTCTTCTTTTCGTGCAAAGAATTTAATAAACTATACATCATCCATTTTTCATGCAAAAAGTTTTTTTATGAAAAAAATTTAATGGACTATACATCGTCTTTTTTTAAATTTTTTATGAAAAAATTTAATTGACTATAAATCGTCCGATTCGTATGCAAACAATTTTATAGACTATAAATCGTCTATTTTTCATGCAAAAAATTAAATGGACTGGCTATATATACAAAATTTAATGGACTATACATCGTCCGTTTTTAAAATTTTTATAAAAAATCAAATTGACTATAATTCGTCCATTTCATATGTAAAAACTTAAGTGGACTATATACGTCGTCTTCTTTTCGTGCAAAGAATTTAATAAACTATACATCATCCATTTTTCATGCAAAAAGTTTTTTTATGAAAAAAATTTAATTTTTTTTCAATTTTTTATGAAAAAATTTAATTGACTATAAATCGTCCGATTCGTATGCAAACAATTTTATAGACTATACATCGTCTATTTTTCATGCAAAAAATTAAATGGACTGGCTATATATAAAAAATTTAATGGACTATACATCGTCCATTTTTAAAATTTTTATAAAAAATCAAATATACTATAATTCGTCCATTTCGTATGTAAAAACTTAAGTGGACTATATACGTCGTCTTCTTTTCGTGCAAATAATTTAATAAACTATACATCATCCATTTTTCATGCAAAAAGTTTTTTTATGAAACAAATTTAATGGACTATACATCGTCTTTTTTTCAATTTTTTATGAAAAAATTTAATCGACTATAAATCGTCCGATTCGTATGCAAACAATTTTATAGACTATACATCGTCTATTTTTCATGCAAAAAATTAAATGGACTGGCTATATATACAAAATTTAATGGACTATACATCGTCCATTTTTAAAATTTTTATAAAAAATCAAATTGACTATAATTCGTCCATTTCGTATATAAAACCTTAAGTGGACTATATACGACGTCTTCTTTTCGTGCAAAGAATTTAATAAACTATACATCATCCATTTTTCATGCAAAAAGTTTTTTTTATGAAAAAAATTTAATGGACTATGCATCGTCTTTTTTTAAATTTTTTATGAAAAAATTTAATTGACTATAAATCGTCCGATTCGTATGCAAACAATTTTATAGACTATACATCGTCTATTTTTCATGCAAAAAATTAAATGGACTGGCTATATATACAAAATTTAATGGACTATACATCGTCCATTTTTAAAATTTTTATAAAAAATCAAATTGACTATAATTCGTCCATTTCGTATGTAAAAACTTAAGTGGACTATATACGTCGTCTTCTTTTCATGCAAAGAATTTAATAAACTATACATTATCCATTTTTCATGCAAAAAGTTTTTTTATGAAAAAAATTTAATGGACTATACATCGTCTTTTTTTAAAATTTTTATGAAAAAATTTAATCGACTATAAATCGTCCGATTCGTATGCAAAAAATTTTATAGACTATACATCGTCTATTTTTCACGCAAAAAATTAAATGGACTGGCTGTGTATACAAAATTTAATGGACTATACATCGTCCATTTTTAAAATTTTTATAAAAACTCAAATTGACTATAATTCGTCCATTTCGTATGTAAAAACTTAAGTGGACTATATACGTCGTCTTCTTTTCGTGCAAAGAATTTAATAAACTATACATCATCCATTTTTCATGCAAAAAGTTTTTTTATGAAAAAAATTTAATGGACTATACATCGTCTTTTTTTAAATTTTTTATGAAAAAATTTAATTGACTATAAATCGTCCGATTCGTATGCAAACAAAACTATACATCGTCTATTTTTCATGCAAAAAATTAAATGGACTGGCTATATATACAAAATTTAATGGACTATACATCGTCCATTTTTAAAATTTTTATAAAAAATCAAATTGACTATAATTCGTCCATTTCGTATGTAAAAACTTAAGTGGACTATATACGTCGTCTTCTTTTCGTGCAAAGAATTTAATAAACTATACATCATCCATTTTTCATGCAAAAAGTTTTTTTATGAAAAAAATTTAATGGACTATACATCGTCTTTTTTTAAATTTTTTATGAAAAAATTTAATTGACAATAAATCGTCCGATTCGTATGCAAAAAAATTTTATTGACTATACATCGTCTATGTTTCATGCAAAAAATTAAATGGACTGGCTATATATACAAAATTTAATGGACTATACATCGTCCATTTTTTAAATTTTTATAAAAAATCAAATTGACTATAATTCGTCCATTTCGTATGTAAAAACTTAAGTGGACCATATACGTCGTCTTCTTTTCGTGCAAAGAATTTAGTAAACTATACATTATCCATTTTTCATGCAAAAAGTTTTTTTATGAAAAAAATTTAATGGACTATACATCGTCTTTTTTTCAATTTTTTATGAAAAAATTTAATTGACAATAAATCGTCCGATTCGTATGCAAAAAATTTTATTGACTATACATCGTCTATTTTTCATGCAAAAAATTAAATGGACTGGCTATATATACAAAATTTAATGGACTATACATCGTCCATTTTTTAAATTTTTATAAAAAATCAAATTGACTATAATTCGTCCATTTCGTATGTAAAAACTTAAGTGGACCATATACGTCGTCTTCTTTTCGTGCAAAGAATTTAATAAACTATACATTATCCATTTTTCATGCAAAAAGTTTTTTTATGAAAAAAATTTAATGGACTATACATCGTCTTTTTTTAAATTTTTTATGAAAAAATTTAATTGACAATAAATCGTCCGATTCGTATGCAAAAAATTTTATTGACTATACATCGTCTATTTTTCATGCAAAAAATTAAATGGACTGGCTATATATACAAAATTTAATGGACTATACATCGTCCATTTTTTAAATTTTTATAAAAAATCAAATTGACTATAATTCGTCCATTTCGTATGTAAAAACTTAAGTGGACCATATACGTCGTCTTCTTTTCGTACAAAGAATTTAATAAACTATACATTATCCATTTTTCATGCAAAAAGTTTTTTTATGAAAAAAATTTAATGGACTATACATCGTCTTTTTTTCAATTTTTTATGAAAAAATTTAATTGACTATAAATCGTCCGATTCGTATGCAAACAATTTTATAGACTATAAATCGTCTATTTTTCATGCAAAAAATTAAATGGACTGGCTATATATACAAAATTTAATGGACTATACATCGTCCATTTTTTAAATTTTTATAAAAAATCAAATTGACTATAATTCGTCCATTTCGTATGTAAAAACTTAAGTGGACTATATACGTCGTCTTCTTTTCGTGCAAAGAATTTAATAAACTATACATCATCCATTTTTCATGCAAAAAGTTTTTTTATGAAAAAAATTTAATGGACTATACATCGTCTTTTTTTCAATTTTTTATGAAAAAATTTAATTGACAATAAATCGTCCGATTCGTATGCAAAAAATTTTATTGACTATACATCGTCTATTTTTCATGCAAAAAATTAAATGGACTGGCTATATATACAAAATTTAATGGACTATACATCGTCCATTTTTTAAATTTTTATAAAAAAATCAAATTGACTATAATTCGTCCATTTCGTATGTAAAAACTTAAGTGGACTATATACGTCGTCTTCTTTTCATGCAAAGAATTTAATAAACTATACATCATCCATTTTTCATGCAAAAAGTTTTTTTATGAAAAAAATTTAATGGACTATACATCGTCTTTTTTTAAATTTTTTATGAAAAAATTTAATTGACAATAAATTGTCCGATTCGTATGCAAAAAATTTTATTGACTATACATCGTCTATTTTTCATGCAAAAAATTAAATGGACTGGCTATATATACAAAATTTAATGGACTATACATCGTCCATTTTTTAAATTTTTATAAAAAATCAAATTGACTATAATTCGTCCATTTCGTATGTAAAAACTTAAGTGGACCATATACGTCGTCTTCTTTTCGTGCAAAGAATTTAATAAACTATACATTATCCATTTTTCATGCAAAAAGTTTTTTTATGAAAAAAATTTAATGGACTATACATCGTCTTTTTTTCAATTTTTTATGAAAAAATTTAATTGACTATAAATCGTCCGATTCGTATGCAAACAATTTTATAGACTATAAATCGTCTATTTTTCATGCAAAAAATTAAATGGACTGGCTATATATACAAAATTTAATGGACTATACATCGTCCGTTTTTAAAATTTTTATAAAAAATCAAATTGACTATAATTCCTCCATTTCATATGTAAAAACTTAAGTGGACTATATACGTCGTCTTCTTTTCGTGCAAAGAATTTAATAAACTATACATCATTCATTTTTCATGCAAAAAGTTTTTTTATGAAAAAAATTTAATGGACTATACATCGTCTTTTTTTAAATTTTTTATGAAAAAATTTAATTGACAATAAATCGTCCGATTCGTATGCAAAAAATTTTATTGACTATACATCGTCTATTTTTCATGCAAAAAATTAAATGGACTGGCTATATATACAAAATTTAATGGACTATACATCGTCCATTTTTTAAATTTTTATAAAAAATCAAATTGACTATAATTCGTCCATTTCGTATGTAAAAACTTAAGTGGACCATATACGTCGTCTTCTTTTCGTGCAAAGAATTTAATAAACTATACATTATCCATTTTTCATGCAAAAAGTTTTTTTATGAAAAAAATTTAATGGACTATACATCGTCTTTTTTTCAATTTTTTATGAAAAAATTTAATTGACTATAAATCGTCCGATTCGTATGCAAACAATTTTATAGACTATAAATCGTCTATTTTTCATGCAAAAAATTAAATGGACTGGCTATATATACAAAATTTAATGGACTATACATCGTCCGTTTTTAAAATTTTTATAAAAAATCAAATTGACTATAATTCCTCCATTTCATATGTAAAAACTTAAGTGGACTATATACGTCGTCTTCTTTTCGTGCAAAGAATTTAATAAACTATACATCATTCATTTTTCATGCAAAAAGTTTTTTTATGAAAAAAATTTAATGGACTATACATCGTCTTTTTTTAAATTTTTTATGAAAAAATTTAATTGACAATAAATCGTCCGATTCGTATGCAAAAAATTTTATTGACTATACATCGTCTATTTTTCATGCAAAAAATTAAATGGACTGGCTATATATACAAAATTTAATGGACTATACATCGTCCATTTTTTAAATTTTTATAAAAAATCAAATTGACTATAATTCGTCCATTTCGTATGTAAAAACTTAAGTGGACCATATACGTCGTCTTCTTTTCGTGCAAAGAATTTAATAAACTATACATTATCCATTTTTCATGCAAAAAGTTTTTTTATGAAAAAAATTTAATGGACTATACATCGTCTTTTTTTCAATTTTTTATGAAAAAATTTAATTGACTATAAATCGTCCGATTCGTATGCAAACAATTTTATAGACTATAAATCGTCTATTTTTCATGCAAAAAATTAAATGGACTGGCTATATATACAAAATTTAATGGACTATACATCGTCCGTTTTTAAAATTTTTATAAAAAATCAAATTGACTATAATTCCTCCATTTCATATGTAAAAACTTAAGTGGACTATATACGTCGTCTTCTTTTCGTGCAAAGAATTTAATAAACTATACATCATTCATTTTTCATGCAAAAAGTTTTTTTATGAAAAAAATTTAATGGACTATACATCGTCTTTTTTTAAATTTTTTATGAAAAAATTTAATTGACAATAAATCGTCCGATTCGTATGCAAAAAATTTTATTGACTATACATCGTCTATTTTTCATGCAAAAAATTAAATGGACTGGCTATATATACAAAATTTAATGGACTATACATCGTCCATTTTTTAAATTTTTATAAAAAATCAAATTGACTATAATTCGTCCATTTCGTATGTAAAAACTTAAGTGGACCATATACGTCGTCTTCTTTTCGTGCAAAGAATTTAATAAACTATACATTATCCATTTTTCATGCAAAAAGTTTTTTTATGAAAAAAATTTAATGGACTATACATCGTCTTTTTTTCAATTTTTTATGAAAAAATTTAATTGACAATAAATCGTCCGATTCGTATGCAAAAAATTTTATTGACTATACATCGTCTATTTTTCATGCAAAAAATTAAATGGACTGGCTATATATACAAAATTTAATGGACTATACATCGTCCATTTTTTAAATTTTTATAAAAAATCAAATTGACTATAATTCGTCCATTTCGTATGTAAAAACTTAAGTGGACCATATACGTCGCCTTCTTTTCGTGCAAAGAATTTAATAAACTATACATTATCCATTTTTCATGCAAAAAATTTTTTTATGAAAAAAATTTAATCGTCTTTTTTTCAATTTTTTATGAAAAAATTTAATTGACTATAAATCGTCCGATTCGTATGCAAACAATTTTATAGACTATAAATCGTCTATTTTTCATGCAAAAAATTAAATGGACTGGCTATATATACAAAATTTAATGGACTATACATCGTCCGTTTTTAAAATTTTTATAAAAAATCAAATTGACTATAATTCCTCCATTTCATATGTAAAAACTTAAGTGGACTATATACGTCGTCTTCTTTTCGTGCAAAGAATTTAATAAACTATACATCATTCATTTTTCATGCAAAAAGTTTTTTTATGAAAAAAATTTAATGGACTATACATCGTCTTTTTTTAAATTTTTTATGAAAAAATTTAATTGACAATAAATCGTCCGATTCGTATGCAAAAAATTTTATTGACTATACATCGTCTATTTTTCATGCAAAAAATTAAATGGACTGGCTATATATACAAAATTTAATGGACTATACATCGTCCATTTTTTAAATTTTTATAAAAAATCAAATTGACTATAATTCGTCCATTTCGTATGTAAAAACTTAAGTGGACCATATACGTCGTCTTCTTTTCGTGCAAAGAATTTAATAAACTATACATTATCCATTTTTCATGCAAAAAGTTTTTTTATGAAAAAAATTTAATGGACTATACATCGTCTTTTTTTCAATTTTTTATGAAAAAATTTAATTGACTATAAATCGTCCGATTCGTATGCAAACAATTTTATAGACTATAAATCGTCTATTTTTCATGCAAAAAATTAAATGGACTGGCTATATATACAAAATTTAATGGACTATACATCGTCCGTTTTTAAAATTTTTATAAAAAATCAAATTGACTATAATTCCTCCATTTCATATGTAAAAACTTAAGTGGACTATATACGTCGTCTTCTTTTCGTGCAAAGAATTTAATAAACTATACATCATTCATTTTTCATGCAAAAAGTTTTTTTATGAAAAAAATTTAATGGACTATACATCGTCTTTTTTTAAATTTTTTATGAAAAAATTTAATTGACAATAAATCGTCCGATTCGTATGCAAAAAATTTTATTGACTATACATCGTCTATTTTTCATGCAAAAAATTAAATGGACTGGCTATATATACAAAATTTAATGGACTATACATCGTCCATTTTTTAAATTTTTATAAAAAATCAAATTGACTATAATTCGTCCATTTCGTATGTAAAAACTTAAGTGGACCATATACGTCGTCTTCTTTTCGTGCAAAGAATTTAATAAACTATACATTATCCATTTTTCATGCAAAAAGTTTTTTTATGAAAAAAATTTAATGGACTATACATCGTCTTTTTTTCAATTTTTTATGAAAAAATTTAATTGACTATAAATCGTCCGATTCGTATGCAAACAATTTTATAGACTATAAATCGTCTATTTTTCATGCAAAAAATTAAATGGACTGGCTATATATACAAAATTTAATGGACTATACATCGTCCGTTTTTAAAATTTTTATAAAAAATCAAATTGACTATAATTCCTCCATTTCATATGTAAAAACTTAAGTGGACTATATACGTCGTCTTCTTTTCGTGCAAAGAATTTAATAAACTATACATCATTCATTTTTCATGCAAAAAGTTTTTTTATGAAAAAAATTTAATGGACTATACATCGTCTTTTTTTAAATTTTTTATGAAAAAATTTAATTGACAATAAATCGTCCGATTCGTATGCAAAAAATTTTATTGACTATACATCGTCTATTTTTCATGCAAAAAATTAAATGGACTGGCTATATATACAAAATTTAATGGACTATACATCGTCCATTTTTTAAATTTTTATAAAAAATCAAATTGACTATAATTCGTCCATTTCGTATGTAAAAACTTAAGTGGACCATATACGTCGTCTTCTTTTCGTGCAAAGAATTTAATAAACTATACATTATCCATTTTTCATGCAAAAAGTTTTTTTATGAAAAAAATTTAATGGACTATACATCGTCTTTTTTTCAATTTTTTATGAAAAAATTTAATTGACAATAAATCGTCCGATTCGTATGCAAAAAATTTTATTGACTATACATCGTCTATTTTTCATGCAAAAAATTAAATGGACTGGCTATATATACAAAATTTAATGGACTATACATCGTCCATTTTTTAAATTTTTATAAAAAATCAAATTGACTATAATTCGTCCATTTCGTATGTAAAAACTTAAGTGGACCATATACGTCGCCTTCTTTTCGTGCAAAGAATTTAATAAACTATACATTATCCATTTTTCATGCAAAAAATTTTTTTATGAAAAAAATTTAATCGTCTTTTTTTCAATTTTTTATGAAAAAATTTAATTGACTATAAATCGTCCGATTCGTATGCAAACAATTTTATAGACTATAAATCGTCTATTTTTCATGCAAAAAATTAAATGGACTGGCTATATATACAAAATTTAATGGACTATACGTCGTCCGTTTTTAAAATTTTTATAAAAAATCAAATTGACTATAATTCCTCCATTTCATATGTAAAAACTTAAGTGGACTATATACGTCGTCTTCTTTTCGTGCAAAGAATTTAATAAACTATACATCATTCATTTTTCATGCAAAAAGTTTTTTTATGAAAAAAATTTAATGGACTATACATCGTCTTTTTTTAAATTTTTTATGAAAAAATTTAATTGACAATAAATCGTCCGATTCGTATGCAAAAAATTTTATTGACTATACATCGTCTATTTTTCATGCAAAAAATTAAATGGACTGGCTATATATACAAAATTTAATGGACTATACATCGTCCATTTTTTAAATTTTTATAAAAAATCAAATTGACTATAATTCGTCCATTTCGTATGTAAAAACTTAAGTGGACCATATACGTCGTCTTCTTTTCGTGCAAAGAATTTAATAAACTATACATTATCCATTTTTCATGCAAAAAGTTTTTTTATGAAAAAAATTTAATGGACTATACATCGTCTTTTTTTCAATTTTTTATGAAAAAATTTAATTGACTATAAATCGTCCGATTCGTATGCAAACAATTTTATAGACTATAAATCGTCAATTTTTCATGCAAAAAATTAAATGGACTGGCTATATATACAAAATTTAATGGACTATACATCGTCCATTTTTAAAATTTTTATAAAAAATCAAATTGACTATAATTCGTCCATTTCGTATGTAAAAACTTAAGTGGACCATATACGTCGTCTTCTTTTCGTGCAAAGAATTTAATAAACTATACATTATCCATTTTTCATGCAAAAAGTTTTTTTATGAAAAAATTTTAATGGACTATACATCGTCTTTTTTTCAATTTTTTATGAAAAAATTTAATTGACTATAAATCGTCCGATTCGTATGCAAACAATTTTATAGACTATAAATCGTCTATTTTTCATGCAAAAAATTAAATGGACTGGCTATATATACAAAATTTAATGGACTATACATCGTCCGTTTTTAAAATTTTTATAAAAAATCAAATTGACTATAATTCGTCCATTTCATATGTAAAAACTTAAGTGGACTATATACGTCGTCTTCTTTTCGTGCAAAGAATTTAATAAACTATACATCATCCATTTTTCATGCAAAAAGTTTTTTTATGAAAAAAATTTAATGGACTATACATCGTCTTTTTTTCAATTTTTTATGAAAAATTTTAATTGACTATAAATCGTCCGATTCGTATGCAAACAATTTTATAGACTATACGACGTTTTTTTTTCATGCAAAAAATTAAATGGACTGGCTATATATACAAAATTTAATGGACTATACATCGTCCATTTTTAAAATTTTTATAAAAACTCAAATTGACTATAATTCGTCCATTTCGTATGTAAAAACTTAAGTGGACTATATACGTCGTCTTCTTTTCGTGCAAAGAATTTAATAAACTATACATCATCCATTTTTCATGCAAAAAGTTTTTTTATGAAAAAAATTTAATGGACTATACATCGTCTTTTTTTAATTTTTTATGAAAAAATTTAATTGACAATAAATCGTCCGATTCGTATGCAAAAAATTTTATTGACTATACATCGTCTATTTTTCATGCAAAAAATTAAATGGACTGGCTATATATACAAAATTTAATGGACTATACATCGTCCATTTTTTAAATTTTTATAAAAAATCAAATTGACTATAATTCGTCCATTTCGTATGTAAAAACTTAAGTGGACTATATACGTCGTCTTCTTTTCGTGCAAAGAATTTAATAAACTATACATCATCCATTTTTCATGCAAAAAGTTTTTTTATGAAAAAATTTAATCGACTATAAATCGTCCGATTCGTATGCAAACAATTTTATAGACTATACATCGTCTATTTTTCATGCAAAAAATTAAATGGACTGGCTATATATACAAAATTTAATGGACTATACATCGTCCATTTTTTAAATTTTTATAAAAAATCAAATTGACTATAATTCGTCCATTTCGTATGTAAAAACTTAAGTGGACTATATACGTCGTCTTCTTTTCGTGCAAAGAATTTAATAAACTATACATCATCCATTTTTCATGCAAAAAGTTTTTTTATGAAAAAAATTTAATGGACTATACATCGTCTTTTTTTAAATTTTTTATGAAAAAATTTAATTGACTATAAATCGTCCGATTCGTATGCAAACAATTTTATAGACTATACGACGTTTTTTTTTCATGCAAAAAATTAAATGGACTGGCTATATATACAAAATTTAATGGACTATACATCGTCCATTTTTAAAATTTTTATAAAAACTCAAATTGACTATAATTCGTCCATTTCGTATGTAAAAACTTAAGTGGACTATATACGTCGTCTTCTTTTCGTGCAAAGAATTTAATAAACTATACATCATCCATTTTTCATGCAAAAAGTTTTTTTATGAAAAAAATTTAATGGACTATACATCGTCTTTTTTTAATTTTTTATGAAAAAATTTAATTGACAATAAATCGTCCGATTCGTATGCAAAAAATTTTATTGACTATACATCGTCTATTTTTCATGCAAAAAATTAAATGGACTGGCTATATATACAAAATTTAATGGACTATACATCGTCCATTTTTTAAATTTTTATAAAAAATCAAATTGACTATAATTCGTCCATTTCGTATGTAAGAACTTAAGTGGACTATATACGTCGTCTTCTTTTCGTGCAAAGAATTTAATAAACTATACATCATCCATTTTTCATGCAAAAAGTTTTTTTAAGAAAAAAATTTAATGGACTATACATCGTCTTTTTTTCAATTTTTTATGAAAAAATTTAATTGACTATAAATCGTCCGATTCGTATGCAAACAATTTTATAGACTATACATCGTCTATTTTTCATGCAAAAAATTAAATGGACTGGCTATATATACAAAATTTAATGGACTATACATCGTCCATTTTTAAAATTTTTATCAAAAATCAAATTGACTATAATTCGTCCATTTCGTATGTAAAAACTTAAGTGGACCATATACGTCGTCTTCTTTTCGTGCAAAGAATTTAATAAACTGTACATCATCCATTTTTCATGCAAAAAGTTTTTTTATGAAAAAAATTTAATGGACTATACATCGTCTTTTTTTCAATTTTTTATGAAAAAATTTAATTGACTGTAAATCGTCCGATTCGTATGCAAACAATTTTATAGACTATACATCGTCTATTTTTCATGCAAAAAACTAAATGGACTGGCTATATATACAAAATTTAATGGACTATATATCGTCCATTTTTAAAATTTTTATAAAAAAATCAAATTGACTATAATTCGTCCATTTCGTATGTAAAAACTTAAGTGGACCATATACGTCGTCTTCTTTTCGTGCAAAGAATTTAATAAACTATACATCATCCATTTTTCATGCAAAAAGTTTTTTTATGAAAAAAATTTAATGGACTATACATCGTCTTTTTTTCAATTTTTTATGAAAAATTTTAATTGACTATAAATCGTCCGATTCGTATGCAAACAATTTTATAGACTATACGACGTTTTTTTTTCATGCAAAAAATTAAATGGACTGGCTATATATACAAAATTTAATGGACTATACATCGTCCATTTTTAAAATTTTTATAAAAACTCAAATTGACTATAATTCGTCCATTTCGTATGTAAAAACTTAAGTGGACTATATACGTCGTCTTCTTTTCGTGCAAAGAATTTAATAAACTATACATCATCCATTTTTCATGCAAAAAGTTTTTTTATGAAAAAAATTTAATGGACTATACATCGTCTTTTTTTAATTTTTTATGAAAAAATTTAATTGACAATAAATCGTCCGATTCGTATGCAAAAAATTTTATTGACTATACATCGTCTATTTTTCATGCAAAAAATTAAATGGACTGGCTATATATACAAAATTTAATGGACTATACATCGTCCATTTTTTAAATTTTTATAAAAAATCAAATTGACTATAATTCGTCCATTTCGTATGTAAAAACTTAAGTGGACTATATACGTCGTCTTCTTTTCGTGCAAAGAATTTAATAAACTATACATCATCCATTTTTCATGCAAAAAGTTTTTTTATGAAAAAATTTAATCGACTATAAATCGTCCGATTCGTATGCAAACAATTTTATAGACTATACATCGTCTATTTTTCATGCAAAAAATTAAATGGACTGGCTATATATACAAAATTTAATGGACTATACATCGTCCATTTTTTAAATTTTTATAAAAAATCAAATTGACTATAATTCGTCCATTTCGTATGTAAAAACTTAAGTGGACTATATACGTCGTCTTCTTTTCGTGCAAAGAATTTAATAAACTATACATCATCCATTTTTCATGCAAAAAGTTTTTTTATGAAAAAAATTTAATGGACTATACATCGTCTTTTTTTCAATTTTTTATGAAAAATTTTAATTGACTATAAATCGTCCGATTCGTATGCAAACAATTTTATAGACTATACGACGTTTTTTTTTCATGCAAAAAATTAAATGGACTGGCTATATATACAAAATTTAATGGACTATACATCGTCCATTTTTAAAATTTTTATAAAAACTCAAATTGACTATAATTCGTCCATTTCGTATGTAAAAACTTAAGTGGACTATATACGTCGTCTTCTTTTCGTGCAAAGAATTTAATAAACTATACATCATCCATTTTTCATGCAAAAAGTTTTTTTATGAAAAAAATTTAATGGACTATACATCGTCTTTTTTTAATTTTTTATGAAAAAATTTAATTGACAATAAATCGTCCGATTCGTATGCAAAAAATTTTATTGACTATACATCGTCTATTTTTCATGCAAAAAATTAAATGGACTGGCTATATATACAAAATTTAATGGACTATACATCGTCCATTTTTTAAATTTTTATAAAAAATCAAATTGACTATAATTCGTCCATTTCGTATGTAAGAACTTAAGTGGACTATATACGTCGTCTTCTTTTCGTGCAAAGAATTTAATAAACTATACATCATCCATTTTTCATGCAAAAAGTTTTTTTAAGAAAAAAATTTAATGGACTATACATCGTCTTTTTTTCAATTTTTTATGAAAAAATTTAATTGACTATAAATCGTCCGATTCGTATGCAAACAATTTTATAGACTATACATCGTCTATTTTTCATGCAAAAAATTAAATGGACTGGCTATATATACAAAATTTAATGGACTATACATCGTCCATTTTTAAAATTTTTATCAAAAATCAAATTGACTATAATTCGTCCATTTCGTATGTAAAAACTTAAGTGGACCATATACGTCGTCTTCTTTTCGTGCAAAGAATTTAATAAACTGTACATCATCCATTTTTCATGCAAAAAGTTTTTTTAAGAAAAAAATTTAATGGACTATACATCGTCTTTTTTTCAATTTTTTATGAAAAAATTTAATTGACTGTAAATCGTCCGATTCGTATGCAAACAATTTTATAGACTATACATCGTCTATTTTTCATGCAAAAAATTAAATGGACTGGCTATATATACAAAATTTAATGGACTATATATCGTCCATTTTTAAAATTTTTATAAAAAAATCAAATTGACTATAATTCGTCCATTTCGTATGTAAAAACTTAAGTGGACCATATACGTCGTCTTCTTTTCGTGCAAAGAATTTAATAAACTATACATCATCCATTTTTCATACAAAAAGTTTTTTTATGAAAAAAATTTAATGGACTATACATCGTCTTTTTTTCAATTTTTTATGAAAAAATTTAATTGACAATAAATCGTCCGATTCGTATGCAAAAAATTTTATTGACTATACATCGTCTATTTTTCATGCAAAAAATTAAATGGACTGGCTATATATACAAAATTTAATGGACTATACATCGTCCATTTTTTAAATTTTTATAAAAAATCAAATTGACTATAATTCGTCCATTTCGTATGTAAAAACTTAAGTGGACCATATACGTCGTCTTCTTTTCGTGCAAAGAATTTAATAAACTATACATTATCCATTTTTCATGCAAAAAGTTTTTTTATGAAAAAAATTTAATGGACTATACATCGTCTTTTTTTCAATTTTTTATGAAAAAATTTAATTGACTATAAATCGTCCGATTCGTATGCAAACAATTTTATAGACTATACATCGTCTATTTTTCATGCAAAAAATTAAATGGACTGGCTATATATACAAAATTTAATGGACTATACATCGTCCATTTTTAAAATTTTTATCAAAAATCAAATTGACTATAATTCGTCCATTTCGTATGTAAAAACTTAAGTGGACCATATACGTCGTCTTCTTTTCGTGCAAAGAATTTAATAAACTGTACATCATCCATTTTTCATGCAAAAAGTTTTTTTAAGAAAAAAATTTAATGGACTATACATCGTCTTTTTTTCAATTTTTTATGAAAAAATTTAATTGACTATAAATCGTCCGATTCGTATGCAAACAATTTTATAGACTATACATCGTCTATTTTTCATGCAAAAAATTAAATGGACTGGCTATATATACAAAATTTAATGGACTATATATCGTCCATTTTTAAAATTTTTATAAAAAAATCAAATTGACTATAATTCGTCCATTTCGTATGTAAAAACTTAAGTGGACCATATACGTCGTCTTCTTTTCGTGCAAAGAATTTAATAAACTATACATCATCCATTTTTCATACAAAAAGTTTTTTTATGAAAAAAATTTAATGGACTATACATCGTCTTTTTTTCAATTTTTTATGAAAAAATTTAATTGACAATAAATCGTCCGATTCGTATGCAAAAAATTTTATTGACTATACATCGTCTATTTTTCATGCAAAAAATTAAATGGACTGGCTATATATACAAAATTTAATGGACTATACATCGTCCATTTTTTAAATTTTTATAAAAAATCAAATTGACTATAATTCGTCCATTTCGTATGTAAAAACTTAAGTGGACCATATACGTCGTCTTCTTTTCGTGCAAAGAATTTAATAAACTATACATTATCCATTTTTCATGCAAAAAGTTTTTTTATGAAAAAAATTTAATGGACTATACATCGTCTTTTTTTCAATTTTTTATGAAAAAATTTAATTGACAATAAATCGTCCGATTCGTATGCAAAAAATTTTATTGACTATACATCGTCTATTTTTCATGCAAAAAATTAAATGGACTGGCTATATATACAAAATTTAATGGACTATACATCGTCCATTTTTTAAATTTTTATAAAAAATCAAATTGACTATAATTCGTCCATTTCGTATGTAAAAACTTAAGTGGACCATATACGTCGCCTTCTTTTCGTGCAAAGAATTTAATAAACTATACATTATCCATTTTTCATGCAAAAAGTTTTTTTATGAAAAAAATTTAATGGACTATACATCGTCTTTTTTTCAATTTTTTATGAAAAAATTTAATTGACTATAAATCGTCCGATTCGTATGCAAACAATTTTATAGACTATAAATCGTCTATTTTTCATGCAAAAAATTAAATGGACTGGCTATATATACAAAATTTAATGGACTATACATCGTCCGTTTTTAAAATTTTTATAAAAAATCAAATTGACTATAATTCCTCCATTTCATATGTAAAAACTTAAGTGGACTATATACGTCGTCTTCTTTTCGTGCAAAGAATTTAATAAACTATACATCATTCATTTTTCATGCAAAAAGTTTTTTTATGAAAAAAATTTAATGGACTATACATCGTCTTTTTTTAAATTTTTTATGAAAAAATTTAATTGACAATAAATCGTCCGATTCGTATGCAAAAAATTTTATTGACTATACATCGTCTATTTTTCATGCAAAAAATTAAATGGACTGGCTATATATACAAAATTTAATGGACTATACATCGTCCATTTTTTAAATTTTTATAAAAAATCAAATTGACTATAATTCGTCTATTTCGTATGTAAAAACTTAAGTGGACCATATACGTCGTCTTCTTTTCGTGCAAAGAATTTAATAAACTATACATTATCCATTTTTCATGCAAAAAGTTTTTTTATGAAAAAAATTTAATGGACTATACATCGTCTTTTTTTCAATTTTTTATGAAAAAATTTAATTGACTATAAATCGTCCGATTCGTATGCAAACAATTTTATAGACTATAAATCGTCTATTTTTCATGCAAAAAATTAAATGGACTGGCTATATATACAAAATTTAATGGACTATACATCGTCCATTTTTAAAATTTTTATAAAAAATCAAATTGACTATAATTCGTCCATTTCGTATGTAAAAACTTAAGTGGACCATATACGTCGTCTTCTTTTCGTGCAAAGAATTTAATAAACTATACATTATCCATTTTTCATGCAAAAAGTTTTTTTATGAAAAAATTTTAATGGACTATACATCGTCTTTTTTTCAATTTTTTATGAAAAAATTTAATTGACTATAAATCGTCCGATTCGTATGCAAACAATTTTATAGACTATAAATCGTCTATTTTTCATGCAAAAAATTAAATGGACTGGCTATATATACAAAATTTAATGGACTATATATACATCGTCCGTTTTTAAAATTTTTATAAAAAATCAAATTGACTATAATTCGTCCATTTCATATGTAAAAACTTAAGTGGACTATATACGTCGTCTTCTTTTCGTGCAAAGAATTTAATAAACTATACATCATCCATTTTTCATGCAAAAAGTTTTTTTATGAAAAAAATTTAATGGACTATATATACATTGTCTTTTTTTAAATTTTTTATGAAAAAATTTAATCGACTATAAATCGTCCGATTCGTATGCAAACAATTTTATAGACTATACATCGTCTATTTTTCATGCAAAAAATTAAATGGACTGGCTATATATACAAAATTTAATGGACTATACATCGTCCATTTTTTAAATTTTTATAAAAAATCAAATTGACTATAATTCGTCCATTTCGTATGTAAAAACTTAAGTGGACTATATACGTCGTCTTCTTTTCGTGCAAAGAATTTAATAAACTATACATCATCCATTTTTCATGCAAAAAGTTTTTTTATGAAAAAAATCGTCTTTTTTTCAATTTTTTATGAGAAATTTTAATTGACTATAAATCGTCCGATTCGTATGCAAACAATTTTATAGACTATACGACGTTTTTTTTTCATGCAAAAAATTAAATGGACTGGCTATATATACAAAATTTAATGGACTATACATCGTCCATTTTTAAAATTTTTATAAAAACTCAAATTGACTATAATTCGTCCATTTCGTATGTAAAAACTTAAGTGGACTATATACGTCGTCTTCTTTTCGTGCAAAGAATTTAATAAACTATACATCATCCATTTTTCATGCAAAAAGTTTTTTTATGAAAAAAATTTAATGGACTATACATCGTCTTTTTTTAATTTTTTATGAAAGAATTTAATTGACAATAAATCGTCCGATTCGTATGCAAAAAATTTTATTGACTATACATCGTCTATTTTTCATGCAAAAAATTAAATGGACTGGCTATATATACAAAATTTAATGGACTATACATCGTCCATTTTTTAAATTTTTATAAAAAATCAAATTGACTATAATTCGTCCATTTCGTATGTAAGAACTTAAGTGGACTATATACGTCGTCTTCTTTTCGTGCAAAGAATTTAATAAACTATACATCATCCATTTTTCATGCAAAAAGTTTTTTTAAGAAAAAAATTTAATGGACTATACATCGTCTTTTTTTCAATTTTTTATGAAAAAATTTAATTGACTATAAATCGTCCGATTCGTATGCAAACAATTTTATAGACTATACATCGTCTATTTTTCATGCAAAAAATTAAATGGACTGGCTATATATACAAAATTTAATGGACTATACATCGTCCATTTTTAAAATTTTTATCAAAAATCAAATTGACTATAATTCGTCCATTTCGTATGTAAAAACTTAAGTGGACCATATACGTCGTCTTCTTTTCGTGCAAAGAATTTAATAAACTGTACATCATCCATTTTTCATGCAAAAAGTTTTTTTAAGAAAAAAATTTAATGGACTATACATCGTCTTTTTTTCAATTTTTTATGAAAAAATTTAATTGACTATAAATCGTCCGATTCGTATGCAAACAATTTTATAGACTATACATCGTCTATTTTTCATGCTAAAAATTAAATGGACTGGCTATATATACAAAATTTAATGGACTATACATCGTCCATTTTTTAAATTTTTATAAAAAATCAAATTGACTATAATTCGTCCATTTCGTATGTAAAAACTTAAGTGGACCATATACGTCGTCTTCTTTTCGTGCAAAGAATTTAATAAACTATACATTATCCATTTTTCATGCAAAAAGTTTTTTTATGAAAAAAATTTAATGGACTATACATCGTCTTTTTTTAAATTTTTTATGAAAAAATTTAATTGACTATAAATCGTCCGATTCGTATGCAAACAATTTTATAGACTATAAATCGTCTATTTTTCATGCAAAAAATTAAATGGACTGGCTATATATACAAAATTTAATGGACTATACATCGTCCATTTTTAAAATTTTTATAAAAAATCAAATTGACTATAATTCGTCCATTTCGTATGTAAAAACTTAAGTGTACCATATACGTCGTCTTCTTTTCGTGCAAAGAATTTAATAAACTATACATTATCCATTTTTCATGCAAAAAGTTTTTTTATGAAAAAAATTTAATGGACTATACATCGTCTTTTTTTCAATTTTTTATGAAAAAATTTAATTGACTATAAATCGTCCGATTCGTATGCAAACAATTTTATAGACTATAAATCGTCTATTTTTCATGCAAAAAATTAAATGGACTGGCTATATATACAAAATTTAATGGACTATACATCGTCCATTTTTAAAATTTTTATCAAAAATCAAATTGACTATAATTCGTCCATTTCGTATGTAAAAACTTAAGTGGACCATATACGTCGTCTTCTTTTCGTGCAAAGAATTTAATAAACTATACATTATCCATTTTTCATGCAAAAAGTTTTTTTATGAAAAAAATTTAATGGACTATACATCGTCTTTTTTTAAATTTTTTATGAAAAAATTTAATTGACTATAAATCGTCCGATTCGTATGCAAACAATTTTATAGACTATAAATCGTTTATTTTTCATGCAAAAAATTAAATGGACTGGCTATATATACAAAATTTAATGGACTATACATCGTCCGTTTTTAAAATTTTTATAAAAAATCAAATTGACTATAATTCGTCCATTTCGTATGTAAAAACTTAAGTGGACTATATACGTCGTCTTCTTTTCGTGCAAAGAATTTAATAAACTATACATCATCCATTTTTCATGCAAAAAGTTTTTTATGAAAAAAATTTAATGGACTATACATCGTCTTTTTTTCAATTTTTTATGAAAAAATTTAATCGACTATAAATCGTCCGATTCGTATGCAAACAATTTTATAGACTATACATCGTCTATTTTTCATGCAAAAAATTAAATGGACTGGCTATATATACAAAATTTAATGGACTATACATCGTCCATTTTTTAAATTTTTATAAAAAATCAAATTGACTATAATTCGTCCATTTCGTATGTAAAAACTTAAGTGGACTATATACGTCGTCTTCTTTTCGTGCAAAGAATTTAATAAACTATACATCATCCATTTTTCATGCAAAAAGTTTTTTTATGAAAAAAATTTAATGGACTATACATCGTCTTTTTTTCAATTTTTTATGAAAAAATTTAATTGACTATAAATCGTCCGATTTGTATGCAAACAATTTTATAGACTATACATCGTCTATTTTTCATGCAAAAAATTAAATGGACTGGCTATATATACAAAATTTAATGGACTATACATCGTCCATTTTAAAATTTTTATAAAAAATCAAACTGACTATAATTCGTCCATTTCGTATGTAAAAACTTAAGTGGACTATATACGACGTCTTCTTTTCGTGCAAAGAATTTAATAAACTATACATCATCCATTTTTCATGCAAAAAGTTTTTTTATGAAAAAAATTTAATGGACTATACATCGTCTTTTTTTAAATTTTTTATGAAAAAATTTAATTGACAATAAATCGTCCGATTCATATGCAAAAAATTTTATTGACTATACATCGTCTATTTTTCATGCAAAAAATTAAATGGACTGGCTATATATACAAAATTTAATGGACTATACATCGTCCATTTTTTAAATTTTTATAAAAAATCAAATTGACTATAATTCGTCCATTTCGTATGTAAGAACTTAAGTGGACTATATACGTCGTCTTCTTTTCGTGCAAAGAATTTAATAAACTATACATCATCCATTTTTCATGCAAAAAGTTTTTTAATGAAAAAAATTTAATGGACTATACATCGTCTTTTTTTCAATTTTTTATGAAAAAATTTAATCGACTATAAATCGTCCGATTCGTATGCAAACAATTTTATAGACTATACATCGTCTATTTTTCATGCAAAAAATTAAATGGACTGGCTATATATACAAAATTTAATGGACTATACATCGCCCATTTTTAAAATTTTTATAAAAAATCAAATTGACTATAATTCGTCCATTTCGTATGTAAAAACTTAAGTGGACTATATACGTCGTCTTCTTTTCGTGCAAAGAATTTAATAAACTATACATCATCCATTTTTCATGCAAAAAGTTTTTTTATGAAAAAAATTTAATGGACTATACATCGTCTTTTTTTCAATTTTTTATGAAAAATTTTAATTGACTATAAATCGTCCGATTCGTATGCAAACAATTTTATAGACTATACATCGTCTATTTTTCATGCAAAAAATTAAATGGACTGGCTATATATACAAAATTTAATGGACTATACATCGTCCATTTTTAAAATTTTTATAAAAACTCAAATTGACTATAATTCGTCCATTTCGTATGTAAAAACTTAAGTGGACTATATACGTCGTCTTCTTTTCGTGCAAAGAATTTAATAAACTATACATCATCCATTTTTCTTGCAAAAAGTTTTTTTATGAAAAAAATTTAATGGACTATACATCGTCTTTTTTTTAAATTTTTATGAAAAAATTTAATCGACTATAAATCGTCCGATTCGTATGCAAACAATTTTATAGACTATACATCGTCTATTTTTCATGCAAAAAATTAAATGGACTGGCTATATATACAAAATTTAATGGACTATACATCGTCCATTTTTAAAATTTTTATAAAAAATCAAATTGACTATAATTCGTCCATTTCGTATGTAAAAACTTAAGTGGACCATATACGTCGTCTTCTTTTCGTGCAAAGAATTTAATAAACCATACATTATCCATTTTTCATGCAAAAAGTTTTTTTATGAAAAAAATTTAATGGACTATACATCGTGTTTTTTTCAATTTTTTATGAAAAAATTTAATTGACTATAAATCGTCCGATTCGTATGCAAACAATTTTATAGACTATAAATCGTCTATTTTTCATGCAAAAAATTAAATGGACTGGCTATATATACAAAATTTAATGGACTATACATCGTCCGTTTTTAAAATTTTTATAAAAAATCAAATTGATATAATTCGTCCATTTCATATGTAAAAACTTAAGTGGACTATATACGTCGTCTTCTTTTCGTGCAAAGAATTTAATAAACTATACATCATCCATTTTTCATGCAAAAAGTTTTTTTATGAAAAAAATTTAATGGACTATACATCGTCTTTTTTTAAATTTTTTATGAAAAAATTTAATCGACTATAAATCGTCCGATTTGTATGCAAACAATTTTATAGACTATATATCGTCTATTTTTCATGCAAAAAATTAAATGGACTGGCTATATATACAAAATTTAATGGACTATACATCGTCCATTTTTAAAATTTTTATAAAAAATCAAACTGACTATAATTCGTCCATTTCGTATGTAAAAACTTAAGTGGACTATATACGACGTCTTCTTTTCGTGCAAAGAATTTAATAAACTATACATCATCCATTTTTCATGCAAAAAGTTTTTTTATGAAAAAAATTTAATGGACTATACATCGTCTTTTTTTTAATTTTTTATGAAAAATTTTAATTGACTATAAATCGTCCGATTCGTATGCAAACAATTTTATAGACTATACATCGTCTATTTTTCATGCAAAAAATTAAATGGACTGGCTATATATACAAAATTTAATGGACTATACATCGTCCATTTTTAAAATTTTTATAAAAACTCAAATTGACTATAATTCGTCCATTTCGTATGTAAAAACTTAAGTGGACTATATACGTCGTCTTCTTTTCGTGCAAAGAATTTAATAAACTATACATCATCCATTTTTCATGCAAAAAGTTTTTTTATAAAAAAAATTTAATGGACTATACATCGTCTTTTTTTAAATTTCTTATGAAAAAATTTAATTGACAATAAATCGTCCGATTCGTATGCAAAAAATTTTATTGACTATACATCGTCTATTTTTCATGCAAAAAATTAAATGGACTGGCTATATATACAAAATTTAATGGACTATACATCGTCCATTTTTTAAATTTTTATAAAAAATCAAATTGACTATAATTCGTCCATTTCGTATGTAAGAACTTAAGTGGACTATATACATCGTCTTCTTTTCATGCAAAGAATTTAATAAACTATACATCATCCATTTTCATGCAAAAAGTTTTTTTAAGAAAAAAATTTAATGGACTATGCATCGTCTTTTTTCAATTTTTATGAAAAAATTTAATTGACTATAAATCGTCCGATTCGTATGCAAACAATTTTATAGACTATACATCGTCTATTTTTCATGCAAAAAATTAAATGGACTGGCTATATATACAAAATTTAATGGACTATACATCGTCCATTTTTAAAATTTTTATAAAAAATCAAATTGACTATAATTCGTCCATTTCGTATGTAAAAACTTAAGTGGACTATATACGTCGTCTTCTTTTCATGCAAAGAATTTAATAAACTATACATCATCCATTTTCATGCAAAAAGTTTTTTTATGAAAAAAATTTAATGGACTATACATCGTCTTTTTTTAAATTTTTTATGAAAAAATTTAATTGATTTTAATTTAATTTAATTTTATAGACTATACATCGTCTATTTTTTATGCAAAAAATTAAATGGACTGGCTATATATACAAAATTTAATGGACTATACATCGTCCATTTTTAAAATTTTTATAAAAAATCAAATTGACTATAATTCGTCCATTTCGTATGTAAAAACTTAAGTGGAATATATACGTCGTCTTCTTTTCGTGCAAAATATTTAATAAACTATACATCATCCATTTTTCATGAAAAAAGTTTTTTTATGAAAAAAATTTAATGGACTATACATCGTCTTTTTTTCAATTTTTTATGAAAAATTTTAATCGACTATAAATCGTCCGATTCGTATGCAAACAATTTTATAGACTATAAATCGTCTATTTTTCATGCAAAAAATTAAATGGACTGGCTATATATACAAAATTTAATGGACTATACATCGTCCATTTTTTAAATTTTTATAAAAATCAAATTGACTATAATTCGTCCATTTCGTATGTAAAAACTTAAATGGACTATATACGTCGTCTTCTTTTCGTGCAAAGAATTTAATAAACTATATATCATCCATTTTTCATGCAAAAAGTTTTTTTATGAAAAAAATTTAATGGACTATACATCGTCTTTTTTTAAATTTTTTATGAAAAAATTTAATCGACTATAAATCGTCCGATTCGTATGCAAACAATTTTATAGACTATACATCGTCTATTTTTCATGCAAAAAATTAAATGGACTGGCTATATATACAAAATTTAATGGACTATACATCGTCCATTTTTAAAATTTTTATAAAAAATCAAATTGACTATAATTCGTCCATTTCGTATGTAAAAACTTAAGTGGACTATATACGTCGTCTTCTTTTCGTGCAAAGAATTTAATAAACTATACATCATCCATTTTTCATGCAAAAAGTTTTTTTATGAAAAAAATTTTTTTTTTAAATTTTTTATGAAAAAATTTAATTGACTATAAATCGTCCGATTCGTATGCAAACAATTTTATAGACTATACATCGTCTATTTTTCATGCAAAAAATTAAATGGACTGGCTATATATACAAAATTTAATGGACTATACATCGTCCATTTTTAAAATTTTTATAAGAAATCAAATTGACTATAATTCGTCCATTTCGTATGTAAAAACTTAAGAGGACTATATATGTCGTCTTCTTTTCGTGCAAAGAATTTAATAAACTATACATCATCCATTTTTCATGCAAAAAGTGTTTTTATGAAAAAAATTTAATGGACTATACATAGTCTTTTTTTCAATTTTTTATGAAAAAATTTAATTGACTATAAATCGTCCGATTCGTATGCAAAAAATTTTATAGACTATACATCGTCTATTTTTCATGCAAAAAATTAAGTGGACTGGCTATATATTCAAAATATAATGGAGTATACATCGTCCATTTTTAAAATTTTTATAAAAAATCAAATTGACTATAATTCGTCCATTTCGTATGTAAAAACTTAAGTGGACTATATACGTCGTCTTCTTTTCGTACAAAGAATTTAATAAACTATACATCATCCATTTTTCATGCAAAAAGTTTTTTTATGAAAAAAATTTAATGGACTATACATCGTCTTTTTTAAAATTTTTATAAAAAATCAAATTGACTATAATTCGTCCATTTCGTATGTAAGAGCTTAAGTGGACTATATACGTCATCTTCTTTTCGTGCAAAGAATTTAATAAACTATACATCATCCATTTTTCATGCAAAAAGTTTTTTTATGAAAAAAATTTAATGGACTATACATCGTCTTTTTTTCAATTTTTTATGAAAAAATTTAATCGACTATAAATCGTCCGATTCGTATGCAAAAAATTTTATAGACTATCCATCGTCTATTTTTCATGCAAAAAATTAAATGGACTGGCAATATATACAAAATTTAATGGACTATACGTCGTCTTCTTTTCGTGTAAAGAATTTAATAAACTATACATCATCCATTTTTCATGCAAAAAGTTTTTTTATGAACAAAATTTAATGGACTATACATTGTCTTTTTTTTAATTTTTTATGACAAAATTTAATCGACTATAAATCGTCCGATTCGTATGCAAACAATTTTATAGACTATACATCGTCTATTTTTCATGCAAAAATTAAATGGACTGGCTATATATACAAAATTTAATGGACTATACATCGTCCATTTTTAAAATTTTTATAAAAAATCAAATTGACTATAATTCATCCAGTTCGTATGTAAAAACTTAAGTGGACTATATACGTCGTCTTCTTTTCGTGCAAAGAATTTAACCTTTAAATCACCCTCAAAAAAACTTACGGTAGTTACCCTCATGTGTGGTTTTTCACACATGTGCAATATCTCTATATTTTGTTACAGCGACATAGTTCTTTTGCAATCAAAGTCAGCATTTATATAACATTAAACATTACAGCACATCTTTTGATGAATATAGTTCTTATATTTTGATTTCTCGCTATAACATATGTGACATCGAGATTTTCCTTCCATTATAAGAGGAAGAGTTTTTTTTGCTTTCTTGAAGGAAATTCGAAAGATTGTGATGAACCTTGCAAAGGTTCGGAAGGTTTACGAACCAATTAAACTTGTGATGGGGATTGAGCCTCTAGGTTCATCCAAAAATTTGTTTGGCATATAGCAGAAAGCAAAGAGACTACTTATTGAGTTCTTGGTAAGCCTTTTCGTATTGTCATATAAGGCTTTGCAAGAGATATTCCAAGCTCACGAAGAAAAATCCGAAGTGCAATTGGCTTATTTCGTTTTTAATTTGGATTAATATCTTTAAATATAATGAGCACATTTAAAGCTCAGATGTCAATTATATATGAGAAAATAACAATTTTTTAGTGAATGTTAATAAAGCTAATATAAAAGCATCAAAACGGACCTTTGGTTTTGTTATAAAATTTAATGATTTCTGGTATTTTTTTCACATCAGAGTCTACTTCACTAGAATGATGGATTGTACTTTGCAGTAGTACGCAGTTATCCTTTCTTCTGATACATGAAACAAGAGTTATATTTTCGGGAAGTGCAAAAGTTGACTGGAACAACGGAAGCTTCCTGCGTTCTACTAGCTACCATCGTTAGATCACGAGACAAAAACTTTTGTCGAATTTGGTAGGATGAAAAAAAGTTATCCATTGTTATATTATGTCCCTTCAGTCCGTGGACTTGGTCCAAAACAACACGTTCAGATTGAGTTTTTTTTCAAGTAAACTACCAATACGCTAAATTTTCCAAACGTATCACGTTTCAGAGCAATCCAAAAGCCAAAATTGAGTGCCATATCTTTCAGGTTTAGAATATATGCCATATTGTCTAAACTTTCGTTTTCCACGAAATCCAAGCAATTGTTCGTCAGCTGTAACACACTCAGATGGACTTAACAAATCTGCCAATTTTTCGACAATCACGAATTAGAGAAAATTGGTCAGTAGAGCTTGCTTCCCGTCTGCTTATAACGCCATCAAAACCAATTACAGGACTCATGTACTGAAATGTTTTTTTTTTACATTATTGCTCTATATTCAACATCGAACAAGTCCAACATCATTTCATTCCTTGATCTAATATATTGCAATTGTATTTTGTGTCTATTTTATGTAAGTATTCACTTCATAAAACGTACATTGATTGCATGCAGATAGCAACAATATAAAATATATTCCAAACGAAAATGTTGTACGTAGAAACTTCATATGTGTGGAAAACCACACACGAGGGTAACTTACGTAAGTTTTGAAATATTTCGTTTTTAAATAATATTTTTTAATCAAAAACTCTTTTTTCTGTGCTAAGTTTATATTATTCACAAAGTCAAGAAGTTTCATTAGAGTACTCCAAAAATTTTTTGGATTATCGTATAAAAATGATTCATTTTGTGTGGTTTTCCACACAAGGGTGATTTAAAGGTTAATAAACTATACATCATCCATTTTTCATGCAAAAAGTTTTTTTATGAACAAAATTTAATGGACTATACATCGTCTTTTTTTCAATTTTTTATGAAAAAATTTAATCGACTATAAATCGTCCGATTCGTGTGCAAAAAATTTTATAGACTATACATCGTCTATTTTTCATGCAAAAATTAAATGGACTGGCTATATATACAAAATTTAATGGACTATACATCGTCCATTTTTAAAATTTTTATAAAAAATCAAATTGACTATAATTCATCCAGTTCGTATGTAAAAACTTAAGTGGACTATATACGTCGTCTTCTTTTCGTGCAAAGAATTTAATAAACTATACATCATCCATTTTTCATGCAAAAAGTTTTTTTATGAAAAAAATTTAATGGACTATACATCGTCTTTTTTTTAAATTTTTATGAAAAAATTTAATCGACTATAAATCGTCCGATTCGTATGCAAAAAATTTTATAGACTATCCATCGTCTATTTTTCATGCAAAAAATTAAATGAACTGGCAATATATACAAAATTTAATGGACTATACGTCGTCTTCTTTTCGTGTAAAGAATTTAATAAACTATACATCATCCATTTTTCATGCAAAAAGTTTTTTATGAACAAAATTTAATGGACTATACATTGTCTTTTTTTTAATTTTTTATGACAAAATTTAATCGACTATAAATCGTCCGATTCGTTTGCAAACAATTTTATAGACTATACATCGTCTATTTTTCATGCAAAAAATTAAATAGACTGGCTATATATACAAAATTTAATGGACTATACTTCGTCCATAATTCGTCAATTTCGTATGTAAAACCTTAAGTGGACTATATACGTCGTCTTCTTTTCGTGCAAAGAATTTCAAACTATACATCATCCATTTTTCATGCAAAAAGTTTTTTTATGAAAAAAATTTAATGGACTATACATCGTCTTTTTTTCAATTTTTTATGAAAAAATTTAATCGACTATAAATCGTCCGATTCGTATGTAAAAAATTTTATAGACTATACATCGTCTATTTTTCATGCAAAAAATTTAATGGACTGGCTATATATACAAAATTTAATCGACTATACATCGTCTATTTTTTAAATTTTTATAAAAAATCAAATTGACTACAATTCGTCCATTTCGTATGTAAAAACTTAAGTGGACTATATACGTCGTCTTCTTTTCGTGCAAAGAATTTAATAAACTATACATCATCCATTTTTCATGCAAAAAGTTTTTTTATGAAAAAAATAGTCTTACTCTGAGTTCGGATGATCTTAATTTAAACAAAATAAATAAAAAACCTAATGATAGACTTTTTTTGACGGCTAAGCCAATTTTTCGTCAGCGATCAACTTCGCTTTGTTAAATGCCAACTAGCGATTCGTTAACATTACAGTTGATTACTACTTCGTCATTTAAATCAGCGATATCATCCGATTCATCACTTATCCAATTAGTCACTGTAAATAAGAGTAGCCCAAAACCCAAGGTCCAAGTCGGAATGGACCGATATATTATTGTGGGAAAGCGCGGGCGAAGCCCAAATTCTACTAAAATTGCATCTGCTTCAAAGGTATCTAGGGATAACAGCGCATCCTCCACTAATCGTTTTCAAATATTGTAAGATGACAACGACACACCTGATATATGCGCGAACAAAACCTCCAACCCGCCACCAATATATTTGAGTGAAAAAAATGCAAACGCTCTTATTAAGAAATTAATTTCGGTCATTGGTGAGAAAAAATTTCACATTGTTCCAATAAAACGTGGCAATATCAATGAAACGAAAATTCAAATTTATGACGAAACAGATTTCCGCAAAATGGTTTCTGAATTTGAAAAAAATAAAACAAGTTTCTACACATACCAGCTTAAGAGTGCTAAAGGCCTGCAGATCGCATTGAAGGGCATATATTCTTATGTTGTTCCCGAAGAAATAAAAGATGCACTCGTCCTCCAGGGATACAAGGTAAAAAATGTTTCCAATAAAATAAATAGGGAGAAGATTCCCCAGCCTCTATTTCGCGTTGAACTTGAGCCGAATGATATAAAATTGAGAAAAAATGAGACGCACCCAATTTATAATTTAAAATATCTTTTATACCGAAAAATAACAGTTGAAGAACCACATAAGCGTTCTGGACCCGTACAGTGCCATAATTGTCAAGAATATGGCCACACAAAAACTTACTGCAAATTACCTACAGTTTGTGTTATTTGCGGTGAATTGGACGGTACTGCTAGTTGTACTAAACCAAAAGATCAATCAGAAAAAAAATGCTGTAATTATGGAGGTAATCACACCGCTAACTATAGAGGATGTCCTGTATATTCTTTCGTTAAAAAGACTATGGGGCAAAAACCTAAAGTAGCTCCAGCACAAACAGCAAACGATTACTCGCCACTCTTGCCCAAGTGAGCCAACCAGTTAATTCACGTGTATCGTATGCCGATGCTGCTAAGACAAGCTCTATTCCCACGCAAAATGTTTCACGGCCAAATACTTCAACAAATACAAACTCAGGCTTTAATTTTAATCGCATTGAAGCTACTATTGAAAATCTGGTGCAAACTATAAACAATTTTACAACAAATATGACGAGCATGATGCAAGAAATGCTGCGAATGCAGAATACTCTGCTTTAAGCATTAGTCAACAAAACATGAACACGTTAAAAATATGTTTCTGGAAGGCAAACGGCATTCGCCAACATAAAAATGAACTGAGACTCATTTGACTTCGAGAAGCCTTTTTAAAATTTATGGCTACACCTTATATGATTCAAAGGACCCGAGAGGAAGAGCATGCGGTGGATCAGCAATTTTAATAAAGTCAAGACTCAAGCATTATATTATTGACAACATTTGTGAAGAACATTTACAAGCAACGAATATTTGTGTCGAAAATTTTTGCACTAATTTTGTCATATCATCAATTTACTCCCCTCCTAGATTCGCAATTACTGAGGATCAATATGAGGATTTTTACAAATCTCTGGGCCCTTGTTTCGTAGCAGCTGGCGACTATAATGCTAAACACACGTTCTGGGGTTCGCGTCTTATTACACCCAGAGGTCGAGCGTTGTTCAATAAAATTTCCAAAATGGGCTTGGATGTCATTTCGAGTGGGGAGCCCACTTATTGGCCTACTGACATACATAAAATTCCGGATGTAATAGATTTTGGCATTATGAAAAATATCTCTAGGGATTTAATTCAAATTGAAGCTTCTCTAGATCTCTCGTCCGATCACTCTCCCACGATCGTTACAATTTGTAGCCCATTAAGAAGTGATTTACCTCACCCGTGTTAATTGGCTGCGATATAAACAATATCTTAGTAGTCATTGTACGGAAAATATTACGCTAAGAACACATGATGATATTGAATCTAACATTGCCAACCTTAATGAAAATATTAAACAGGCTGCTGAACATGCCACCACCGCCCATCCTCAGACTAGGGTAAATAGAATTTATTCTACGGATATTGAACGTCTCGTAAGTGAAAAAAGAAGAGCTAGAAGAGAATGGCAACAGCACAGATCACCCCAACTTAAAATCAGATTTAAAGAGTGTACTAAACGACTCCAAGAGTTGCTTGCATTTGAAAAAACTGCATCTCTTAAAAATTATTTGGAAGGTCTTGATGTCACACCAGCATCTAATTACTCTTTGTGGCGCGCTGCTAGAAAGCTTAAAACACCAATTGAGTTTAAACCACCTCTGCGCACATCTACAGGAGGTTGGGCAAGAAGCGATACTGAAAAATATAAAATATTTGGTGAGCATTTAAAATCCGTATTTACTCCAAACACATGTTCTGGTGATGTTGATTTGCCAAATGTAGTTGCGCTACCCACTCGACCAATAAAATTAAAGACGCGTGATGTACAAAAACTAATTGCTGAACTCAACCCGAAAAAAGCTCCGGGTTTTGATGAAATTAGTAACCAGATGCTGATAATGTTGCCTCGTATAGCTATTAGAATCCTGTTATTCATTTTTAATGCCATTTTACGACTGGAGTATTATCCAAACAGCTGGAAGCTTGCCAACGTTTAAATGATTCCAAAGCCGGGCAAAGATCTTACCAAAGCTGAGTCATATAGGCCAATAAGTTTACTGTCAACAATGTCAAAGCTTTTCGAAAAACTGCTCCTGACTAAATTGTCCCCAATTCTAGTTAGTAGTGGGACCATCAATTTGGTTTTAGAAGTTAGCATAGCACCATTGAACAAACTCATAGATTGGTTCAGTTTATAAGAAAAAGTTTTGAGGAAAAAAAGTATTGTTCTGCGCTGTTCATTGACGTTTCTCAGGCATTTGATAAAGTGTGGCATGAAGGCCTAATTTTAAAATTAAGGACTTACCTATCAATAAATATTCTAAATCTGCTGGAAAGTTACATTATTGCCCGGAAGTTCACTGTTGTGGAAGGAGACTTTATGAGTACGCCTGAAATAATTTCATCCGGTGTGCCACAGGGGAGTATACTGGGGCCAGTTTTGTATTTGATTTATACTTGTGATATGCCATTGAACAGTAACATTCACACATTTGTCGATGATACAGCCTGCCTTAGTATGCACGAAAACCCTCACGATGCTTCCCGATATCTTCAGCAACATATTACTCAGCTAGAACTATGGTTAAACATGTGGAGAATAAAGCTAAACGAACAGAAGCGTGTTCAGGTAACATTTACCTTAAGTAAGGACACTTGTTCCCCCATTACAATCATTAATCAAATTGTTCCTCAAAACTTACATGTGAAATACCTTGGTATACATCTTGATCGAAGGCTCACATGGAAATACCACATTGACTCTAAGCTAACGCAAATGAAACTTAAACTAACTCAGATACATTGGCTGGTTGGTAGAAATTCAACCCTCACCCTAGATTGTAAACTTTTAATATACAAGTCGCTCTTAAAACTTATATGGTGCTACGGAATTCAGCTATGGGGTACTGCTTCAGCTTCTAATGTCGAGAGAATCCAACGAAGGCAAAACAAAATTTTACGGTTAATAACATCGGCTGCAAGGTATATAAAAAATTCAAATATACATCGTGACTTAAATATGCCCCTAGTGACTGAAGAAATTGCAAAAAACGCTGGCAAATATTTAACAAAACTCGAGTCACATCCTAATCTGCTTGCCCGTAATACTTTGAACTTTACTGGACACATCCGCCTAAAAAAGAGAGATACAAGGGCTCTTATTCAAAGCATTCCAGATGGGACTTCCTGAAAATACTTTTATTTTTTATATTTTTTCCTTTTGATTATCACTACTTATGTATTATATATAACTATTACTAAGCTTATGTCCGACACTGGTCGGGCCTAATTATATTTTTAGATTTAAGATTTGAATACTTATTGTTAGTTCATATATGAAGTACACAATAAATAAAAGTCATGCATTAAAAAAAAATAAAAATAAAAAAATTTTTTGCTTGAAAAATGGATGATGTATAGTCTATTAAATTTTTTGCATGAAAATAAGACGACGTATATAGTCCATTTAATTTTTTAAATACGAAATGGACGAATTATAGTCAATTTAATTTAAAAAAAAATTAAAAATGGACGATGTATAGTCCATTAAATTTTGTATTTATAGTCAGTCCATTTAATTTTTTTTTGCATGAAAAATAGACGATGTATAGTCTATTTAATTTTTTGCACACGAAATGGACGGTTTATGGTCGATTAAATTTTTTCATAAAAAATTTAAAAATAGACGATGTATAGTCCATTAAATTTTTTTCATAAAATTTTTTTTGCAAGAAAAATGGATGATGTATAGTCTATTAAATTTTTTGCATGAAAACAAGACGACGTATATAGTCCATTTAATTTTATAAATACGAAATGGACGAATTATAGTCAATTTAATTTTTTTATAAAAAATTTAAAAATGGACGATGTATAGTCCATTAAATTTTGTATTTATAGTCAGTCCATTTATTTTTTTGCATGAAAAATAGACGATGTATAGTCTATTTAAATTTTTGCATACGAAATGGACGGTTTATAGTCGATTAAATTTTTTTCATAAAAAATTCAAAAATAGAGTTGTATAGTCCATTAAATTTTTTTCATAAAAAAATTTTTGCATGAAAAATGTATGATTTATAGTCTATTAAATTTTTTGCATGAAAACAAGACGACGTATATAGTCCATTTAAAATAAAAAATGGACGATGTATAGTCCATTAAATTTTGTATTTATAGTCAGTCCATTTATATTTTTTCCATAAAAAATTTACGATGTATTGTCTATTTAATTTTTTGCATACGAAATGGACGGTTTATAGTCGATTAAATTTTTTCATAAAAAATTGAAAAATAGACGATGTATAGTCCATTAAATTTTTTTCATAAAAAATTTATTGCATGAAAAATGGATGATGTATAGTCTATTAAATTTTTTGCATGAAAACAAGACGACGTATACAGTCCATTTAATTTTTTACATACGAAATGGACTAATTATAGTCAATTTAATTTTTTTATAAAAAATTTAAAAATGGACGATGTATGTATAGTCCATTAAATTTTGCATTTATAGTAAGTCCATTTAATTTTTTGCATGAAAAATAGACGATGTATAGTGTATTTAATTTTTTGCATACGAAATCGGCGGTTTATAGTCGATTAAATTTTTTCATAAAAAATTGAAAAATAGACGATGTATAGTCCATTAAATTTTGTTCATAAAAAATTTTTTTGCTTGAAAAATGGATGATGTATAGTCTATTAAATTTTTTGCATGAAAACAAGACGACGTATATAGTCCATTTAAATTTAAAAATGGACGATGTATAGTCCATTAAATTTTGTATTTATAGTCAGTCCATTTATATTTTTTCCATGAAAAATAGGCGATGTATAGTCTATTTAATTTCTTGCATACGAAATGGACGGTTTATAGTTGATTGAATTTTTTCAATTTTTGCATACGAAATGGACGGTTTATAGTTGATTGAATTTTTTCATAAAAAATTGAAAAATAGACGATGTAAAGTCCATTAAATTTTTTTCATAAAAAATGTTTTTGCATGAAAAATGGATGATTTATAGTCTATTAAATTTTTTCCATGAAAATAAGACGACGTATATAGTCCATTTAATTTTTTACATACGAAATGGACGAATTATAGTCAATTTAATTTTTTTATAAAAAAATTAAAAATGGACGATGTATAGTCCATTAAATTTTGTATTTATAGTCAGTCCATTTATGTTTTTGCATGAAAAATAGACGATGTATAGTCTATTTAATTTTTTGCATACGAAATGGACGGTTTATAGTCGATTAAATTTCTTTCATAAAAAATTAAAAAATAGACGATGTATAGTCCATTAAATTTTTTTCATAAAAAAATGTTCTCCCTGAAAAATGGATGATTTATAGTCTATTAAATTTTTTGAATGAAAACAAGACGACATATATAGTCCATTTAAAATAAAAAATGGACGATGTATAGTTCATTAAATTTTGTATTTATAGTCAGTCCATTTAATTTTTTGCATGAAAAATAGACGATGTATAGTCTATTTAATTTTTTGCATACGAAATGGACGGTGTATAATCGATTAAATGTTTTCATAAAAAATTTAAAAATAGACCATTAAATTTTTTTTATAAAAAAATTTTTGTTGACGGAAAAATGGATGATATTTAGTCCATTAAATTGTTTGCACTAAAACCACACGATGTATATAGACCATTTAATTTTTTGCTTACAAAATGGACTAATTATAGTTCATTAAATTTTTTCATAAAAAATTTAAAAATGGACGATGTATAATCCATTAAATTTTGTATGTATAGTCCATTTAATTTTTTTTTTTTTTGCACGAAAAATATACAGTGTATAGTCTATTTACTTTTTTGCTTACGAAATGGACGATTTATAGTCGATTAAATTTTTTCATAAGACATTTAAAAATGGACCATGTATAACATTAAATTTTTTTTATGAAAAAAAGTTTTTGCATGAAAAATGGATAATGATGGTTTGTCCATTAAATTTTTTATGTATGGTCCATTTAATTTATAAAACTAACTAAAATTAATTGCTATGGGTCTGTGGCAAAAACTAAATAATATATGAATTCTCATATAGTTTGTAACTGTTCAAAATTTGTGGTTGAAGTCTACTGATTATTTGGTTGAAGCGCCAATAAAATGCATATAAAGACAGCTAAGCAAACAGCGAATAAATTTCAGTTAATAAAGTTTGTCTTAAGTAGAACAAAAATAAGCAAATTAACTAACATGTGTATAATTAGTAAAGAACAAACGACAATTTAGATGGTAAAATTGAGCTTTAATTACAAAAAAAAAGCTTTCAGCAAATTGCAATACGATGAATCAAAACAAATCACATATTCTATTTTGCATAAAGCAGAAATCTACATAACTACATCAACTGAGACCACACACAGTGGGCAAAACACAAAGGACGCTGATCATGAAGGTGTAGTGGCCTTCGTTCTACAAAGTGTTTGTCAGAATATTTACAATTAATTTTGGTGTTATTTGTTCATTAACAATTATCATATGTAATTTGGGTTACAAAGCGATACGAACTTTAGCCTAGTCAAATTATTAATATAGAAACAAATGATAAAACTAACTTGATGTATTGTTGTTCCAGTAGTATAAATATGGTCCAAATTTTAAGTAAAATTATAAATATGTTGAGACATGTCTCCACTTATGTTGTGATAATTTAAAAAGTGTTTGTACGATATTATTAAAACAAACTTAGAAAAATTAAAATTACATAACCTTTAATCCGGTATACTTCTTTTCAATCGTCTCAGTAGTTTCGGAGTTATAATCACCCTTATTCCGTTTGTCGACATCGACGTCACTTTAACACAATACCAAAAAATTGGGGCTTGTTTACTCGCTCTCGAGAACAATTTTGTGCTATGGATAGTCTATTTCTGTTCCCTACGGTCTACAAAAGAGTTTGAGCCTGCCAGCAGGAGTCATTTGTTTTCGAGAACGGGTATACAAGCCCCAATTTTTTTAGTATTATGTTAAAGTGACGTCGATGTCGATAAATGGAATAAGGGTGAATAAAAATTTTGTAGCCAAAAATAATTTTTTTACGTAAAAATAGAAAATCGAATAGGTATGTGAATTGTTGAACTTCCGGGAACATTTTTATTATCATAATTGTTATATTAACAATATGTTTTTTGTACACAATCGCAATTCTCCAACATAAGTTTTTGCTTGTCTGCGAATGTCTTTGGGCGGAATCGAACCGGCAACCTCTGGACTAATAGACTAACGTACTTACCACTCAGCTAAAGAGAGAAGCGTTATTAGATACGCAAATATACACAAATCATGATTTCTTATGTTTCTTCTACATGTGCACTTTTCGTTATGTTATATAATTTAACAAATAATTTTGTTCAATAGTTTAATTGATTAGAAAAATGTTAATTTGTTATATCAACAACGATAATTGTAAATTTTTAAATTAAATATTAACAACTTGTTTTGTTGGTCACATTTTAATGATATTTTTTCTAAATACATACATACATATGTATGTATGTACATATACGAGTATGCTTGCGTTCCAGAATTCATATTGGAATTTAAAAGTCTACTACAATATTCTTTTGATGAATTCTCATTTGTCTTAAATACTGCCTCACTCGATTTTTTATTTAAATTCAATGAACGCGTATACCACACTGCTTGCATATTTCCTTAAAAAAAACATGTACAGTGCAAATTTACATATTTCAATAGTTAATATTTATTAAATTTTTTACTCTTATAGTTAATCACATTCTACACATATGAAGTGTCTGACATTTTTCATTAAAGTAGCAACAAAATTAATATATAAAATATAATAAAAATTACATACTCGTACATTGAAATGTTCATTGTTATTTTTATGATTCCTTAAAGTATTATCTTGGTCATAGGGTAGCCTTTAACTCCCAAGCCTGTTACCTTGTAGGTAGTGCCAGCGGGATCCGGTTCACCGAAACGCGAAGATGTGGTAACGAATAAAATGTCTAAATTGGGTCCACCAAATGCTGCTGAAGTGATTTGTTTACAAGGGAATTTGATTTCCAACAAGACTTGACCGGTCCTAAGGAATAAATATGTATGTACATACATGAATGAAAAATTATTTTGAAATAAATATGTATGCGCATAAACTAACGTGGGATTCACTTTGTAAATTGTGTGGCCATTGAAAGTGGCTACGTAAATGTTGCCATCTGTATCAATAGTCATGCCATCGGGCAGCAAATGATCTTTGGTACTGTTTTTGCGTAAGTTAAACACGACCTTCGGATTAGCTAGAAAATCAATTCATAAATATACATACATACATATGTATATGTTAGTAATATTAAGTTTAAAATTATTCGTTTAGCGTAGTTGCTTACAGGCTTTGCCAGTTTCGAAATCATAATCATATTCTTTAACCTCATAATCAGTTGTGTCGATGTAATAAAATTTCTTCGTCTTTTCATTCCAAGCTAAGCCATTGGAAATGCCCACATCTGATTTGACAACCTCAACTTTGCCTCCTTTTTCGTATTTATACAGTTCTCCATAACGATGTTCAAACTCATCGCCCACAAAACGCATAGTTCCGGCAAACAAACGACCGCGAGGATCGCATTTGCCATCGTTAAAACGATTGTCATCAAAACGAGCATCGCCACTTTGTACATCGAAGAGAGTCTTCAATACTTTAGCTGTGACAGAAGTCCCATTCCACTGAACAATAATCACACGGCGACCAGAACCAACAGCAAATTGATCTGTAGTACCTGCGACAGGTACTACAAAACCAGCTAAGTCTTCACCTTCGATTTTGGCTTTGTATACTTTATTTTCATTGAAGCTATAACGTAAAAGTTTGCCAGCATTGATATCAACATAGTATAAGTTTTGTGTGTCAATATCCCAATGAGGGCCTTCGCCTAAATCGGCATAAGAGTCTGGAAGAGGTTCTACTTTAAACGACATCTGGAAATGAAATGTAACCGCAATCAATGTAATAATTAATAGCTCCATTTGCTTTACTTTTTAAAGACAATATAATAATAATGATGCATTCATACATATGTACATAATTGATAAATTCAATTCGCAAATATTCATATTCGAATTCCCGAATATTCGGCCATTTTTAGACATTCGTATTCGTATTCGCCAAATTCAGGTGAATACGAATATTTTTCCAAATAAATGCAAAAATCCTAAACGAAATTTCAGTAAATGGCACAAAAAAAATTAGTTTTTAATAATTAAAAAAAATATTTCAATTAAATTTTTGTAAACAGAAAAAAGTATTCACCAATTAATGTTTTCAATTCAAAATTTTATTGATTCAATTAAATTTTTAATTGTATTTATTAATATGAGTGAAAAAACCTAATTGTTATTATCAAGTTGTTTATAGGTGAGAATTAAAATTAATTTTTTAATTGATATTACTTTTGTTGTGTGTACCCAACTTAAAAAAAACAAACTTTTTGTACTTTTCTAGATAATATTTGTCCGAAAATTATTTCTCCATATTAAGATATAATAAAGCATTTTTTAAATATAATGGAGGTGCAAACGGTTCAGTTCCTGGATACTCGTATTAACTGTTTTATAAAAATATTTTCTTTAGTTAAATAAAAAATTAAAATAATATCCTTTTGAAAATACGTCTATGTACGAAAGTTTCCATTAATCTATCTGTCACTGACTTATACGATATAGCCTCAAGTGGACCAACAACAATTTTAAAACTTATAATTTGATATTATCATTCCCGTGTACTCGTAAGAATATATGTTTTGAAAAGACACTTTTTTTGTCCATAAGAATTGAAAGTAATATTTTCATAAGCTTGTGCAAGAGCATTTCCGTCGATGTATTTGTTACCTTTATTGGTAATAAATGTTGTAGTTTAATATGGAAATGAGTTATTTATGTCTATTTAAAATATTTAAAAATGTAGAGGGAAAAGGGATGAAGAAATAAAAATCATTTAAACAGTTTGACTACAATTTGTCATTAGATTGTTTGGCATAAAGTGACTTTTATGTCCAATATTAAAAATAAAAAGTGTTCGTACTGTCTAGGAATCCATTATATTTTTTGCAGAAACTTGTGTTTTGTACAACTTGTAAATAGTTGAGGCGTCGCTTTAACTTTCGAATGGCATTAAAATGTCATATGTTATAAGAAGTGGATTTAGCAGGTTTATACTCTAAGCCAACCATGTGTATCTTTATCTTTAGTAAAATATATTTTTCTAACGCTATCTTCATTGACTGGAAAAGCCAAGTTTTTATTAGTTTTTGTAGTTAATTAAATTTGGTTCATAAAACAATTCCATTTGTATGAACAAAATAGAAAAATGCAAAAATCTTAGCTATAATGCAACCTTCTTGAAGGGTGTAAAAATTTCAATTTTATACAAAATCTTTTTTTTTAATTAAACAATCAAAATCGGTGCGTTTTCAAAAACTTTTAGCAATTTCACAATACATAATTACACGAAATTAACAAACATTATTTTATACTCCTATTCTCGAAAGGCTAACGATGAAACGTCTAATGTGTTTGTATTTAATTATAGAATTAAATAAAATCAATAGCACAAAAAACAAAAAAAAAATAAAAGATAAGTTATTAACAAATTTTTGTGCTTATCAATTTTTTTCTATTCAAAATGTGCATTAGTGAATTGCATGATAAACAATCAAATCATATTCACTTGCGTACTCGTAATTAAATATTAAATAAATTTTAGTAAATTAAGTTTAGTTAATAAAATACATACATACATACATACATACATACATACATACATACATACATACATACATACATACATACATATATTTCTTCACTAAAAAAAAGTGAGAAAGTCTTTAATTTTACCCACTAACACAATAAAATCTTTATTTGATTGTTCAAATGTAGATAATGTAATAAAGTTCGGGTGGCAGGCACACTAATGTCCATGGAGATTATTTATTTTATTTATTTCAATAGTGTCATAACTCAATAAATGCGTTTTATAAGTTAATAATGCGTACTGATTTATAAATAAATAACTAGTACACCCAACTCTTTCTTTACAAGGTGGATACGTTCCTAAGGCAATCGTCCAAAAAAAATCGTGTAAGAACTACATCCAACATATCTTAAAAAAAATTGTGCAAGTTGAAATTAATCGAAACATTTACTGAGTAAAACGTACAAAAAAAGCATAGTTGTTAAGTAATGATTAGTAATCGTAATGATTACTAATTTGATTACTTTTTTGTAAAGGTGAAGTAATGATTAAATTACGATTATATAGAGTTTCGCACGATTACTAATAAATGAAAAAGTAATCTGAATTACTTAAAATTACTAAAAATAATCAAGAAGAATCAAAGGTAATCAAAAAATAGTCCCATTACTTCTAAGGATTACTTTTGATTCTTTTTGATAATTTTTAGTAATTTTAAGTAATTCAGATTACTTTTCGATTATTAGTAATCGTAATCAATTATTTATCAGCAATTCTTTTGAAGGCAATTATATAGTCATTACAATTCTTTTTCAAATGTAATCTAATTGATTACTAATCATAATCTAAATTTAACAGCTCTGAAAAAAAGTGAATATCAAAAAGTTTTATTTAAAAATATGCATATTACAGTCAAATCCCGATAATTCGTAATCGCAAGGGACCGGCCATTTCTTACGAATTATAGGGGTTTTCGATTTAGCGTGAGTTCGATTTAACGGGGTTAAAATAAAATAAATACTAATTAACGGGGTTTTTCAATTTATTTACTAAATTTGTTGTTTTTGTAACACCGACAGAGTTTTATGCGTGCGCATTGACATTTTTCTTTATTATTCATGTAAAAAACTGATCTTAAAAAAATAAACACACCCACAAGCAAAAGCAAAAACCAACCCAAAAAAAATAGCATTAAACAAAAAATCATTCTTTCCATGTTTCTGTTGTTTTTATTACGAATTATAAAGGCCGTTTCACACTATAATACAAGTATTAATACTTTTGACGAAAATGCATCCCTAATCTAATTTCTGTTTCAAAAATTTCAAAAGACAATAACAACTCAACATGTCAGAGTTGCATTTTCCACAAAAGTATTAATACTTGTATTATAGTGTGAAACGGCCTTAAGTGGTAGTTTACAAAAAATTACGATTTATAAGAGGTAAAGGAGGATTTTATTTGAAAAAAAAATTACGAATTATCGAGGGGACCAAAATGTATGGAAATTTTACGAATTAACGAGATTTTTTTAAGGGACCGACTGTTTATTACGAATTATCGGTAATTACGATTTATCGGGGTACGAATTATCGGGATTTGACGTAATTACAAAAACAGTTCATTAAATAAAGTTTATTGCCATCCTGAAAGATTAAAACTAAAAGTTAATTTTACAGTTAACTACTCGTCAGTTTCGGATAAGAGGGATGCACGCTTATTACAAAGAGTATTCAAAATGTAAAAGTTAAAAAAAAATATCGTGCAAGTTCAAAAAATTCGTGGAAAAAAAACACACGTGCAATGTGCTCATGTGCAAAAATAATACAAAAACAAATTGAACAATTCTTCTCATTGTTTTTGTTTTGTTTTTGTTTAAATGTATTTTTAATAAAAAAAAACGTTTACTGAAAAAGTAAAACAAATGTTAAACTTATGGCCTATTTCCCACCTGCAAAAGAAAACGTTCGACTTAAAATTTATATTGAAAACAACAATAAAATATGAAAATTTGTTTTTGTTTTCAATATAAACTTTAAGTCGAACGTTTTCTTTCGCAGGTGGGAAATAGGCCATTAAACTTAAATTATAGCAATTCCCATAAAAAACACTAATTAATCAAAATCAAACAATTTGTTTCGTTTATTTTCGCACTCTGGTTTTAAGTACAAAGAAATCAAAACAAAAATAAATTTATAAGTGTAATAGTGTCGATTATTTTTGTTACAAAAATCACGTCCTATCTCCTGCATCGCGCAATAAATAGCATAGCTATAATAATTTTTTTACCGTTTCACTGAAATTATTCGTTGTGCCAACTTCCATGGAATTTTTTTCTTGTTCATGGCCATAGATCGCAGCTATGTTCAACATACTTGAAAATAATACTACAAAACACAGATTAAAGCTTCGTGTTAATACTTCCATAATTAATTTACTCTAATCGGTATAAGAATTAATTTATTATTTATATATTTTAAAACGATTTAAGAGTGGTTGCTTCAGCACACCTTTTTCCTTCCAACAGCGAATTGTAACTAAAGTGTCAGCTGGTTTTACATTACATCTATAATTTTAATCTCTTCTTATGAGTATAATGTTTGAAAGCCAACAAAAAAACAAAGCTTTTTGTCAGTGCATACTAACCAGCGTATGTACTAGTGAAGTGCCGAATGTCAATTTTCGATATTCGCGAATACGAATACAAATATTTGAAACGATATTCGCGATTACGAATATGAATATTATGTGTTGAATTTATAGACATTAAATTCGGGTTCTATTTATTTTTATTTTTTATAAAAAAGAACTTCATTTGGCGTACTCCTGTTGGCGTACTTTAAAGTTAATAAAAACTATGCAAAATTTTAATGATCGTCAATAAATAATATTTAAAAATTATACAAAACACAAATTTCTAAAAAAAAGTTTATGGATTCATATCCTGCACGACAAATTTTAATTTTTTGCAGAAAAGTCACCTTATGCCAAACAATCGAGAGACAAATTGTAGTCAAACTATTTAAATGGTATTCATTTCCTCATCTCTTCTCCTTCTACATTTTAAATATTTTTAAAACACTAATTTCCAAATCAAACTACAATATTTTTTACCAATAAAGGTAACAAACACATAGAAGGAAATGGTCTTGCAGCAGTTTATGAAAATATTTCTATCAATTCTCATGGACAAAAAAGTAAGCTTTCAAAAAATATGTTCATACATGGATATGATAAAATCAAATTATAAATTTTAAAATTGGAATTGGCTCACTTGAGGCTAAATCATTTACATATACATACATACATGTTTTCAAAGTGATATTATTTAAATTTTTTATTTACTTAATTTAAGAAAATATATTTATAAAACATCAGTTATCTAGGAACTAGATCGTATGCCCCTCCAATTTATTTTATTATGGAAAATCATTTTCAGACAAATATTATCTAGAAAAGTGTTTTAACTTTTTTAAAGTTAATTGTAAAAGAAGTTTTTTTATTTGTTTTTAAGTTGGGTGCAAGAATTGAATTAAAATAATTTTTTTTACAAACTAATAATTTTATGATATTTATTTAATTTGTTTTTTTTTAATATTCGCCTTAATTTGGCGAATATAAACACGAATACCTAAAACTGGGCAAATATTCGTATTCGAATACGAATACGAATATTCGCTCATCACTAGTAGGTATGTACTCATACATATGTATGAATGTATACAGCCTTACTGCATGTTATAAACTGAAGAATTTATTAATTAAAAAAAAGAAAATTGTAAAATCAACAATTATTTTTTAAATAAGTTTTCAACAAAAATTATAGTTCCCTGTAGCTATATTTATATTTTTTAATTTAAAACAATTAAAATTTCTACCCATAATATTTATGTATAAGTATTTAGTAGATATGTACATAAATACATACATACATACTCGTATGTATGTATGTATGTATAATGATCTACCATTATTGCCGCAGCAATAACAAATTACAAATTACGGCACTCGATCTCAAACGAAATTTTAAAATATTTCAAATTTTCGTTCGATATTGTCGAATGCCATAATTTGTCTCCAGGTCAAAAATAAAATATTACTTCTCTAGGACTTAAAGTGCGATTACATATGTATGTATGTATATGGAGCATTATTCGTGAACTGAACAACATAAATATTTTCCAAATTCCGTGATATTTGACATAATTATACTTCTCGCAGACATGTGTGTATATGTAGTGCCTCGTTTCTGTAAGGAATGTGAGAACTTTTTGTGTCTAACATTTTTTATCATCCTGTGAAACACAGGGTGAGTAAGAAAAAAATTTAATTTGTTGATATTAAAGTTTATATAAGTTTTTATGTGAGTAACCCTGTGTAAAATAGGACAACCAATATAATTACTTAATTTTTCTCGATGCGAGAACTTCTCAAAAGTTACAGAAACGGGGCACAGACTATTTTTGATGTGTAAACATCTATACGCTAGGGGGTAAAAATCTTTTTCACAATACAATCACAAATTTTGAGTAAGATGTTATCAAATCTGTGTGAGCGAATTTTAAAGCATACCTTCAGGAGCAATTTTTAACTAATTTTAATAGAAATTGCTTGTGAAGTGTAATAGTGTTACCAGTGGGGATAATTTGGTTAAAAAGTTGAAAAATATAAAATAAATAAAATAAATATAAACTTTTAAATAAAAGAACGTTTTAAATGTCAAATATTTGTTTAAAAGATATATAACAGTATTTATAAAGAATTTATAATATTATATTATAAAATATCTTCATTACGCCTTACACTGAAGCTGGTGCACGACAATTGGGTAACAAACTCCATCTCATGCCAATTATTATCGATGGAGATTTTAATACAAATTTTGCAAACCCACAGTCGCAAGCTTTATCAAAATTTTTATTTGGCGTTTTCCACTTGCATATGAGCAATTCTCCACAAACCCCCACAACTAATAATTCCACCACTACACATGCAGTTCTCCATACAGTAGAGTCAAAAATTTATATATCTTATTTTAGTTACCATAAGCCAATATTAAAAAAAAAATTTCATTACTAGATGTTTACACATCTCCCCTATGATCGGACTCACATTGCTTTTTTTTGTACAATGTTTATTTGTCGAGTTGTGGAGCAGTAAAGAGTTGCCGTTTTGAAAATTAATTATTTTTAATTATTTTTCGAAGTAAATAAAAAAATTAAAATGCATATGTGATTCTTATAAAAAAGAAGAGAGGTGTCTTAGGACATATTTATTTATTTCCTATTATTTTCTTTTCTAGAAAATAAAGGCCGGCGGCGGCTGTAAGCTAGCTTATAGCCCATGTGCAAAAACAATACAAAAAAAATTGAGCAACCCTTCTCATTGTCTGTTTCACTCAAAATCAAACAATTTGTTTCGTTTAATTTCGTACTCTGATTTTAAGTACAAGGAAATCAAAACAAAAATTAATTCATAACTGCAATAGTGTCGATAATTTTTGTTACGAAAATCACGTCCCAGCTTCTGTGGCGGACATAAATAGCATAGCTATAGAATTATTTTTTTCATGTGCTAAACCGGAAATGGCGATGTTAAGAAATTTTAATGTGAATTTGTCATTTCCTGTTTTTCAGTGCGTTACACATATTGTTGGGTTGTTATTGGTTTGCCGCAGTAATAATGTTTTCTTAATGTTCTGTGCAGCAAGTAGGTGTTATGAACACTGTTGAACTTGCTTTTTTCACTAAAACTCATCCCCTTGAGTTGAATTTACGAGTATGATTGGAGGAATTTTTTTTTTTCGAGAATATTATTTTTCGTGAAGAATAAATTCCGAGGGAATATTCATGATTGGGCTGTATGAGTATACCATAGACTAATTTCGAACTAAAAAAAATAGAAATGGGTGCGAAGAGCAAAATTGGAATTCAAAGGGCTTACTTCCGGTTGTGATTACGTGCATTACGTGCACAAAGAATTTTTTTTCCTTATTATTTTTCGGAAAAATAATTGTAGCGGTCATATTATAAACATATATTTTTCGCTTATAATAAAATGACGATGCAAGTCCTTTAGGAAGGTTGAAAACGCTTTGCAAATCAAAAAATACAACAACAGAAAAAGGTTGTGGTTTTCGACGATCTATGTCACGTTCCACTTTAAGGCCTTTCGTTTCATTTCTGTGAATATAGAATTCTTCAACTTCATCCTTCGTTGGTTTATTTTTTTATTGAAAATTGTACGCAACGGTCGCATTGGTCTTTTATAGGCTTTCTATAAGACAAATTAAAATTGTGGTTGAACTGATCGCTATAAAATCTTCCTGAAACGGGGTTGGAAGATTGTTGCTCCATATTCTATTTGTTTTGCAATAAAAACTTAAATAAAAATGTAACATATTGTACAGAAATAGGAATAGTTTAAAAAAAGTTACTTAAAAGTGATATCTTGAAAAACTGTGCCAAACTGGACTCAAAAAATTTTTATTTATTCCAACAATATTAACTGCATGTAGAGCAAAATGTCGTTTAGTACACATAGAGCAAAATGGCACAAAAAGTTCTGTTTTAAAGGATATAGAGAAAAGTGGACACGATTTACCTCAGCAACGAGAAGAGATAGCCGAAAACGGATTTGCAGATTTGAACAATTTAGGGATTATGTACTTGAGTCAAAAAGTTGGCCATTACTTTTTTTATTTATATTGCTTGTGAAAAGTTATTGATTGCCCCTAAATCAATGAAACTTGGCAGAAATATATCTTATAGCCCTAGACTGTTAAATCTTAAAAATAGAAAAAATCAGACAAAGGGGAAAAAGTTCCTTTCACAGGAACTAATACTACCTCTGAAAAATAAAATTTTTTTTTCAGATACTTTTGTTAAGCAAATGCAACTTTTAACGTTGTCGAAAGTTCAAACCACTAAATTTGTACCCAGGATACCGTGCCCGCTTCCTTTTGTGGGCGGTGACAAAAATATTATTTACAAAAATAATGTAAATATTAAAAAAAAAATACTACTTATGCCTTAATATCATAAAAATTTAACTTTTGAGATTTTATTGGCAGAGAGGAGTGTCTCTCTCCTCAAAGCAAAACATTTCATGACTGACAAAAAGGTTTCTTACGCATATTTATCTATGCAAAATAAGCAAAAACATAAAAAATGTGAAATTAAAAAAAAAATTACCAAAAAATAAAATGGAGCAAAATTGCGCAAACTTTTTTTCTTGCATCAAAAATTTGAGATTTAAAATTTTATTTTGGTATAAAACATAGTTCTAAATGCAACTATCTTCACTTTTAAAATGCATCTTCTTGTTTTTTTGTTTTGCAAAAAAAGTGTATAATTTTGTTTTTTTAATTTTTAAACGAATTGTTTCAACATTAATATTCAAATAATTTTTTTGTTTTAATACTAAAACTAGCTATTGATTAAATCTTTCAGCGAAAAAAAAATGAACGTAATACCTTTATTCGTTAGCCACAGAAAAATAGTATATAAACATGTTGAAGCCGAAAAAATATTTAAAACTCACGTAATTTTATTCACTTTCCTAAGTCTTCAAAATTCACAATATGTTGTAAAATTTTAAATTAGTATCGAACTGCGTACTTAGTTCTTAAGATTTCTTTAAATTCATTTTTGCCTTTTTGGGCAGCTTTTTGGCGCAAGTACTCCTTCCTCTGTGCGATGGCACAAATTCGTTTTGCAACACAGTCTTCTTGAACAATATGAAATACCGTCATGCCTATTTTTATAATACATACTTGCGTCATTTTGTTTCCCACTCCATAACATCTGAGAGTTTTTAGTTTGAGTTTGACTGTTTATGATTTCGAGGCGTAAGCGCCAAAAAAGCTTACCCAACATATTTTTTGAACCGCGTTTTTTTTGGACGAAAATCGATTATTTACCATCGCAAATGATGAATTTTTTTCAAAAAATTATTTCGTTTAAACTTTTTTGGAAGTTATGGCACGATATTTATTTATTTTTATAGGTATGCTATTTATGTCACGACACAGGAGTTGGGACGCGATTTTCGTAACAAAACTAGTCGACACTATTACAGTTATAAATTCATTTTAGTTTTGATATCTTTGTACTACTTAAAACCAGAGTACGAAAATAAACGAAACAAATTATCTGAATTTGTTTTTTTTTTCGTTCTTTGAAGTGAGTGAAATAAAAACAAAACGAGAACAATGCAAAGGATTGACCAATTTATTTTTGTATTGTTTTTGCACATGAGCACAAACTAGAGAACATAGGCGATCGGCTGTAAGCCGGCTAACAGCCGACACCGGCCACAAACAATATATTAATTTAATCGTACAACGCTAGAAAAGAAAATAATGGGAAATTAATGGAAACGTTTTGAAATATTTACGGCGAATTTGAGATCATCATATAATATAAATTTATTGCATTAATATTTAACACATTAAGTTTGTTTTATATAGTTAAGCAGCATAGCTATAACCGAGTGTCATAAGACATCTCTCTTCTTTTTTTATTTACTTTTTTTATTTATTTTTTTTTATTAATTTAGAGCAAAACTAATTTATGTATTTTGTTAAAAAATAAAGTTTTGAAATCCCACTAAGCTTAGAATGATAACATTTTAAAGTTTCAAATGTATTGAAGACAAAAATTTAACAGAACATTAATAAATATTTCATAACCGAAACTCAAAATTGTATCAATATCATGAGATGTACAAAAGAAAGTTAAACACTTTAGGCCTTATTCACAAAAAAAATAAGTTAGGTTTACAAAATGTTTAACATAAAAAGTTACTAAACCTTTTGTAAACCAAAATTATTTTTTTTGAATACGGCAGTTTATTTTTTAAAGTTTTGTTTTCATATATTTTTTTTTTGAAACACTTCCTTTCCAAACATGTAAAGACACTTTTATTTATACATATGTATATATTTTACTTTTAAAGTTTAAGTATAAACCAATCCATACCTTCTTATTACAGAGTATTTCGATAACAACGATATGAAATATAATACAAGTGGTCACTTGTGGATGTGAAAGTCAACTGCTGATTGAATATAAGTTGTAGATCTTTTATATGAAACTTTTTTTATTGTTTTTGAATTGCGAGCCAAAAAAATAATTGATATCAGCTCCAGTGTAGAGAACAACAATAATTCTAGCCACAATAAATTTGTAGAAATAAATGCAATATTAAAATTGATAAGACGTTAAAATTAATTTTTATTTTCTTCTTAAATTTCATTTAAGAATGTTCAAAAATATTTTCTATGTTTTATAAAAAATATGTACAAAAATACGCTACACTGAACCAAAAAAGCATTCTTAAAACAAGAATTTTGCATTTTTGTTTTAAAAATACCGTACTTTAAAAATTAGAATGTTTCTTAAGCCTGGTTCATACTATCGGCACAATGTACCGATTTTCGTCGGCTCACTGAAATAAAGTCATAAGTAATAAGCTAAATTTGCCATACAACTGTCTGGCAATAAATTGTAAGATTTTCTGACAAATTTGATGCAACCGTGTGAACTGACAATCTACTTTATGCTGGCAATTTATGATTGCCAGTACATTGTCAGCGAATTGCCAGATCTGACGATATTGTAATATCTGAAAATCATGTGTACATAGCTTTAGTTTTAAAATAAAAGTGCTTCATTATTACTTCAAGAATATTTTACTCTTAATTCGAAAACAAAAGTTTTTAATTTGAGTATATTTAACTTTAAATCAAGGTTTTTGTTTTTTTAACTAAAGTATTTTTTTTGTGTGCATCTATTTTATTTACGAATAAATAGTATGCTTGTTTTCTAAAGATTTTTGTTTGAGGCTTGCAAACTTATTATGTTCGTATATTGTAATTCTCAATATAGTATTAAGAGTTTTACTATAAATATACGAAATTTGTTAGCTAAATTCAAAAATTTTTTGGATTGAATTCTACTGATGAGTTCCAAAAGCGGAAACATATAGACAATGCTTAACCATAAAAACAGGCGAAATTTTCAAATCAAAAAAATAAAGACTTTCGTTTTAATTTTTTGATTTATTCTATAGCATTTTTTTAGAATTATTAAATATTGTGCATAAGAGCCACTCCAATCGAGTTCAAGAGCCGCATGTGAATATTATTAATGAACAAATAATACCAAAGTTAATTGTAAATATTCTGACAAACACGTAGTAGAACGGAACAACTAGCTGTTTTCGAAGGCCACTACACCTGCATCATCAGCGTTCTATGTGTTTGGTGTGAGTTGATGTAGATTTCTGCTTTATATGTTCAACTTTTGTTGCAAAGGGAATATGAAAATTGTTTTGATTCGTCGTATTACAATTTGCTGAAAGTTTTTTTTTGTAATGAAAGCTTTACCTGGGAGTGTCACTAAAAATATGACAGTAGTCAAACTCAACAGACGCCATTTTATAAATACGAAGTTTGCGAACTACACACATATGTATATCAAAATGGATATCATTTGACAGGTATTTTAAAATCATATCTCTAATGACTTTTCATTTCGAATGACCATTTAGGATATTTAACGGTTCAAAGTTTTTTGATTTATTTAATTACAATTTGTAAGTCGAATTAACCAAAAAAAAAAATACTCTATAAGTTTGCATTGAAAGTTTGATTTATTTTTTTAAACATATTTTAATATTTAGGAAACTTATTATTCGACATATTGTCATAAGTTTATTTAAATTGAAATTTATTTGCTGGTGGTTAAGCGTTGTCTATATATTTCATTGGTGCTTAGCCAATGCTAAACCACCAGCAAAAATACTTCAATTTAAATATGTTTTAATAAATAAACTTTTTTAATATATGCATGTATAGACACACATACAAACATATAAGTTTATGTATGCATGTATATGTAAATAATGTTTACAAGATGTAAAACTTAAAGATTTTTTTATATCTTAATGTTTAGTAAGGACTTTACTTAAAAATACTCCGTATTTTAAATAATTTAATAAAATGAGCTTTCTTGCTATGCGTATTGTTTGAGTTAATAAACTTAGCACTAATACCAGTGTTCTAGTATTTTAGACTCGATAACGGTATGTGACGGTAGTACCGATAACGAAATAACGATACCGAAATTTAAAAAATTAATTATAGCGGTATCAATACCGATACCGTTGTTCGTTTCAATTTCTAACCTTGATATTTTGTGATAAAAATATTGCGGCGAATGACCCAAACTTCAATGAAGAATTATATGACGTTTCTGAAGTAAATGATAATGTTTTGCTAACTAATCTAAAAAAGTCTATCAATAAAGTAAGAAATTGTACTATTGTAAGAATCGTTAAAAAAAATATTAATGTTGATATAAATTATTTTGAAACATCAAAAAAAAAGAATACATAAATTTGATATGCTTCTTAATTATATTTTAATCGTATCAAAGTTATTCAATAATAAATCTTTGCCTGAAAAAACTAAATTACTATTATACAAAGTTAGTATAAGACCTATATTACTATATGCGTTTCCAATTTGGTTCAGTATTTCACCAACTTTTATGAAAAAAATCGAAGTATTTGAAAGGCATATTTTACGAAAATGTGTACAAAGAAATTATGAAACACGTTTAAAAAGATATTCAAATAATTATATTTACTTATTCTTATATTTACTTCTATTTTACCAATTTCCGAATATGCTTTTAATTTCCTAAAACGATTTATTGAAAAATTATTTAATTTTGAGGGCGATATGATGCAAGTTATGATTTCTAATGAATCTGAATTTAGTTGCTCAAATACAAATTATCTTTCTGCAGTAGGTATTTTGCGCGAGCCCTGGAAAATATTTCTGGACAAATTTTTTACAAGTTAGTTTCTTCTGGTACCCACAGAGGTTAACATGTAGTTTTTTTAGTTTAGTTTTAAGTTTAGTTGTAAGTTTATGTGTTTTTTTTTTATTTTTTTAGTTCTAAGTTTATTCTGAATAGATCACTCTATTAGAAATTGTAAATGTCAGGAGCAAGCATTGTAAATTCTTTTTGTAAAACTTTATTTAATTTAATAATATTTCTTTTTGGTGTTTATGCACGTTGCATTAATCAATGTTAATATAATTAAAATAACACTTCATAGTTTTAAGTTCTCTCATTCATTGTTTAAACAAAAAAAAAGAAAAAACTGTAATGAATTTTTTAAGTCTCAATAAAAATTTATCAATTATCAATTATCGTATCATCAGCATTCATCCACAAGCTAAAGGGCTGGATTATTGGCTCTTTTTATGAAATATCTAAAAAAAATTACATACATACATATCGTTGGTCTCAAGTAGAAAGGCCCTAACTCAAATAATTGTAACTTTACAGGAGAAGGTAAAACATAATAGAAACTTTTATATTCACAATGTGAATATTTTTGTAAAACTGCTTATAAAAGCGTTATTTTTTACACTATTGCAGTATATTTTTGTGAGACTGTGTAATTGTGTGAAATGTATTGGAATCACTGAAAAACTCAATTTCGTAAAAACCACGAGTTAGGGCCTTTCTACTTGAGACCATCGATATGTACATACATATCGCTCCTTTATTGCAACATAGTCATATCTCGAAAAATTAGTTTTTGGAGTTATTAATGCATAAAAAATCGTCATATCATAATTCATTTTGTGTAAAAACTTTATATAAAAGGCGATGCATAAGAAGAGAAAATATTTAAATTGTAAATTGAAAACTTGAAACATATTTTCTGCAAATCATAAAAGTATATGTGACACAGAAAGTTAAAAAGGACCTATGCTCAAAAAATTAGTTTTGGAGAAAAAATGATTTTGAAATTAACAAGTTAATGTTTCTGTGCCAAATTCAAAATGGCGGACCACTTTTTGTAATATTATTGGATTTGCTGGAAACTCTTCACGCAGGGGTTTTCGGTGTCGCTGATTCTGAATCTAAAGTCAGGCTTTCAAAAGTCAAAATGGAATGGAATTTTTATTAAGAGTTAAGCCGATAAGATAACTACTCTGGTGTTTCGTTATTTAAGTTATTGAGTTTTTATGATTTTTAAAATAAATAGTTAAGTTACAAATCTGCACTTCGTATTCGTTTCCCATCGGATATACATATATCTATAATCATCATTCATCTTAAATTTTCAAAAGCTATCCCGATAAAGTTTTAAAAAACTAATCAGCCAAATTGGATCCTCATTTTTAAATTTAAAAAATCCGACTTAAGATTTATAATCAACGACCGCGAAAACCTTTGAGTAACAATTTTAAAACAACTCCTGAGTAACCTTTCAACTACTTTCGAAAAAAAAAATTCCTAAAAACTCACAATAAATAATTGAGAATTACAATTAAAATAGATAACACATATTGAATAAACTGTTGCGTTTTTTGTATACATTTTTTAGTGTAATATATTCATATACATACATACATACATACATAATTTTTATAAATGTATGTATAATATAAATAATGTTAATTTTCATTCATAATGTTGCTAAATATATTGTAAAGTGACTTATGAGTTCATTCATCAATCCAGCTTTTACTTCTGATAAGAACCAAATTCAACAGACTACGATAAATATTTCATTAATTTTATTTACAATAAAAACTCATTTAAGGATGTTGTTTAATCATTTGAACAATAAATAATAAATAATAAATGTAAATTATACAATAAGCACATGCCTGAACTTTGTTTAAAATACTGATAATCATGGGTATTTATGAAATTAGCATGAGGAAAACAAAATTTCTTTCTGGAACTTATTTTTAATAGTGTTTTCACACTGACATGGTTTTAATAAAAGTTGGTTTTAACGTTAAAACCAACTGTTAAAACAGTTTTGGTTTTCCCATACAAACTGTATGGTAATTGAAATGACTGGAAGCAGCTGATAATGCTCATGGCAGTGAATAAGAATAGATACCGATTGAAAGATTTTCAACTTAAAAATGGATGCAGCCACAACAATAATCAAAAAATTATGGAAAAAAAGTTTTTTGGAAGTAAAACAACGAAAATATTTTCAATGACCTCTGGAAAGTGAAAAATAGACGATATGACTGACATCCATCTGATATCTGCCTATTAAAAACGGTTTATCTTATAATGTATTTGTGAATTTTTATATATAATAACTTTATTTCCAAGCACTTCTTCATTTTGTATAATTACCCTGCAGGAAATGGAACTGAAACAAGACTAGTCACCTGATCGGTCTTTAATTGATACGGACTAGTCCGAGTTCTAACACTTCCTATGAAGCGGACCAGTTACTTCTACATGGGGATGGCCTAGGATGGGGTTAATTGATACTTTGTATACGCCTTTTGACTTGTCACTGAACTATCCCACAGGGACCTATTCGGTGTAGAATAATATAAATTATTTAAAAATGTCATTCCGACACTTAACTGTAACAATGAAAACTTATAATTTTTGTTTTTATTGTCACAAATTCAATTCCAGAGTGACTTGGCGGTATCATTGGAGGGAACAATGAATCCAACCACATCGAACCTGATCAGTGTCGTTTACTATAATACTAGACCAAGTCCCAATTAAATTGACAAAGGATCAAGACGATACATTACGATGATACAGGATATGTCCTTTTTGCACTGTACACAACTCCCTACTTTTCGTAACACTATCATTTTCTCAAGTCATTGTTACCAAATTTTCTGCAGGGTATATAGTATATAAATGTCATTCCGACATTTATGTATATACTCGTAACTGTAACAACGAAAACTTGCACTTTTTTACTATTTTTATTTTTAAGTATTTTTTTTAACTTTCAGCTTTTGATTCATAAATATTAATTTTAACCTTTTAATTACAAAATATCGCATAGCGAATGAGGACACAAAGCATAAAATTAAAATATTTTTGGGTAAAATAATGCCACTACGAAATATAAATTATAGAAGACACAGGCTAGGTGTGAGCGAGACGTTAGAATCGCAATTATCTTCCGTCTCGTGACATCTCTGTGTACTTTGTGTTCCACATTACCCACTCGACCATAGAGGCACTCATATTTCAAAAGTATAAATATGTGCAAGTCAAGCTTAGGTTAATATCTAAGTATAGTTACGGGACTTGTTCCAGAGTGACTTATCGGTCCATTTATATCGATTCATTGTCTTTCCCAGCCAAGACTTTCTTATATGCATATATGTATATTAAACCAAAAAAAAAAACAAATAAAATATTCGTAATACATAATACATGCCCTAGCGGAGTCTTTCTTATATAGACATACTAAATAAAAAAAGTATTCGTAGTACATATAAGATATAATAATATTCGTAATAGTGCCCTATTGAACTATGGATGAACTAATAGAGAATAAAAGTAACCCTACAAGAACACTACCAGTCAATTGACTGCTCATTTGATCGATAGTCATGCAGGCTATATTCATCATTGCGTAAAACAAAGTTTCTATCACATTATTAAAGGCAAAATGAAAAATGTGATAGAAACTTTTGTGTACGTGTGAAGTTCCATCACACTTCTGATCAAATGACTACATAGTCAATTGACTGTCATTATTGAATTGAATGTAAAATTGTTTTAAGTGTGTTAGTGAAAAAATTTGTTTGTGTTAGTTTCAATCATTCATTTCTTGTAGGGAAACGAACAAAAATGCGTTCAGGCAACATTTACCCTATGAAGAAAGAGATACTTGTTCCTCAACATGCACCATGGTTAGATGGAAACACCACATTGACTCTAAGCTAACACAAATGAAGCTTAACTTAACTCAGATACATTGGCTGATTTTAACTAGTAGAAATTCAATCCTCAGTGTAGATTGTAAGCTTTTAATATACTTTTGAAACCTTTATGGTACTACAAAATTCAGCTACAGGTAACCTGACCACACATCCCGCTATTGAAATTTTCAATCTCTTATTACATTTTTATTAAAATGTAACTGGTACAAATTCAATCCAAATATTTTTTAAGTGCAGCTACTTCTTTACTATCCAAATCCCTGTGTGCTTCGTAGTTCAGCTAATTTGTAGAATACAATTCTCATTATTAATATGTCAGGAAGAGTTTTAAAATTATCACTGAATTATTTTCTGTCGGAATCGGTGTAATTTCAAGTATGTGCTTGTATAGATTTATAAGCTTTGACACGAACCTTGTGCTTTAACAGAACTTTATTGGTGTCTTAACAGAGCTCTGTTAAGATATAATTAATTTCTAAAGGACTTTTCCAGTAAATGAGGCAACCCAGACGAAAAAAAGTAATGCTCCTCCTTTATTATTTCCCATGAATATATTTCTGAAAAGCATGATATTGAACTAGATACTCGTATTGCTAAGTTTTAAACTTGGCATTTTTTTGGGAGTCAATGCTATCGGATAATATTGGTCATATATTAATGTCCAAGTGTTCCTCTAAAAACGTGCATACTCAGAATTTCTTGAAGTTCGAGTTTTCAGGAGTTCTTCAAAAAAACTTTAAATTTGCCCTACTTGTATTAACATTTTCTAATGTTAGAAACTGTGAAAACTGGGCATCTTAAGTACATACGAAACTGTATATGTGCATATTACACATCCCGCTTTCTAAAAGATATTTATTTTTAAATGCCAGTTTTTGATGGATTATGTCCCGCTTTCAGCTTCCAATGTAGAGAAAATCCAAAGAAAAAAAAAGATATATTTATATTATTTGATAAATCCTGGACTTAGCTACAATACTAGAACGAGTCCCAATAACTAGAACGAGCTATAACGAAGCATGTGTGATGTCTGTTGAAGCTTTTTAGCTTTTAAGATGTGTAGTAATTCTCAATTACCTTATGGTGGATTTTATTTAATTCCAATTTTTTTTCAAGAATTTGGTTGGACATTTTCTGGTAATTTGGCATTAGCATTAACGTAATGCAGCATATAGAAAATATTAAACAACTCATTATTTTTTTCTTTTTTTTCAAATCGAGATTTTTTTAATACTCCCATTTGCTCAAGTCCTACGACGAGTACGCTTGGTTCAATTGTCACCAAATTTTCTGCATGGTAGTTCCATAATTTAAAAATTTTTATTTACAAAATCTAAAATAATTTCCATTTTAGAGCGCAATGTGAAATATCTGAGTTTTTCATACAAACAAAAACAGTTGTTGTACAGTTTGTCAAACAAAGGCTCAGTTAGCCGACGGTAATGTAAAGTAACTGCAACAGTAGGAAACAGCTGATCGAGATTGTTATGTGAAAAGTGATGAAAATGGCTATAGAGATGTAATGTAACGTAACCATTTTCATTACTTTTCACATAACAATATTGATCATCTGTTTCTTAGGGCTCAGTTAGCCGACTGTAATGTAATATAACTGCAACAGTAGGAAACAGCTGATCGATATTGTTATATGAAAAGTAATGAAAATGGTTATAGAGATGTAATGTAACGTAACCTACTTTTGATACAAAATATCAAGCAGCTTGTTGCTACGTTGCAGCTACATTCCATTACTGTCGGCTAACTGATCCTTTACCCGACTGTAATGTAAAGTAACTGCAACAGTAGGAAAGAGCTGATGGATATTGTTATGTGAAAAGTAATGAAAATGGTTATAGAGGTGTAATGTAACGTAACCTACTTTTCATATAAAAATGTAGATCAGCTTTTTTCTACGTTGCAGTTACTTTACATTACAGTAGGGTAAATGAGCCTTTACTGTCATAGATACATTACATTACAATCGGCTAACTGAGCCTTTAAGCGTTATAAAAGCAGAAAAAAATACAACAACAAATACACGCATTTCTGCAAGAGTTTTTTTTTTATTTTGAACAAAGTTATTAGATAGTCTGTGAGTTAAGACCTGAGAATTTAAGAAAGTTGCAGTGTGAATGCAAAATCAGCTATTTATGGTTTTAACGTTAAAACCAGGTTTTAACTTTCAATTATAAAAGACATTATAAAAGACAAAGGACAAGTATTAATGTAGATATCTGTGCTACATAAATCTCTATCCGTACATACATACTCGTACGTGCATACTCCCATATCTAGCAAAAAATATTACAGAAAGGAGTCAAGAATATCAAGGTATTGTTTATGGATTAATTCTTCATGATTTTTATCAAGAATTTTCCTTGCTGAAGCTCTCTTTTTCGACTTCTATTGATCGGAATGGAAGTAATACTGTAAATTTTTAGAGAGTTTATGTCTTTGTTTTATTTTTCATTGGTAAAACGAAATTAGTTCTTTTCGTCCCTATAAAGTCACATCTTTAGAAGTGTTTTAAGATAACTTCTTAAGCAGTGGATGCTCTTAGTAATACTATGGAAGCAATGACGATACTAATCCTTGACAATAAGTTCTATTTTTTTTGCTGGGTATGTATGTGTGTAGTTATGTATATTACACCAACCAAAAATTTTTGGAATGCCAAAAGTATTTAATTTATTCGCTCCACCGGCAGTTTCTGATATAGTAAAAATCACACGTGTGTAAAAATTGCACTCATAGCGTGCAAACCGGCCATTCGCATTGCACTTTTCACCCAAAACTATAAACACTTTTGGCGCCATAACTTTTAAATGCTGCGTGTTTCTGAAAAATTTTGTACAATAATTTTTGTTTAGAATAAATAGCGTAACATTTTTCTTGCACATAATTTTGCCATAACTATGCCCTATCATTATCCTTTAATGTGATGAAACTAAATTTTTTGACAGAGCTTTTTTTCAACGTCTCTCGCTAAAAATTGGATTGCGATAATTATAATCACTTATCATTATATTATAAGGTAAGTTCGGTAGATTATATAGCCAAATTACATTTGGACCAAATATGTATCACTTACGTACCTTTTCACAATGTATGGCTAAAAGATAACAGAGACTTTAACTGCAAGTTTTGTATGAAGAACTGTCAGTTAAAGTTCACGTTAACTCTTAACCATACATTGTGAAAAGTTACGTTAGGGCCATTATTATGACTTGTCTTTAGTTAAAGGTAGGATTTTATTGGATGGATAAACACTTTTTCAATATTACAACTTCACTTTAACCAAAAGTGAGCGATAAGTTAGAGACAAGTTCATCCTACCTGTAACACACATATGTGCATATGTACATATGTATGTATATACATATATTTACATATATACATACATATATTTATTCCTTTTACTCTTGCAAGGAGCATAGGGTTGTGAGTTGCCACACTTTCTATTTATAAATTATAGCCAAATTTATTTGGTCAAAATATGACATAAAACAAAAACAATACAAAACAAATCACAGAATAATAAAAATAAACAAAAGAATTGACAAAAATGGTTTCATTTTATTTGTAATTTCAGGAAATTTTATTTTATTTTTCTTATTAAATATTTTCAAAAGCTTACGAACTCGTGGCATTTGTTATAACTAACTAGTATTTATTTTTATAAAAATAAAAAATATACCTGCGAATCACTTAAAAGAGTAATTTAATTTGACAAATTTTAAAGGAATATCTCTTGTAGGATATGAGACCCTATACCATAATGCAAAAACATTTCTTCCCTTCTTAAGTAGTGAAAATAAAAGTTTTACCCATCTGTTCCATGGATATTAAACATTTTTTGTCAGCAAAATATTTTTTTAAAAATTTATCAAATTAAATGATTCTACCATGCGAATTATAAGCATCTATATATAAATATGCAAGTGAAAAAAGTTAAGAACCATTTTAACTGACTTGAACTCAACGTATTCGCTTGATTTTTTTTTTTGTTAGATAGATTGACAATAGGAGCAGTGCAGAATGTATATTTTCTTCTACATTTTTGTGTCTAAGATAGTTAAAAACAGTTAAGAATAATAGCCAATCATAAAGCCATGCTTTCTTTTTTTCTCTTAATTTGCTAAAAAAAAAATTACAACAATTTGGCTTGGCAACTCCATAAACACTCAGAAGGAAAAACGTATTTTATTTGTTCATTCTATTCTTATTTCCATCTTTCTATGTACTTAAACGATTATTGCTGAAACTAATAAAATTTGGATATTTAAATAACGAGTGGTACTGTATTATTTTTCTTTAGATGCTTAAAAATAATATATTTTTTTAATTATTAATAACTTTGATTAAAGTTAAATTCACCTACAGCACAAAGTAAGTTTTTTATTTTTGGTTTATTTTGTGGGCGTTTTGTTTTTGTTCATTGTTTTCATTATTTTTCTGTGCTTTAAATTACTGAACATACTGGAATGTTGGAATATGATGGAATGTTTATATTATTAGGCTAGCATATTCGTACATACATATGGGGTCTTTCTCAAAGAATAGGGAATATAAACTTTTTTTGTAACAAACTTTAGAGAAAAAGCGTTCAATGAAAAAATAAACGAATATTTTTGTTTTTATTTGTTTTTTATTAATAATGAATATGAAGTGAAAACACTAGGAGCAAATATCTAATTACATTTAGTTCAAAAAGTGAACACCTTTATTTAAATAGTTTGCTTAAAATCTATTCTTATTTACCGATAAATGAAATTTTAAATTCGTATTTAGTAGTTAAGAAAGTGGTTTAAGAGTGTGGGTTACCTTGGAGTCTATACATATGTATATTTGAATATAGTTTTTAAATTGTGTTTTAAATTCATCAAACTTTAAATATTTTCATTCTATTCTCCACCTCTATGCGTTAATGGTTGATTTTCAACCACTGGGCGAACACTAGTATATATAAATATGAATATTTGTTTTCATTTCTTAAATTATGGACATGGACGTTATGTCACGGAATATTAGGACGTGCCACCTATAAATAATCGAATGTAACGCGTGTAAAATTATCGAGAGTAGACTGTTGTCACATAGAAGTATTATATGTATAAATACATATATTTAAGAATTTCAAGTATGTAATATGATTGACACAAATGTTTCATTTTATTATTATGTACATATATACATAATGAAAACAAGGTCACGTCGCACTTGAAGTGTTGTACATACGAGTATTTTAAAAATCAATATTGCAAACTCACGATTTCCGCTATTTAATGCAATTTGAGATGACAATTAATTTTTAGGGAAGCCCAAAATTATATACGCATATTATTGCTTTAATAATTTGGTAAATTTTAAGTTCTAATTTTAAAAGCGCAAAAATGTTTTAAGTATAAAAATGTTAGCTTCATCTCATAAATCTCATAACTAAATACATAAATCAGATTAATTTGGGCCTATTTCCAATCATATATTTTTTTGAGGTTGGATACAATAGGCTGAAATTAGTTACGGCCAACCCTAAATGCAATATGCAATTATAATTATCGTAGAAACGTTGGAATTTAAGGTTTAAGGAAATAAAAGAAATCCACGGGAGAATTAGTTATCTAGTCATGCTTACCGATTAATAGGTAGGTATACTCGAAGGTACATAGGTATACATTTAAGCTTAGAGGTAAGTATATTTTAATAGTTTTAATGTATTTCATATAAGTATTGTACCTTAAGATTATAAATCACTGGTATTTCATTGAAGTATATAAATCACTGGTAATTTATTTATGTATATAGTACAATTTTCGTTTATTAGATTCCATATGTATATGTAATTTTCCGGTAATTTTAGTGAACTTGAGAAGATACGAGTTGTTTCATTTTTTTTAACCAACAATTTAGATTACTAATTATTCGGTTTATCAAAAGAATTCAAAATTAGACGAAATAAACAGATTATTAGCTAAACATTAAGTAATACTACTTATGTATGTGCTCGTATGTACATATGTATGTTGTTTAGCCAAAATGCATTAACTAATATAAAAAAGTGTAAAATAGCTTTTAAAAGAATTCTACTCGAATGTTAAGTAACAACTGTTGAGTTCTATGTGGAAAACTAAATATAACTAACCAGAAAAGTGTACATTTTAACAAATTTTTAATCACAAAGAAAAATATATTTTTTATATACGAGTATGTATGCATGTATATTTGTTTTGTTAGTATTCAAAGATACTTTGAACAAACTCTTTCAAGTTCAGCTAACAAATAGTAAAGAAAAGAAAAATCAATAAATAAAAATACTTGTGTTCTTAAATTTGTTCATTCACTAAGGTAAACCATTGGTAAATCAACTACGTTTACACTTAACATGAAATAACCGATTGAAACATTTTCAACTTAAACATGGATGCAGCTGCAACAATAAATGCTCAATTAGCTGACTGTAGTAGAATGTAACTGCAACGGTAGGAAACAGCTGATCGATATTGTTATTTGAAATGTAATGTACAACTGCAACGTAGAAAACAGCTGATCGATATTTTTATATGAAAAGTATGTTACGTTACAATACATCTCTATAATCATTTTCATTACTTTTCACATAAGAATATCGATCAGCTGTTTCCTACTGTTGCAGTTACTTTACATTACAGTCGGGTAACTGAGCCTTTACATTCCGGTTACATCTCTATAACCATTTTCATTACTTTTCACATAAAAACATCGATCAGCTGTTTGCTACGGTTCCAGTTACACTAACTCCATGTTAACAAGTTTGTTGTTGTTTGCTGATGTGGCGACTATGTACGATGTTAGAGTTCTGTCTAGCGGTAGTAAATTGAAGTTTGTAGAGTAAAGATCGAATATATATTTTTGATTGCTCTCTTTCCTTCTTTCCCATTTGCGTTGCTGGAACAGATTGGTTAACAATCATGTTAAAACTTTGACCAAACATTAACATGACCAAACATTAACGAAAATGCGTTGACAATTATTGCAACATATATTGCAAGTACCTGCAATGAGCTGTCTCCACTAGCAACAATATAATTTTGACAACTGCTGCAATATATGTCGACATATTTATTGCTAGTCGAGACGTAGGGTAAAGGCGAACACTTTCCGTTATAACCAGTTAATCTTGTTGTCACAGTCCAATAACTTTTCAAAAAACGAATTCTGTCATTTGTTTGTCTTATTTTAAAGTAGGAGCCTAGAGGGTTTTTGAAAGAAACAACAACATTTATGCTTCTTCAATAATAACTAACAAATTTAATGAAATTTCGAGCACAGAAATATTCCAATGTAGAACAAGCAATAGGGTACGACGCATTTAATAAATGTACGAACAAATGAAAAGTGTTGGGGAGAAGTGGAGGAATAAATGGTTCTCTCAAACTATCTGAACTTTTTAACGAAACTAAAAACAAGATTATCATTAACTACAATTTTATATCATTGTTATTTAATACATGAGATATGTTTTAATGTACTCGTAAATATGGACCATAGTTTACAAATACAATGCACATTTTATCTGACACAAGCTATTCAACTGCCACAGTCCAACAACTTTAGACAAAACGGTACCTCAACGGACAGGGAGTTATCAATAAAAACTTATGAGTTTTTGATTAAGGAAATTTGACATTACAAGCAGTCAAGTTGAAATTTGTACAGAAATTAAACAAACAAAACTTTATGTAAACCTCATGCACCGTTCCTCTCCATTCTAAGTATGTGGCAAAATAATAAGCTGGTAATATTTCTGTCCCAATAAGGAAAAAGTGTTTAAGCGGCCCATACACTACAATAGCATGCACGCCCAATCAAGGTATTGAGCAATCATGCTAGAACCACAAATCATACCTGCAAGCTGGTACAATATTGACTTTTTAAAAAAATTCTTGGGGATTTTGAAAAAAAATTGACATAATTTTGCAGTTTTTAAACGAACCTTCCGATTGTTATGAAATTTCATACAGCATTTAAGGAGGTGTCACCGAGCTTAAGTCTGGAATTTGGGCCATATATCTCTAAGTTCAAAACTTAGTTTTTTAAATTAATTAGAAATAAAACATTTTAAAAGTTATAGAGCGTTATTTACAAAATTTTTGGAAAAATTGGTCATTTTTATTTTAAATTGTTTCCTCAAAATCCTGGTTATGGTTAAAATTATAAAGAAAATACAAAAAACGGCCGCCAAACTCGATTTTTGGCAAAAATTCTACTTGTGGGACCTCTAAGCCTCTTCCTTAAAAATCTGAAAAAAAAATCTCAAGAATACTTGACCCTATAAGGCTTCAAATTATGCTTGAGCACCAAAAATATTTTTTTTCAATTCCCAAAAAAGATTTCATAAAATGTCTGCTGTATTTTTCTTATCTTGTGCCGGGCGCAGATAATATTTTAGGAAGTACTTAAAAACATATCATGTCTTCAGGTGAAATGACAAATTTTTTTGTTCCAGCTTTGGAATTTGAGAAAAAAGGCCTTACATTTGATATTTATAACAAAAATAGCTCTATTTCGAAACGATCTGGCACCTTTAATAACGAAAATTTTTAACAAAAAATTTCTTCGTAATCTTTCTTATACGAGGGCGGTTCGGAAACTTCTTAGCCTAGCACAAAAAGCGCGATATAAACAGAAAAAAGTTAAGTGTTTTGGAAACTTCCATCTCTGCTATGAACACCTGTTAAATTTTGTTTCGATCTGGCAACTCCTTCATATAGAAACAGGTGTTCACAAAAGACGCATCCGCGATTTTTTAACAATGGAAAAATTAGAAATGCGAGGTGTCATTAAATATTTACATAAAAAAGGTTTATCGGGACAAGAAATTCATAATGATATGGTGAATGTGTTAGGTGAAAGTGCTCCTTCATATGCAACAGTAAAAAATTGGGTTGCTGAATTTAAACGTGGTCGTACAATCATTGAAGGTGACCCACGTAGTGGACGTCCAAAAACAGCAACAACAACAGAAATTGTAGCCAAAGTGGATGATATGGTATTAAATGATCGACGAATAAAAGTGCGTGAAATAGCTAATATCATGGGCATCTCAAATGATCGAGTCCATTTAATTTTGCATGAAGAACTACAGATGAAAAAGCTTTCTGCAAGATGGGTGCCGCATTTGTTAACAGTCGACCAAAAACGCATAAGAATGAACGTTTCTCAAGCTTGTTTGGATCGTTTTAAGCGAAATAAAATGGATTTTAAGCGTCGTTTCATAACTGTTGCTGAGACATGGATCCACCACTATACTCCAGAGACAAAAGAATAATACAAACAATGGACAGAAGCTGGAGGAAGTGCCTCAAAGAAGGCAAAAACAATTCAATCGGCTGGTAAGGTTATGGCAACGGTTTTTTGGGACTTCAAAGGTATTTTATTGATTGACTATCTGCAAAAGGGCAAAACAATAATATCAGAGTACTATTGCAACCTTTTGGATCAATTAAATGTACAAATTCGAGAAAAACGTCCTGGCTTACAACACAAAAAAATAATTTTTCATCAAGACAACGCACCAGCGCACAAGAGTGTTTTAACAATGGCTAAAATCAACGAATTAAAGTACGAGTTGCTTGACCGCCCACCTTATTCTCCTAATTTGGCTCCCAGTGACTTTTACCTGTTCCCAAATCTAAAAAAATTCCTTGCTGGCAAGCGTTTTACCTCAAATGAAGATGAAATTACAGTTGTAAACCACTATTTTGAAGACCTTGAGGAAAACTATTTTAATCAAGGGATAGAATTGCTAGAAAAGCGTTGGACTAAGTGTATTGAAGTTTCAGGAGATTATATTGAAAAATAAAAATATTTTTGAAAAACTAACTATTCTCTTTCATTGATAGGCTAAGAAGTTTCCGAACCGCCCTCGTAGTATTACCTTTTGAATTAATAAAATCATTGGGGTTGGTATTCTTGCAATATTTTTTAATAATAGCGAAATAATTAACCCAGTTTTTCCTGAAAAAAACAGGAAAAAGCGACTTTTTTCAAATATTTCATTTAAATTTCGTATAACTTTTGACTCAGTTGTGCTTTTGATACCAATTTTTTTTCTAAGTATTAATTAATTTTAAATTTTGCTCTTAACCCATACTAAGTTTATATTTTAAAATCAAACAAGTTTTGGCATCTCCAGAACAGTGAACCAAGGTTCGTAAAAAAACCAAAATTTTAATTTTTTTTCTTGAATATTTCCGGTTAGCGAAACTGCATAAATGTAGCAGACTTTTTTTAGCTCCTGGATAGAGAAATCCACTTGCAAAAAATCTTTTTTATCAGATCAAAAACATCAGCTTGGCATCGGTTTGAATTTTTCATTAACCCGAGCTTGCCCACTTTGGGGATTTGTGGCTCCAGCCCCTATAGAGATATATAGTCCAAATTCCACCTCCTTAATGCTGTATGAAATTTCATAACAATCGAACTGCTCGTTTAGAAACTGCAGAATTATTTTAATTTTTTTCAAATCTCCCACAAGAAACGATTTGAGCTCCAAGCCAATAAATGCTACATACGCACGTGAGTACAAGTATAAATAAATATACATATCTGTGGCAATATGGAATAGTAACTTAAGTATACTTAAAGAAATTTAGCTTTATTATATGATGTACTATGTATGATCCAGTTGGAATTTGCAGTGATTAAAATACTACATATGGAAAGAAATTATCACATAAATCATGCGTTAGAGCCTTCCAATCTCTTAGCGGTAGCTTCAACGTTTCCAAAAAAAACACTGCTTTCCTTAAGTCGACTTAAGCTATTATTCCATTTTGCCACAGATATATGTACATACATATATACATAAGCATGTAGGTAGGTACACACCCTCTCGGAGAATGTGTGGTTGACTACAAAAATAATTAACTGATAGTTAACTTTTCTTAGACTGACTAAAAGCTAACTGCAATGTCATCCAGAACTAACCCAATATTAATTCTTAAGTTGAGTACGTAGTCGAATTTGGTGAGAGCCAACAAATTTATTCTCAGCTACTTTGAAACTCATTTCAGTTTTATATTAACATTTTGCTGTTATTATTTTACCTTACCTTAGCTGGGTAGTAGCGCATTGAGTACACAGCGTGTGATGTTCGAACCCCAGAAATTTTTTTTGGTAATTTACTGACTACCAGGTGATTTAAAAAAATCAACTTTAATAAGTTAGTTTAAAAGTAGTACAGAGTGAGACGATTGACTACCGCCTAGGACATCGCAATGTTAAAATAGTCAGTTGATTACATTGAAAAGTAATTCAAGTGTCAGTCAGTACTAGTTGCGAATCAGTTAGCTTAAAGCAGCTACGTCCAAACACACATACACTGATATTTGCATATGAGGTAAACAGCTTTGAAAGCTCTTAAATTTGTTCTTGCTTCTTTGCAAAGTCAGAGCAAGCATTGCTGTATGTTGCATGAATCAAAGAATACAAGATTACGCATTCAGCTTTTGAAAATATTCTTTTTCTGCGCATGTACGTCACATCAGCCGATAAACACAATCACACAAACACGTGTATTTGGTATAGGGCAATTTTGTTTACATATCAATTTCTACGTCATTTTGACGTCACATCAGCACACTCAAGTTAACAAACATGCGCAATGCGTAATCTGGTATTCTTTGATTCATGTGTATGTTGTATTGTTGTTGTGGATGTTGTACTCTCGTCGGTGTGAAAGCACAAAATGCTCTTTATAAAAGTTTGCACATTGTGCATATGGCTTGGACGTAGCTGGCTTAAAGTTAGTTTAAAGTTAACGGAATTTCCGATAGGGTATGTACATAGTTATGTTCAACATTGTCTTAATCTCAAAAATTTTCTTGTTAAAAATATACTTTCTTGCGGATTATCTACAAAAAATATATAATACATATTTTTTAATCTTATCAATTTTATGGCTTGTAGTTTATAATATGAATTGGTTTTTAATTAATTTATGACTTTGTTTATATATGTACGTACACTGACGGCCAAAAGAAAGTGCTTCGCAATTCGAATTTGACACATTTTTTAAGCAAGCTGACCCCGTATTCTGTAACTTGCTAAAGCTAAATCTCTATCGCTAAAAGTCTACATATAAAGTCGATTTATCGATTTTCGGCTACGAATGCAACTTTGGAACTGGTATTGATAAATTAGGCACTGGCTTAAAAACTAATTGCGCCGAAATTTTACGGCCTGTCCCATGATGTCACCAGAAATCGTTCGATCGACAATTTGTATTGCAAACAACAATAGCATTAGACAATTTGTTGCTGCAGGGCAAGCCGTTAAGGTAGCGGTCCATAGCTCGCTTTTTGCGCGTTATGCTTTACACGCGTTTCATCCTCTTGTTTCATTCTATACTTTGTTCGCGTTGAATTACATGCACTGCTTTTCATGCGCCATTTTATTTTTGTTTTGATCAGCTGTGTGCGTTTGTTTATAAATACTTATAAAGAAAAAATGGAGAGTGAAATCAAGTTTTTAAAAGAATTTGTGGAGTTAGTCGAGTTTGTATATTTAATTTTATGTGCAAAAAATGCCTATGTACAATTTCAGACAAGAATGTCTGCAGACGTCTTTGACTATTTATTCAGCATTTTAAATGATAGTCTTGAGAAGAACTCGGCCAGGGCTATTCCAGCAAATTGTCGGCTGTTCTTGACTTTAATGTAAGGCTGAGTTTACATCTGGCATTTCTTGTGTGCATTTGCCCAAAAAAGCGTAACCAACTAATTATTAATGAAAAACTGTTTGATTCAGACATGTATTTATTGATTTAAACTGTTTACAATCATGTTGGATTCTATAAAATTGTCTATTAGTTATGTATGGAACTATTTAACTTAATAAATACATGAGTGAGTAAAACAGTTTTGCATTAGTAATTATTGGTTACGCAAAATTAATTAAAATTAATTAATTTTAATCAATTTTGCCGTGGATAATTAAAATGAATTATCCACGGCAAAATAATATTTATCGATAACGTAAGAAACAAATTATTATTTAACGTCTTTAGCTTTCAAGAACAGCTGACTTTCTTTCTTGGTGCTTGTAACGCGTACAAAAGTAGAAAGTAGACCTACTTTTCGCTTTGAACGCGCCTACGCGTTCTGCGTTTTTTGCAATGTAACTTGTCACATACTATTGCATTGATTCTACTTTTTGGAAAGATGCCTAGAAAGCGTAACGCGCATAAAGCGAGCTATGGACCTCTACCTTTAGTGTTCTATGTCGTAGCCAAAAATTTTTAATTTTCTTTCTTTCTTTAATTTTCAGCATCTTCCCAGCAAAAAATATTCGACACTTAAAAGCATTAAAACCTGTTAGAAGCAATACAATGCAAATCTAGAAGGACTAAAGGGGCCCATACACTACAACAGCATGCATGCGCAATCAAGTATTTGTGCCAGCGGTTGGGTCGTGTATGGGCATTTTGTGTGATTGTACGTTTTGCTGTAGTGATGTCAAACAGAGTTTGATATTTTGCTGATGGTACCAGCTTGCTGGTATTGTGTATGGTGAAATTAGCTCAGTTGAGTAAAGTTATTAAGAAATAAAAATATGCATTTAAAAATCGCAATTTGTTGAAAAATAATTTGTTTCAATGGAAAATGGAATTTGAGCACTTTAGTTATGCATAGCTGCTAATATTAACAAAATATTAATAAAAATTGCAGCAAAAACTGTGTCACTATTTATAACCTCCCTTCTTGAATTTTTTTAAAATGTGAATATTGTACCAGCTTGCTGGTATGTTATGTGGTTCGAACATGATTGCTCAATAGCTTGATTGTGCGTGCATGCTGTTGTAGTGTATGGGCCGCTTAACGTAAGCGAGACAATTAAAAGATGTTCTATAGTCGTACACAAATAGTATACAATTATACATACATATATGTACATAGTACACGCGCTCTGTAATGCCTCGATGTGAGCGTCATGTCTGGAGTGATCGACTTGGTTTTTCAACCGGTTTTAAAACCCGTTTTTTTTTACAATACGGTTGCCGGTTTTTTCAAAATGTTGATTTTTCGAACCGGCTGAGTCGAATACTTTTCTGTTTGTATATTTTGCAATAAAATTAGTTTTTACTATATTAAACCAACCAACGTGTTATGTTCTAGGTGTTTTTTGAGCATAGCAACACTTAGGGGTTGTTCAGATATTACGTAACGCTTCCGGGGGATGGATTAAGGATTTGTTACGCTTTAGAAAATTTATAATGAAAATTTCGTTAAAAGCGTTACTAAAGAGGGGGGAAGGTGTATAAAACTGCGAAAATAGCGTTACGTAATATGTGAATGGCCCCTTACTGAAACATGAAATTAAAGCGATATTATTTTATGGGGTGATAGCAGAGGCGAATTAAAATGACTTTATGGTGTGCAATCGATGTCAAAATCCATTTATAAAAAGTGTTTTTTAGTTTTTTTTGACAATTTGCTTTATATCCACCTTGTCCATACATTGTATATACATATATATGTACAATAAATACATATATGAAGTTAATTTTTATGTTCTTCCTTTAATTTTTGTATTGTATAGTATTTATATTAGTATTTACTAATGAACTTTCTTTTTACCTTCGCCAAAATTGGTAAAGTATGTATATACATACATATATATAGGTTTGTCCAGATTTTTGTAACTTCTACAATATTCATTTGCGACTACATAAAGTTATATATTCTGGATCCTTATGAATAGGAGATTCAAAAAAGACATGTCCGTATGTCCGTCTGTCTGTATGGATTTTCTATTGGTGGCTTGAAATGCGTTTTTTTAAGGTCCCAAACAAGTTAGAGAGCTCGGAGTTGGACTGAAACGACCGCACTTGCTAATAAAACAATTTAAAATCAAAACTTTTGTATAATTTTCTTACTTAAAAACCCGGTTGGCCGGTTTTTTCTGAATTGTAAAAATCGAAAACGGGTTTTTCATAATTTCAAATATTCGAACTATTCGAAAACCGGTTTCTGGAAAAAGTCGAATAATCTATCACCCTAGCTATGTCGCTTTTATTATGTACGCTGTGTCCCTTGATGCGTGTGCTGAACTTACTTCTTTGCCTGTGCATAAAACCTAAAACTTTCACAGAATTTCTGTTTTAGAGATATATGTATGTATAACGCTTCAAACTTATAATTATAAAAATGCATGCATCAATTACCAAAAACATGTATTTTTTGGGTAGTCAAAACAACACATATAGAAAACTATTATCAGCTGTTTTGATTAATCTGCAAATTTTTGGCAATTTTTTGTTCGCTAAAACGTAAAATTTTCAAATTACCCACAGTTTACTCAACTACTGGATTTTACTGGAAAAGTAAACAAACGGACCTATTAAGAATGCTTTAAAAATTTATTCAATAAAAAGTGGAGCAAATTACACAAATACATATGTACATATGTATGAAGTAAGTATGTATACATTTCTGGTTTATTTCTCAAGTGTAATTATTACTTTAACTTTTTATCTTTTATTTAAAAAGGTGACCCGACCCCTACGTTCGTCAAAAAAATTTTAATCAATTTGCAAATTACAAACTATGTCGTCGGCTTACACTGTAAACCTGCTAACTCACTGAAAATAACAATTATTGTTTCGCTCGCTGGTAAAATTAAAAGCGTTCAAGAATTTTTCACGACTTGAAAAAATTTTTGCTTATTATCTTAGGTTTTGCAATTTATTTAAAATTTTTTTAACGAAATATTATTCATGTTGAGATTTTTTTACATTTTTTAAATTCCTTTTTCGTAAACAACTTTTGAAGTTTCTGACCAACTTAAAAAAAAATTGCTCAACTGTGTTATCGCTAATACCTGTAAGTAAATTTGGTTTGGGTCGAATTAAAATGACAGATTAACGCCCAGTTTATCGAAGATACTCCAAAATTCTCGCCTGCCTATTTACATATATTCAAGACAAAAACAAATCACTCAGACGAGTGATTTTTATTGGCTTCCATAAGCTAGCGGTAACACCCTGTTTCCACAAGTCAAACAGGCGAGTCGTCTAGAAAATGTGTATGAAAATCACTCAACAAAATTAATTCTCTTTATGTACATTTTCTAGTCAAGGTGTCCGGCTAGGTTTTGGAAACAAGAAACATTCATTATTTCATTAAAGTCGCTTGACATTTACAAAAGCTAGAACCCCCGAAGTAACTTTTATACGCGCACTTGTCAGATTTCACAGTACTGACGGCGGGATAGTTGCAAAAATAGACTGCGACGGCTGTTTGGCGGCTATGACCTGACCGTCTTCGTACACTGTTATAGACATGTCCATATGTGTGTACATACATATGTACATACTTAAATAACATACCTTGTTAATGAGCCTTTACATTGGATAAGGTTAATTCAACATTCTAAAACTTACCTCGAATATAAAAATGTCTACTCCGTATGTTCAAATATTATGGTATAGTTCAGAAATTAAATGCATCTAATTAAAAAACACGCAATTAAAAGTAATATTCGCACTTCACTAACAGCCACATCTGCTTAGACAGTGTTGCCAGTAATTTCATTTTAAACACCTTCTGATACTTAAAACTCGTTTCTGAATAATACATAGATAAAATATAGTATAACTGCCTTATTCATAAAAAGTATTTCTGTTTAATAAGATGTTTATGAAACAAATTTTCTATGGAAATTTGATTAATAAACCTTCTATAAAATCAAAATATTTTTATGAATTATTCCCTAAGTACAGTAAGGGACAAAATTGTTCACAGAAAAAAGGAAAATATATTCTATACAAAAAATTTTTGTTCATAATACATCTGTCAACTCTTAAAATTGTACATATTGAGTGCGATGTTGTTTAATGTTGTCGGAAATACCGTTATGTTTGTATTTATTATAAAGTTAAAAAAGAAAACACGTGTGTGAACAATTTTGTCCCTTATAAAATAAGGTATACATAAAATTAGTAACTTTTTAATTACTCTTAATTGATTTTCTGTGGATTTGGTCTTAAGTAAATAAAATATGTCTAAAATTGTTTTTAAACTAAGTCTTAAATAATAGTGTGCTTAGATTTAAAATTTTTATAATGCCAAGCCCTGTGAAAGCTTCTTTGAAGAAAATTATTGTCAAAGATTTAACTGAAGGGTTCACATATCATACAACTGCCCAAAATTATAAAATTTTAATTGGATTAGTAAATAAAATAGAAAAATAAAGTGATTTCAATATCTTAAGCAACAAAGCAGGTCGCCCAAAGAAACTTTCACCTGCTGGTATCTGCGTAGCTAAGCGAATGATCACAACAGGAGCGGTTAATACAGCTGTTGAGGCAAAAAAAAATCTTCAAGAAGAGTATTATATAGATGTTAGCGCTAAAAAAGTTCGGAGGAATTTACGAGCACGTGGATTCGTTGCTGGAACCAAGGCTAAAAACCATTTTTAAGTGAAAAAAATCGAAAAAAAGATTAGCCTTTGCAAAAAATATGAAAATTTTACTGTAGAAGACTGGAAACGCGTTACGTGGTCAGATGAGTTCAAAATCAACAAAATAGGATCAGACGGACGGCAGTGGACATGGGTAGATAAAAGTGTTGGTGTTAAAGAGCGCAACATATGCAGCACATTAAAAATTGGAGGTGGTTCAATGATATCTTGGGGTTGTTTTCGTGGTAATGAGCTTGAAATTCTTCGACGAATAAAAGGTAAAACTTGTGCTACTGACTACACAACCATTCCGAAAGATTCATATCTCCCAAGTCTGGATATATTTGGTTTGGGACCTGGTCAGAGCGACATCTTTATGCAAGATAACGACCCTAAGCACACGGCTAAAATTAGTAAGGAGTGGCTTGTTAGCAATGGGATTAAGACTTTAGATTGGCCTCCTCAATCGCTTGATTTGAACACGATTGAACACCTGTGGTCAATATTAAAGAGGAGAATATTTTCTAAAAAAGAACCACCTAGTACTTTTGAGCTTTGTGATCACGCCATTGAAGCTTGGGAAGATATTGTTAAAGCTGTTCTTACAAATCTTGTGGAAAGTATGCCCAGAAAGATAAACACTGTTGAAGCCGCTCGTGGTAAACATACAAAGTATTAACAGCTAAATTAGTATGTTGCTTCTACGAGAGTCATAATTGTTCACACCTACACTCCAAAAAAAATTTTATTTTTATTTTTTATGAAATAAAATATTTTTAAGTTAAAGTGTTTTCTATCATATCATTGCCTATGAATTACAAAAAGTATATAATATTCAAATAAAATAATATCTACAATAATATAATTAAACATATTCTTAATAACTACTATTCTGTGAACAATTTTGTCCCTTACTGTATGTATGTCTATGCAAGCCGAGTTTACTAACTTATTTTTCTCAGTCTTTTCTTACTAAAAGTCGATTTAAAAAATTTTCAGACCTGTATAGCGATCTTAATCGGCAATTTGTTAACCAAACGTTTTACTACTAACAGGAAATTAATAGGAACAAGACAATTTTCAAGCTTAATTACTCAAAATTTTATTTTTTGCTCTTGTACCCCTTCGTTTTATATACAGCATATGGTAAAAGACCTTACATGACCTGAGTATAGGCCTTTATGCTTTATTATTTAAAACAAAACAAAAATATATGAGGAAAAAATTTTTATTTTTTTGGTTGACCTTTTTCTGGAAGTACCCATATATGAAAAACTTGAAAGTGAAGACTGAGTGTGCCGACTGTAATGCAATGTAACTGTAACGGTAGGAAAGAACTGATTGATATTGTTAGGTGAAAAGTAATGAAAATCCGCAACGGTAATTTTAATAGTTTAGGTACTCTAAAATGCAAATATGTTTTAGTACATAATAAACAGTGCTGCTAGAGATAATATATGATCTCTTTTATAGTCCAACCTAAATTAGAGCGTCAAGCGTTGCGTTAGCAGCAGGATACGTATTTTCAGTACATTCAAATAATATTTTATACGTTTAAATGTACTGAGAATACGTACCCGGCTGCTAACGCAACGCTTGACGCTCTAATTTAGGTTGGACTATAACAGAGATCATATATTATCTCTGGCAGCACTGTGTTTATTATGTACTAAAACATATTTACATTTTAGAGTACCTAAACTATTAAAATTACCGTTGCGGATTTGATACTTACTACACCATGTATTCAAGTATTAAAATGATTATTTCTATTGTAATAGGTGAGAATATATATTCTATTTTCTTGATTAATGTAAAACTGTAAAATGTTGCCTTGATCAAGGGAGCGTCAGCGGCGAGTAATTTTGCCCACTGCTTATTTTATATTGATATCTGTGTAAATTGGTATTCTAAAAAACATAAATGTGAAAAAAGCCAAGTTCCTATTAAAAATTTCGGCCATCAAAAATTCTGAGACCAAAACTTGGACATAGCTTGGCAATATTTTTCATAATTTTACCACTGAGGGAACAAATTTACAAGGAGTTAAAAGAGGGCAATGGTTTAAATTTAACAATAAACATATAAAAAAAGCATATGTATACACTATGGCGGGTCGATTTTTTTGCAGAAATCGAATAAATGCTACTGAATTCGATTCGTTATTCTTCCTCCCTCGTACGTACTCCCTGCAAGCTACCTTAGATTTATCCATAATATTTGATTCGCCATATTCATTTTGAAAGTCAATAAAAAATACATTTTGATATGTCCGATATTTCTGACAATTTTTCGAGTATAACATGACGATTATTTTATATCTATATATATAATTTTATCTGGTAGCCCTCTTCGTAGTAAACATACTGATTTTAGCAACTCTGCGATTTTGTTTAGTTTTTGGAGCAATAAGAATTTATTAAACAATTGATTATTCCAAAGTTCGCAGCCATATAATTTTACAAGTTCTCTAGGAAAAGGTTTAAAGAAAAAGCTCTTCTTGTTAAACAGAAATGCAATTAAAGTTTTAGTTTCAAAAATAATGCAATCATCATTTTTGCGTACCAATCCTCGTGTAAATGTATTCTTGTTAAATCAATTTAAGTGTTTACCAAGTCCTACAACTAATAATTCATGTAGTTTTTATTCTCAACAAATGTTAACATCCCCATTAACACCATCATCTTCAAACTTTAATAATATGGAAATACCAGTGCAAACTCAAAAATTGTTGAGGCTCTCGCGCACTATAGTTCCAAAATTAACAGAATGTAAACATAAAGGCCAATATGGTCGCATAGGAGTAGTAGGCGGGTCATTGGAGTATACAGGAGCTCCATACTTTGCTGCAATTTCGGCACTTAAACTAGGTGCTGATTTAGCTCATGTCTTTTGCCAAAAAGAAGCTGCAGTGGTGATTAAGTCTTACAGTCCCGAGTTAATTGTTCATCCAGTGCTTGATGGCGAAAATGCTGTTGAACTAATAGCACCCTGGTTGGAGCGATTGCATGTAATTGTAAGTAAATTCAATAGGAATGAAATGGGAAATGTTACTAGTTTTTTATATAATTTCAGGTTATTGGTCCTGGCTTAGGTCGTTGTCCAGTTATACAAAAGACTGTCATAGAACTAATAAAGGTTTGTTTACAAATTGGGAAGCCGTTAGTTATTGATGCCGATGGCTTAGCCATTCTAAACGACCACTTAGATCTTATCGAGGGACAGCGCAATATTATTTTAACACCCAATGCCGTAGAATTTCGTCGCCTGTTTGGTACAGTAGCTTCGCCGGCCAGTGAGAGTGATAAATTTTGTAAAGAGCGCATGACTTCATTAGGTGAGGGGGTTCTTGTATTAGAAAAAGGGGCGAACGATCGTATTCATATACCCAATACTACGGAAATTTATGCTTTGCCTCCAGGTGGCTCTGGCAGGCGTTGTGGGGGTCAGGGTGATTTATTATGTGGAGCGCTATCCATCTTCTTCCACTGGTCTTTAGAATCTAACCAAGCAAATCCTGCATTTTTGGCCGCCTTTGCTGCTAGCTATTTAGTGAAGCAGTGTAACGCCGCGGCTTTTCAGAAGCATGGACGTGGCATGTTGGCCACCGACATGATTGGCGAACTGCCGTCGGTGTTTGCTCGAATTTTTGAACCTTCTGATGTCCACGGATGTTAGCATGCTCTAGTCACTGATATCAAATTTTCAAGTATGTAAAGCTTAGTGTATATTTAAAATATAAAAGCAATGATACAATTTTTGTTAATAGACTAGGTTTCCCAAACAATAACTTACGTCAATAGTGCGTTAATATATGTATGTGCCCTCAATTATAGATGTTTTCTAAGTCATAAGAAGATAAAATATAAACAATGCAGTAGGGAAATGCAAAAAAATTCATCAAAAATTATTGCAAAAACTATTGAGAACAAAATGTAAAATTATTGACAAAACGACTATATAAAACACATCATAACTTTTATTGTTTTCAAATTGGTTTTATGTCTAAATCGTTTTTCATCACATACCTGATTATTTATTATTTAAGATTTGTTTAATATTTCGAAGTAAAACTGCATATGACTTAGATAACTTTCATAATTAAAGGCACAAACATATACATATATCGCTCCTTTATTGCAACAGAGACATAACTCAAGAAAATGTAGTTTGTATTAATTTCCATACTGCTCAACATTTTCATAACGTGCTTGTACGAAGCTTTTATATGAAATTTTTAGAAAAAATAAAATATGGTATATACATGTACCGATTTTGTCTGCATTCTTAACAATAAAGGAGCGTTACACATACATATGTATATATGTATGTATATATGTATATCTATATACATTTACTCCAAAAAAAAATGTATTTATATTTATTATTGTGTAGTTTCCAGAATACAAGCAAGCGACTTTTCTAGAAAATTTTTATAGGAATCACTCAAAAATATTAGTGTTTTTCATATATTTTTTCTACACAAGTCGCTTGCTTGCATTGTGGAAACTACACGTATATACACATATATTTACTCGTTATGCAAATAAATCGTAATATAAATTACATATTTAAATTAAAATTTTAAATTTATATACTTTAGAAAAAATTAATTATGTACTTCAAAAATATATTCTTTAAATTGTATTTGCATATGTATGTATTTAAATCCATATTAAATATTTAGTAAAATTTCAATAAAACTTATTTGTCAGTATATCGAAAAAAGTATTTTCATTAAGATTATGTACATATAAAAGATAAATCCATTTATTTATTATCAATTCCTCCGAGCGTTCTAATTCGAATGTATACCTACCACGTTTATTTTAATAATATTGTCTCAAGTACAAAGGCACCAACTCATATAATTGTAACTAGATTATAAAACAAAAACATAGTAGATAATGCAATATTCAAAATTTAAATTCAAGTTTTAATGAAAATCAAACACAAATTTGGCGTTCTAGTGCATTAAATTTTTGTGACGAGGTGTATTTGAGTGACATGTATTAAAATCACTGAAAAACTCAATTTCGTAAAAAAATACGAGTTATGGCCTTTCTATTTAGGACCATCGATATGTACCCTTTTATCTATTTTAAAGCTCGTTACACATATTCTTCAGGAACCTTCGATAGCCTTTACAAAATTTAAAGTCGTTATGAAAAGACATAGTTTTACAAATCGTCGGGTGGTTACTGGTTTGCCACACATTCTATTAAAAAAACTTACATTATTAGTGCGGCAAACCAATAACCAAGCGATGAAATGTTCGAACAAACTCATGATTATACTCCCATTGACCTTTCACACACGACCATTATTGTATTAGCATAACACACCATTTTGTGGTTTAGGGAGGCGAAGAGAGTGGATTTAGTTGGCATAATTTTTCAACCAGCTACAACCCCGCATTAAGGTGTCTTTACATGGTAATATAATGTATTACGGCATGTCAACAAATGATGTAGAATGTACAAAATCTTGTAAGAGCAAATTGTATCGAGTAGGAGAGAATACGGATAGAAAATATGAGCGTGTATTGGTTAAACATTAACAACATTTGGCAGATCAGATCACGAAATAAGCAAATAAAAAACTATGTCAGCTGGCGCTTTGAGGTTACCTGTATTATCTTACCATGCCCGGGACGGCATTGAGAATTTTTAAATTGTACCAACAACTTTGAAAAGTTTTACTTTTTTGACCTTAATTTTACTAAAATATTTTTTTAATTCAAATTACATATTTTTGTTTGTTTTTTTTTACTTTTTTCTGGATACCGAATTGATTTCACAAATTTTCTTGTAAGTTGGTGTGTTAAAGCATATGGTTGCACCTGTTTAAGCTCAAATGTAAAATATACAAATAATAATTGCTCTAGCATCCGATCTTAGAAGAAAAATTATTTGGAAATGGATGAGTCCATATTTTTTTGCTTTTACAAGACTCTTCAAGTGAGATGATAATGATTTTCATTGTTCAAAAGTGAACATTGACATATGCAATCGTTTAAAAAAGCAATTCGGAGTGAAATTGGGGAGATTCCTTATTTGTACTAAATTACTCATTGGTGTACTATTGCACTTTCCGAGTTTGAATAGTACCAAAAAAAAGTACAACACGGAGAGAATTTCATAATATTTTGATTTTAGTCTCGTGTGTTCTGGAAAGAATAAAAAATGTGCAGCTCAAAAATTAGTCCCGTGTATGGAAGGCCCTTGATTTGTAGTGCGAGATGATTAAATAGTACTAAAATATACATCTCTGGTAACCATTTCTTTATACTGTAAAAACGGCCAATTTACGCATTTGTTTTCATATTCATCTTCTATATATATGCGGTTGTACACCACTCATTTTAAACTTCAAGTGTCATTTCTATTTCATTCCCTCGGTGGTGCTTTGGAAAAGTAGCCTTTATTTGGTAAAAAGGTGCTGAAAATCCCGGTAAACTCGGCACAGTTCCATATCTAATCCCTCTGTGAGCAGTTGTAATAAAGTTTGATTGCTCTGTGCAAGGTCTATCAATTTACTTTGGCTCCGTGAAACGCTGAAATGAAAAAAATGTAAACGCAAAGACGATGAGAAAAAAATTTAAAAATTTTTTGGATAAATACGCACAAATAGATAAGTGGGTGAAGGAAAAATAATAGAAACAAAATAATTAAAATAAAAGTGAAAATAACAATAATTAAAACAAGTACTATATTCAAATAATACATAACATTACATTGGTTGTAAATAACGGATAGGAAAAATTCCTACAATATACACTGAATAAAAATAACAACGTGTCGTGGCCGAAGGAAAGAAAATCCAAAATGTCGGATGAACGACACCAAATTCAGCAGCAGCAACAACAAAATCAACATTCACAGCAGCTGCAGAGGAGACATAATTGCTGTCGCCTTTGTCTAGCGCCAGACAACGAATGTATATCCATTTTAAATAGTTTTGCTGCCGACAAGGAACCATTAGCAAGTAAAATTAATACCTGTGTATCCGTTAAGGTAAGTTGGAAAAAAGATGAACCTCCACATACGCATGTATATTGATTTTTCTCCATTTAGCACCGAATGCCAGGAAATAGGTATTGATTTGGTTTGCTTAGTGTATAAGGCTTAAAGGGAAAACCACACCCGTCGACCATTGCAATGATGGTTGTCAGATGTGGACAGGGAAAGTACAAAAATGTGTATGTACTTAGACAAATGTGCCATTCCATGAGTGTCATTTAAAGTGAGGTTAAATTGAACCAAAAAGCAATCATGCAGTCATCACTAACATTCGCAGTAATATTGCCAGCCAGCCACTTTGTGCTTATTCGTTTGTATATATTTTTTCGATGATTATAATCGAGCGTTTGTTGGTGTGTTGGTTGCCCTCGTTTGACGTCTGCATCATCATCATCGCCATTGCCATATTTGCCAGCAATACATACCTATCTACATATGTATGTACATGTGTACATATGTAGCTGTAATCGTGGTAGTTCTTCAGCAATGGATGAGGCGGATGATGATTAAAAGGCTACGTCTGTCATGATCGTCATCATGTTCTTTTTTTTTATTTTCTGGCTCATTTGCTGGATCAATACTATTTTTTTAACTGCAGTTATGGGTTGTCACCATGAAGAACGTATAATTCTGATTCGTTAAAGCCGATTGTATTCATGGTTGCGCAAGTATCTATGTTAGTTTTTCAGTTATCTTTAATTGAAGCAATAAACAGACGATTAGGTAGTCATTTGTCCAACGTACTACATATATCTAGAAATAGTTCCAAGGGTGTTTTTAGTTTGTGTGTACGCCTATGTATGTATATGTGAGTTAAGGTAACAACAAAATCCAAATCACATGTTTCATTCCCTGTTTATGTGGATTTCATCATTCAAGTACATACATACGTATTAGTTGCTACTGGGTCTAAGGAAACCATCAGTATGAGCACATTACTCACAAAAACTATAGGTATTATATATATACATATGTACATGTACACATTCAAATGTACGTACCTAATTGCCCTAATGTTTATCTTCTTTTTATTCTGTCAGCTTTGCTTTGATGGAAAGAATCGATTCCACTTCGTTTCGTTTGTTACTTTTTGGATTTTTTTTCATGGAGGCATTGTTGTTTTTGGGTCGTTTGTAAGCTTTAAAAGTTAGTCTATTATTGTTTTTATTGACTCCGCTTTATTATGCTTGGGTTCTTATTAAAATGTGTGGAAGTTGTGCTCTTTCCCGGTTGTCAGTCTGAACCAAAACAACGCTGTTTCTTGAGATTAATTGTATTTCTCAATTGTCATATGGTTGTTCTATGTTGTCACCATCAAGAACGCAGACTCATAATAAAATTGTTAGAATTTCATATTGCATTTATAGATGAAAGTTTTCCTAGAGTTTGTTGTTTTTATTGCTGTTTCTACTTTAAAAATCATGGATTATTTTGGGTTGTTCCCATGATGTGTTATCTCTTGTTAATATGTATGTATGTAGGCATGTACATACCTAATATTTTGTTAAATTTCTCTTGACGTTGTCGAACAAAGATTACTTTATTTTCTTCAAAATAAAGAATGTAAATATTAACTGCATTTTTATACCTACATCTTAAAATTATTTCAATCGTATGTATGTACATATGTATGTACAAAGTCTGTCGGAAGCTCAGTTAACTTTAATCTTTGACACTTGGATTACTTTTCAATGACGGCAACTATTTTAACATTGGCATGTCGTACACGGTAGTCAATTGTCCGACCCTGCATTACTTTCCAAATAACTTAAAATTAACTACCTAAAAGTTAAATTAAAGCTTAACTACTATAAGGAGCATAGGGCCGTCGATGGCTATAAAAGTTTTCTTAATTAACCATAAGTTAGATACAAGTCACTCATGATAATATCATGACAGTTTCTCGTTATTCTCGATCTGCTCAAGAATCTCGTCAGTAGACATATAATTTTTTCAAATGCATTAACTCATTAACTGTGATAAGCGTTCTGAATTTCATTGAAAAGAAGAAATTTCTATTTCGTATATATGTATATATATATATATATACATATATGTATATATGTATATATACATAATATATATATATAAATATGTGACGCGCAAAATAGAAAGGGACCTAAGGGAAAAACCGGTTTTGTTCAGGAGAGCCATTTGAAAGATTTAAATACGTGTATCTTTGGTGTACCATCACTGAGCGTGTTGGTATTGGTCTAATTTGAAAGCGACACATCTCATGACGTTAGGAACGTGTTGGTCAACCTTGAAAACGCGCGTAGGTCGTCCCTACCTCTTGTTTTGTGTAGTTCGTTTTTACTGTTTTCTACATAGCGCGCTGTTTCCATAAGTTTGATATGAATTTGGCTCGCGTTTTTTCGAATCCAGGTTTATTTTCTGAAATTATTAATTGTGAATTATAATAAATACTCATTTATAATTCTTTTAAATCGTGAATATCACCCTGTTAGTACGAAAATTTTTTCGCATAACCTTAGAATCGTCGACTTCAATTTCATAAAACGCGCATATCTCTGGGAGGGAACACTTTAGGGGCATGGGATCGGTCTCATTCGATGCTCAGATGTTGTTCACATCAAAAAAAATTGAAAATTGATTTTTTACCCTTAGGACCCTTTCTCTATGCGCTGTCACATATACATATATGTATGTATATACCTATATGAAGATACAATTTTTCTTATTGTTTGTTAAAATCTTTATTGTTTTAATAGTTGTTGCCTACATGTTTATACATACTTAAATTTTTATATTACTCTTACCAACTATATGTACATATACATATATATGGCTCTATGAACTCGGTTGGTTTTTTTGAAATAAATAAAAAATAAAATAAAACAATGTACACATACGTGTAAAGTGGTCGAAAAGATGCTATCTGGCGATAAATTAAAACTAAAATCTTCAAAACAAAGCTAAAAATAAATCATTTGCTGTACAGAATATACACTTTGGTTAATGGAAATTTTGTATTGTGTAGTAATTGGATATTTTTGTAGTCAACTACCCATTCTCCAACAGGGGTCTTAGGTTTTCTCATATCTGTGCCAGATCTCTCTCTATCGTGGCTAGCGACATCACGCAGTACATATTCAACTGTGAACATAAATTGAACTCTATGTATATAATTGGAATCCAAAAGCAAAATTGATGTTGAAGCACCATTATGAATTATACCGGAAAGTTATTCCCTTCACTACCATTTGAACCCGGGAAAAATCTTCCTATTCTAAAAATAGCCTCGGAATAAGCAAATACGGGAGAGAGAAAAAACTGCATCAGGTGTTTAATGTTTACGTTTTAATTTCGCTCTAACGCAATAGTTTCGTAATGTAAAGCTTTCATTTCCAGAAGCAGGGTTGTCAGATTTTTTTCGGACCTAGTTCGCCAAATTGATTTTAAAAATCGCCAAAATCAATTTTATGCAGGTTTTCTTAATACATATGTACATATATACAGGCAAATCCCGGAAACGGAAGATATAATATAAATATAATATAAATATAATATATCCATTAAAAATTGTTGAGGAATTATTTCATTTTCAAATGTACTTCAAAATTGTAATGAATGCACCTGTTACTTATAGACATTGAATAATTTGAAGACGTAAGAAGTTAAATCAAATTCTAAAAATTTTATTTTACTTAAATGTTATTTATTTCTTAGATTTTTCTCGTGCTTTTTGTTATTATGGATAAAAAAAAACTTCTTCAATGTATAAAAGACAACGTCCTTGATTTCGATCCACCTATATTCGTAACAGACTATAAACAAGCTAGGAGAAAAAGTATTTTAGATATTTTCCCATGGGCAAAGGAAGTTGGATGTTTGTAAATAAAAAATACATACGAATTGTTTTTCTCTTTACCTTATGGAGATTTTTTTAACTTAAGTTGTCAGAAAATACATATACATATGTATGTTTATATTTTTTCAAACAAGTTGAAAAATCCCCACGTCCGACGAGATATCGCCATATCTGAGAACCCTAGGCAGAAGTTGTTTTTGAACTGCATGTTTGCACGGCTTGGATACAAATTCCTAAAACTAGAGGGAAATATAATCTTTTTATTATAAATAAAGGCTTATACTATTGTTGAACATTTAATTAATACGATTTTTAAATTTTTGAATAAGTTTGGGGATAAAACTTTTAAAAATTTCTCTCTCGTTCATGTTTAGTTTATCCCGGAATTTTTCTCCAGGGAAATAATAATTCATAATAAGAGGAATAGAAAAAGGGGAATTGTTATTCAATAATTGGGGTGTATTTTGGCCTAATTATTTTAAATATATCCCTATTAATTATTATCGCGTAGATAAATATAATAAATACACAGTCGTACGATTCATTCACTAGAAAATCTGACTGAATTCTGTCACACTAAAAAAAATCGCAAACAAAAATATACGTTTGAAATGTGGCTTCGGATTTTTTTTTTTCAAATAAATATCATTACAGATCCAAACTTCTATATTTTTTTTTAATTATAGTAATTCTTATATCAAAACCATTTCAAAAGTTTATTTCTGTTTACCAAAATGAATTCAAAAGTAATTTTACTTTGTTTATACATATCAACTAATAAATGTTTATGGTTGTATAAATACGCATTAATTTTCGAACTATTATGTCTTTATATTACAAAACTGCCATTACATCAAGATGAAATGTTACGTTTTTTTGTGTGCACATCATATTACTTCTTTAAGTGTTTTCCATAAATAGTGCAGCCATGTCTTGCTCCTTATATACTGTTGTAGTATCTATTGTGTTGAGTTTGTACTGTAAATAATTTGTATGGAGGTTTTTATGATGATGCGTTCCTGTGGATTGCCTGGTTTGATTTTTTCCATTCCTTGAATTATTTTCATGTGTGCCTTGTTTGTGTTCCTCGTCGCGTTCTTTTATCGATTTCCAGCCGTTGCCATCATTACCATCTCCTTTTTGATTTCCTTTGAATTGGTATTCACTGTTCTCAGTCATTTATTTATTAAATATTTTTGCCCTGTTTAAAGTATACATACATACATACATTTGTATGTGCTCCATCATGCCCGTAATTTAGTAAAACTGGTTGTATATTTGACTTTCATCAATTGCTTATACATACATACTTAAATCTTTTCTCTTCTGCATGTTAACAAGGAAGAGATGGTCTAATTGTAGTCCTGAAATACTTACTCTCTCTTTGAAAACAACTGCAGAAGTTTTCCTTGTGTGACTGCTTCTTTCCATATCACATTATATTCCTTTATGTAGGAAAACTGTTGTTACGGATACCGTTTCTGTTGTTATTACATACTATGGTTATGTTCTACAGACTGTATAATATGCCTACACGCACATATGAAAATGTATAAGTTAACTTGGTGTTCATACTTAACATTTTTGTGTGCGTTTGTTAGTACATTAACGTTTTGCTTCCGTGTTTTTCTGTCTCCATTTGAATCTTATTATTAACATCAATTTTAAACGTTTATAGTACGACAGCTGCTACTTTCCAACTATATACATAAATACATATGAATATTGTTAAATACTTCAGTCAACGGCAACTGTTCCATTTTTTTTGTTCCTGTTCAGTACTTTCAAATCAGTAATGGTCGCTAAAATTTATATAAAAAAAATTTGTTTCTTGGTATTCCACACAAACTTCTTTTTGGCATCATCATCCTTGTTGCTGTAGTGTTTTCTGGACTTATCTTTTGTCATGTCTTTCTTTACATATTTCCATGCCTCTTTTTGAGTTCTTACTATTTGGGTTATTACTTTTGTTGCTTCATGTGCTGGCTACGAATTTTTTGTTTCATCGTGTATACCAAAAACCATACCTACTTATGTACATACATTTTAATTTAGGTTTTTCTCAATCGTACGGTACCAACTACGAAAGCACGTGATGCTACTGATAAAATAGAAGTACATATATTTTTCATTCTCCATTGTTTTTAAATTCTTGACATCTAAATAAGTATTATAATATAATATAAATAATTTTTATATGCACCTATGATTATTACCAGTGAAACCAGAAATATTCTCTAAACTTGAAAATATCTACATATGCACTAAAAACTCAAAAAATATGCTCTTGAAAATAAAATAAATTAGAATTTCAGAAATGTTAAATGTTAAATTTAGATTTTGTTTTTCATTTTGCCTTATAAGTATGTAAATACTACTATATTCCAAACGGACGACACGCTCGTCCGTATTCTAGATGTAAATAAAGATTCGAAGAAAAATTATCTAAACGTCGTTAAAAATTCAATAAAACACAGCCACACAGTATGCATACCAGAGATTGGCAATGAATCATGTTTTCGCTATTCATACTGACTCATAAAATTTGAAATATAAGTGAGTAGACATCATTTAAAATCAACTACTCTGATTTACGCATACTCACCATGACATTGATTTATAAGTATAGGTTGAAATAAATATGAATGCGACGTCAACATCATAGTCATACCACACTCACACTCATAAATAACCCCAGTTTGATTTCTAATTTCAGGAAAATACTTATACTACTCACATTGATTCAGTTCACTCAACTCATGCATGTATGTTTATTTAAAAGTTTAGTCATTAAACAGTTTGCAAGTTATATACAATAATAGTAAATAGGGTTGTTTTTAAATTTCTGCAAAAAACAAAAAGAAGCAACAGAGAAACACATAACCACAAAATGAGAACTTTAATGTTCGTATGCGAAGTTCGCATTGTGAATCATACTTATGTTGCATCGTCCATAAGAATTGAGTTAAAAAGAGTCAAAATCAACAACGTCATAAATATTTAGACTTGGGTCGAACCCATGTAATTTAAATGGGTTTGATCATTGGTTTGTGGCAAAAATGAACTAGTGAACGAGTTCGACCCAAGTCTATAAATATTGCTAATTATGAGTTCGATGCGCACTTCAAAGTTTCGAGTGAATATGATTCATACACAACATTGCAATAAGTATGAGTGCTTATAAGTACAAGAAATTATAAATCACTTTTTCACTACTCATTTCGCTTCTCTGATGCATACATACGAGTTCTTACATACATATGTACATACATATCAACCATAATTAAACAATACATGAATTAAAAAAAATATCTAAAATCGCTTTAACGAAGCTAATTAAATTTATTGAACTCTCTTCCTTTAAGTATTATGGCTTTCACAAAATAACAAATAAGATAAAAAAAAATTCCAGATCAAAAAAAATATTAATATATGTAGTTTCTATATCCTGAAGGAAATATCGATGGTGAAAATGTACTGAGTCGCTTTTGACTTTGTCATGAGTACTACTCTTTAATTATTCCCCATACAATACATTGTGCTATAGACATTTTTATTTTTATTTATTTTTTTGTCTTTACCCTACATGAGTAGACAAATTTGTATGAGCAGAAAAAAAATTATTTAGTTACACTGAATTTACAATGAACGGAGCAGAGAAGACTATTCAGATGAAAGCGAAGCTATAGATTTTTTATACATAATGCCATTAACAGTTTTATGTAGTGGGAAACAGAGAATAATATTCCTTATAAAAAATTAGTTGCCATTCAAGAAATTAATAAAGTCCAAAAATTCAAACAAAAATTTCGACTTTCTTTTCCTCAAACTATGTAGATTGTGTTTGTAAAAAAATTATCATGAGTAGAACTGTACGCAAGTACAAAATATGAAGACCAATTTTAAGTTTCAATTCATGTATAAAATATTGGTTGTGTTCGTAAATGCATCACTGCTCTGCATCATTCGAGCAACTTTTATTTAAAACGCAATACAAGTTCACTGATAATCGTTTGCAGTAGTAGCCATGTTTGTATCCCATATTTGAAATTTATTTTGTGTTATCTCCTTTAGTGAAGACATTTAGAACATTTCAATTTCCATTTGCAGCGCAGTGATACATTTACGAACAGCCCATTATTTTATAGCTGTGCAGTAGCTATAATCTCATGTATGAATTTTACATGTGTAACTATTAAAAGTAAATTATTGTTTGTTAAGCTATAGTTTGGTTTATATGAAGTTTTTAGTCGTCGGTTATTGCAACTTTTAGGATTTCCTTTTGGTTGCGCAAATCGAGCTCGTACTTGTAATTGAATATTTTCACTTACAATTATAAAAAATTTATAACCGATATGTAATCAATTACAAAATGTAATCATTGCTACTCGATCTGATACATATGCATACATACATATATTATTATATATACATACATATGTATGTACATATGTATATACATATGTATATATTATAAAATATTAAACTCAAACTCTTTAAGATAATTTTCTTCGATACTACACCTTAAACGCTCATATAAGTATGTATAAGTGTTTGTTTTTATGCATACAAATGCATCCATATGAACATCTAAATATGTACCCAGCAAACAATATGAGTCCTAAAAGACTCTCAGATATGAGCGTGTTTTCCTATGAAACCGTCAAAAAATTTTGTACTGAATATGAGCGTTTTAGGACTCTTAAATTTAACGATTTGTATGGAAAATTGTGAGCCTTTTTGCTCACAAATCAATCATAAAAGCCTCTTAAAAGATTCATAAAAGAGGGATTACGGAGCCAAAAAAGGGTGATATAGGAGTGTTTCTTTTTCTTGAAATTAGGGTATTCATGAATAAAAAAAATGCATTTTATTTGTAAATTTGTGCTTTTTGCTTTTAATGGAAAAGTTTTATTAAATATATGTTTTGTGCATGGAAATAATTTATTTTTCCAAATTTGTACATTTCTTTAGTTTCAAATGCGAAACAAAAAAATAGAAACTTGAAATTCATAGTCTCACAAAAAATAATGTGTACCTATCTGTGAACATTTAGCAAAATGATAATTTGAAACAAATTTCAACGGACAAAACCAAATAATTTTCTTTTAGGCTTCAAATGGATAGTTTTGTCTAATGAAAAGATTTACAAGGACAATGTTTTGTCAAATATTCACACATAAAGTACACAAAAATAATTAAATTAATTAAAAAATAGGAAATTAGTGAAAAAGTTAAAAAATAAGTAAAATAAATGAATAATAAGCATTTGTTCAGTGCATATACTCGTACTTATTAGGTATAAATGGACTATGTTACTTCTTTTTGTTTATGTATTTAATACGATCATTTGCAGTCTGGAACCATTTACTGGACAACGTAATAAATATCTTTTCCCCTGAAGAGAATTTTCGAATAAATGCACCTGAAATAGCGAAAACTTTAAATACGCATATTTATTGAAAGAAACAACTTGATTTTATTCTACCCTTACTTCGAAAAGCGGAAGTCGTCGTCATTGCCATTATGGAGACCTTGTTTTGTGCTCCTCTCCAAGAAAACTTTGCAGCAAGACTATCAACCATAAAAGTTCGCCAAATTTGGCGAATGAAATTGGATAAATATTTCGGTTTCCTAAAATAATTTGTTAAAGATATTAATTAATCTAAAAAATACAATACTTACATAAATACAAGGCATTTAACTTAGAAATTGGTTGTATAAGTTGGATACATTTTCTCTTTTTATCTAGAAACACGAAAATAAACTTACTTTTTGTACAATTTCTCAAAGATTTTATCAAAACCACAACCAAACAGCGCAAAATGATCACAATAATGACAGACAAACGCAAAATATTGAAATTATCGGAGTCCTTAATTCTGCAGGCTCCGAAATCAATCATAAATGCTCATAAATTAGGAGGGTAATCATAAAACCCTCAGAAAAAGGAGTCTTTTAACGAGTCATATTTAGGAGCGCTCCGAAAATTGTTTGCTGGGTATGTATGTATGTGTATATTGTTTATTTGTATGTAAATAAATAGATGTCGTTACGTACATACAGGATATAATAGTGAAGTGTAGTAAATATGTATGGTCTGTTCTCAACTGGGAGTACATTTTTGGTGGTTACACTTGAAATATGGTTTATTCACCTTTCCCAGTCCAGTCCACGTTGTATACTTCACACACCAGCGCAATTATATTTACATGAATAGCAACAATAACGACTACAAATGTATGGAAATACACAATAAATATGTACATATGCATGTATTTATGTGTGTATGTTAAGTGTATTTATAAGGACATGTTTAGTGTTTTGTTTTAAAATCTGTTAGTTTTTTAAAGAGTGGGGCAACATTGATTGGTTTCCTTTTTAGCTCAGGAGTGAAGCATTTTAGTTTGAGATTTATTGTTTAAAGTAAATACGACTTATACTATTTATTCGAATTATTGTTTTTTAACATCCTGCGTTATTGTTAATGTTTTGGTCAGTGATTTTTGTGGACATTAGAGGAGCATGTGTGGATATGTCTGCCGTTCTTCATATACAATGAGATGATTTTTTAAACTGATAAGCTGGTTGTTGTGTTTTTCATTTTACAAAAAGTACAGGCATTATAATTAGGTAAAATTTTTGTTTTAATATTATTTGCAAATGCAAATTTGATTTGAATGTCAACGTAGGGACATACTTTATGTATAAAGTTAGACTGGTTCAGTTTGTAATAACATTAAAATATTGGGCTTCGTTAGGATTCTTTAATTTCAAAATTTTTCAAATAAAAACTTTGTTATTGAATGAAAAGTTCTATCTGATGAATGTTAATTTTAAAGCCACAGGAAATGTATTTCTGTGTTGATAAAAAATACATTTCCTGTTCTATTTTTAACTTCTTTATTTCATTAAAATTTTCGGAAATGGAGATTTCATCATATAAGTTTTGAGGTCCCGAGAGTCCATTCTGACTATTTTATATTAGCGAAATTATAGTTTCCTCTCATTTTACAGAACTTTACCCAAAAAGTAAAGAAACACACCTATTGTGTATACTTCTGAGTTAAAGAGAATATATATATAGAGAGAGAGAGAGAGGGCGAAAAGGTGGATGTAGAAAAGAGAGTAGTTAGTTATTATAGGAGAGGAGAGTGTGGGTCGAAAATTGTATCGTGTGCGTGCACACGCCATAGGGAGGAGTCAACGGCTCAAATTTTGTAGTTCTATTTCCTATAACTCGGATAAGCTACTGAAGGATAATCTGCCAGGTCAATCTGCGGGTCAAAAGTATAGGAAATGCAAAATACTTTTCTCCTTCTCTTCATGCAACTGTGGCCGATCATTGTGGCCACGAGATTCCTCAACTGCTTTCTAGTGAAGTTCATGAGGTTTTTCATTCTGTGGGGGCTTAGGCGAGGCCAGAGGGTTCGCGCTATTGCGCAGGTTGGCATTTGCAACATCTGTCTTGTGCTGATCATGAAAGGTAATATTGAAGCGTCTCCACTAGGATGAGACTGGGAGCCCACATAGATTATCGATATCGACGTCTCTGGTTGCGGCTTCCCTCTTTGCCAGGTCATCCGCAATTCTGTTGCCTAAAACAATCCCGTATCCACGCATCCAGTTTAATATAATACGGGAGTGCTGGGCGAGTCTTTCCAGGGCTTTGCGACATTCTTGAACAAGAAAAGATGTGGTATATACACATATGAGAGCCTTAATTGCTGTCAGTTATAATATGGAGGTCTCTATTTGATATCCGATAGAATCTTAGCCTGTGTATCGCTCTTTTAATGGCAGATGTCTCTGCTTGTAATATGCTACGTTCTCAATTTATAAGCTAACACCAAAAACGTGCAATTATTTTTATATATTAGATGTGTATCAGACTAAAACTGTATTTTCGCTAATTTTTTATGTTCTTTGACGACGTACAACACTGATCGCAATGAATCCATTATACATCAGGAACATAATAAATCCCAATGTATATTACATGTGTAATATATAAAATATTTATATATGTATGTGCAATAAGCATGAGCAAATTAACGATTTTCGTATCGTATTTTCACTTAAGATTTTTTGCAAACAAATACCAAAACTATGTTAAATTCTACTTCCATGCAATAGTGTACGACAACGATTGTCAAACCGTTCTCTGATGTACACTCGTAATAAGTCGGGCTTTTGTTGTGCAAACATTACCGCAATTGCAATTTTCCTTAACCATTCTAAAAATGCATCATAAGCCCTTCATTATTAGTTGCTTCTGTATGTAAGTATGTATGTATGTATGTACATTTGTACGTTCATTAAGTCGCTCCTGATTATTTCTTTTGATCAAGTGCTATTGACCCTTTTGCTATTAAGTTTAGTATGTATTTATGTATGTATGTATGTATGTATGTATGTATGTATGTATGTACTTAACATTATATGTATGTATGTATGAATATATTAAGCAAAATTATTACAAATATAATTTGCATTTAAAGGATAATTTTATATAGAATACACACAGCTAAACACATGCATCCCGTAAATGCAAATACATACTTACATATGTATATACCCTGCAGAAAATGCGAATAGTGAAATTGTAGTGATTTACTAGTGACATTGTCAGTAGTACTACTGACCAGGTGTATCCCAGCCAATGTAATTATCTATTGACATTTAACATTAGCTTGTCATTGAAAATCCACCACTAGACTGTAGCAATACTGACTAAGTAGTTCTTTTGGGACCACATGGAGACATTGGAACCAAAGATTCACTAGTAAATTTTAGGGGCTCCAGTCTACAATATCGATATTTCCTCGCTCCATATCAATAGTAAACTTGTAGTGATTTACTAGTGACATTGTCAATAGTACAACTGAATAGGTGTACCGCAGCCAATGTAATTGCCTATTGACATATAACATAGGCTTGTCATTGAAAATATACCAGTAAACTTTAGCACTATTCATTTACGACCATATGGAGACATTTGAACTAAAGAATCACTAGTACATTTTAGTGACCCTCGTCTACAATTTAATAAGGGTTGGGCCAACAAACTTAAATACATACATACCTACATACATATGTACGTAAGTTTTTAACATTATTGCATAGCATAATAAAAAAGAAAAACAAACTATTGGCAATATCAACAGAAATACATTAGAACTGTTGTCTCTAACGTATCTCTACTCGCGCATAAAAGGAAAATTGTCGACATTTCAACTAGTGCAATTGTCGCTAGAGAAAAGAGTGTTGACATAGAGACATATGGCACTAGGCTGGCTAGAGGGTATTTACGAGTATATGTATGTACATATGCATACACACATACATATGTACATACATATCTATATCAACAGCAAGGAACATTAAGGATTTTGAAATATCAAATTTCTTCGTGTTGTAGTGTTGAAATCGATTTAATATGATGTTCTTTCCCAGCAAACATGCTCGCCTAATAAGAAATTTGTATTGTTTTGTCGTTTTTCTCCATTCTGACTTTTTGGCGTATGCTCCAAATAATAATGGGCTGACGATGTGTTAAATAACAATAAAATATTAACAGCCTTATTTATAAAAATTACTAAGACATTATTAAGTTTTTTTAAAAGAAATTCTCATAAATTTTTTCTTTCTTATTAAGCCTTTATAAAGCCCAAGGCACATCAATCAGGTAACCTTATTAATACAACAAATATTACAACAGCAATAACCACACGCACTTTGTTGGTGTAAATTCTTACGGCCCTATGTATAAGCAAAAATTGGCATGAAGTTAGCATAAGTGACAAAATTGAATTAGGTGTTAACGAGTTCCTCCATACAATTTGATATTACAAATGGTCGGATTACCTTATTTTAACCCACCTCTAAGTCCTAGCATAATTTTTAATGTGAAGTTTCGTTTCAAAACTCTTTAAGATTATGTTTAATTTTGCCAGTTATGCTAACTTCATGCCAATTTTTGCTTATACATAGGGCCGTTACTTTTCAAAACAGGGTAGCATCGTCAGAGGTTATGTTTCTTATAGGAAATGTCAAACACCATACAAAACTGAATATTTGTTAGGTGATTGAGGATAAACCAAATGTCAAATTCATATTTGACATTTGGATTGGTATAATGACATTAGTCACCCGGTGTAGTGCTGTCACCTAATGAATGCGCCTTGATAAATCCTTAATAATTTTTGTAAATAAAGCTGTAAAAAATATGCCTTTGATGTAGTAAACAATAGGTTTGTTTATTTACTGAACAATTTTTCATTAACTCCAATAAGTTTGCAGGCCAGTGCTGCCAGAATGATGATTTTATCATATTTTTGATGATTTTCGGATCTAAATATGATTACAAGATTTTTTTTCTGGTATGATGATTTTTAATTTTGAAAATTATGATTTTTACCATGGTGTAATTAAACAGGTGACTGCGTAAGGATTTGTTATACAAAAATACGGCAACCCTAGCTGTGTAAAGAGCCGAAGACTGTCAAAAGCACAAAATTAATTGTACCAAAACCAAAACAAAACGAAGTTTTTGACATTCGTTAGCTACAAAGTACATAGAGCAAAAAATTATCAGCTGAAGTAACGCTGCCACCTGTTTAAATACACCTTGATTTTTACTTTCAATACATGTACAATTTTCTTTCACCTAATTCACACGAAGACTTTTATGAAGTCTATTTTTCGACGTCATTTTTGGTTTGATAGCGAACGGGGTAGAGAAGAAAGAGGGGTAGAAAAAATAACTCGATTTCTGTTTTCTATGGTTTTTTTCATATTTTTCTTTACACAAATTTGTGTTCCTGTTGTTACGTTTTATTATTAATATTCTCATATTGGTGTGTTCTTCGAAGGAAAATTTTATTAATAAAGTACCCTGTCGGAAATTCGGTTAACTTTAAACAAACTATTTCACAAATAGTACTGACTGACACTTGGATTACTTTCAATGTAATCAACTGACTATTTTAACATTGCGATGTCCTAGGCGGTAGTCAATTTTCTCACTCTGCACTACTTTCAACTAACTTAAAGTTGACCTTTTTAAATCACCTGGTAGTCTGTAAATTAAAAAATTTTTTCCCGGGTTTGAACATGTATCATCACACGTTACTCAACGCGCTATCACTCGGCTAAGGTACCATCTAAAATAACAACAGCAAAATGTTAATATAAAACTGAAATGAGTTTCAAGGTAGCTAAGAATAAATTTGTTGGCTCTCATCAAATTTTATTACGTACTCAACTTTAGAATTAGTTTTGGGTTTGTTCTGGATGACATTGCAGTTAGCTTTTAGTCAGTCTAAGATAATAATATTAAATTAATTATTTTTGTAGTCAAGCACACATTCTCCGACAGGGTATGTAAATGTATGTATAAGCAATAAAAATCAAAATCAATAAAAAAAAAAATTAGACATGTAAAAATAATCATCGTATGAACGGAAATAATTTTTGGTAGCAACTTCAAAAGGGAATCAAGAAAAATAGACGTCATAAATTTCATCGTCTAAATCCTGTGTTTGTTGTTCAACAATGTTTACCCAATAAACAATTTTGCTTGAAATCAAATGTAAAACAATTGTTATTCAAGTCACATATTCAATTGTCAAGGGTTGAATTATGCTTGATTTACACCTTATTTAAATTTTCCAGTGAAATGTTAACCTGAATTCAATTCGAACAATTCATTTCAATTAAAGCCTTGAATTATACCATAATTCAACCTTGTATTACAATTGAATTCAAGTATATTTTAATGTTCAAGAACAATACTTTTAAAATAAAAAGGAAAATGCAATCGACAGGTTTTCTTATAATAATTTTCTGCATATCTACCTTCACTATTGTTTTCACGTTTTTACACATTATGTTTTCTAATACATAATTCACTTTTTTATTTATCTTTGATATTTTTCATCACAATTTAAATTTAAATGTATTATGTCTGATTTTTTATTTTAAAATATTTTCAAACTTGAATATTACTTGAAAAAATACTTGAATTCAACTTTGTTTCCAGTTAAATTTCAAGTGCTTGAATTTTATTTTTTTGAGTGCTTATTGGGTATCAATAGCTATATACCTATAAAGAAACCATATTAGTCCCAGCGAAAATATTCTTCTACGTGGAAACAGGTCAGTAAGGGAGAGCGAGCACAACTCTCCCTCCTCCTCTGGGCTCTGTTTAAAAAAAACAAAAATAAGAAAACGTGACCTTACAAGCAAAATTAAAATGAAAAAAGTCATCTCAGAGAAGTAACGAAAAATCGGTCCGGAATATACTCAAATCTTGGACAAATCTATACCAAATCGTTTAACAGAAGTCATTCGTCGCCAAGGAAAAGCAATTTTCCTCTAAACAGCATATTTTATATGATAAGAATATTAGCAATGTCGAACACTTTTTTGTTTGAATTTCTTAACTAATTCTTTTAATGAAATTTTTATATTAGTTACTTATAAAAAAATAAGGTCATTAATTTTTTTTATTATTAAATACAAAGTTCTTCAACAAAATGCTTTCTAAGCTCTTTTTGTAAAATCAGACAGTAAATAGTTTTTTATTGATGAAAACAAAATAACGTTGGTGTATGTCGAATAGTTTTTTTGTCCACTGTAAATATGTGAATTGTTGTTAAATTCTTTATTAAAAAAATCGGACTAGTGATGATTTTTGTCTTCAAAATATGATTTTCTTTCCGACCGACAAATGATGATTTTCTTTGCAAAGCTTCTGGCAGCCCTGTTGCAAGCAGAGAGTATAAAAAGAGAGAATAAAATTGAGAGACAAAATATTCTTACAAATTATTAGGTCTGTTCCAGATGCATAACAAAACAGTCCGAACTTGTACAAAGTTATCCAAACGCGTTCCAGATAGTAATTTTTGTGCAATTTTGAGAGCGAATGAGAGAGTAATTTTTTTCATTTCCTGTACAAACTTATACGAAGTTTTTCTTTCAAGTAAGTTCGGACAATAATAATTAAATAATTAGCTGTTTTTTGGTTACATATGAAACTGAAAAATTAATCAGAAAATTTGCAAATAAAGAAAATAAATTTATTTACAAATTTATTAAAAAGCTAAAGCAAGGTTTTATTAAAAAAAAAACTGGAATTTGTAAGTACATTTGTGCAAATTTCTGCCTTAATTTATTATATTAAAGTTATTTTACGGATCAGTTAGTTCCTGTTGCCAATGATGCAATGTTTTTGTTATGTTATGCGTCTCTTAAAATCACTTAAATTAAATTTCATGTAGAAAGTAAGCAACATTAGTATTTCAAGACGTGCAATTATGGTTCTTGCGTTCCAGCAATTTTGGATAACTTTTGTATATTCGGAGAGTTATTTTCTTTTTTCTTTTGCTTGTTAATTTATGAATAATCTTTTATTTTAAGTCGACAATTCTCGATTTAGCTGATTGCTCCACCACTTAGTTTCTTTAATTGAATATGATCTACAATTACAAATTGTTCATTAGGTAAACTAAGGAAATAGATTTTGAAAGATTTCTTTAAAATATTCCTTAATACGAGTAACAAAAATTAAAAATTTGTAAAACCCCGAATACATTTAGAAAAGATGTGATATCTTCTTCGTTCCAGCCGTTTGGTATGTACGTGGACTTGTGCAGACACACACATACACACTACAAACTTATAACACCTTTTTTTTTGCTGGGGGGGTTAAAAATGGAAAACTTTTTCTTTGAAAAAAAATTACGTAAAAATGGACGTGTTCCAGAACCACCAAAATGCAACTGAGTATGAAGGACGACATTATAGGAAGATAATAAAAAACCTAAATTATTAGAGCGGAATTGCAAAAAGTAGTTGGAAAAAAATTAAGTCGGTGTAAAATTTTCCACCACTTTAGTAATTAAAGATGAATAACTTCGATTAACCTTCTGAAGTCGACAAATAATCTAGTGCTGCTATCTTTCGTTTTTATCAAGACCACTGGCGAATTACATATCGTTGACTAACTTCTTCATTTCATTTCATTTCATTTTGATTGTGGTATGCATCCGTGCTCCTGGTTTTTTGGCCTCGTTTTCCTTTATTTCTATCAGGAGCTTCTATTGCCGCTAACAACTCCCCTATAGGTTCCGTTTTTTTTTTATTTTTTTTTTGTTATTTGTTGTTGGCCTTCTTGCTCATGTAAAGATAAATAAGGCAACATTCTTCGTATGTTCAAATGCAACAAAGTACCCGTTGTCAAAAACAACTGACTCCTGTTGGCAGGTTTATGCGATTTTCTAGAGATTAGGGAACGGAAATAGATTGTCAGTAGCACAAAATTGTTCTCGAGAGCGAGTAAACAAGCCCCAATTTGTTTTCGTATTGTGTTAAACCGACCTCGATGTCGACAACTGGAATAAGGGTAATTATTTCAAACATTTGACTTAACGTTTATTGGGTTGTAGCCTTTTGTGTAAATACATATGTATGCATGTATTTATGTACGTGTGCATTTACATACATGCATATGTACTTATACATATATGTATATGATTCAAGTTGTCTTGGTATGGTTAATTTATAGTTGTTTAAGTAAAATTCCAATTTGTTTGTGCGTTGTTCAAATTTGCAAATGGCTGTTTCTGTGTAAGTTTGCTTGTAAATACCCTGAAGGAAATGTCGATGCTGAAAATGTACTGAGTCGCTTTTGACTTTGTCACCAGTACTACTCTCTGATTAATCCCCATACAATACTTTGTGCTATAGACATTTAGCATGTGCTTGTCATTGAAAATCTACTAGTAACACTAAAACAATTGACTAAGTAGTGAGTACATAGTTCTTATGGGAACATGGAGACATACTAACCAGATATTTAATGGTACATTTCTATACCTTACGTACATACAATTATATGAATATTGACAAGTTGTTGCAAAAGCCACCAGAAATACACCACATTTGTTTTCTCTCTTTCTTTTATACTGACGAATAGAAAATAAATTGTAGACAATGTACCTACTACTAGAATTTTAGTGTTGACATAGAGACATTTGGCCCTACTCTGACTGCAGGGTAAATATGTAACTATTTGTGTGCATGTGTGGCGCTCAAGAATTTTGTATATTATATACAATATGTATATATATATATATATGTATGTATGTATGTATGTGTAAGCTTACTGTTTGTCGGCATGTACTTCCAATTGTTGTATAATCCTTAATTATTATCCTCCACTATAATTATATCTACTGGATAATTACTTTCTTGCTTTCATCTGCCTGTTGTGGGAACTAATTTTTAAGATAAAATATTCATACATACATACATATGTGAGTATCATCAAACAAATTTAAATCGATTTGATTGATTATGATTCGTTAGGTTAACTTACATGCCTCTACCAATTTTTAGATTTCTGCGACCAAAAATAAGGCTTTTATATCCATAATTCAAAATAACGTATCAACACGTGCATTATTTTCACAAGTCAAAATAACGTATCATAAAACTTGGGTAAGAAATGTAAATAAAATATTTGAATTTTTAAATAACAAAGAAAGTACTATTTACTTTTCATTTGTTTATTATCGTTGATTCCGTTTATCATTAAAAAATACTTTAATTTTATATCAAGCTAAAAATTGCAATAGATGCGAAAAAGAGTGTGATAAAAATAAATAAAATGTGGTCTAATGTAGACAGTATTTATGATAAAAAATATCGGTATCTTAGTCGGCAAATATGCTAAGTCCTTTTGTTTAATTTTTCAGGAGGGACAACAAACTGTCTAAATCTATTGAAACTAAAAGGGGTCCTCTGTAACTCGCACGTTTTGAAATCGCCTAATTTCTAGGAAAGAGCTCAAATAAAAAGTTGATTTATTGCACCTTTTTAATTGGTTTTAGTGTTTTAGATGTTTAAGATATTTTATTCGAATTTAACTTCGATTGCACTAAATCGTCCGATCAGTACAACTCTGTTTTTCGATTTTGGAAATCGCACGATTTCAAATCGCGCGGTTTGCAAAACACCCCCGTAAATGTGTGTGAGGATAACGAAACTATTAATTTTGTTATTTTAAATTAACACAAAAAGTTATTTGTTAAGTAAATGCAAGTACACCAGATGCAGATTGTTTTCCGCTGGACTTAACAGGTGTTTTTTTTTTATTTTTTTCTGGACTTAGCATATTTGCTTACCACTGCATAACAGCAAGAAAAACAACATACGAGTAATAAAATTTTAATTTTTGGAAATGCCGTGTTTTTAGTTACTCTAGCATTCTACATTAAAAACTCACTTTGCATAAAAATTGGACTTGCATATTTGCCGACTAAGCCAACGATACATTACTCAAAAAACAGAAATAAGTAATGAATAAAAAACCCGAATGTTTGAACAAAAGTATGAAAGTTTGTTGCCAAGGGGAATTATTTGGAACGAAAACGAAGGAAGATGAAAGCTGGGTGCATTTCCAAACATGAATAAATGAATTTAATCTTTAATTAAACTTATTACAGTTTACTAAAAGGCATTAAAACATTAGCGGTATTCACTGTTCGTATTAAATTTAAAACCCTATTAATTATACTACGATTTCAAACGTCCAAGCGTGATCGATTTTTTCTTCTGTGTGGTAAAAAATGTTTATTGTTCAATTCAATGAGAGATACAGAGACTCTCTGAGAGGATTTGTATGTAGCTTGTTCTTCTTTTGTACAAAGTATGGCAGTGATGGGAAATGAGATTTGCATTTCGGTATCAAAAACAAATTTTTTTAGTACTTTTTTGATCCCGAGAGTACCAAAAATTATAATATTTCTTATTTAAATTTTATTAACAAAAAATTATAAGAAATTCATTTACAAAAAAAGGAACACATAGGTACAAATATACAAATAGGTGTAGCCTGGATTAGACTTAATACTGTTGGAACATAAAGCTTGCCTCCGTATTCCATAGCTCGCTAGAGCTAAAGCTAAATTCGACCGCTAAAATGCTGAACAAATAGAAAATTTAAAATTTTTGGCGATGACATAAAGCAATAAAATTTCGGCGAATTACATTTTTAAGCCATTACCTGATTTATCAATACCCGTTTGAAAATTGCATTCGTAGCCGAAAATTAGATTTAGCTTTAGCGAGTTACAGAATACGATGGCTGTTGATTTATATTTTGTTTTCATGAAATTTTGGTAAAAGAAAATCCTTTCGACATTTACAGCGGAGTGAGGCATGGATAAAATTCCGTAAGCTACTCTCGATATATCAGGAAACATGTATTCATCTAATGCGTTTTTATATAAGCCAGTGCTCTATATTGGTTGTTAATATTTCAAATTATTTTTCTTTTCTTTTTTTTCTTTTCCCTGGTAACATTTTAATTAAAAGTGGTATAATGATATTGGTTTAACAGATAAAATACTTTCAGGGGGAAACTTACTAAACCAAATAACATTTTATTGTCAAAGTCCACTTTTGCCCTTAGAACTTAATATAAACTTTTTAAAATTTTCTTTAAACTGATTTAAAACAGTTGTTTCAATAGATCAACTTCTGTGCCACATAAAATATCATTGAATGAAATATGGTTTTCGTTGATATTTAATTGTGGTTACTCTTTTCTAAAAGATCTTTACTAATAAAGCTTCGTTCTATTTGTCGAAAAAACAATTTAATTCTTGCCAAAATATATGCATGCGCGAGTCTTCTGACTGCAGTTCTAAGTTGCCCGTGAGAGTATCAAATTTCTTAGGGGAGTACTACGGTACTTTTTCATGTCAAATAGTATCAAAAAAAGTACGATCGTACCAACTTTCCCATCACTGAAGTATGGTAAATAAATTCAGCTACCGCTATTATTTTTATATATTTTAATGACTGTTTATTTATTTAAATGTGCAAAAGAACATAACAAAGATAACTTAAAAAATATTTCGAAAAATATTAGCGGAATTCACGGTTGGCCTTGTAGATATTTTACATATTGTAGCTTTTCGACGACGTTTATGTAGATAAAAATTTTATTTTTGACTTTTGGTAGTTAGTATATCGCTTTTTACTGGTGGAGACCATAAGAACTCTAAAAGTGGATCTTGGAAACTGTTACTTTCTATACGAAGGTATAGGTAGTTTGCAGCTCCAGAAGGAAGCTCTTATCAGTGGGATACCCTGGCTCTTTGGCTACGTACCTTTGCAACATACATACCGGTGGCTTAATATAAAAAAGGCCTATCTCGAATTTTCGATATTTTCCAGGAGAAGCAAAAAAGTTGCCATAAGTATTTGATTTTGAACTTTAACGTACTAAAATCTTCAAGGAGGATGCAATTATACGTTGTCGCCCAGAAAACATTAAAAACGCGATTTCGAAAAAAATTGAGTTAGGCCCTTTTTATATTAAGCCAATCGATACATACATAGATCTAAAAAAATAAATTTTTTTTCAAGAAAACTTAAAACGCTTTGTTTGTTTACCCTGTTATGCTAAGATTTTTAGAAAATCATTTATATTAGGTCTGTCTGCGTACTTTTCCAGTAGCAAATACTCAGTAAATTTTTTTGGGAGAGTAAGACCAATTTTACTCTGTCTGCTGAAAATATCTCAAAAAGTACGCAGACAGTATCCAGTTAAATCTTGCAAGAAAACAGCTGATCGGTGTGTAAACAATTGAAATAACAAAGCAAAAGAATTTTAGCATATGTGTACGCAAAAATGAATTCTCGCGGTAAATTAAAAAATTATTAATTAAATATATTTGGACGTTTCTAGCATGAATAAAATGTTTTGTTTATTATAATTTATTATAAACGTTAAAAATCAACACAATTCTAACTACTTACCTCTGCCATTGTTAAATTTCAATTTTTATTTTCATTTCACAAAAATTATTTCATTCAAACAGTAAATAAAAACAGCTGTTTAAACTAGTTGCAAAATCTTGCAAGCGGAAATTTCTCCAGCAACATTTTGCAAGTTCTCTAACTTCCAACTGTCAAAAAATTCTCTTTTTGGCTCTCTCGCTGCAAGAGAATTGGAGTACGCAGACAACATTCTGCAAGATTTTGCAACATTTTGCACAAAATGATGCAAAATATGTGTACGCAGACAGACCTATTGTACACAAAAATACCATACAAAACGGCTGTTCGAACCAATTGAATTTTGGTTTTAGTTATGGCTATGGAATTATGGCTATGACACGTCTAATTTAAGCTTGGCTATGACACGTCTAATTTAAGCTTAAACCATAGTTGTATGTTTTGCCAATATTGGTGGACGAGGGGGGGAATACGAAAAAAAGTCTTTGTGTGTATTTATGTAAAAGAATATTATTATAAATTAAGTAATTTTCAAATATTTTCTATTCTTTTTTCTTTATAGATTTCCAGCACTGATAACTTATCACTACGAATCTGTCATGCCTGCATAAGCTACTTAAACTCTTGGCAATCTTTTAAGAATCGTTGTCTCGCAGCGCAGGCTAAACAACGTTCTTGGCAGGAAGTATCACACAAATCAATACAATCTGCCGAACAACATCACCAAACAGCAGATAATAGCTATGATGATACACAATATCAACACTATCAGCAGCAGCAGCAGCAGCAGCCTCATCAGCAAGATGAACAGTCATTGGCTTCTTCAATTTTGGAGGGAATTTCAACATTAAAAAAACGCAAATCGTTAACAGTCTATGTGAGTCCTAAATCGCAACAAACTAAACAACAACAAGAAAAATTATTACAAAAACAGCAACTAAATGTCACTATGCCGTTAACAAAACGTCACTATACCAAACATAAATATAACAAGTCACAGCAACAGTGGCAAAATCAAATGTCACAAAAAACAACAGCAACGCAATATGTACAAGCAATGTCTGGCAAAACCAAACAAAAATCGGACAAGAAACAAAGTTCAGCAAACCAGCAATCACTATTAGCCACTTGCGCTCCCTTACAACAATCATTTGTAATGCCAGCACTTCCCAGTGTGACTGCTACAGTAACTTCTTGCACGATAACTGCATCAGCTCTTGCCAGTAATGCAGCGCCGACAACTGGCTTAAATACTCCGACCAACACAACATTAACTAATACGACAATTGTGGCTACTGGCAGCAGTCGCGTCGAAACCGTAACAGCATCTACAAGCACTGCTGTTGCTAAAAGTACTGGTTCGGCTGTAAGAGTTGGTTCTAGTGACGAATGTTTGGGGGGTGCATCAAATACATCCTCATCGAGCATCGCTTGTACAAGTGCTGTGCAACAACTGCGTTTGTTTAGACGATACTCCTATAATGTAAATGTATCGTATACAGCGTACCTTTGACTTTGAAATTCAATTTACTTACATATGTACATACATTCATTTCCTTTGACTTTCATTCCCGAGGGCAGAATCAATTTAAAAATTAACTTTTTTTCGTCATACATTTGGGATTTATATTCTGTTAATTTTTTTAAATTCAAACACTTTAAATTTTGACACCATTTAAATGAGTTTATCGGAATAGCTATGCAATGAAAAATGTTTCGAAAATATTTTGTTTAGACGGAAATAAAATAAAAGGGCTACATACAGATAATGAAGGCACATTCTGAAGATTTGTTAATGAAAATGCCAAATGGTTAATACATAAGGTCATGGATACATTCCTCTTCAATTACAGTAGAACCACATAATTTTTGTTTATTAACAGGCCATATATTTTAATAATATTAATAATATATAATGGGTAGAAAAAAAGATAACAAAAACTTAAAATTTTAAAAACCTCGGAACATATCTAAAGACGATGTGATATCTTCTAAACGGCTGGACCAATTTTCTTAAAACATAGCTAAGAACCTCTATCAAGTCACCTTTCAAACAACAAAAATAAATCAAAATCGGTCCAGCAGTTTGGTCTGTACGTGGATTCGTACAGAAAAACAGGCAGCATATCAAAAATATTTTGAAACTAAAATGTGGAGGTATTTTTTTAATATATGTATGTAGTATGTATTTTCTAAAACTTTAGGAAATCAAGTTTATTTCTTTGCTCATTTGATTTGTCAACGCTATAAATCGCGCAATATATGTACATATTAAATATGTACTAAAAAAATATTTCTTGTGCCCAAGAAATTTTATGTGGGTCTAATCAATTGAAGAGGAGTGCACGTTGGGACAAATGCATTCAAACAAAATAAATAAAATCGGATCGTAATCTACAAAATTTAGTGTTATCTGAAAAAAAACATAAAAAAATCCATCAATTTTCATTGCTTTAAAAGCATCATTTATTGAAGTTTTCAATAAAGAGTATAAAATTACTTTCTCACAAAGTTTTCCTTTTGGATATTTTAACGGCATTCCGAAATATTTCTAAAACAATTTTAAATTTTTTTATTTTAACTATTCAACTAAAAGGTCTACAAATAATAAATAAAAGAATAATATAAAACCATAAAAGCAAGTTTCAGGCAATCAAGAAAAAACATCGAGTGGTTGAAATTATCAGCAACTTTAATTTACAATATATTTTTAGATATACATATATGTATACTTACATATTTAGAAATTTATGTGATTCATCTATTGAAGTATATATTTATTTCTTGCAATTTTAGCCGTTACCTGCAGTACAAATAAAAGACGAACCGGTGGAGGCTGAAGATGATTACAACGGAGCGAAGCATCTTCAACATGACGAATCGGATGATATGGTTGTAGATCCTACCATGTTTTTGGAGCGCACCGCCGACGAGGGTGAATTTATGGTAACAATTATGATGCATGATGTAAATAAATCGATTATAGAAAAGTAAAATTTCTAAAATTTCGTTTTAAGGAATCTTCTTCCATTTACGATTATGATTTAATAAAACCACCTGCTGATATAAAGCCATTACCAGCTAGTACAACAATACGTATGAGCACTAAAGAGGCTGCTTGCCGTGCTTGCAATTTGAAATTTTCAACGCGCGCCAATGCACGACGCCATGAGAAGAACTTACATCCCAATCTCTTTGAGACTTTGGAAGAAAATGATCAGTCGATTAATAAACAAACCGCCGCGTTAAATGCCTCCTTAGAGCTACAAAGAGCTGTAGCAGCTGCTGTAGCCGCCGATGCTTGCAAACTATCCAGCGGTGCTGTTATAACACCACAAAAATATCGTCAAGAAGTTGTCAACGCTTTCAACAATAGTGAATTCGGATTTGATTATGATAATCCGGAGAAATACCGTGAGCTGTTAACAGACGAGAAGATCATCTTCCTTCAACAAAACGATGAATTCCTGAGACAATATCAAAACATGACTTGTCGCTGCTGTAACAAATACTATTCAACTTATAAAAATTTCATGGCTCATATGCGTAAAAAGTACCTAACACTACCCAGAAATTGTTGTTTCAATTGCTTAAAACTAAATGACTCCAAAGCACTGTTTATCTCACATTTGAAGAAGCGCAATTGCATAAATTTGCACAAAGTGTTGCATAATCTTATGGCAAGAAATGCTAACTTTGCAGCTGCTGTTACAGCAACAGTGGCGGCAGCTCCAGAAAAAGTACGTGCCAAAGAATTGTTGGTCAATAAAATGTACGAATGTAAACTGTGTCCAAAAACGTTCCGTCTAAAATTAGAATTCCGTTCACATGTCTACGATGAACATGACGATGTCCAACGCAAAGATGTTAGCAGTACTCAATGTTGTTATTGCGCTATAGATATCGAAGATCCAGCTGATCGTAAGCGTCATTATAACAATATGGATTGCATTGTCACATTACGATGTGTTACTTGTGACACAAAATATGAAACACAACAAAAGTTTATGGAACATGTGCAGGAAAAGCATTTAGCCAATTTTGGCGAACAGTCGAAACTTTCATTAAGTGCGGATAATTCTCCGGGTAAAATGATGGGAGGTAAGTCGTTAAAAAATTTATATATATATTTTCCTCTGAAATTAATCAAATTATAAGAATAATAATAATAATACTCATAATAATAAAATTTCGGCTGAAGCGAGAAGGTTGTTTATAAATAATGTTAATAGTGCAATTTCACAAAATAAGTATAATAGTGTCTGGAAATAATCTTTATCATTTGCATCTACATGTAGATTTGGCATCATCATACAAAGCTGCAACTATAGTTTTAAGTGTGTATTAAGGTGGTCGGTCGTTATACAAAAAATGTATTTCCCTGGCATTAAAGATTAATTCAAGACGGCTCCAGAAATATTTTTCCACTACCCTTTTAGTTTTTCGTAAACATACGTTTCAGAGGTTTTAAAAAATAAATTGATGGGTTCTTGAAATAAGGCAAAAGTCTTTGTTAAAATAAAGGTTTTTATGGTAGGTACCTACACACTTTGCAACAGGTTTATGCAAGCAAGCATATTTCGTTGTTGGTTGCATAGTGTGTAGTCTTGTTTATTGTTTTATTTTGTGTTGTATACGAGGTTTCAAAAATAAGATTTTTTTATATTTTCTGATTTGATGTTAGTTAGTTTCATAGTGTGATCGTTGTTTATTGTTTTTACTGATTTAGTCCATTAAAACTAAGCTCTGAATACGTATGATTTTGTCAATCGCAGAAAAAATTAAATGACTTAAGAATAAAGAAAATGGCGATAAAAAAACAACCGCTAAATTTTCAACTGTTGTTTTTCCATGTGTTCAACGCGAATACAAAATACAGAACTGATGTTGCGTTTATGGTTTAATTGTAGGTTGCAATGTGTATGTGTTAAAATATGCAACATGAATTATAATCATGTTGCTTATTAGAGGTGAGCACAAAACATTTGCTTGCTTAATCTTCATGATTACATTATTGAGTTGTTGTCTTTTTTTACTGGTCTTGATTTTATGAGAACACTTAAACTGTTATTCTCTTTCAATCAAGGATTTAGTGTCCAATTTAGATTGGACAGCATGCAACATCGTTTGTTTATATGCCAACCAAGGGCATTATATATTGTCTACTACTTACACCACTTTCATAATTAACGACTCATATAGCTCATTTACTCAAAGAACTAATAACTAAAAAAAATGGAATTTTTGAACTAATGATTAATCGTCATACTCGTCTCGTTCTTCATATTGTGTAAAAATTTTATACAAATATCTTGTTTAGTACAAATATCGTTGTAAGTATATGTATATTGATAACCAACTTAATACTGGTTTTGGTTTTTTATTCGTGTTTCAAAATTGATTTTTAGTTAATTGATGTTTAAAAAAAATTTAAAAAATCAAAGAATTGCAGATTTTGAAACTTCTTTTAAATGAAATGCAGTGGAAATACAAATAACTAACCACTAATCGTAATACGAACATTATTTATATTAATACATACCTAATAAAAGCAATAAAATGTTTTAATATCCATATGTGATATATATATTCATTTATTCAGGTGCATCATCAGCTGATGATTCACGAAGTGGTAATGTGTCACTCATTAATACCACACCTAAAACACAATACTTTTCACGTATGCCACAAGCTTGTCCGATTTGTGGCCAGCAATACAATAACTACAATAATGTTTTGCGACACATGGAATCAAAACATCCGGACCAGTTGCCACAAACTTATAAATGTGTTAAATGTGGACAAGGCTATCCAAGGTTATCAAATTTGCGAGAACATATGGTTAGCGCTCATGGAGCTGATAAAGCACGCCATACCGGCTTTGAGTATATAGTTAATGCAGATGCAGTTAAAAGTGCAACTGGATCTACATCTACATCCCAAAATCCCTACACAGGACGTTATGATTATGTCATGAAGGATTTAATGTCTATAACAAATGGTGGGACAATTGGTAAGACAATGGAATATGTGAAATGTATTTTTCTGATATTTTTTCTTTCCCATCACTTTAGCCGAAGAAGATTGTGATAGTGAAAATGCAGCTAAGAAAATTCGTTTAGATGCCGGTATTTCTGTTAATAATAACAATGGGTCAGTCACCACTGTCAGCCAAAGAGAATGTTCTATTTGCAGCGCTATGTTTGCCAACAATATTGGCCTTTCCAATCACATGCGATCACATCAAAGTGCTGCTCAAAATAGTAATTATGGTACACAAAGTGCTAGAGCAGCGGCAAGTGGAAATGCCAACCAACAATCTATAACCGGTCAACAACAAATATTAAGAAAATCTTTGGAGCAGGCTGCTGACCGGCGCTTCCGTCGTATGCGTTGCCGTATTTGTCAGCGCCGTTTCTCTTCGAAGAAGTCCTATCGTTACCACATGCTCAATGACCATCAAATTCGTAATGTACAATTTATAAAGTGTAAATTATGTGACGCTGAATTTGCGTATGAAAAGGGTTTGAAAGTGCACATGTTTAAAATACATAATACACTTCTGAAGGATGATATGATTATAAAGCAATATGAATGTGAAATTTGTTCCATAGTGTACCGTACGGATGTAGAGCTGCAACATCATTTAGCTAATGTGCATAACAAGCAAGGAGATCCATCCAACATAGAAGATGAGGATGATATTTACAATGCGGATGAATCTATTGGCGGTGGTAATCGAGATAACAGTTCAGTGAGTGCTGATGTCTCGGGCAAAGCAACACCCGTTGGTGGAGGGGCTTCAGGAGCAGAAGCTCAGTTGGGACCCTTGTATTGGTATCAGTGTAAATATTGTCCCTCCAACTTTAATACAAATAAAAAATTGGCAATACATATCAATTCGCACGATGAGTTTGATTCGAATGATTATTCTTGCAAAGATTGTGGCAACCTGTACAGTGGACGTAAAAGCTTATGGGTAAGTACTGTGATAAGAAATTCTAAATTCTTAGAATCCGCAATTCTACTTACATAAATATTTCCCCAATTTTCTAGGTTCATCGATATAAGAAACATCCTCAAATACCAGAACCTTCCGAATGTGTTATGTGCAAAAAAGTATTCTTTGATGTTCAAATGTTGGAACATCATATCCCCTCATGTAATCGCAAACCTGTTACGCAAATGGGAAATGAAACTGCTACCACTACATACAAACATAAAACTGGCGATGATGAGGATGAAGATGATGATGAACACTCGCGGGACGCCGACAATACCTTAAGAACCTCCATTACAGCCACTGTGGGCAGTTCAAGTAATTTAAAAATAAAATTACCTGAAGTGGCTTGTACGATCTGTGGGGCTCGTTTCACTGACCAGGATCTATTCGCCAAACATATACAAATGCATGAAATGGAATTGTATACAGACAATCCGTTAGCGGCCATGTTTGATACAGGTCCCGCTGATCCAAATCAGTTCTATATGGATCGTATAAATGATAATGGCGAGTATGCATGCGATTTATGTGCAAAAACTTTTACACAAATGACAGCACTTAAAGTGCATAGGAAATGGCATTTCAGAGGTGATAGCAAACAGGTGAGCTTTTGGACTTGTGCAGTGAGGCTTTGAAGTCAAAAAAACATAAATATGAATCAACGTTCTAACAAATATAATGTCCAAGACGTGTTGTTATAAACATGTATATTTAGAAAGAAAAAAAAAAGGTTTGGCAAAAGACAGTCGAAATTTTGTTTGCATAATTGGATTTGAAAATCGCATTACAATTAATTTTTTCAGTTTTGAAGATCAAATATCTGATTTAAAAAAAAAAACAAGTAATTAATGGGCACTTTAGAGGTTTGAAATAGCAAAATTTAAGAATGGAAGTTGTATTCAGTCTAATTGTAAATATTCCGCGGGAAATAATTTTCACGGATTTACTTTTTTTTTCTAAAAATAAAATCCACCTATTCGTAGACAAATTGAGAACAAAATTAAAATCTCAGGAAGAACTTGGAATTTTCGAAGTCAGCTAATTTGTTGTTATATTTTAACTAAAAGGTTGAAAATTGCGTTTTAAAATGGGGGAGCAAGATGTTATTCAGAATAAGGCTGATTATGTAAATTAAATTACTTCGAAATAACTCATTATATATATATATATATATATATATATATATATATGTATATATATACATATATATATACATATATATATATATATATATATATATATACATATGTATTGTACAGTTTAAAATTTCAATGCAAAAATGGGACCTGTGTGCATATTTATTTAATTGAATTGATTTGAATTAAGAATTCTTAAATATTTTTAGGTCTTTGAGAGTTATTTCATTGGCAGCTGCCCAAAAAAAAAAAAAATTCACGAGTTCGCAGTGAAATGGTGTTTTCAATATTTTTTAAGCACTAATTCGAATTCGAATGCATGCTAAATTTTAGAAAAGCTTTCATTCACCCTTATCGTGAAAATTTTTTTTATTAAAATTTTCCTTTTTCTCAAAATTGCAATCGAGAATAATTTCTGCTGCATTATACATAATTTCGTGTATATCTGTTTTTAACCCCCGACCAAAAAATGGGGTGTTATAAGTTTGTAGTGTGTGTCTGTGTATCTGTGTGTCTGTCCGTGTCCACGTACAGCCCAAACGGCTGGACCGATTTTGATTTAGATTTATCTGTTTGAAAGGTTTTTAAAATTTTTAATTTTTGTTATAAGTACATTTTGTCCATTTTTTGGGCTTGGCAATGCCATTAATTAATTAATTTTTTATGAGGTTGATGTGATAATTCTTTTTTTAAATTTTGCAATTTTGCTTTTCCACAATAACGCAACTTTGGACGTGAGTATGTTTAATATTCAAATAATTTTGTTTTGTACCCTTGCCTTTTTATGAATAATAAATAGTTTTGTTATATTTAAATATCTATATATCTATATTATATGTAATATGAAATTAATTACAAAACTTTTTTTGTTAACCTCTTTCAAAACGTTTTTTAATAAATTCCTAAATCTCAAAAAATTTTGGGATCCCGAAATCCTGGGATTTGATTTTTTGAAATCCCGGGATCTTAAAAATCAGTCCCGGGCGAAAATTACGGCATTCGATACGATTCGAAATATTAAAATATTTCCATATAAACTCTATTGAAATACTTCGTAATTTCGTTCGATAACGAGTGCCGTAATTTGCCCCCCGATGTTATATTATCAATATTTTCAAATCAGCTAAATGTGCCTAATTTTGATTCTTGTTTGGCGAAAAAAAAGTACAAAATTTTTTAATTGTGTTTTAAGAAAATCCATTGAAAAAGTAGAAGAAAAAACAAAAAATAAATTGTGGGACACTTATTCTCAACATATATTTCTGGACATGTGTTTTGCCTCCACACCAGTCACAAAATTATAAATTAAATGTAATTTATTTGCTCTTTTGAAGAAATTGTTTTCATGTTTTAGTATTCTTTTCTATTTTTTTTCCTTTTCTTAAAAATAAAAATAAATATAGAACGAAGGCGATCAACATACGTCGAGCAACTCTCATATACAACACTCACACCACCATCAACAAATCGTCAAGTCACAGCAACAACAACAGCAACAACAACAGCAACAACAACATCAACCACAACAACAACAGCAACATCATCATCAACAAGCGAAATCCAAGATGCCGATCAACCATCAACGTCTACTGGGATTACAAGCGGTGGGTCTAATGCCGCGTCAATTTGCCAATACCTCCTCCCACAGATCTCAGAAACGTAAACGTGAACTTAAATGTCCCCACTGTACCTCCACTTTCATTAGCAACAACAATTTGCGACGGCACTTGTTCGAATTGCACAAAAATGAAATGGGCTATTTACCTGAACCACCAAGAATAGAATGTGATCTACCAAATATGTGCAGAAAGTGTAATATGAAGTTTGAAACAAAAGGCGAGTGGATTGAACACAAAGTTGCAGAAGCTAGAGTTATGAGACCATTCGGACCATTTCAATGGGGTTGCGAGTTGTGCGGTGCATATGTATCTCGCAAAGAAAAGTTGATTAATCATTTGCACAATCATATGAAAGATCAAGTGATAGTCCCAGTGGAACGATCAGCTGAAGTGAAGAAACAAGAGTCGCAATCACAGTCCAAGCAAGAACAAATGCAAGAACAATCACAAACGCAATCACCTGGTGATCAAAAGCAACAACAACAAACCGAAGGCAATGACGTCATGCCGAAATTCAAAAAGATTATAATACCTCCATTGTCTCAGAAACACGAAGTAGATGAAGAATCAAGGGATAGTGTTAAAGATCAATATGACGAGGATGATGATGAGGATGACGATGACGATGACGATGAGGAGGAGGGTGAAGGTGAAGGTGAAGGTGAAGGCGAAGGTGAAGGTGATGTTGAAGCTGAAGTTGAAGTTGATAATAATGAAAATGAAGTTGGCATAAAGGAACAGCAGCAACAGCACCTACAAAAACCACCTGTCGCAGAAGAATATGATGAAGATGATGAAGAGGAACAAGTTGAAGGAGCAGAGTTTGATGATTTGGCAGTAGGTGCTCAACAGACGGTGGGTGATGATGACGATGTGGACGAGGATGACGACGATGAAGATGAGGATGACAGTAGTGATGCAGATGATGAAGAAGCTTCTACCAACGAAGACACTAATGATGCCTCAATTCTTAAAGTCAAACCAGCAGCTTTAGCACAACCCCGCGCTTACAATAATATTGAAAACGACGATGTCGAAGAAGACGATAATTCCGATGACTTCGATGATGATGAAGATGATAATTCCTCTACTGAAAATCGAAAACCATCTTCAGCAGCAGTGGGTAATGTAGTTCTGAAGTCCCGTTATTCCTGTGATCTGTGCCAGGTGTACTTTGATTCACAACAAGAATTGCAAAAACACGTTAAAATGCATTTCCTTAATGGTCCTGGCTCCGTAACATTAACCGAAATCAAATCCTCTAAATCTTCATCTAACAAAAGCCGCAGCAGTAGTAGCGATGTTGTAGCCGTATAGTCGTCATAGATAATTTATTTATATTTCATTTAAACTGCATTGGTTTGTTCAGATATTTTTTTTAGCGTGCCAGTAGTAGTTTTTAAATTTCTTTGAAAAATCATGGAATAAAAAAAAAATGAAAAAAGAAGTAAAGAGTTACTTCAGCCTTGTAAATTGTAATTGAAAATCTACTTCTGAAAACGTACTTTAATTTCTTGTAATATTAATTTAATTTTTGTTGATTGAAAACAAAACTATCACATTGAATTATTTAACTTTTAAACTAATTTTCCACTTTATTTTAATAAAAAAAATTAAAAAAAAAACAAAACAAAAAAAAATAAACTGGTATGTAGTTAATAATTATTTTAAATAATTCTTTACAGTTCTTCAAACTACCCTTTATTGTATTTATATGAGGAGATCATACATACATACTTAGTATTAGAATATTAATAAATTATTTATAAATAAAAATGCTTTGTATTCATTATTTACTGAGCTTTTGGCATGGATGAACATACTATTATTGAAATAAACATTAATTTTTTTAAAGGAGAAAAAGCAACTACAAAAATACAAATTAGTTATATAAGGTTATTATAATTTTTTGATTGCATTAACTGCAACGGTTAAATTATTTTAATTGAACATGAATATATAAATGCAAAATCTAAATTTATTAAATTTACAATTTAAATAATAAAAAACAAAAATAGTTATATTAGAAAAATTCAAATATGTATATTTTTATTAATTTTAATGTTAATATCATTCGTTTGTTTCTATGGCAAAATATAATTCGATTTAAAAAACTTTCTTTTGATTCGAATTACAGAGTCTTTTCATATGTACATATATAGCAACCGTTTGACTTTTAATATAATTCAACTTCAAAAATTAAAAATTCTATATATTTTTATTGAGCAATACATTCATATATATGTATTTTTACTTAGTTATTAAACTTTTTAAAATATTCGCTTATATAGGTTAATGGAAAAGATTTCTTTCGAACATAGAGATTTCTCAAAAATTAGTTACGAGCGCAGAATAGTTCGTTATACGTTGTAAACTCACCTTTTCTGAGAAAACTTTAATATAGTCATTGATTTTAATGCAAAATACTTTTCTAAAAACAGTTAAGGGTCGACTGTTAAATGAATGTGATAAAAGCTTTCTATATAAAATCCGTGTAAAAAATCCCGCTTATTGTGAATGGCGTCGTCGAAGTCACATCAAGACGATAGTAAATATTGTCACTTGTCTACTCTTTATCGGCAACAATTGGCTCTTATTGACTATCTCTTACTAATCTCTAAGGCTTTATAAATTAATGGAGCATATTAATAGTAGTAAATTGTTGTCGACAAAGAGTAGACAAGTGCCAGTTTTTACTGTCATCTTGATGTGACGTAGACGACGCCATTCGCAATCAGGGGGAATATTTTTTGTGTGGAGCTCCCCATTCGAAACTGGTCTCCTATCCTTGTTTGATATCCGCTTTTCGAATTGTTTTTTTATTATTCTCTTCACTTATAAATTTTTTTTAATTGCCAACTTCGATCTCGCATAATTATTTCGGTTTTTTAATCAACTACGGAAAAAATCACTGGCAGTTTAAGATAAAACTTGTCGTCTGTTTATACCTTAAGCTTCATTTAAATACCATCATGAATAAAAGTTCGCGTGAAATTTCTCCCTTTTCCAATTAGAATTTTTTGTTTTCCTATTATTATTTACTATTAGTTGCGAATTTTTCCCTGGGAAAAATTTCACGTGGAATTTTACTCATGATAGCCCTGAATGTTTCAGTACAAATTTGAATATTGACGTACATACATACATACATACATATATATTTTTTTTCAAACAGCCTGTTGCACGCTGTAAACAAATGGAACGGAAGGCAACCACTAACATTTCATTTACTCATATCATATTCTTTCGTAAAAAAGATTAACTAATCTGCTAAAAACCTATCTAAATTTAAAAACTGTCCCTTGTAGCAATGGAATTATAAAGTAGGGAAGTAACGAATACCAGTTTAGTGAATGCGAATGCGAAAACGAATAATACATTTTAATTTTTGCGAAAACGAATGCGAAAGCGAATGCAAATACATATTATTGACCTGCACAAGACTATTTATAAGACATTTCAAGACATGCGACATTTTTTAAACGCTTTACTACAGCGAAATATTCTAAAATAAACGCTAAACAACACTGTTGGCAATATTTTTTTTTGAGTTCTTTGTCTTGCCAACAGTGTTTTTTAGCGTTTGTTTTAGAATAGTTCGCTGTAGTAAAGCGTTTAAAAAATGTCGCATGTCTTGAAAGGTCTTATAAATAGTCTTGTGCAGGACTTTAATACATATTACAATAAGTTAAAAAAATCTCATGAAAATAAATGTATCTAAGAACATGAAGTTGTGTTGTATACATAGATTGTTAAATCGAAAGATATATGAAATCATATTAAAATAAGTATAGATAATAATTAAAAATAAATTTACAAAATGTTAGGCAATCAACCCATTCGTACTTTGGCCTTAAGACCTTGTACTAAGTTCAACATTTCCTGTAAAATGCTACCAAAATACATATTAAGAAAAATTGGAATGAATTGTTCATGAAAATTTTTTCCAGAAGTAGTACTCTGATCACCTTGGGAAAAACATATAGAATACACATATCTTCAACATTTTAAGTTTTATGCGAAATACTATGAGTGACACTTGTTTCGCAAAAAATTTACAACAAAGAATGATTAGTTAATCTGCCTTATCGTGGTTGGCGTATTTCAAATACGACTACGACTGTTTGGTAACAGATTAAAGAAAAACTGTTGAAGTCTTCTTTAATCTATTACCAAACAGACGTAGTCGTATTTGAAATACGCCAACTACGATAAGGTATAATATATTTGCATTTCAAATTTTTTGTACGAAGTAATGAATGGTGTTTTCCATTTTTCAAAAGTTTTAACAGACTAGTCTTAAGTAGAAAATATTTTCGCGCAATTCAAACACTGCCTTTTCATTTTCAAAAACTGGAAAATATTTCCAATATTTTTGTCTTTAGTATTCGTTTTAAATATTCGCATATATTTTAGCGAAAGCAAAAGCGAATGCAAATAGCAAAAGTAAGCGAATTATTTGCGAATGCGAAAGCGAATGCGAACCACAGGGTATACCAGAGATGACACGAGACGGAAGATAATTTGTGTTTTCGGATCTCGCTGTCACTGCGTCTTCTTTAACCTTCTTTCGTGGTGGAATTTTGTAGCTTAATTTCAATTTATACTTTGTAACCTCATTCGCTTGACGATTTTTGTAAATAAATGATAAAAATTAATATTCTTTTAATGAAAATGCTTCAAATGAAATCTGCAATCATCTTAAAACAATTTGTAATTGCCTTTTTAATAGTTATAAGCTATTTCGCACTTTGTTTCTTAATTCAACACAACAAATTCTTTCATCTAATTTTGCAAAATTGTTTACTTGTTGAAATGTTTTTCGTTTAACACTTTGTGGTCTTATTCGCTGAGTGATTTTTGTAAATAAAAGGTAAAAATTAAAATTTTTCAATGAAAATGCTTAAAGTTAAATCAGGAATAATTTGCAAACAAATTTTAATAACTTTTTAATACAAATAATCTTTTTCTCATTCGGTTTTTTTAAGTAAATGCAACAAATTCTTCAATTTAATTTTGTAAATGTGTATGTGAGTATGTATGTACATATGTACACGTGTATATTTCACAAAGCACACATTTTCTCTTGTTTGTTTTGATTTTTTTTGGTAACATTTTAATAATAAATATACTGCAGTTGTCCCTTTCTCGCAGAATCTGCGCGACAAATGATTTTAACTTTTTTCATAAGTCACTTTCTTAAACTCTGGTCTACTTTGTGATGCGAACATTCGTTACCTCCCTATTATAAAGCATTAACAAGCTATTTCACCGACGGACAGCGTAGCGAAAACAATAGGGTACGTTTTCACCTTTGGTGTACGAAATCCTAAAAAGCACCAAAAATGGTGCAAAACGCACCAAGTTGACAGCCCTGCTTATTAACCGCCACATTAATTTACACTCATTAAATACCGGCTGTGGCCAGATCAAAATTTTTATGCAAAAGCTCTAGCATTATATGAAAAGAGCTTATAATACAATTAGAAATCGAAGTCTGGGTACACAAATGAAAGCAAATGAAATATAAAAAGAGAAGTACATACTACAAGCAAATTAATCTAAAGAAAATTAAAGTGCAAATCAAACAAAAAGCAATAAAACAAAGTTATGAAAATTTAAAATTATTTAAGTTGTAATGTGGTATAAATATATTAAAATACGTAAAAATGTTTACGCAAAAGAAGGCAAATGCAAATATAAGTTCATAGTAGATGCAAATGCATCTAAACAAAATTAAAGTGCAATATAAAACAACAAGCAATAAAACAAAGTTATGAAAATTAAAAATTCTTTAAGTTGTGATGTGGTAGAAATATGTACATACATATATTAAAATATATACCTAGAAAATCAAAATAAAACATTACAGTGTTTAACTGCAGTCGAGAACAAGATGTACAAACAAGTGTCCACTTTTAACATTTGGCTTCCTTCGATCGCTAATGACTGATCGCAAGTTATTAAAGAAGTCCGGACATTTTCGTTCCCCTTGGCTTCAACTCTACTTGTCTTTCTGGTAGTTATTACTGGAATGCAAAAGAGCTGTTTGTCGTCCAGAAGCCTTGCGAGCGAAAAAGTTCGGCATTGTGGAACAGGGTAAGTTAAGAAATATAGAAAGATATCTTAAGTATAACAATATAATTGGATGTTATTGCGTGGGGATTTTTTGTTGAACGGAAAAGCAAAACGTCCGCTCATGATTTTTACCAATTTTTACATGAGTCGATGCGATGCGTTGGAGAAAAATGTGCAAGCCACACTTTTTGGATTTTAAAAATTTTGTTTATGTATGCACATTAAAACGTACACAAAAATACTAATCAGCTGTTTTTTGTTTACAAAGTTTGCGCCCAAAGGAAAAATGTTCGGCGAACAAATAAAAGCAATGCGAATTCATATTGGTTCTTGTCGCCATTCGCAATAAGGGGAATATTTTTTGTGTGAAGCCACATTCGAAACTGGTCTTCTATACATGTTTGATATCCGCTTTTCGAATTTTTTTTATTATTCTCTTCACTTATAAATTTTTTTAATTGCCAACTTTGATCTCGCAAAATTATTTCGGTTTTTTTAATCAACTACGGAAAAAATCACTGGCAGTTTATCGAAGACAAAACTTGTCGTTTATTTATACACTAAACTTCATTTAAGTACCGTAAAATTTCTTCCGTCCTCGTTATACTGACCATAATGTTTCAATAAAAATTTGAATATTAACGTACATATGTATGTACATACATATACTTTTTTTCAAACAGCCTGTGGCACGCTGTAAAAAAAAGGGAACGGAAGGCAACCACTAACATTTCCTTTACTCATATCATATTCTTTCGTAAAAAAAACCTATCTAAATTTAAAAACTGTCTTTTGTAGCAATGGAATTATAAAGGATTAACAAGCTATTTGCATGTCTTTCAGCAGGCCTTATTACTCGTCGGAGGGGAGGTTCGTTGCTTGTTGCTTCAAATTAGCATTGCCAATATAAAATTTCTTTGCATGCAAATTGATCAAAGTATATTAGGTGTGCTCATTTACTTTACTAGTAAAAATTAGTAACGAGAGAGTAACAAGAAATTTTTCAAAACTACTCTCAAAAATGTGAAAAAGTAAATGAACACTTTACTAGCTAAAATTTGCAAGTTAAAGTAGTGCTGTAATGTATAGGTATATATGAGTACTCAATAACTACCCCTATGTTTTCTGAACATATTATACATATGTATATGTATATTATTATAAAATGATTGTAATTGTGATATTGATTAAAAATGATGTGATTATGGTCATTTATATTCACCATTGTCGTGACTAATAAATTATGTGTTAATTCAAATTTATTTGCAAATATATGTATATCTGAACTAATTGAATTCTTGGCCTGCTTAATGCCTATTCAAATTATGCCTTTTTAGCCTGCCTTGCTTCGACAATTTTCTTTTAATCCCCCTTCGAAAAGTAACGCACATTTACATTAAGACTTTTTTCTTCAAGACTTTTTGACGTTAATATTCATGCTTAATGCTGAGAGTACGAAAAAACAAAGATAAATGTCAAAAATCCCCTCGAGTTTTCATTTCGTGCCTTTTGTTTTACTCCGCATGCTTCTCAACACCTCTCACCAACAAACTTAAAACGCCTGCCTGCAAAGATAACCAGAAAATGCCCAGTGTAAATATCGTCTTAGTGTAAATTACCGAGTAGCTAGGTACTCATAATATTTACAACACTAAAAATAACAGCTGGTCTGTGAAAATTAAAGAAAAACAAAAACATTTCAGAGGCTGTAGAAAAATATTAATGCATATATATATTAGTTCAATTTCATTAGACATATTATTTTGCTTCTTTTGTTGCTAGTTACACAAAAATAAATTTTTTATCTTTTTAATACTTTTTATCGTCTTAAAAGCTTACATTTACTTACAATTTCCAAAATATTTTTATTTTCAACTTAATTTAGAAAATTGTTTTGCAAACACAATCATAAAACAGCTGTTTGAAAAATTATTACAAGTAAAAATTTTACTTGTAAAAACTTGCAAGAATTTTTCTGTCTCTCAATCTTTTACGAACTTTCGACGCTCTCTTGTTGCAAATTTTTTGGGTTAATGAACACTTTCCAGTAACAATTGTTACAAATTCGTAAAAATTTTTAGGAAATGAACACAACTATTGTAACCATTAAATGGAAAGAAACAAAAACTAATGAGACCCAACCATTCGTATGAATTATAAAACAGGATGGATGTGAATAAGAGTTTTTTTCCCGGACTTTTTCATTTCCCGGGAAATCGGGAAACTTTTTTATATAGTATACCGGGATCACGGGATCCTGTTCTACAGAAATAATAAACACTAAATTTGCCAGGCATTAACACAAATTCCATTATAAAGGTTAAAACACTAATTAAAACACAATATAACATAAGAGTTAATAAAAACAAACTTAAAATAAAAAATACTCGAGGTTTGAGATCGAAAACAGATCAGTAGATTTGTTCTTAAAAAACGTCCATACAATTGAGTTTTCCATGTAAAACAATTTTATTAAAAACAAAAAAAGAGAATAATGATTTCAATAAATTACTTTAAAACCAGAGACAGAAAAAATTTTTATTTTTTTCTTTCTGAAGAAAAGGCTACTAGAAAATAACCATTATCTACTTTAGGTTATTATTAACCATTATTGTGAGATATACATATATTATTATGACCGTTTTGTTAACTTTTCCAAACACATTTCAATATCTTGCCCTAAAACCCACTTAGAAATGCATCGATTACATCTAAAACATGATATGTATTCGTCTAGCGATAACCGAAAAATAAAATTAATTTCGATAATGGTCATTGGTAACCAAGAAACTTTTTTGATTGCTATAATGCTCGTAGTTATTTATAGCAAAAAAATATCTCTCACTTATATTGGCTACGATTGTACCCATTATTTAAATTTATTAAATGGTTAATGGTTATAAAAACTTCTCGCCATTTTTCTTATAACTGTTATGTTCCTGCTTAAAGAATCAATATGTGTTTTGTTAAAAAAAAATGCCCATTATTTCTAGCCATAGATATCTATTAGTGTACAGATATCTACCGTGTAATTTAAATTTTACAAGGCGAACTCGTAGGTAAAAACCTTAGGTAAATTACCTGTTTGTAGAAATAACTTGCATAATAAATCTAAAATTTGTTAGAAAAATCGCTGCTCGCTATAAATTTTAACAAATGCCGAAGTTAAAGCAGCTGTCAACAACTTTTTTATATTACTTCGCGGGATCCCGCAGAAAAAATGCCAGGAAATCAGGAAATTTTAAAACTGGAATTCCCGGGACGGGAAATCTCGGGGAAAAAACCCTAATGTGATTGTGTCTGAGATGATTTCGACTCAATCTAAGCCATTGATGTCAGTTTCATAGCACAATTGTGGTACATAAAATCACACACATTCTTATTCTCTTTCATTTAGTTGTCAATGAAACAGCGACGATAACACATGCGTACCGGGTGTATTAAATTCTTTATAGATACAGTGAAAGAAAAAAAGTGGTATGCGAAAAATATTCTATGATCACCAATGCTTTTTGCGACATTCAATGTGTTTTATGTTACAAAACGTTTAATGAAAGAAATTAATATGTATTAAAAATATATTTTGATATATTTGGAGCAGCTTTACTAAACTGCGTTTTCTATAAAAATTTCAAAGACCAATAACTCGTGAAATATGGGTCGCAGCCAATTTTTTTTATTAAATTTGTTTTCTTATTTTTCAATTTTCTATCCGATAACATATTGAAAAAAAATTTTTGAGACTTCACACTTTCCTATGAAAAGTTCAGAGTCCCATAACTCGGGAAATATGGGTCGCCGCCAACATTTTTGTTTAATTTTTCCTTCTTATTTTCTAATTTTCTATCACATACGCTCCTTTTTATTTATTTTTAGCTGTTTTACTAAACAGCATTTGTTCCAAATATTTATTTTTTTGTATGTAATTCAGAGACGAATGAGACAACTTTTCTCACACATACAACTATAGTTTTATTTTTGACATCACTGATCTAAGCGCTCCCTACCATAATTACTCACAATACCATTTTTTAATTTGGCGATTTTTCGGTTTTTGGCAATTTTATAATTTTGGGATTTTTTAGTTTTAGCATTTTTGAAAATTTGAAGAGTTTGCCTCTTACGGTTTCCAAGATACAGCAAGTTGTCAAAATTACATTAACTGATAGAACACCCTTTAATTTATTTATTTTTTTAATTTTATTGTTTATTGTTGTAGTCGGTATAAAAATATACCTACTTTGCAAATTTCAAGTGTCCATATATAATTGCAATGTATATTACACAGGATTTTAAAAATTTTCGTTGCTCGTTTTGGAACACCCTTTAATTTTTAACTGTCACATATTTGTTGTAGCTCTTCCGGTTCTCGAGAAAACAGCCTGTGACGGACAGACGGACAGCGTAGCGAGAACAATAGGGTACGTTGTCACCTTTGGTGTACGAAATCCTAAAAAGCACCAAAAATGATGCAAAACGCACCAACTTGACAACGCTGCTTATTAACCGCCACATTAATTTTCATTAAATACCGGCTGTGGCCAGATCAAAATTTTTATGCAAAAGCTCTAGCATTATATGAAAAGAGCTTATAATACAATTAGAAATCGAAGTCTGGGTACACAAATGAAAGCAAATGAAATATAAAAAGAGAAGTACATACTACAAGCAAATTAATCTAAAGAAAATTAAAGTGCAAATCAAACAAAAAGCAATAAAACAAAGTTATGAAAATTTAAAATTATTTAAGTTGTAATGTGGTATAAATATATTAAAATACGTAAAAATGTTTACGCAAAAGAAGGCAAATGCAAATATAAGTTCATAGTAGATGCAAATGCATCTAAACAAAATTAAAGTGCAATATAAAACAACAAGCAATAAAACAAAGTTATGAAAATTAAAAATTCTTTAAGTTGTGATGTGGTAGAAATATGTACATACATATATTAAAATATATACCTAGAAAATCAAAATAAAACATTACAGTGTTTAACTGCAGTCGAGAACAAGATGTACAAACAAGTGTCCACTTTTAACATTTGGCTTCCTTCGATCGCTAATGACTGATCGCAAGTTATTAAAGAAGTCCGGACATTTTCGTTCCCCTTGGCTTCAACTCTACTTGTCTTTCTGGTAGTTATTACTGGAATGCAAAAGAGCTGTTTGTCGTCCAGAAGCCTTGCGAGCGAAAAAGTTCGGCATTGTGGAACAGGGTAAGTTAAGAAATATAGAAAGATATCTTAAGTATAACAATATAATTGGATGTTATTGCGTGGGGATTTTTTGTTGAACGGAAAAGCAAAACGTTCGCTCATGATTTTTAAATGAGTCGATGCGATGCGTTGGAGAACAATGTGCAAGCCATATTTTTTGGATTTTAACAATTTTGATGCGTGTCCTAGGCATTAAAACGTACATAAAAATATTAATCAGCTGGTTTTTGTTTACAAAGTTCGCGCCCAAAAGAAAAATGTTCGGCGAACAAATAAAAGCAATGCGAATTCATATTGGTTCTTGCTTTGGAAGTTTCATTTCAATATCTGCGGCGTATACAACTTTTTTGTACTAATTTATTTTTGCTGTCTACTATCAAGTTCAAAAACCCATTTAGAGTCATTTACATAAAAATTCTAATTAAAATTCATTAATTTTTCTAGTTTAAAACTTTCTTCTATTTATTACGCACGTCTAAATTCGGATAGCTGAAACTCTTTCTTAAATTTATACGTCTAACTTCCCTCTAGTCAGCCTAGAACCATATATCTCTATGTCAACACTCTTTTCTATATCGACAATTGCACTACTTGAAATGTCGACAACTTTCCTTTTTATGCGCGAGTAGAGATACGTTAGAGACAACAGTTCCAGTGTATTTCTGGTGACATTGTCAATGAATGTCAATAATAGTCTGTTTTTCTTTTTTATTATGCTATGCAATAATGTTAAAAACTTACGTACATATGTATGTATTTAAGTTTGTTGCCCCAACCCTTATATAATTGTAGACGAGGTCGTAAAAGAATAGTGCTAAAGTCTACTGGTATATTTTCTATGACAACCCTATGTTATGTATATGTCAATAGGCAGGCAATTACATTGGCTGCGGTACATCTATTCAGTTGTACTATTGACAATGTCACTAGTAAATCACTACAATTTTACTATTGACATCGAGCGAGGAAATATCGATATTGTAGACTAGAGACCCTAAAATTTACTAGTGAATCTTTGGTGCCAATGTCTCCATGTGGTCCCAAAAGAACTACTTAGTCAGTATTGCTACAATCTAGTGGTGGATTTTCAATGACAAGCTAATGTTAAATGTCAATAGATAATTACATTGGCTGGAGTACACCTGGTCAGTAGTACTACTGACAATGTCACTAGTAAATCACTACAATTTCACTATTCGCATTTTCTGCAGGGTTGCTTGTTTAACATTGGCATAATTTTTTGCTGTGGGATGATTTGCAGGCTTGAAAGACTTGAAAGACAGCAACTTCTTTTGCAAAAATGTAAAGAGTGTACATTTTATTAAGACAATGCGAGTCAGGGTTCACGTTAATAAGAAAATTAAATCTGTGGCAATAAATAATAATGGCTTAACTGGACATAAGTGCTTTTTCATTTTATAACATATTGGCTTCCTTCGAGCGCTAATGGCGGAAGTCATGTTTGTAGAGAAATCCGGTCATTTTCGTTCGCTTTGACTTCAGTTCGGCTTGTCTTTCTGATAGTTATTATTGGGATGCGGAAGAGCTGTTTGTCATCCAGAAGGCTTGCGAGTGAAAAAGTTCGGATTGTTAGATGTTATTGCATGGGGATTTTTTGTTCAACGGAAAAGCAAAACGTCCGCTCATGATTTTTACATGAGTCGATGCGTTGGATAAAAATGTGCAAGACATATTTGTTGGATTTTAAAAATTTTGATCAGTGTGCTGGGCACAAGAAAATACTAATCAGCTGTTTTTTGTTTACAAAGTTTACATTAGAATGCTAATTATTTTATTCACCCGGGAATAAAAGACGAAAATTTTTGTTCACATTAAATAGGTATTTCCCATGGACAAAAAAAAAAATTAGAAAACAGTATACTCACATAACAACAACGCAATCATCGCCAAGATCACAATTTTAGAGAAAGGGATCATATTTCATGTGAATTTTTATTCCCGATAAGGATGATTCTTTATTACATTAAGTGCGTTCGAGGACTCAAAAATTTGTACAAATTTGTACTATTTTTTACTGGATTGCGTTCGCGTACACAAAATCCAGTAAATGAGAGTCGAATTGAGAGCGAAAAATGACAGTTAATTTACTGAGTAAATGCAAATTTTTACTGGACACATTTTTGCCAGTAAAATCCAGTAAAATGAAACCATATGTTTTTAAATATAAACAAACAAAAGCAAAGGGAAACCAAATTTTTTGTTTTTTGATGAAATTTTAAAAATAACAAAAAACAAGTGTATTAAGTTATAAACAATGTTACGTTTATTTAAGTTTGATGCCAGAAAAGTATTAGGGGCTGTTATGTATTCTACGCGAAATTAAAACGTGCGGAATTTTCATACAATTGTTGGAAATATGTATGTATGTATTCATAACAACAATTTCCGAAAGATGTTTTTAAACGTGAATAAAGTTAATAGATTTTTATAGTTAAATTTTTGTTTATACATGACGTCGGATGGTTACTGGTTCCTCGCATGGAACATTTAAAAAAATTTACTTATTGATCGATTATATGTACATATAATTAATGTGTACTTTTCTTAAATTTGTTTTCAGTTTTTCGATATCTTGAATATATCAGGATATTTATTATTTATTTAAGCAGCTCTAGTTCAAAGAACAGCATTTCGCGTCATCGTAATTATTTCTTAAGTGCGGTCAGGCTTAGTTCTGTTGTTAGGCCTTCGAGAGTTTTTCGTCTCGCTCCCACTGGTTGACTGATCTGCCACGGATAACCGTATAATCTTGCGGTTTTTTGTGGAGTTTCCTTAAAAACCACGTTGCTACTTCCTATGTGAAGGCATAGGTCGTATAGTCAATCACGGAACTTCTTTGGAAATTCTATTAATAACATCTTGGGCATATGGTCTAGTTACTCCGCCCATAATAAATAAATAAATATATCAGGATATATAAAGTTATTTTCCCATTTTATATTTCTCTTAATAAATGCACTCATTGGACCTACTTGAAAGGAAGTGAACAATATTGTTGTCGTGATTGCTTTAAGCGGCAACAAACAGTTTTGTCTTATTCTGTACATCCTAATCACTTTTCACGTTGAGCGTAAAAAGCATAGAAACTTTAACGGCCTGACCCGCGATGTCGACAAGAAAAATTTCCAATCCAGTAACTTTTGCATCTGAGTACACAAAAACTATACAATATTATTGCTTCTGTGAAGCACTTTGGTAAGGCATAATGATGGCTTTTTGGAAGTTGAATGTATTGCTTCTAGCTGACTCATCTCGCACAAAAAAAAACTCCTTATTCATGCGCAACAGCAAGTGATTCTCTAACATTGTCTCCCTTACGAAAACGCTTCTAGGAAGCAGTAATTTTAGCTGGGTACCCGACGATATGTACATATATATGTGCATATGTATGTATAGTTTGGTATATTCCCTGCAGATAATGTGACTAGTCCATAAATGTATGTAAATACTCAAAAGAGGAGTAGGAATACTCCAAAACTACTCCAAATATATGAAAAAAGGAGGTTGATGTCCTAGGGTTGGACTAAATGATCGGACTAACCCCAAAACTGTTCCATATAGAAAAGTTAAGCACTAACACTTATCGTGTAGCATTGAATGCTTGTGTGAAAACAATATGACCCATGACTGCATTACATGGGACCATGATGTAACTAGTCTGTTTCATCCAGATTGCACCACGTATTCCAATATATGCAGGGTTTTTGTTTGCATATACATACATACATATGTATAATTTTTTTAGCGCCAAAATTGTCAATCAGCTGTTGTATAAATTTTACTGGATTTTACAATTTTTGCGTTCGCGCACTTTTATATGCAAACTTTTTTATTGAGAGTAGTTTCTTTAAATTACTCAGTATTTACTCAGTTACTGGATTTTACTGGAAAAGTACTCAAACGCACCTATTATTTTTGCAAACACGTGAAAATTCTAACATCTGTTAAAAATAGTAGTTAAATGCTTTTTAATGGCAAAAATATCGTCAAATAAGTAAGAGCATAATTGTAATTTTTACAAGGCAAAGATAGATTGCTATAAATAAATAAATAAAAAAAAAAGATTTAAAAGTTGTACATTTTATTTAGAGAATGCCACCCAGACTTATACCGTCACATTCATTCATAAGTGCATTCATTCACAATGCATTGTGTTGTCAATATTTTTTCTGACCACAATTCACAATTTCAAAGTCTGCAATGTATCTAAGGCGTATCTAATAATTTCACCATGTCTGCATCCAAATATATATGTATGCTGATTTAAATATTCACCCTTATCGCGAATAAAAGGCGAACAAAAAAAATTGTGAACAAAATTAGAAAATAGTATACTGAAGCTACGGTCACACTTGACAAACATTTGCCCAAAAAAGCGTAACCAGTAAATACTAATGCAAAATTGTTTGCTTCAGACATGTGTTTATTAAATTAATTAGTTTCGTACTTAACAAATAGGTAAAGTTATAGAATACAATATTATTGGAAACTATTGAACTTAATAAACATGCGTCTGAATCAAAAGATATCTGATTAGTATATATTGGTTACGCTTTTTTGGGCAAATGTTTGTCAAGTGTGACCGTACCTTGACACAATAACAACGCAAACATTTGCGATCACAATTTTAGGGAAAAGGGAATACTTTTCACGTGAACTTTTATTTCCGAAAATTCATTACACTATTTTTCGTAAGCAATACAACATTGAGTAGTATGAATAAAAAAAGTATTTGCTTCTTACTTAAAAATTTGTTTTAAAACACCAAATATGTATTTGAGTTTTTTTAACCAAATTTTTAAGTAAAAAGCAAATACTTTTTTTTATATTCACACTACCCACTGCCATGTTTTCTATCGTATTGTATGTTTGTGAGAAAATGGCTTAATATATTTGGATCCAAGGCGTAAAATTACACACACCATGATTTGTATCAAATTTGGTAGACGGATAGCGCATGGTCTAAGTTAAATTAGAGGGTTACTTTTCTTCGGGGAAAATACGAGTAGGTAAAAATTTGTACTTTTCGTTCTTCAAACAATTAATTATTATCAATTAATTCAAGAATTCAAATACTCAAGAGGCAATAATAAGCATGTTAATTGTTTTAACTACGGGCAATTATTAGCAAACAATTGTCTTCTAAAAAAAAAAATTGTAATCAATATTAATGGAGGTAGATATCGATATCCAATGTACATACATACATATGTACATATGTGCCTTGTTAACTGTTAAGCCAGTATTCATAAACGATTATCAAAGTTAATTTTAACTTTATAAATAATGTGAGGCATTTTTAGATTTAATTGAACTGTAGTGAATTTTAATCAGAAATAATTTCTTAAACAGGCTTAAGTTCAGTAATTTCAAGTCATATTGAATGAAATATTTTTTATTAATTAATGTGAGTTTCTAAAGAAGAGAAGAAAAATTAAACTAGACTTTCTTAGCTGGGGGAAATACCGATATTTTTCTGTGCAGCCACGCACTTCATCAGCACCCATGTCTATCTAAATTTTCAATGAAATGGAATATGAGAAATCAACACAATCATTTCTCATATTCCATTTCATTGAAAATTTAAGTTAAATAGCTGATGTTAATAATAATCTCTACCCCAGTAGATAGACATGGGTGCTGATGAAGTGTGTGGCTGCACAGAAAAATATCGGTATTTCCCCCAGCTAAGAAAGTCTAGTTTAATTTTTCTTCTCTTCTTTAGAAAATCACAATAATTAATAAAAAATATTTCATTCAATAAGAATTGAAATTACTGAACTTAAGCCTGATTAAGAAATTATTTCTTTAACAATAATTTATCAATGTCCTTATTAGTGTTTACTAGTCATTGGTGGAATTACACAAGCAAACGGTTTAAATGATACACGTAACTACATTATTTTTTTGCTTAATATAGTTTATTTTATTTTATTTGTATAATTTAGTTTTAATACAATTTCCTTTTGCTTTAATTTTTATTTCATACAATCAAAACATTAACGGCCTTATTCTAAAAAAAAAATTATTTTGTATTTCAAATGTGCTTTAGTCAAAATTTGTATAAAAATGTTGTTTTAACACACACTTCAAATCCAAATTATTTTTGTAGAATACTGCGGTACATGTTAGTTTTTATTTTATAGCTTTCAGTTTCGTATTTGTTTGTTTTTAATTTATTGATAAAAATAATTTCACAGTTCTAATACATCATACACACATTGATAAATATTTAAAAAAAAATATGTATTTAATTTTTTTACTTAATACGCTAAATTTTATTATATGTATATATAGATGAATTTTTTTTATACTAAGAAGGATTTTTAGATGGAAGTACGTGTAAGGAATTAACATATTTAAATACACATTTCGAGAATTGCCTACAGAGAAATATTTTAAAAACTAAATGAGAGTTAAAAAACATTTATTTGTTGTTGGTTTAGTAGTTAATTCAACCACAATTCAAAAAAAAAAGACAGTTTTGTTTTGTAAAATAAATCGATAAGCGCTGAAAGATTTTACATGAATCAATATTGGGAAAGTTTAGCTTTTTCGGAAGTTCTGTTGTGTTTTTTCATCAATTGTTATGGCAAAATTATATCCCATTTTATTAAATACAATATAAAGATCAATTAATGACAAGCTTCATGTATAAAGTGCTCCTCCACAAGACACTCACTTGTTAAGATCCCGTTTAGATGAAGGGTGACATACATATGTAGCTGCGACCAGGGTTGTCAGATACGGTGATTTCTTGCCAAACGTGGCGATTTTTCAACTTGTTTGGCGACTAAATTTATGATTTGGCGACATGGCGATTTTTCTGACGATAAATAAATTTCTTGGCGATTTAATGGCTATTTTTTTAACAAAATTGAACTTCAAAATTTTAGTAATTCAGGAAAATTAGTTTGCTAAAGGAGTAGTTTCAAAAATAGATCTTACCAAGACTCGTCTGCAAGATATTTGGGTATGTTCTGTATTGCACGTGAAATTAAAAGGTGTGGAATTGTCATAGAATTGTTGTTATATGTACATATTTCCAACAACAATTATATGGCAGTTCCACACTCTTTAATTACACGTGGAATACAGAACATACCCGATTAAAGCAATTTGATTTTGATAATTTTTCTTATATTAATTAATTAGTAATGCGTTTTGAAATTGATAAAATAAATAAAAAACATTTTGGCGATTTTATTTCTGGTTTTGGCTATTTGCTGCTGAATTTTTATACGATTATTTTTTAAAAATTTATATAAAAAAAGTGTTATATAAAAACAAATTTATTATCAAATATATATTAAGAAAAACCACTTAAAATCAATTTTGGCGATTTTTAAAATCAATTCAGCGAAATAGCTCGGAAAAAATCTGACAACCCTGGCTGCGACATGGAGAGTGGCGTTGGCCGAAGTAGTTAGCACCCGAAGTTCCTGGGTTCGAGCCCGATCTCCGATAGTCATTAATTAACAAAACCACGCATTTTTCTAATACAAAGTGTCCTTTTTATAAGTTTTTGTGGGGAAAGTTCTAGTAATGCAGGCATAATTCACTGGTAACTAAAACTACACCGGCTTCAGCAGATGCCAGATGCTTATCCTAATGTAACACCAGAGCGCCCTCCTTCGTCGGTATTATGTAGCAGAATCATCGGCGAAGTAAAATAAACAATAAAATGGCTACTAAGCACAGCTTCATTTGACACCAGAGGCGCTGCAACAAACAGGAGATTATATTGATACTCACCATTTAATAATTCATAGTGGTGAGTATCGATATACTAAACCCTTTTGCACATGCTGCGATGCAAGACCATTTGCACAAGATTGTGAATTGGGATATTATTTCTTTGAAGCGAATGTAAAAAATGCCCTGATGCAAATCTTTGTAGTAGCTTTCCACTTCCATATCCGTATACGAGTACGTACTTGCATTTTAATTTTAACTAATTTTTAACCTCCGACCAAAAAAAAAAGGGGTGTTATAAGTTTGTAGTGTGTGTCTGTGTATCTGTGTATCTGTGTATCTGTGTATCTGTGTGTCTGTCCGTGTCCACGTACAGCCCAAACGGCTGGACCGATTTGGATTTAGTTTTCTCTGTTTGAAAGGTGACTTGATCGAGATGGTTCTTCACCATGTTTGAAGAAAATCGGTCCAGCCGTTTAGAAGATGTCACATTTTTTCTAGATATATCGGGGGTTTTTAAAATTTTTAATTTTTGCTATTTAGTTTTATGTCAACAAAGTTAGACCTTTAATAGCTTTTTTTATGAAATAATTTTTTGACACAACAATTGATTATTGCTAATATTATACTTAAAAAAAAACATTTATAAAATATATTTTATTTATTGAAATATTTCTTTATTACATAACTAAAATAAAATATTGCATTTACTTTTATTGATATACACAACATACATACATAATTTGCCATTGTAAGTATGTATGTATATGATTTTGATTTTAAACGACATACATACATATATATTTCTAATTGAATTTTAAACTAATTTTCGATATATTTATATACTATGTATATGTATTTCTAAAACATTAAACATTTATTAAACTACATCATTTTGTCCCTTCTTAGTTTTGCTGTTTCTTTGGTGTTACATTTCTTTAAGTTTTGGTATTTGAACAAAAAAAAAAAAAAAAATAGAAATAAAATTAAAGTAAATAACTACAGATAAGAAAAAATTCAAAAAAAATCTATAGATTTTCTTAATCCAAATTTCAGATAACGTTTAACGTTTCATTTCATAAATTGGGCTCTAATAAATTTTACCTGTACATCATTATTTGTAAAACACTTTCTTTCTAAACGTTTTTGAAATGTATTTGGCCATAATTCAAACTTCAAATAAACTCCCACTGCCTTATTCATAAAAAGTATATCTGTTTAATAAGAAGTTTATGCAACAAATTTTCTATGGAAATTTGGTTAATAAACTTTTTATAAAATCAAAATATTTTTTATGAATTAAGCCCCCAGTATTTAACGAAAATATTAAACATTAGGAAACGCTGTTTCAAGGCGATTCCATATTAGGTGGTCTCAACTGCACAGGTGACTATTTTCTCCGCTTGTAATTTGAATATCCACTATATACTATGTATATGTTAACACTAGAAGTGAGCGCAAGCCACGAAAAAGTATTGTATTTTTTTCCATAGCGAATATTGTTTATAGTGGAGATCGTAATTTTGAGTGTAATGCAAAAATAGGGAACAAGAAAACAAACAAAAAACACACAAAACCATTTATACAACAGTTGAATAGACAATTGTGTCAAGTGTGCAATATTTTTATTGTACACTTCATAGTGCACCATACTTCATTTCACAAACTCAAAATTTCATGAAATATTAAGTGATAATAAAACTTTTTACAATTATATCCATTGTGAAAGATATTATTTTTATAGGTATTTTATTTTTTAGAGTCTTAAATTAATAAATTTTAAAACTTAGAACATGCGAACTACCATGCTCAAATCATCTACCTTGTTTGTTTTTTCTTTTACACACACACACATATTTTTACACTTGTGTGCTAATTTTACAATTGTCAATCGGTGTGCACTAGTGAAATATGCTTCGACACTACAATAACTAATGCCCTCGCTTGGCAGATAAACAAATGCTCTTTCAGGCTTTTAATAAAATTTAATACCATCATACATCATGAAGATTAAGCAAGCAAACAGTTTGTGCTCAGCTCTAGTTAACACACACTTTTCAGTACATTTTTTTTGGACATCAAAAGTATAAATTTTTCAAAGCGAATTGAGCCGAGTATACCTTATATGCATTAGCCTTGCGTTGTATTTTACATAATCAAGGCCTTCATATGAAAATAAAATACTTTCCATTATAAACATTTTAACATTTTTTTATTTGTGTTTTTTTTTGTATCTTGGCCAAATGTATAATATGCGTATTTACGGAAATAGGCCTTATGTTACATCGTTAGAAAATGTGTTAAAAGTCCATGTGATTTAAATGTTTCGAATAAAATTGCTAGAAAAAAAGCTTTGGTTTGTCGTATTCCATAAAGGAAATTAAATTTAAAAATAAATGCACAGCACAACGTATTTATCATTACTTTACAAAAAATTTATTTATGTAAATTAGGGTGACGTTGGCTGAAATAGTTGTTGGCATGTTGACGCACTTTTCTGATATGCATTAGTTTCCCTGTGTCTCAGTTGTTGTAGGACAGTTCAAGATGTGAAGGGATATACACTGCTCACTGAACTACACGGGTTTCAGCTGACACTAATCCTAATGTAACATCAGAGCGCCCTCCTTCGTCGCTATTGTCTAGCAGAGTCGCCGGTGAAGTGAAATAACAAATAAAATGGCTACTAAACATAGCTTAGAAAATTTAATACGTCTTATTGACACCAGAGGCGCTGATATCATACACAATCGCGCAACTTACGAAAAAATACAACCCTGACCTGATGACTTCTTGTTGTCTTTTGATACACTGCATCATACCAGGGTTGTATTTTCTCAAAAGTCACACTATTGTGTAGGATAGTCAATCACGTCCTTCAATGTAAATTGTATGCATATTCTCAAAAATATTTTTTAAGGTATTATTATCGACGCAGAATGCAGAAATTTTTTATGTTGTCTATTGGTCCTTCCTAAATCTATTACATTTGAAAAGTTAATAGGCACGCAGATTTTTTTTTTTGGAATATCGTGATTTGTTTACTTAAAATGTATGAAAGATTTAATTTATAAAGCCACTTGAGATAAATCAAAATAAAGTTAAAATGAGGAAATTTGTTAAAAAGTAATTAAATAGTAAAGGATATGAAACGTGAGAAAATTAATGCGATTTAGAGAAGATCTTACTGGACTTTAACACAATTTCAAATACGAGTATTGTACATACATACATAAGTGTGTCGGAGAATGTGTGATTGACTACACAAATAATCAACAACTTCATTCGTCGCTATCTCAGTGACGACTAAATGAAAGAGCATAAGATTTTGTTGTCCACAATTGTGGTATGGCGTGAGGTTCACTGTTTTAGTTGTCTCTTAAGCTGAGTAAATACTGTGTTGACTATACCACATTTTTTGTAAGTTTACTGACTACCAGTTGACTTAAATAAAATCAACTTTAAGTTAGTTGAAAGTAGTGCAGAGTGAGACAATTGACTACCGCCTAGGACAACGATTGCAATGTAAAAAAAAGTTAGTTGTTTCCATTGGAACGTAATCCAAGCGTCAGTCAGCACTAGTTGCGAAATAGTTAGCTTAAAGTTAGTTTTAAAGTTAACTTAATCGTAGTTTCCGACTGGGACATTATGAGATTTCATGCTGCAACATTCCAGCAGATTTACTTTTTATATTATTTCAACTGTAGTTTATTTATGTGATTAGTGTTATATGTATTTTATTTATATAAATTATACCTTATTTAATTAACTGTTCAATTTGTTATTCGTACAATTTAAATATTGAAACCCGTATTGGTATTTTAAATATATTTTGGGACAAAGACTTTATTTATTATATAATATGTATAAGTTCTATATATGTAAGTATATAAATTTGTTTATGTTAAATTGTATTTAATCATAATTGTTGCATTTCTTTCAGAAGAATAATTGATAGTTTATCTTATAAAGTTTCTATTTTCTTTATTTCCTTTTGTTAGCACGCACTTGATAAAAATAGTTTGTTTTTTAATATAAATAATAAATTTTTCTTTCTTTTTTGGGCATATGTTTTAATTTTGATTATAAATTTTTATATGAATGTATTGGAGTTTTCATTTATAAACTAATAGAAAAATATATTTTGTTTTCAAACTAAACTTTTAAACTAATAATGCATTAAAACCATTCACCGCAGCAGGCTACACGAGCAGATGACTTCAAATGCGCCTGGCTGCATTTGTCGCCTTGTAGCCAGCTACAGAATTCCTTTGGAGACGGCAGCAGCATAAGCTGCAACACCTAATACTCAAATACAAAGACATATATCAGTAAATCACGTAAAAATATAATAAGTTCAGTAAAGTGCGACTTCGACTCGCTCAGGAAGGGTTCCGTACGGACGCTATATATGTAATTGGAGTACTATACGAATTTGGGCATTTTTTTTCGGTTTTTTGGTGTTTTTTAGCTTTGGGGTTTTTTTTTGGTTTTGGCGTTTTTTCGGTTTTGGCGATTTTTTGGCGTATTTTTTGTTTTGGCAATTTTTTCGGTTTTTGCCGTTTTTTTTTTTGATTTTAGTGATTTTATTTATTTTAGCGATTTTTGGTTTTTGCTGATTTATTTTAGTTTTAGATATTTTATTTTAGTTTGGCGCTTTTTTCGTTTTGTCTTAGCTTTAGTGTTTTTGAAAATTTCAAGAGTTTGCCTCTTACAATTTCCAAGATACAGCAAGTTATCAAAATTACATATTCAAAATACCATTAACAGATAGAACACCCTTTAATTTTGATTTTTTTTTAACTTTAGCGTTAATTGTTGTAGTGAATTCACCAACTTTGCAAATTTTAAGTGTATTTATAATTGTATACAAAGAAAACAGTGCCTACTAAATACCTCATAAAATAGAAGAAAATTAATAAGAAATCTCTATGGATTTTTTTCAATAAGGAAATCTTATTAATTTCATAGAGAAAACCTTTTTGAAAAAATCAAGAAGAAATCTTGTAGTTTTTATGAGGTTATCTTATTGATTTTTTCAATAAAAAATAAAAAAATTGCGTCTTTATTCTTTGAACTTATGTATTTTCATTTAAATTCTATACCATATACATATGTATGTATTATGTTGTAGATGTTATTTAATTATACATACATACATACCTACATACATACACATTAAGTTATATTATTAACTAACTTGCTCACCAAGTATTTAACCAGCAAACTTCTACCTGATAGACAAGCACTCTACCCAATATGCTAACAAGCAGCCTGAATAACCATTGAAATTATTGTGCAAACATTCTTATACAAAAATGAAAAAGATCATGAAAAAATTCTCTCTATGTCTATTTATAGATATGAAATAACAAGACACCTCATAAAATCAAGAAGATTTCCTTATTAAAAAAATCAATAAGATGCTTTACACATACTCATATAGGAACCTACTAAAATCAATAAGAAAACCTTATTGAAAAAATCAATAAGGCAACCTAATAAAATCAAGAAGAAAACCTTTTTAAAAAAATCAAGAAGGCAACCCAATAAAATCAATAAGAAATCCCTATAGTTTACAATTTATAAGAAAACCTAATAGAATCAAGAAGTTTTTCTCTATGGATTGTTTTTTGGTGCCAAAAATAACGGAAATTGAGTAAAAAAAGTGGTGAATAATAAGATTTCTTCTTGGTTTTATGTGGTTTTCTTCTTGATAAAATCAATAAGATATACCACATAAAAACAATAAGGAATCTCTATGAAAAAATCTTTGCTTCTTTCTGCTGGGATACCCCTTAGCCTAAAAACGGTTCATAGAGAATCTCTTTTTGATTCTATGAGGCAGTTTTTTCTCTGTGTAGGTATATTATATGGGCTTTTAAAATTTTTCGTTGCTCGTTTTGTAGTACCCTTTAATTTTTTACTGTCATGTATTTGTTGTTGTAGCGGCCAAGGTTCTACATATTCGGTAAAAATGTCAGGTCCGTAGCTCTTACGGTTCTCGAGAAAATGCCCTATCACGACAGACGGAAAGGCGGACAGTGTAGCGAAAACAATGGTGCTCCTTTTCACCTTTGGTGTACGGAACTCTAAAAATGAACCAATTTATTCCTTACGGCAATTTTGGGAAATTATTTTTATTCAGTAATACTAAATAATTGTAAGATGTTATTCATTCAACATTTTGTATTACACTCTTGCACCACTGTATTTGCTCATTACGCCAAAGAAATAGAAATTAGTTTGATTGGACTACGACGTCAAAATCAGCATAGACAATGACCTGCCGTCCTGTAGCTTTGCTGTCGAAGAAAAAATAATTCTCATATAAACATGTGTAATCTATCCTTGACATTTTGTAGTCTATAGCTGGCCGCGCTCAGATGCGGTGAATGAGTTTAATGCATAATGGGTGCACTATGGGTAGCAGCCAACTTCAATTCGTTTGTCGCTTGACAAGTAATAATTTGTGGTTGTCAGAAATTGTATGACTGCTGGTAACCAGTAGCTCTTGGTTGTCACATAGCTGATATTTGTTAGTTGCCTGTTTTAAGCAAGTGGCAACGCAACAGAAGTTTGGTGGCTAATCCATAACCGACCTATTAATTCAACCTACTAGTTTTATTGTTTAAAAATAGATTTATTAGCTTCTCTTTTATATATTTCTTTGCGTTCAGAACTTGTTACTTAAAGTGTATATTTAATATATTTGGTTTATGCAGGTCCTTGGTAATTTAACAGAAGAAATGAAAGAGTGACAGGGTTAAAGTTTTATTATTAAAAAAAAACTACCGCCTGATATCTGATAGAAATATTCAAATTTTTATTGAAAGTAAAGCGGCCATTAGATACTTACAAAATGTGTTCATCACATTAAAAACTGTTCAAGGATAACATATGTCTCTGAAAGAGACTCGCTTACATAGTTCGTGGATATGAGGCGTTGATTAGGATAACAGGGCAGATGCTCTTGCCAAAGCCACTAGCACTCAAGAACAAAAATTAAACCATCTGGGTTACAGGAATCTCTCTCAAGAGGTATTCTTAAACAGCTGTTGTTGAGAAAGCTAACAATAATGTTTAAATGCTGCCATACTTTTAATGTAATGAAATAATTAATTAACCAGTGAAAAAATTAAATTGTATTTAAATACAACTTGTATTTAAATGAATAACAACTAAATTCGTACAAATAAAAAATTAACCCTTAAAGGATAAATAATAATAATTGTTCCTCACTTTACTTTTAAATATTAAAGCTTTTTTTTTCAAAATTTACTTAGTCCTCAGTTAGCAACATTATATACAGTGCATTCGCGATATTGTGAACTAATTCACGTTTGTGAATTGTTCGCCTTTTCGAATACTAAAAATAGAAGAACAAAATTTTTTAAATTTTTTTAACTCATTCAGGATTTTTGAGCTCATTCAGGATGATTCAATAGAACCGTTGAAGTTCTTAAGATGTCTTGATTTTTTTTTAACTTTCCAATCACTTAAAATTTAAGAAGCTTACACAGAAAAAAATATTCCTGCAATAAAAAAATGTACTTAAGTCAATTGAACTTTTGCTTAAAAATAAAATATTTCTGCAATAAACAACTTTAATTGAAAATAAAACTAAAATTCAATTAAAATAAAAAATAGTATTTAAGTCAATTACACTTTTTCTTAAAATTTTAATTAATTATAAAATATCAATTGACTCAATAACATTTTTAATTGATTTTTAGTTTTATTTTCAATTAAAATTATTTATTGCATTAATATTTTATTTTTAAACAAAACTTTAATTGACTTAAATACATTCTTAATTGATTTTTGGTTCTATTTTCAATTGAAGTTGTTTATTGCAGGAATATTTTTTTCTGTGTACGTTTACCTGATGATTAACTACACATCGTTTCTTCGCAATACTAAAATACTAAATGAAATACTGTTTGCTTTTGTAACTTTGCGTAGTGTCATTTCACACTATGCCTTTTTAGCCTACCTCGTTTTGCCAAATTTTCGTTAAAAGGCCTTTGCATTTGCTTAAATCGAGCGCGTACTGTAGTTGCTTTGCTTTAGGACTATTCACTTTCATTTGATTTTAATTTGACATGGTAGAACCCTGTATTTCGTAAAGAAAGAAAATGCTTTCGAATTTTGGTGTTATAAACATCACAATTCGAAAACATTTGCTTTCGTTTCGAATTACAGCGTAGAGGCCCATAGCTTATATAACTTCGTATAGGTTCAGTTGTTGAAAAAGTTTTATTTGCGACTTATAGAAATATTCAAGACATATATTATTAGTCTAAGCTTACAAAATAATAATATGAGAACAGCATTAGACTTACATAAGTAGAGATTGATATAGTGTCTGATATTAAAAATTAAAACCATTATATTTCAAATAATTGGTCTTGTGTTTGTTGGGTGTTTAAGCACGAGTAGTGCAATTGGTTTTGTCGGTTTGTGCGTTTAGTTTTGAAATTCTTAGGAAATTGTACAGGAATTACGTTTACTGCCCAAACTGCGCTCTTGTATCCTTTGTAAATGTTGCAACTGTGCTGGTGTTGGTGCATGTGCCATGGAGCCAGCATACGCAGAAGATGATGAAGACGAGGCAGATGAATGCGATTGCTGTTGATGTTGATGTGTTGGTGTGCCTGGACCATTATTGCCCACTTGTTGTGGTAACGATTGACGACGACGACGCAATGCTGGACTTAAATTATAAGTAATTTTAGCCTGGGATAATAATTCCTTAAATATCTGCAATATGGTAAATTTTTTATTTGGTTTAATGACTGCTTTATGGAACAGCTTAATGCAACAACATAAGGGAAAAATGTAGTACCTGTGTTATATTTTCATTGCGGGCTGCTGATGCTTCAGCGAAACCATTTTCCCAGTCAACAGTAACAACTGATTCGGTGGTGGCATATTCAACCTGGAATATAAAAAATAGAATTTTTATTAGGACAACTAAGCAATTCAAAACAATTTAGGGCCTAATTGTCTAAAGCAGCTATTTTCAATGCATAGAATCAATAACATTTTCTCTATGAAACATTTTTAGGCTAAGGGGTATCCCAGCAGAAAGAAGCAAAGATTTTTTCATAGAGATTCCTTATTGTTTTTATGTGGTATATCTTATTGATTTTATCAAGAAGAAAACCACATAAAATCAAGAAGAAATCTTATTATTCACAACTTTTTTTACTCAATTTCCGTTATTCTTGGCACCAAAAAACAATCCATAGAGAAAAACTTCTTGATTCTATTAGGTTTTCTTATAAATTGTAAGCTATAGGGATTTCATATTGATTTTATTGGGTTGCCTTCTTGATTTTTTTAAAAGGTTTTCTTCTTGATTTTATTAGGTTGCCTTATTGATTTTTTCAATAAGGTTTTCTTTTTGATTTTAGTAGGTTCCTATATGATTATGTGTAAATCATCTTATTGATTTTTTTAATACGGATATCTTCTTGATTTTATGAGGTGTCTTGTTATTTCATATCTATAAATTACATAGAGACAATTTTTTTCATGATATTTTTAATTTTTGTATAATAATGTTTGCACAACTATTTCAATGGTTATTCAGGCTGCTTGTTAGCATATTGGGTAGAGTGCTTGTCTATCAGCTAGAAGTTTGCTGGTTCAATACTTGGTGAGTAAGTTAGTTAAGAATATAACATAATCACCCGTATTTCGTATGTCGAGTCGAATATTCGTCTACGAGAATTTTGTCATAGAATAAAGAAAACTTGTATAAAGTTTGTTTAATCAAATACTCGTAGTCGAATATTCGACTCGACATACGCAATACGGGTGAATGCATATGTATGTATCTATGTATGTATAAATAAATAGCATCTACAATATACTACATACATACATACATATGTATATGGTATAGAATTTAAATGAAAATATGTACATAAGTACAGAGTATAAAGACGCATTTTTTTTTTATTTTTTATTAAAAAATCAATAAGATATCCTCATAAAAACTACAAGATTTCTTCTTGAATTTTTCAAAAAGGTTTTCTCTATGAAAGTAATAAGATTTCCTTATTGAAAAAAAAGCATAGAGAGTTCTTATTAATTTTGTTCTATTTTATGAGGTATTTAGTAGGCACTGTTTTCTCTGTGTATGCACATATGCAAACTTTTACAAAGGAGCCTTTGTGCTTTCACACCGACGTGGGCAGATCTCGTCGACAACAATGCTTGCTCTCACTTTGCAAAGGAACAAGAGCACAGAAAAATTCCGGCATTTCCCCAGATAGTTTAATTTTTCTTTTCTTAAGAAAATCTTATTAATTAATAAAAATGTTTCATTTAATAAGAATGGAAAATACTGAACTTAAGACCCATTAAGAAATTAAATTAAATTTATATATATACATATATATATATATATATATATATATTATATGAAATTGTTAAAATGTACCAAATTGCCTTTGAAGCGAAAGATTTGCTATAAATTCAAACACATTATTATTGTTGTTCTTATGCTCGTTAAAATATTGTTATTGATTTTATTGTAATGGGTGTTCCAATAAGGAGGTTCTCTTTCAATAGGCATCATGACTCAAGCTACAATTACTTGACAGATGCTAAGTAAAAATACGCCATTAATAAAAATGGTATATAGCTCCATTTTCAACAACGCATAAAAATAATTAAAATTCACTACAAAAATGATGAAAGTTTTGCTGTTATTATTCTCATCCTAAAGCGGCCCATTCCTTATACAATCACCCGTATTGCGTATGTCGAGTCGAATATTCGTCTACGACAGTTTTGTCCTAGATTAAAGAAAACTTGTACACGCTTCCTTTAATCTAGAACAAAATTCTCGTAGACGAATATTCGACTCGACATACGCAATACAGGTGAATATTATTGCATAAGTTGTTGTACAAATTTATGTTGTTTTGACCTATACAATGCAGTAAATGGCATAATATTTTCAAAGAAAATATTGTCCAATTTTCCTGACAGTGAAAAAGTAAACAACATTGAACAATGTTGTCACCCTATTACACAATTGTCTTGATTGTGGCATTGGGTGAACTAGTTAGCACGTTCACTACAAAAGCGAAGGTCCTGGGTTCGAGCCCGGTATCAAACAGTCATTAAATAACAACACAACGCATTTTTCTGATGTGCATTAGTGTCCCTTTGTATCAGTTGTTGTAGGAAAGTTGAAGTGATGAAGGCATAGTCACTGAACTATACCGACTTTAGCATATACTAATCCTAATGTAACAGCAGAGTGCCCTCCTTCGTCGGTATTGTGTAGCAGAATCATCGCCGAAGTAAAATAACCAATAAAATGGCTACAGCCTCAAAAAATTTAATACGCCCCATTGACACCAGAGGGGCTTCAAAAAAATTTACACAAAGCAGAGTTGTAAAAAAGAATGCAGCTTTCCTCTATCTCTTCCTTCACCACGTGTCTTCTCTATACTATACCTTTCCTAACATCTATTAGTAGTAGTAGGCATTAATTGCCTGAGTGTTACTTCTCTTAAAAAAAAAATCAAAAGTCTTGATATTTTCGATATTATTGTACAATACGAAAAATTGCACAATTATATTGCAAGTGGGTGGGCCCCTTAAAACAAAGCATAAATGCATTTAAAGGTTGTCCTCAACAACCTTCTTCTCATGCAATTGTAAAACTGCTGGAAAAGCTGGAAAGCTTTTGTGGACCAAGCTAGTGACGTAAAGAAACGAACACGAGCACGTCGCTCAAGAACAACTGTTGTAGCCCATAGTGTTGAAGAAAAGCCATGTTTGTCCATTTCTCGTCGATCTTTGGAATTGGGCATTTCACAAATGGCATTATACCTTATCTTGGTTTTTACATAAAGACTTACTGGGGTCTTAAGGCTTTTAAAGTTCAGTTAATACAAGAACTCTCGCCTACCGTCCACGTCACGACTATCAATAAAGTTTGTCTCTGCAGATTGGGTCCTTGAAATGCATCAAACTGATTCGCTGTTTCATCGAAAAATTATCTTGGGTCATGAGGCCTACTTTCACCTCGGATTATTTTTTTAACAAGTAGAATTGTCGGATTTGAGGCTCGGAAAACCCAAGAATTAGTCCTAATTTACACTATGCAAGTTTTATTGCTAAGCGGATTAGTTTGTGGAAGAGAAAGAGAGAGAGACGCGGGGAACAGATAAGTTTCATTTCCCCTCGACCCTCTCTTCTAACAAAATAATCAGCTTAGCAATAAGACTTGCATAGTGTAAACTAGGACTTATTATTGAAAACCCTCTCCATCCTCAGCGTGTGATTGTGTGTAGTGTGGATTTTGGTCTGGCTTACTTTTTCGAAAATAAGGCTGACCAACTGTTACAAGTACGATGAATAGATTGCTTTTGTATTGGCGGAATTGGAAGACATTAATAATGGATGTCGTTTATTTTCAACAAGACGGCGCTACTTGCCACGCATGTAATGATACCATCGCTCTTTTGCGCCAAAAGTTTCCTGAGCGTGTGATTTCTGGCAGAGGTGATCACCACTAGTGATCATCGATATGTTGTGCTTTAAAATCTTTAAACTTTTTTCTTTGGGGCTCTGCCAATGATGCATAATCGACTCAAGACCTCGAAGATGGAATTCGTGAAGCTATCAAGGATATACAGTAGCAAATGCGTGAATTAGTGGTGGAAGTATGGTCCTGAAAGCGTAGCCATGGTGGATATTCGACTGGTATTGTCTTCCATTATTAATGGCATACTCTCCTATTTACATTTAAATAAATGTAAAATTCCTTTCTTACATTTAAAAATAAAAACCTCTTATTGGAAGACCGTTTATGTACTGCTAAAGTTGCTGGGGGTGGTGGTGAAAGGATAGAACGAACAAAAAGTATGCAAACTAATAAAAATTTAAAAAAATTTGCATTTTTATTATGTCTTCAATATGTTGATTTTGTTATTGAAATAATTTTTTTTCTGATTTAGAGATTTTATTATTTACTTCTTTCTATTCTTGTAGTAGAGTTTGAGGTCAAAGGACAATGGTTTCTTTAGCATTTTGATTTTTCGAAAGTAAAACGTTTTTATATGGATTTCTTTTTGAGAATTTATTGAAGAAGACGAAAAAGGAAGAGAAATATTTTTTCTTCAGATTTTTTTTAAATCTGCTAAAGAAGAATTTTAATTTGACATTTTATCAATCTGATATCTTAACGCAAAATACAAGATTTATTATTCGCATTGAAATGGATTTATTCAGTTGTTCTGCAAGCGAGTAAAGCAAACAAACTACTTAAGTGTGTTTGAACGGAAATGGAAAATAATAAAAAGAAGTTAAAGGTAAGCAATAGAAAATATTTTTTGTCGTAATGTTTTTACTACACAGAGAAAACAGTGCCTACTAAATACCTCATAAAATAGAACAAAATTAATAAGAAATCTCTATGTTTTTTTTTTTCAATAAGAAAATCTTATTGATTTCATAGACAAAACCTTTTTGAAAAAATCAACAAGAAATCTTGTAGTTTTTATGAGGTTATCTAATTGATTTTTTCAATAAAAAAATAAAAAAAATGCGTCTTTATTCTCTGTACTTATGTACATATTTTCATTTAAATTCTATACCATATACATACATATGTATGTATGTATGTAAATAGTATGTTGTAGATGTTATTTATTTATACATACATACATACATACATACATACACATTATGTTATTTTCTTAACTAACTTACTCACCAAGTATTGAACCAGCAAACTTCTACCTGATAGACAAGCACTCTACCCAATATGCTAACAAGCAGCATGAATAACCATTGAAATTATTGTGCAAACATTCTTATACAAAAATGAAAAAGATCATGAAAAAAATTTTCTCTATGTCTATTTAGAGAAAAAAAAAAATAACAAGACTCATAAAATCAAGAAGATTTCCTTATTAAAAAAAATCAATAAGATGCTTTACACAAACTCATCTAGGAACCTACTAAAATCAAGAAGAAAACCTTATTGAAAAAATCAATAAGATGTCCTAATAAAATCAAGCAGAAAACCTTTTTAAAAAAACCAAGAAGGCAACCCAATAAAATCAATAAGAAATCCCTATAGCTTACAATTTATAAGAAAACCTAATAGAATCAAGAAGTTTTTCTCTATGGATTGTTTTTTTGGCGCCAAAAATAACAGAAATTGAGTAAAAAAATTTGTGAATAATAAGATTTCTTCTTGATTTTATGTGGTTTTCTTCTTGATAAAATTAATAAGATTTACCACATAAAAACAATAAGGAATCTCTATGAAAAAATCTTCTCTGCTTTCTGCTGGGATACCCCTTAGCCTAAAAACGGTTCATAGAGAAAATCTTCTTGATTCTATGAGGCAGTTTTTCTCTGTGTAAGACGGAATATGTATGTACTCTTATGTTTATACGAATCGCTATTCCCTAATTTGAAATTGAAGAAGTCTTCAGAAGTATAATTTAATGTTGAATATTTTTGTAAAATATTAAAACTCTTGTGTAGCCGTTTAAGGGTGCTTGGAGTCCTCTTTTTCAAAGGGGACATAAAATCCCATACGGATAAATATGAGAGAATTAAAATGTTTCACAATAATCTTTTGCGTAGGATTTTGTAACTACGAGGGTGGATCAATCAGTCCGTGTCTTTTTGAATGAAACACAGTCTTTTTTGCAAAAAAAAAATTCTTTTTTAACATAATCTCCTTTTAACTCAATACACTTAGTCCATTGTTTCTCCAGTATTTGTATCCCTTTCAAAAAATAGGATGTTTCGAGGTCCTTAAAACAGGTCTATGTTTGTGGAACGATTCGTTGTTGGAGCCATTTCCTCATGTTTGGGAATTAGAAATAGTAACTCGGTGCTAAATCTGAAGAAGAGAGCGGATGAGGGAGCAATTCGTAGCCCAATTCATGGATTTTTGCCATGGGAGCAAATGCGCCACTCATCTTACAGACAACTTTCTTAAACACAGCTGATTATTTAAAATCGAAACCACACTGCGATATGAAATGAAATGCATATAGCATCAACAATCTCACGCACTTTTACTCTCCGATCGGCTAACACCATATAGTGGATGTTTTCGACATTTTCGGGTGTACTGATCTCAATTGGCCGTCCAGAACGTTCGGCGTCACTTGCACGTGTGCGACCACAACGAAAGTCAGTAAACCACTTTTTTTTTTGCCATTAAGTAGGAAAAAGTTTCGAACTTTCACAAGGTTTTTATCTTCGAAATTATTTCCCAGAGAATATTCGAATTGAGCTGTGTATGAAAATAGAGCTTAAATTTTTTTTTCCTAACTTTCGTTTATAATGGTCTCTATTCTGGAATACGCGTCGACTTGGTGAAGGTTACATGGGAAGTAAAATCAAAACGGCGTAAATGTAAAAAATTGGTTTTTGCTTATCATACAAAAGAAACCGTATTTAAAAGAGAGAGAAATGCGTTGAAATTCTCACGCTTATTTTAATTTAGAAATTTATTTTAAAAAAATTTTGTTTCAATGGAAATAGCCAGCAATATCTTAAACAGTTTCTGATCAAAATAATTACAAAACTTACCTCTCTCAAGTCACTATCTTCGGCTACTAAATCTATTTTATTGCCCACAACCACAATTGGTACAGCTGAAGTTCCCTTAGTCTCATGAATTTGATCACGTATCATGCGAACCTCCTCAAAGGTGGTTTCGTCTGTGACATCATAAACCAAGATAAAAGCATCTGCTGACGATATCGACAACGCACGCATAGCGGGAAACTGAAAACAAAAGTATAAAAAGTACAGATTCAATCTAAACAGAGAAAAACAAATATTCTGTAATTAATATTTTCAATTAAATATGTGATTGATTCAATTGAATTTTTAATTACTTCAATTAATTCATGTGACACTATTTAATTGATATTATTAATTTGTTTACTGGTAAATATTCAATTAATTTTTTTTTAAATTGATCTTACAAAAGTTTAATTGATATTATTGTACAAAAATACAATAATATCAATTATTGTTTTTTTTGGCCGAAGCCGAACTTCGGCCAAAACCGAAGCCGAAGCTGAATGTTTTAAATTTTAAAAATGATACTTACGTTATATGTGAATTAAGAAAAAACTTTGCTTTTTTGAGATCACTAAAATAGCTGTAATATCTATTGGATACATAACAAGAAAAAAAATATATGGTGGCTATTTTGCAATTTCTAGATTGCTTTTTCAAATGATCACTCACAAGAACGTCCAAGTAAAAGAAAATAGAAAGCAATAGGGCTGTATTTCAAAGCAACCCTTTCAAAACGTTAAACACAATAGAAACTGTCGGCGAGCAACGAACAAACATAATTTTATTTTTCAAGCTTGGAATGAAAAATATTCGACTTCGGCTAATCGGCCGATTATTGCTATAGGCCGAATGCTGGCCGATTACCAACTTTTGGCCGAAGCCGAAGCCGATTAATCGGTCGAACTCTATTGGCAAGGCAGTCTGTGCTCCAGGGAAAGAAAATTATTTTATTTTTTAATTGATTTTCGTTTTTTTAATTAACGTGTTTATCGCAGGTACATATATTATTTTCTGCATGCGAATTAACCTTCGAAAAAAGTGCAGGTTATAGGAGGCTTAATGAAAAATCGCCCAAAAATAAAACTGAAAAATCGCCCAAAATTAAAAAAAAATCGCTCAATATTAAAAACAGAAAAAAAAAATTTAAATTATAGTAATCTAATTTTTATATTGAAAAAAAAAGAAAAGGTACAGAAAATTATAAATGGTATTCGTTTCTTACTGAATTGCAATAAAAGTATGCATACAAGGCAAATATTCAGCCTAGAATCATAGTATGGCTCTCCAAGAGTAATTTAGATAATTACCATAGATACAAAGTCATTTGCTTTGACTGAGCTGTGACTACCAAAAGTTTCAAAGCCGATAGTAAAACGAAAGCACAAAACAAAAAACTGTCGACTGTGCTGTTAAACGAAAAAAAAAAAAAATGTAAGTTGACTGTTGCTGTGCTGTGAACATTTTCGCAGCTAAAGTCAAAGCAACAACAACAGAACACAAAATTCGACTGTTGGTTTTGCTGTCGCTCTGTATAAGCTAGGCGAAACATTTTAAACAATTGAGTACAACAACAATAACAAGAACAACAACAACAACAACAACAACAACAACAACAACAACAACAAATAAACAAACGTTGATTCATAGCCACGGCACTTATAGCATAAAATGTACCACGATCTTTTCAAACTGTGCTTTTACTGAACTGTTTGAAATTTCGTCAACAATGCCTGACGTAGCTGTGCTGTGCCTTAACTGCTGACTGCTGCGCAGCACAGCACAGCAAAAGTAGTTTTTTTTAGTGCTGTTACTGTTTTGCTGGTAGTTTTTCAAACACTGAAAAAAACAGTGTCCCATCGTGCAAAAAAAGTAAAGAATAACCCAAGAGTATAAAATGATTAATATTTAAAAAAATCACAAATGTTTGTATGGGGAACCCCCTTGGGGTTGTTCCAGGGGGTGTGCCACTGGCATAGGTGGGTCGCCCCTCCAAAATTAGTGGGGGTCGGTCATACATTTTGACTCGATTGAGGAACTCTAAATAGGTCAAAGTGAGATTTTTCAAAATTTTAACCTTCAAGAAAATTTGACCTTTCGAATTAGGGATGGGCAAATGAAGAAAATGTATCGATATATATCGTATCGATATTTTTGAACAGTATCGATATATATTTTTTGAAAACATCGATATTTCGATATATCGATATTTTTTGCTGCATTAATTTCGAATGTACAATTACTTACTTTAAGAAATTTTATACAAAAAACTATTTATGTTAAGTAATACGTAACCTATTGTAGCTCCTTAAGACTTCATTAGTCTTTACTTTCTGTTGCTGCTCTGTGCTGTGCCGTTCTGTTTCTAAATTTTAAAAGTTACTTTTTCTGTAATAAATTATCAGCTGTTTCGGACCAGAATAGCCACAGTTTTCCACTAAAGTGATGAGTTTTGAATCGTCCATTGTTATTAGAGTTTTTCTTTTTCATTTCCCGGGAAAGTGGGAATAACTTTTCGGTTTTTAACGTTTATAAGCACATGTCAAAAAAATAATACAATTTCAGTTTCCGGGCGTAATTGTTGTAATGTTTTAGTTATAGTTCTACCATCGCATTCATAAAGTGAATAACGACATGCATCGAGGAATGTGTACGCAACAAAACAGAATTAAGGAGAGAAAAACTAATGGCTTATACATATGTATATGATTTTTATAAACCAAAAAGAGTCAGCTTATTCATAACAGAACAGAAAGTAACAACAAATTCTGCCCTTAGGCTGATACCCACACAATCCAAAAAGTCACCTGCCTTAGTTGGGTCACAGTTAAAAAACGGCTATAGCTCTTAAAAGTATCGAAACCCGATACTCGTAAATAAGAATCGATGTATCGATATATAGGTTTTTGAAATATCGGCGATATATATCGATATTTATTTTCTCAAATATCGATATTTCGATATATCGATATTTTTTGCCCATCCCTATTTCGAATAAAAAGTCGGGACATTAAAATACATTTTAGAGGTATGGTTCCTTCGGCAAAATTTCTTATTTTGATCCCTAGAATACGATTTTCCTCATAATTTGAGCGATTTTTTTGCCTCCATACAAATCGACCCGCCCTAATGTACATATAAAACAATTCGAAATAAATTCAGTGCGACTTTAAATCGCGCACGAAGGGTTCCGTACGTTGGACTTTGAGCATTTTTTTAATACAGTGTTTTTTTACGTTTTTTTGATTAATTTTCGCTTTTTTCTCGTTTTGGCGATTTTTTAAATTTTGGCGATTTTTTCATTTTGGCGATTTTTTTCAATTTGGCGATTTTTTTTTCATTTTGGCGATTTTTTTTTTCATTTTGGCAATTTTTTTCATTATGGCGATTTTTTTAATTTTGGCGATTTTTTCATTTTGGCGATTTTTTTCATTTTGGTGATTTTTTTTATTTTGGCGATTTTTTTTGGGTTTGGCGATTTTATAATTTTGAGATTTTTTTGTTTTACCGTTTTTGAAAATTTCAAGAAGTTTGCTCTTACGGTTTCCAAGATACAGCAAGTTATCAAAATTACATAGTCGAAATTACATTAACTGATGGTACACCCTTTAATTAAAATTTTTTAAATTTTAGTGTTAATTGTTGTAGTCTATATAAAAATACACTAACTTTACAAATTTCAAGTGCATATACATACAATTGTATGTATATTACATGGGATTTTAACATTTTTCGTTGCTCGTTTTGGCACACCCTTTAATTTCCAACTCTCATGTATTTGTTGTTGTAGCGGCCAAGGGTCTACACACTGTGTCCAAATTTCAGGTCCGTAGCTCTTACGGTTCTCGAGAAAATACCCTGTGACGGACAGACGGACAGACGGACAGACGGACAGACGGACAGACGGACAGACGGACAGACGGACAGACGGCCAGACGGACAGACGGACAGACGGACAGACGGACAGACGGACAGACGGACAGACGGACAGACGGCCAGACGGACAGACGGACAGACGGACAGCGTAGCGAAAACAATAGGGTTCCTTTTTCACCTTTGGTGTACGGAACCCTAAAAAAGTACCACTCATTACTTTGTAAGACCTTGAAAAAAAAAAATATAAAAAATCTCGAAAGCCTCGAATGTTTTAAAAAGTATAAGAGTACGTTATTTCCAACATAATTTACCAATAGCAAAAGAAAATCAAATATTTTCCAAATAAACAAGGTTCCTCCAACCACTGAGAAGTCAACTTTTGTAAAATGCAACGCTTAGCATTGATAAATTTTTTAAACCATTTTGTTTTTGTAATTTAAATTTTTTCCATAAAAAAATTTGTCAACTTTTGGCATTGCCTTTTACAAAATTAGACCATAAGTAAGTTTATATAATAAAAATAAAAGATATTTATGTACATTTTAATTATCTATAAAAATATTTTATGACTTTAGAGCAGCAGCCATGAATAATTTGCTACCTCATTTTCATTAGCATTTGCTATTAAAAAAATTTAATTTCACAGATAATTTAATTAATTTCATTGAACATTTTTAAACAGCACACACCAACTTTTTATTACCTTGGGACTTTTTAGCGGGCTTCCATTAATAAATGGGTGCTACATTGTGCATAAATTGTCATTATTATGCAAATATATGCATTTCCTTGACACAATTTTTTTATGGTTAAAACAAAGCAATTGATATTCAATAAAATTTTTTATTCGCTCAAATTGAGTGTATTGTGGTTTTTTGTCACATTTTTTTAAACAAAAGTTTGTTTTTTTAATCCATTTCAAATGTATTTGGTTGCAAGCCAAAAATATCAACAAAAAAAGTAAAATGTAGCAAAACTGTTTTTGATGCAATAAAATAGTGTACTTCAGTTATAATGAACACAGCTGATATCATTATTATCGTTTATAACGAACAATTCTTCCGACTAAAGAGTTCTGCATTGATGTTACACACAAATTAGTGTGCTTATAACGAACTACGATTGTGCTATAAATAAAAAGCCAAAAAAAAAATCCAGTAAAGTGCGACTGACTTGCACATGAAGGCTTCCTACGTTCATTACATATCGCTCATTTACTCAAAGAACTTCATAACTCAAAAAAACCAGTTTGCCAGAAACCGCGTTTTAAGTTTTAAGTTTTAAATTTACACACAACTTAATGGAAACAGAAAATTTAATTTTTCTCCCAACAGTTGAGTAAACAAGATATTGATATGAAATTTTCACACAAAACGAAGAACGATATGATGATTAATTCTGCATTATTAACTCAAAAAATAAACTTTTTGAGTTATGACGTTCTTTAAGTAAATGAGTGATATGTAATACTATACGAACTTCAACAAACATCTTATATAATTTAGACACTAAAAAAATTAAGTATCTGCCCGGTAAACGCTTTTGGCGATTTTTTAAATTTTTTGCGGTTTTTCTAATTTTTGGCGCTTTTTTCGCTCTTGAGTTTTTTCGGTTTTTGGAGTTTTTTTTTAGTTTTGGATTTTTTTTTTTCATTTTAGCAATCTTTTAGGTTTTAAGTGATTTATTTTAGTTTTAGATATTTTTGTTATTAGTTTGGCGGTTTTTTCGTTTTGGCGTTTTTTTCGTCTTGGCGTTTTTTTTTTTCGGTATTTGGAATTTTTAATTTTGGGATCTTTTAGTTTTTGAAAATTTCAAGTGTTCAAGAGAGTATACTAAGTTGTCTAAGTTAGATAGTCAAAATTTCATTAACTGATAGAATACCCTTTAGTTTTTTTTTAATTTTACCGTCAATTGTTGTAGTCTGTATAAAAATACAAAGTTTTACATATTCTGTAAAAATTTCAGGTCCGTAGGTCGTACGTTTCACGAGAAAACAGCCTGTGACGGACAGCCGGAAAGCGTAGCGAAAACAATAGGGTTCCTTTTTACCTACGGTGTACGTAACCCTAAACAAATTTTAATACGCCTCATCGACATCAGATGCCGTCCCGTTCTGCTTCTGTTAGTCAAAATAATTACAATTGTCTTTGTTGTAATTTGTTGCTTAAAGAAATTAATACATGTTATCTGTTTCTTTTAATTATGAACTACAGTTTGTCAAAAAAATGTTTTCATTGCTGTAAAAAATCAAATACTCTTCAAAGGAACGTTTGTTTTGAAGTGATTTACACAAATTTTGGATATTTCCCTTTATGTGTAGATTCTCAAAGTTGTTTATAACTATATTAATATCTCTTCAACAAGAAATGTCTAATGAAGGCTTAAAATAAAATACTTATATACAGGTTTCTTACTGTCAAATTTATGTTTTCAAATTTATATCACATTCAATAAACAGTGTGTTTATTTCCCTAAAATGTATTTTTTTCTCTGCTAATACTTTGTGTGCCCTCCTTGAGCATCAATTACCGTTTGTAAAAATCTGGACATCTTGAATGAATTTGATTATATACTATATTCTTCAGATATTTTCTACCACTCTTCCTTTACAACCCGTATTAACTGTACTTTATTTTTCCTAGAGCTTTTTCTTTAGACGAGCCCACAAATTATCGATTGGGATCAAGTCAGTACTTTGTGTTGAAGTCTGCTTTTGTGCAGTGTTTCTGTGTCAAAATATTCAAAACTTTTAGTACTGGCAGATAATTTGCTTTTCAGAATTCCAAGATAAGCTGCCTTGGTTCATTATGCCTTCTAAAATCTGCAGTTCAACAATTCCTTTGCGTGATATACAATCCCAAACCATGACAGATAATATTCAATACCTACGTTATGATGGGTATTAAATTTTTATTTTCTAGTGCCGTCAGAGGCTTGTGCCAAACTTTTTGTAATACATTGTGATAGTAAAGCATTAGCTTTGATTCATCAAAAAAAAAAAAGTTACGTTATCCTAGTACTCCAAAGGAAAAAAAATATGGTCAATAGCTGATTTGAGTCGGTTGTCAAAATTTTGAGCAGAGATTTTTTCATAGCAACTCTAGAGAATTATTCATGATTTTAAGCACCTTTTGAACACTTTCATATGATAAATTTACCCCGCAGTCAGTACTGATTATTGAACTGCGGGAATGCGGTTCATGGCAAATGCTTTTGTTGCACTCTACCTTCAAAAACAAAACAAAAAGGAATTTGATGAGACATTTTTAGAATTAATTGAACTGTAGTGAATTTTAATCAGAAATAATTTCTTAATCAGGCTTGAGTTCAGTAATTTCAATTCTTATTGAATGAAATATTTTTATTAATTAATGTGAGTATCTAAAGAAGAGAAGAAAAATTAAACTAGACTTTATTAGCTGGGGGAAATACCGATATTTTTCTGTGCAGCCACGCACTTCATCAGCACCCATGTCTATCTACTGGGGTAGAGATTATTATTAACATCAGCTATTTAACTTAAATTTCTATGAAATGGAATATGAGAATTGATTGTGTATACAATTATTGATTTGCCTTTGGCAAACAACATACATAGGTAGAGTGATATAACTTCGTGCTAACCTAAATAGAAAATGGAAAAACAGAAAATGAATAGTGATACTTACAAATGTGTTTGCCAAAGGCAAATCAATAATTGTATACACAATCAATTCTCATATTCCATTTCATAGAAATTTAAGTTAAATAGCTGATGTTAATAATAATCTCTACCCCAGTAGATAGACATGGGTGCTGATGAAGTGCGTGGCTGCACAGAAAAATATCGGTATTTCCCCCAGCTAATAAAGTCTAGTTTAATTTTTCTTCTCTTCTTTAGATACTCACATTAATTAATAAAAATATTTCATTCAATAAGAATTGAAATTACTGAACTCAAGCCTGATTAAGAAATTATTTCTGATCAAAAAGGAATTTATTTGCATGTAAAATTATTTGTTTGAATGTAAAATTAATATAATTTTTGAGCATTGAAAACAATTTTTTGACCAACTGTATATGACTATTAAATCGAATAAAGTATTAACATGATTTTTCGTTTGAGCTAACGATATGTATGCACATATGTATGTATATACTCATATCTTTTTTTTCACTTGCGGCAACGTTGGTTGGTCTAAATGAAAAATTTGCTGGGGATTACCAACAGAAACCCCTGCTGTTCAAAGTCAATTTATAAACTGGTTGCTTCACGTTTATCTTCTTTTATGCATAAAACCAGAACAGCAGCGAAATGACAACAAATACACAAAAATATAATTTCACAATGATTTCTCAGTGGTGCGAGAGTGCCAAGGAAAAAAAAATGATAACCAACCATGTTCCACTTTTTATGCTTTTGTATTAGTTTCTTAACTGTCTTTCATTTTGTTCTAACAAAGAAAATATTATACGAAGTATTCCACATATGTATGTATGTGTACTTTTACTACACACAATCATATTTTGAAATTAACAGTCATGATCAAAAGAAATTTTGATTTCATAAAAGTGTAGCAACACTTAGGGCCAATTTTTGACTTGGTAATCAAGCTGTAATTAATTTTAAGTTCTTTTTAAATACAAAATTGTGTTTTTCAGTGCATATTTAAGTAATACTTAAATGCCCAACCTTGTGTATTTAAATATTACTTAAGTTTTATGAGCGTACCATATGTTTTTGTGCGTGTGTGTATTTATTGAAAACATACACATGAAGATCATGTGGTCGTATTAAAAAGAATCTCGTTTAATTTTCATATACAATACGTAGTTTCATATCATTGAATAAATTAATAGAAAAATGCATTCTGATGCTCGTTTGGTTTCATAAAATGTTTTTTGTTACCCTCTAGCCAGCCTAGTGCCATATGTCTCTATGTCAACACTCTTTTCTCTAGCGACAATTGCACTAGTTGAAATGTCGACAATTTTCCTTTTATGCGCGAGTAGAGACAACAGTTCTAATGTATTTCTGTTGATATTGCCAATGAACGCGTCAATAGTTTGTTTTTCTTTTTTATTATGCTATGCAATAATGTTAAAAACTTACGTACATATGTATGTAGGTATGTATGTATTTAAGTTTGTTGGCCCAACCCTTATTAAATTGTAGACGAGGGTCACTAAAATGTACTAGTTATTCTTTAGTTCAAATGTCTCCATATGGTCGTAAATGAATAGTGCTAAAGTCTACAATGACAACCCTATGTTATATGTCAATAGGCAATTACATTGGCTGCGGTACACCTATTCAGTTGTACTATTGACAATGTCATTAGTAAATCACTACAATTTTACTATTGACATGGAGCGATGAAATATCGATATTGTAGACTGGAGCCCCTAAAATTTACTAGTGAATCTTTGGTTCCAATGTCTCCATGTGGTCCCAAAAGAACTACTTAGTCAGTATTGCTACAGTCTAGTGGTGGATTTTCAATCACAAGCTAATGTTAAATGTCAATAGATAATTACATTGGCTGGGATACACCTGGTCAGTAGTACTACTGACAATGTCACTAGTAAATCACTGCAATTTCACTATTCGCATTTTCTGCAGGGTACATATTTAGGTGTGTATGTATATGTATATGCACTTCTGTTCAATTGGTTAGACCCACATAATTTTTGTTATTTAACAGTCCATATAATTGGATATATTATGTTATACCAACTTATTTAAATTAAAAAAATATTTTGAAAAAAATACAATAGTTGTGTTCATTTACGTTGCTGGCAAAAACTTGCAAAACAAATTTTGTTTATGTCAGAAACATGGATGGAAATCATATGATACAAATGTACTTTTTCTGATGTATTTTCAACATTCTTGTTTGATAATATTTGAAATTTTACCTTACACAATTTCATGTATTATTTACTATTTTTGTGCATTTTTCAATATTTTTCAATTATATTCTATTAATAAATGTAATGCCAAAAATGCCATTTTACATCTCTGATCAGATATGATTGTAAACAAATTAAAATCCACTAAAATAAAATTGTATTTATGTGGCTTAAACAAAGAAAAATAATAAAATAAGAAACTATGCTTCCTTTTTCATATGCATAAATATCTTTTTTTAAATAAACAAATAAAAATTTTACCAGTAATAATTTGTAAGAATTTTTGGAGTTGTCAATTTTTTTTCTCTCTCTTTTGACGCTCTCTCTTTGCCAATTTTTTTGAGTTAATGAACAGCAGGGATGGCAAAGTTCGTACAAATCTACATTTTTTGGTACTATTTAAACTCCGAAACTCTAAGGAATCTACCCAGTTTAACTCCGCATTTCTTTTCAAACGATTGCATATATAAATTTTTACTTTTGAACCATTAAACTCATATTCATCTCACTTGAAAACAGTCTTATGAAGGCAAAACGCAGCGAGAAACTAAAAAAATGTAAACTCGTCCTTTTCCAAATCATTTTTCTTCCAAATTCGGATGCTGTAGCACATGCTATTAACTTGTATAATATAAATTTCAATTTAAACAGGTGTAACCATATGCTTTAAAACCGATTCGGTAGACAGAACAAAGTCTAATCGACAAATAAAAATATGTAATTTGAACTAAAAAATCTTTTTTTAGTAGAATTATGCTAAAAAAGTCCAATCTTTTAAATTTGTTGGTACAATTTTAAAATTCTCAATGCCATCCCTGATGAACCGTTCCCAGAAAGGGTGACCGATGACATTTTTCAAAAATTGGCACCAAATAGGGGATTTATCAAAAAAAAAAAGGGCAACATTAAAAAAAAAACGAGACAACTACACTAAACTTCTTATTTTTAATGTACTATTATATAAATGACTTTAAAAAAAGGGGGACAAAAAGTGGCCAGGCAGTCGAAAAAGTGGCAATTCGCCACTTTAGTCGGTCAAACGGTCACGTTATTTCCAGTAACAATATTTACAAATTAGTGAAAATTTTTAGTAAATGCTTTTATGGCCATTATTACAACTTGGCGTTAGTTAAAGGCAAGCTTTTGTTGGTCCGAGAAACAGCTTTGCAAAGCTATTTTTATCGGGCAGACCAAATCTTGCCTTTAACTAACCGAAAGTTGTAATAATGTGCCTTAATAATTTTTATTAGTGGGTGTGTCCACCACGGTGTACAATAGCTTCAAATACACGATATACACACAAAATAACTTTAAATATTCCATTGATATACCTTTCAAACGTTTTTTATTGACTTGAATAAGTGAATGATGCTTGCCATTGAATTATCTGGTCTAAACATTTTCAATTATTTTTACATCAGTACTCGTAGAATAAGGCGGCCAACAAACAAAATGAATGTTTTTTATTTTGCTTGGAATAAGTTCATTTTTATTCTGTTACAGAATCTGTGGAATCGGTCCAAAAAAGCAATTTGATTTAAGTTTTCTAGAAATCGTAATAATACACATAGAAAAATTATTTTGATATTTGAATACGAAAACCACCGATTCATTAGAATACAGTATTCGAACGCATTAAAATAATTCATTACTTTCCTAGGACATGTTCTGTAATGCATTCTGGAATGAAAAATTATACATTACCTTCTGCTTTACTATTCACATTAGCTTTTCAAACTGGTTAGTCTTTTAATACTCTATTGTTCCACTTATTACATGTTGGGTAATTTTCAAAAAAAAAAAAAACAAAAGGCTTTTAATTAATTTTTAGTTCGAGCAACTATTATCGGCTTAGGATCACATTCAAATAGCCAAACTTTTGCCTATTAATTAGCTTCACACATGTAACCATGTAATCTTATATTTGCCGATATTTTAACATTTTAACATATCTTCATGACGCTGATTAAAGCAACTAATATTCCATGAACTCTCAATAGTTCATACGAGTATGCTGGTCTGCAAACTTCTTTAGCAAAATAATCCAATTTGGTGGCTGGATTTCAAGGAAGCCAATGGCGTCCTCGATTGAATACCTCATTTCAGCGGTACGTGATGATGATATACATACAAACATATACATATGTATAAAAGTATGTATGTATGAAGTGCTTCATCAAAAGTTGTTGCAAGTTGACTAGCACGTTATTCTTAAGTTAATCCGTAGAAAGATATACATATGTGCATATTTTATTTTTGAGAATGTTTCCCATAGCCAGAACCATATTAGAACTAAAGTGTTTTACAATGAAACAGAAGTTTCGTATTGTAAGTACTTTGTTTGCACATAAGTTTTATATACATACATATCTATATATTTGTATGAACTTTTACTACAAATTAAATTAAGGCCGAAAAGTTAAAGATAACGAATTCAGCAAAAAAAAAAAATTACTTTTTGTTTATATAACTCGTGTTTGTATATAACGTTCGTGTGTATTGGCGTTTTAATTACGCACAGCAAATGATTGCATTTTACGGAATTTTAATTTCATAAAATTTTATTATCCACTCTACACATGTTTTAAATACAAAAATGGCAAACAAATTGTAAATATTTTCAAAGTGATATGTCATACGGAAAGCAATTTTTATACAAAACCACAAAACAAAACATGAATGAAATTGAATTAAAATTTTTGTTTTGTACTGAAATAAAAATGAAAATTTAATTCATACTCAAACTTACAGCTGAATGTGATATTTTATTTATGTATGGTATGTATGTATGTGTGATTTTTATTATATTTGATGAAATATCATAGTGCAATAAATAATGCAGGTACATACAGCTCTACATACAGAAAAAAGTAATAGCTACAGGCTAAGTTAGTTTTATAGCTATGCTATTTATTTCACGACACAGGAGTTAGGATGTGATTTTCGTAACAAAATTAATCGACACTCTTACAGTTATAAATTTATTTTTCGTTTCATTTCTTTGTACTTAAAACCAGAGTACGAAAATAAACGAAACAAACTGTTTGATTTTGTTTTGTTTCATTCTTTGAAGTGAGTGACAGGGTTGTCAGATTATTTCCGATCTATTTCGCAAAAATTGATTTTAAAAATGGCCAAAAGTCGCCAAAAATGATTTTTATGTAGTTTTTCTTAATACATATTTGATAATAAATTTGTTTTTGTATAACGCTTTTTTATATATAAATTTGTATAAAATTATCGTTTAAAAATTGATCAGAAAATCGCCAAACTAGAAATAAAATCGCCAAAAATTATTTCTTGTAAACTTTTCTTATCCAAACTCAAAACGCATTAATTACAATAGTTAATATAAGAATAATCATCAAAATCATATTGTTTTAATTTCTTGCAGACGAGTTTTGGTAGGATTTAGTTTTGAAACTACTCCTTCAACAAACTAATTTTTTTGAATTAGAAAAATTTTTAAGTTAAATTTTGTTAAAAAATAGTTATAAAAATCGCCAACAAATCTATTTATCGCCAGAAAAATCGCCATGTCGTCAAATCAAAAACTTGGACGTCAAACAAGTTGAAAAATCGCCACGTTTGGCGAGAAATCTCTATATTTGACAGCCCTGGTGAGTGAATCAAAAACAAAACAACAACAATGAGAAGGATTGCTAAATTTGTTTTTGTATTGTTCTTGTACATGAGTACAAACCAGAGAACACAACCGATGGGTTTGTAAGCCGACTAACAGCCGCCGCCGGCCACAAACAATACATTAGTTTAATCGTTCGCCGTTAGAAAATAAAATACATAATGGGAAATAAATGGAAACGTTTTGAAATATTTGCGCCGTTTTGAAATATAATATTATTGCATTGTTATTTAACACATTATAGCATAGCTATAACCGGCTGTTCTATTCGGACAGGGGACGTACGTTATAGCTGGCAAACTATCGATTGGCAGTACATTCAGTAAACAGGATTTTTTATTTAAAACTTTCTCACAAATACTTCAAAATATGTAATTGGTAATTCTTTAATGCAGCTAGTGTAACATTTAAAATAAATAATGGAATTATAAATTCATAAAGCAGTTTATAAAAACATTTCCCCCATTTAAATTGCAACATAATGAGGAAAAAATTAAAAAAAAAAAATCTCTGTGTGTAATATTTAATGTCCAACAAGTAGACCACCTGCCGTGGAATTGAGTGCAAAACTTCGATTTCCGTTCCATTTAAATAACAGGAAAGAGAGAGAGAGATATAGAGTTAACTAAACAGTGCACAAACTAAGCAAATTTAAGTTAATGAACATTTTACTAAATTGATATTGTTTTCAAATTATATTTACTTAAAATTAGAGAAAAAACTAAAAACTTTCTACACTTTCACGAAGTTTAAATGAGTTTAAAGCAGCCCAAGGCAACACTGCAAATGTGTGAGTTATTGCGCTTGTGGTTTTGCTTTTTAATTTGCTTTGTGGAAAACAGGAGCAGTAGTGAATGAAACTTTGTTGATATTTATGCATTAAACCAACTTTAAATGCTGCTGGCTGCATTTGTTGCCTAGTAACCAGCTATTGAATTCTTTTGGAGACGGCAGCGGCATCATTAGCACCTGATACTCAAGTAAAAAAACATATATCAATATTGCCATTATCAAATATTTCGAATTTTTTTAAATTAAATTAATCTTTTCAAATGTACTTGTACCATGTAAATATATAATAAATTCAGTAAAGTGCGGCTTTGACTCGCGCACGAAGGGTTCCGTACGTTGGGCTTTGAGCATTTTTTTAATAGTGTTTTTTTAGGTTTTTTCAGCAGAAATAATTTTTTGTTTTTTTTTCGCTTTTTTCTCGTTTTGGCAATTTTTTTAATTTTGGCGATTTTTTTTTTCATTTTGGAGATTTTTGTTTTCATTTTGGAGATTTTTTTCATTTTGGCGATTTTTTTTTCATTTTGGCGATTTTTTTCATTTTGGCGATTTTTTTAATTTGGCGATTTTTTTAATTTTTGCGATTTTTTAATTTTGGCAATTTTTGCGTTTTTTCGCGATCTATTTTCGATTTAGAAATTTTTTTAATTAGGTGTTTTTTTTCGTTTTGGCGCTTTTTTTTATTTTGGCGATTTTTTTTCGGTTTGCCGATTTTATAATTTTGGGATTTTTTTTGTTTTTGCCGTTTTTGAAAATTTCAAGAAGTTTGCTCTTACGGTTTCCAAGATACAGCAAGTTATCAAAATTACATAGTCAAAATTACATTAACTGATGGTACACCCTCTAATTAAATTTTTTTAAATTTTAGTGTTAATTATTGTAGTCTGCATAAAAATACACTAACTTTACAAATTTCAAGTGCATATACATACAATTGTATGTATATTACATGGGATTTTAACATTTTTCGTTGTTAGTTTTGGTACACCCTCTAATTTCCTACTCTCATGTATTTGTTGTTGTAGCGGCCAAGGGTTTACACACTCTGTCCAAATTTCAGGTCCGTAGCTCTTACGGTTCTAGAGAAAATACCCTGTGACGGACAGGCGGACAGCGTAGCGAAAAAATAGGGTTTCTTTTCACCTTTGGTGCACGAAACCCTAAAAATTAGTAAATTTATTCTTTACGACAATTTCGGAATATTATTTTTGTTCAGTAATACTAAATAATTGTAAGATTATCATTCAACATTTTGTATTACACTGGCAACACTGTATTTGCTCATTGTCGCCAAAGAAATTGAAATTAGAGTTTAATTATACGGCAACGACAACATCAGCACAGACAACAACCTGCCGTTCTGCTGCTTTTCTGTTTTAAACATAATCATTCTCATATAAACATATGCTTTCTATACTTGATATTTTGTAGTCGGTAGCTTGCTGCGGTGAATGTGTTTAATGCATTATATTTGTTGTTCACGATGTAAGAAGCGTAGCAAGCAGGCAGAGGACCGACCTTAAATAATACCAAAATATTTAGTGTAACATTTATTTATAGAGCTATTAAAGGGAGTCTGACTAGAATTTATTTGTTTATTTGTTTTTCTTTATAGAAAACTAAGTAAGCCGAAAGCTTAATTAAAAGGATTAACTAAAAAATTAATTCAAATACAGTAAAAAGTGAAAATACTTGCTTGAAGAACATAAAATCCTACATCACTAGGCAAAAAAATAAATATGAAATAGGCAACAGTGCTTTTGTAACGACGCGTTAAAGTTGAAAATTGTGAGAGAAAACCGTGCAAAAATAAGCACAAAAAAGCTTAAAACTTTGCGTAATTAAATCCTATTTAATTCCCATAATTTTGAAAAAGTAATACATCTAACCATGCAACGCTCAAGTTCAGGTATTCCTTCAAATGTTTTGCTTAAATTTGTAATACAAATTATTTGTGGAAGTGCTTTTGTTTTCAATATTTGTATTGGAAGTTCAATAAAATAAATAGATTTTCTCAGTTTAGTTGGACATAAAGTGACCAATTGGGCTCAATTGTGCAGAGATTTTAACTTTGTGTTAAATATTGAACGAACCTGCGTTATCAGAAGTACGCCCCAGAGTTACATATACACAAATTAGTAATATTCTCACCCGTTGAGCTTACCAATAATCACCCTTATTCCAGTTGTCAACATTGACGTCACTTTAACACAATACCAAACACTTGGGCCTTGACTCCTGTTGGCAGGCTTCTGCTATTTTCTAGACTTTAGAGAACGGTAATAGATTGTCAGTAGTACAAAACTGTTCTCTAGAGCGAGTAAACAAGTCCCAATTTTTTGGGGTATTGTGTTAAAGTGACGACGATGTCGACAACTGGAATAAGGGTGAATAAGATCTTAGCGACTTTATTGTTGTTGTTGTCATTGTTGTATATATTTTTTATTAGATATGTGCAAATGTCGTGATTTGCTATGCGTGAGTCACTAATTAGTCACGCGTGATCCTGATTGTATTTATTTATAATAATCAGGTTTTTTTAAACGATTTGTAAACAATCGCTTTGAAAAAGTGTAATGAATTCCGATCGATTTTGAGTATCATTTTTGAGGCAATTTTAAACCAACCAACTTCTAAGAAGCGCACTAGAAGATAAAATATAAACCACAAAATAGGGCTTCCAAAAGAAATTTATCAAAAATGTGTTTGGAAAAACTATTAAAAACAAGTTTTAAAATTATTGACAAAACGACTATAGCAAAAATATCACACCCGGGGGATTATTATATAATCCGAATCGAACGGAAATGTGTTCGAATTGCAATGTTAATAACAGACAAATTCAAACAGTTTTCGTTTCGAATCGAATTACATAATAACCCCCCAGTTATTGTTTTCAAGTTGTTTTTGTTCCTAAATCGTTTTTCATCCCATACCGGAATGATTAAAAAAAAAAAAATAACCTTTGTGACTTTATCTAACTTTTTTAGGCTGATTAAATAATTTATTTTTGTATAATTCGGCAGGCAGGCAATTTATCAGGAGCGTGCGTGAATAAATTTATCATGAACGGTTAAGCACCGTTTATATGCATTTCTTGCCTTCACTTTCACTTTGCATAGGGGAGGGGGTAACCGACTCTCGGGGAGGGGGAGATTTTGCTGGAATATATGATTTATTCTAAGAGCTATCCACATCAACTTTAGTGCGCCTCACTCTTGCAGCTCGGCAGATATAAGAAAAATAATAATCAATTTACATGGGAGATACCCGTCTCCCCCTCCTATACCGCCAATATTTTGTCGAAACATGTACTTTTTCTAAGAGTTATCCACAACAAATTTAGTGACCCTTACTATTATAGTTGTGGAGATATGAATTAATCTGCGAAAAAAAGCCGCTTTGGTCCCACTGTGCTTCGTATCAGTTTTCCCCTTTCCCCATTAACAACTCAAATAGGGGCTTTATTATACTACAGATATTCATAAAAAACAGTATCGCATGTTTGGAGATATTCTGGATAAATACTAGCACGGATCGCTGATTTATAGGACTATGATTTATTTATCTACTACTCTACTTTCTTCAAAATTCCTGTGCCATCGGATCCTGATGATTTATATCGCTCGATCAGTGCTTTCATTAAAGTTGTTTTGCCATCTACGCTTGATTTATAAACGGATTCCTTATTGAACTAAAATATTTTTCGTAGCATTCCTCTGCCCATTCTCTATAAAAACGTGAGCAGTAGCCTCCACTAGACAACATCACTAAAATAAAGCCCAATTGTATATTTTTTGGTCCCCTCTATCAATATACATTGTCGTAACCTTGTTACTTTTCACATATTATAATGCAATTGCTTCTAGCAAATAATGTAATTGTGCCAGTAAAAAATTCTAATAACGATAATCTTACTTGAATTTTTTACATTTTTATATTATAAGTTTTAGTTTTAATTTTTTTTTTATAATAGAATTCCTAAATGCATCTTTGTACAAAAAAATTGTATTATAGTCTATATATATATATATATATATATGTATATTTATATGTACATATGTGTTGCAACAGTTGCATGTTGGCGTAGGTGTAACACACTTACCTCATACGAACCAGCTGTATCCAAAATGTCCAAGGTTAAATTAACACCCGCTATTGAAAAGTTACCCTGATGCATCTCTTCAATAGTCCTTTTGTATTTTGTTGTAAATGTATTGTATAGAAATTGTGTAATTATTGAGGTTTTGCCAACTTTAGCAGCACCCATGACAACAATTTTGTGACGTGCATTTGTGGGGCCAATTGCATCATCAACAGCATTATTGCGGCCAACTCTGGAAGAACAAGAACAAGAACAAGAACAAGAACAAGAAGATGAAGTAAAATCTCATGAATAGTGTTGCACTAACAGATGCTGGTTAGAAGATGTAATTTAATAAAACCAATATTTGCGCTACAAACATAAAACAAGTGGATTAAGAAGAGCTGATAACTGAAAAAAATATAAAATAATTATAGAACAACAAGGTTGGGGTTACAATTTAGTTTTTTTTTTTGTTTCGTTACCATTTTGCTGTTGAGAGTCTTGCAGAGTTTTAGGTTGCAATAAGTTTTCAAATTGAATTTAATTTGTGGCACTAATACTCGTAGTTGTGTGTATGTATGAGTATATGTGATTGTGTTTGCTTCTGCCTAGGGTTGGTACGAGGGCGGTTCGGAAACTTCTTAGCCTAGCACAAAAAGCGCGGTATAAATAGAAAAAAGTTAAGTGTTTTGGAAACTTTCATCTCTGCTATGAACACATGTTAAATTTTGTTTCGATCTGGCAACTCCTTCATATAGAAACAGGTGTTCACAAAAGACGCATCCGCGATTTTTAACAATGAAAAAATTAGAAATGCGTGGTGTCATTAAATATTTACATAAGAAAGGTTTATCGGGACAAGAAATTCATAATGATATGGTGAATGTGTTAGGTGAAAGTGCTCCTTCATATGCAACAGTAAAAAATTGGGTTGCTGAATTTAAACGTGGTCGTACAAGCATTGAAGATGAACCACGTAGTGGACGTCCAAAAACAGCAACAACAACAGAAATTGTAGCCAAAGTGCATGATATGGTATTAAATGGTCGACGAATAAAAGTGCGTGAAATAGCTAATGTCATGGGCATCTCAAATGATCGAGTCCATTTAATTTTGCATGAAGAACTACAGATGAAAAAGCTTTCTGCAAGATGGGTGCCGCATTTGTTAACAGTCGACCAAAAACGCATAAGAATGAACATTTCTCAAGCTTGTTTGGATCGTTTTAAGCGAAATAAAATGGATTTTAAGCGTCGTTTCATAACTGTGGATGAGACATGGATCCACCACTATACTCCAGACACAAAAGAACGATCCAAAGAATGGACTGAAGCTGGTGGAAGTGCCCCAAAGAAGGCAAAAACAATTCAATCGGCTGGTAAGGTTATGGCAACGGTTTTTTGGGACTTCAAAGGTATTTTATTGATTGACTGTCTGCAAAAGGGTAAAACAATAAATTCAGAGTACTATTGCAACCTTTTGGATCAATTAAATGTACAAATTCGAGAAAAAAGTCCTGGCTTACCACACGCACCAGCGCACAAGAGTGTTTTAACAATGGCTAAAATCAACGAATTAAAGTACGAGTTGCTTGACCACCCACCTTATTCTCCTGATTTGGCTCCCAGTGACTTTTACCTGTTCCCAAATCTAAAAAAATTCCTTGCTGAAAAGCGTTTTACCTCAAATGAAGATGCAATTACAGTTGTAAACCACTATTTTGAAGACCTTGAGGAAAACTATTTTAATCAAGGGATAGAATTGCTAGAAAAGCGTTGGACTAAGTGTATGAAGTTTCAGGAGATTATATTGAAAAATAGAAATATTTTTGAAAAACTAACTATTCTCTTTCATTGATAGGCTAAGAAGTTTCCGAACCGCCCTCGTATGTGGTTTTGTTTTGTGTAATAAATTCGATTATAATTTTATTTTTATGAGAAAAAACATTATATTGAATCTATAGTTAAGTTAATAAGGACACATATGGTTAGTGTATATATGTATACTAAGTACATTAGGGATATAACTTTTTAACAATTTTTTAAAATTTTAATCAGAAATAATTTCTTAATCAGGCTTATGTTCAGTAATTTCACGATAGAGCATAAAAAAACTATAAGGGAACGTATATTTATTTTTTCAAAAAAGTTCAAACACCATTTTCTTTTTGGTTAATAAAAATTAATAATATGTTTATTTAAAACAAAACAAAAAAAAAATAAATAAAAAACACCCTATAAAATTTTGAATATTCAATTGCATTAAGAAGGCCTGGAAATAATTTCAGATTATGCAAAACAATAATTTTGTTAGTTCAAGTTCGTGCTTTAAGTGTTCCAAAAGTTTTTTATACACCTGTTTAGAAAAACCAATTACAGGGTGAACTTTTTTGAAATAAATTACAAAATATTATGATTTTCGTAGTTGACTTAATGGTAATATGCCAAAAAATTGGTTATACCCCTAATGTACATACATACATGCATACATATATATGTACATATATGTATATATTGAAAAAGTGTAAAAGAAAAATATCCTTAAATGAAAGGCTTAAAACATAGATGTGTATTGTTACCTTAATATAGAAAGGTCTTAACTCATTATTTTTTGGATTTTGTATTTTTTGTATCCTAGTAAAAAAAGACACTCCAAAGAAGACACGATTTCAAATTTCGATAATTTCTAATGATGTTTACATAGAGTTGTCATTGCAAGAAGTTCTCTTTTTCGAAGCCTAGTCACCGAATTGGAAGCGATTTAAAAAAAAATTTCGGTTTTTGTGTTCTATGATAATATTTTCATCAAGATTTTACGCCGGAAATCAAATCATTTCAATCTTAATAGTCTGTTAAATGCGAAAATTCTTGATTCAAGAATAAAATCTTAATTTGCTTAAGATCGTATTTAAGATGGTAATCTTTAAAACAGTTACGTCCAAACACACATACACTGATATTTGTATTTGAGGTGAACAGCTTTGAAAGCTCTTAAATTTATTATTGTTTCTTTGCAAAGTAAGAGCAAGCATTGCTGTCTGTTGTGTTGTTGTGGATGTTGTATTCTCATAGATGTGAAAGCACAAAAGCTCTTTATAAAAGTTTGCACATTATGCATATGGCGTGGACGTAGCTGCCTTAAAACAATATAATTTGAAGGTCAAATTCAAGATTTTGTTCTTAATAAAAACTTAAATTAAGATCATATTTTTATGATATTATGTTCTTGATTTTAAGAACGCGTTCTTAAAGTTTAAGACCACGTTCTTGATTTCAAGAATTCATTCTATAAATTAAGAATTTATACTTAAATTTGAGAACGTCAATCTTGCTGTTGAAATTTCAAGATTGAAATACATATTAAAATTTCTTCAATCTAAATTTAAAAATTTTGTTCGTCATTTTTCTCTTAGGGCCAATTTCACCAACTTATTTAAATATCAATTGATATTTAAGTCATTTTTCCATACAAAAATTAATGAAAATCGACATTTAAATATGAATTGATATTTAAATAGAGTTGGTGAAATTGGCCCTTAGTGTAGGAAAAATAGTAAAAAGTCAAATATTTTAACGATTTGTTTTTTTTTTTTAAATTCCGGTGAATATTTTCTAAGACTATGGAGGAATTACAAGGTTTTGTTTGAATAAAATAAACTAAAACTACTTGGTTTTCTGTTAACTATTGGCAAATTAAAAATTTCGATTTTTTGAAAGCAATGAAAATGTAATTCTTTCAGAATGACTTCCAATATATATTACTGGAATATTTCGGTAGAAGAACATCTAATGTATCGAAAAATGCCAAAATCTCGATTAAAAAAAACGAGTAAGGGCCTTTATATATTAAGGTAACGATATACACATATATAAAATGTGTTGATTAAAGTGTAAAAAGGAAAGATCCTTAAAACCAAAACGTAAAATAAAAAAATTTTTTCTTTTTCAAAGTGTTTAAAGGGATTTATTTTTAAATTACCGAAAACAAGGAAACTTCAAGGCCAAAAAGGTAGACCGCAGACAATGATTACACTGTGCTCATTCAAAAATGTAACAAGCGGATATCAGTCCGGTAAACCTAATTGGAGTGCGCTAGATCCAGTGGTGCTAAACGTTTTTCTTAATTAGCTCTTATTTAAAAAATAATTTTGTTGGAAAATTATAGTTTAAAGCATCTCACGGATTATCAATTTTTCGGTGTAAATTTTTTTGTCGTAATTGGTCAGATTTACCTGCAACTATTTTTTTGTATTATTAGATCCATGGTAAAGCTTTTTGAAGTCTCCTCAATTTCCCATAAAAACATTACTGCTTCCCAGAAGCGTTTTTGTAAGGGAGACAATGTTAGAGAATCATTTGCTGTTAAGCATGAATAAGGCATTTTTTTTAAATCGAGTTGAGCCCAGCTGGAAGCAACACATTTAGCTTCCAAAAAGCCATGCATTTTTTTGCCTTATCGAAGTGTTAATAAAGGGTGTTTTTTATAGAGTGACACAAGTAAATATATTTTTAACATCAATGAAATGGGCTTTATTGAAAATAAAATTTTATGAAATTAATGTTTGAATATGATTTCTGGCATGTGGCCGCCATGGCTGGCGCGTAGAAGGCGCAATCTGGAACACCAATTTTCAAAAATTTTCTCAATATTTGCGGCCGTATTTCGCGGCTAACTCTTGGAATGTTAATTTCTAGGTGTTCAATTATTTGTGGTTTATCGACGTAGACAAGTGACTTAACATAACCCCAAAGAAAATAATCCAATGGGGTTAAATCACTCGATCCTGGTGGCCAATTAATTGGGCCACTGCGTGAAATAATTTTTTCATCAAAATTTTCTTTAAGTAAATCAATTGTAGCGCCTGCTGTGTGGCATGTGGCTCCGTCCTGTTGGAACCACATATCAACAAGATTAATGCCACGTAATTGAGGCATGAAAAAATTTCGAATCATGTTCCTATAACGTTCACCATTGGCAGTAACATTCAGACCATATTTTTTGAAGACATATGTATGCGCCAATGACTCTGCCAGCCCATAAAGCGTACCAAACAGTAATTTTCTGTGGATGTAATGGTGTTTCGACAAAAGCTTGTCTTCACTCCAAATGCCACAATTCTGCTTATTTACATACCTATTCAAAACAGAAATAGGCTTAATCAGAAAATGGAAGAAGTGAACAATTTGCACGCGTTGCTCTGTTGTAAGTCGATACATAATGATATTTCAAAGCAAACTATACAAAAAGCAACTATCAGCTGTTAAATGGGTGCTCACATAAAGCAGTGATGTCAACTCAAAGTTGTGGCACTCTAAAAAAGACGCTTTATATAAGCGGTATTCGGTGTTTGATGCAAATAGTAAGTGCAAAATTTCGTAGCTTTTCTTTGCATTGTGCGCGTATTTTCTTGCACGTCTTTAAAGAAAAGCTGCGAAATTTTGTATTTACACTTACGCAAGACTATTTACATTAAACACTGAATACCGCCATAGTTTTTGTGTAATTTTTTCTTCTACTTGTTAGAGGCCGCCTTTGAAGCTTTTCAGAAGCATTTTTCGAAGCTTTTGTTATATCAATTAAGCAATACGAGTACATTGTTTCCCTCAATTGTTAGTGTTGCCAAATTAGTGTTTTTTTGCTGTATGTATGTACATAAAAATTGCAGTTACATAAAAAATACCCATATCAGGTTTATTTGCCTGTTCTAGTCACTGTGCGAGGTAACGGCAACAGTGTCATGTCCTGATAACGATATTCAACAATTAATTCAATTTCTATCTCTTTACAATTGCTTCTTTTGTGTACAAACAGTTTGATTCTTTGTCTTTGAAAATTAAAAATCAACAAATAAATTTATTTTACTTTTTAATTATTTAGTAGTCGTATTATTGCTTTTGTTTATATTGTTTTCATCGATTCTGTGTGTTTTCTCTTTTCTTCTTCTTCCACAACAACTTAATTGCAACAACAATGTTTTTTCATTTTAAATTGGAAAACGTTCTCTGTGAACGCCTTTTTCTGCAAACTTTTTATTATTCAATTAGTTTTGCTTTTGTTTAACAAATCGTTTATTTGTTTTTGCTAGATAGGGATTTGCTAAAAAGATAACAAGATAACTAAGTTTAAAAATTTAATATTTTTTTGAAAACTTTACATTAGAGAAAAAAAAAATTAGAAGAGCAATTATTTTACAAGTTTAAATGAAAGTTTTACTAGACACAGTAAATTTTAGTTAAATAAAAGTAAAAATTACTTAACTTCTTGTCTCGAGTAAGAGATTTATTTAATAAAATGAAATAACCTTAGTTTCTAAATATTTATTTATAGACACACTTCGAAGCTGAAAATGGTTGTCTTTGATTTTAGTCAAGACTTTTCTTTTATAATATTTTCAACATTAGAAACATAGATTAAAGAGAATCATTTCTCTATTGAGGTGGACAGCAAGGATGAAAGGAAGAAAATAATTTTCAAGTGCTATAATTGGAGTGTTAGTGGGGAATATTTGCGTGGCAACACGCTAAGAAATAATATGGCTTATTAAATCATTATAGAATACGATAGCATAACTTTGCTTTAGCTTTTGGAATGTGTATTATTTTATAAGAATCACATATTTAAGCCTTACGAAAAACATGATATTATCCCAACGTGGTATATTCAAACTATAACCCATGAGATATTTTTAATTGAAAAAAAAGTACCAAACATCAATTAAAAATTTCATTGAGTCGATTAAACTTTTAATTAAATTACATTCTTAAAAACAAAAGTTTAGTTTATTCAATTACATTTGTTTTGTACATTGATTTTTCGTTTTTTTTCCAATTAAACGTGCTTATTGCAGGAAATTTTTTTCTATGCATTGATATGTTAAGGCTTTGAAAATATATTAATTATTTCAAAGAAATTAATTTGACGGCCTGCCTTAGTCTAGGTTTTCCCCAAATGTTGATAAACTTTGGCTGAAAAATTAAAACAGAGAGCGTTGGCAGAGAGCGTTGCCATATTTTTTCCTCAAAAACCTTCAAGTCGAAAAAAAAAATCTTTTTTTCTCATTAAAAATTTTTTTTAGTGATTTTACTCAAAATTTATTAATATGCATTGGCGCGTAGTCATAGTCAAAACAAAGTACATTTTAAGAAGTTAAAACCAGTATTGCCATACAAAATACTGGTTTTAATTTCTTAAAGTGTACTTTGTTTTGACTATGACTACGCGCCATTGATTTTAATAAAGATGGGCGCGTGTCGAATTTTTCCAACACGGCACGACACGAACAGGAATACCAACACGCTCAACACGCACGCGAAAAATTTTGTCAACACAATACTGCACAACACGCACGAAATATTATTCGTATGATATTGAAGATCAGAAAATTTTATTGATTTTTTTCAAGAGTCGCTTTTCAAAGTATGGCACTGCCAGCTGATACTATCTGCTGCCACAGCTGATAGCTGATACTATCCGTTTACGTACAGAGACCCATACAATATCAACAAAAATGCTGGTGTTTTGTGTTTGAAAATATAAAATTTTAAATTTTTTTTTCTACTGGAAATTCATTCATATATATTTAACATCTCAAATCGTTTCGTGTTTTTCGTGTCAATTTTGCTCAACACAAAACGCCACGAACACGCACGAAATCAGACTTTTTGTCACGAACACTTTGTGTTGAGTCGCGCGTGTTGGTGTCACGAAAAAAAAACACGACACGCGCCCATCTCTAGACTTTACTGAATGCAAATTCAGGAAAAATTTATTTTGTTTCAAATGAACTAACAAACGTAAAGGTAAATAACATAAAATATTTACTGAATAGAACATGTATAAGATAAATTAAATTGTATGTATGCACATAATTCATACTTTTGATGAGGGAAAGAAGAAAATATGTCAGTACTTTAGTCAAAAGGACAAAATGTACCAAATATCATATTCGTTAAAATCTTACTTTTAACAAAGAAATCTTTTACGTCCCTTTTCACAATGTATGGTTAAAAGTTAACGTGTACTTTAACTGACAGTTCTTCATACAAAACTTGCAGTTAAAGTCTCTGTTATCTTTTAACCATACATTGTGAAAAGGTACGTTAGTCTGTTTAACATTCCGAAGAACTTCGAAAATAAGATAAATATGGTAACGTAAGATATGGTAACGCTGTTGGCAGCTCAGTTTGATTTTGTCCGGACAAAATATAAAATTAAGCCAATTCAAGCTGAGAGTTGTTCATAATAAATATTTCTCTCTCTCAAGAGGAGAGACGTCAAACTACATATGAAAAAAAACTCTCCTTACACAAAATTTTGTTCGGAAACGATGGGTGTATCCAGCTTTATTAACAGCATGTATATAAGTGTATGAGTTCATCAAAATAACGAACGAAATCGTGTTCACGTTTTTGTAACATTGAATTATGCGTTTTCATGTGAGTGACAACAAAAGAGCTTTTAAACTTTCGACTGAAAATTTATATTGAAAACAAAAACAAATTTTCATATTTTATTGTTGTTTTCAATATAAATTTTCATTCGTTTCGTTATTGTGAAATAGGCTATTAGCTTTTTATTGCAAATGAAATATGTGAATTTTGTTTTGATTCATCGTATTACAATTTGCTGCAATCTTTTTTTTTTGTAATGCAAGCTCAATGTTACCATCTCTAAATTTACAACAGTGTTGCCATTAATTACCATTTTATACGGTCCTGTTCTGAAAATCACGGTGATTTCAAGTCACGTGATTTCAAAAGTAAATTATTAATAGCTGACTTGATACTGAGTTTTTATTGCATTTTAAGTTTTTTACAGTTATAATACAATATTTTCTTCCAACTTCCAAAGCTATAAATCGTGAAATTTACAAAAGTAATGATTTAGCTTTTATGAAATTTTTGAAATCACCGTGATTTGGCATGTCGTGATTTGCAGAACAGGCCCGATAATATACACACAGGCAATTTTATTGTACAATATTAATTATTGCGCAATATTAATACAAACAATTTCCAAGTAAAAAAAAATTTTAAGTTTCTCATTAGCAGACATCTTAAATTAAAAGAAGAAAATAAAAAGAAAAATGAAATAATGTTTAAAAAAAACCTTAAGATAACTATGAAACTTACTTGTCACGTTTGGTGGCTTTATCTTCAGCATTTTCGTCCTTCATAAACGATGGCTGTAAGCTAAAGCGTCTACGTAAATGACGACCGCGCATTGTGCAACTTTGTTGTTGTGTGTTATAAGAAGTTTGTTAAATAACACAATTCTGTTGTGTGGCAAATATCTGAAGTTTAACTAACAGCTTTTCTTACTCTTCAGTTCGTTTAAGTTATTCTATATGTATATTTTTTTGTTGTTATTATTTCTCTTTTTCAATTTAACACATAAATCACTGTCCCTCTGCTTTAATCTTCAGCTCAGGTTTTGGTTGGTTACAATAAATGTATTTGAAATTTTATACCTTCTCTCGTTATTCCAAGTTGCACAAGTTGTATTATTCTGCAGTGTGTTAGTTGTGTTGTGTGCTTGAATGGTGAAAGAGTTTATGCAACTGCAATTTATCTTTTCCTTTTGTTTGGTTTTCACAGTGCATAAAATGCAGATAATACTGGTGATGTTGACAGGGTTTTGTTATTTTTTTTTTGTTTGTTTTATAGTTTTTCCTTCTGCAAAATATTGCAAAATATTATGTGTTGTTACATACTATTATATTTTACTTCTTTCAATTTTCATATTTTGCAGTTGTTGGGTTTTTACTTTTACGCATTTCATTTTCCTTTTCATTTAAAAATGATTAAAAATTAATTTTCATTATTTATCAACTCGCCCAGAGCTGGAGGGCATCAATTACATTTTGCAATAGTTAAAGAAAGAGACAATATACATAATCACCTGTACATAATTCTATTTGGAACTTATTAAATAAAAAAAAAGTTATAATGGGATACGACCGAACTTGCAGGTCAAGCTCAAAACGCTGGAAAATCTATAGATTTTTGCAGTAGTTCAAAAACAAGTAAATTAAACATTTTCGGCAACGATATCTCTCGAACCATTAATCCGACTCAGCTTAAATTTTGCGGTATTCGCCGCAGTTTTTCAAGTCCAAAAAAACGAAACAAATCCTTTTAATCTATCTGAAAAGCTTTTTGAAGTTTTTAAAGTGAAGCATATATTTTTCAAAATGTTTCCACTAACGAACCCATAGATTTTAATTAATTTGCACAAGTCCAATTGTTCTTAGAGCTATGCTCTTTATGCCGAATACAGGAGCTAGGATGTGATTTTCGTCACAAAAATAATCGACACTATTACAGTTTTAAATTTATTTTTGTGTTGATTTCTTTGTACTTAAAACCAGAGTACGATTTTGATTTTGTTTTATTTCGTTCGTGAGAACGATTGGTCAATTTGTTTTTGTATTGTTTTTGCACATGAGCACAAACAATACATTAATTTAAGCGTACGCAGCTAGAAAATAGAACAATGGGAACTAAGTAGAAACGTTTTGAAATATCTGCGCAGAATTTGACATCATTATATAATATAATTTTATTGCATTGTTATTTAACAAATACAATTTGTTTTATATAGTTAAGCAGCATAGCTCTAACCGGTTGTCCTAGACACCTCTCTTCTTTTTTTTTAAGTTTAGGAGCTGATTAGATTTTGTTTTCGATTTGATTTTCTTATAGAAAAGTTTTCTATGTTACAGCAAACTTTTATTATCAAAAATAAAGAGTTATAGCTATGCTACTTAACTACAAACTTAATATAAGAATGCAATAAAATTATATTATATGATGATGTCAAACTCTCCGCAAATATTTCAAAACGTTTCCATTCATTTCCCATTATTTTCTTTTCCAGCGGCGCACGATTAAGTTCATGTATTATTTGTTTGCGGCGGCGGCTGGTAGCCGGCTTATTTGTGCTCATGCAAAAACAATACAAAAACGAATTGAGCAATCCTTCTCTTCTCTGTGGTTTTGTTTTCTTTTTGTTTTACTCACTTAAAAGAACGAGGTAAAACAAAATCAAACAATTTGTTTGGCTTATTTTCGTGATTTTAACTAAAAATAAATCAAAACAAAAATAAATATGTAACTGCAATAGTGTCGATTATTTTTGTTACGAAAATCACGTCTTAGCTCCTGTGTCATGACATAAATAGCTTAGCTATAAAAGTTTACTATGGCGCAGTACACTTTTCTTATAAAAAAGTTGGCTTTTTTAACACGCGGCTCTTATAGAAAATAAAATCGGTTATATGAAAGTACGCAGTTCTTAGTCTGTGCGATAATACGGTCTGACATAGTAAACTTTTATATAACAAAAGTGTGCTGTGACACAATCATCTTTCTACAAGAAAAGTGTGAATTTATATCTAATTGTAACTAAATTTATTTTTAGTTGCAGAGTAAAGTGTAATTGGGACTATGATAGATAGTCCGTAGTATTCGTGTGCCTTTGCTCTGGTTGCTTTTTCGCTCACCTCTTTCTCTTTTTGTCTGTAGCTTGCTGATAGTTTTAATATTGAATTATCGTTAATGGGATTGCTTTAAAACAGCCGCGTAACAAGAGTGTTATTTTAATTTGTCTAACAGACTTTGACACAAGTTGCAGTTGACAGTATAGCTGGCCTTCTTCACTCAGTCTTCATAATTTATATATGTATGTATGTACATATACAGATATGTATGGATTTAGTTTATGAAAACTAATAGCATACGTCAAATTTATTTGTGTTATTTTTGTGTTTTAATTTGCTCTAATTTCCTAGTTTTCTTATCACAATTTTAATTTGTAACGTGTCTCTTTTAGTTATTTCTGCCATTTTTTATATTCTGCTTGTGCACAACTGAATATTGTTGAATTTGTTAGTTAGCATTCTCTGCCTGGAAGTGCCTACAAATATAAAAGATATAAGAATATATTGAAGAAGATATTGCCATGAAAATTCTGTAAAGCTGTTAAAATGTTAATTTTAATACAATAATAAACAAAGTAATAAATACTAATTAGTTTTCCATTAAATATTAAGTTCAAGGGATTAAATATACTTTTTTGTTGAAAATTAATTTTTTTTTCAGAAGCAGAATCGATTTCTAAAAATTGGAGAGAAATTAGTATATTTCTTTATTTAATAGGGAAAGTAAAAAGAAATGAATTATGCAAGCTTTAATGAAAAAAAGCCCGAGATATAGAAATTCTTAGAAAGTCTCAAAAATTTTTTTCGGTGGGAAATTATTTTAATAATAAAATTAAATAATGGAAAAATTATAATTTTTTTCAATTCATTTTAAGTAATTTTATAAAATAAAATAATGCCTGTTCGTAAATGCATCACTACTCTGCATCATACGAGCAATGTTTGATTATACATGCAAATCGAGCATTACCTGTAAGTGCCGGTCCAGACTTGCATTTTTTGTTGCAGCAATTCTTGAATATGTGTGAGAGTGTTGAAATAGAAATATATACTTTTTGTATTCCTCTCTCGCTCTTTTGCACAAAAAACTAAAAAGTTGCTGCAACAAAAATTGCAAGTCAGGACTGGGACTAACTGTCCTTATTATTATATAGAATTTCGATGCTAATGTATGCATGTATTTGTGTGAAAAATGCTTTTTTCTCATTTCAGCGAAGTGAAAAGTTTTAATTTATTCTCTATTTGTATTCGTCTGTATTTTCATGCTTTTATTTTGTTAGTTTCCAAAGTTGTGTGTGATTACAACGAAAAATGAGACTGAATGTGGGTATATGATGAATTGACATTTTAAATATATTCATAAGCAAAGAAAAACAATTATAATCATTGTTTATAGTTTATTTCTATTTATGTATGACCTTAAAATATGAACCCAAATATGCAAGAGAGAAAAACTGGATTAAATTGTTTGTAATTCCAAGCAATTATTTTGCTCTCTATTCAAAGAATACCTACTGAGGTAATTAAAATAGAAATTAAAATAAAAACATTGAAATGGATTTTGGCTCATAATGTTTCTTTCAGTTAATAAAAATTACAATTTCTTTCAATTGATGAATCCCTTAGTTGTAGGGTGTAATAGCGAGAGTGGCTGGGTTGTCAAAAGTGAAATATATAGCAAAGCCTGCTTCAAAAGTATTTTGAGGACTAAATTCCTACCTTTTTTTGATGACTCAAATATCGTGGAGACGATCAAATAAACTCATCAATCATATGGTTGTGTGCGTGTGTGCCGAGTCTTTTTTTCGCCTACAGCTGAGTTTTGTTGGCAGTTTTTTATTTGGCGGCTGAACAACAAAAAACATCAGATTCCTGAAATCTTTAAGAATTTCTTTACTTAAAGAGTGTAGAATTTTCATCTATTTAATTTAAATCACAATAATTTTTGTTTTGCCGGAATGCTGACTGACATCCTGCTCTTATGCCTGCTTATTTCTCGTTTTCCTTTATTTTGCAACCTACGCTGACTTTTTGCACACATTGTTTACAAATTTATATAACAAGTTCAATTAAAAGTCCAACTCGTTTAAGCATTTTCTACATAAAGCACGTGTCTGTTGAATTATAAAATATTTTAACTAAAGTTCACATCAAATTAAATTTGAAACAAATACCACAGCACAATAGAAGGTATTCAGAGTAAAAATATATACATACATACACACATAAATAAATATATATATGTACGTATGTATATGTACAAAAATATATATTCCTTTATGTATATAAATAAATAAAGAAAATCCGCCATACAAGACTTAGAAAAAAAAATAAGATTCTGCACACAAAATGTAATACAATTAAAAAATATCTCTGTAGAAATACTCGTAGGAAAAAAGATAAGACATTTTCCAGTTGAACAACTTAAATTAATTGATACTCAGGGCAAAAATGTTTCCAAAAATTTCCAAAAGTGTTGTGCCGTATGAGGTAAGCACAGCAAAAATTCAAATGCACTATGGGCCCAATCTAAAAATAAAACACTATTAATAAATAAATACATACCTTTTAAATAAAGTGCTTAACTTCATGGTCATGTAAACGGGCCAATGAAACAATTTTTAAATTTAGACAAAATTTTTTATTAATTTTACAATATTTTATTTTTATTTAACGCGATTTAATAAAATTTATTTGTTGATGCTGTAGCATGTCTCAGGTGCAACGAAATGTATCTCATCTCGACATACTACACCATTAACATATACATTTTTAACCCCCGACCAGAAAAAGGGGTGTTATAAGTTTGTAGTGTATGTCTGTGTATCTGTGTATCTGTATATCTGTATGTCTGTCCGTGTCCACGTACAGACTAAACGGCTGGACCGATTTTGATTTAGTTTTTTTTTTTTTGTTTGAAAGGTGACTTGATCGAGAAGGTTCTTAACTATGTTTTAAGAAAATCGGTCCAGCCGTTTAGAAGATATCACATATTTTCTAGATATATCAGGGGTTTTTAAAATATTTATTTTTTTTTAATTTGAAAACTTAGCTTGTTTTTATGGTTAAGCAATTGTCTATATGCATTTCGTTCCCGCTTTTGGAACTCGTGAGTAGACTTCAACCCAAAAATATTTTGAATTTAGCTGACAAACTTCGTATGTTTATAGTAAGACTCTTAATAATATATTGAGAATCACAATATACAAACATAATAAGTTTGAAAGCCGCAAACAAAAATCTTTACAAAACAAGCATCTTTATTCGATTTGTGCATCTATTCTATTTTCCTGCACATTTTTTCAAACTTATTATGTTTGTATATTGTGATTCTCAATATATTATTAAGAGTCTTACTATAAACATACGAAGTTTGTCAGCTAAATTCAAAAATTTTTTGGGTTGAAGTCTACTGACGAGTTCCAAAAGCGGGAACGAAATGCATATAGACAATTGCTTAACCATAAAAACAAGCTAAATTTTCGAATTAAATAAATAAAGACTTTATGTCAAATAAATATACTTCGGTATTTCATGTATTTTTAATTTTTGTTATATTATTTAAATTAAGTTCACGTTTCTTTTTTTTTACAAAAAAATAAGTTAATTATTGATTAGATAATAATATCTAATAATTGGGCGTATTCTCGTTTGACTATGGCCGAGTTTAAATCTGCGTGCCATGTGCCCAAAAAAAGCGTAACCACTATGGCTTATAGCTTACAGTTTTGAAAATATTTAAGAAGTTCGGAAAATGGCAAAAACCCCTGTCAAGGTAGATGAAAAAAAAATTATAATTTTGTCTTGAAAAGCTAAATACATATGTTCAAAACTGTATAAGATACCTCATACGCTCAAGCTTGTTTTTTGTACAACTAGAGGAATTCATTTTAAATTAAAATATTTAAAATTGAATCAATTATAAAAAAATTTCATTTTGTTAAAGTTATGACCCACTGTGGCTCTTCTACCCTAAATAATACAAAGTCAAAATTTTAAATATAAGATCGACGGTACCTCTTTTATTAAGCTTCAATAAAACCGTATTATCCATTTAGAAACTGCAAATTTATTTCCATATAATTTTTTTAATTTCCCCACTGTGCGTCGGTACATATCGCGCAAAATTGAGGAATGCCAAAAACTGTCTATACTGTACAAATGACGGCACTATGTAAAGCTGGGCTTACATATGTGTTCCATGTGCCCAAAAAAAGCGTAACCACTAATTGCTAATGAAAGACTGTTTGATTCAGACATGTATTTATTGATTTAAACAGTTTCCAATCATGTTGGATTCTATAAAATTGTCTATTAGTTATGTATGCAACTGTTTAACTTAATAAATACGTGTCTGAATTAAACCGTTTTTCATTAGTAATTAGTGGTTACGCTATTTTGGGCACATTGCATACAGATCGTGGGGTTGTAATTGGTTTGCCGCAGCAATAATGTATTTTTAATATACTGTGCGGCAAACCAGTAACCAACCTACGAGATGTAAAAGAGCATACACATAAAAACGACAATTTAACATGGAAATGATAATGTGGTTGTAGGGTAATACGGTACTCGGATAATACGGTATCTTTTCAGTGCAGAATTGTTGTTTTCATTATATTTGCCTGGCTTACGATGTCGACAAGAAATTTTCATTCGCTTATTTATATTGAAAACAAAAACAAATTTTCTTATTTTTTGTTTGTTTTCAATATAAATAAGCGAAAGAAAATTTCTTGTCGACATCGAGAGCCAGGCCGTGTGTGTCATTGTAAGTAAAATTATACCCATTGTGTAATACTTCAAGAAAATATTTCACTTTTACACGAGTTTTAAAAGTTTGTGTCTTCGTAGAATCGTAATTTTTGAAAGTGATTTCTATGTTTTCCTTTTAGCTCGTTTTGAGCAAAGGAAAATCAATTTTATTTTGATGGTTCTTTGAATTTACGAAAGTGTCATTGTTTTGAAATTACATATTGTGTGTATTCAAGACAAATTTAGCCAGTGTATACATTAGGTGGAGTTAATTTGTATGTACACAGTTCGCTGAAGCAGTTAGCGTATGGAGTACTCAAGCAAATCATGACTGAGAGCCCAGCTTCTGGCAAGATATGAATATCATAAAATTTTTTGACGTGCGTTTACTGCTGAACTGTTTTAAGTGATGAAGACATCACTGGCCACTGAACAGTACCGGCAATTACCTAATACTGCTGATCTATGCTAATGTACATCAAAACGCTCTTCTTTGTCGATGTGGTAGCAGAGTCACCGGCGAAGTAAAATAAATACAGCTTAAAAAGTCAGTGTGCTTATTTACACAACAGAGGTACTGCAGCACTGCTTTAAGCATTAATAAAAATGCGTAATTGCAGAGCTGTAAAATAATTAAGCTTTCTCACTAAACCATCTGTTCTACCTCTACACTATTCTTTTCCAAAAAATGGTAACATGTATATTTAATAAAAGGCATTATTTGCCTTTTATCTATGGTGTTTGTAGAACTTTTCATCTCCACGGTCCCTGTTAAAAACACCACTAAGCTTTTAACGATTTGTGAGAATAGTGACAAACAGTACCGTTATGTGTTGGACTTAGAAGGTTAATACTCGTATGTTCCACCAAAGTATTGACATTAATATTTTTTATAAACTTGCTTAAACATATGCTACACCTCAGATGTACAGAATACATAGTTTCATATACCGGTATGCTGCAGGTACAGGCCAAAGGAGGAAGGGAACACTTTAAAACACTCTTCCAACTTTTAGGGGAATAAAGTTACGATCTGATCTTTCAAAACGCAGACACACAATTTATTTTGTGTTTACTCCATCAGAATCCATGAACAGAAACTCCTAATTTTTTAATAGGTTCGAAATTGTTGCATCTGTTGCGTATGAGTAATTTTTACAATCCTTGACATCCGTTGCGTATGAGCAATTTTTACTTACTGCATGTTTTTGTAAATAAAATAAAAAAAAAACATTTCAATCGTTCTATTGAATGACAATAGATATGCAAATTTTCTTAAATTTTAAACACACTACAATTAAATTTTAGACACACAAAAAGTAGCAACAAAATTAGCGAACAATATTCTTTATAACCTTCGCCTTCGAAGACATTTTAAAAATAAACTTGTACTTGCACGTGTAAACAATCAAGCAAATTGCAAGTGTTTTTATTTTTTCCTTCGATGTATTGGTTGTTAATACGTACACACAACTTGTAATAAGTTACCTGCATGTGTAAATGCAGCATAAGTGCACGCAAAGAAAAGATATGGTTGTAAAATGGTTGAGAAAACAATATTATGTTCTCTGAAACAAATGTGTGGTCGTTGAAAACTAGTTATTGTTATTTTAAACATTAATTTCGTTACGATAAACACAGTAATGTTTGAATTTAATAATTACATTATTATATTTATAGAAAGTGCGATATGGTTAGAGTTTAACAATATAGTTTTGTTAAAAATTTATGACTACAATACAATTTTGTGTTATTGTGTAAAAATAATATGATGTAAATAACAATATAATGTTATCTAAAACCATACTATGTTAAGTTCTTAAACAAATCTTTTTCAGAAACATCTTCTGTCAGTTCAGTGTTTCGTTTGTAAGCTATCGGTAGTGCACGCGTGGTGTTAAATAAATAAAAAAAGTATAAACAAAATGGTAGATAAATAAAAATAATATGTACATATGAATGTATGTATATCTCTTTATACAGATGTGTCTGTATTTCGTGTATACACATATATGAAAGTACACATTTCTATATATACATACATTTTATTTCAACAATATTAATTTATTTTTATTTCGGATTTACAGCACAGCTGTTTTAAACAAAAGATTTGCCAATAAATATCTGATTAAAAAACAAAATATTATTATTACATAAAATAATACTGTGGTCATATTTAACAATATTATTATAATATTAGAACATGGTATGGTAAGTCTCAATTATATTTTAGTCACATCTAACAATAGTATTGTCTTATTTACAATAATAAGATTAGGTATAACAAAGTTAATTGTTTTTGTAGATAATATTATTAGTAACTCAGAAAATAATATTATTTAAACTTTGCTTTTCCATTGACAATAATATGATTTGACTGCAACCATATAATTCAATCATAGTATGTTGCTGTTTGATTATGGTTACCTCAACCATATTTTTTCTTTGCGTGTGTATTTAATAAATAAAATAGTGTTATTCTTAACCCTAATTAGTACGCTGGGGTCTTTTATTTTCAAGTACACTGAAAAGCGTTTTTAAAGGGTATAAACGTAACTATCTCTTATACATATAAACAGAAGCCTAATAACCAATAATTAATTATTAGATTGTTAGTAATGAAGTACATGCTTTTGTAAGAGGAACGCTTATATATATTCTGAGAAAAATTCAAACAAGATTTATTTAATTATTACCTAGATCAAGTTATATTTTCTACGAAAGCAGCAAATAAAGCTTTTCTAGGAAAATTATTAAAAAATGTTATCAAAATATTCGTATCATAAATTTCAACAAAAATATTAGAAAATTTACAAGAGACTTGAAAACGCACAAACACAATTCCAAACACAAAACAAAAAGTTAGAAAACTTTTTTCAATCGACTTACATACATAAGTTGTGATGAAATATTATTTGTTTTTTTTTTTTCAAACAAAGTTTAAAATATTTGATGATACGAAAAATAAATAATTTAACTTTTTTTTTTTTTTTCTATTTATATATTTAAAATTTTAATGAAAAAAGTTTTGTCATTCAAAACGATGAATTATGAGATATGCGAAAATGGAAAAAAACTCATAATTTCCGCGAATAACGTTGTAAAAGACATTTTTTAAAAAACCAGTTTTTCACAGATTAACATTAACATAACTCTCTTGCGTTGTTCAAACATCAAATCATCCAAAATTATGCATCTTATCGTCGTCAAAATACAATTACAATCCAATCAGTCGGTGAAAAACTTTGTAAGTAAGTAATAAAATCATGCAAACGAAATAAACGAAAATAATTGATAAATGTAGCAGATATACAAAAAGAAAAGTTAATGCTAGTTATCATTATTTTCGATAAGCTAAAATAATTTAAATGAAAAAACCAATCTTTTTTTGCTCTCCTGAAAAATTATTATTTTGTCACTTAAAACGTTATTCGCGGCTAACCTTCAATTGTTAAAGTTATATCTAGATAATGTATTCAAGTTAGGAATGTGCGTGGAAAAGTTAAAAAAAAATCCTTGAGGCATAACCGTAAGAAATATTTTTTAACACACAAAAGCTTAAAATGAAACTTGATATTTATCTCTTCCATATGGATGGGCTTAGCGAGTTTTTATTCATTGTGTTATTAGTGTTAGTGTTTTCATTTTGCTTTTATCTAAAATTACGTTATGCAACAAATGAAGTCTTTTAGAAAAACACTCGGACTGGACCGTACTGATTCGTTAGTACACCAAAGGGTAGTAAAACCCTTTAATCATTTTAGGGATTTTGACGATCAATTTTCTTATAGGCCTTTTAAGATTTCGAAAATCTGTGCCCAAAAAAAATTACGTCTTCAGATTTTGGTGATAGCTTTAAACTAAATGTATATGGCAATAATGTAGCTAAGAGTCTACCGAAAAAATCTTGTTAAAGGAGACATTTTTTTTAGAATAACTTCAAGGGACACCTGAATTTTCGCTTAGAATTACTTTGCAAAGTTGCGGTAAAGCTGAGCAAATTTTGTGAACATATCAATACAATTTGAACGTTTCTCGGCACCTTAATACTTCTTACAGACTACTTTTTGCCTTAAAAAAAATTTGAAATGAACATTGAGGTAAATTTTTCTTACATAATATCAAACAAATCGCTCATTTACTTCAACAGCAACATAACTGAAAAAAACTAATTTTACAGAAAACAAGTTTAAAGTTTTCTTTTTCCACATAACTTAATGAAAAAAGAAAATTAAATTTTTCTCTCTAGAATTGAGTATACAAGACATTGAGCCAGATTACAGTTGGTGTATTTCGACTATGTCATATCAGTATTAATTTTACATAATTAACTCAAAAATTTAATTTTTTTTACTTATGATGTTGTTGAAGTAAATGAGCGATATGTTTTACAGGCATATCCATGAATGCCAAACGATTTACGGTAATACCGTTTTACAAGAAAAACGGCTCTGTTTTACGACGGCAAACAGAATAAACACATTTACCACAGCAGACTACACGAACACACAACTTCAGATGCTGCTAGCTACATTTGTCGCCCTGTAGCCAGCTACTTAAAATGTACTATATCACGTAAAAATATAAAATTGAAGCAATTTATTTGTTAACATGAAACAATCGCAAGTTATCATCCATTCCACATTTTGTATTACACTGGCAACACTGTATTTGCTCATTGTCACCAACTTAAAAATAGAAATTAGTTTAATTTAACTACAACAACAAAAACAGCATAGACAACAACCTGCCGCCGTGTTGCCATGCTGTTGTCAAAATTATAATTAATTATAATATAAACATGTGTATTCTAGTTTCGATATTTGAAATCGGTAGCTTGGTGTGGTAAATGTGTTAAATGCTTGAGAGCGGTCATTTAAATAAAAGTCCTGTGCCAACTCTGTTTGTCGCTTCATGCAGTCATGTCATGTCATTTCATGAGAATAACACAATTTGTGGAGTGTGTTAAGCATTAAACATATTCACCGACTACAAAATGTCAAGGATAGAATACACATGTTTATATGAGAATGATTATTTTGATGGCAACAAGGTAACAGGCTACAGGTTGTTGTCCGTGCTTCATTTATCGTTGTAGTCAAATTAAACTAATTTCTATTTTTGACAGCTACAAACCAAAATATATGACAATATAGCAGCAAAAATGTAAAACCAATTATTGCCAAAATATATTTTTTATTGTAAAATAAAATAAAAAAGAAAAGTAATTATATTTTTATAAAGCGAAAAAATGATAACTCGCGAAAAGTTGGCAGATTCGCTGAAACTGTAAGGAATGCAAAAAAAAAAAAATAGCGAAAATTATGAAAATTTGAAAATTTATTTTACATCATTCGCCGGCTGCATAAGAAATAGAAATAATTCTATTGCAGAGTTCGCGTCACATAGCGAATTTTGACCGATAGCATAATTGTGCCCTGCCCGGCTTTAGTACAGTGTAGTGTAGAAGAAAGTCATGGCAAGCCTACTGTTGGTAACTTACAAACTAAAAACAATTACTTAAATACCGATATTGCACCGCATTAAGTAAATAAAGGCAAAAACCCACAATCAAACAGGACTCCCTTTGAGCTTATTCAAAAAAAAAAAAAAAAAAAATAAACATTTAAAAGCTTTTGCCGTTTTAAAAATTACAAACAAATAAATTTACGAGCGACACATAAGCATACACACACTTGCTAATAACATTCTATAAAATATTTATATAAACATTTTTACTTGAAAATCAAGCCACAAAATCATTTATATTAAATTTAGTATTATTTTGTTTATTTTATGTTTCCCTTTTGCTTTTAAATGTTCAAAGTTATATCCTCCCATCTACAATTTTTTTTTGTTTTTTTTTCTGCTACTCTTACTAATACACACAGACACACACACACACACACACAAATAAATAACAATTGTTCCAAAAAGAAATGTAACGCACACATTATTTAACGTTCATGAGTATTTCCAAAAAATAAAAAATTAAATAAAATGCTGAAGGCATCTTTTACATCTTGTCATGTCATTGGCTTTTATATTCCTTTTGCATTTGCAGAAGTATTTGCGATTAACAGCACCCACCCACCCATCACCCAGTTTCATTCACATTCACTCTGAAATATTTTTTCCACTTGTTTTTTTTTTCAAACCTTTATTTTAACTTGTATTTACAAAGTACGAGTATTTTTTATAACTTCTTTTTGTTGTTATTTTTGCTTTTCTTATTTTACTTAAAAATATAAACGAAAACAGGAAGACATTATAATGAAATAAAAAGTAATGAACTTTTTAGAAGTGCTAAACTTCTAACCTTTTGTCATTTGCTTAGAAAAATCAAGTTTATTCTACAAATTTAACTGTAAATTGGCAAAATTTTCAAGCAAATATGCAAAATCTAATTATGTTGCCTTTGTAGTAAATACAATAAAGAAAGGATATTTGAAGAAAGAAAAAAGTAATGTAAGCACTTCATTTCTCGAGAAAATGTGATGTCTAATATTCTAATAGTTACTGGAATTAGGAAAATAGAATGTTTTCCAGAAATCCAGGCAAAAGTTTATTTTGTCATAATTTATGCATATAAAAGGATCATAATAAAAAAAGTAATTATTGAATAGTACTTAAAACTCTTAAAAAACAAATGAATACTTGCTAGCGTTAGGTTAGGTCAATAGGTTGCCTAAAAAGGAAATATAGAGTGTGTGGCTCACTTGGGTGGCATTTGCTGCAGTTTATAAAAATGAAACGAGAGACAAGTTTCGCGGTGGGAGTAGAATAGGGAGAAAGGAAAGAAAACGCTTACTTGCTGGAGCGATCGAACGGTAAAATTGTGCGTTACTCTTAATGAAAGAGTGCAGCTTGTTAAGCTTTTTCGTTATTAGTTCCGAGAGGCAGCTGAAATACACATTTCCAGAGAGTGACGGCGAAAATTCTCCAGTGCTGGACAAAAGCACATTGGTTGTGTTAGTGTCTCCTTTTTCTTTTCATCTAGACAAACGGAACAGTAGACATAACAGGAGAAGGTTCAGTGATTCGTGATTTGTATTCCAAGCTCTGGCTTTTATGTTCGAGAAAAATCGGTGCAAGGATATGCATACCTCTCATACACCCAGAAAAAATTTTAGCTACAGTTATTAACAGAATGTAGCGAAAATGGGTAAACGGATCACATGTTTAACATTCTATTGCTGTTATAAATTTTATTTTATTCCGTGCAAAGGCATGACTACCTCCCATATATCCTTTTTCTTCAAAAATAATTCTTAGCTAAATTTATGCTTAAAACGCACTAAAAATTTAAATATATTTTTAGAATTACACATCTAAGCTCTGTTGTAAGTCTTGTTCCATTCGCTGCAAAGATATGACTACCTCCCATATATCCTTTTTCACAAAAAAAAATTAATTTTAGATGCATTTATGATTAGAAAGCAATAAATGTATATATATTTTTAGAATTACATTTCTACGCTCTGGTGCAAAATTTGCCCTATTCGGTGCAAGGACATGACTACCTCCCATATATCCTTTTTCTTAAAAAATAAATTTTAGTTTAATTTATGCTTAGAATGCTTTAGAAACTTACATATACTTTTAGAATTATGTTTATAAGCTCTGTTGTAAAGTTTACTCTATTCGGTGAAAGGATGTAACTACTTTTTATGCTTTTTCTTCCAAAATAAATTTTAGCTTAATTTATGATTATAACGGATTAAAAACTTATACACATGTATTAAAAACTATGCGCTTAAGATCTGTTGTAAATTTAAGTCTATTATGTTCAAGGACATGACTACCTCCCATGTATCCTTCTTCTCAAAACATTAATTTTAACTGCATTTATGATTAGAACGCAAAAAAAATTATATAGTTTTTCAGAATTACATATGTGTGTAAGTTGTGTTGTAAATTTAAGTCTATTCGGTGCAAGGACGTGACTGCCTCCCATATATCCTTTTTCTTCAAAAATAAAATTTAGCTGAACTTATAATTATAACGCATTAAAAACTTATATACATATGTACAAATATTTAGAATTATGCGATAAACTATGTTGTAAATTTTGTTCCATTTGGTGCAAGGACATGACTACTACCCATGTATCCTTTAACAAAATTTTTGCTTAGAACTCGTTACAAAATTATATATATTTTTAAAATTATGCTTATAAGCTCTGATGCATCAGATGTAAATTTTGCTCTGTTCGGTGCAGGGATATAATTGCCTCCCATGTATCATATTTCTCAAAAAAATATGTACTAACTGCATTTATGATTAGAATGCACTAATTATAAATATTTTAAGAATCATGCGTCCAAGCTCGGTTGTAAATTTTTCTCTACTCCGTGCAAGGACATGACTACCTCCCATATATAATTTTTTCTTCAAAAATAAATTTTATCTAAATTTATGCTTAGAACTCACTAAAAATTTATATATATTTTCAAAATTATGTGCGTAAGTTTTGTTGTAAATTTTGCTCTATTCGGTGCAAGGACGTGACTGCCTGCCATATATCCTTTTTCTTCAAAAATAAAATTAAGCTGAATTTATGATTTTAACGCATTAAAAACGTATATAAATTTTTAAAATTACACATCTAAGGTCTGTTGTAAATTTTGTTTCATTCGGTGCAAGGATAAGACTACCTCCCATATATCCTTTTTTTCAAAAATTAATTTTAGTTAAAGTTATGCTAAGAACGCACTAGAAACTTATATATATACTATATATATATATATATATTTAGAATAACGCTTATGTGCGTAAGTTCGCTTGTAAGGTTTGCTTTATTCGGTGCAAGGACATGCCTACCTCCCATATATCCTTTTTCTTCAAAAATTAATTTTAGTTAAATTTAAGCTAAGAACACACTGAAAATGTGTATACCTTTTTTAATTATGCGTCTTAACTCTATTGTAAATTTTGTTTCATTCGGTACAAGGACCCCATATATATGTAATTTAAAAAAAAATTATTTTGATTGCATTTATGATTAGAACGCACTTAAAATCATATACATATATATATATATATATTTAGAATAACTCGTCTAATCTATGTTGTAAATGTTGTTCCATTCGGTACAAGGACATGACTACCTCCCATATATCCTTTTTAAAAAAAAAATTAATTTGAATTACATTTATAATTGTAATGCACGAAATAAATAAATAATTTTTTATAATAATGCATCAAGGAACACATAGCCCCGAACTATCTTAATGTGAAGTATTTATGCTTCATGGGAAGATATTAAAACAAATTGTAATGATAGAGTTGAGTGGAACAATATTGTAGTAGCCCTTGAGTTAAAACATCTTGATTAAAAAAATTGCAATGGCACCAAGAACTAAGTTAATTGTAAAGGGCAATGTAGGGCACATCGAAGTCTGTTAAGTATTTTAAGATCATACGATTCATATCTACCAAATGCTTAAGAATTCCGCCACTTGGTAAAAAAAAAATAATGCCTTAAAGTATTAACCCATATATTTCCATATTGTATTTTAAGGTGACAAGCGTAAGTAGCATAACATTTTTAATACTTATTAATGATGAAAACACATTTCCTTTTGTTCCGTATTATAATGTGACGCGTTTTTCTTTTTGTCGCAACCTTGAAGAGTTGAACAACATTGTTTTTCTGATACAATGGAAACGACCCAATTGTATACATATGCATTTGGCACTGGGTATGGGACTCATTTAGTATTTGAATTATTTAAGATTTACAACTCAGTTGCTATCTTACATTTTACATAATTATTTTTCTTGAAGTTTTCTTCGTGTTGTTCTTGGGCTGATAAAATCATCATCTAGAAATTACAATATTTCAAAATGTTGTTGTACTGTGTTTCCCCATTGCCATTTCCTTGTTGGTGTTTAATTTTTAACTTAAGCTTCAAGTTAATTGTAAATGGTATTCATGTATGGGTGTAAGTATATGTATGTCTGTGCATGACTTGCCCTAAAGTTTTAGCTATTTGTTTTTCAACTTCTAAGTTGTAAAATTTCTAGGTAATTGTGTCTTTTCATTGCCTCCCACAGCCCAACCACAGAGGGAGAGAGAGTGAGAGAGAGAGAATACAAGGCAATTTTAGAAAGTAACTGTAAATCTTAAATTGTAATTGAATTGTAATATTTTGTTAATGAAAAATAATTCTTTAAGAAGCTTTTTATTCAATCGAAAATGTAAATTTTTGAATTTAATTTATGCTAACATCCAAATTTCCAATTTAAACAATGATTTGCATTATTTTCTTTAATTTAAAATGCTAATGATTTTCAAAAATTAGAAAACAGAAGCAATATTTCAGTTTTCATAATACTTAGTACATTAATAGTTATTTTCAAGGGCAGCATAAATTTGTGCGCATAATTTTTATAAACTTTACACCGTAGTCATCCAGTAAGTTTTGTTCAACAACTTTTTAGTTTATGGATGAGAGAGGAAAATATAAACAGCTCTCCTCTCTCTCTCTCTTAAATAAGTTTAAAATTTGCTCAACAAAAATTACGTTGTGTAAGCCCCTTTTAGACACGGAAATGTTACTTTTCAAAGTCTTAATTCAACTGGGAGAAAGACAGAAACAGATAGTATTCCTCCCTCTCTCTTTCACACAGCAAAGTAAACTGTGCGTGTCTAAAAGGGATATTACTAATATGAAAAAAAGACCTACACTAACTGCCAGCTCATATAAAAATAAAAATAAAAATAAAAACAATAACAATAATAATTCTATTGGTTTTTATTAAAAGTCGATAGAAAAAGTTTTAAGTTTTTCTTTTAAAAGGCGCATACTTTTTTTTTATTAATTATTACAAAAGTGTTAATTGTTTTTTATTAATGATAAATATTATTTTGCTTTTAGCATTGAGTTTTATGACTTTTTTACACTTTTTTACACTTTTTTAAACTTTTTAGCATTTTCCAGCAATACTTGAAAGCCGAATTAGCAGAATTTATTTTTTAGAACTGGTCACACTGTTTTCTTACTTTTAAATGTTTCTCACTAATAAATATAATTTTCAGAGTTTTTTGTTTGTTTGATGTTATGGTTTAAGCCACTGTTGACTCTCCAAGCTTCAGTTATTCGGCTCTCGAAAATTATACATAATCCCTATTTTTTTTAATAAAAAACCCCCCATGGTTAATTTCAAACGCATTCCCCCCCCCCCCCCCCATGCCATTATTATTCTAATTATCTTTTGTGTGTTATTTTAATATGAATTACCCCATCTCCGTAAAAGTAGAGAATTTAAAATTTGTTTTTAATTTAATAATTCTTCTCTTTGAAGCAATCAAAAATTAAAATTGTTCAAAGAAAAATTTAAAATACAAGCCCAGCAAATAGAAAAACCTAAAAATTAAAATAAGCCATTTATTTTATGGCAAAATTAGATTTTATTCCCTCAGCTTGATTATTAAGGAAATGGAAAAGCAAAAAGTTTTTCCATTTCCTTTTTTTTTTGTTTTGGCTCCAAAATGTAAAAAGTTTATAAAAAAAATTCAAACTCAATTCAATTTTGAAGGCAAAGTACTTTAGCAAAAATTTTTCAAGTGAATTGAAAGGAAGTAAAATTTGGTCTCCTATAAGTGCACAGAATTTTTCTTATAATTTGTGCTTTTTTGGGAATTGTAAATGAAACAATTTAAGATTTTTCATTTTTATGGCTAATTTACATTTTCATTAAACTTTTATAGAACATTTACAAGTACGAAATTTATTAGGTTTCAATCTAAAATATATACCATTTACAACAGGTTTTTTGACTTTTCTCAACATCTCGTATCCAAAACAGAAACCATTGACTGAATTTTTTCCTAAAGTACAACCAAAAACTGCAATATTGGTAATTCAGCACCTTTTTAAGTGCATCGGTTAATTTTTTAGTACAATTTTAAGAAAGTGCGACTTTGACTCGCACACGAAGGGTTCCGTACGAATACTACATACATACATATATATAATACCATACAAACTTTACCCTATATAATCGAACATCTTACCTGATGTAGAAATTAAAAAAAAATCAGGTACACCAGGTTAAACTTTTTTTTTCGCAATTTTTTTAGTTTTGGTTTTTTTTTTTGTTTGGCAATTTTTCGGTTTTAGGCGTTTTTTAGCTTTGGCGTTTTTTCGTTCTTCGCGATTTATTTTAGTTTTAGCGATTTTTCAGTTTTGGCGTTTTTTTTCGTTTTGGCATTTTTTTCGGTTTTTGGCGATATTTTTATTTTGGATTTTTTTCTAGTTCTAGTGTTTTTGCAAACTTCAAGAGCTTGCCACTTATGGTGTCCTGTATGCACGTTGTCAAAATTACATTAACTGAGAGAATTCCCTTTAATTTTGATTTGTTAAATTTGAGTGTTTTTGTTGTAGTCTGCATAAAAACACACCAACTTTGAAAATTTCAAGTGTCCATATACATAATGTACATATGTGTATTACATTAGGATTTTATCAGTTTTTTTTGCTGGCTTTGCTTAGCGCACCCTATAATTTTAAACTGTCATATATTTATTGCTGTGGCGGCCAAAGTTTTACATATTCTAGGAAAATTTCAGCTACGTAGCTATTACAGTTCCGGAGCAAACAGCCTGTGACGGACAGATGGACATCGTTGCCAAAACAATAGGGTTCCTTTTCACGTTTAAAGTACGGAACCCTAAAAGAAACCTTAATTGCTAGATTTTAAGTAGAATTCGACAAAATAGATTTTATTTTGGATTTTTCACCAAATCACGTAAGAAGTAAATTTTGCTCAGTTGTAAACGCAATTAACAAGTAACATCATAAATTTGTAGTCTTGTAGATGGAAAATAAAATAAAATAATTGTCTAGCCCCTATTAAGAAAATGAAAACATAGTTAGATATCATATTCAACATTGATTTAAGGCTAGTTTTCTTAAGTGTTTGATACAAAGCCTCATGTAATGAGAAACTTTTTCCACTGCCCGTAACTTTTGTATGTACATGATTCTTTTTCAAGGCAATTTCTTATAAGGTATACTCAGCTAAATTCGCTTTGAGAAATTTATACTTTAAACGTAAAAAAAATTTACTGAAAAATGTGTGTTCACAACCAACGTATATTTATATTACAAGCGGCGAAAATAGTCACCTGTTACCTTACGACCACCTAATATGAATTAACCTTTATTCTTTTAATTTCTTCAGAAGTAGTAGAATGTGTAGATAGTATGTCTACTCTTTAGAAAAGAATTAAGTGTGTCACATTTTAGAATCAATTGACCATTTCTGTATTAAACATGTGCAAAAGTAGACAATTAAGAATTTCCAAGGCAGACAATGAAATACTTCATACTGCTTGTATAATTGAGAGATTAACGGCGTGTCCCACGATGTCACCAGAAATCGTTCGATCGACAACTTGTATTGCAAACAACAATAACATTAGAAGATTTGTTGTTATTTTCAATACAAGTTGTCGATCGAACGCTTTCTAGAGACATGGTGGAACAGGTCGTAAGTGTAACACATGTTGTATCATTTTTATTCTTTCTTAAAACAGCAATCAAGTTTGTCAAATTTAAAATCTAGCATTTAATATCTCTTCTGTATAACATTTAGCATTTTCACATTATCAATTTCTGGCAACACTGTGTTGTATGCTCTTCTTTTCACACACGAACACGAACACAACACACACACACACAGTATGCTTTTAACAAAAATTACTGTTGTTTTGTTTGATTTCACAAAATAATCAGTTTCTTGCTCTAAAAAACCTGTTTATGGCAGAAATGCTTGTGTATGTGTATGTGTATGTGTGTGTGTGTGTGTGTGTGTGTGAAAGCATGTAACGACGCAATAAGTACTCTGCAGAAAATGGAACTGAAACAAGACTAGCCACGTAATCGGTCTGTAAGTGATAGGGACCAGTCCGAGTTCTAACACTTCCTATGAAGAGGACCAGTAATTTTTACATGGGGATGGCCTAGAATTTGTTTAATTGATACTTTGTATACGCCTTTCGACTTGTACCACAGTGACCTATTCGGTGTAGAATAATATAATTATTTAAAAATTTCATTCCGACATTTAACTGTAACAATGAGCATTTAAAATTTTTGTTTTTATTGCTACACATTCAATTATAATTTATTTTTGAGCAGATATTTTTTGGGACTCGAACTGACAACCTCGTGCATGACAGGCTTGCACACTACCCACTCGACCACAGAGGCACTCATATTTCAAAAGTATAAACACCTGTTAAGCTGAGGTTAATATATAAGTATAGTTACGGGACTTGTTCCACAGTGACTAAACGATACATTTATATCGATTCATTGTCCTTCCCAGCCAAGTCTTTCTTATATATGTACATATATACTAAACCAAAAAAAAAAAATATTAGTAATACATAATACATGCCCTAGCGGAGTATTTCTTATATAGACATACTAAATAAAAAAAATATTCGTAGTACATATCATATATAATATTCGTAATAGTGCCCTATTGAACTATGGATGAACTAATGGAGAATAAAAGCAAACATTTACCCTATGAAGAAAGAAATACTTGTTCCCAACTTGATCGACGGCTTACATGGAAACACCACATTGACTCCAGCGAACACAAATGAAGCTTAAATAAATTCAGATACATACATTGGGTTAATCACTAGTAGAAATTCAATCCCCAGTCTAGATTGTAAACTTTTAATATACTTTTGTAACCTTTATGGTGCTACGGAATTCAGTTACGGGTAGCCTGACCACACATCCCGCTATTGAAATTTTCAATCCCTTATTAGATTTTTATTAAAATGTAACTAATACAAATTCAATCCAAATATTTTTTAAGTGCAGTTATCGCTTAACTATCCAAATCCCTGTGTGCTTCGTAGTTCAGGTAATTTGTAGAATGCAATGAGAATTGAATTAACATGTCATGAAGAGTTTTAATATTAGCACTGAGTTATTTTCGGTCGGAATCGGCGTAATTTGTGCTTGTATAGATTTATAAGCTTTGGCACTAACCTTGTGCTTTAACAGAGCTTTATTACTGTCTTAACAGAGCTTAACAGACGGAAAAAAGTAATGCCTCCTCCTTTATTATTGCCCATGAATCTATTTCTGAAAAGCATGAATTTGAACTAGACACTCGAATTGCCAAGTTATCAACTTGGCATTTTCTGAAGGATACGCATTTTTGCAAGTCAATGCTGTCAGATAATATTGGTCATAGATTAATATCCAAGTGCTGCTCTAAAAACGTGCATACTCAGAATTTCTTAAAGTTCGAGTTTTCATGCATATTACACATCCCGCTTTCTAAAAGATATATTTATTTTTAAATCCCAGTTTTTGATGGATCATGTCCTGCTTTCAGCTTTCAATGTAGAGAAAATCCAAAGACAAAAAAACATATATTTATACTATTTGACAGATCCTGGACTCAGCTACAATAATAGAACAAGTCTATTGAATCTTCTTAGCTTTTAGCATGCTTAGTAATTCTCAATTACTTTATGGTAGATTTTATATAATTCCAATTTTTTTTTTTTCAAGAATTTGGTTGGACATTTTCTGATAAGTTTGCATTAGCATTAACGAAATGCAGCGTATAGAAAATATTAAACAACATAGTTACCTTAATATAGAAACCACCTAACTCATTTTTTTTTTTGAAATCGAGATTTTGGCATTTTTTAATATATTAGATACATTACGAAAATGGTGAATATGTAACCATTTACGCGATATACATATCTTCTTTTCACCATACACTACGCCCTACTTTTTTTAACACTCCCATTTTCTCAAGTCCTACGACGAGTACGCTTGGTTCAAATGTCACCAATTTTTCTGCATGGTACTTAAACCAGCGTTGCCAGAATTGATGATTTACTATGTATATTTTTGATGATTTTTTCAGCCTAACTGTGATTTGATTGATGATGTTTTTATCAAAGTTGATTTTTTCTTTCATATTGGTTTAAGGCCCAGTACAGACTCCTTCCTGAACTTGGCGCTTAGGTTAATTTGCATTTTATATTATGGACACGTCAGATACTGTATTTAAAATTCAGAAAGTTCACGTTAGCCCTTGGGTAGACATCAACAAAACGCCTTACATTTTCTAAATTTTACGTAACAATTTAATCAGGAAAAATTTCTTAATCGGACTCGATTTCAGTTCTTATAAAATTAAATTATATGATTTTCTAAAGAAGACCAAGCAAAAGTTAAACTAGTCTAGTTCAATTAAATCATAAAAATGTATCACTTAAAATTGAGAATTATTATTAAAATCTTTAATGGTTTGCAGAATATTGCCTTTAACTTTACTAATATTAAAGTTTAAATTATTTAAAGTTAATTTAATTCGCTGTTCATAAATTGAAAGTTTTATGAGTATGTGTGAAATGTCATGAATCTCTGAAATAAGTGAAAAAGTTAAACACGCTTCTGGCAGTCCAGGAATTTTAATCGTTTGTTGAGAATACGCTGTAAAATGATGACTAAGCCCTCTGTGGGAGTACTACGATACAAATGTGCGTACGTGTAAATGTAAATGTAAATGTAAGTGTATGTGTGTCCATATGTATACTACACCAAGAGGTCGCTAGTTCCACGCTTCTGGCATTGAAAGCACAACTTAATTTGATGTACTTATATACACAGGCATGCTTTATCAAATAACCAGCCCCCTCTGGAAATTTACAAACACCTAACAAGATTTTTATTGTTATCTGTGTTTACTTTATTTCTTTTATTTTCTTTTTTGTTGTTTGTTTACGCAGAGGCATGATATTATTTTATGTTCTTCTCATATTGTCATGCAAAATGAAAAAAATTAAAACCTGAACGGTTTGTAGGCATCGGGTGTTCTTTTTTTCGAAGGCTGAAAGCTTTGAACGTAGCCAAGCCAAAAAAATGTCTTTTTCACATTCATTTCCATAGAATGATGTTAAGCTCTCGAAGTGTAAATTAGCCTTAAGTATGTCGCTTTTTGAAGTCTCTTTTTTTGGAATTTTTGAAATTTTATCCTGTGCCCATCTTCTGTAACTCTAGTGAGAACTTAGCCAGACGAGAAGTTTATTATCATTCTGTGAAACACAGGGTGAGTAACAAAAAGCTTAGTTCCTAGCTCATGTTTCTGGTAAGCTTATTTCAGGTTTTATACGCATCAGCCTGCGGAAAACAGGACAACCAATATAATTGTTTATTTTTTCTCGACGCGAAAACTTTTCGCAAGTTACAGAACACAGGTTTTGTATTCCTGTATGTATTTTTATACACGTGTAAGTTTAAATTTTAAGTTGCACTGTGCCACATAATAAAACTTTTTTTCCCCAAAAATAACAAAGATCTAACTACGCTTTTGTCAGAATAGACCAAGAAAATAAAATTTCATGTGTGGGTGTTTTGAAAGTTTATTTAAATGTACAATTGTATGGTAAGATTCGTTAAGACCAGGTTCAATTTTGTTACTTATGCTAACTGGCATGAACTATTTCCTTATACATGAGGCTGTAAATGTATTGGTATTAGTTTACAGAAAGAAAAGCAACGATAACACGCACAGTGGGATTTTTTGTGCAATAACTAATTATTTCGACACATAAAATTTAAAAAAATGTAATGATGCAGTTTTGTAGAAAATTGATTCAGTATGAATAATTCATAAATTGTATCTAAAAAAAACGTTTATTTCTCTTTGAAATAATGAAGTAAAGTCACATGTAAATTTTGGTCCAAAATATTGAAAATTGGTTACGCACTTCTATAGAGTTTGTACGCAAGATAATTTTATTGTTCTGATTTAAATAGTGATTTTTTTTCAAATATAGCCTTTTCTGCGTATTAAAAAAATTATAAAGCACGCTCATATGGTTTAAAAGATATGATAGAATAAAATTTGTTCTATAATGTGCCGTGATTGCAAACTGCCTTGGAAGAAAAAAAGGTTTGCTCGGGGTCACGCTATAATAAAATGAAAGGTACTCGTAAGACTCCATACTGTCAATTAAGAAAAAAGTTTAAATAATTAATAATCTTTTATAAAATCATAAAATTTTTCTCCAAATTCATACTTTTGGGCACGTGCCTTATTATGACATTTAGTTACAACAATAACTTATTTGGAAGAGATTAAAACAAACCCATATGATTTAACAACAATAAAAATAAAACAATTTGTCAAAATAGCAAAATAGAAAGCCTTAAAGGAACACATGGGTATACGAGTGTATGCAGTTCAACAAGGAACTGGGTCTACTAACGATGGAAATACGTCCAGGAGTTTATTTTCTAAGCCCGCACTTGTTGCCGATGTGACTGGTGTAGAGGAGCAACTAATTGCTTGATTTCGCATTATACTACAGATAATAACTTGTGGCAAAAAAGTTAATTCCTTGAAGTTCAAGAATTTTGCTCAAGATACAGCAAAACTTTTTGTTGAAAAATATAGTTGGTATTTTATGCCAGTAACAGTACACAAAATACTGATACACGGAAAAGATATTGTCGTGCTTTCTGAAGGAGCCAGAAATAAAGATTATAGACATTATAGATTAAGGTTTTCCAGAAAGTGTAATAGAGTTGCAACAAATACAGATGTTTTTCATCGACTTCTAGTATCGTCAGATCTTTTTTTAAGTAGCATTAGATGTCAACCCCGTAACCAGGTTCTGGAACTTGATGACTTAGTTACAGAAATGATAAATGATGAATAAAAGTCTATATTTACATGCATGTATTGAAATTTATTTATAAAATAACAAAAATTAAAAATTTAAAAATCCCCCGACATATCTAGAAAAGATGTGATATCCTCTCAGCGGCTGGACCGATATTCTTCAAACTTAGTTAAGATCCTTCTCGATCAAGTCACCTTTCAAACAGAAAAAACTAAATTAAAATCGTACAGCTAGTACAGGGTGTTTTTTTAGAGGTATAGAACTTCGAATTGAAATAACACACAAGAAAATCGTTTTAATGTCCATCAATTTGGCTTTATTGGAAGGATAATTTTATGCCATTAATGTTTAAATATGATTTCGGGCATGTGGCCGCCGCGGCTGGCTCGAATAAAGCCAATTCTACAGGTCCAATTTTCAACCACTTTTTCGAGCATATGGGGCCGTATGTTGGCAATAACGCCACGAATGTTGGCTTCCAAGTCCCCTAACGTTTCTGGTTTGTTGGCGTAGACGAGCGACTTCACATATCCCCAAAGAAAATAATCCAATGGTGTCAAATCACACGATCTTGGTGGCCAATTGACAGGTCCATTCCGCGAAATTATGCGCTCATCGAATGTTTCCTTCAATAAATCGATTGTGACGTGCGCTGTGTGGCATGTAGCGCCGTCTTGTTGGAACCACAACTCATCCACATTCAAAATCTTCAAAATCTTCCATAAAGTTGATGGACAAAGCTCCAATTGCTGTGCACGGTGGCGAATCGATTCATTCGGGTCCTCTTCAACACTTTGCTCTACAGCGGCAATTGTTGCTCTGATGGACGATTATGTCGACCATAAAATGGACGGAGCTTGCGGTAAACTTCGCGAACTGAACCATTATTTTCGAAATAAATTTGCACGATTTGCAAGCGTTGTTCTTTTGTCAACCTGTTCATGATGAAATGGCAAACCAAACTAAATATTAATCACTTCACAGCTGACAAAATGGCCGCCAGTTAAAAAAGTGATGCCAACTTAAAGTTCTATACCTCAATAAAAAACACCCATTACATGGATACGGACAGACACACAGATACACAGACACACACTACAAACTTATACAGTGAAACTTCGTTATAACGAACTTCTTTATAACGAAAAACTTAATATAACGTATGTTTTATTAAGTTCCTTGAGAAAACCTCTTTTTTGCAAAGTTTTTCATACAAAAGTACACTATAGCTATAACGAACAAATTCTTAGCAAAAAAGCCTCTATATAGCGAAGTATTCCTTCAAATGACTCAATATAACGAAATCAGAATAAATTCTAAATGGTAAAGTCCCGAAGTCTCAATGTATTTACAAGCGCATTTGTAAAGCCTCTATACAACGAACTACTCGTACAAAAGCCTCTATACAACGAAGTAAGAATAAAATTATGTATAGCAAAATGGTAAAGTCCAGTTATCAAAAGAACGAATTCTTAATGTGTGTGCTGTTTTATTTTTTATTTACCTCATGAAATATAAGCTTTTGTTAGCATTCTCATCTTAAATAGAATTTGAATAAAGAAAACTATAGTTATAACGAGTTTGTTTCGTATTTCTTCAAATTTCGTTGTATCAAAGTTTTTCTGATTATATTTATAGCGAATTAATGGCTATAACGAAGTATTTACGGATCCCCTTGGAGTTCGTTATATCAAAGTTTCACTGTAACACCCCTTTTTTTGGTCGGGGGTTAATAATTAGTTTTGGTAAAGAAACAAAAAGTTGTGGGAAAAAATATAATATGGGTGATATGGGCGGTGATTGCGGTTATAAAGACTCTGCCAAACTTCAAAAACTTTGGACGAAAAATAAATTTTGGGTTTTATGGGCGGTGGGTGGTGGGCGTGGCCAATTTTGATGAAACTTTTTTGTATTCTTAATTGAGGTAATAAAAGGCTCTGTGCTCGATTACAAAAACTTTGGGCCAAAAATAAATTTTGGGTTTTATGGGCGGTGGTTGATGGGCGTGGCCAATTTTGATGAAATTTTATTTTATTCTTAATTGAGGTAATAAAAGGCTCTGTGCAAAATATCAATATTCTACGAGCACTCCTTATATTTTTTGCCAAACATTGTATGAACAAATCCCACTGTGACACGTGCGCTTACATAATGTTGCTGATTTTTTTTTTATAAGAAAAAATAATAGTCCCCAGTTTGGTATAAAAAATTAATACGCAGTTCTTTCTATTTATCAATTGTAAATGCATTAGCACATCGATGGCCAAACAATAGCCAAGAATCGAGCTATATATATCGTTAGCTGAAATGCAAAGTCACGTAAACATTTATTAAAACTTTATAGGAGAGAAAAAAAAACTGAACAAAATTCTTCAAGTGACTGAAGAAAAGTTTCTTTGTATTCATTTTAAATTTGGCATTTTCACTATTATTTATTATTATTTACTCACTTTCCTGTACTATAAACATAAGACCATCTTTTGTTGTACAGGAAGGCATTACGATAAAAATTTTCGTTGCACAATAAAATAAAGTTTAACATATATAATAAAATTAATACTAATATTTGAGCGGGTAATAGTTTTTTAAAAATTTACTGAAAATAGTTAAATAGAAATGTTTTAAAACTATTATCGTTGCTTAGTTATTTGTTGTTCTGGTGGAATAAAGTTCCAAAGACGAAATGCATTAATATAAAATTGCCATTCTGAGAGCTGGAGACCTGGCAATGGTGTGGATGCATAACAACTTTTCTTCCTCCGTGTTGAGTGGAAAATTTTTATTTTATCAAACAGATAACATGCACATATCGTGCCTTACTTTCGATTAAGCGTAAGCGACAAAAATTAAATTTTTCAGGAGAAGGTTTTTTTTTTAAATATTCAAATAAGTTTATGTACGTAAGCGACAATGCTTACGATAAAATTTTACAGCCCATATCTTAAAAGTTGTCAACAATTTTGGCATTTTGATAATTATAAACTATGTCTATGTCTAAAGTCTATTTTCGATAACATGTCGCTTGCGATAAAATCGATAAAAGGGTTCGATATGTAAGTGCAACCACACAAAATTTTTCTTTTGTTTGATAATACTGAACAATATATGTAACTTGTAAAAAAATTAATTTAGTTGAGAAAGTATAATATAGGAGCAATATTCACGGTTGGCTACTGTAGATCCTTTATGTATTGTAAAAAATATCACTTTTCTTGAGATAAGGTTTTCTTATTAATTGCTCCTCCCGAGATTTGCAGCCAAATAATAACTACTAATGAATTGAAATATTTACAGGAATTGAAAAATTTACTGAAAAGTAAAAGTAAAAGACTGTAAAAACTGAAAATTAAATACATGATAATTAAAGAAAAAAAAAAAGGAAAACTACCCAAGAGCTAAAAAAATGCGAAAGGCGGATAAATCTGTAATAAATTCTGTTTAAATTACATGGGTTTGATCATTGGTTTGTGGCAAAACTGAATTAATTAAGTGAATGAGTTCGACCCAAGTCTATAAATCTGCTCATTTGACAACGCTGGTTGTAAAGGGTGTTTTTTATTGAGGTATAGAACTTTAAGTTGGCATCACTTTTTTAACTGGCGGTCATTTTGTCAGCTGTCAAGTGATTAATATTTAGTTTGGTTTGGCATTTCATCATGAACAGGTTGACAAAAGAACAACGCTTGCAAATCGTGCAAATTTATTTCGAAAATAATGGTTCAGTTCGCGAAGTTTACCGCAAGCTCCGTCCATTTTATGGTCGACATAATCGTCCATCAGAGCAATTAATTCGGTTAACCATGGATCGTTTTCGCACTACGTTTACTCTATGTGATAATACGCATCCGCAGAGACGTCGAACAATGCGCACCGAAGAAACAATTGCCGCTGTAGAGCAAAGTGTTGAAGAGGACCCGAATGAATCGATTCGCCACCGTGCACAGCAATTGGAGCTTTGTCCATCAACTTTATGGAAGATTTTGAAGATTTTGAATGTGGATGAGTTGTGGTTCCAACAAGACGGCGCTACATGCCACACAGCGCACGTCACAATCGATTTATTGAAGGAAACATTCGATGAGCGCATAATTTCGCGGAATGGACCTGTCAATTGGCCACCAAGATCGTGTGATTTGACACCATTGGATTATTTTCTTTGGAGATATGTGAAGTCGCTCGTCTACGCCAACAAACCAGAAACGTTAGGGGACTTGGAAGCCAACATTCGTGGCGTTATTGCCAACATACGGCCCCATATGCTCGAAAAAGTGGTTGAAAATTGGACCTGTAGAATTGGCTTTATTCGAGCCAGCCGCGCCGGTCACATGCCCGAAATCATATTTAAACATTAATGGCATAAAATTATCCTTCCAATAAAGCCAAATTGATGGACATTAAAACGATTTTCTTGTGTTTTATTTCAATTCGAAGTTCTATACCTCTAAAAAACACCCTTTAGTTCAATTTATTTAGCAGAATTTGTACAAAAGAAGAACAAGATGCAGACAAATACTCCCAGAGAGTCTCTTATCCCGTTTATACGGGCAAATAAAAGTGGAAAGCGTTGCCATGTAAATTTTTTTATTGTAAGTTAGTAACTCACGAAAACTATTTGCAAATAACGCACTGAAGGTGTAAAACGTTGCCAATTATTTTTGTTTTGTAAGAAATATAAAACACATTTAACAATGTATGGCAATATAATTCGGAGATATTAAGGTATGCTATCTACGTATAAACGGTGAGTTCAGTGTTTACAAATAGTTTTATGTGCAAATAAGGATTTGCATAGTCCCGAAAATCCCGTGATTTCCGGGCTCGGGATTTCCCGTTTAGCATCTCTAGTTGTGATATTTTGTATACAAGTGTAATTAATCAATTCTATAGGTTGCCAGCTGATTTTTTCACCGAAGAAGTATTTGCAAAATATTTTATACAGAAAAGAACGCCATAGAACCGCAAGTAAAAGTAAAAACTAATGAGGCCTTTAGATGTTTAAAATCGTAATACATACATATATTTAAAAGGGGGCTAAATTTAATACGAACAGTGAAAACAATTGAAGTATTCATAAGGAATGCATGATAGATAGCATGTCTTTTTGACACAATGTTGTAATATTTTACAGTAGATTCAAAATGTTGCTGCTTTTCAATAAAAACAAAAAAAAAAATAATTCTTTCTGTCAAAAAAAACCGACTTCAATGCAAAGATCTGATAGAAGAAGTACTTGAAATATAAAATTAAATTTTAATGGGCGTGCCTCCACAGATTTTTTAAATGCAAGATTGTGTGTTTTCAGGGCTTAGTAGGGTGTGTGTTAAGTCTTGTAAAATCGCTAAATCAGTTGAAAAAGGCGAAGTTTAACGTATGACGGATTCATTGTGCCCCGGCCGTAAGAAACCAAATGTTTGATTTTGTTTTGTTTCGTTCTCTGAAGTGAGTGAAACAAAAACAATGAGAAGGATTGCTCAATTTGCTTATGTATTATTTTTGCACATGAACACAAATCAGAGAACACAGGCGATTGGCTGTTAAGTCCGATTTTACAATTGGAAAATTGAAAAGCAGACATTATCGAGATAGAGCTTTAATATACAGGAAAAAAAGCTGCATTTTATTAAAATAGTGGGGACTCAAAGAACATTTGTGCTGCGTAGAATATATAGTTTTTGAGTTACTCGACGAAAAGTTTCGATTTTACTGAAGTTACTGACTTTGAGAGCCTGGCGCCGCATCAAAAGTGCTCCGATTGGCCGCCTGAAACCTTCCAGACTTTTTCTTTATCTCAAAAATAAAATATTGGTGGGTAATACTTTAATATTTCCAACTTTAAACATAAAAGCCATTCTAGTTTGCATGTAAATGTCATTTTGTATGGCGCTTACGAGGTTTTGGAAATGGCTTTAATTTTTGTTTTTTCATACAAAGTTCTCAAGATGAGAACGCAATCGGGTGGAAAATGTTACTTTCTAGCGTAAAAACCAATAAGGGCAATTTTGAAAAAATGGCGCTTATGTGGTTTGAGCAGAAAGGAGACGTTATATTCTCTAATCTTTTAATGTCCTTTTACAAATTGTTGTCGGTTAAGCATCAATAATTTTTTTTTTTTTTAAGAGAAGTAACACTTAGGCAATGAATGCCTACTACTATTACTAGGTGTTTCCTTCTTTAGGAAGGGGATAGCGATAGAGAAGATAGGTGGTGAAGGAAGATATAGAGGAAAGCTTCATTCTTTTACAACTCTGGTTTTTGCACGTTTTTAATAATGCAGTGTTACAGCGCCTCTGGTGTTAAATGTGGCATATTAAATTTGTTTGAAGCTGTGTTTAGTAGCCATTTTATTGGTTATTTTAATTCGCCGATGATTCTGCTACACAACGTAGGAGGGCGCTCTGATGCTAATTTAGGATTTTCTACTACATTGAAGTTTAAAATATGATTCGTATGGTAAGCATCAATATATTTTTTTTAGAAAAAAAAAATATTTAAATGGAATTTAATCTAGGTCCCTTATAAAAGAATAGAATTGAGAACTTAAATTAAAAAAAAAATAAATGTATTAAAATCTTTTATATTTGTGAAATTAGTAAATAATGAAAACCACACGTTAAATGAGCTGTAAGAAGGCCTGCAACAAGTTTTATGTAATAAATGAACCGCTGAATATGAATATGATTCTATTTATTCTTTCAAAAACAATGTACATATTCTTCTTCAATTCTCACAAAAGTATTCATGAAGACACATTGTAACACACAATAAGGATGTCAAATTTACATGGTCATATACATATGTTTTTACATATATATGAAGGCATTATAAAAAACATTTACTTATGTACATATATAAACATATATGTATATATGTATGTATGTATATGTTGGTGTGTATTTAATATACATCACAAGTAGTTTGCAAATATTATGATAATATTTTGTTATTTAAGTTGGCACTTTCGTTGTAAAATTAACGTCAACAACTCGCAGATATTTCAGTGAGTTGTGTGCTGTTTCCTGGCAATGAGTACACAACAAACACAAGTTTAAAATAAGTGCTGCTAAAAAGATAACTTACTCTCTCTCTCTCTCACAACAAGTGCTGTTCCAGTTTTGAGGAGCTGGAAAAGGCAACATTGACATATCTTTTCTATTTGTTTGAGGTGGGACTAATTGACTTAATCAAATCAGCGTTGGCTGAAGAAGTTAGCACGTTGACTACAAAACCGAAGGTCCTGGGTTTAATCCCTGTATCCAACAGTTATTAAAATAACAACACCACGAATTTTTCTGATGTGGATTAGTGCCCCTTTGTATCAGTTGCTGTAGGAAACTGGTAGTCACTGGTCACTGAACTATACCGACTTCAGCAGATACTAATCCTAATGTAACTTCAGAGCGCCCTCTTTCGTTGTGTAGCAGAATCATCGGCGAAGTAAAATAACCAATAAAAATGGCTACTAAGCAAAGCTTCAAAAAATTAATACGCTTCATTTAACATTAGAGGCGCTGCAATACTGCATTATTAAAAAACGTGCAACGAAGCAGAGTTGTAAAAGAATGAAGCTTTCCTCTATCTATCTCTTCCTTCACCACCTGTCTTCTCTATCACTATCCCTTTCCTTAAACAAGGTAACACCTAGTAATAGTAGTAGGCATTAATTGCCTGAGTGTTACTTCTCTTTTTAAAAGAAAAAAAAATGCATTTACAAAAACATTTAATTGAAACTAAGGTGCCCTAAAAACGATCAAATATATCCGTCAGTCAGTGCATATGTGGTGTGAGAGTCGTATGCTTGTCGCTTAACAGGAGACGTAAAAATAAACACGTCAATCAACGTTTGTATTTTTACGTAGTAGCACAATATTAACTTTTGTTTATCTGCCAACTTATCCAGCATTAACTAGAATCAAAATGAATTATATGCTTAATTGTCCTTCAAAGTTGGAGCCGTCAAATTAATAGAAATGAAAACTTTTTGATTTTCATCAAGCATTGGCTACAGCGCCTAGGCACAGAAAAAACTTCATTTTGTATCCAATAGTTTTTTTATATTTAATACATAAAATATATTGCATTAATAAAAAAAAGTTTATATGCCAAAATGCAATACGAACGGAATAATAAACTCGTATAGTTACATACCATTTTTGCTGTAGGGTGCAATAACTTTCACGACAACACATTTTCCCTTGTTGCAAGCTAGTGAGTGAGTATGCATTGGAATTGTGGAAATCGCAAAATTTTTATTAAGAGTTATGAAAAATTTTATGTTATTTAATTTTCCGTGGGCCAGTTCGGCGATATCCTTCGTGCCTGTTTTACATTGCTTGTCCTTCTTACACTGTTGGTCTCTTTATCGTTTATTGTTTTGTTGATTAATGATTTTTTTTCTTTTTCATTTTATGTCTGGCCTTAGGATATTCTTTGTGTATAGTTAGTTTTTTTATTAGATTTTTATCTGTGCTGTGCTACTCGTATTTTCCTCCAAGTCATATTGCCCTAGGGAATGCCTTCTTAAACCGAATTTTTGTTTTTATTTATTTTCTATACATTGAATTTATTTATACGCTTCCTGTTCAAATGCTTTGTGTGTTTATGTTGCGTTTGTGTGTATGTTAATGTTAATTTTACTCATCCTTGAAGATGAAAATAAATAAATATTTTATTACTCAATGGTGCCGCATACACAAAGTGGTTATTATTTCTTCAATAACAGCTGCTAATACAAACGAGTATTGTTGTATTTATATCTCTACCTATATATCATTTTGTTTGACTACTTTTATTATTATTATTATTATTATTATTATTATTATTATTATTATTATTATTATTATTATTATTATTATTATTATTATTCTTCTAATGCCAATCACTAAATATTGCTAAAACATATTTCATTTGAAACGTAAAATGGAAACAGATTAAAATCTGACATCAGGTTGAAAGAGTGTGTCAAAAGAGCAGGTATGGTCCACAATTTAGTAAAACCATAGTAAATAAGCTGGCACTGCCAGCTTGAATGGAAGTTGTTATATCGCTGACTACAAAGCAAACCACGGATTTGGAGAGCTCGAATTCCATCTCTGGTGAGAGAGAGAGAGAGTAAGATCAACATAATATACATTTCTAATATGCATATGTTGGCAAAGTAAAATAGCAAATGAAATTCTAGCTAAATTGCTTAAAGTAGAATAGGGCAAAACAGTGGAACTTTGCTGCCATAATTCTGCTAATAAAATGAAGCTCTGTATGACTCTCCTTATGAAAGTTAGCACTACTGAGGTTGCAGAAATCTGCCTAATATCATCTGAATGCAAAAAACTCAGAATGAAAAACACACCTTCTGTTACATAAGACAATAAACTCGCAGAGAATGTGTGCAGTTGCCTCATCACCTTCTGAACATAAATGACACAAGGGCGAACGAAATTGGTTAGCTTTCCACAAAGGGGGTAGTTCAGTTCAAAGTGACTGGAAAAAACTCCGTAAAAAATCGCAAATCGTTTCGGTTGAAGTTCACTATGAAAATTATCATATCAGCATTATTGCTTAGCTCTGCCTTAAACTAGATGAAGCCAGCCACGTTTTATGTATGATCGATGTGACATTTCCTTTGCTCAGAGAAATGACAGTCGACCAGTTTATGTTACAAAATTTTTCTGGCAAATTTATAAACTTTCTCGTTACCTGGATGAAAGCTGCAGCCGGGTATCCAGTAAATGGTAACCTTCTTCCGTATCGATAGCTTCTGTAGTGAGTCAAAGCACTCTAAAACAAGCTTGGGAAGGAATTCCCATAACAGATGCGACTTAACAGCTGCCTGGCTATGGGAAAAATAGCTACATATATGTCTGCCATTAATCTCCCTAATTAAATGAATGTGAACACACTTGGTAACCGTAGGCCGTTTGCCCATGGGGACATACCCCAGTGTCAACTTCAACTTCCAACATAAACTTCTCGAATACACAGTCGAACCTTAGTCGAACAGGTTCCTGCTGTCGTAGCTCAGTTCACAGCTTATCCTATCACTAGGCTATTCTAGCAGACCTCTGCTGCACATTGTAGTCAGCACCGATAAGTTCCTCAGAACAGAAAATGTTATAAAGATTTTTATGGGTGTTCATCCAATCAAGGAATCAATGGCCAAGTAATGCATCTACTTGCTTAAGCAGTATTAATAAGGTCATACTCTCTGGGTTCCTGGGTGGTAGGAAATGAAAATTCAGACAAGATGGTCAGAAGGGGGGGGGGGGGCTAGTACACCCATGGAAACGGAATGGACAAAATCCGGGAAGATATATCGATGGAGATTGAGAGTGATAGGGAACATCTCTGGCTTAATCTCCCTAAATGATTGGAACGTATAAACAAAATCGTTTTATAGCTTTCATGTCCCTCAATAAAAACAATCTACGAATACTCACAGGCTTCCCCACAGGCCATTGTAGACTGAGAAAACATCTCCACAGACTCGGTATTGAAAGTAACAGCCTGTGCAGATTCTGTAATTACGAAGATGAAACTCCAGAGCATATTCTGAAGATATAGCCAATTGGGCAAGCACCTATGTGAAAATTGGGAACTGCCAACTCAAGACCCACTGGCAATCCTGACATTCATCAGAAGAGTAGTTCTAGATGAGGCGCTCTAGCACCTGGCAGGCGATACAATATATCAACTTTGGCCGCAGTGTCCTGTATTTCTCGTCTGACTTAATGCATAAAATTCATTCAATGCATCTACTTCCCACCAGAGGCGCTGTAAAAAAGGCTATAAGAAATTCTAGAAACGTACAATGGCAGGGTTAAAGTTCACAACGTAGTACTTCTTCATTTGTCCTCTTACCGCAACCGGACGCACTCGAAATTACATAAAGTACATTTCGTTACCTTAATATAGAAAGACCCTAACTCATTATTTTGTTCGAAATCGAGTTTTTTGTATATTTCGATAGAAGAACATCCAATTTCCATCCATTTCAAAAAAAATAATGAGTTAGGTCCTTTCTATATTAAAGTAACGAAATGTACTTTATCCCCTGTAATTGGTACTAACTAACACTTAGGCACTACTACTATTACTAGGTATTACCTTCTTTAGGAAGGGAATAGTGATAGAGAAGATCGGGGGTAAAGGAACAGATAGAGGAAAACTTCACTCTTTTACAACTCTGCTTTTTGTACGCTTTTTTTAATCAGGCGCTGCAACAGCCTCCATTGTTAATGAGCTGTATTAAATTATGGAAGCTTAGTAGCCATTTTATTTATTATTCTATTTCGCCGATGACTCTGCTACACAATACCGAATTAGCAGGGTCTTCCGATGTTATATTAGTCGGTATAGTTTAGTGATCAGTGTCTATCTCTTCATCAGTTGAACTTTCCTACAACTACTGATGTAAATAGACACTAATGCATATCAGAAAAATGCGTGGTATTGTTATTTAATGACTGTCAGAAGCCGGGGCTCGAACCCAGGACCTACGGTTTTGTAGTCAATGCGCGCTAATTACTTCAGTCATCGCCTCCCTTGGTATTCGTCGACTTCAAAATATCCTTCTACTCTATACTTCTGCTGAAGACAATAAATCTTATACAAGCAATGTCTCTACCACAAGCACGAAATTACAATTATTAATTTCTTAAGGGCAATTTTTTTTTATAAAAATGCTATTTGTTCATCCTGCTTCTATTGCTTCCTTTATAAAGTTATTTGATTCGGCAAATGGAGCAACCATATGCATATGTATATATATCTCTCACCCCATATAACATGTCAGTACATCGTTACCTTAAGAAAGGACCTCAACCCATTATTTTTTTGAAGTGGACTTTTTTTTTGTATATTTCGATAGAAGAACAACTAGTGTATCAGAAAATGCAAAAAACTCCATTTCAAAAAAAAAAAAAAAATGAGTTAGAACCCTTCTATATTAAGGCAACGATATGTAAGTTTGGGCTCACAAAAGTATAGCTCGCTGCAGTACTTGTTACTTGTTAGTAATATTACGGCTTATTAAACAACAAAGACAATTAATTATATAACCAGCAAAATTTACTGAAAAAGCTTTTAGGGAGCGAAATAAGGAATATTAAAGAACAAAAGAATATCAGTAGGAAGTAATAAAATTCAAGTCGTTTAAGTGATGCTTGACAAGAGATTAACATTGTTTTTAGTTTTGTTTAGGAATATCCAATTAAGTACGAGAATTTATGAGTATTTCTCTAACATTTAAAATATTTACGAGTGTTGAATTGAATTGAACCTTAAGAATCGTTTTAAGTATAAGAGAATAATAATAAGCAATAATTTTATGTTAGACATTGAATTGAATTTCTTTATTGGACACATGAATCTTTTTTTTTTTTTGTTTGTTTTTGTAATGATTAATTCAATGGTATAAAACATAAAATTGTAAAGTATATATAGCAGCAAGGGAGAGACCACTGTGCTCTCGATTGCAATGTTGGCGGTAGAAAAAAATATTAAATGCTAAAGAATTCGTTTAGTTTAGTTTGATGTTTATATTAGTAGAGCGTTTTAAATATCGAACTAAACTAAACTCAACTATAACAAAAATTGAAAATTTTAAAGACCCCCCAAATATAACGGGAAATGATGTCATAAACGGCTGAACCGTTTTTCTTAAAACATAACTAAGAACCCTCTCGATCAAGTCATCTTTCAAAACAGAAAAACTAAATCAAAATCGGTCCAGCCGTTTGGTCTGTACGTGGACACGAACAGACACACAGATACACAGACACACACTACAAACTTATAGCACCCCTTTTTTTAGTCGGGGATTAAAAATAGTGTAAATGAAGAAGCACAGAAGATAAAAAATAAACCCTATCAGAATATAGAGTTCCGCACACTAAAGTTGAAAAAGAGCCCTATTGTTTTCGCAATGATGCCCGTCTGTCTGTCAGTCACCGAGATGGGGGTCTAGCCTGTAATTCGAAACGAAAGAAAATATTTTCGAATTTGTATGTTATTAACATTACAATTCGAAAGCATTTGCTTTCGTTTCGATTTACAGAGTAGACCCCCTGAAATGTTCACAGAATATGTAAAACTTTGGCCGCTACAACAACAAATGAATGAGAGTTAAAAATTAGCGGGTGTTCTAAAACGAGCAACGAAACATGTTGAAATCTTAATGTAATATACAGACAATTATATTTAGACACTTACCATTTTCGAAGTTAATGTATTGTTATGCCGACTATACCAATTAACACTGAAATTTAAAAAATCAAAAAATTAAAGGGTATTCTATCAGTTAATGTTATGTTTACTATGTAATTTTGACGAGTTGCTGTATCTTGGAAACCGCGAGAGTAAACTTTTGAAATTTTCAAAAAAACTAAAACTATAAAATCCCAAAATTAAAAAAATGCCGAAACAAAAATCATCAAAAATAATAAGCGCTTAAATGAAAAATATCACCAAACGTTAAAGGGTCGTAAAAAAAGTACCAAAAATCGCCAAAAGCCAAAAAAAAACGCCAAAAAGATAATATAATCGTCAGAAAGAAACAAATCGCTAGGGCTAAAAATTAACCGAAAAAATTGCCGAAAACAAAAAAGAATAAACAAAAAGAAAAAAGCTCAAAACTAAAAGGAAGGCGTCTTAGAACATCTGGTTATAGCTATGCTGCTTAGCTATATAAAACAAACTTAATGTGTTAAATAACAACGCAATAAAATTATATTATATGATGATGTCAAATTCGCCGCAAATATTTCAAAAGTTTTGCATTTATTTAAAATTTTTTTTTCTAGCGGCGCACGATTAAATTAATGCATTGTTTGTGGCCGGCGGCGGATGTTAGCCGGCTTACAGCCGTTTGGCTTCGTTCTCTGGTTTGTGCTCATGTGCAAAAACCATACCAAAACAAATTGAGCAATCGTTCTCATTATTTTTGTTTCACTCACTCACTTAGAAGAACGAAACAAAACAAAATCAAACAATTTGTTTCGTTTATTTTCGTACTCTGTTTTTAAGTACAAAGAAATGAAAACAAAAATAAATTTTATTTATAACTGTAATAGTGTCGATTATTTTTCGCGCAATAAATAGCATAGCTATAAAAATCGGAAAAACCGAAAACAATCTGCAAAAAGATTTTTTTAAACTCTGCATTAGGTAAGACATTCGATTATATAGGCTAGAGTTCCTATAAATATTACATATCGTTCACTTACTCAAACAACGTCATAACTCAAAAAACTAATTTGCCTGAAAACGAGTTTGATGTTTTCAATTTACACACAACTTAATGGAAGAAGAAAATTTTATTTTTTTCTCAAAAGTTGAGTAAACAAGATATTTGTATGAAATTTTTACACAATATGAAGAATAATATGGGGAATAATTCTGTATCACTAACTCAAAAATTGGAGTTATGACGTTCTTTCAGTAAAAAAACCTTAGTCCACGTCAAAAAATCAGAATGGTTATCTTGTAATTCAATTCGAGTAGAAAAATGTATTTCTTCGCACAAATTTAATTGTGGTTTATATTATATATTATTATATTCGAAATATATTTTTGAAAGTTCGGTGATTTAACATTCGATTCCCGCCCTCCCCCCATACAATTCCATTATCTTATACGAATGCAAATGTCAAATACCTTGAAAAGTTTGTATGATCTTCCAATGCTTTTGTGTTGCCAGAAGAAAATGCTTGTGAACTTATTTTGAAAACTATTTTGTAAAATAATTAGGAATTTATTTATGCTTGTTTGTTGGTTCAGCACCGTCTATATGCGTATCGTTCCTGCTTAATACGGCTTTTAAACACACAGAAAATTTACTTTTCAAAGTCTTGAGTTTGTGGAAGTGAAAGGGAAAAGAGCAGTGACTTGTTCCTTGTATTTTTCTTTTGAAAGTCCTTATTAGCAAACGTTATTCTTTTTTTCTGGTAAACAGTTTTTATGTGAAGCTGAATTTCCGTAAGAACTCCATACCAGTCTCTAGTGAATTAACATAAAGAATTATACCAATTTATTATTCTACTTATTCACTAAAATATTGTATTGAACTTTTGTCTATTGTTGGCTAAGCACGTCTTTATGCATTTCGTTTCTGCTTAAAAAAAACTCATTATAAGACTTAAGCTAAAAAGTTCTCGAAAAATCTAAAAAAAAGCTCGCGAACATTTTTTCCCTTTTTTCACCAAATTGCAATCGTGAATAATTTTTCTCTAGAAATGTTTTCGCTTTTTTGTTTCCCCTTATCCGGGATAATATTTTTCAGTAGGACTTATTACATTTTCTCTTTGTTTCGCTCACTTTTTGGCAGACGAACTGAATTGTTATATCGCATATTTTCGATATTTTCCTTTAAATTGAATATTATGAGTTATAAATATTTATTTTTAAGACAAGATTAAGATCGTGAACTTTATTCACGATTATTAAAAATAATTCCTGGCAACACCTTTTTTTCATGGACTATGAATCTGTTTGGTTTACACAGAGTAAATTTTGCGGTGGTGCAAAATTTTTCCACTGCACCTAGAGCATTTAAAAACACAATTTTATAGTTGAAAAATTTCACTTGGAACCTAAAATTTGTGTATTTCTTATTATTAAACTTAAATTTGTTTGATTGTAAATAAATATTGTTTCCATTTTTAGGGAAAAGAAACCCTATTGTTTTCGCTACGCTGTCCGTCTGTACGTCTGTCCGTCTGCCCGTCTGTCCGTCCGTCTGTCACAGGGTATTTTCTCGAGAACCCCACGAGCTACGGGCCTGAAATTTGGACACTGTGTAGACCTTTGGCCGCTACAACAACAAATATATGAGAGATGGCAGTTAAAGGGTGTTCCAAAACGAGCAACGAAAAATTTTAAAATCCCATGTAATATATATACAATTGTATGTATGTATATACACTTGAATTTTGTAATTAACACTAAAATTTAAAAAAATTTAGTTAAAGGGTGTACCGTCAGTTAATGAAATTTCTACTATGTAATTTTGACAAGTTGCTGCATATTGGAAACCGTAAGAGCAAACTTCTTGAAATTTTCAAAAACATTAAAACAAAAAAATCTAAATATTATAAAATCGCCAAACCGAAAAAAATCGCTAAAACAAAAAAAAAACACAAAATTAAAAAAATTTCTAAAACGAAAATAAATCGCAAAAAAAAAGCGGAAAAATCGCTGAAATTTAAAAATCGCCAAAATGAAAAAATCGCCAAAATGAAAGAAAATCGTCAAAGTGAAAAAAATCGTTAAAGTGAAAAACATCGCCAAAATGAAAAAATCGCCAAAATTAAAAAAATCGCCAAAACAAGAAAAAGCGTAAAATAAACAGAAAAAAAATTATTTTAGCTGAAAAAACTTCAAAAACTTAAGAAAACGCTGTATTTAAAAAATGCTCGCAGCCCAACGTGCGGAACCCTTCGTGCGCGAGTCAAAGTCACACTTTACTGAATTTATTTACATTCACTACGAACTGACAGCATGAAAAATTTATTAAAATGAATTCACGATAGCAAATAATTCCACTTGTTATTCACAATAGAGTTGCTTAGAAAAGTTCTCAAAATGTTGTTGTAAATTACGTACACAGCCATAACAAATTAAAAAGCTTCAAGGCTCAGTTACCCGACTGTAATATAATGTAACTGCAACAGCTGATCGATATTTTTATATGAAAAGTAGGTTACTTCACATTACATCTCTATAACCATTTGCATTACTTTTCTCATAACAATATCGATCAGCTGTTTCCTACTGTTGCAGTTACTTTACATTACAGTCGGGTAACTGAGCCTTTAAGCCTTATAAGGTGTAATAAATATAACGTAAATTTATTGACTTTGCTATTCAGTTAAATATTTTAATGATATTCGCTGTCGGTTGTAGAAAAAAAAAATAAATCACAAGCTCAAATTCATTGAGTTATTCTTTATTATTCTTTGTGCTTTTCGCTTAATTTCACATTTTCTATACAGAGATACCACATAATATTGAATTAAATGCTGAGTAAGATAAAGCTGGACAGTATCGTAGAATAGAAATTACGGAATCACATTATCGTCTACACAAAGGAATAAATATGTCGATAAATATTACGATTTTCGGTTCGCAAAAAGTTACAGAATCCAGGTACAGGAATAAAAATTTCATGGGAACAAAAAACTCCACTTTTAATTCACAATAGAGGTGCTTAGGAAAAGTGCTCAAAATGTTATTGTGAATTAAAACAAACAGTTTTATTTCGCTTGGAGTCTGTTGTGGGAAAAATAACACATTTCAATTCATATAAAAATATTTGTTGTGAATTTATATGAACCTACTAAGTAACAAACATCATGTGGGTCTGGTTGGCTTACATGACTGCCTGTTCCAAGTAGACATTCAAATATAATCTAGATGTTTCCCTTTTTGAAAAAGCAGGTGGTTGTGATCATAATTTTAAATATCATACTAATTTTTCGCCATCCGTGGGCCCATTGTGAAACATTTGCGAATACATATTTTCTTGCAACATTTTCGTTTACCTGCACTTAATATTTACATGGGCAAGAATATTAAGGGATTGTATCGCAGCAGGATATTCTGCTGCCACATCCTGTTTTATGTACAAAAAACGTTGTAACATTTAATTTAATGATGCCATATAAATTTGTTTTGATTTTCAAAGATATTAAATTAATGATGAAAAATGTAAAATCAATGACAGGAAGGTAATAAATAACTCAATTGATGGGAATTTTTCATATATATTATTTTCTTTTAAAAAGTTTGTTAAAAAAAAAACAACACAAGCATTACGTGTTAGAAGCCAATAAACTTTTATTTCCAAATCTTTATTTTATTGTGGGAAATTATTGGCAACCACAATTAAGTACCGAGCAAAGTTTTTCATAATATTTGTATGAGAACCCGTGGTCTGTCGGCAGAATAAAATTTTTTTACTAACTTTTAACAAACGCAATAACTTTTAATATGATTTAGGGACAATGTGGGCATTAAATGTGTATAAAAGATCGTTATTTATTTAAGTATATTGTACGTATATGTATAATGATGCTATATTACAATATTTATGATTTATGCTCTTAGAACCTATAACTATTATAATAAAGCAAATAAACGATTTGTTTTCAAAATCTCTTGTGTGTTTGGTTATATATATGTATGTATATAAATATAGAAGGTACTTATTTATTATTATTATTATGAGTTCTAAAGCTTTTAAATTATTATATCAACATGATTTGTGGCAATTTTAACATTCAATATATAATACTAAGATTAATGTCTGTTGTGTTTTGCTGCTTTTAAAGCTCTGCATTACGCTTTCAAATGTCCCACAGTAGATGAACAAACTCACATCTGGGATATTCACAATGAGTATCTTGAAATTTTAATGTGGCAACATTGTGCCATCTTAAAATTGTCATTGTGAGTAGGCAACGATATAAAGCACAGTACACCTATCCCTCGATTTACACGATAGATACGTGCTGAGAAAGTTGTGTAAATCGAAATTTTAAATTTTTGTTTGAAAAATCGTGTAAATCGAAAATAGAGGCAGAATCGCGTAAAAAATTGATTTTATTAAGAAATTATATATGTATTTTAACTTAGTTTTTAAAATATCAGAAGCGTTTACTCAAAACACATAAAAATAAACGTTTATTCATTAAGCAAAATAACTGCTATTCATAAAAACAAAAACAAAATTAATGTAATTCATAAAATATTCAAAAATATTCAATAAAACACATAAAAAATCGTGTAAATCGAGGTATTTCATAAATCTCTCAACTTACACGAAAACCAAAATAATCGTGTAAAAGTGGAATCGTGTAAAAAAAGTATCGTGTAAATCGAGAGATAAGTGTATATTGAAGTATTCAAATAACAGAACCGGGGGCTAGTAGTCAAATGTTTTGCTTAGCCGCCGCCGTCGCATATTTTTTGATCAACTACAGCTGCGCTGACAGTTTTAATGATTAAATAGAACCAAATGGACACAAAAAAGCAGCCCCGAGAAAGCTGTCGAGAAATAGAATATATTTTATTTTGAGAGCATTGTTTTCTTATGCTCTCACATATAAATACTCACTCTCTCAAAAATATTGCCATACTTTTATTAAATTCCATAAATTTTTTAAACAAAACTACAAAGAAAAATAATACCGTAGATTTTATTAAAGGCTTTATTTATTTGACAGCCATTTTGCCTGAAGTTGCAGACTTATTCTGTTTCATCATTTAACTCGTTTAGCTTGACATTACCATATTGCCGCATGTTGAAAATCACATGCTCTCCAGACTTTTAAGTTTGACACTTGTTATTAAATTTGATTTAGACACAAAAAAAAAAAAAATTAACAACAAACTTGCCAACCCATATTAAGGAATTAAACTGTAAACGTTGCAATCAGCGTGACCATATTAGCTTATTTTGAGCTAAATTTAGCTTATTTGTTTCAGATTTAGCCTTTAAATTGTCATTTAGCTCTTAGCTTATTTTTCAGCTTTTTTTAAAAACTCATTTAGCTTTTTTAGCCTTTTTTTAGTCTAAATTGCGTGTTCTCTAAAAATATATTAAAAACATAAACAACTTATAAAAATTATAATTTTTTAGCATTGTAAAATAGTTTACAAAAAATACAAAATGTAAATTATACGACAATTTTATAACAGAAATGGAAAGAAGAAAAATAGTAGATAATGGCAGAATGGTTAGAATTCCAATGGAAAAAGTTAAATTCATATTAGTGGCCAAAACACGTTTTGATTTTTTTGGGTATACAATTATTTGACTTGAGTTGAACGTTCATTCAGCGGCATCAATTAACTTAAAACAAAAACCTGAAATAGCCTTGAGCCTGGATAACACTATGTACCGATTTTCGTCGGGCCACCTCAATAAAGTCATAAGTAATAAGCCAAAATGGCATTATTACTCAATTAATTCTGGAATAAGTCTATATGGCGCAATTATGTCCTTGTATTTCAAGTAGTCGATAAATTAGAGCAAAGTCTTTACTTATGACTTTATTTCACTGATCTGACGAAACTCGGTACATTGTGCAGATAGTGTGATCCATGCTTTACCTTAAATAGCATTAATTCACTTAAAAAGCTTTCGTATTTTAGTATAAATGTTTTTACATTTTTAAAAACTTTTTAAGATTATTTTGGGGAAGTTTTTGTTTTGTTCTTCATTAAATCTAAAATATAATAATTAATAAATAATTTCATTAAGCAAATATTCTATATGTATAATAAAAAAATATGTTTGTGTAATATTTAACGTTAGTTTAGCAATAAGAAACTATTGAAAAGTGATCAAAGAAGTGGAAAAAAGTTTAGCTTTATTTTCTAGCCTAAAATTTAACTTTTTAGCTTATTTTAGCTTTTTTTCAAACGTGATTTAGCTTAATATTATTTTAAAATCTGGTCACACTGGTTGCAATATTAAAACATACTTGTATTTTAAAACTCTATTCTGAACTCTCTAATTAAATTTACCATAATTCATGGCAGTTGTTTTGCGAAAGAAGGGAAAACTCTTTTGGTTGTATATATTTATCTATTGATTAATTTTTCTGCGTTCATTAGCGATTTATTTGGTTTATCATTTTCTGCTGAATATTTATTCCATTAAATTTCTCCCATGAATTTTCTCTGATATGCTATGAAAATATATGTACGTGCGTATATGTAGTACGTATTTATGTATATATTTTCATTAAATTTATGCATATTTTATTGGTCCTTAAGGCAATAATTGCAATAAGCACACAAAGCTCTCTAATAAGATTCTCTTGAAGATACAAAAAAAATATATTCTTCTCTGTTACATTCATTTCCATTCAAATACATACATACTCGTAACAATAAAAAAGAAATGGCAAAACGAAAATGCCCAGAGGAAGCACATTGGAACAATATACAGTTTGTACTCGTATTAGGAGTTTTAGCAAACATATGAATCAGCCTGTTAAGAGAAAATATCTTGTGTAATATTAGAATTGTGATAATGGTTACGATTATTTTAGCTGCAGATAATAATAACAACACAAGGCGGCAGAGAAAACCTGCCACTTTGCTATCTGTTTTAATCTATAAATTCGCAACACATTTTGCCTTTCAGAGTTTGTTTTTTTTTTCATTTTATCTAATGCAATAAGACTTTCTGGAGATTTTTGAAGGCATTAAACAATTTTAGATTAATTTATTAACTTACAGCTTTGTTTATAAAAATTATTAAGGCTTAAAAAGAATTTTGTTTTTTTTAACCCTTTATAAAGCCGTAATAATTTTTTTAAATAAAGCTGTTAATTTTCTCCAATATACAATTTTGTATTGTTACCTTTTAGTCTTTTAACAATTTTTGTTTTTGTATATTAAAAATTCGCAATTAAATAGAAATTTACCAGTGCTTCGTTTCTGTAAGTGCTAATTTACACTATGCAAGTCTTATTGCTAAGCTGATTTGTTGTTTAGGAGAGAGAGACGAGGGAAAAAAAGAAATGTTTCTGTTCCCCTCGTCTCTCTCTCTCTCTCTCTCTCTCTCTCCCACAAACTAATCAGCTTAGTAATAAGACTTGCATAGTGTAAATTAGGACTAAGGAATGTGAGAAATTTCCCGAGTCGAAAAAATTGTTATCATCCTGTAAAACACAGGGTGAGTAAGAACAAAACTGATATTTTTTGTAAGTTTGTATAACACTGTGCGAAATAGGACAACCAATGTAATTATTTAATTTTTCTCGATGTGAGAACTTCTCACAAGTTACAGAAACGGTGCACAGATTGCTTTATATTCTCAACACTCATAGTGAAAGCTTTTCCATACACAATGTTCAATTATTCACTGCTGAATATACCACGATGTTAATTTCACTGTTTTTTTTTTTTTTTTTTTTTTTGACAAAAATTCATAATGATTCAATTCAATTCATTGATGACAGCTGCTGAATTTCGTTTTTGAAGCAAATGTCCAAAATGTCACACTCGTAGTTAACAGAATTGGTTAGTGAGTCTTATGACGGACTTAGAGACTTATGACGGACAATATGGACTCTTAAATTTCGTGCCATAATAGCCTAAAAAGCTTAAGCGACACAATTTTCTAACTTAATTTTTTTTTGACAAAAATCGATTATTTGCGATCGTAAGCAATAGCTTTTGATAAAAAAAAGAGGTTTTAAAAATATTTCTGTTCGATATGACGTCATTAAGTTTCAACTTTTTTTAAAGTATTTTGACACTTCAGCGACATTTTCATGCATAAATCCATTTAATTGTATTACTTCGCTGTTCAATCTGGTCCAAATTGCGACATGATACTGCTTCTGTGGAGATGATTCATCTATGAAAACGTTCAGCGGGATACTGACTCTGACTTGGTGCGCTGATAAGTTGCTGCATTGCCCTTTTTATACGCAATAAAAAACTTTTATAATAATGTTTCCAATATCACAGCAAATTCAACAGTTTCTCAAATACTAACTTTCGATCACGTCATCAGTTAGGGCTAATAAATCAGTGCAAGTTAATCTCTATTTTTGGTTTAAAGTGTGTTTAAACTAGCAAACCTATAAATCTATATAGTATTTAAACCATCTGTAAACGCATAAAGTTGGCCGTTTAAACTACCAATACAGGCCATATGGTTTTGTTACATATAGACCATATGTTTTGCATTAAAAGAGCACTCACCTTTTTTCCAAGCCTCTGCTTTTTCTTCAGATCTTGTCCGACCTGTTTTCTTACACTCTATTATTCTTTTATACTATTCTATTTCGCCAAGCATATATATAATTCCTTTATCAGTAAAATTTGGCGACCTTTAATTAAAATTTTTTAGCTTTTTTTCCTTTTTGATTGTGCAAAGAATTGAGAGCCTGCTGCAAAACAGCTGTTTTTGACATTTATTCTAGTGCTGCCACAATGAGGGTGGCGTTGGCTGAAGTAGTTAGCACGTTGACTACAAAATCGAAGGTCCTGGGTTCAATCCCTGTATCCAACAGTCATTGAATAACAACACCACGCATTTTTCTGATGTGCATTAGTGTCCCTTTGTATCAGTTGTTGTAGGAAAGTTCAAGTGATGAAGGCATAGTCACTGGTCACTTAACTATACCGACTTCAGAAGATACTAGTCCTAATGTAACATCGGAGCGCCCTCCTTCGTTGTGTAGCAAAATCATCGGCGAAGTAAAATAATCAATGAAATGGCTACAAAACACAGCTTCAAAAACTTAATACGCCTCATTTGACACCAGATGGCGCTGCAACACTGCATTATCAAAAAACGTGCAAAAAGCAGAGTTGTAAAATAATGAAGCTTTCCTCTATCTCTCCCTTCACCACCTGTCTTCTCTATCACTATCCCTTTCCTAAAGAAGGTAACACCTAGTAATAGTAGTAGGCATTAATTGCCTGAGTGTTACTTCTATTTTAATAAAAAAAAAAAAAAAAAAAAAAATATTATTTTTTAAAATACACATAAGGTATGGTTCACTGATTTACTCCTGTTGAGTTTAAACTACATATATATTTCAATTTAGTTTAACTAAACCAGCGTTTAAGCTTTGACTGATTTATTAGCAATCATTGGCGTAGCTAAATAGTTTTTCTGGGGGGGGGGAGGGTGCATTATGACTGGCGATTTTCATGAATAATATTAAAATAAATAATTACATGTAATTTATAATAATTCTAGGGGGCAAAAGCAATTCTTGGGGGGCAATGCACCCCATCTTCACATCTCATTCAGTTGCTCACACGAGTAATTAAGCATATTAATTTATGTTCCTTGCAGAACAATTTTTTTTGTGTATACTATTACTATACCCCAAAAGTTTTATCAAAACCGCCCGAGAAAAGAGTTATTTTCATACAAAATTAATACTTAAGGCAAGCGTAAATAAGTGTTATGTCAACAGAACATTTCGGGTATTCAAATGATACTCATAAATTTACACGTTTTAAAGTAATAACTCATAATTTACAATTATATATATTGTAATTATTTGTATTTTGCTTCTAGCAACTTTGTACATTGCTTACTCTCTCTCTCTCTCTCTCTCTCTCAATTCCTTTGGTAAACTCTCACGCCTTTCTACATGTACTTATGACAAACAATAAACATAGCTGAGAAAGTCTTATTACTTTATGACCTTTTTGTTTGAACCACAACAACAACTTTTTTTAAACTATGTTAAAATAGTAAGACATTATAACACTTAGGACACTTAAGACACTGGTGTGAATGCCACAATAATTTCCAGGCAAGCATTTGTTTGAAATTTATTTTGAGATTTCATAAATATTTAGTTGGTTCGATTAAGTAAATGTTTAAATTACAACTTCTTTTGTTACATTAAAAACAGGATCAAACTCTAGTTTTTTGTACCACAAAATTCTTTTGCACATCCCCACTGAATAAATAATTTTTTTTTTTTAATTTTTAATTCACTAAAAGAATATTTTTAGCTTATTCTTAATTTTTGCCTGATTCAAAAATGATTTTGTTTGAATATGGTTTTTACTTTAGAGAATACATGAAATAATTTTTATACGAGTAATTATATTTTTCTGTAATAAAATTTAAATTTAATAAGATATTCTGCCTGAATAAATTTTAATTTGGTTTTTTTTTTGATTTTGATGTTATTTGGTTTTTTCCAAAAATTCAGGCTTTCAAGGTCATTTTTTTTATTGGTTCCTTGTTATCATAAAAAAAATATATATTTTTTTCTGATGACATTAAAAAAACCAACTATTTGAAATATCTAAGTCGAAACCATAAAATTATATAAATCGATACTTTTATAATTTTTACATAATAATGGCCTATTTCACAATAACGAAAGAAACTTTTCGACTTACAATTTATATTGAAAACAAAAACACAATTTTCATATTTTATTGTTGTTTTTAATATAAATTTTCAGTCGAAAGTTTTCTTTCGTTATTGTGAAACAGGCCATAAGTGTACAGATCATTATTTGATTTATTTAATAGGATTCATGGATAAATATTCTTTCTTTTCTTTGATTTGTGTATGTATGTATGTACCTACATATCGCACACTAAATCACAAACAGTCACAACTCAAAATTATCAAAGTGGTTTGTATGTCTCTTTTTATAAACCAGTTAATTGAACAAAGCTCTCATATAAAATATCTTTTTGCTTATTTTTATATTACTTACTTGCGCCATTTGTACAGTATGTTTGCAACTACTCAGCATCTGAAATTCTTTGAATTGTCAATGTTTATGATTTAGTGTGCCATAGTATTCCATTTTATTTACTCCCAACAAGAAGAAAATGGTTATAGTTAATACAGGATAATATTTCATTGCTGTTGCAAATTTGTTGCCTTCTTTTATATTTTATGTGGTTCATACTCCCCCTTTTTATTTAATAGGAAGTTGTAAACATTTTTTCCGATAAATTTACTTTAATAAATTATAATGAATACAGTATTATGTGTATCTGGTTAAGATAAGGAAATCAATAAAATTTTTTCATAAAAAAAATTAATTAGAGGGTGGTGCGAATTATTGGAATTCGTTATATTAAATATAAAATAAAAGAGACCAAATAATGTAGTTTTGGTGTTCTCATAAAGTGTTTCAATATATACAGGAGATAAGCATCGCTATATATACATATATGTATGTATATATTTAGTTGGCCTGCAATAATAAAGTGAAAAAAACCAAAGGAAATATGAAAAAATCCATGTGATAAGAGGAATAAAAAAAAACGAACACATTTCTAAAGAACAATTATTTAATCACGATTGCAATTTGGGAAAAAGGGGAAATTGTTTCGAGGGAAAAAATGTTCACGATGACCATAAAGTTGGAAAAGTTTTAATTTTTTAATATTGAAATAAAATTTTTTATTTAGGAGAATCAGGCGTACAGTTTCTTTGAAGATCACTAACTCATTTTTGAACATCTTCACTGTGCAAATATATTTTTGTTCAAGCCCACAGGCGTATGATTAATTTAAAATCACATCTTGTTAATCATACGCTACAGGTCACAAGAGCTGATATTTTTTAAATCGCAAAATTCGAAATGTCAGAGTGCTGCTAGAAGCGATAATTTTTTGATTCCGAGTCAGCTCAATCAGGTACCACCAAAAGCCCAGATGTTAAAGGATTATATGGCGGAGCAAAGTCAAATTTTTTTACAAGCTGCATAAAGTGTTGTTGTTAAAAACACTCACATAAAAACGCCAAAAGCCAAAAGCCTAAATGTAAAAAGACGTCACGAGAATATGCAGCTTGTTGATTGAATTTTTTTTAAATAAATAGTAGTGGGTACATAGCTTAAAATATATTATTATATTTTTAACCCAAAATTCAAATGTTATTGTACATAGAACGGGTGACAACTGATTGAGCTGCTTTGCTTGATGCCATACAAGTGCCATAAGATTTAAGAGAGGCTGCTGAAAAGAGCCAAGTGAATTATTTTTAATCGACTTTAAAAACGAAGGAAGCTTTCAATTCGTCTGTATTTTTTCATAACTCCGTAATTTTTAGAGCGATTTAAAAAACAATAATCTGGCTTTTCGTGGTTTGGCGTATTTCAAATTCGACTACTACAGTTTGTTACTAGATTAAAGAAAAACTGTTGAAGTCTTCTGTAATCTATTACAAAATTTTCATAGTCGAAGTCGAAATACGCCAATCACGATGAGGGCGGATTTTTTTTTTCTAAAATGATCTCCCTTCTATATGGCCCCATTGCTAGAAAAAGTGGACTACAATACACCCATTAAACTTTTTCTTTTGACTTTATGTACTTCTGCACACAAATTGTACTACCGTAATGACAAAATCTAAAATTTTATAAAAAGTGGGCGGAGCTGCGCCCATTATAATATAATAAAATATTTTACGTGCTTGTACACTGAAACAATTTTCGGCATAAATTCTATGAATTTCGACATTAATCTAATGAAAAATTCATTAAAATTCAACCAACGTCACGCTTCGTTGGATTAATGAAACCAGTTTCGTCAAAATTATTTTATTGAAAACTTCATCAAATTTATTTAACAGTGTAATTAATGCAGTGTTACAACTTCATCGAAACAATAAAATAATTTCATGAAAAGAATGAAATAAATTAATAATTAGAAAATACTGTTATCATAAATACAATAAAATATTCTTACGAAACCAGAATACCAAGGAAGCAATTCTAATGAAATTCTTTCATAATATTCATGAAATTTTCATTGGATTTGTGAAATTATCATTAGGTTTGTGAAAAAATTTTAATGAAATTGTTTCATTGGACTTATGAAGCAAAATTCTTTCGGTGTACTTAAACGATTTTAGTGGCATTCACCACTAGCCTTTAAAAATTATTTAACACAAATTTGCATGCCTATTGAAACTTAATATTATATTTCACGTGATCCTACTGTATCGATTCTTAGGAAACTTAACAACTCTTCTTAAGCTGAAAGTATGATGATCTTGCATATAAAAAAAATGGGCGGGCCACACCTAATTAACACTCAGTAATAATTGATGTGTATTTCTAATTAATAAATTCCGTAAAAACTTGGCAAACAGTTTCTGCTCTTGGAGTGGCATAATTTTTTTGCTTAAAAAGCGGGCGAAACCATGCCCATAAAAAGCTTAATATTATATTTCACGTGCTTCTACTCAACCGATTCGTAACGAATCTTAAGACACATCTAGAGTTCTGAAAGTGGCGTCATCTTGTAGTGGCTGATTGGGTGAATAATTGGGTGTAACTCATAATATTTGTTAAAGTGGGCATGACCACGCCCCTGAACATATAAAATTGATATAAAATAGTTAAAAATAAAGGCGCGTATTCATAGTCAAAGAATAGCGTACTTTAAAAATTAAAAACCAGTATTACTATAAAAAAAAATACTGGTTTTAAACTCTTAAAGTATTCTTTGTTTTCACTATGAATATGGGCCAAAACTTTTTGCAATAAAATTTAATTGCAAATTTTAAAATAACTTAGCTACATGCAGTTAAATAAAACATTTTTTAGGTACATTATCTATATTGCTATTCGAAGTCGGTGACAAAAAAAAGGTTGTATTTTCTCAAAAGTCGTACGATTGTGCAGAATAGAGGGAGTCATGGCCTTATGTAAACACACAAGTATGTTAATCCACAATTTTTTTACCTGATTGGTACCGACTTCGAAGCACTTTGAGCACTATTTTTTCTTAAACGCTTCATGTTTCAATATAAAGATGAAGAAGTTTTGTTTTAGAAGCCTATTTAAAAGTTTATTTTTAATTAATTTTTTTAATTTTCACTTCTCTTGCCTGAGTAGTTTTATTTTGTGGGCTCGCTAATAATTGTTCAAAAAATAAAATAATGATTAAATTCCTTATGTATGTCTGTATAAATATGTGTTATTTGCACCTGCAATGAATGGCTTCAGATGTCCACATATAGTTTATTTTGATTTAATGGCGTAGTATTGCTCAAGAAAAGCAAAATTGTTTCGCTGCAAAACAGGATTATTCACAAGAGATTGATTAAATTCATAGCACTTATATAAACACACACACACACACACACAAACGCACACACACAAGTTTAACTACCAAAAAACATTTAGAGCCTCGATTAAACACAACAGATACAATTACTGAAATCGAATATTGTATTTTGTTTTTATTGCTGAATCCCCAAATCTTGTCAGGCATTCATTCATGCGAACATATTGTTACGTGTTTTCATAACTCCAAGGAAGAATAAAAATAATAATAAAGAAAAAATCAGAGAAACACTTGGAAAAAGTTTGGTAAAATTCCACAGAGATTTCAACCTTTCAATATTTGCCGGCGCATGAAAAGCAGCCAGCACGTATATCAAATATATTTTATTGTTGCTCATCTCAAGTGAACAAAAAATTTTAGTTATAACAGCGACCTGTTTGACAGTTGCCCTAAATGTCTTTAACTTAACTTTTTTTTCGCTTTTGTTACAATTGCCTTAAATAATGATATTTTGACAATAAATTAGTGATGCGAGATTTTTAATTTCATTCAATTAGTTCATTGTCATTTCATGGGAATCTTAAATATTTTGCTTAATAACTTTTTTTTATAATGTCATCGAAGTTTCGCTTATGCAATTCACAACTTATTCCAATCAGAGAAAATACATGATTGATAGTATTGTTGCATCTCTAGAACATTGTCGCATTTGCCCGAGAAATATTTATTGTTGCGGACAGCAAGATGAGGCTTTAAAATATCCATCCTTTATCGTGAATAAAATATGAAATTTTTACTCCCATGAAATTTTCATTCCCCATGAAGGGAAATTTGCTATGGGGAAGTTCGTGGGATTGTTTGTTCCCGCAGAAGATTTCTAAAGCTTAAAAATTAATTGTAAATCAGACAAATTTAAGTTTTTTTTAATCAGGAATAATTTTTTAATCGTGCTCAAGTTCAGTATTTTCTATTCTTATTGAATGACCTGAATAAAGAATGAAAAAAAAAACGGCGAAACAGAAAATGAATACTGATACTTGTAAATGTATTTACCAAAGGTAAATCTATACTTGTGTACATAATAATCATTTCTCATATTCCATTTCATTAAAGAAATCTACTTTAAATAGCTTATGTTAATGCTAAAGTAGATGTTGATGAAAGGCCTGGGTGCACAGAAAAATACGCCGTTCCCCTCTTCTCTTCTTTAGAAAATCAAATTAATTAATAAAAATGTTTTCATTCAATAAGAATTGAAAATACTGAACTTAAACCAGATTAAGAAATTATTCCTGCTTAAAATTCACTCTAGTTCAATTAAATTTAATATGTACGAGTATCACAAAAAGTTTTAATCTAAAAGTTTTGGTGCCAAGCTTGTATTTTTAGAGGCGTGGATACGCCCGATTTTTCCCATATTAATGTCCGCCCACTTTTCTAAATTAAACCTCGCTTCACACTCAGAGCTCAGGGTGGTTGCCAAATTTCTTAGAAATCGGTCATATACAAGCACGTGAAATATAATATCAATATTTAATGGGCATGAACCCGCCCATTTCTTGAAGCAGAATATTATGTAATTAAAACAGCCGAAAATCTCTGCCAAGTGTCCTGGGATTTCAATAAGTCGAAGTTCATATAGTTTACTACTAACCTTTCATGGGCGTGACCCTGCCCCACCCACTTTTTTAAACGCAATATTAAGCGTTTTTCAAAGCTTAAAATGTGTGACAAGTATGGTAAAAATCGGTAAAGTTGAAGCATATGTGAAAGATAGTATTAACTTTTAATGGGCGTGGCTGCGCCCAGGTTTTTAATGCAAGATTTTGTCCTTTTAAAAGCTTATGATATGTGCGAAGCTAAGTAAAAATCTATTAAGCACAAAAGCAAGTGAAATAAAATATTAAATTTAAATGGGTGTGCCCGCCCGCCCAATTTTTCGATATAGATCAGGGTGTGTGCCAAGTTCAGTTAAACTCGGTTTGGTACAAGCACATAAAATAAAATATTAAATTTTAAATGGGTGTGGTCCGCCCACTTTTTCGAATGCCAGATTGTGTCTTTATTACAGATCAGGGTGTGTGCCAAGTTCAGTAATCGGTTTAGTACAAGCACGTGAATTAATAATATTAATTTTCTGAAGGCATGGCCCCGCCCCATTTTTTTGCATGCAAGATTATGTATTTTTATAAGCTAATGGTGTGTGCCAAGTTGCGTGAAAATCGGTTAAGTATAAGCACGTAAAATATAATTTTAGCTTGTAATGGGCGTCTCAGCCGCCCACTTTTTTAATGCATGATTGTGTATTTTTTTTTGGGGCTAAGCGTGTGTGCCAAGTTTCATAAAAAATTGGTCAAATAGAAGCACGTGAATTATAATATTAACTTTTAATGGGCATGACTACGCCCACTTTTCCAACTTGCATTACGAGAACCCAAGTTGAATTCTAAGTTTCGCAGAAATAGAATTAGTAAAATATCACAAAGTTAAAGAAAAAAATTAGTGGGCATGTTCCCGCCCACCTTTTCTTGACATTGCGACCAAATGGAAATTATAAATTTTTAGACAAAAAACTAAATTTTAAAATAGGTCTAAATGGTACCGAGTTATGAAGTAACAAATACAAAAAATACAGACCTCTTTTTAGCCGACTGCGCGACGCAAAGAAGGATATTGTGTTTATCAAAATCATTAAAAACCATATCAAATCAGATTAAAATCAATAAAAACCATATTGAATTAATAAGAAACATTTACGGTAGTCTAGTCATGCTGAAATTTCTTATTTCAATATGGAAAAATATTAATTAACAGAATTAATTTATTATTTTTTTTAAGTATCTCAATATACATTTTCTATTAAATTGAAAATGATGGAATTAATGTGACGCGTTCTTATTTTTAAGTTGCAGCTTTTCCCTCAGTGTATGTATGTATGTATGTGTGTTCCTTTGCGGCACCATATATAAACCGAACGCGTGGACCTATTTTAATGATTCTTACATCAATCCATCCCTATAGTGTCACAGTAGTCAATATGGCGGCCAACAGACGCCATTTTGTATATACGAAAAAATAAAAAGTCGGCGAACTACATATATCAAAATGGGTATCATTCGACAGGTATTTTAAAATCATCTTTAGGTTTCTCTTATAATTTTTCATTTCGAATGACCATTTAGGATATTTAGCGGTTCAAAGTTGGTCGCAGTCGGGTTTTTTAATTTTTTTTAATTACTACTTGTGAATGTGATTATTAACGTTAACAGAAAAACATTTTAAAGCAAAAGCTCTGTTGCTTATTTGCTGGCCAAATTGCAGTGCATTGAATGTATGATACTAAACATGGATAGAAGGTTTTTATATCGTATAACATTTAGTTTTAATTTTTTTTTTTAAAGTAGACTTATAACACTTTAAAAACTAACAGCAGATTACCAAATTCATAATTATTGGCCCAAATCCCGAATGACTCGTTAAAATCAGACCGCAGAGAGAAATACTTTTTCGACCTGGTGTAGCTTTAAGTTTTAACCCAGACATAGTTGTTCCGTTCTGCTAGTGCTTCCCAGAATATTTACAATTGACTTTGATGTTATTTGTAAATTAGAGAGCGATAGAGAACTTTAGCCTCATCCAATTATAAGTATAAAGGGGTCTAGACACGGTCAAAATGCTTGATGAGATTGGTTATAGTATGAGTGAAAATTTGTTAGTATGTGTGACACCAACGACGCTTGATGGAAAATCAAAAAATTTAGATTTTTGGCATGCTTGCTGTCACTTTTGGTATACGTGTATGTGTTAACCCGTCAAGCACGAACAAATTTTCATTATAATCTTATTTCCATTGTGAACGGTTGCTAACAAATCGGAATTAAAAGAAGAAAAACATAAATTTGACTTGTGAAGAAAAAAAGAAGTGTTGAGAACTATTTTATTTCGCATTTCTTTTTTTTTTGTAAATAGTCCTGCCATTATTGCTATTAAATTTCTTTATCTAGACATTTTTATATATTTTCCTTAAACAACGAACAGTACAAAATCAAAATATAAATGAGTGCTTGGTGGGTCATCAAGTTTGTTAATATCAAGCCAGCAAGCACACGTACACGAACTTGACAGCAAGCATTTTGATCGTGTCCAAAGCCCTTAATAAATAATTTTTATTGATTTGTTATTACGAATACGTACAATAAAAGTAAGTACTATGTATAAATGTTTTAACGTAAGCCTAAACGTTCTAAAAGGATACCAAAAAATAATCTAATGTCAAGTATACGACTGTAGTCGTTTTATCTAAAAAAAAAATATATATATTTATTCTTACTACTTCTACCTTAAAAATATATTCTTTATACCTCTACCTTTTTTAAAATGAATTAAAATCAGCACACAAGTTAGGCAATAATATTGTAAATAATAATGGTCTGGTGGCAAAATGTGGGCCTGCTTTATAATCTCTCTTATTGACATAGAAACATGAATATACATATTTCATATACAAGTAAATCGTTACAAGCCGTTTACATACATACATACACACATACAAACATGAATTTACAATATTTTTGCCTTTCAGCAACTCAACAAACAAAATGATTTAAATGAAAATATCCATAATTTCGCACCCGAGGGGCTGCAACTGGAACAATAAAGTGTAATACGAGTATGATAAAAGTGTAGAAATAATGTTGGTAACAAGTTCTTCGTACCTTTAAGATATATAAAATTGTTTACCCTTCAGCAAATGGAATGGCAAAGTAAACACACACATACACACACACACACACTCAGTTGTTATTCATTCCCCTTGTGGTTTAATTTATGATTGTTGATACTGAAGACTTAAAATGAGGTTTTGTATTCCAATAGTTGAAACTTTATAGCACGAGTACAATTTGGACACAATTTGAAAAAGATTTTTAATTAATCAATCTCATACATACAAATTTATTTATTTTTTGTTTTAGTTTTACTTTTATCTTTGGTTATAAAAAATTAATTATAATATTTTTTTTTTTAATTTAACTTAATCACCATTTTTTTGTATATTAATATTTCATTTTATATTTAAAAAAAAAACATTTGAATTTTATTGAAACAACTTGCGTGTGCAAAAAATGCTTACAACGTTACTCATCGAATACCCGGGAAAAACTGATTTTCACTTGATGCACATGAAAAGTTAGAGGTATGAAATTGCCTTTGTTTGCGTGTATAAATGTGTTTGTGTGTGTGTGTGTGTTTCTCTATTGTAACAACAATTTAGGCAACATAAACATGTTGAATGTCGAAACTTTGTTTTTTTTTGTGTAGATAAGGGAAAACTCCGGGAAAAGCTTTTTGTAGCATAGTAAAGTCCAGAAAGTTTTCGAATACCTTTTTACTCTTAAGTGTTATGTTGGCCAAAAGCTTTTTCGTTTTTCCATGGCTGAATTTTCTCTGAGCAAATAGGATATTTTTCCATGTATAGTATTAGTAGCAGATTTTTATTGGTAAAGGGCAAATGAGAGTTCATTTAAATAGAATTTAACAAACTTTGTTCTATCGTTTTATTAGAGCTTAATACAAAAAAAAAAAAATTATATCAGTTTTTCATAACACACCGCTCAATGCAGTTACTGATTGTAAAAATGTTCGAAAATCGAAATTGATGTCCTGTATTTATGTATATGTTCATTTCCACAGGAATGTCAACTTTTTGTAGCGTGCGACACCAAGCAAAACCAAACCAAAAACTTTTTTTTAGTTCTTTATATATTTGCGTAAGACGTCATCAGCTCTATGTTAGGTAAAATTTTAAGTAAAATCGAATCACGTTGTTCGGAAATACAAGGTAAATTGCTTGCTGTGGCACGCTACAAAAAAGTGGAATTTCTCGGAGAAATGCCCATATGCGTTTGTGTGTGTATTCGAAAGATGTTGAGCTCACTTAAATACGATAGTGCAATCATTCGGATGGACAGATTTCGAAATTTTTCGAAAATGAAATTTTCACAAAACTGGGGGCAAATTACGGCATTCGATCGATACGATTCGAAATATTAAAATATTTCCATATAAACTCTATTGAAATATTTCCTAATTTCGTTCGATAACGAGTGCCGCAATTTGCCTTCAGTTTATTTTAAATCAGATACGTCCAAACACACTTGCTCCGATATTTGCATTTCTTTTCAAAAGTATAAGCATTCTTATTACCAAGATCTGGGGTCCAATCGTCGCTTTCGATAACGAGCTGATTCGATCACTTTCTTTCAGTTTGAGATTATGGCATGCGATATTGAACCATATTATTACATTGTTCGATAGCGAATGCCATAATCTCAAACTAAAAAACAGTGATCGAATCATTGGCTCTTGTGCTTTCGTTGGTGTGAAAGCACAAAAGCTCTTTTGTAAAAGTTTGCATATTGGGCTGTTTTAAATTATTCTTAAACTTTTAAGCCCATCGGGCTCAAAATCTAAACGACTCCTAACAATTTGACTAAGATCGTTTTGAGTTTGGTTTGGGGATGGATTTTTTGATCGTAATACGATCACGCACGACTCAAGACTCAGTGTTCATAGCAAAAAAAAATCGGATTTCATGTGTGGTCGGGCCGTTTCGTATTGAGCAAAATGTGAATGCATTAATTTCCATTGTTTTGTAGCGTCAAACACGCAACACCAACAAATTTCTTTGGACAGTGTATGGGTCGTTTAAGCTTAAAGTTATGAAATTAAACAAAAATACTCGTATGTATGTATTTATTTGATAATAAAAAAAGATGTGTTTTTTGCTATTCCGTTTGATTTCGTGCGTGTTGTGCAGTAACCCGTTGTGAATAATTTTCTCGTTCGTACGAAACGTGTTCGGGTCGTGTCGTGGTTGAGAGGGAAAATTCTGGTGTTTGCTGCAAGGCCAACGGATATTATATATATACATATATATATATATATTATACTCTGTTTCCACAAGTCACACAGGTGACTCGTCCAGAAATTTTTTTTATGAAAATCATTCAAAAAATTAGTGCTCATCAGAGAAGCGCAATGAGTAGTGAAAACGTGAGTACAGTTCAATCATGATTTATAAATTCTTGTACTTATACGCACTCATACTTATTGCAATATTGTCTATGAATCATATTCACTCAAATGTTTGAAGTACGCATCCAACTCATACTTAGCAATATTTATGGCGTTATTGATTTCGACTCTCCCTAACTCAATGCCTATGGACGATGCAAAAAAAGTGTGATTCACAATGCGAACTTCGCATACGAACATTAAAGTTTTCATTATTAGGTTATGTGTTTATCTCTTGCTTTTTTTGCAGGAATTGAAAGCAACTAATTTCATGAAACAAATTAAATTAAATTAAATTAAATTAAATTAAATTAAATTAAATTAAATTAAATTAAATTAAATTAAATTAAATTAAATTAAATTAAATTAAATTAAATTAAATTAAATTAAATTAAATTAAATTAAATTAAATTAAATTAAATTAAATTAAATTAAATTAAATTAAATTAAATTAAATTAAATTAAATTAAATTAAATTAAATTAAATTAAATTAAATTAAATTAAATTAAATTAAATTAAATTAAATTAAATTAAATTAAATTAAATTAAATTAAATTAAATTAAATTAAATTAAATTAAATTAAATTAAATTAAATTAAATTAAATTAAATTAAATTAAATTAAATTAAATTAAATTAAATTAAATTAAATTAAATTAAATTAAAATAAATTAAATTAAATTAAGTTAAATTAAATTAAATTAAATTAAATTAAATTAAGTTAAATTAAATTAAATTAAATTAAATTAAATTAAATTAAATTAAATTAAATTAAATTAAATTAAATTAAATTAAATTAAATTAAATTAAATTAAATTAAATTAAATTAAATTAAATTAAATTAAATTAAATTAAAATAAATTAAATTAAATTAAGTTAAATTAAATTAAATTAAATTAAGTTAAATTAAATTAAATTAAATTAAATTAAATTAAATTAAATTAAATTAAATTAAATTAAATTAAATTAAATTGAATTAAATTAAGTAAATTAGGTATTACATAAAAAAAACAATTTAAAATATTTTCTTTTTGTTTTGTGTGCCTCAAGTCGAACGTTGTCGACATTGTGGGACAGGCCATTATTGATTTTTTTTAACAGATTTAGGTGAAAATCTAACAACGTTCCCTCTACTGAGATTTCAAACAAAAAATTAGCTACTATCACCAACATTTTTTTGTTTTGCTTTGCCAAACTTTCGGCAATTTTCAGGAATTGCAATAAAAACAACCTCTCAAAAGTTTTCCATGCCACAAAAAAATTTTTTTTCCATGAAAATTATTTACCAAAGATTATTTTTTGTTGTTGTTGGAGTTTATGATATTTTATGGCTTTATTTTTCCCTACTGTTTAGTGGTGAGAGTTCTGGATAATGTTCTTTTAACATAACGACCATAAATATGTATTTAACAGCAACAACTCCCGTTTGACCTGCCTTAATGAAATATGGTTGAAAATAATTTTCTATTCGCAGCAAGCGTTAAGTACCCTTTAATGGCATAGTGTCGGCTTTTGGTTAATAGAAAATTTATTTTGGCTGCGTTGCTTGTATTGCTGTGCCATCTTCATTTTTGTGAACTGCTAATGTTACTTATTTGGTATGTCAGTGTCTATTTCAGAGTTGCCAGTTATGATACTAAATAAATTATGTGACATCCTTGGAAGAAGTTATTATTCAACTTAAGAAACGTCACAATACTATTAAATAAGACTTACGAGTATATTTTTATTTACATTAGGCTTCATAATTTACAGCTTTATTCATAAAAATTATCAAGGCTTTATAAAGGTTTAATAAGAAAATTTTTTTATGAAAATTTAATTTAAAATAACCTTTATAAAGCCTAAATAATTTTTATAAGCAAGGCTGTTAATTTGTAAGGCTATTTTTTAAGTTTTCATAAAAACAAAACTTATGCCCTCACAGATTTATATTCTTGTGAAATTTGGCGATTTTTTCAGTTTGGCGATTTTGTAATTTTGGATTGTTTAGTTTTAGCACACTTATGAAAATTACGCCACAAAATGACAAGGCATGAAATGCCAGATGTAAACTCAGCCTTAAAGAGTTCACCGTAGATATTTTTTTTAAATTTTAAGTTCCGATAAACTTTTCTCTGTTTTTGGTGATTTTTTTTGGTCTTACGCTTTTTCTTAGTTTGGCGCTTTTATCCTTTTTGCGATTTTTTTTCGATCCTTGAAGTTTTTCTTAGTTTTAGCGTTTATTTTTTGTTTTGGCGATTGTTTCGGTTTTTTGCAATTTATTTTAGTTTTAGCAATTTTTAATTTTGGCGCTTTTGAAAATATCAAAAAATTTAAGTACACTAAACTTTTTGGTTTTTGGCGATATTTTTCATTTTAGCGTTTTTTTCGATTTTTGGCATTTCATTTTAGTCTCAGAGATTTTTTAGCTTGGCGTTTTTTTTCGATTTGATGATTTTTTTCCGGTTTTTGGCGATTATTTTGGGTTTGGCGATATTGTAATTTTTTAATTTTAGCGTTTTGGAAAATTTCAAGAGTTTGCCTCTTACGGTTTCCTAGATACAAAAAGTTTGCAAAATTACATTAACTGCTAGAACACCCTTTAATTTTGATTTTTTAAATTTTAGTGTTAAGTGTTGTTGGCTGTATAAAAATGCACTAACTTTGCAAATTTCAAGTGTCTATATATAACTGTATGTATATTACATAGGATTTTAAAATTTTTGCTTGCTCGCTTTGGAACATCCTTTAATCTTTAACTGTCATGTATTTGTTGTTGTAGCGGCCAAAGCTCTAAATATTCTGTCCGTAGGTCTTACGGTTCTTGTGAAAAGAGCTTGTGAAGGACAGACGGACGGACAGACAGATATCGTAGCGAAAACAATAGGGTTCCTTTTCACCTTTGGTGTACGGAACCCTAAAAAGGTAAAAAAATAAGTTCATAATAGGAGAAAAGGGAAAAGTGAAAAAACTCGCTCGGAACTCCTATTCATGATTGGGATGATTATTCCTAAAAGTATGCTCTAATAATATCGTCTATATCTGTAGTACAATTCACAAACTATTTTTTTTAACGATAATCACATTGTTAAAATAATTATAACGAAAAGTTATCGAATTTGCTATTCAGTAAAATTTTTAACGATATTCGCTCTAGGTTAATGTCAGCTGTGCCGTTATTTAAGTGACAATAATTTATGTGCTTTTAATTTTATCGACAAAAATCAACAGAAAATATCAGCTGCGTACTATCGTTAAAAAGAAGTTACAGAATCACACAATCGTTATTGCAAGCGACAGAATTACGATTGTCGGGTCGTTCAAAGTTACTGAATCGCATTACTGATAAAAAAAATTTATTTTTATTATTATTACTCGTAGATTGTTGTTGCTTTGCTTGAAATTTACCAAGATTTACTAAAGCTACAATATGTAAAAGATGTACAAGGCCAATCGTAAATTCCGCTATTATCATTATTATTATATTATTATTTTCACTGTAATTTGAAGTTTGTGTCTCTATTGAAATTTCTGTTTTATGCAAATCTTTCTTTTCCAACAATACATTTATTTTTATTTCTTTCTTCATTCAAATGCTGGCAACGTTGGCCCCATCTGACATTACTAAAGCCCTGCTTGTTTTCAGGAAACAATTAGATGGGTTCGGTGTGGGTGTGCACGAGTGTTTACTTATTTTATCTTATGCCACAGTTTTTCTTTTCTTAGCTTTTACATATTATTGCTACTTAGCTATGATACTACGTTAAGTTATTATACTGACGATTTTTTTTGCTGCTTTTCTTCATATCGAACGTGTTTGGGTTATAAATTAAATTTAGTTCTGCTTGTATTTAGATTTTGGATTTTTGCTCACTTTACTTGAAGTAAAGTCATACATTGGGTCGTTATATTTACGCCTCACTGAACAACGTTAATGTTCGTACTCACATTTACATTTATCTGCCAAGCTCTTTTTTATACAAACACACATCCATACATATGTACATATATGTATATATGTACTTCTAAGCCTATCTTCTGCAAAAAGCCTTTTAATAAAGCTTACATTTTTCATTTGGTAAGTTAAGGCACAGACAACTTTTTTGTCACTGTTTTTTAAATTAAAGCCTTTGGTGGATATATTATAAAAAATTTTCTTAAAATTTTAATTGACTCAGTCATCCTTTTTTATGTAAATATATTTTAGAAGTAATTTTAAACTAATCGTCGGGTGGTTACTGGTTTGCCGCAGTTATAATGTGTGCTTAATATACTGTGCCGCAAACCAGTAACTACCCGACGTAATAGCTATAATTTTATTATGACAGCAGCTGATTAAATATGAGTGCGTGTTTTTCTTTTTCTTTTTAGTTTGCAAGACTGCTTGATATGTGCGCCATTTTGAGACCTATTAATTGTGTGGGGTTGAAAAACGTGATTCGGGGTCGAAGTGTTGTTCAGCGATCAGGCCCATTTTTAATAAAATTTATACATCAATAAGCAAAAGTTACGCATTTGAGGTGAAGGGAATCCACATGGAGTTGTCAAACCATCTCTCATGAATGCAAGGAACGAATCGAAACGAAAACGATTTAAATTGAAGAAAATAATGGCTTTTCTCATTTAAAATACACAAATCAATACTTTGGGAGAATTATTTGTTATTTAAGTACTTTTGCACCAATTATTGGAATGATGTGAGAAAAAATGTTTTGTGTAACGCTGCAAGCATATATTCAATAAATTGCGTTCAAGTTGATCACACATACTGTTTGTCAAAATTCGTGCAAATTGACAGCTGTGACGTGCATGGCCACTTGATGGTCAATTACGTTTTAAAGAGGCCGTTATCAAGGAATTAAAAGAAAATGCTCTCCTCATTGAAAGTGCTCTAAGGATGAAATGCATGAACTAGTAAATTTATTGATTGTTTGGTTACGACAGACTATTTTCAACACCAAATAAGAAAATGTATTAATAATAATGGTGATCAGCTGTAAAACTGGACTATCAAGTTGAAAGATGACTACAAAGAAAAAAATTGATATCAAAATGAAAAAATAATATAAGTGTTTAGTGAAAAAGTGTGAGTGCATTGAGAGAAAAATATTTAACATATACTGCTCAATTATGAATAACAATTCCCAGGAAATTTATTCCCTTATCCCATTCCTACTATTATCAGTTTGAATTTCACCGAGAAAAACCCTCCTGTGTAAAAAGTGGTTATTCTAAATATGATGGAGAGGGAGAATTTTTCGAGAGTTTTCTCCCCAAACAAAGAAAAAATCAAATTAAAAAGAAGACAGGTGTCTTAGGACACTTGGTTAAAGCTATGCTGCTTAGATATGAGGCATATAAAACAAATTTCATGTGTTAAATAACAATGCAATAAAATTATCTTGATATCATGATGATGTCGAATTCGCTGTAAATATTTCAAAACGATTTCATTTAATTCCCATTGTTTTCTTTTCCAACTGTGTACGGTTAAATTAATGCATTGTTTGTGCTCATGTACAAGAACAATGCAAAACCAAATTGAGCAGTCGTTCTCATTGTTTTTGTTTTGTTTTTAGTACAAAGAAATCAAAACAAAAATTACTTTCTAGCTGTAGTAGTGTCGATTATTTTTGTTAACAAAATCATGTCTATCTCCTGTGTCGTGGCATAAAGAGCATAGCTCTCAAAATATTGTGAAACAATGGTATAAGCATCTATTTAGAACAAAAAGCTCAAATCAGCACCGTAATGTTCTATTTCTCTCATGTTTTAGGAATCTTTATGCAAGTCGTGCAACATAAGAAAATACTAAAACACTTAATTTTGTAAGCCTACTTTAAGTTTATATAAAAGTTAAATGGAAGATTTGATTCCCTCTAATATTATCCACACCGATAAGTACAATTTTATTAAGTTTTAAATTTCCCTTGTAAATACAATCATTCGGAATTTCATCCATGTGTATCTGCATCTGGCTCAAATTTGCTCCACTTTATTAGCATAAAGTTATTCTGCATACTTAGGAATAGTTTTATAAAGCAAAAAAAAAAAATATTTATACATATTTAAAAGACAATCTTATTAGCAACGAAAAAAATAAATTTTCATTAAATTTCTATTTAAATTGAAATTTATTTGCTGGTGGTTAAGCACGAATAATAAATGTCCTAAATGTTAAATTTCTATTACTGAACTCTTGCGTTAGTGCAGAATAAAATGTAAACATTAAACAGCTGATGCAGATTTTTCTCTCTCTCTCCCGTGTTTGGCTATTCCCCGGCTTTTTATAATGGGAGGATTTGCTAGGGAAGGGAAAAAAATTCCCCTGGGAAATTTATAATTGGGCTGATAATCTCCAAGTAAAAATATTTTGTGAATACTTTTAAAAAATAATTGCTAAAGCAAGTTGCATGGAAATCGATGCGGATAACAACAAAGTTTGCAGAAATACTCGTATCTCACAATTTAGAATCAGCCGAAGAGATGCTCAACGATTTCCTGATCTTAAATAATTATTGGTAAGTGAATTTTTATTATTTATTTTTTGTTTTATTATGTTATTTAAAAAATAGAAGAAAAACAGCAAAAACTAATATACGGTAAAACATACAAAAAAGTAAAAGCAAGATGCAATAAAAAATATTCAATAAAGTGCGACTTTGGGTGGCACACTAAGTGTTCCATACCGACACTACATATGTAATACTAGACGAACCTTGGCCTAGATAATGGAATATCTTACCTGAAGTAGACATTAAAAAAAAACATTTAAGTGCACAGCAAACTTTTTTTTTTTGGTTTTTGCCGATTTTTTAGTTTTGGCGCTTTTTAGTTAGTTTAGTCGTGCTCAAAGTTGAGGGTAAAAGCAAACAAATTTACAAAACGCCCAACTCATATCCTTAAGGGGACTCCCTTACAAAGGGGAAATATTTATAAAATGTACTCGCAGGGCTCTAACTGCCCCTAGGGCGCATCTATCGAAATTAAATCTATGACGGATCTCCAATATTTTTTCAATACAAAGATTTTCTTTAAACATATTTATCGTCTATCTGCAACTATTAGGGTGGTCCCCATATAAAAAAATTTTTTTAAATAAATTTTTTTAATAAAACCGATTGTTCCGCTTTTATGGTGCCTCCCAGGAGGGTAAAATGTAAGACCGACCCACAGCAATTTTTTATCTTCAAAATTTCCTCCAAATATACTTATGCCCTATCTCGACTCCCTTACAAAGAGGAACTTCTTATAACATTTACGAGCAGGGCTCTAACTGCCCCTAGGGCGTACCTATCGAAGTCAAATGTATGTATGATCGACCTCCAATATTTTTTCAATACAAAGATTTTCTTTAAACATACTTATCGTCTATCTGCAACCATTAAGGTGGTCCCCATACAAAGTTTTTTTTTATAATTTCTTTTTAAGAAAGCCGCTTGTTCTACATTTATGGTGCCTCCCAGGGGGGTAAAATGTAAGACCGACCCACAGTAATTTTTTATCTTCAAAATTTCCTCCAAATATATGTATGCCCTATCTCAATTCCTTAAAGGTGCTCCCTTACAGAAAGGAAATTTTTATAACATTTACGCATGGGGCTCTAACTGCCCCTAGGGCGTACCTATCGAAGTCAAATCTATGACAGACCTCCAATATATTTTCAATACAAAGATTTTCTTTAAACATACTTATCGTCTATCTGCAACCATTAAGGTGGTCCCCATACAAAAAAAAATTTTAATATTTTTTTTTTAAGAAAACCGCTTGTTCCGCTTTTATGGTGCCTTCCAGGGGGGTTAAATGTAACACTGACCCACAGTAATTTTTTATCTTCGAAATTTCCTCCGAATATACTTATGCCCTATCTCCTCCTTACAATGAGGAAATTTTTATAACATTTACTCGCAGGTCTCTAACTGCCCCTATGGCGTACCTATCAAAGTTAAATGTATGTATGATCGACCTCCAATATTTTTTCATTATAAAGATTTTCTCTAAACATACTTATTGTATATCTGCAACCATTAAGGTGGTGCCCATACAAAAAATAAAAAAAAATTCTTAAAATACATTTTTTCTTTATTAAAATATGTAACTATAAATTGCTCAAACCAAATAAAGATAATAATAAAATTAAGGGATCTTATTTGGTAAAACGCAAAGCTTAGCGTTGACAAATTTTGTATGTGTTTTGTTTTTGTAATGTAAATTTTTTCCATTTAAAAATTTGTCAATGCTTGGCGTTGCCTTAAATAGACTTTTAAAATTAGTTTCAAAAAATAATTTGTTAAAACAAAAAAGTATCATAATATTTGTGTGTGTGTATTTGAAAATTTAATAATTTTTATTGGTGCAGATTTATTTCCATTTAATTTCTCAATTCCCCCACTGTGCCTCTTAAAGTTAAAACAAAAAAAAAAAAAAAAGAAACTTTTTAAAAGGTTTGTTTAGTATGTGTGAAACATGATACAGTTCCTTACTTATCAGTAGACTTCAACAACAAACAAACTTTTTTAAACTCTTGAATTACGAGTTTAAATAAAGATGAGAAAAAACAAATAAGTGTTTTTAAAAAAAGTTAATGACATAAATCTTTTTTAAATGTTCCAGATGTCTTATTTTATACAAACTGAATTAATTCTTATCGGATTTTGTCATATTGCAGTAAATGGTACAATTTTCTTTTTATGGAAGGGCGCACAAATTTTTAAAATCGTCGTTTTTCTTTTTTCCTGGACAATGTATACCAGCCTTTTTGCAATTGTGATGGTAGATAACACTATCAATCATATTGTCAATAGCATAGTTGCAGACAAGGTGAAAATAAGATCTCGGTTTTTCGAAGTATGTTGCGGCAGCGCAACCTAAATGGGTGTTATTTTCATGCACCATGACAGAGTAATGGCCAATTAAGATTTTCTCATTTGCTGGCTTTTGCAGGGAGTCTATGTTGGTTATATTCCAGTCCTTAATCTCTCTGAACCATCCGTTGACAGCTCTTTCTAAGGTTTCGCTGACATTAAAGGCATCCCTTGGATTTTCCGAAAACGACGGATATCTCATAATATTCTGGCCAGATTCTGGAAATTTATCTGTATCGTGGCAATAATCATGCTTTTCTATGCATCTTTGCACATTGTAACCAGCAAGCTTTTCCAATTCCTTATCCCATTGCATGGTGGCCATGCGGCAAGCAAGCGGCTGCTTCATGCCGCCACCCGCAACAATATTACGTTTGCTATTGTGGGTATTGAGCAGGATTTGTCTATAAGTTTTTTTCATGGGTATCATTTTTGCTTTTTGACATATTTTTGCAAAAGTCTGCTTAAAGAAATTCAATATACATATGTATGTGTGTATATGATTCCTTTACTCCTGCAAGGAGCATAATTTTTAATAATTACTACTTACTTCCTCAGCCTTACAGCCAACATGTGTGTAATTTTTACGATAGCAAGTACGTTCACAATATTCTGTTGCTTTCTTTGCATTAATGATGGCTATAGCACAAAAGCTTATTAAAACTAGTTTCATTTTATAAAATTTTTATATGGAACCCATTTAAAACTACAACTCAATATTCAACGTTTTACTTGGTTCTGTAAAGGCAGCTGCATCTACTTTTATACCAAATAATTTGTTAATGAAACCATTGAATTTCATTAACATTGAAATAATAAGCATTATTTATTTATTTATTTTTATTTCAATATCGGAAATAAGTTTTAGAGTTTGTTTAACAAAAGTAAACACAAAATTTTAACTATTGCCTTAACCTACAACAAACGACAAATACTCGTAATTAAAAATTTTTTAACATATTTCAAATGATTTCTCTATTAACAATCCAGCATAAGTCCAACTAATTACTTAATGAAAAAAAAAGAATAGTCTTCTAGCTTTTCACCATGTAAACGGGACTGATGCCGTGGTTCAAGTTCTAGCAGACTGGTCACTTTTGACATAAGCGACTTCAAAATAGGAGAATGTTATCAATTCGTCTGTATATTTTTTTGTAACTCGACACCTTTTAGATCGATTTAAAAGAATCCTTTTTTCGTTTTTCTATTTGCTAGAAGATGCGCCCGCTAATTTTTTTACTTTAATTTTACAATTTTATACTTATCCAATTGTTGCAATACTAAAAGCACCCATTGGACTTTCGTAATGACACACCCCCATATTCATAAAAAAAAAATAAAATGAATTTGAAATCCATTTGAGACACTTGAAATCCATTTGATTTCCACAATATTCATATGCGATCCATAAAGTACGAGTATATAAATACGAGTATATTCTGGTTCCTTATAAATAAAGAAGAGGATTAAGCGATGTCCGTCTATCTGTACGTGAAATCAGTTTTCCAAAGCTCCCAGAAAAGCTAGATATTTCGGTTTTAGACTGCTAGACCACAAATTGCCCGAGATAGATTCGTATTGAAAAGCAGCAACATCAAACTGATGGTTTCAGAGCTGGGAAACTGTAAACTTTATTAGCTGAAACTATTTTTTTTGTTGTTAAATAAACACATTTCATATTTAAGTAAGAATTAAATTGGTATTGAAATTAAAAAAAAATAAAAAAACGATTCCAGAGTTGGAAAATTTAATATTTTTTAGTATATATAAGTAACTAACCTACTAAAATATATTTTTTTATCTTCTCTATAAATTAAACACTTTTATATTTTGAAAATAAATAGATTGTTATAACCAAGTACACAAATCTAAAAGGATGATGTCAGGGTTGGAAAATTTAATTATTTTTTTTTATATAAAAGTAACTAGGTCAAATTATATAAATAAATAAATATATGTATTTTTTTGTCTTTTATAAGAAAGATTTTGGTATAAAAATTTTCAAATACATAAAATAGCATCAGAGCAGGAAAATTTTAACCTTTTTTTTGGTATGCCTATATAAGTATCTACATAAAATAAATATTTTGTGTCTGTTAATTAAACTTATTTTATATATTATAACGAAATAAATTAGTATTAAAATTAAAAAAAAAATCAAAAATAAGATTCCAGGGTTGGAAAATTGAGTTTTTTTGTCAAAAATTATGCTCTGAGGGCAATTATGTTTTAAATCGATGGTCATAGGGTGACATCTTGCAATGATTTCTTAATAATTTTTAGTGAAATGAGATAACATAAAATATATCGCTAAAGAGCAGTCATAACTATAAAATTAATAAATAACATATTCTATTTCCTTGAAACTGTTCCTTTCTGCTGAATTCTTTGGGATTAAATAGTTTACATAATATCGCGATATATGTATGTATTGTGAACGTGCAATATTGGCAGTAGGAATTGAAATTAATGGAGGTGCAATACTAGGATTCTTTTAGGGAATATAATCTATATACCAAATTCCTTTGCCGAAAAATACCGTAGTTCACTCACTACAAATTGCACTAGAGCCAAAAATACATGACCCATTTTTTTTTTCACAAAGCTGATATTGTCGGCTTTGAGTTTAAACCTGCTAAATCCACTTTTTATAACATATGACGTTTTAATGCCGTTCGACAGAGAACGAAACGCCGCATCGACTGGCTAAAATATTTGTTTTATTTTCAAACTCTACATATCAAAAAAAACTTAAGGTATGAAATTGAAAATAAACGTGCTTCTATCACTTTTGGCATTAATTTTGTTACTTTAACACCAGTATTTTCGCTCCCTGTAGATATTTATTTTAAGTAAACAATTACACACATTATGTTTTATTATTTAACTTTTAGGTTTGTTATACTGACTGTCATCCATCAAATTGAAAATAAACGTGCTTCGATCACTTTTGGCATTAATTTCGTTGCTTTTCCACCAGTTTTTTCTCTCCGTGTAGATATTTATTTTAAGTAAACAATTACATACTTATGTTTTATTATTTAACTTTTAGGTTTTTTATACTGACATTTACTAAATACAACAAAAAATATAAAAAAAACATCTGCGTTCCAGTATTTTTCTTCAGCTCAAACATTTTTTCATGGCCTTTTGTTATATTTAACAGTTGAGTTCGATAAATGGAAACAACAAGTGCTTAACAACAAAAAAACAAGCAGATGGCAAGAAAGTTTAAAGAGAAATAAGATTATTTATGTAACGAAAAAAATCGTTTTTATTTATTTTATTATTGAGAGATATTACATAATATTATGCTTATAAATAATAGATAGTGATCATCATGGGTGGTCAGTATAATACAACTTTTTTTTAATTTTTCTGACTGTCGTATATGTGCATATACAATATCAGGCCATAACCGCCAAAGAGCTTAAGTGACATAATTTTCAAATTTCATTTTTTGGCCAAAATCTATATTGGCGATCGTAAATAATCGATTTTCGTCAAAAAAACAAGGTTTTGACAGGGGAGAATGTCAAACTCTGTTGCCACTTCTCTTCAGTAAAAGCACGTTAAATATTGTATTAAGTCTTAGTGGGCATGGTTCCGCTCACTTTTTTTAAGAACGAAATTATTTAATTTTACGAGCTGAAAATCATTGCCAAGTTTCGTGGAAATCGAATAAATAGAAGTGCATTTAATAAAATACTAAATTTGAATGGGCATGGCCCTGCCCACTATCTTAAATGCTAGATTGAGTATTTCTGAGAGCTCAAGGCGTGTGTAAATTTTCGTAAAAATTTGTTAAGTAGAAGCATGTGAAATATAATATTTGATTTTAATAGGCGTAGTCCCGCACCCTTTTTTAAGTGCAAGATTGAATTTTTTTTCCAGAGGTCAGGGTGCTTGTCCAGTTTCGCAAAAATCGGTTAAGTAGAAGCATGTGAAATATAATATTAAATTTTAATGGGCGTGGTCCCGCCTCCTTTTTTAAGTGCAAGATTCAATCTTTTCCCAAGCCCAAGGTGTGTATCAAGTTTCGAAACGTTTCGTAGAAGCACCTGAAATAAAACATTTATCTCCATATGCCAAAAAATTAACGTGTGCTTGAAGTGTACGTTAAAACCGGGTATTGCAAGCAAAATTTGTTTTAACGTACACTTCAAGCACACGTTAAATTGTTTGCATATGGGGGTAAATGTTTATGGGAGTGCTCCCGCCCCCTTTTTTTAAGTGCAACATTGAGCCTTTTCTTGAGAGCGGGGAATTTGTTCAGTTTTGTAGAAATCAATTAAATTTTAGTGGGCGTGTAACCGACCGGTTTTTTAAATGCAAGATTAAGTATTTTTTTTAGAGTTCAGGTTGTGTGCCAAGTTTCATACAAATCGGTTAAGTAGAAGTATGTGAAATATAATACGAAATTGTAATGGGAGTGGCTTCACCCATTTTTAAAACCTCTAAATAATGTCATAACGACAGCTAAAGGCATGTGATAAGTAAACAAAAAAGTAAAATATCACAAAATAAAAAAAAAACTTTGTGGGTGTATTTCCGCCCACTTTTGTTTAACAATGGGACAAAAGCTACGTCATCTCAAACAACAAAAAAAAAGTTTTCAAAATCGATCTGAAAATTACACTTATTAAATACAGACGAATTGATAACTTCTTCTTAACTGACTTAAAAAAAAAGAAGGAGGTTAACAATTCGTCTCTATTTTTTTTTGGGTGTTACTTCATAACTCTGTACATTTTAGACCGATTGTTAAAATTATTTTTCTTGTCTGAGAGGGTCGCATTATAAAAAAAGTGGGCGGGGCTACGGCTACATGTTTTAATATTTAATTTTATGATATTCTACTTATTTGATTGCTGCGAAACCTATAAACACCTTTGTAATTTTTTGTAATTACACAATTTCAAAGTTGAAAAAATAGGCGGGATTACGCCCATTAAAATTTATTATAATATTTCACGCAGTTCTACTTAACCGATTTTTACAAAACTTACCACACACCTTGACCTCTAATATACACACAATCTTCCAATTGAAAAAATTGGCGGAGTCACGCCCATTAAAATTTAATATTATATTTCACACACTTCTTCTTATCTTCTTCAATCAGATCTTTGCTTTCAAGTCGGTTTTTTTGGCAGAAAGAATTATAAAAGCCAAACTTTTTGTTTAACACATTTTATTACCAAAATAAATGAAAAAAAAATTAAAATAGTTCCAAAAATAAATTAAGCTGTCACGTTAATGTTAGAAAACTATAAAAGCAATCTGTAAGATTGTTTTTTATCAACAACAAGTTGAGAAAAGAAAACTAAAGCAACATAATAAAATGTAACACGCTCCAGGCTACATTTTATCTCTTCATCACATTCAAAATAATGTCATCAAATATATTTTCAGCGAATTTTTTGTTTTTCTTTTTCGCTTTGAGGCACAGTGGCTTAGTTTGTGTAAATAATAGTGATAGGAATTAGAGTTAAGCGGAATAACTAATAATTTCTGTTGAAATGAGAAAATGTGTGTAACAATATTGAAGGCTTTTGTTACTATCCAGGACACTTTGAGATTCACCAGAAGGCAAGTAATTTTTGGAAAGAATTCGCTTGTGTCTGGTTGGTAATATTCACGAGACATTGTACGATCGGACGTGTACCAGAATGTCTATGATTTGCTTGTAATGAGGATTGCAAGAGTTTTACCTGACAAGTAAGAAGAAAAAGAAGAAGAGCCAGTGTTGCAAGATCTTAGACTTAGACACCCACTTAAATAAATTTTTTTTGTTGGTGCCACTAACCAAACTGTTAGATTTTTTCAAACATTCCCGTCTTATTCTTAGGAGACATAACCACGCACGATATCGAGCAGAATTAAATTCAATTGTACAATTTTTCAATGTTGATTTCGATATCGAATAAAAAGTGCCCTAATTTAAGATCATAGCATTCGACAAAGGCATACATCTATCGAGTTTTCATTCGATCAGCCGATATGTATACAAGAATTGAATTGAATATATATATATATATATATTTAAAGCTGAAACAGTAAAATCAAACTACAATTGAATATGTTTCAGTAATAATCTGTTTTTTTATGAGTATGAGTTATTAGCAAATAGTTCAACCTGTTTTTTTTGGGGGGGGAGGGGGGCAGGGAACCCTTTTATTTATAAACTTGGCATTGGTTATTTAATGATGCCAACAATTTGCCATGACGATTGGAGCATCATCGACACTCAGGCGTGTCCTTCCAAGACTGTTTTCTCTAATCCGCTGAACTACCGCTATTGCTGATTTTTTCGCAGTTGTCCACCAATCTACATGGTTATGGTTTCCACTATGCGAAACCTGCGGAGGCGTGCCATAATACGAGTACTTCAGCTGTACTTTCCTCTAGGTTTTTAATTATCATCTGTACAAGAAGGAACTCATTAATAACAAATGTAAAATCCCAGGAGGTGCCCTATATTCAACTACATGAACTTTCTTCTAATTAATTCACAAACTTTGTGTTTAATTTTTATGAATAAAGGCAATAAAACAGCAATGAAGCAAAATAAGACGCGGAAATTATGCTTTGCTCTTATTATGTATGGTTGTTGCCGAATTGGCTTAAAGAAACACAATGGCGGTTATTCTTAGTCAAAACAAAGTATACGTTAGGTTAGGTAAGGTTAATATGGGTGGTACAAAGACCTCTCATAGACCGGAAGCCTTAGCGATACCAGCAGATGAGAAGAGAACCTGTAAGTATGGCAGCCTAGTTCGTGGTGCCTGTATCGAATGACTCTCACACAGATTTAACAAATTTTAACAATCTACACAGTTCCACTCTCGATACAAGTTCAATACTACGAGAAGGGTGAGCACCAAGATAGTTATATCTAGTGCTGCTTAGAGCCGGACAGCGACACAGTCAGGGCTATCATGAATAAGATTCCGCGTGAAATTTCTCCCTTTTCCAATTAAAATTTTTTGTTTTCTGTATTATTTGCTATTAGTTGGAATTTTTCCCTGGGAAAAATTTCACATGGAATTGTATTCATGATAGCCCTGACTAGGTGATCCATTGTCTCAATTACGACGGGTTCCTTACATTTCCTACAGGTACCGTCAAGTATTCGTCTTATTTTTACAGCATACGAAGCCGTCCCGCAGTGTCCAGTTAATACCCCCAGTAGAAGTTTGCAGTTGCTTCTAGTTAATGATAAAAGGAATTTAGTCGATTTAGGATCATAGGAGCTCCACATGATTTTAAAAGTTTTTGCAAGTTTTCATCGCACGCCAACATTTCTCCGCTTCTTCCCTCATCTTAGAGTCAATGATCTCTTTAAGGTATTGAATTGGTTTTTGGATATATACGGCATTTGAATTCCCCTACTACTGTACTGCTACTGTATCCGCCATTTCATTTCCCTCAATTCCCATGTGTCCCCGGAAAAAGTGTACGTTAAGGATATATGTGACCTTCTCCGAGCAAAGGGGCCTAGTGTGCGAAAATGATAAATGATAATAGAATATAAAATGATAATTGAATTGAATTAGGCTACTGTTCGTAACGCTTTTTCCTTCCTCATCAGCATTCTCCTGTGTTTTGGTCCACCGTGTGTGGTGTCAGTTGATGTAGATGTCTGCCCTATATACTATGTGTTGTTGTCAGAATATTTACAACTAGCTTGATGTTATTTGTTCATTAATAATTATCACATGTAATTTGGCTTAAAAAGCGTTACGAACAGTAGCCTAATTCAATTCATAAGAATTTAAGAAACAAATACAGTTCGAAAAATAATAATTAACTATAAAATGATAATGTTTTTCTCATTTTGATCGATTTTGACACACACCCGTTTTTTGACACACTAGGTCCCTTTTCTCGCAGAGGGTCACAAATAGTATTTTGTAGTGCCATACATATAAAGTATACATTGCTTTTATTTTAAATAAGCGCCAATATTTTTCTTTCATTTAATACAAAATGTCTAGTCGATTCAACAACCGATGTAAAACAAACTTGGCACACTTTTTAAAAATTCGATATGATGGCTATCGAATGCACTAATCCATGAATTCGATACGTGGCAAAATTTTATTCGATACGATAGCCTGCTCGATCGCCATTGCGGCAATTCGGCTCCAGATTTATTATTGTTATTTTTATTTTTTTTTTCGCCTTACGCGCCCTTATCTGAAGTCAGGTGAGAACTTGTATTTTTTTTTTACCTTGGGCGCCACTGTATTAAGCGAGGATAGAATTTGTATTTCTAGCTTCACTGACTTATAACTGCAGATACGTACGATGCCATTTTCGATTGTATTAAGTCACAATAAATAAGCGTAAGAGTATCTGATGCAAAATTTAACGATAAACGTGTTAAATATGTACGCTGAAAACATTAGGGGTTTCCTTGAAAGCAAAAATAAATAAATGATTTATTATTGGAAATAAAAAAAGAGCATAATTCGTCAGTACACCCTATTTTAAAATCAATTGACTCTTTTCTGCACTTACCGCAGATGGCAAGAATGAAGTGTTAGACAGTGTACACCAGCTCTGCCATGCAGACATTAGAAGAAAAATTTAAAGTACTCGTATCATCATACGTATTCTCGTTGTGCTAACAAAAGTGATTTTTCTTTTCACATATTTTCCTTTTTTTCCACGTGCTAAAGTCATCAAATGACAATGACAAATACATGGATGGATGCAGGACTGATTCACATCACACTGGTAGTTTATCACGTACGCATGAGTTATCATGCTTAAATGTGATTTTCCAACATTAGCACAAATTATTCTATCTCTCTGTATGTGTATGTGTGTGTGTGTGTGTGTGTGTGTGTGTGTGTGTGTGTGAAAATTTGTGTCAGTATGTTTATGCATGTGTAACAGGTGTTATGGAAGACTCACTGGATTGGAAAGTATTATTTGTAATTGTGACAGAAAATAGCAGAAAAAATATATGCCTGAATAAAAATGTTTAGTTGTCATTTGTTTTTCTTTTTGACTAAAGGAAATAAATAAGGAATACGTTTGCAGCAAAAATAAATATTGATACTGTCATTAAGAAAATTGGATTTTCATAATAATTCTTTTTGTTGTGTTAAGCTTTATCCAATTTAATCGAAGCTACCGAAATCCATATCGTCGTTTATTATACACTTAAGCCTATTATAAGTTTAACAATATATTATAAACAGTCAGAGTCGAAAGTTTTAATGCAAACATGTCTGAAATCTGTAGTTTCACAAAAACTAAAGTTTCTTTGAATTTTTTTTTAAATGCAGTTATATTAAGCTGCATTGGGAAGTAATAAATATAGCTGAGTATGACACTGAGTACTAAAAAAATATAAATAAAAAATTAATTTTAATAACTGCGTATAATCACAATTGTAGAGCAAACAATGCTCACGCTCACTCGTTCGCTCTCAAACAACTGTGACTTTAGACGATTCCAACAAACAAGAATATCTCTACTTTGTTTATGTGAAAAACTAAAATACGCTACAACTAGAAATAAAAAGGCACATGCGTATCAAGCGCATTGACTCTCTCTCTCTCTTTTCCTTACAGTCCGAGCGTGCTTATACTCAGAGTATGGATATTTAGTCGGACAGAAAAATATTCTTATGATACTCGGAATATTTGTTCATCGTTCGCTACCGTAGACATACATTTGTGTATATAAAATGGAATGGAAAATGTGTGGGTGCCTGTGTGGCAGTTTGAAAACATGAAAACATGCTTTATGTGTGTGGGTGTGTGTGCAAATAAAAATAGTCCTGTATATACGCATGTATATAGTCAGTGTATTTTTATACTCATGCGTATGATTGAAGCTTATACAGTTTATACATATTAGGTTTTGTAGTTTGTGCTGCTTAATTTAGGAAATATGTATGAACATCGTTATTGGTTGTTTATAGTTATACGTGTTTTTATTTTTAGCTGTGCGCATTCATAGTCATTTGACGGCCAATACTCAAAGTGTATTTAAACTTTAAATTTTAAAGTGATACTTTTGATATTCTCTGAAATGTACCCAAACATGTTTGCATTAAGTTTCCATTGTAACTTTGACTGAAGAATTTTTGCTTTAAAGAATCATTCTAAGTTTTAAATTTAATATTGAAATCAAATAAAAATAAATACAGGTATTAGTAGATGACGACATGATTGAAATCAATGCAAAGCCAGCACTCAATTTTTCACTTGTCTGCAATAAATAAAATAAATTTGTCTACACCTTATTTATGTATTCAACGCACATTTCAATAAATTTTATTTAGGCCAACCAAAGTTATTTGTTTTCTTTTCTTTTATCTTTTCAAATATTTTATCGTTTTATTTATTTATTTATTTTTCACTTTTGAGTCATTTACATTTTTCCCTTGTTAAGGCAGAATCGTAACCCACAATTTTAAAAAGTTTTTCAAAGGCTGACCTTTTTTTTGTTTTGGCAGTTTAAACAAGAAATGCTTAAAAATTATAAAAATAAAAAATTTAAACAGTTTGCGCAATAAATTTTATTCTTGCCGAAGCTTTTTTGGTAAAGAAATAAAATGATTCAAATTTGCAATATAATATTTGTCTAATCAGTGGTTGAAGTTTTTTTAAATCAATTAACTTACCAGATTCGTTTCCGTTCCATTTCACCAAAAACTCTTTAGAAAATAAAATTCTCATAAACATTTTAAAATTATGTAGAGATTCTGTATTCCTGCTGTTGCAAATACCTTGCAACCTTGTTAAAGCGCTGTTCAAACTATTATATATTGTCCCAAAAAAATTCAAATAATTCCAGCAAGACGAGAATTGCAAATATGTAATACGATTAAAAGTTTACTTGATAATTTAAAAAATTTTTCTAAACGAACGTTAAAGGACGAGTCACATAGAATGCAACCTACGTTAAACTTTGACTTTTTCAACTGACAGCTAAGTTGAAATACAGTGTTTCTTGTAAGCTTTGTCACATTCAGTATGTCTGCATCAACGCAAAGCACAAAAGTTAAGCAACTTTTAACTTTTAGCGTGCGTTGAATAGTTTGACAGCGAGCCACAGTCGCACTGAATTTGTTTAATTTGAGTTGTGAAGGTGTGAACTAGAGATGGGTGCGCATCACGATTTTTTTCGTGACTCGAACACGCACGACCCAACACGAAGTATTCGTGACAAAACTTTGATTTCGTGCGTGTTCGGGTCGTTACGTGTGGAGCAACTTTGACACGGAATACACAAAACGATTTTAAAGCTCGCTACGTAAACCGATAGTATCAGCTGAGGTGGCAGATAATATCAGCTGGCAGTGCAAACTTGGTAAGAGAAGCGACTCTTGCAAAAATCAATTAAATATTCTTATTTTCAAATACTATACCAATAATATTTCGTGCATGGTGTGCAGTATAGTGTTAACAAAATTTTTCGCGTACTGGTATTCGTATTCGTGTCGTGTTGGAAAAATTCGACACACGCCCATCTCTAGTATGAACACTAAATAACATATTACATTCGATTTTTTGACATTCGAAACAAATGTCCTTAGATTTCTAAAGAAAGTCTTTATAGTTGTAATACTTAAACTTTGCAGATTCGATTGTAAAACAAGAGCCCAGTTGAACTGTTATAAATATTTTTACAGCCCTTTAACCTCTATAAATTCAAATAAAATGCAAAGTTGAAATTTTTTTTGGCTTAGTGCAAGGGAGTGACATATTGACAAGTTCCATGCTCTGAAAATACCAACAACTGCTAAACTTTCATTCATGACATCATGCAGACAGCTGTTAATGTTGTAGGGATCATTGTGTGTGTGTGTGTGTGTGTGTGTGTTAGATAATTTACTAGGCCCACTATATGACATAGACATAAAAAGGAAATAAAACAAACTCAACCGTCATCATTAATCAGCAAATAACGTTCCGCACCCCACAACTTTAAGGAGCCAAATAAATTCGATTTTGGTTTATGCACAATACAACGAACATTTACAAAAAAAAATATATACATATATAGCCACCACGTTGGCATTCAACAGTTGATGTCACATTGACACATTCACATTAAAAGAAAATACTTTCTGTCTAAATTTTAATTGTTTTAAAACCAGGGGGTCGATTCTGAATTTATGATAAAAATGAAGTGATAAAGAATTTATCATATTCACTTCACTTGACAGGAAGTTCTCATAAAAAACTAAAATCAGAATCGCATTTTCAATGAAGTGATATTTTATTTTTCATTTTCACGATTTCACAGAAACAGAATCGACCCCCAGAGCTGTTAAATTTCGATTACGATTAGTAATCAATTAGATTACATTTTAAAAAGAATCGTAATGATTATATAATTGCCTTTAAAAGAATTGCTGATAAATAATTGATTACGATTACTAATAATCGAAAAGTAATCTGAATTACTTAAAATTACTAAAAATAATCAAAAAGAATCAAAAGTAGTCAAAAAATAATCCGATTACTTCTAAGAATTACTTTTGATTCTTTCTGATTATTTATTAAGGCTCAAAAGTAATCTTTGAAAGTAGTCGGATTACTTTTTGATTAATTTTGATTCTTTTTGATTATTTTTAGTAATTTGAAGTAGTTCAGATTACTTTTCCATTATTAGTAATCGTAATCACGATTACTAAGTACGAAACTGAATATAATCGTAATTTAATCATTACTTCACCTTTAAAAAAAAGTAATCAAATTAGTAATCATTACAATTAGTAATCATTACTTAACAGCTATGTTTAAAACTAGATATTGTATAAAGGAAAGTCAATCAATACTTTATTTACTTACCTTGCAAACATTTTCCAACACACTTAACTGTGACGCAATATAGATGTATGTATAATAGAGTTTTTCTTTTCATATTGCCATCACCCTATTATTGCACCATCGCATACATAAAGTGAATAATGACACTCATCAAGGAATGTGTAAATACAAATTAAGTTGCCATAATAGAATCAAAAAATCCCGGGAATTCCCGCACAAATTTCCCGGGATTTCTTTCCCGGAAAATGTGCGGGATCCCGGGAAATTTTTCCCGGGAAATCCCGTATGAAAAACACTAATGTATAAGGATGCTAAAAGTAATTGGGCGTTGTCATCAATTTGGCTTATTTTTGTCATCAAGAAGTTAAAACAAAAATCCCTTTGGGAGATCTTTAAAAGTAACGAAAACCAAGGACAATTATTAGTTAGAATTAGGTGAAATTTTCTTTCAAAAACGTTTAAAGATATTGAAAAAATAAGAAAATAATATTAATATTCCTGCCTCTTCTGTAAATCGATTTAGACAAATTAAATCCACTAATAGCGAATTTTTTAGAGCTTGATATATCATATCAAGACTTCTTGTACTCCTCAGCCGTGGCGGCCACATGGCAGAAATCATATTTAAACCATAGCTGTTAAGTAATAACTAGTAATCGTAATGATTACTAATTTGATTACTTTTTTTGTAAAGGTGAAGTAATGATTACATTACGATTATATTCAGTTTCGCACGATTTGTAATTGATTACGATTACTAATAATGGAAAAGTAATCTGAATTACTTAAAATTACTAAAAATAATCAAAAAGAATCAATAGTAATCAAAAAATAATCCGATTACTTCTAAAAATTACTTTTGATTATTTTTGATTACTTATTAAGAATCAAAAGTGATCTTTGAAAGTAGTCGGCTTTCTTTTTGGTTACTTTTATTTCTTTTTGATTACTTTTAGTAATTTTAAGTAATTCAGATTACTTTTCGATTATTAGTAATCGTAATCAATTATTTATCAGCAATTCTTTTGAAGGCAATTATATAATAATTACAATTCTTTTTAAAATGTAATCTAATTGATTACTAATCGTAATCGAAATCTAACAGCTCTGATTTAAACATTAATTTCATAAACTTTTCTTTCCAATACAGCCTGTTTCATTGATATTGAATATATATTTCCTTGTTTTGTAATGATTTAAACTTGTGTCACTCTATAAAGAATACCCTTTAGCTTAGAAAGTTGATGATACGTTATTTTGTTGCAGAAAACCACAATTCCAAGTAACGTAAGATTTTTATTAATTTTGAACTAATATCTCTCTAATAGTTTCCATTTTATGCAGTTTTTTGCGTCTCCTGTAAACTTATGAAAACTGATGTTAGGAGGTTATTTTGCATTTTAGGTGACGATATGTAAGTAGGTCTTTGCATGTATGCCTCTTCGCAATAAATATCAAATAAAAAGATAAAAAGCAACATTATGAGCATCATGAGCAATTGCATCAGTATGGTACCTCATTAACCAGCATATAAATCGAATCAATACACAAACACGCACACATACCCACACACATTCACATACGCACATACACAAAAACACACACGCACACACACACACACACAAGAGAAAAACGTTATACCTCAGCACAAACCCATGAAAAATGGTCCTTGTTACTCGAACAAAGTACATGACAAAACATTTCAAATAAGTTAAGCTGGTAGATAAAGAGATTTTGTATAATTTTTTGACATTATTGATACTAAATTGCAAAAAAAGAAGCAGAAAGAAGCCAGCAACGGCAATGAAACGTTTCTTAATGAAATAAAAAAAGTGCCTTAGTAAGAAGTTTATTCCTGGCTATCACTACCATGACAGCATCACTTTTATTTCCAACAAGAAGAAAAATTGGCATCGAGCAACAGCCGATTCTAGCAGATTTAGGCCTGATTATTTTCAACAATAAAATATCTTATTAACAAAAGAATGCAATTAATTTTACTGCTCAGCACCAACCGTAGTGGATTTAGAGGTGGATAAAACCTTTGAGGAGTGCTGTGCGCTTCGTAACAGGTGGAGCCCGGATGTCAGAACATCTATCAGAATACCAGAAGGCTCTTTGACAGTACTCGTCCCGAAAAATCTTGAAGTATACTGGGCTGAATATAAAATAAAACTCAGAATATGCAACAAGAAAATAAGGCTACCCTAGATGTTTTTTTTTGTGAACAGGTAGACAGAGTTAGGGCTAATAGGTTAGGTTAGGTTAGGTTAGGAAGGGTGGTGCCTACCGCACCTCCACTCGGAGACCCAACTGGGTCCATTGTGATTCCCTTCTATTGCCCATTACTGGTAATATTTACCCCTCCCATTTTTAGCCAGAAGAAACCCTATTATCCGTCATTAAGCCACCGAATCCCCATGATGAAGCCCCTGATGTCCTCTAGTTTACACTTCCCGACATCAGTGATGCTTTCATGGAAACGTCTGCTCAGCCATCTAAGCCTATGACGTTGCAGCTTCGGGCAGTGACAGATAATATGTTCAATGGTTTCTGGTTCCTCTTCATCCCCGCACATCCTACAAAAATCCGGAGTACCAATTTCCCACATGCTGGTTCTTGCTCTAACCGAGCAGTGACCTGTCAACGCGCCTATCATAGTTCGCATCGCCTTCCTATCCATGTCCAGTAGTAGTTTAGATCTTCCTGAGTCTAGTTTTGGCCAAAAACCCCTCGAGACCCTACAATCCTCCCTACTACGCCATGAACTGTTGGTCCTGCTTTCCACCCAATTACTGAGTTCCTTATAGTAATGACCTATCGGTAATTTCGCCGATCTGTCAGACATTCCCTCGTCTAACGCTGATCCTATTCTTGCCAGCTCATCGGCTAATAAATCAGTCAATGATTATTTGTATTTTATTTTTAAATCTTATTTAAACACAAAAATTTGTTTCTCACTGCACAATTAAATCAAACTTAAACAGCCAACACTGTAGATTTAAGTGTTGTTTAAATTTTACAAACACACCATATGTTTTGTGCATGTGTGTGTTTTTTGAAGGTACGTACATGAACATCATGTGGTCGTATTAAAATGAATTTCGTTTAATTTTCGCAAATGTACAACAAATGTAATACATATTTTCATATCATGAAATATATAAATAGAAAAATGCATTCTGATGCTCTTTTTGTATTATAAAATGTGTTTTTTTCTATTTCACTTTTCTGCAAATTGATAAATCAACTTTCTTGTTTATATTGAACAGCTGTTTTTTGGAAAGCTTTCCATAATATTGTAGTGCTACCGTACTTTCAACTTAATTTGATAATAACTTTAATTAACCACTGAAAAAATGAAAGTGTATTTAAACACATTTTAATTTTTAATGAAAATTAACTCAAACTATATTTAAACATTTATTAGCTATTAGTGAAGCCTTCAAAATCTAAAAATTCCTATCAACAGCCATACCCAAGCCAACAGTAATAAATAGTTATACTTAAAAAGTGTTTAGAGAACTGCACAGTGGGGACTTTTGCAAAATAAATGGTAATAAATCTGGAACTTCTAAACTACTGATTGGATTTATATGAAACTTCGAACATCCGTAGAGGAGGACTCAGGCTTTATAACGGATGTCTTGGCAGCCGTCTGGCTTAAGCTGGACAGGAGTTACAGTGGGCCTAAGTTGACAAAATGGGACTCAAAAAAAAATTTTGAGGCTTGTAACTTTTAGAAAAATTATCCGATTTCTATGAGATAAAGCGTTTTGATCTAAGCTCAACATTTTCAATAAATAATGTCCTTGGAGGTGTTTTCGTATCTCTCATAACTTAGAAGATATTTGACTTTTAACAAAAAAAAAATTTTTTTTGCCTTGACTTTTTTTAGTATTTCACCTACAACTTTTTAGTCAATTGTTCGATTTTAAATTAAAAGACAGCATTCAATTTCCGATCAAATTTTAAATAAAAATAAGTAAAAAACTTATTAATATCTGCAGTCGTGAAATCGGGAAAAGGCAAAGAATTCAAGGTTTTAAAATTTTTCTGAAAAAGGCACGTTTTTTTAAGAAAAAGTATCTTCATTATTTTGAATTTTGTGAAAAACTTTGTTTAACACATGCACTTTTAAACCACATAGCGCAAAAAACAATCTATTCAGAATATGCTTAGAGCCAATTATTTTGTATTTTGGGCATGCACCCTACACTCAGCAGTGTCCGAAAATTGCCAATCTAAACATTTTTTTTTGTGCTTATGCGCTTATAAGAAGTTGTGACGGTATATTTTGAAAGTTTTAACTATATCATTTAATTGTTAGGATAGTTTTGCAACATGTTAAGCTTAAGTTTTTAACAGCCTTTTCATAAATGGGAACATGCGCGCAAATTTTCTGAAAAAAGTCAAAATTTTGGAAAAATTTTATTTTGTACCATAAAAAAATATATATAAAAATAATTTTCTTTTCTTATGTTGGTATTTTTAGCTTTCATATGAGTCTTTTTACTTCGCCTGAAAAAATTATTCCAATATAATTAACTGATTTCGAGATATTCCGATTGTAGGGTGCAATTCAAAAAATATGTAGAATGCGCTTAACTTTTTCCCTTTATTCACACATCAGCTGTTTAAAACTTTTATGAATTCTGAAATTCAACCTAAATAGAAAAACAAAAATAAATTTAGAATGTTATCCAATAAGTCTATGTATATTTTTCGCAATAAAAAATATTTATGGTAATTATACCATATGATTTTCTATGTAAGTGTAGTTAATGCTAATAACAGGTAACCATTTAACGAATAACAACACATATTTTTAATGGATTAAAAAAACGTTTTCGCGTATTATTTTACAGCGGCATCGGGAGGTGCCGCTATAAAAAAAAATGTTTATTTAAAATTTGATCGGAAATTTAATGCTGTCTTTTAATTTAAAATCGAACAATTGACTAAAAAGTTGTAGTCAAGACAAAAAAATTTTTTTTTTGTTAAAAGTCAAATATCTTCTAAGTTATGAGAGATATGAAAACACCTCTAGGGACATTATTTATTGAAAATGTTGAGCTTAGATCAAAACGCTTTATCTCATAAAAATCGGATAATTTTTCTAAAAGTAACAAGCCTCAGAATTTTTTTTAGTCCCATGTTGTCAACTTAGGCCCACTGTAACTCCTGTCCAGCTTAAGCCAGGCGGCTGCCAAGACATCTGTTATAAAGCCTGAGTCCTCCTTTACGGATGCTCGAAGTTTCATATACATAAATCCAATGAGTAGTTTAGAAGTTCCAGATTTATTACCAATTATTTTGCAAAAGTCCCCACTGTGAACTGTAAAGTGCTTAAAAAATATACTCATCCATTAAAAGTACGAAGAGTCTACTCTATCATTCGAAACGAAAGAAAATGCTTTCGAATTTGCGAATTTCGCAAGTATTCGCATTCATTTCGAATTACAGAGTAAACCCCATGTGATCAAAATGAAGACCAATTGCTGGCTCGGACAAAAGTATCGTTTTAAATAATCTTTGTTGAATGGCCGTCAAACATCTATGAATGCGTACAGTTAAAAGTAAAAAACACGCTCTTAAGCAAATACACCCATTAATATTTAACCGACTACGTCAAACAATAAACAACCAACAACTATGTTCATGCACATTACATACATTACGCGGCACAAACGACTAAAAATTTATAGACTGTATGAGCTACAATCATACGCATGAGTACAAAAATACTCGTGAGTATTAAGCGGCTAAACATGAACATTTACAGGGCTAGTTATTTACACACACATATAGCAATGTTTTAAAACATTTCAAACACACACCCACACACACACCCACACATTTTCCATTCTATTTTATATACACAATTGAATGTATAAAGTGGTGAATGATGTATAAATATCCCGAGTATCATGCGTATATATTTTTTGTCCGACTAAATGTCCATACTCTTATTATAAACATACTAAGACTATGAGTATGAGAGAACGAAAGTCAATGCGCTTGATGCGGATGTGCTTTTTTTAGTGGAAAAGTATTTTAATTTTTCGCATAAACAAAGTGGAGATGCTCTTGCACTTTGGAACCGACTATAGTCTTAGTGGCGTTACAATTATGATTATACGCAGTTACTAAAATGAAGAGTATTTACTTAAGTATATTTTTTCAGTACTAATTGTTACTCTCTGATACATATCACCATTATTAGATTTTGTTTTGTCTCTATCCTGTTATATCTCATTATTATGTAATTCACCAACTTGGATCGAATAAGCAGAATAGCTTATGATAAAAGAACTATTGCTTAAGTTTGTAAGGACTGTTCTACAAAGAATGAAGAAGCTGACGATTGTATCATCTCTTGTTTGAAATTTCTAATAAGAAAATACTATTGCACTGTTGTTATCTCATCATTATATTTAAGATTCACACACATCACTAAATACTCGTATAAATATAACATGCGTACATCTAAAATTGTGTTCATTTCTTTAACGAATAGTTACATATTAAAAATCAATTTTTTTTCTCTAGAAGGACCTTCTCTAATGTCAAAGGATCCTATTTTATATGCATATACAGACAGTAACAGAGTATTTGACACAAATTGAGATAATGAAACGTATTTTTTTCTCATATTATTCTTTTGGGTTCGTTTGCTATTATGCCTAAAAGACGTATATATTTTTCTTAAAAAAAAAAGAATTATATGACTTACAATTCAAAAACAAGTGAACAAAAGGGAATTTTTGTCTGTTCATGTATTTATCAGTATTAAGGGATAAGGTTCATGTATTGATGTTAAAGAAATGCTATTTTATTTATACTTTATATCTATCAATAACTTATTATAATTCTGGTGGCAAGAACGATTATGTTCATTATAATGCTTTAAGTATACTGAATGGCATTAAATGAAACTTCAATAAATCAATAAAGTGTTTTTGTTAGTTTTGTGTCGTACTTACTTTTGATTTTATAAACTTTTGATATAATAGATTCGTAATAGCTTCAAAATAACCTTTTAACCTGTTTGTTAAAAATTGTAGACAGTTTATTTAACATGTAACAGGTTAGGTTCGGTGAGGTTGAATTTTTTTTTACAATATACATATACTCGTATTACATATACATATATGTATATGTAGATTAAATACGGGTTAGTAATATAGCTAGAACTTGATGCTTGATAGGCTTGGCTAATTTAAAAAGGCCTCGGTATGACACATCACGCAATATGAATTGTAATTGGCATATCATATAAGATGGTATACCATATAGCACAGCATATAGCATAGCATATAGCATAGCATATAGCATAGCATATAGCATAGCATATAGCATAGCATATAGCATAGCATATAGCATAGCATATTGTATGGCATATAGCATAGCATATAGCATAGCATATTGCATAGCATATAGCATAGCATATAGCATAGCATATAGCATAGCATATATCATAGCATATAGCATAGCATATAGCATAGCATATAGCATAGCATATTGTATGGCATATAGCAAAGCATATAGCATAGCATATTGCATAGCATATAGCATAGCATAGCATATAACATAGCATATAGCATAGCGTATAGCATAGCATATATCATAGCATATAGCATAGCATATAGCATAGCATATAGCATAGCATATAGCATAGCATATAGCATAGCATATAGCATAGCATATAGCATAGCATATTGTATGGCATATAGCATAGCATATAGCATAGCATATAGCGTAGCATATAGCATAGCATATAGCATAGCATATAGCATAGCATATAGCATAGCATATAGCATAGCATATAGCATAGCATATAGCATAGCATATAGCATAGCATATAGCATAGCATATAGCATAGCATATAGCATAGCATATAGCATAGCATATAGCATAGCATATAGCATAGCATATAGCATAGCATATAGCATAGCATATAGCATAGCATATAGCATAGCATATAGCATAGCATATAGCATAGCATATAGCATAGCATATAGCATAGCATATAGCATAGCATATAGCATAGCATATAGCATAGCATATAGCATAGCATATAGCATAGCATATAGCATAGCATATAGCATAGCATATAGCATAGCATATAGCATAGCATATAGCATAGCATATAGCATAGCATATAGCATAGCATATAGCATAGCATATAGCATAGCATATAGCATAGCATATAGTATAGCATATAGCATAGCATATAGCATAGCATGTAGCATAGCATATAGCATAGCATATAGCATAGCATATAGCATAGCATATAGCATAGCATATAGCATAGCATATAGCATAGCATATAGCATAGCATATAGCATAGCATATAGCATAGCATATTGTATGGCATATAGCATAGCATATAGCATAGCATATTGCATAGCATATAGCATAGCATATAGCATAGCATATAGCGTAGCATATAGCATAGCATATAGCATAGCATATAGCATAGCATATAGCATAGCCTATAGCATAGCATATAGGATAGCATATTGCATAGCATATAGCATAGCATATAGCATAGCATATAGCATAGCATATAGCATAGCATATAGCATAGCATATAGCATAGCATATAGCATAGCATATAGCATAGCATATAGCATAGCATATAGCATAGCATATAGCATAGCATATAGCATAGCATATAGCATAGCATATAGCATAGCATAGAGCATAGCATAGAGCATAGCATATAGCATAGCATTTAGCATAGCATATAGCATAGCATATAGCATAGCATATAGCATATAGCATAGCATATAGCATAGCATATAGCATAGCATATAGCATAGCATATAGCATAGCATATAGCATAGCATATAGCATAGCATATAGCATAGCATATAGCGTAGCATATAGCATAGCATATAGCATAGCATATAGCATAGCATATAGCATAGCCTATAGCATAGCATATAGGATAGCATATTGCATAGCATATAGCATAGCATATAGCATAGCATATAGCATAGCATATAGCATAGCATATAGCATAGCATATAGCATAGCATATAGCATAGCATATAGCATAGCATATAGCATAGCATATAGCATAGCATATAGCATAGCATATAGCATAGCATATAGCATAGCATATAGCATAGCATATAGCATAGCATATAGCATAGCATATAGCATAGCATAGAGCATAGCATAGAGCATAGCATATAGCATAGCATATAGCATAGCATATAGCATAGCATATAGCATAGCATATAGCATATAGCATAGCATATAGCATAGCATATAGCATAGCATATAGCATAGCATATAGCATAGCATAGAGCATAGCATATAGCATAGCATATAGCGTAGCATATAGCATAGCATATAGCATAGCATATAGCATAGCATATAGCATAGCATATAGCATAGCATATAGCATAGCATATAGCATAGCATATAGCATAGCATATAGCATAGCATATAGCATAGCATATAGCATAGCATATAGCATAGCATATAGCATAGCATATAGCATAGCATATAGCATAGCATATAGCATAGCATATAGCATAGCATATAGCATAGCATATAGCATAGCATATAGCATAGCATATAGCATAGCATATAGCATAGCATATAGCATAGCATATAGCATAGCATATAGCATAGCATATAGCATAGCATATAGCATAGCATATAGCATAGCATATATCATAGCTTAGCATAGCTTAGCATAGTTTAGCATAGCTTCGCATAGCTTAGAATATATGATAGTGTATAACTTCGCATAGCATAAAGTTATGAAGTGCATTTTGTCCTAATGAAACAACAACACATGTTGATAAAATTAACTTGTGATAGAGTTAATTAATATTCAAAATGTATGTATGTATATGCATGTATACATAAGTTTTTAAATGTTTGTAAAGACTGATGAGTTTAATCTTGTTTTACATATGTACGTACGCCTTTGGCTTTAAATGCCTTTGTAGCCAAACAAAAACCCTAATGGAGAATAACACAACAGGTGTGCTTAAATGAGTTTTATGACATGCAAAAAGTATTTTAAGCAGACGGCTACAAGACTGTCTGAAGACAATAAATGGGCGACAATGTGTGTTGCGAAGGCCAAGCCAAACTGCTGATTGTAATAATGAGTTGACTTTATGGTTTGATAATGCGTCTATACGCACACATAATATATAAACTTATATGTCACTTTGTTATTAGTTGAAATTGCTTTTATAGTTAAAATGCTGTGATGATAAAAGGAAAGCGATGAGTAAACTAGACATACACTGGTAATCATGGTGTTACATTAATGCTTATTATAGTGTTACTGTGACTAGAAATAAATAAGTAAATTTTGTTACCCAACCGACTTGGTTAAGTAGATTTTAAAATTTAGCATACTGATGTCAAGTTCTAAAATTGGGCTACAATTTTAAAAACTTGTTAAGAAACTTTCTAATTAAAAAAAATAGAGAAAATAATTTATTATTTAACAAATACTTGTGTGAAAATTTTTATGAATAACGAATGCCATAAGTTGTACGTACGTCCACAAAATTACTAGTTATCAGTTAAGTGTTGCATGCCCATATCATATCTCAAACTAAGATCAAACGAATATGCTTGCTGGAATATACATATATATATATAAGTTTGCTTGCATGTCGTGCCATAACCGCCAAAAAAGCTTAAGCGACATAATTTTCGATTTTAATTTATTTTTAGCAAAATCTGTTATTTACGATCGTAAATAATAATATTTTGTAAAAAAAAAAACGAAGTCCAAAAATGCGTTGTTTAAGCTTTTTTAGCGGTTATGGCTCGGATGTGTGCAATGCCTTGTAATATAGTGTTTCTATGTACTCGTATATGGCTGCATAAACAACATCAATAACGCCAAAAACCCATTAGCATTAAGTAATTACATGTTCCTGGGAGTGGAGGCTATAACCTTTTCTCAAAGTGCTTTTAGAAGCTGCATTTGCTTTTGTCGTTGTGTTTCGCATGCAAGCTGCTTAATATTTTCATAATCATTTCAATGATTTAACTAGACTCCAACTACTTAGAAATAATGTATTGTTGTAGCATGTAATATTGAAAGTTTTGCAAACAATTTTGCAATGATAATGTTATTCTTTTTTAAGTTTTTTTGTTGTTGTTGTTGTATGCAAAGAAAGTAACAACATATAAAGGTGTTTGGTTCGGTGCTTTCCTATTTTTAATCGACTGTGCGACGCAAAGAAGGGTATTGTGTTTATCAGCATATGTATTTTTTTTTTAGCTATACGAGCTAAGTCTAGGAAATCTTGAAAAAGTATTGTCAGCCCGAACAGGCCAATATGCACGATTCGCAGCAAGACTTCCTCGTTGATTCAGCGAATGCTGCTTGCTCTCTCTCCCTGATCCTGATCTAAAATAAACCGCTTCATCTACGAATCTCTTCTAACATGCGAAGTTCTAATATAACTAGCCCTACAAAATTACCTACAAAAGTCCAGTTACAAAAGGATTCTAGCATAGTCGAGACCATGTACTCCGGTCTAATGCTACGCCCTACACTACCTTTCCTCCAATTGTAAGATCGTGAACAATTGGGCAAAACGGAACATTGCAGTGTCCGAAGCGGTATAAATATGACATAAAACAATCATGACCAGTCAAGAACTGTGTAAGGTAGTAACTTAAGTCTCCATGCTTTCTAGTCAACCATGTCCTGATGTCGGGTATCAACATACTTATGCGGCACTTACACCTGCACAATATCTAGCAGATTTTAATTCAAATCTCTATGAAAATCTATACCGTTTACACCAAGTTTTTTTGACATTTGTCAAGATTTTTTAATCCAAAACAAAACACATTAACTGAAAAATTTCCAAAACTACAACCAAACAGCTGCAATATAGTCAATTAACACACCTTTTTAAGCAGACCGTAGCCAATTCAATCATCTTTTTTTTTAAATATGTTAAAAAGGGTAGCAAGAAATAAATAAAAATACTAGATATTGAATTGATTTCCCACAAATCTACTGACAAATTAGATTTCATTTTGTATGGGAAATCTTGTCAAATGCAGCTAGATTTAGCTCAAAATCTCATAACTACTAGATTTTGAGGCAATGTAAATGCCCTATTAAGACTTAATCTTAGACAAAGGATTTTGTCTTGAATAAAAAATCTTGAAAAACGTCAAAAGTGCTTAGTGTAAACAATATAGATTTTTATAAAGATTTCAAATCAAATATGTTAGATTTTGAGACAATGTAAATTCAGTATAACTGAAAAAATTTCCAAAACTACAACAAAACAATTCCATTGTAGCCAATGCACACACCTTTATAAGCAGACCGTTTTTATAAATATGTTGTACAGGGTAGTAAAAAATAAATAAAAATAGTAGATTTTGATTAGATTTGCCACAAATCTACTGACAAATTAGATTTTATTTTCTCTGAGAAATCTAATAAAAAGCAGCAAGATTTAGCTCGAAGTACTAGATTTCGAGAAAATCTAAATGCCCTATAATAAAATTTCTACTGGTTTCATTTATTCCCCAAAGACATCATACATTTTTTCCAAATCTGTCTTTCTAATATTGCAACACTTGTATTGAAGTTTATATTTACATTCCAAAGTGAATAATGACGCAATATTTTTACACCAGTTCCTAGTTCCAAAAAAAATCTGCGCTAAGATCCTGTTTAATTTTTTTTTCTCTGCTTAGGTTTTATTATTTGTGTGGCAAGAAGGAAAAAGTGCTTTAGTCGAGAAAAGCTGATTTTGAGTTAATGGAATCTCCGTAATCTGCTTATTCGAAAGTACCCCTGGATAAAATTTTAATTAATTTGTGTGATTTTTCGGGCAGTTATATATAGCACTATCACTTGCGACTTATCTTTTTTAGACTTCTAATCTCATTTGGAATAATAGCTTAATTAAGGTTATACTTTGGTATATTTCCACTTAAAGGCATTGCTTACAGTGTTTAGAACGATGGTGTTGCTTAAATTAAAATAAAGGTTAACAGAGAATTTGCCAATTTAGTTGTAAAAGAAATAAATTTCTGAAAATCGACGTGAAAGCTTAAAAGTGCTCTCCAGCAAAACAGAAAACATATAAATTAAGCACTTTTTCCTTATTGCCACAGATTTAGTGTTGCACGAATGTAAGTAAAAAGATTAGTCAACTAATAAATGTAAAAGTGTGTCTATTTTAATATTTCATTTGTAAATGCGTCACGCTCACGCAAACTACGAGCAATTGCCTACACAGAGCTTTGGGTGGCTTCTTTTGGCTTAAATAAAGTGTTTATACATACATATTAAAATATCCTCACTTATTATGTACATACATATGTACATGTATACAGATGTATAAACAATGCTGCAGGATGTGTAACTAATCGGAGGGGAACCAACCATATGTAACTATGACGCCTGTATGGAAAAATGTAAGCAACCAATTTAATCGCATTAAAATATGTTTTCTTTTATCTAGGAATGTTGTTTGAATTTTTTTCTTTCAACATTGGATTATGGTATGGTATGTACGTAGAAAAATGGAGTGTATACATATATTTCACTGCCTTATAATGTCCTGCACAAAACCTGTTGGCAAGGCATTTTTTTCAATTGTTTGTCTTGCCAACAGTGTTGTTTAGCGTTTGTTTTAGAATATTTTGCTGTAGTAAAGCAGTTGAAAAATCTCTCATGTCTTGAAAGGTCTTATAAATGGTCTTGTGCAGGTCTTTACTGCCTTATTGCAACATAGTCCTATCTCTAAAATTTTGTTGTTGTAATTAATTGTCCAGAATAAATCTTTATATCGTATTTAAGATTTTATTGAACTTTCATACATTGTTTTTAATATTTTCATTAAGTTGCATGTAAATTGTAAACTTAAAATTCATGTTGCCGTAAAGGATTTGCGTCTTGTTGTATGTACTGCAAGGATTTTTTTTTTTGAGAAATAAACTACAGTTTTGCCTGTTATTTGAAATGTTATTCAAGAGACAGCAAAAAGCGGATCTCAGTTTGTATTAATTAATACGAGGGCTGTTCAATAAAGTTGTGAGGTTTTGATAGTCAAAAACGTTTTATAATTTGACTTAATTTGCATCATTTTACTGTCACAATAAAATATAAAAAAAAAAAATTCAAGGAATTTTCGCATAAATTTCCTGGGATTTCTTATTAAATAACCCATCAAACAAAATGCTCCGAATTCGTAAAGAATTCGTAACGACTGGTCGACAAAATCTTCCGATTTCGGAACCGAAATATTACCGAAATCGTAACGATTTTTGTATGAAATGGTTGACACGACTTCGTAACGATATGTCGGTACGAATTCGTTACGATAAGTCGGTACGAATTCGTAACGACATGTAGGTACGATTTCTTTTTGCTTTTATAGCAGAGTAGCGCTTCACCGTTATGTTGCTGCTATTGTGTCGAAATAATTTGCATATACTAACGTTTTTTAATATTTGTTTCAATCCTTATTTTTCATCAACATATACATACATATTTATTAAAAAAATGTTTAAATACTTTTACTCAAAAATCAAAGTTTTAATGTTTAAAAAAAATTGTTCAGAAAAACTACCGACATTTCTTAACGAGTTCGGTACGAAAAGTCTGAGTTCAAACAAACTACCGAAATGTCTTAACGAATTCGGTACGACAAGTCTGACTTCAAAAAAAGTCGAAACATTTTGTTTGGGGGAAATTAAATTATATAATTTAATTTCATTTTTATAGTTTTACTGCCGTATTAAAATATATAAAAAAAAAATCCCGGGAATTTGCGCACGAAGTTCCCGGGAGTTCTTTCCCGAAACCCGGGAATTCCCCCCCCCAAAAAAAAAATACCGCATGAAAAACACTAATTGGTACACCAAAGCAAGCACCATGAAGTAAAAAGCAATCTTCTTCGTCTTGTTGGATTTCGCTCTTGTGCAAAGCGATTTAATTTTTTTTTTAAATTGTTTGTCCTTGTAGGAAACGCTTGCGAAGTGTTTTGTTTATCCTCATGCACTGATTAAAATAATGAAATTTTCTTTAGAATGTAAATATGACGACACAAGTATTATTTTGCATGTAAGTAAATCCAAAGAATTCAATGTGATGGAACTGCGTTACAAGCAAACATTTTTCTCCCTTGCTGTTGTCAAGCAGTTTTCAAGTTAACTTTCATTTTGATGTGATTTACAGGATATGAACTGGAAGAGATTTAAAATCATTGCTTTAACATGCTTGATTTTCCTTACATATTTATTTACATATTTACATATATTTTTATCTATAAATTGCTGGTGTCTGCATTTTTACTTTGAGTTTGGGGAAGTTAACTGAGTACTTTTTTATTTAGTCAAGTATGTGTTGGTTTTAACTTCAATTTGAGCACTTTAACTCTTACTTGTATGCAAATTTATGGTGATGAGCAGCTTATGTATGTATGTATGTATGTATGTATATGCATAAAGTTGTTTTTGTTGTTTCCTTAATATATCAAAATTTATTTTATATGATTTCTTTTTCCCTTGCTGGCTCCAATATAGTTTCCTTTAGTCATATTGGTTTGCTGAACATCCTATTTCACTAAAATCATTTGCACACCCGTAAATTAAATGTCAAGGAAGTAGGGGTATATTTAGGTATATCTCTTGATATCATGAAAGCTTTTTGATTGAAATGAAATAAAATAATTTATTTTGTTTTTCTAAATTCCTGTTTTAAATTTCTTTATAGTGTCAAATCGTTTCACTCTTAAATTGAAAGAAAACTGCTTTAATTTTACCCGTTCAAACTTTGGAGGCCAGAATAGTTTAAAAACTAAAAACTGAAAGTTGCACGAGCAACATTTTGTTTAATAGATTTTAGCACTGCAACCATCAACAACTCTGTCGGGCCATCTTGTGTACACAAAGATAAAACAAAATTTATTTTGTTTTTTCTAAATTGCTCTTGACTAAACTTTTTAAGCTCTAAACTATTTTTGTGTATTTTTGGGAAATTTTACATTATTTAGCAAAAATAGGAACTTAAATCAAGAGCAGGTTCTGAAAAAGGAAAAAAAAATTATTAGGTTAGGTTAGGTCAGCAGGCTGCTGGCAAGGAAAGGTGACAAATGAGAGTCCAGCTCACTTGGGTCCAATATAATGATCCCTTTATTCTGCCTGTAAGTTGAAAAAAGATAGAGAAAGAGAGAACAAGATGAGGGTGAGAAGGGTAGAAGTAGAAATGAGATCAAAGTTGTTCAGGGAGTTGTGAGATAAGAGTGGGTCAAGAAATTTAGCTAGTGGGGTCAGCGATTATACCAACCACTATTCCTAATATAGAGGCTCAGGTTTTTGAGCCTGATTTCTGATAACTGTGACAAGCTACCGAAGGATATTCTGCCAAGGACTTGCAGACGGAGATCCTCCAGAGCGGGACAAAGACACAGGAAATGCAGGATACTTTCCCCTTCTTCCTCGTCATTGCAACTGTGGCAGTAGTCATTATACGGGAGACCCATACGTTTAGCATGGGTTCCGAAGGTACAGTGACCGGTCAACGTGGCCACGATTTTCCTCAAGTACTTCTTATTGAAGTTCATGAGATTTTTTGCTCTACGGGAGTCCAGGCGAGGCCAGAGAGTTCTCGCTATTACACAGGTAGACTCATTGCGCCACCTGTTTTGAGCTAATTCAAGAAAGGTAATATCGAAACGTCTCCAGCAGGATAAGAGTGGGAGACCACAAATATTTTCGATATCGACTTCTCTTAGTACGGTTCCCCTTTTTACCAGGTCATCCGCACCCAGTTTAGCGAAATATTTGAGTGCTGCGCAAGTCCATCCAGGGCTTTACGACATTCTTGGACAAGAAAAGATGTGGTGTACACTCCTATGAGGGACTTAATAGCAGATTTGCTGTCAGTCATAATATGGATATCTCTGTTTGGGATCCGATAGAATCCCAGCCAGTGTGCTGCTCTTTTAATGGCAAATAACTCTGCCTGTAATATACTATATTCGTGCAGGAGTCTAAAGGACATTTCAATTCCGTATTCGGGAATATAAAAATAATATAAAAAAAACTATTGAACGGGGAAGAAAGTGTATAAGGCCTGTTCGGAAATAAATCACTGCGCTCCATATGGAAATTTAAGGTTCTTCGCTGAAGTAGATAACGCACAGTTAAATGTCAAATATGTATTGCATTTGAAATTAAAGTTTTCTTGTGTCATGCAGAACAGTGATGCATTTTCGAACAGGTCCGTACTTACATCAGCAATTCTGTGGCATTTGTGTAATTTCAGACTCAGTTATTCGTGTTGCGGTAATCTTGAACTCTAATAAGTCTTCTGCAGGTGTAATCGGGTCTTTATCTTCTTCTTCTGCATTGAGGATTCTAGTCCACTGATGTCTTCGATATATCATCATTGGATCTTCTCAAAATATGGCCACCTCAGCTCCTTTTCCTCTTTGCAATTTCTATGAGGATTGGGGTAGTTTTCTTGTTCTTTGCCAAAGGGTATCTGTTGAAAAGTATGTTCGGCTAAAATTTCGCCACCGTATAGCCAGCTTCAGCGAATAGTGGAGTAGAAGAGGCTGATCTTAGTTTTTGTGTGGATTTGCAGTGACTTACACACTCTTTACTTGCGAATTGCAATATCATCATGTGGGTTGGCCTTGTATGATATGACGTTTCCCAAGTAGCAAACTGTGTGTACATCTTCGACCTCTGCGTTGTCTGCTGTTAGCCTCGAAAAATTGGAGGTATTGATACGCAATTTGACAGCCAACACCAAACGTTGGCTAATATGTCGGCAAAGTTATGTGCTAGCAGACATATATCATCAGCGTAATCGACCTTCTCTTGATTTTTATCGAGTCTTCTCAGGAATCGCACTATAAGAGTTGTTATAGATGGGATCTCATCAAACGAGGTAAATTCAGGTGTACCGCAAGGTTCCGTTCTTTCAGCAATTCTATTCCTTATTTTTCTAAATGACCTTCTATGTCAAACTTTAAACCCTATCTACTCTTTCGTGGACGATAGCAGAATCTGGCACTCTTTCTCATTCAGCAATAGACCAAGAATGCCGCAGGTTGAGGCTATGCGTCAAACAACGATTTAGCATGCGAATAGGGTCGATTTTAACGCTCGTAAGACCAAATGTTGTATGGTTACTCACAGACGCATGCCCGAAAATGTTGCTGCCTCTGTAACTAGGGGGGGGGGGGTGTAAAAAAATTAAGGAATCAGCAGCTCTTGATGTTCATGGCATAAAAATCCCGTGTGATGTTCGATGGACTGAACATATTTTTCAAGTTGCAAAAGAACCATGACAACATTAGCCAATTTTAGCCACAAAAAATTGGTTATCATGGTTTGGCAGCGCAGAGAATTCACGCTGGTGGCGTTTCCTTGCTCATTTTCGAAAAAATACGGACCGATGATACCGCCTGACCACAAACGGAACCATACGGTCACTTTCTTTGGATGTAATGGTTTTTCGAGGACTGTTTGAGGACTGAAAAATAAAGTCTTTCAAAATAATTTTTTTCGGTCGTTACCACTCGCTTTCACTATCTTCTGCCATTAATCTTTATTAAAACCAACTTTACACAAATGTAATAAACTTTTTTAATTTTTATTTGTTATACTGCATGCTACACGTTCAATAAATATCGCGATACTGGATCACGTTCAATAGGATTTGAAATCATAATCCATTTAGCAACTACTGTTAAACAACTAACATTGTTCTGTTATGTGCTCAACATGTTATGTTAGACGTTTTGGTTTCTGTCTCTGCTAGTTGAATTCAAATTTATTCTCCCACACACTGTTAAATTACCTACCAACATAAATTTGCATGTCCCAGTTGACCAAGACTTTCGTTATTGATATCGATTTCGAATATATTACGAACATTTATCGTGTAAAACTATCGAGAGTGACACTCAAAAATGAATCGAAAAAAGTTCACCTGTCGCTCCTTAACTTACACGCTGCAGGCCTTGAACATGGTACCTTCATTCTAACAGACTAGCACACATCCATTATTTTTTTTAGCTTACAGTGCTGTCATGGTTTGAACTTGGTACCTGTAGACTAACAGGCAAGCACACATTCATTCGGCTACCGTCACATTTTGAAAAACTACCGTGAGAAGTTCGAAGTTGTTCCGAAATTTCTTCGCTTTTGTGAGCGTTCTTTTTTATCGCATCTCAGGTCAAGTGGGGTGTGTTAGCTTCTTTGGGATAGTGAAGGTCCTTTTTTACAACTCTATTATTGTGCATTTTATTAATTTTTAGAGCGTCGTTTTCAGGATCATTATGTAAGAATTTTATTAATTCTTTTACTTCGCCAGCGATTCGTTGCTGGTCCTGGCCAGAGGTTGAACTCGGGCAGTCGAAGACCGTCCGTCATTTGCTTTGGAGTCAACACACCTATTTCATCCAAAAGCACCTGCCATTTCGTGAAGACATTTTTTACAACTTACTGATACTTTACAGAAATTATTTTTTGTTTTTTACGATTTCTTTGCATTCTTTTTTAGTTTTCTTTTAATTCTTATTTGGTTATTTTCTTGATAAGATTTTCAATACTTGTTTTTTTGTTGCAGACATTTCTGGCTTGTTTTGCAAATGTTTTTTATATAAACTGTAATATGTTAGTTTTCTACAAGAGTATTACTTGTGAGTTTTTTGTCTAACTTTTCACAAAGTTCAGTTTTTGCTTTTAAAACTTTAATATATTTTTTTTATATTTCTTCAGGTTTTTGTTGCTTACAATTTTATTAAGAGTTGTAACATATATATACAGTGGTGGAAAAAATATTAGCAACAAGGTGTTTTTAACTCATTGTTTTTAAACATTTTCATAGTAACAAAATATTTCGCAAGAATTCAATTGCGGTTTTGTAACATATTAATTTTCTAAATAAAAGCAGTAACAGTTTTCAGTTTTTTTTTTCTATTATTTTTTCCACCACTGTATATATATATGTATATATTTTGTTTTCAATAAAGAAATTTAAACACAAGCAAGTACTTCATTTAATATATTCTTGTTAGGAGTACATATAGTAATTAAGGAAGTTTCGATTTTGCTTTTGAAAACCGAAGTCGGACGGTCAGATGATATCCGACTTTTGATATTTTATCTGTAACATAAATTTCTACTGACCTATTTTTCATGAATCAGGCCTAGTGTGGTTAATTGTTAGATGATCTTATAGCGCCATAGTGATAGAAAAAAAGGGACTTAAAGTAAAGAATTTATTACACATTTCGACCGCTTAATGCTAGGAACACAACTGGGACGAACGACGACTTTCGTCCACGTCGACGAATTCGTCGATAAGAGTTCGCTGCGTACATTCGTCGTGCGAAGCACAACAACGACGAACTCAATAATCAACATGTTATATAATAATTTATTTTTTGTGCACAGAAAAAATAATATGAATATGAATAAAATATCAATCAAGATTTTCCACTCGAATTAGTTGAAGTAATTACAAATTTAATTATATAAATTAAATTTTTAATTGAAAATATTGATCGATGAACAAGTTTTCCGTATAGAAATAAGCATGAAATTTCTAAAAAAATTTACTGTTTGTCGTTACATAATTTATAACCTGAAAGATTAGATGATAGTGTTTTTTGTTTTCAAAACTATGCTCAATATTATTAAATAAAAATCCTCAATCTTAAAGAGTCTTTTGTTGAAACTTGCAATAACTCCAAAAAAAAATTTAAGCCATTTTTTCTACTTAATTATCATCAATGTAATTAAATTTAGATAAAATGTAATTTTTATTCAAATACTTATAACAATTATCAATCAAGGTAAGCCATTCAATTTGCTTAAACACCATTAGGAAGGAAGTCATTTTCTTATTCAAGTAATTTTCCAAATTGCTTTATTTTTATTAATACCCCAAGAAATTAATTGCTGGAAAGAACCCTGAAAATAAATGAAGTTTATCATTAAAAAAAAACGACTTAAAAGATACATTTGCTGTGACAATGGATTTTAAGAGAGACATTTCAAGTCACACCTTCATTCATTAAATCCTTTTTTGCTTTACCCCAGTCATTAATATCAGCAGTGTGTATAAAAGTGAAATATTGTGTGGCCATTTTTTTATTTTGTTTCTTCAGATGCTGCTAAATCTTTGTCCTGGTTCTTGCTCATCCTCTGCTGTTTAGTTTTCTGTTTAAATCTTTTGTGGTTGATATTTAAAGTTGTGGCAAGTAAGTCTTAGTTCACATTTGCTTTATCTGGTTATTGTATTTCTTGCATTAGTTTGCCAAGTAAGTTTTTTCTTCAACATGCTATGCTGTTGATATTCCTGTATTTCAAGGGTTCAACTTAGTTTTGTTTTATTTTGTTATTTTTTTTTAAATTTATTTTTTTTATTATTATTTCTGTTCGGCTTAGATTTTACAAGTAAATATCATCTTCTATTCAACGCAACATAAAACCCGCAAAGAGGTTAAAATGAAAATCCCTGACCTGTGTTTAGAGTGCGTACGGTCTTGCGTGTGTATGTGTGAACTTATAAGTAAACCAACAAACATAAGTACTAACGTTTGAAATACTCTCTCGTTTGTTTGGTTTGTCATAAAATATTTTCTTATTTTAATAAATTATTAATGAATTAAATTAATTAATACAAACAGTTAACTCATATAGAAAACTTGTACGCAAAACACTCAGAAGTTTTTCGAAAGAAGTTGATTGCTTTAATTACAAAAAAAACAAAATATCAATAATATATTGATTTAGGTCAATTAAACTTTTTATTTAATTAAATTTTAATGCTCAATAAAATTTTTAATTAAATTTTTAAAATTAACATTTTATTAACTTAATTAAATTTTTTATTAAATTTTTCATCAATAAAATTTTTAAACAAATGTTTTATTAACTCAATTTAATTATTTACTAAACCTTAAATCATTTTAATTTTGTAACAAAACCTTTAATTAAAAATAAATTCAGTAAAGTAAGACTCGCGCACGAAGGGTTCCGCACGTTGGACTTTGAGCATTTTTTTAATATGGCGTTTTTGCGTTTTTCACGTTTTTTAACCTGAAACGATTTTGTTTTTGTTTATCACTTTTTTCTCGTTTTGGCGATTTTTTTCAGTTTTTGGAGTTTTTTTCCATTTTGGCGATTTTTTTTTCATTTTAGCGATTTTTTTTTCATTTTGGTGACTTTTTTTCAGTTGATCGATTTTTCCGGTTTTTTGCGATTTCTTTAATTTTTAGATTTTTTTTTAATATGGGGTTTTTTCGTTTTGGCGTTTTTTTTAGTTTGACGATTTTATAATTTTGTGATTTTTTAGTTTTACCGTTTTTGAAAATTTCAAGAGTCTGTCTCTTACGGTTTCCAAGATGCAGTAAGTTGTCAAAATTACATAGTCAAAATTACATTAACTGATAGAACACCCTTTAATTTAGATTTTTTAAATTTTAGTGTTAATTTTTGTAGTCTGTATAATTTTACAAATTGCAATTCTATGTATGTATAATGCATGGAATTTTAACATTATTCGTTGCTCGTCTTGGAACACCCTTTAATTGATAACTCTCATGTATTTGTTGTTGTAGCGGCCAAGGTTCTACACACTATGTCCAGAGCTCTTACAGTTCTCGAGGAAATAGCCTGTGACGGACAGACATACAGACGGACAGCGTAGCGAAAACAATAGGGTTCGTTCCTTTTCACCTTTGGTGTACGGAACACTAAAAACACCAAAAATCAATAATATATTTATTTATGTCAATTAAATTCTTAAGCAACAGTTTAATTTTCTTAATAAAATTTTTAGTTAAATTTTGAATCAATGAAATTTTCAAATAAAATTTTTTTATTTAATTCTTAATCAATTTAATTTTTAAACAAAAGTTTAATTGAGTTAATTATATTTTTTTAACTTAAAATCAATTGAATTTTGAAATAAAAATTTTATTCGACTCAATCAAACTTTAGGTGATTATTTGTAAATTTTTTTCGATTAAAGATGTTAATTTAAGAAAATAATTTTTCTGTTTGGAGAATATTTTTTATTAATTTGTTATTTAACAAGTCTTTGCAATAAAGTTATCAGATTTTACTTAAGAAAAATAAGACATATTTTGCAGCTTAGTATCTAAATATTCTCTAAACGTTTCTCAAGACAAGTAGTAATTAAAAAAAATCAAGAATGACGACTAACTTTGAACCGATAAATATTCTGAATGGTCATTCCAAATAAAAAATTATAGAAGAAACCTAAAGATGATTTTAAAATACCTGTCGAATGATACCCATATATGATATAGTTCGATGACTTTTTATTTTTTTTCGTATTTACAAAATGGCCGCCATATTGAGTTTTGACTACTGACACTGCCAGTATTAAGGCAAATCGATTAATATAAGAATTATCAAAAAAATTAAGTGTTTTACTTAAATGTGTTAAGTAGTTCAAAATTTATGCAAGTCATTTTCTAACCTATATTATTCTAACTAAGGTTTATTGCCAAGTCTTTCCCAATTGCATACCATACTCTCGTGTGTTTGCTGGGTGTAGAAGAGCACAAGCTCAACTGTGTGTGTGTGTGTGTGTGTTAGTGCATATGGACTAGTTTTGTGTTTTTATATCATTTAGGGTTTGGAAAATCAACAATTTTCCCCAGAGAACTAACGATGGAAAATATGTGACAAAAGATTCAGCTAGTTTTTATAAAATATTCATAAAAAATTAAAGTTATTTAAAGTTATTTTTTATGAAAAATTTCACAGTAATATATCCTAAGGAAATCCATTGTATTGTTTTTATATCCAATTTTTTCTAAGTCTTCTCTACACCATCTTTTAAACTGGTCCACTCTTCAAGTATTTTTTTTGTGTTTTTTGGGAATAAAAGCTTGAATGAATTAAATTTTAATTATTATTTCCCTTATTTTTCGCTTCTTGGGCAATCACACCATTTTAGTTGTTTTCAACAGGATTTTTCGATACTCGAATGATTTTAAAATTTTTGGTTTTTATTTTTTTTAAGAACAATTATTGTTATTTTTTGGTTTTTATATATATTTTTTTTTTGAAAGAAAAAAATTTTACTTTTATTATAAAATTCATAACACACAGAGAAAAAACTGCCTCATAGAAATAAGAAGATTTTCTCTATGAAACGTTTTTAGGCAGCAGAAAGAAGCGCATATTTTTTCATAGAGATTCCTTATTAATTTTATGTGGTAAATCTTGCTTATTTTATCAAGAAGAAAACCACATAAAATCAAGAAGAAATCTTATTATTCACAACTTTTTTTACTCAATTTCCGTTATTTTTGGCACCAAAAAAACAATCCATAGAGTAAAACTTCTTGATTCTATTAAGTTTTCTAATAAATTGTAAACTATAGGGATTTCTTATTGATTTTATTAGGTTGCCTTATTAATTTTTTTAAAAAGATTTTCTTCTTGATTTTATTAGGCTATCTTATTGATTTTTTCAATAAGGGTTTCTCCTTGATTTTAGTAGGTTCCTATATGATTATGTGTAAAGCAGCTTACTGATTTTTTTTAATAAGGAAATCTTCTTGATTTTATGAAGTGTCTTGTTATTTCATATCTATAAATAGACAAAGAGACAATTTTTTCATTATCTATAAGAATGTTTGCACAATAATTCCATTAGTTATTCAGGCTGCTTGTTAGCATATTGGATAGAGTGCTTGTCTATCAGGTAGAAGTTAGCTGGTTCAATACTTGATGAGTAAGTTAGTGAAGAATATAACATGTGTATGTATGTATGTATAAATAAATAACATCTACAATATACTACATACATACATACATATGTATATGGTATAGAATTTAAAAAAAATAAGAAAAATAAATAATAAAATAAATAAGAAAATACATAAGTACAGAGAATAAAGACGCAATTTTTTTTTTATTTTTTTATTGAAAAAATCAATAAGATAACCTAATAAAAACTAGAAGATTTCTTCTTGATTCTTTCAAAAAGGTTTTCCCTATGAAATTAATAAGATTTCCTTACTAAAAAAAAAACATAGAGATTTCTTATGAAATTTGTTCTATTTTATGAGGTATTTAGAAGGCACTGTTTGCTCTGTGCACTTACGGACCCCGATTAAAAAAAATTATTTTGCAAATGACTGCTTTAATTGTAAAAGTCATTACTTCGTTGGTAGAAGTATCAACAGCTGCAGTAAATCTCAATTTAGCGACATGTACTTAAAACCTCCACATTCACTTAAAGAGATTATAAAACCTATAGTTGAACATCTAAGGCAACACATTTTTTTCCCAAAACTTTTTTTTAATTCTTTCTCCCTTAAAATATATACTTCTTTTAATTTATATAACGACTAGCTTTAACTCGTTTCGCTCGCGTTAATTTGCTGTTTTGCAAACTATACTTCAAATTTACAAATGTTTTCTTATTTGTTACTCACCGATAGTATAAAAAGCCGATAAAAACCGAAAAAAGGCGATAAAAACTTCAATTACAGAATAAATATCGGGTTTAAAACTGGTTCAATAATCAAACAAGAATCAAAAATTGCCTTAACCAGCTTAAAAGTATATTTTTCGAAACAAAGTCCGAACTAAATAAAAAAACCGGTTCCCAACCGGATAAAAGATAAGCGATGTTTGATGCTGGTAGTGTACGAGTAGCATTTCACGGGTGGATGAATTTTCAAAATCTTTTTAGCAGTTTGAAAATCCGTATCAAATGTAAAAAAACCGTTTCTGAACCGGATACAAAATGGGTTTGAAGCTGGTAATGTAGCTTTCTATTGCTGAAAGAATTTTCAGAATCGGTTTACTAGTTTGAGCGTGAAAGCGCAGCAAACAAAAAAATAAACAAACTCACTCTCACATTTATAATATTAGTAAAGATATATTTTTATAAGAACCGGGAAATTTCCCCCAAGTAATCAAGAAATTTCAAGGAAATTCCTGCAAAGAAAACCCCTACAAGAATCCCTATTAAGGGCACACACACCGCAAAATCTGTTTTATTCATCCAAAAAGTAAATAAAGCTATTTATTATTAGATAAATGTGCACAAACGTGTTTTTTTGTTTATTTTAAAGATTTAATACTCTTATCGTTTAAATGTTCGAATATTTGTGTTAAGAGACTTTCATTTATGGTCAAAGACGGTTTCTCTTAAATTTTAATTGGCCCAAAGGAAATTAAATTTGTCCAAAAACCCTCTTTATTAAATTAGCTTATTCAGCAAAGTTTTACTTGTGTTAAAAGCTAATAAAGCTTATTTTGAAGTTAATGGTTGTTGGCTTTGCTTTTGTTACAAAAACGCTTAAACTTAAAAACTTTGTAGGATATGTAGATGCAAAAGTTATTTCTGTTAAAGCATAATAAAATATGCTTTATTTTGGAAATATATCTTTGGTTTCTAAACGAGTCAAAAAATGTGAGACTGGAATACAATAGACTTACGTGTAGTTTCTACAATGCAAGCAAGCGACTTGTCTAGAAAAAATATATGAAAAACACTAAAATTTTTTGAGTGATTCCTATACAAAAATTTCTAGACAAGTCGCTTGCTTGCATTGTGGAAACTACACATTATACCCTGTTTCCACTACCCAGGCAGCCGATTCGTCTAGAAAATTTGTATGAACTTCACTCCAAAAAATTAGTGGTTTTCATATAAATTTTCCACTCTAGATTAACAAAGAAACTCTTGGCTAGTAAACAGTATACTTTGTAGTCTAGCCGCAGATTTGATTTCTACCGAAGAAGAAGAAGATGTGTCTATTAAAAACAAATTAAAATAAATTCAGTAAAGTGCGACCTTGACTCGCGCATGAAGGGTTCCGTACATTGGGTTTTGAGCATTTTTCTAATACAGCGTTTTTTTAAAGTTTTTGACGTTTTTTCAGCTGAAATAATTTTTTTCTTATTTATTTTTCACTTTTTTTTTTCGTTTTGGCGATTTTTTTTTCATTTTGGCGACTTTATTTCATTTTGGCGATTTTTTCATTTTGGCGATTTTTTCATATTGGCGATTTTTAAATTTTGGCGGTTTTTTAATTTTGGCGATTTTTTAATTTTGGCGATTTTTAAATTTTGGCGATTTTTTCGGTTTTTCGCGATTTATTTTCGTTTTATAATTTTTTTTTAATTTGGTGCTTTTTTTCGTTTTGGCGATTTTTTTTTTTGTTTTGGCGATTTTTTTTCGGTTTGGTGATTTTATAATTTTGGGATTTTTTTTGTTTTACTGTTTTTGACAATTTCAAGAAGTTTGCTCTTACGGTTTCCAAGATACAGCAAGTTGTCAAAATTACATTAACTGATGGTGCACCCTTTAATTAAATTTTTTTTAATTTTAGTGTTAATTGCTGTAGTCTGTATAAAAATACACTAACCTTACAAAATTCAAGTGTATATACATACAATTGTATATATGTATATTACATGGGATTTTAACATTTTTCGTTGATCGTTTGGGAACACCCTTTAATTTCCAACTCTCATGTATTTGTTGTTGTAGCGGCCAAAGGTCTACACACTGTGTCCAAACTTCAGGCCCGTAGCTTTTACGGTTCTCGAGAAAATACCCTGTGACAGACGGACGGACTGACGGACTGACGGACAGACGGACAGCGTAGCGAAAACAATAGGGTTTCTTTTCACCTCTGGTGTACGAAACCCTAAAAATAAAAAAATTTTTATATGAAAATCACTCAAAATAATGAGTGCTTTTCATATTAAAATTTCACGAAGCAGAAATGAAATGCATCTCGACATGTTTAACCAACAATAAACAAAAATTCTAAATACTATGTATTTCACAAGATCTTTGCATATATGTATCTATATATTTTTTTTTATAAAATAAATAAACATAATTGCTCAATTCACAACCTATTGTAGGAGTCGTAGTTCGTACAAACGTTGCTGGTAATTTCTATGTAAACATTTGTTTATAAACAATATTTTTATTGAAATTACCAACGAACTACGACTCTTACAATAGGTTGTGAATTGAGCAATTTTGTGTAATAATAATTTCAAATTACAACGAACTTATTATGAGTTACTATTATCGCATTAGCACAAATCCTTAAAAAATATTTAGCATCTAAATAACTTGCTGGATAAAGCAACAGCTCCATTAAAATTTAACAAATGCTTTCCTATTAAAATCATTCAACAGCATCATAACTTTAGATCAACATAAATAAAGTGTTGTAACTTTATTCAAAATGCAACGGGTAAGTGCCACACACAATGCTACTCAACCATCACCACCACTACCGCTTTAATAAAACAACAGCAAAGAAAAAATAATAATTACAACAACAATTTCCTAAAACCTGAAAATGCCTTTTAACAGCTTCCAGACAACAACAGCAGCAAAAACAATCATGTCTATGGATGTTACAGCATCCAGACAACCGTTGTTAATCCACATTAAACCCCAGTTACCACCAAAGCAGATGAGTTCAACTCAACATGGTTTGTTGCAACAATAAAGACGGCATAACTTTAACTTTTAAAAAGCTTTAACAAATAATCGAATAGCCAAACACAAACTTAGAGAAAATTAAAAAAAAAGGTAATAAAGAAATAAAAAAACTTTAACAAAATAAATGTTAAATGGTACTTGTTCACATTAAATGGGAATTGGGGCAGGGTTTCCAGTTTTTTTAGTAACATTAATATATTTACATCGAGCCCTATTTTCGATTTAATTGTAAGCGACAAAAATTAATGTTATCAGAAATTTTTATTACAATAATCGCATCGCTATAATAAATAGTATAATGAAAAAATCGCCAAAAATTGAAAAAATCGCTAAAAACCGAAAAAATCGCCAAAACGGAAAAAACATCGCCAAAATCAAAAAAGCAACTCTAATACTAAAATAAATCGCCAAAACCCGAAAAATTTCATAAGAAACGAAAAAAGAAGAAACGCAAAAACTAGAAAGCTCAAAATAACAAAAAAAAACTGCTAAAAACCGAGAAAATCGCAAAAACCAAAACAAAGCAAAAAAAAAAAAAAAAAAAAAAAAGAAGGGAGGTGACTTAACACACCCGATTATAGCTATGCTGCTTAGTTATACAAAACAAATTTCATGTGTGAAATAACAATGCAATATAATTATATTATATGATGATGTTAAATTCTCTGCAAATATTTCAAAACGTTTCCAGTTATTTCCCACTATTTTCTAGCAGCGCTGCAGCCGATCGACTGTGTTCTCTGGTTTCTGCTCATGTGCAAAAACAACTCAAACACAAACTTAAAAATTCTTCTCATTGTTTTTGTTTTGTTTTTGTTTCACTCACTTCAAAGAACGAAACAAAACAAAATCAAACACTTGTTTCGTTTATTTTCGTACTCTGGTTTTAAGTACAAGGAAATCAAAACACAAATAAATTTATAACTGTAATAGTGTCGATTAGTTTTGTTACAAAAATCATGTCCTAACTACTGTATCGCGCAATAAATAGCATAGCTATAAAAATGCTAGAACAAAAAAATTTTTTACCGGGTACTTGACATTTTTTAAAAACTTTCTACTTCAGTAACTGGATTCAGTACATTTTATTACGATAATCGCATAGCTACGAGTATCATAAATGTATCGAAAATTTATCGACTTTGCTATTCAGTAACATACTGTTTAAATTTTAAATTTAAATAGAATTCCCACATGTTCCCTAAAAATCCCTTAAGCGGGGAATGCTGGCCAGGAAAACCTGCGTGGTATTTTGCTTGTTGCTCCTGCCTTCTTTGATGGCATTAAAGCTTCTGCAAAAAGCCTTGGATGAATGTTTCGCACGCCGCCAAATTTATTTTACTTTATCATTTGTTACTTTTTATATATTTCTTTTTTAAATATGGCTGGTTTTTTTTTCCTAACAAATGGTTACTATAAGCGCACACTTTAATAAGGTCTTGTTATCATAGGTATGGTTAATTTTAAATCGAGAATATTAAAAGCTTATTTTTGTTTAGAATTAAAAATATTAAAATATTTTAGAAGAAAAAGGTTTATAAAAAATTAGCAGAGAAATTTAGTTCTTAAAAGAATGGAGCCAATGAGAAATCCATTATACTTTTAAGAGTCTTAGCCTGCCTTAGGCCCAAACTCTCTTGCAGTGGAGATATCATTCTCCCTAATTAGTGAGTTGTCGATCCATTGACGTCATAAAAAGACTCAGGGGGTCTACTCTGTAACTCGAAACGAACGGAACTGCTTTCTCCGAGAAATTCCACTTTTTTGTCGCGTGCGACAGCATGTAATTGACCTTGTATTTCTGAACAACGTGACTCAATTTTTCTTAAATTTTTACCTAACGTAAAAGGCTGCTGATGGCCTACATAAATATATTACGAAGTAAAAAAGAAGTTTCGTTTTCTTTGAAAAAAAAACAAGCATATTTGCTTGGTGTCGCACGCTACAAAAAGTTGACATTACTGTGGAAATGCTCATATGCTCATATTTAGCATACAAATTCGAAAGCATTTTCTTTTGTTTCGAATTATAGATTAGACCTCCTGCTTTCATAAAAGGAGTGGTAGTTCCCAATCAGCCAACTCATCATTTCAATTCCTCAATACCTCGATGTCCACTCGGTCTTGCCGTTGGGCTGTAATTAATTTTGGCCACAAAATTGGTTAAAATTTCCCATAGTGACGCGCAGTGATCGGTTGAGTGTTGTTTAAACTGTTCGCCATCTTCAGTTTTTCCTCGAATTCAAAAAAACAGTGAACACTAAAGACGGTGTATGGCCCAACCCACTGAGTTTATCACCAAAATTTGATGTGGAATGGCGGCAAATAGTTCCAAATTTATTTGAAAGATGTGAATTAAAGTCACAGCGGTGCCACTAAGTAATTTAATAATAAATTGATTTGTTGAAAAGTAGCTGGTACTCTGGGCTGTATGCAGTCAACATTTAAAAAAGTCGCAGATAACGAAAAGAAAGAGGATGTTGTTTTCTGTTCAACTTGGCACAGTGGGGACTTTTGCAAAATAAATGGTAATAAATCTAGAACTTCTAACCTCTGATTGGAATTCTATGAAACTTTGAACATCCGTAGAGGAGGACTTAGACCTTATAACACATGTCTTGGCGGCCTTCTGGCTTAAGCTGAACAAGAGTTACAGTGGGCCTATGTTGACCACATGGGACTCAAGAAAACTTGTGAGGCTTGTAACTTTTAGAAAAATTATCCGATTTTTAACGTACAAAAGTTAAGCAACTTTCAATTTTTAGCGTACGTTGAGTAGGTTGACAGGTATTCGTTGGTTTTGTTTCTTGGTATGTTTTTATTTAGATTTTTGTGTTAAACAAAAGAAATAAATGAAATCAATAAAAAACTAAAGTTTAATTAATGAAATCGAGAACAAACCTATTGAAGCTGCTCAAATGTTTCTGTCAACAAAATATTCATAGTGCCAACTTTCTCCGTCGTTGCTTTAACGTCAGTTAAAAAAAAAAACGTTATATATGAAGGATTCTGTGTAACTCGGCCCTTATGCATTATCTATATATGTATTGAAAAGTTACTGGTCCGCTATATGCAAAGTGCTGGAACTCCTTCTCTATTATTTGTGTTAGTTTTTTTCATTCAAGTGTAAATAGACAGTCACTATTACCGTACCAACAATTTTTTTAATGAATATTTTATAAATAAATATTTTCGGTTCTCTCAAACAGATAGCAAATGATAGTCACAGCATCTTCTCAATGCAGTTTGTAAGTGGCACAACATCGTTGTTTGAATCATCATCATTGATTCAACCCATAAAAATTTATGCATTCGCAGAAATTGCGAAATATAAAAAATATCATTACTTTTGGGACTTGGCGCAAAAATGTTGTTCTCTGTCTGTCTGTCCATATATCTGGTTGATATCTGATTGGTTTGACTACATTACAATATTTGTATACGAGTATTTTCTATGAAGTTTTTCTTTGCAGTTTCTTTTTTAATAGTAACTATGTACTTTGTTAATGGTTATATTTATGTATATGTTTCTGTTGTTTACTCGTAATTTTTTCTTATTATTTTCCTGCAGTTTATTTGCTTTAATTTTTATTTTCATTTATCTTGAAAACAATCATCTTTAGTGCTCTCAACATGAAAATTGCTTCATATTGTACGAGTATGTTTCTGTTTAATTTTAATTTTAATTTTACTGCAACTGTTTGTTGTACGTTTGTTTGCTTTTTGAAGAAGCGCGCAAAGTTGTTGAATTTCAAATGAACCAGCAAATATAAAAACTTATGGGATATATTTTTCTTGTTGCTGCAGGCATTAATGGGACGAGAGTGCTTAACGATGATGCATCGTGTGGCTGCATTACAAGCACTAGTATCTCTAAGTACCATACATGCTTGTTTCATTAGATGATATGTTTTTGTGTTACTTGAAATACTTTTATGTTTTAAAGGAAAAAAAATTCCTTTTATTTTCTAAAATAGTACATGCATTGTAATCAGCAATATGCTGTACAAAATTTATTTTATAAGCACTAGAAATGTATTAAAAATTTTAAAAATATCAATTCTTAAAGTTAATAAAAATATAAAAAACAAAATAAGGCTCAATATTTGATTTTAATAAGGAAAAGAAAATCCATTACAGATCACGATATAAGAATCAATATTTTTAAGCCATGCACGTTGGGACACAATTTGAAAATTTTATTTAAAAAAAAAGACAATTCAGTAAAGTGTGACTTTGATTCGCAGACGGTCAGTACATATGCAATACAATACGAACTTTAGTCTATATAATCGAAAACCTAACCAGAAGTAGGACATTTAAAAACAATTAAGTAGGTAAGTAAGCGGTAACTTTTTTTAAATAATCCTTATTTATTGAAAAGAAATTTCGGTTTTTTTACGATTTTTTTGTGGTTTTTTGGAGACGCTGCTTTAGTTTTAGCGTTCTTTTATTTTCGAATTTTTTTATTTTGGCGATTTCTTTATTTTGGCGTTTTTAGGCGTGTTTTTTGTTTTGGCGTTTTTTATTTGCTTTACATATATGTACATTTATTTTTAGTTTTAGATAGTTTTTTATTATTATTGTTCCAACATCATTTGTTTCTATATTTATGATTTCATTATGCTAAAGTTCGTATCGCTTTGTAAGCCAAAGTACATGTGATAATAATTAATGAACAAATAACAACCAAATGGTAAGACTGTTGTAAGTTTAGAAATGGTAAAATTGAGTTATCATTACAAAGAAAGTATTCAGCAAATTGTAATACGATGATTCAAAACAATTCACATATTCCATTTGCAATAAAGCCAGAGTATATAAAGCAGACATCTACATCAACTGACACCACACACAGTGGACCAAACACAAAAAAAACGCTGCTGATGAAGGTGTAGTGACTTTCGAAAACAGCTAGTTAGTTGTTCCGTTCTACTAGGTGCTTGTCAGAATATTTACAATTAACTTTGGTGTTATTTGTTCATTAATAACTATCACAAGTAATTTGGCTTACAAAGCGATACTAACTTTATCCTAATAATGTCATAAATATATTTTTAGTTTTAGCGATTTTTTTAGTTTTGGCGCTTTTTTTCTTTTTCTTTTTGCAACTTTCTTGCTTTCGGTGATTTTGTGGCATTTTAGCGATTTATTTTCTGGTGATACTTATTTTTGATTTAAGTCCTTTTTTCGTGTTGGTGATATTTTCGGTTTTTGGCAATTTATTTTAGTTTTAGCTATTTTTTTAGTTTTAGCGATTTTTTTTTAGTTTCAACGATCTTAGTTTTGGGGATTTGGTCCGCCTTTTTTCGAGATATAATTAAATAACTAATTTTTGCTCTTGTTTATTTTTTTTTTTTGCATTTTAGTGACTTATTTAATTTTGGGTGATAATTTTAATTTAAGCGCTGTTTTCATTTTGGCGATTTTTCGTTTCGCGATTTTTTAGTTTTAGCGTTTTTAAAAATTTCAAGAGTTTGCCTCTTACGGTTTCCAAGATACAGCAAGCTTTCAAAATTACATCCCCCAGGGGAGTCTATTTTTGACTACGGGTGTGGCAATCCCGGGGCCCCAGCTGGGGTGATGTGGCTTTTTCCATTTACATACCTTTGGTGCATTATCCATATAACTTATGTGTTACTACCCGATCTCTGGCAACACAGGAAAGGATGTGTACATATTTATAAAAGGAAGACAGGTCATGTTGATGTTAATCAGGTGCAGCGTCACCTGGAACTGTCCCTGAGTTCAAAAGACGATAGAGGTGAAGCCCTTGTGGTGGAACTTCGAGGTCTTACCAGAGGCTACTTCTTATGCCACGGGTGCCGATTGCCTGACAGTCGAGCTGCTCTAGGTGTTTGGGTGTATGTAGCGGTCGTCAGGATCCTTTGCTAAAACGTCGAGTTCGTCCTACTCCACGGGGTTAAAGGGATGATTTGATGTGTGTAGAGTAGCCACTGGATTTTTGGCGACACAGGCATACGTCCATCTCTGATGAGTGGTTGAGCTGTGCCGGCAATGTTTGAAGAATTCTCTTGGGGACCTCGCTGTGGGTCTATACACCTGTGACGTGAGAATCGGGAGAATAAACGTGGTGGCTGTGGTTGCTACCAAAAAACGTTGGGAGAATAGTCTTGGCTTCCGAATGTTAAATCAATGCTAGTGGTTGGCGTGACGCGGTTAGCCAGACACTATTCTAGGTGCTGTTGCCATACAACAGATAGTACTGTTTTGACAAAGTCATAACGGCGAAGAGTTTAGATAGCTCAAAGTACCTCAGCAAGATACTTGAATATAGTACAGGCATAACTATATACAAAGATTGCAACAAATATGCCTTAGTGAGTGGGCACATTGGTTCATTCAAAAGGGTGCATGTGGGCGACGGTCTGGCGTCTTACCTACACCCGTTGAACCCGTGAGATAAGGCCGTAAAGGCAGGTGCTCACGGAAATCTAAGCACATCTGTCAAAATTACATTAAATGATAGAATATTGCTGTAGTCTGCATAAAAATACGCAAACTTTTAAAATTTTAAATGTTTATAAAGGGTGTTTTTTTAGAGTGTCACAACTTTGAGTTGGCGTCACTGTTTTATTTGAGCATCCATTTCACAGCTGATAGTTGGTTTTTGTTTACTTTGCTTTGAAATTTCACCAGAGCAACTTGTTGCAAATTGTTGAAATTTTTAATCAAAATAATTGTTGTATTCATCATGCACTTCTTCCATTTTCCGATGAAGCCCATTTCTGGTTGAATGGGTACGTAAATAAGCAGAATTGTCGCATTTGGAGTGAGGAGAATCTGCAAGTTTTTGTCGAAACACCATTACATCCATAGAAAATTACTCTTTGGTGCACTTTATGGGCTGGCGGAGTCATTGGCCCATATGTCTTCAAAAACCATGATGGTCAGAATGTTACTATTAATGATGAACGGTATAGGAACATGATTCGAAATTTTTTCGTACCTCAATTACGTGGCATTAATCTTGCTGATATATAGTTCCAACAGGACAGAGCCACATGCCACACAGCAGGCGCTACAATTGATTTACTCAAAGAAACTTTTGATGAAAAAATAATTTCACGTTATGGACCAATTAATTGACCACTAAGATCGTGTTATTTAACGCCATTGGATTATTTTCTTTGGGGTTATGTTAAGTCACTTGTCTGAAAATCAACATTCGAAGAGTTATCGGCGAAATAGAGCATCAAATGCTGCCAGAAGTTGCTGATGTTCCAGGTTGCGCCTTCTACGCGCCAAATGGCAGAAATCATATAAAAATTAATTTCATAAAATTTTCTTCCCAATAAAGTCCGTTTCATTCATATTAAAAATATACTTCCTTGTTTTATTATGATTTAAACTTGTGTCACTCTATAGAAAAAACACCCTTTATATAATTGTCTGTATATTTTTTTATTTTGTCGAATTTTAGCATATTTTGTTTGTATATTCGCTTTAGAACACCCTTTAATATTTAACTGTAATATATGTCTTTGTTGTTATAAAAGCCAACGTTTTACATATTCTGTAAAAATTTCAGCTACGTAGTTCTTATATGGTTCTCGAGAAAACAGCCTGTGGCAAATAGACGGACATCGTAGCGAAACCAATAGGATTTCTTGTCACCTTTGATGCAGGGAACCCTTAAAAGGCATAAAAGAAAAATAGAATTGACAAGCTGTAAAATAGCTGAACAAGAACGAACGATCCCTAAGATTATCTTGTGTAGTCTGATTCTGTATAACGATTTCATTAGGAGAGTTTCCCTATATCTGGTTCCCCTGGTTTACAAAAATTATTTGCAGATCTTAAGGCTCAGTAATGTAAAATTAACGTAGGAAACAGCTGATGGATATTTTTATGTGAAAAGTAGGTTACGTTACATTACACAGAACAAACAGTGCCTACTAAATACCTCATAAAATAGAACAAAATTAATAAGAAATCTCTATGGTTTTTTTTTTCAATAAGAAAATTTTATTAATTTCATGGAGAAAACCTTTTTGAAAAAATCAAGAAGAAATCTTGTAGTTTTTATGAGGTTATCTTATTGATTTTTTCAATAAAAAATAAAAAAATTGAGTCTTTATTATCTGTACTTATGTATTTTCATTTAAATTCTATACCATATACATACATATGTATGTATGTATGTAGCATATTGCAGATGTTATTTATTTATACATACATACATACACATTATGTTATATTCTTAACTAACTTACTCACCAAGTATTGAACCAGCAAACTTCTACCTGATAGACAAGCACTCTAACCAATATGCTTACAAGCAGCCTGAATAACCATTGAAAATATTGTGCAAACATTCTTATACAAAAATGAAAAAGATTATGAAAAAAATTTTCTCTATGTCTATTTATAGAAACGAAATAACAAGACACCATATAAAATCAAGAAGATTTTCTTATTAAAAAAATCAATAAGATGCTTTACACATAATCATAGGCAGTTTTTTATCTGTGTACATCTCTATAACCATTTTCATTACTTTTCACATAACAATATCGATCAGCTGTTTCCTACTGTTGCTGTTACTTTACATTACAGTCGGGTAACTGAGCCTTTAGGGCTTTTGATTTTTTTGCCATCTGTTTTGGAATAAAAAGGGGTTTACCCCGCAAATAAAATTATCAATTGGCCTGATTATGATTTTAATTTTTGTAATCATTTTTGAAAAAAATATAAAATGTCACAGTTCATATGCATACCTTTGTATATATTAAACATAAATTTTTTTTAATAAATTTTGTACCATTTGTACTAATTTTAGCAGACATCTACAATTGCGAAATATTTCCAGCATAATGACAAATACGAGTATTCACTCACAAATTATGCACAACATATGCCCGTGAGTATGCGGACTAAAATTAAATCTTCTCATGTTCATTGTCCCCCATGTACTCGTGTAACTGAATATTAAATTAAATTGAATTAGAGAAACAGAAGACAGCAAAATATATAAAATAAAAAAAAAAAAAAAAATAAAAAACATTTTAACATGAGTTTAGCGTGATCAATGTTCATAGAAGAAGTACTTGCGTTAAGAAAATCCATATTTTTCTTTTTATTTTTTTGCATGCAACTCATTGATGAAAAAAAAAGAGTTTGCGAAATGTTTGTTTGTTTGTTTTTTTTTTTCGAGTCTTTCATCAGCTGTAATGATTACAGCAGCGGTAGATAATAACATTTTTTTTGGGACTTTAAAAACCACAAACTCAAAAATTCAAAAGTGAATGGATTCTAATGCTATTGTGTATTTATCTATTTTTGTTTGTTTTTTTTTCTCCCTCTCTTAATTTTATTATTATGGTTTCTGAATAAATAGCAAGCAAACGAGCATATAATGCTTTTTCAATTTTATAGTACATCAGGAGGATACACATATACATACATATATGTTTGTATGTATGTATGCACATGGTTTAGTAAGTATGTGTGTGTGTGTATGCATACAGCTTTCAAAATCTAACAATCAGATAAACAAACAGAACAAGTCAAAAGTCTCTTAGAATTTTAAAATTAAATTGCATGAAAAAAAATTTAAATGAACGAATTTATTTAAATTTAGTTCCTTTTTTCAAATATTAACAAATACAGAATTTATGTGTGTATGTGTGTATGTATGTATGTATGTTTGAATACAAATGTAAACATGTTATAAATAACATAGTACATACATATGTTTGGTGGCACATTAAAACTAGGGATGTAACGAATACCAGTTTAGCGAATGCGAATGCGAAAGCGAATAACAAATCTTACGGCCTGGCCCACGATGTCACTAGATATCGTTCGATCGACAACTTGTATTGCAAACAACAATAACTTTAGAAAATTTGTTGTTGTTTCCAATACAAGTTGTCGATCGAACGATTTCTCGTGACATCGTGGGCCAGGCCGTTAATTTTTGCGAAAGCGAATGCGAATGCGAAAGCGAATGCAAATACTTACAATACATTCAAAAATCAAATGAAAATAAATTTAAGAACATGAGGATGTATTGCATACATAGATGTACGTATATACAACATTTTGTCTGAATTCAATATTTTTTAATTTATTACAAAAATAAATTCTTAAAACAGGAAGATATGTACATAAATAATTAATAAAAATAATTAATAAAAATTAGTAATAAACAATAAATTCACAAAGTGTTAGGTATGTACATTTAAAAGACTTATACGATGCGGACCGTAAGGCCTGCTATGTATGTAATTCATTCCAAACAACAAGTGAGTGACAGGTATTGGAACAATTTCAAGTTAAACTAACGTCCAAATCAGGTACAGAACAGGCATCATTTATTATATTACATACATATACATATGTTAATGTAAAAAAATAAAAGAAAACAAAAAAATTCAGCAAACACTAGGTCCATTTAAAATATTTTTACGGTAGTCCTAAAGTTTAGTTTTTAGGGGAAAGAGACGAGGGGAACATAAAAGTTTCTTTTCCCCTCGTCTCTCTTTCCTAAAAAACTAATCAGTTTAGCAATAAGACTTGCTGAGTGTAAATTAGGACTAAGGAACATTAATTATTTATAATAAATAATTAATTTTTTTAAATTAATATATACATATATATGTATGTACACATGTACATATATCCTGAATTATTTTCTTCAAAAGTTGCGACAGTTACGAATTCCAGCAAAGGACAAACTGCGTATTTACCAAAAATTTAATTCAAAATTAGTTTAAATGCAAATTCTGTGTTATGATTACGACAACTAATTTTCAAAGTTCAATTGAGGCAAGTTATATTTTATAAACAATAGTTTTGTTGCTTTGTCACTCTTAAGATTTGAACGTTGAGAATCGTAGATTAAGCCAGCTCCGCTAAATAGTTGTTCGCTAGGAACACTGCCGGGGGAAGTGGCAAGAAACTGGCGTGCTATTGGAATTAATATTTGATATTTTACGAAATTTCTTTTCCACCACAGCAATGGATCTTCTAAAATCTGAACTTTTTTTTGTTTATCGTATTGATCTAATATGTTTCTGATATCAGAAAGTGTTATTGCTTCAAAGGACGGATTATTATAATCTTCTTCTTGGTCACTATTATTTTCATTTAAAAAGTCTTCTATGTCAGCTTGTATTTGAGAAGAAATATTTTGGGTTTGTTCTTTTTCAATTTCTCTTGGCACATTGTTTACTTTTTTCTTTGCAGGAGAACTGCATATTTGTACTTCCGAACTGTTTTCATATACCAGCTTCATTAGTTCAGATCGAACATATTTGTTATCAGCTTCGGTAAAAAACTTCCCTTTATATCGAGGGTCCAAATAAGTTGATATAGAAAATATTGGTGTTTGGCAAAGATTACCAAATCGTGTATCTAGCTCATGGACAAGAATTTCAATCAGTTTTAATATACACGCAGGATTACATGCAATTGACTTTTGAATCCTTAATTTTGATTTAAGTACATGCATTAAAGGAATCACTGAAGAAGTTGATACATGAGAGCTGCTAAGCTCCCGAGTAACTTCTTCGAATGGTTTTAGGACCATTACACATTTTTCCATTATTTTCCAATCATCTGGAGTTATACAAATTTGTTCATAATTGTTGAGGTACAATATTATAGAATCCTTAATTTTTAATAAACGTTCCATCATATAAAATGTGCTATTCCACCTAAAATACAAAATTATGTACATTTTATATATAAAAATATTAACTTTGTATATATAGTAAGTTTTCACTCACGATCATGCACCTTTACGTTAGCAAATCTAAAAAGGAAAACTACATTTGAGCAGTTACCGAAAAACAAACTTTGGTGATTCATGCATGATTAAAGCTAACTACACTCGTATTTTCATACCTAGTAGGACAGTCCTGTATTAGACCTAGGGGTTGCTGATTGAGCCGCTCCTTTTGAATACTTTGTAGTTTATCCTTGGCCAAAAGAGAATGATTGAAATGTGATACAAGTCTTCTATTTTTAACAATAATATTAACGATTTCTTCTATGTTCAACGCATTTTTAACACAAAGCTGAAGTTGATGCACGGAGCAGTTTATGTGCATGAAATTGGTAAGATTCATTGCTCGAACCATATTTGACCCCTTATCGTGAACAATGCAGTGGACCTTTTCAGTAATTTCCCATTCATTTAGAATCGAATTAATGTTTGATTGAATAATATTTCCAGTATGACTGCCCTCAATACTTCTGCATGTGAGTATTATATTTACTCTTTTAAAATCCAACGATATGCCGTGAGCCGTTAAACTCAAAAGGGAAACATTTGCACTTGGTTCTGACCATATGTCAGTTGTAAAAGAAAGTTTACTAAGTGACTTTAACAACATAAGAACTTGATCTTTAATTCGTTTGTATATAGTTTCGCAAACATATTCCGTAAAAAATTCTCTTCCTCTTAACTTATAGCAGGGGACAATTGATGCCATTAAGCGTCTAAAGCCGACTCCTTGCACAAAATTGAATGGTAGGTCTTGGATTGCAATCATTTCTCCTTAATTGGAGAAATGATCGATATCGATTTCTATAGATCTTGGAGTGGAAAAATCCCACTTGTTACTTTTGCTCAAGGATTCCTTCAACGATAATTGTTTTTTTGAATCTGTGCTGCTGTTGCTTTGTAGGATGATGAAATATCAACGGATTGACTTGTAGCTTCTTGTATTTTGCAATACTCATCGTTATGTTTAGCTTTTATATGTGCAATCAATCCACTCGTACTTCGGCCCTTAGTAGAAAGTATTTTCGCACAAATCAAACACTTTGCCTTTTCTTTCATTTCTTTTTGGTTTCATTTTGAAGCTTATGACAATTTATTAGCAAAAGGGGTTTCCACCGTTAAAATTTAAGATTTTCTTAGAATGGTTACTTATAAATGTGTGTATTTTGTCTTGCTTGCTTACTGATTTTCGTATTCTTGACGTTTCCCTCTAGTCAGCCTAGAACCATATATCTCTATGTCAACACTCTTTTCTATATCGACAATTGCACTACTTGAAATGTCGACAACTTTCCTTTTTATGCGCGAGTAGAGATACGTTAGAGACAACAGTTCCAGTGTATTTCTGGTGACATTGTCAATGAATGTCAATAATAGTCTGTTTTTCTTTTTTATTATGCTATGCAATAATGTTAAAAACTTACGTACATATGTATGTATTTAAGTTTGTTGCCCCAACCCTTATATAATTGTAGACGAGGTCGTAAAAGAATAGTGCTAAAGTCTACTGGTATATTTTCTATGACAACCCTATGTTATGTATATGTCAATAGGCAGGCAATTACATTGGCTGCGGTACATCTATTCAGTTGTACTATTGACAATGTCACTAGTAAATCACTACAATTTTACTATTGACATCGAGCGAGGAAATATCGATATTGTAGACTAGAGACCCTAAAATTTACTAGTGAATCTTTGGTGCCAATGTCTCCATGTGGTCCCAAAAGAACTACTTAGTCAGTATTGCTACAATCTAGTGGTGGATTTTCAATGACAAGCTAATGTTAAATGTCAATAGATAATTACATTGGCTGGAGTACACCTGGTCAGTAGTACTACTGACAATGTCACTAGTAAATCACTACAATTTCACTATTCGCATTTTCTGCAGGGTTGCTATAAAACAATGCAGTTCAAACAGGTACTACCACAAGCACAGCTGGTTAATTTTTACAAGAGAGAAATGTGTTTTGTTAAAAATACACACAGGAACACACATAAAAACTGTGAAAGTACACATTCTACTTGTTTCTCCCAACTAAATGCGTGTGTTTTTTGAGTTGCCCTGTTAAAACATGTTTTTGTAAAAGAGGTAACATTTTTTTAGTATTCGCTTTAAATATTCGCAACATTTTAGCGAATGCAAAAGCGAATGCAAATAACAAAAGTAAGCGAATAATTTGCGAATGCGAAAGCGAATGCGAACATTCGTTACATCCCTAATTAAAACTTATAAACAAAAGTCGTTTTCTTAAATTATATTTATGGTTTTTATGCACTCTACTCTACAGAAAACTTTTGCATGAAGCTGCCAAAATTTGCAAATATTTAAGCAACATACAGGGGGTATTCGGTGTTTGTTGCAAATGCTCTTAAGTAAGTGCAAATGCAAAGTACCGTAGCTTTTCTTTTTTTTTTTTTTTTGATATTATTCAGTTACTCCTTTTGCCAAAAAAATAACGTTTAGAGGATTATTTGGCCAGTTCGATGAACGATTTCGCCATGACCAATTCACACGTTATACGTGTTAAAGCTTAATTTCAATTTCTTTTAGAAAGTTTACCAGTAACCCATTTCTGTAACTTGTGAGAAGTTCTCGCATCGAGAAAAATTAAATAATTATATTGGTTGTCCTATTTTAGACAGGATTACTCACATAAAAACTTATATAAACTTACAAAACATATCAACAAATGCAGTTTTTTTCTTACTCACTCTGTGTTTCACAGGATGATAACAATTTTTTCGACTCGAAAAGTCCTCACATTCCTTACAGAAACCAGGCACAGAACACTGTAATTTGAGTAATAACGGATATTTGGATCTGATGTTATTATAAATAACACATTCAAATATTATATGAGAATCAGTTTTAATTTCACCACAATGATCGCATCCTTCTGAATCAACAATCTTCATTTTAAACAGAGTAGTCTTTCCAGAAGAATGACCACTTGATAATCTATTAATTTAAAATCCAACAACAAAATCAAAGGGAAAGTTACGATATTTTGTATTTACAATTACGCAAGACAATTTGCATCAAACAGTGAATACCATCACAGTAAACCGAATGATTTAGTGTAATATTCTAAGACTTCAAAGTGCTGTAATAAAGAGTATTTCATTAAATATCTAATAGACATTATGTATGGATGGCTGGCGCGCATCCGACCTGTCCAGTTTACACCTTCACGTGAGATGGTTTTTTTGCTGGTGCAAAATTTCCAATGTGGCATGTGTCACGTAGAGTTCACATTAGTCATTGACTTAAAGATGCAGTCGTAGACATTTTTTTTAAATTTTAAGTACCGGTAAGATTTTTCCGTTTTTTTTGGCGATTTTTTTGTTGAGTTTTGGAGCTTTATCTTAGTTTTGGCGCTTTTTTCGTTTTTGGAATTTTTTTCGATGTATGACGTTTTTTTTACCCGTCTGCACGACACAAAGAAGGATTTTGTATTTATCAGCCTATGTGTGTATGTATGTATGTTCCTTTGCGGCCTTATATAAACCGAAATCGTGGACCGATTTTAATGATTCTCAATCGATTTGTCTTAATTCCGGGAGTGTCGCTAAATATATGACAGTAGTAAAAATTCAATATGGAGGCCAACAGACGCCATTTTGTAAATACAAAACAATTAAAAATTTGGGGAACTATATCAAAATGGGTATGATTCTAGAGGTGTTTTAAAATCATCTTTAGGTTTTTCTTATGATTTTTCATGTCGAATGAACGTTTAGGATCTTTAATGGTTCAAAGTTGGTCGCAGTCGGGTTTTTTTATTTTTTTTTCTATAAATACTTGTTAGTTAAAGCCTTCTTTTTTCAATTTGGCGATTTTTTCGTTATTTTGCAATTTATTTCATTTATATTTCTCCCTTTTCCAATTAGAATTTTTTGTTTTCCCTATCATTTGCTATTAGTTGGAATTGTTCCCTGGGAGAAATTTCCTGCGGAATTTTTTACATAATTGCCCTGTCAGCCTAAGCAATTTTTTTGATTTTAAAAATTTTTAAGTACATGGTAAATTTTTTGGTTTTTGCTGTTTTTTTTTAATTGTGGCGCTTTTTCCGTTTTTTTTATTTTTTCGGCTTTGGCGTTTTTTATGTTGTAGCGTTTTTTAATTATATTTTTTTTTATATTTTTTTTAGCTTTGCCGCTTTTTTAATTTTTGGTGTTTTTATCGCTTTGAGGATTTTTCCGGTTTTTGGCGTTTTCTTTTAGTTGAAGCGATTTTTTAAGTTTTGGTGCTTTTTTGTTGTGGCGATTTTCCTTTTTTTACTTTTTGGTTTTTGCTGATTTTTTTTTAGTAGTGGCATTTTTTTAGTTTTTTTTGGATTTTTTCGGCTTTTGGCGTTTTTCATGCTAAAGCGTTTTTTATTTTTATTTTTAAGCGATTTTTTTAGCTTTGGCCCTTTTTTCGTTTTTGGTGTTTGACCATTTTGAGGATTTTTCCGGTTTTTGGCGTTTTTTTAGTTGAAGTGATTTTTTAAGTTTTGGTGCTTTTTAGTTTTGGCAATTTTTACGGCTTTTGGCGATTTTTTTTCGTTTTGGCATTTTTTTTTTTTATTTTTGAGACCCTTACGTTCTAGTGTTTTTTTTTGTCATTTATACACAGTTTATTTTTTTTTTCATTTTGACGATTTTTTCGGATTTTTGCGTTGTATTTTAGCTTTAGCGATTTTTTTAATTTTGGCGCTTTTGAAAATTTAAAAAAATTTTGAATAAATACCTACATGGTAAACTTTTTTGTTTTTGGCGATTTTTTTAATTATGTCGCTTTTGCGTTTTAGAGTATTTTTTCGGATTTTGGCGTTTTTTATTTCTTAGCGTTTTTTACGTTTTGCGATTTCTTAGCTTTGGCGCTTTTTACGTTTTGGCGTTTTATCGTTATGTCGATATTTCCATTTTTTTGCGACTTTTTTAGTTGAGGCGATTGTTTTAGTTTTGGAGCTTTTTTGTTTTGGCGATTTTTCCGCCTTTTGGCGATTTCTGTTGTTTTTGCATTTTTTTTATTTATGAGATTTTCAAATTTGTAAATTTTGTAAATTTCTAATGGTTTCCAAGATACAGCAAGTTGTCAAATTTACACATACTACGTTTATACGCGCACTATTTGCAAATAAAATTATTTGCAAATAAATTAACTCACTGTTTATACGGCATAGCGAACTTGGTAGCACTTCTATAGAAAGCTTACTTATGTTGACAAAATAAATAGTGTAAATGCACAAAATATCAAATAATTATTTGTTTTAATTGTTATTATTTGCTTCTATCAATGTTTTTTGTGCAATATTTATCCATATATTGTTTTTTCTTATGAAACATTTGTAAGCGTGGCAACCTTTTCCATTTAATTTGCAAATAGTGCGTTAATCGTGAATAGTTTTCTGAATTAGTAAGTCGCAATAAAAACAATAATATGGCAACAATTTACTGTTTTATTTGCAAATAAGCCCTGCGTATAAACGTAGTAACAGTCAACATTACATTAACTGATAGAATACCCTTTAGTTTTAATTTTTTTTAAGTTTCATTGTTAATTAATGCGGTCTGCATAAAAATACACTAAGTATGCAAATTTTTGCCAATACGACAGAGGCACCTTCAGCAATATAGCCGCTAACAGTTGAGATATAGTTGGGAAGTCCCTGTTGGAAGAGCCTTCAGCGTTCCAAGGTTTAAATTTTTGTCTCTGATTAGAAATCAATGTTATCTAAATGACTTTTATGGTAACTCCATAAATAGTTTAGAGTGTGATCATACTCCATTTACAAGACAAGTAAAAATTGTATAGTGCTTTTACATATCAGCAAAATCTAGTAGATTTCACATATAAAATGAAATCTAATTATAGTGCATTTACACTGTCTCGAAATCGAGTACTTTCGAGATTTTGAACTAAATCAAGCTGCTTTTTTCCCGATTTCCCATACAAAACGAAATTTAATTTTTCAGTAGATTTGTAGGAAATCTAATAAAAATCTGATGTTTTTATTTATTCTTTACTACCCTGTATAACAAAAGGTGAGTGAATTAGCTACGGTCTGCTTGGTTGTAGTTTGGAAACAAATCAGTTGATGGATTTTGTTTTGGATAAAAAAATCTTGATAAATGTCGAAAAAAAAGCTGGTGTAAACGGTATAGATTTTCATAAAGATTTTAATCAAAACAGAGACTTTAACGGCAAGTTTTGTATGAGAAACTGTCAGTTAAAGTTTACGTTAACTCTTAGTCGTACAATGTGAAAAGTTACTTTATTGGTTAAAATATGAGTTTTTTAAAATTTGTACTAAAAAGTCAGCCTGCGAACTTAAAAAGGTGTGTGAATTAGCTACATTGCAGTTGTTTGGTTGTAGTTTAGGAAAATGTTGATTAAATGGGGTGTGGCTTGGATAAGAGGTCGTGATAAATATAAAAAAAAAATTGTTGTAAACGGTTTAGATTTTGATTAAAATTTTAATTGAAATCTTAACAAATGTTAATTTCGGTTTATTTACAATAAATAATTATAACTTTAAACTGTCATTTCTGGTATCTTAAAATAAATGAGTGTAGCTGCTTCGCATTCGACCACAATGCACTCTTTCCTACAGAACTGCATTTGGCTAATCTCACAACAAGTGTGTCTGCTTCTTGTCTAGACTTCGTTATATTGACCGAGTGGTCAGCAAACAAAAACATAAAAAAAGCAAGACAAGACAATAACCCTCAACGACAACGTCTGCGCGGCTGTCTCATACACCAGAGTGATTAATTTTTTTTTTTGCTTTTGTCGGAATTTTAAACAAGAATTATGAAGAAAAACAAAATGTTAAGTAACATATAAAAATGGCAAGAATCAATTATAGATTAACAATTTGGTATTTTTTTGTTGTTGTTATTATTTGGCAAAATATTGCTTAAAATTTTGTTAGACAAGTGATGATTTCAAAATCACTCTTCTTTATGTGATGTCTTTCTGACAAATGATAAAATCGAATTGCATAATACTTAGTGTATAATTATAGCATTTAAATTCAATATTCATATATCAAGAAGGAAATTGAATCAAATTGTTGTTCTCTTTTTGTTTTTGAAAGGTGTGTTCAGGTACTAATGATTTCTGAAATCAAAGTGGGGACAAGGAAAACACAAAAAACTAAAATACAAACAAGTTGGAAAGATTAAAAAAAAAAATTAACAAAACTTATTGGATAATAGTGCGCTTTTATATTTTTAGTACTTACCAGATTACGAACAAAATTTTGTATATTTTCCATACAAGGCCAAATGAAGTAGACGTAACTAGATTTTGTCAAAATCTACTTAAAATCTAATGAACTTACTGATGCAACTATTAGTTTTTTTTTTTCAAATATATGTATACTAAAAAGTCAGCCTGTGTGTAATAAAAGGTGTGGGAATTAGCTACATTGCAGTTATTTGGTTGTAGTTTAGAAACATTTTCATTTAATGGTTTTGGTTTTGGATAAGAAATCTTGATAAATGTCGAAATAATTAGGTGTGAATGGTATAGATTTTGATAAAGATTTCAATTGAACTTTATTAGATTTTGGGCAGGTGTAAATGTCCTATTAGTCCTAATTTACACTCACTCACACACTTAGTGTAAATTAGGACTAAGGACTAAGCGTTAAAAGCAAGTATTTTTTCAGAAGTGAAGATTCGACGGATTTTCCTTTAATTTCTCAGGATTTTTTGTCAGCCGACGTTAAGTTAAAATTTTTAAACGATTCGTTTTTAAAAATCGATTTTCATCACATACACTTAGAGAAATGTAGACGTCAGCTACAAGTAACAACAAATGGCAAAGAAAGGTCTTAATTCATTAATTTTTTGAAATCGAGATTTTTGAATTTTTCAATACAATAGATGTTCTTCTATCGAAATATACAAAAAGCTTGATTTCAATTAATTAATGTGTTAGGGTCTTACTATACTAAGGTAACGATATGTACATGCTCTATTGTTAGCGTACCTCAATGCATCAGCTGTAAACTAATAATACTCTCCACCGATAGAAACACGAGAGAAATGTATTCGCGTATGTGTTTTCATTTGTATAAGAAGCCAATTGATGTTCGGCACTCTGGTGCTACTTTGGCCAGCTATGCTGTAAACAACCGAGAAGTTAACATCGTGATATTCCAGCAGTGAACAATTGAACATTGTGTGCTTGAAAACTCGTAATAGCAGTCTTGAGAAAATAAAGTCTTCTGATTTTATTTTATTGTTATTTAATAGCAAAATTTTAAGCTAAAAAATTAAATATTTTTAATGGTAAAAAAGTAAAAATCTGAAATATTTAGTTATGTAAAATATAGTATAGTAAATTGTTTTCAAAAGCTGTGATGAACCTCGATAAATTTTTGAGATTAATATAAGATAAAATATAAATAATATAATAGATCATCATCGTACAGATGATTAGTTCTTTTGTGCGACTATTTTTCGATGAAGCGAGCGCAGCATTTAAGAGACAATTCAAATTCTTTGGATTTACCGGCTATACTGTAAGTAAATGTTATTAATCACAATTATTTTTAACCCCCTACTAAAAAAAGGTGTGTTATAAGTTTGTAGTGTGTGTCTGTGTATCTGTGTGTCTGTCCGTGTCCACGTACAGACCAAATGGGCCGATTTCGATTTAGTTTTTTCTGCTTGAAAGGTGACTTGATCGAGATATGTTTTAAGGTATCACATACTCTATTCTCTATCACATCTTTTCGTTATTTACGATTCAAAATTGTTCTAAAAATCAATCGGAATTCATTAAACCTTTTTAAAACTAATTTTAAGTTCATAATAAAAATATTCTTAAATTGAATTAAATTAACTTTGCGAAAAGTTATATTCAAAATAAAAAACACAAAAAGTGTGATCTACAGAACAGCAATAAATCACATTTGAGATTTGCAGAATCCAGAAAGTATTGCGGAATTAATTAATTTATTACAGATAAAATTTTTTTATATTTACTGTATATCGTGCCATAATCGCCAAAAAAGCTTAAGTGACATAATTTTCAAAATAATTTTCAAAAAAACTAGGTCCAAAAAATGTGTCGGTTAAGCTTTTTTTCAGCGGTTATGGCTCGATATACATACGGGCACTGCTACACGTTCAATATATATTGTGATATTTGGATCGCGATTCATTTTAATGGATTGATGGATCACGTGCGTATGCTACATGTTTAATATTTATAGCGTCAGTATTTACGTTATTTTGTGCTGTGCGGATCGTTTGTTAATAATAATAAATTTAATAATAAAGTTTAGCCGACGAGCTCCACAACTCCGGCAATCCCTCCAAATTAAAAATAAAGTCTTTCAAAATAATTTTTTCGGTCGTTAACTCCGATTCCACTGGTAAAACCCACTCGCTTTCACTATCTTCGGCCATTACCCTTTATTAAAACAAACTTTACACAAATGTAATAAACTTTTTTACTTTTTATTTGTTATTTTTTTTTTATTTTATTTGTTTTATTTCAGTTTTTATTAACGTATCGCGATCTAATATCATGAAAATGCTGCACGTTCAATATTTATCACGCGATCCGTGATCTGGATTCCATAATTTGCCCTACGAGTGTGTATGTATAAAAAATTTGGTCAAACTTCATATTTGCTCAACTGCGAGCTAAAAATAAAAATAAATAAGGGGCTCTACTCTGTAATTTGAAGCGAAAGAAAATACCATGGTGTAATTGTAATTAAAAAACTACTTTGAGATATTCACATTTGTATCCAAAAATTACATCACCCAGCAAACATTGATGCTTTATTTTAAATTAATGACAATTTCGAAATATGTAAACATTTTCACACACGACAAACCAATAAAATACTTAAAATATTTTTTATTTTTGTATGTGATGGAAGTCGATCGATTTCAAATTGCGTGATTTTATAACAAAATGGTTTAAAAAAATTATAAAAAGGTCATCTTTCATTAGAATTATAGTTTTTAAATCTGGGCGATTTGAAATCAAACGATTTCCAGCACGTACAAGAATGTGCATTTATCAAATAATTCATAAATTTGTTTTAACATTTTACTTGAAAAATATATAAGAAATTTTATTATTTATTTTAAAGTTTGACATCACAAGATATTGATAGCTGGGCTTTTGAATTGACCCTAAATCCAAAGATTTTGAAATAATTTTTTTTTATATTTTAAAGCCCTTATTGGATTCCTTTCAGGCTTGAGAATTTTTACAATTTTGCTCTTTTTTTTTTTGGTTCAGTTTTTAATCTGAATTTACAAACACTTTCTATTTTTCTTTTAAATATGTTGCGAACCATAGATTTCTTTGCAGGCATCATCCACCACACAACGTTTAAGATTCTTTATTTCTTCTCGTCGTTGACGTGACATTATTATATAATTTATTACCTTGTGCATCTCTTCGAAATACAGCAGACTTGCCGTGCCACATGTCAGATCCAAATAACGAAAGCGATTCACATTGCAAGTGCAACCGTCGAACAGAAAGTATGTCATTTTAGTGTCATTGTGAGCGCGAAAGACGACATAATTTCCCCAGGGAACCATGACATAAACCCGATCTGCACAGCGAAATGCTGAATGTAATAATTTGCACAAACTATCGTACGAGCCACATTCCGAGCCAACAACGGCCATTGTTTTGGCCTGTGTCAATAGGCCGGGATAGGAGTTGGGACGATAGGTTACCTTATCTTGGGCGCAATTGAAAATGCAGGGCTCTTCTATAGCCTTTTCCATTATTATCACTTCTGGTTCCGGCTTTTGCTCTTCCTTTGGTTCTTCCTTCTCTTCGACTACCTTTTCTGCGGGCTTTGCTTTACCCTTTCTAGCCTTTTTATCTTTTCCTTTGCCTTTACCTTTGGCTTTGTCTTTGCCCTTGGCTTTTCCAGCCTTTTTTGCCATTTTTTTATAATTAAAATTAAGTTTCAATTAAATTAAATTTAAATCTGCCAAATTTGTTTATGCCAAAAACTTAAAAATTTGCAATTTTGTTTCCAAAAATTTGATTTTTTTTTTATAATTTATTTTGCGTTAATTAAAATTTGAGTGACAAACAAGAATTTTTGTTTGAATGACTGAAATTTTTTTAATAAGAAATTGAAAATTTAAAAGTAGGCTAAATACATTCAGTTGAAAATACGGTTAAAAAATTGCTGTGAATTTAAAAAGTTGTTGAAATTTGTTGCACAAAAATGGTTTCATTAGTTAATGATGATAGCGCTAAAAACGAGGAAGTTATAGTACAATGACTTATCTTTTTTAGACTTATAATCTCTTTTAGAATAAAAGCTTAGTTTAGGTTATACTTTCGGTATACTTCTATTTAAATGTATTACTTATAGTGTCTAGAACGATGTTTGCTTAAAAACATTAACAGAGAATTTCCCAATTTAATTGTAAATGAAATAAATTTCTGAAAATCGACTTGAACGCTTAAAACTGCTCTCCTGTAAAACAATAAAATATGACTTAAGCACTTTTTCCCTATTGCGACAGAAATAATTGAATATTTTGGGCTTACACCACTCAAACATACTTGGGTATTTCTTATATGAAAAATAATCGCCCTTATTTCAGTTTTCAATGTCGACGGACTGTCTACTCGCTATCGAGAAAAATTTTGTACTATAGACAGTCTATTTCTATTCCCTGGCGTTTACAAAACAGAATTAATCAATATGTAAATAGTAGTTAGTTGTTTTCGACAACAGGTAGACATGCGTACATTTTTTGGTATTGTATTGACTTGACGTCGATGTCGACAACTGGAATTAGGGTGGATATTTTTTTCTTCTTGAATTTGACATACTTTTTTTTATTATTATAATAATAATAATAATTTTATAATATAATTATAAAAACGTTGTGAAAAATTAAAAATAGATACAAAATCGTATAAAGATCTTGTTTGGTAAATATTTTTGTTTGATGCTTTTAAACTTATGATGTTTGTATCTTGTGACTCTCAATAACATATTAAGAGTTTTACTATAAATATAGGAAATTTATCATCAGCTTATTTAAAAAATTTTGCGTTGAAGTCTACTGATGAGTTACTCGAGCAGGAACGAAATGCATATAGACGGTGCTTAACCATCAAAATAAGCAAAACCTTGTGTTAAATTAAAAAGTCAATATGAAATGAATATGCTTTGGCATTTCTTATATGATTTCTTTTGCATATTAACTTCTCTACGTAGTTCTACACAATTATTTTGCTGTGTTAAAATAAATGCAAGGCAAATTCATATAAGTTATAGCCGGCTCAATTCGTCTGGAAAAATTTATACTTTTGATGTAAAAAAAAAAAATTATGGAAAAATGTGTGTTGATATCTAACGGATATTGAAATTCCAGGCGGAGAAAATAGTTTCAGAACTTACACGCAAGTACTTGCATGTCAAACGCAGGAGAACCATGAACAACCATATCAGCAAAAATATTCGTTTAGCTGGAAGCAGATTGGTAAAGGAGATAGAGCACAATCTCCCTTATCAACCTCCTTCGGTATCACATGATTTTTGTTCGTCATGTCCCACTTAGTAGCTCTCCAGGTATAATCCTGTGAGTGCATCTAGGATGTGTCCATACCTCATGCTTTTTTTTATTTTATTTAAAAAATTTGCTTCTGATATTTTGAATCAGGAGTCGATCATAAGCATCTATCTCCGCATGTTAGGCTAGAACACTAACCACTGACCTACCGAAGCACACATTTGTTTTCGCACACAATACAATTAAAAAATAAATAATGAAAACACGAAGTAAAAATTTCATTCGCATCCAAATTTGTATCCATGTAAGCGAGAGAAGATGCACCATAAAAAAACTTTGAGTATTTGAGTATAAGCAGCCGACCAACTTCGTAGTGTTTGTATTAAAATTCGTCATTCGCTTACGTTGTTGCATCTTCGTAAGGCAGAGGGTATGCATTGTGTGCTTTCTCGCGCTTCCAAAGCGCTGCTTTTTGTCTTAGTGCTTACCTATAACGAATGTATTTTTGGCGGTATAGAATAATTAATTTTTTTATTTTTATTTATTTTGTTATTTTAAACCAGCCTTCCAAAAATCAAATTAATAAAAAAAAAGTTAATATGCTAAACCCATTATTTTTACCTGCAACAAATTTGATGATATGTATGTATGTACATACATACATCCATATATGAAACACAATTTGCAAAATTTTTTTATTCATGTCTTTATTAAAAAAAAATAATTTAACCCAGATTGGGTTATTAAATTTTAAATTTTCTTAATAAATGTATTATTGCCCCTGTAGCAGATGTCTTCTGCACTTCAATGTCCTGTCACATACGTTTCGCGCCTTTAGCCAATAATTTGGTTTACTCAAATTAACAATTGGCATATTGCTTAATGAAGTTTGGGTGCAAGCAAAGGTAAATTCTATGATTGAGTGTGTGAGCAAGTCATTACTGGTATTTTAACACCTGTTTCCTTAAAACGGACGGTCGACTTGAGTTTAAAATTTATATGAAAAGCACTAATTTTTTTGCGTGAGTTTCATACAACTTTTCTAGACTAGTCGCCTGCCTGACTTTTAGAAAGAAGCTATTAATATGTAAAAAATGAGCACGTTAAAGCGAAATTATCTGATTAATTAAATTAATTGTAAAGAGAAGTTTATTCTATGTAGTAATCATTAAAAACAGTATCAGCCAAATGACCGTCACAGCTACATTTGCAGGATCATATTCTTTGCACCTTCTATTCATATATTTGCGCCTGTTTGTGTTTGACAGAGATATGTTAGGGGGAATGATCTGATCGAAAGACACTTTCCGAACTGCAGCTTAGAGGTCTTGAATCAATTGTGGGATATTGGTTCCCAAAGAAAAAGGTTGAAAGATGTTAAATCAAAAGATTTCGGTTAACCACATTATGGTATTCTAGAGAAAATGGAGTTGGAAAATCGCTTTTGCATAGATCATAATATTGCAAAGTAGTAAAGCAATTAAATAATTAAAAAAAAAAACAATTGTTTAAATAACTGGATGTGGGTTACACCACTTCTGCGCTAATGGCCTAAATTTTATTTGCCTCTTTGAGAAATTACACGGTCAGGAAACTGTTGACGCAAAAGGGCGATAGTATTGTGTGCAACGTAGGCCATCTTTTTTTTAAGAGAAGTATTACTCTTGCAATGAATGGCTACTACTAATATTACTAGGAATAGTTACCGAGAAGACAGGTGGTGAAGGAAGACATAGACGAAAGCTTCATTCCTTTAAAACTCTGCTGTTTTTTAATAATGCAATATTGCAGCGCCTCTGGTGGCAAATAGGTGCATTACATTTTTGGAACTGTGCTTAGCAGCCATTTTATTGATTATTTTACTGCGCCGATGATTCTGTTACACAATACCACTGTGATGTTAGATTAGGATTAGTATCCTCTACCAGTATCTATGCCTCCATCACTTGAGCTTTCCTACAACAACTGATACAAAGGAACACTAATGTATATCAGAAAAACGCGTGGAGTTGTTATTTAATGACTGTCAGATACCGGGCCCAAGACTGCTAACTTCTTTAGGCAACGCCACCCTCTCCTTGAACTTTAAAGCTTTAAAAGCCTTAAAAACAGCACTATGGTTTGTTCTTGAGTGACATGCACAAGTTTCATCCTTCACATCACTGACTTCTCCCAGCAGCTAAAATTTTTCCACCAGTTTTGACGATGAAACAAAAATGCTCTAGTTTTAGTTACCTTTTTTTGTAGTGAATTTTAAGCATTTCAATGCTTTTTTTACTTACATATCCAAACATTTTTATCAGCGGCGTAGTGTTTACTTGTCGTCTGTCAAAGAAGTATAGTTGGAGTCGTGATAACTGTTAAAATGACAGGCTAATGGAAATGAAATATATTATTGAAACAATCTGTTTATATCAAGACAAGCAAAAGGCCGTTCGTGGGCGCTTCGAATTCTTATTTACAGACGTATTGAAGAAAATAACTCAATCTTTCAAAAGCATTCTGTGAAAACTATCAAAATGTCTTTCTAACCTATCTTCCCTATTATTTTTAAATGTTTCATAGCATAAAATACATTGCATATTGCCAAAAGCATTTTTTATCATGAAATATTTCTTAGCTTGTCCACAATTGTGGTATGGCGTGCGCTTCACTGGCTTATATGGAAGATTTATACTTTAATATGCACTCGCAAAGCTTTTTTTCCACACCAATATTATATTATATTTACAGAGATTTTTATGTTGCACACAAACCAACCAATTAAATGCCATATTCTTTTTTATTTTTGTTTAAGCAAAACACATTTGACTACATTTGAATTTTCAATACTGACTTCAAGAAAATTCCTTTCAGTAAAAACAAGCACGGTTTTCACAAAAAAAACTGAAACGTATAACACATACATACATACGAATACAAAAGTAGCACATAGCAACGTTTCAATTCGAATTTATTTTTTGTTTCGAAAAATGTGAACCAACAAAATCAAGTGCACTGTTAGCAGAGCCAAAGGCGCCTGCCCGTCAAGCCAATTACCAAAAATAGTGGATTAAAAAAACAATAATAAAATATAATAAAACATCAGCACAAACTCTAAGGCCCGCAATAAAATCAAAGAAAATATAACAAAAAAAAAAATAGAAGGCAAGAAATGTAACAAGGCTCCTGGTTTTTTTTCAGCCAAAACAAAACAATTTTATAATACTTGTGTACAATAGTCTTAACAAACTTGTACAAAAATCATAAAACATTCCTGAGGCCATGGCTAATAGATGCTTACCACACTTAAGTGGCTTGTTAGAGAAACAAAATTAAACATACACACACACAAACATTCTTCTGCAGTTGCCCAAATCAAACTTTAGCATACAACTAATGTTGGCTACACTTTTTTAACTGTGTGTGGGACAGACAGACGCTAAATTCACATAAATATAGACTCGTAAATGTTAAAATGTAAAGTAAAAGGTATGTATGTATGTATGTGTACCATGAATGTTAAAGCTTTAGCAATTTCTGTTATTTTTCTTTGGCTAAGGAAACAAAAAAAAAATTATAGTGCAACAAAAATATAAATTATAAAAGCAAAACAAACCACAAAGCAAAGAAACAAAAAAAAAAACAAAACAAACAAACAAAACTGAACATTCAATAAAACATTTTGACCAAAGTGAAAGACAACAGAACGCATTACACATGTCTTGTTTTGTTTGTCTTATTTGTATGTATGTACTCGTATGTGTGTCTGTACGTCTCACTGTGCGATTATAACGAGCTTGTTTTTTATGTCTGTTAAACTTCATGTTAAAGTTCGATGTTACAAATATACGAATATACTCGTATACATATGTATGTATATTTTTTGCAAAATGTTTGTAAATTTATGTAGATTTTAATTCGAATAGTTTGTAATGTGAAATATGTATTATAGTTTAGATTTTATTTATTTTACAATTATCAATATGTTTGTAAGTATTTTATTAAGGTTATGTTATGAAATATTATTATAATCAGATAAGCCGTTATAAATATAAGCTGCACAGTGGAGCCAATCGCAAAGGTATTAACGCACTAAATCTGTAACTTTTTAAATAATGAACAGATTATTAAAATATTATATAAAACACTTAAAAAATAACTCTAGAAGAAAATCAAGAATATTAGAAATATAAACGTAGATCACCTTTTTTTTAGTAAGTAAGGTAAATAAATTCATTAAAGTGGGACTTTGACTCGCACAGGAAGGGTTCCGTACCGACACAACATATGTACAACTGCACGAGCTAAAGGACATTATTGTGTAAAACGCAACGCCATATTTTGTATGTATCTTGCAGTGTTCTCAGCTTAGGGGATTTGTCCCCAAATTGGGGATTTTTTTCGCGATTGGTGCCCGTAATTTCTACACACAGGTAATTTTTACCCACGAGTTTGCTTTATAAAATTCAACTTACGCGATAGATATCCGTATAAATTACGGAGCTGGGGATGACAATTTCGTATTCGGGATCTGGGGATTTGTTGGGGATGATAACCAAGTTTGAGGGCATTTTTGGGTGATTTTTTTATAACTGATGGTCAAACAAGAATGATTCTTGACATAAAAAATATGCTTCTGCCAAGTCTAAAAATGCATGTTACTATTCATAGTGTATGTTTTCTAATAAATAAGAAGTATCAAGGCAGATTAACCAATAATGAACACTACCAAAACAAAAATACGCAACAAAATGCAATACGAAGCACTTCTTAGAATAAGAAGAAAGTGTTTTCACACTAACTTGGTTTTAATAAAAGTTGGTTTTAATGTCAAAACCAACTGTTAAAACCTGGTTTTACCATACAAATTGTTTTTGTTAAATCCAACTTAAAACCATTTCTGAATTGAAATGAAACCCTGTTTTCGCTGTGGTAAATTCAGTGCTGCCAAGTTAAAATGACCGGTAGCAGCTGATAATGTTTATGCCAGTGAATAACAAGAGATGTCGCTTGAAAGATTTTCAACTTAAAAATGGATGCAGCAGCAACAATAAGTAAAAAATTATGGAAAAATAAGAGTTCTTTGGAAGGAAAACAACAAAAAAAAAATGTCATTGACCTATGGAAAGTGAAAATAAACGATATGACATATCGATCCACCACTAAAAAAGTTGTATTTTGCGATTTATTTGTGCATATTTTATATACAATAACTTGATTTCCAAACACTTCTTCACATTGTATTACTACTTTCATAATTTTAAAATAATAATTTACAAAATAAAACATAATTTCCATTTTAGAGCGCATTGTAAAGTTTCTTAGTTTTTCATATAAACAAACAGTTGTACAGTTTGTCAAATAAGTTTTATAAAAAGCAGAAAAAAATACAACAACAAACACACGCATTTCTGCAGGAGATTTATTTTATTTTGAGCAAAGTTATTAGACAGTCTGTGAGTTAAAATCTTAATCTAGCAACCTGACAGTGTGAATGCAAAATCAGCTGTTTATGGTTTTAACGTTAAAACCAGGTTTTAACTTGCAGTGTGAAAACACTATTAGAATAAACACACACTTTAAAAATAATTAAATTTCTTAATCAGGCTTAAGTTCAGTAATTTCAATTCTTATAGAATGAAATATTTTTATGAATTAATGTGAGTTTCTAAAGAAGAGATGAAAAATTAAACTAGACTTTATTACCTGGGGGAAATACCGATATTTTTCTCTGCAGCCACGCACTTCATCAGCACTTATGCATATCTACTGGGGTAGAAAAATATCGGTATTTCCCCCAGCTAATAAAGTCTAGTTTAAATTTTCTTCTCTTCTTTAGAAACCCACATTAATTAATAAAAATATTTCATTCTGTAAGAAGTGTAATTTTTCCTTTACAAGTTTTATAAGAACAAATTAAATTTATATGAATGTAAATATACTCCCAGCAATCGATATAAATTAATTTTATTGAATAAATATATTATTTTTGTAATTTTTTCAAATAAAATTAGATAAAATTAAAAAAAAATTATTTTTTTCACAAAAGAAAAAATTTTAAACAATAAAACTCAATTTGGGGATTTTTGGGGATGACAAATCAAAAATTGGGCATAAGCTATAGAAAAAAACTGCCAACACTGGTATCTTGTTTCTGTAATTTAAATATTTTCCATATAAAATTGGTCAACACATTAAAAAAAAATAAAAATAAGAAAACACAATCGGTTTGAGGAACTCCTCCTTTTTCTGAAGTCAGTTCAAAAAATTAAATTTATTTAAAATTTTTTCATTTTAAGAAAATTTGTGTAAAAAATTTCAAATGTATTTCACATTTCGAACTCATCCTAAATTTTATATGGGGGAGAAATTTTTCAAATCAAATAAATTTCAAAACAAATGCAGTCTTATTTATAAAAATTATAAAGGCTTTTAAAACAAATTTTCCCCCCTGTTTGTGTAGACGTTTGAGTTAGAAATCTTGACTTAAAAAATTTTTCTTATAAACCCCCTGTTTCTACAATCCAGACGGTCGACTTGAGTGTAAAATTTATATGGAAAGCACTCATTATTTTGAGTAGTTTTCATACAAATTTTCTAGACGTGCCGTCTGCCTGACTTGTGGAAACTGCACATAAGTCTTTATAGAATCACTTAACTTACTGAAAAAAAAACGTTTATTTTAAATAAATTTACTAACTCCGCCATAATTTGGAATGAAAAATTTCGTATCAGTAAAAGAAAAGCTTTAACTAAATTGTCAATTAAATTTATAGTTACTCTTCCATTATTAAAGTTTAATCCAGTTCTAAGCACTTTAACAAATCTTATGTGCCTCGCAGACATATAAACTGTAAATTATAATATCAGTCAATTCCTGCAAATTTTCTATAGCAAAAACTATATTTAGAATATACACAAATAAAAATATGTGGCTTAAGGACATGTACATATGTATATGGGCATTTTTTAAGCGTGCTATTCTCTAGACAACAGAATTGCATTACGAGTATCATTGGTGGCATGTTTTATGTTGTTGTAGATGCAATTAGAAGTGTTAGTCAAGGATTTACATGAGCATAAAATAGCACGAGTATAAAAAAAGGCAAAATTGTTTATATAGTATTATGCAACAAAATAAATATATTGTGTAGGAATTTAGAAAATATATACGAAGTTGCTTAAAACGAGAAAGAAGTAGGAGGGGAAAGAGAAAGTTAAATAATTAAATTAAATTAATAAATTCAATATGGTCAATATTGCTCATGGCCTGGAGAACCAGCCAATATTTTTGAAATGCATGTAGGAGAGCTGTAATATCGTTTATTTTCCCAGCCGATGTATGACTCAGTCTGCCAGGACTCTTACCAAAGGTCGGCTTCCTTTGAAATGAAATATGTGTATCTTTAAGGCGTTAAAGATATATGGAACACTTATTTATTTAACGAAATCTTTGGTTTATTTATAATAAACTTAAATTTACGAAGTCCTTTGAGATTCGGCTGGCAATATCACTACAGCAGCGGCAAGACGATGACAACTAGATCAGCACTGGATGTTCTCCTATTCTTTGGGTTTCTGGTGAAAAAACAAGAAATATTATAATTCGGGTAGACAGTTAAGTGAATACGAACTCGAGATGTATTCGGAGGGTCTTGAGATCGGCTACTTTTAATTATTGTTAGTACGATTATAAGATTTATTCGAGAGATCTTACTATCGGCAAACTACGCCACAACGAAGTCAAAATGTATTCGGGAGACCTTGAGATCGGTTAGTTTTAACTACTGTTAGTATGATTATAAGATGTATTCGGGAGATATTACAATCGGTAAACTACAGCTTTATTACTACGAGCTACTTGTATATGTATAACGAAGCACGAATCGGTATTGGTTTGTTCAGTACAAAACTTGCTCTTTTATGTTTGTTCAGTTATCAATTAAATGAGAATTGTAACTTGACTTAATGTTAATAAACAATCTCAGCATTTAACATTAGTGAAAAATATGCTGTTGTTGTTTTTGTTACAAGATAATGTGCACGCTACATCAAGAGAGGTGGTATACACCTGTATGCTACTATTTTGCAAACCACGTAGTATTTATTAGGAGATTTGTAACGACACGTTACAGAGTGCTTTAAAAATTAACTTAAGCGTATAGCATATATTTTGAATAATAGTTCGATACTTTGAAAAACAATGAGTCAATTTTTAATATACTCGTAGTTTGCTTAAAATAAAGAAAAGGCTTAGTAAAATTGTTGGTTTGTGATAGAAGATCAAAAATTTGCCACAAATTCTATTTTTTAAACAAATTATTAAACCAATCAAAAATACCAGAATTTTAATAAAATTTTCATTCGTAGTGTACAAAATGTTGATCAAACTTAAAATATTATTTTTCAACAAATTTAGTTTTCATCATAAAAAATATTAAAAAAAAAAACAGGAAAAATATTAACAAACTTTAAAAATCTGAGCATGTTTTGACATTAATGATATGCAAATAACAAATGACTTTGGAATTCATGTGATTTTGTACGAAAGTTGCACAAAAGTTTTCATTTATTTCAAAGCGAACTCGTGCAACTTAGGCATTTGGATTATACTCGTATCCATACATAGATATATATGTATATGTATATAAACTTATTTGAATAAATTTTTGGTAGCTCTTTTTCTTATACATTTTGCAAGTTCGAGTTTATCTACACGAATTAGTACAAATGCAAGCATATATAAATCTACATTTTATGCTTAAATATAGGAATGAATAGATATTTATTTAAGAAATGTCTGCATGCATAAATGGCTGCTTGTTACCTTTTTGGTTTGGTGGTAAGTTTTTTTTTCTTCTTCTAACTGGAAAACTACATGCAGTTATTTGAAGGCAAAATATATTACAATTTTTTTTTAGCTCTCACGTTGTTTAGCTCAGCGCTAATACTTAGTAAAATATTTGTAAACATAGATAAGAGTATGATCTTGTTGGCCCGATTTAGTGTTAATGTTAATTGAAAGTTTTAAACTTTTTACATTTTCTGTTTTAATAAGTGATTACAATAACTAATTTGTGCAGAGCACGGTAGCTAAAGAAATAATTGTTATAATTTTATTTTAATGATGTTGGATTAATTAGCAGTGCGACCGGCAGTGAATTTAAATCAGATCATTTAATTTTTTTTCTCGCAATATTTACATTATGCACGCAAAGTTTCTTGCTTAAGTCTTTTGTTTTTGCTGTTTATATGTGTTGGCTATACACTTGAATTAAAAGGACGTAAGAAAAATGCGTGTCATTAAAATTGAGAGAAAAGCCTCCCTGCAGGAAATGTCAATAGTAAAATTATACTGATTAAATAAGTATGGATCTGAAAGTTTGACAAATCCTTAAATGATTGCACAAAATCTTCTACAGGGTCAAAACAAAATCCATAATTAGGCCCCTTTCAGATTAGGCAAGTTTAATTGCGCAAGTATAATTGTAATTTTTATTTATTTGCTTTTGAACTTGCTTTTATGTTCACATTCAGCAACTTTGTTGAGCAAGTTTAATTTTCTTATGCTCGAATTTTCTTAATTTGTTGACGTTTTGTTTCATTTCTGTATTCATTGTAAATGTGAAAGTGATTTGAAATTTGGTGTATACAATGGAAGTTGAAGAAAAAAATAATTTAGTGAAAGATATACTTGAATATACATAATTGCCAAGTACAAGTACAGAATTGCCAAGTACAAGCAAGTCTGTACTCACGTCTAGGCAATTCTTTCCCCTTCAAACCGACCTTTCCTCTCACACCCATAAACACAAGACTTGCTCAAGTAAAGTTGCCTAATCTGAAAGTGACCTTAGCACTTACACTTGAAATTTTTAAATTTTCTATTTTTAATAAATAAACCAATAAAACATTAAAAAGAAGCATAGTTGTGTGTTCTACGCATCAAAAACAATATTAATCTGTAGACGCTCCGTTGACAATGTCACCAAAATAGTCGACAAAAGTAGTGACTTGGGGACACTTTACCCCACGTTTCCTTCAGGGCTACTACTCGAAGTGTGTGTATATAAGAGTGTGCATGTGTGTGTATGTTTGTCCCCTGCTGGAAATGCGAATAGTGAACTTGTACTGATTTACTAGTTACATTATCAGTGGCACTACTGACCAGGTGTACCACAGCCAATGTAATCATCTATTGACATTTAACATTAGCTTGTCATTGAAAATCCACCACTTGACTGTAGCACTACTCACTAAGTAGTTCTTTTGGGACCACATGGAGACATTGGCACCAAAGATTCACTAGTAAATTTTAGGGGCTCTAGTCTACAATATCGATATTTCCTCGCTCGATGTCAATGGTAAAATTGTAGTGATTTGCTAGTGACATTGTCAATAGTACTACTGACTAGGTGTACCACAGCCAATGTAATCGCCTATTAGCACTATTCTTTTACGACCATATGGAGACATTTGAACTTAAGATTCGCTAGTACATTTAGTGAGCTCTGGGACCGAGTATAATAGCAGTGGCAAAACATATCGTCAGTATATGTTGCCAAATCATGTCAGTCAATACCGAACCGCTTAAGGCTTTGAAAAAAAAAATCCAAAGGTTTTTTCCATTCCTTTGTTGTTTTTGGCTCAACTAAAACTGCACGAATGAATGAAGCGTCCGTTGCCCAGGAATTGCCCATATGTTTTTTTTTAATTTATTAAAAAAAATATGAATTTTTGTTTTGCTAAATATTAAAATTTATTTTGACTGTCATTATTATCAACATACAAAATTAAGAAATCATTGGCAGAAATATTTTATTTTGCTGTTAATTTATCTGCGTAATGTCAACCCCGGTATGTTCCACCCACATATTCAATGTTTGATTGAAAATGTAAAAATAAAATTGCAAAATAAACAAAAAAAAATAATAATAATAATAATAATAATAAGCACTTTAAGAACATGAAAACTATGTTGAACATGAGAACTGTGGCAAAAAAAAAATTGTTAACGCACTTGTTGGAACTAAAGCTGAGCACAAACTATTTGCTTGTTTAATCTTCATGAGGTACATTTTAGAATTGTTCACTCTTTTTAGTGGTCTTGATGTTACGAGAACACTAAAAGTAAAACTAAAACAACAGCATTTGTTTATCTGCCAAGCGAGGGCATTAGTTATTGCAGTGTCGAAGCATATTTCCCTACTGCACACCGATTTATATATGTGTGTGTAAAAGAAAAAACAAAGCGTTAGGTCGCATGCGATACTGTTCTAAGTTTTATAATATATTAATTGAAGACTAAATAACAAAAATTAAAAATTTTCAGAACACCCAATATATCCAGAAAAGATGCGATATCTTCTAAGTGGCTGGATCGATTTTTTCAAACATAGCTAAGAACACGCTCGATCAAGTCACCTCTTTTTTTTTTGATGGGGGGTTAAAAATGAAATAAGTAAATAATGAAATAAAAAAATAATATCTTTCACAATAGATATAATTGTAAAAAGATTATCACTTAATATTTTATGAAATTTTAGAACTATATGTCTCTATGTCAACACTCGTTTCTCTAGCGACAATTGCACTATTTGAAATGTCGACAACTTTCCTTTTATGTGCGAGTAGAGATACGTTAGAGACAACAGTTCTAGTGTATTTCTGGTGACATTGTCAATGAACCCGTCAATAGTTTGTTTTCTTTTTTTATTATGCTATGCAATAATGTTAAACACTTACGTATGTATGTACATATGTATGTTGTTGCCTCAACCCTTATAAAATTGTAGACGAGGGTCACTAAAATGTACTAGTGAATCTTTAGTTCAAATGTGTCCATATGGTAGTAAGAGAATAGTGCTAAAGTCTACTGGTAGATTTTCAATGACATCCCTATATTATACATATGTCAGTAGGCGATTACATTGGCTGCGGTACACCTAGTCAGCAGTACTATTGACAATGTCACTAGTAAATCACTACAATTTTACTATTGACATCGAGCGAGGAAATATCGATATTGTAGACTAGAGCCCCTTAAATTTACTAGTGAATCTTTGGTGCCAATGTCTCCATGTGGTTCCAAAAGATCTACTTAAGCAGCAGTGCTACAGTCTAGTGGTGGATTTTCAATGACAAGCTAATGTTAAATGTCAATAGATGATTACATTGGCTGGGATACACCTGGTCAGTAGTACTACTGACAATGTCACTAGTAAATCACTACAATTTCATTATTCGCATTTCCTGCAGGGACATTTACGGTCACCACTACAAACAATATTTGTTCTTAAAAAAATAAATACAATACTGTGCACTTTTTCATGGCTTGCGCTCACTTTTAGTAGGAACATGCATTCAGCTGATACACAATTTTTACTGCCTCTGAGAGAACGCGTAAGACTGTGAGTATTTCCTGAAAACATGTTGGTATTGGCATATACGATTAAAAAATTTATATAAACAACGCTTTAATACTTCAATTAAATTAAAACTGTCCTATCAAATTTATTGCTGCTATCTATGCATGGCATAAAATTTTAGTAATTTTCTATACATCCCTCGCTAAAACTCTTAAAATAACAAAATAATTTTTACAAGCAAAATTTTAATTACTATGAAATGTGTGTTAAAATAAACTCTTAATCAATTCAATTTGATGGTATTTTTTGTACTTTTCAACCATTCCAAGAAATGTGATTTAGTTAATAAATTACTAAAAATATAACCGACTGGTTGGAAAGAGTGTGGCAAGAAGCCAGCCAAAAATATTCATTACTCATACACCGGTATCATTGTCAAGAACAATTTAATGACTGCAAGGCAACCAGTTAGAAGTTACGAGTAGATAGATAAGGTGTTGCTTGCAACAACTTCAAAAAAAAAAAAAAATACATGCGTTGCAAATATTAATATTTTCATAAATGTTTGTGCGAACAAAATTAAACATTTTTAAAACTTTTTGCAGCTTGTTACTCTTGTCCAACACACGAGTGTCAATAGAGAATTCCGTAGAAAAAATTGATTTATTTTGCAGCAGCAAGGTGTAGGTTGTCCAAATAAAGTTGTCAGGTGTTAATGAATTTTAATTTTTTTATACTTTTTATTTATTTTTTTTAAATATATTTTACTACTTCAAGCTTCATATAAAATTAATAAATATAAATTTTAATTTAAAGGCAGTTAAATCAAAATAAATATTTAGAAGAAAAAAAAAACACACTTTTTGACTCAGATTCTTGGGAGTTAGTGGCAGAGGCAGTGGAAATACTTCTTGTGTCTTGCTTTAACAACTATTAATCATAACAAACTTATGTTTGTGTCTTAAGTCTTTCGTTTTTTGTTAAATTTAACTTTGTTATTTTTTCTTATTGACATTTTATTATAATTTGCTGAAATAAATATGACATGCACAATTTTTCATTAGATTTAATAGAGGAACTGCGTATTTAATAGTAACGAAAAGCAATTGCAATTTTAGGCAGGTTATTGGCTTCTCATTGAATTTTGAGATATTTATCTGTGCAACGTTAAGGTTAGCATCGTATTAAGGTTATTTGGCATGGAACGCAATAAGTTTATAATATTATTACTTTATCTAAGCAATGAATTAAATCTTAAAATATGAAAAAAAATTATAAAAAAAAATATAGCCCCGAAGTTTAGCACTGAAACACATAAATTTTTTTTGCCTATGGCAACTACAACGAATTTAAACGAAAAATGTTTTACAAAAATATGCTGCTAAAAACAAATTTATTATAGGAGATAAATTTGAGTTTTGATACTGTATTTAAAATGAAGGAGATATTTGATTAAACAATTAAATAATAGTTGGTATATTTTCAGTGCGCTAAAGTATTTTGTTGCCAAGAATTTGCAATACAAAAGTTGATTTCAGTATTCATGATAAGTTAAGGTAATGTCATACTTAAAAAATATTTACCCGAAAAAAGCGTAACCACTACCTAAAAATTGAAAACCTTTTGATTCAGACACGTCATTGTGTTAAATAGTTTCCCATAATGTTGGATTCTATGACATTGTCAGTTAGTTATAATAAGAAGGGTCTGAATAAATGCGGTTTGGCATTTTTGGGCAAATGTTTGCCAGTGTGAACTTACCTTTCACACACAGAAACTAGAAACAAATATAATTTGCTTTTGAGTTCCCGGCAATTCCCAAAAAAAATTCGCAAAATCCCAAAAATGGAATTTTTCAGTATTTTTGCTGAATTCATGACCTTATAACCGGCTTCGTCTCTATATATTTTTTTTAGGTGTGTTACTTCATAACTCGGTACATTTTAGACCGATTGTTAATTTTTTTTGTTATCTTGGCGGGGATAAGCCCTAAATTTTTTTTAAATAATTTTTTGATTTTCTACTTATATGATTGCTGCAAAACCTATAAAAGACATTTGGTTCTTATAATTAAACAATTTAAAAGTTAAAAAATGGGCGGAGTTACGCCCATTAAAATTCATTATAATATTTCACGCAGTTGTGCTTAACTGATTTTTGCGAAACTTACCACTCAAATTGGGCTCTAAAATAGACAAAATCTTTTATTTAAAAAATGGGTGCAGTCACGCCCATTAAACTTTAATATTTTATTTTACGTGGTTCTACTATACCGATTTTTACAAAACTTATCACACACCCTAAGCACTGAAAAACACACAATCTTGCATTTAAAAAATGGGCAGAGGCACGCCCATTAAAATTTAATTTTATATTTCACTTACTTCTTATCTTCTTCTATCAGATCTTTGCATTAAAGTCGGCTGTTTTTGGCAGAAAGAATTATTCTTATTTAAAAACATATCATATCTTAAAGTGGCATGATAAATTTTTTAGTTCCAGTTTTGCAATTTGATAAAAAAAGACTTAAATTTGATATTTATCTATTGCGAAACAATCTGGTTCCTTTAATAACGAAAATTTTTAACAAACAATTTCTTGCTAATATTTTTTATAGTAGTACCTTATAAATATGTATAAATATGGGGTTGGTATTTTTGGAATTTTTTTTTTATAAAAGCGAAATAATGAACCCACTCTTTTCTGCAAAAAACTCCAAAAAATCGACTCTTTTCAAAATTTTAATTCAAATTTTGATTCAATTGTGCTTTTGATATTAGATTTCTTTTCTAATATATACAGCCTTACTTATAAAAATTACAAAGGGATTATAAAAGGATTTAAAAAAAAAAATTCAATAAAATAAAAAGATCACAAAACTGATATCACGGGTGAAATTTGGCAAACATGTTTTATTGAAGTTCAATCATATACGCTTGTAAATTTTACTAATAAGTCCATATAACCTTTTCTTATTATTATGTCAATTATAAAAAATAAATAACTTAACAAATAATGTCACAATACCCATAGATTAACTCCATCTAATGGATTTAATAATAAAATAAATTGGTACCAAATTTTCAATAACAATGCCACAATATTTATTTTAATTTATGTATTTTAGTTAAAATATTTATAAAATAAAAATAGTCCAATATCGAGTTAACTAAAGCAAACATAAATTTAAATTACGAGTACAACCAACAGTTAATTACGCTAGAACAAACATTCTAAAGTAAATCAGTCTAAAGCATGGAACTTTAACAATAAAGTTTATATAAATTTAACCTTTGCAAGATGCACAATAGCCAATAAAAATATTTAAGTATTTTAACGAAAACTTTGAGAAAAAAAAAAATTAAACACCTGAAGTTTGCCAAAGCAGCTAAAGAAGCTGCTCCACACAGCTTCTTTTTTTTAAATTTAAAGAAACCAACAAAAACTAAATGTTTTTTTTTCAGTTTGACCAAATTAACAAAACAAATTGCTCTTGAAATGACATGATTTTGAAAAGTTTTAACAATAAATGCTTCTCGTTAACATCACACTGTCTAGAGATTCACATGTTTTCGGTGAAGCAGCTTAGAATAGAGTAGAATTTTCAAGCAGTTGGAGTTTATTTTAAATTAGCTGAGATTCGTTAGTTTTTTTTTTAAATACTGCTTGCTTACAGTGGAGCTTAGACATAATTTCATTCTAGATTTACCACACACCGAAATTAAACCATCGCTTCTATTAAAAGTGTCTTATGTTTTTTTTTCTAAAGAAAAATTACATAAACTAAGGAACTGCTAAACTAAACTAAAAGATATTGTAAATCAAACACACACGCAAAAAAAAAAAATACCAATTTAAAATCAACATGCAACAATTTTGATTTAAAATCACATTCGGCACATGTTAAACCGATTGTAAATTTTTTTTTGTATGAGAGGCTAAAGCTTCCCGTTGGTCCCATTGCAAACAAAGGGCGGGGACACGCCCACAATTTTTTTATTGTACAATTTTATGATATACTACTTATTTGATTGCTGAGAAACCTATAAAACACCTTCGGATCTTGTAATTACACAATTTGAAAGTTGAAATTATGGGCGGCGTTACGCCCATTAAAATTTATTATAATATATCACGCAGTTCTACTTAACCGATTTTTACGAAACTTACCACACACCTTGAGCTCTAAAAAATACAAAATTCTGCATTTTAAAAAATGGGCGGAGTCACGACCATTAAAATTTAATATATTATTTGAAGTGGTTCTACTTTATCGATTTTTACAAGACTTAACACGCACCCTAGTTCTGAAAAACACACAATCTTGCATTTACTAAATGGGCGGAGGCACGACCATTAAAATTTAATTTTATATTTCACGTACTTCTTCTTATTTTCTTTTATCATTTTTTTCTTGTGTTCATTTGTATGACTTTTTTTATTTTGTTGTTGTTTGTTTTGATGTTCGTGTTATGCAAAAACTGTACAAAATTCACATTAACAGCGAAAACTTCCTGCTGGTGGCTAATAGGCAGCGTACTAGTCTGGTAGTCTGAGTGTCGCAGGTTCGAGTCCTGGAGACTAGTCAAAGTATTTGTTATATATTTTTTTAACTGTAATGCTAGAAACACAACTGGAACGAACGACGAATATTTCGGTTGCGAACTTTCGCCATAAAAAATAAAATACATTTGTGCATATGAAAATTAACACAACACCCCCGTAGAACGAAATTCGTCGTATGTGACGAACTCTGAGATAGGTTTATTTCTATTTTGTACGCCGACAACAACGAAAAAACAATTTTCTCTCTCTCTCTCTTTGCATACACAATAACCAACTCCATCAATTATGAGAGCAGAATTCGGTGAGTAAATTCGTCGTTATTGTGCTTCATACGACGAATTTACTCAGCGAATTCTTATCGACGTATTCGTCAACGTGAACGAAATTTTCGTTCGTCCCAGTTGTGTTCCTAGCATAACTTTTATTTTAAATAAATTATATGTTAAATAATCAATCAAAGGTAATGTTTAATTAAAATTTATTCATTATGATATATAAATATTTACTGGGTTTTTCATAAAAAATAATTTTGTTTTATAAAAGGTTTATAAAAAATATTTTTTTATGGAAATCTGTTTTAGAAACCTTTATAAATCAGAAATATTTTTAATGTATCCAAATAATATTTAAGATTGTCTGCATTGGCTGCAGCGCTTACAGCTTTGACTACCACCCCAAGAGTTCAGAGTTCAAATCTGGGTTGCAGAAGACAACACATAATTATTTTCTTGATGCCTGGCCAATACACGCAATAACTTAAGTTAAAGAATTCATAAGATACAATTTTTTTTTTTTTTTTTTTTTTTTATGCATGATTTTTATTTATTGTATCTTCATATATGAACTAACAATAAGTATTCAAATCTTAAATCTAAAAAATATAATTAGGCCCGACCAATGTCGGACATAAGCTTAGTAGTAGTTATATATAATATATATGTATGTAAGTAGTGATAATCAAAAGGAAAAAAAATAAAAGTATTTTCAAGAAGTCCCATCTGGAGTGCTGTGAATAAGAGCCATTGTGTCCCTCTTTTTTAGGCGGATGTGTCCAGTAAAGTTCAAAATATTACGGGCAAGCGGATTAGGATGTGACTCGAGTTTTGTTAAATATTTGCCAGCGTATTTTGCAATTTCTTCAGTCACTAGTGGCATATTCAAATCACGATGTATATTTGAATTTTTGATGTACCATGGAGCCGATGTTATCATGCGTAAAATTTTATTTTGCCTGCGTTGAATTTTCTCTACATTTGAAGCTGAAGCAGTGCCCCATAGTTGAATTCCGTAGCACCATATTGGCTTTAAAAGCGACTTGTATATTAAAAGTTTACAGTCTAGGCTAAGTGTTGAATTTCGACCAATCAGCCAATGTACCTGAGTTGTTTAAGTTTCATTTGAGTTAACTTAGAATCAATGTGGTGTTTCCATGTAAGTCGTCGATCAAGGTGTATACCAAGATATTTCACATGTGAATGTTGAGAAACAACTTGATTGTTAATCCGAATGGGGGAACAAGTATCTCTTCGTAAAGTAAATGTTACTTGAACACACTTTTGTTCATTTACCTTGATTCTCCATAAGTTTAACCAAAGCTCCATCTGGCTAATGTGTTCTTGGAGTTTGCGGGATGCCTCATCAGGGTTTTCATGCATACTAAGGCAGGCTGTATCGTCGGCAAATGTGGAAGTATGGATACTACTGCTCACAGGCATATCACAAGTATAAATTAAATATAAAACTGGTCCCAGTATACTCCCCTGTGGCACACCAGATGAAATTGTTTCAGGCCTACTTGTAAAGTCTCCTTCCGCAACAGTGAACTTACGGGAAATAGTGTAACTTTCCAAAATATTTAAAATGTTTATTGGTAAGTAAGTCTTCAATTTTAAAATAAGGCCTTCATGCCACACTTTATCAAATGCCTGGGAAACGTCAATAAACAGCGCAGAACAATACTTTTTTCCCTCAAAAGTTCTTCTTATAAATTGAACTAATCTGTGAGTTTGTTCAATGGTGCTATGCTGACTTCTAAAACCAAATTGATGGTCTGGTATGCACCCACTACTAATTAGAATTGGGGACAATTTTGTTTTGAGCAGTTTTTCGAAAAGCTTTGACATTGTAGATAGTAGACTTATTGGCCTATATGACTCAGCCTTTGTTATATCTTTGCCCGGCTTTGGAATCATTTTAACCTTGGCAAGTTTCCAGTTGTGTGGATAATACTCCAGTCGTAAAATAGCATTAAATATGAATAACAGGATTCTCATTGCAATACGAGGCAAGTTCATCAGCATCTGATTACTAATTCCATCAATACCCATCGGGTTGAGTTCGGCAATTAATTTTTGTAAATCACGCGTCTTAAACTTTATGTGTTGAGGGGGTAGAGCGACTATATTCGGCAAATCATCAACACCAGTACATATATTTGGCGTAAAAACGGATTTTAAGTGCTCAGCAAATATTTTACCTTTTTCAGTATCGCTTCTTGCCCAACCTCCGGTAGATGTGCGTAGAGGTGGCTTATACTCAACGGGTGTTTTAAGCTTTCTGGCAGCGCGCCACAAGGAGTAATTAGACGCCGGTGTAACATCAAGACCCTCCAGATAATTTTTAAGAGATGCAATTTTTTCAGATGCAAGCAACTCTTGGAGTCGTTTAGTGCACTCTTTAAATCTGATTTTATTTTGTGGTGATCTGTGCTGTTGCCATTCCCTTCTAGCCCTTCTTTTTTCACGTACGAGACGTTCAATATCTGTAGAATAAATTTTATTAAACCCAATCTGCGGATGGGAGATAGTGGCATGTTCAGCAGCCTGTTTAATATTCTCGCTGAGATTGGCAATGTTCGATTCAATATCATCGGGTGTTCTAAGCGTAATGTTTTCCGTACAATGACTGCTGAGATATTTTTTGAACCCCAGCCAATTTACACGATTGATCATCTTCACATATGGGTCAGGTAAGTTACTTCTTAATGGGCTACAAATTGTGATGATCGTCGGGGAGTGATCGGACGAGAGATCAAGAGAAGCTTGAACTTGAATTAAATCCCTAGAGATATTTTTTATGACGCCAAAATCTATAACATCCGGAATTTTTTGTATGTCAGTAGGCCAATAAGTGGGCTCCCCACTCGAAATGACATCCAAGCCCATTTTTGAAATAGTGTTGAACAATGCTCGACCTCTGGGTGTAACAAGGCGCGAACCCCAGAACGTATGTTTCGCATTGTAGTCTCCAGCTGCTACAAAACAACGTCCAAGAGATTTGTAGAAATCCTCATATTGATTCTCAGTGATTGAAAATCTGGGAGGGGAGTAAATTGATGATATAACGAAATTTGAACAAAAACTTTCAATGCCAATATTTGTTGCTTGTAGGTATTCTTCACAAATGTTATCAAGAACATAGTGCTTGAGTCTTGACTTTATTAGAATTGCTGATCCACCGCAAGCCCTTCCTCTAGGGTCCTTTGTATCATATATAGTGTAGCCATAAATTTTAAAAAGACTTCTCGAAGTCAAATGAGTCTCAGATACTAACATTATATCAATATTTTTTTCCGTGAGGAAGTGCTCAAGTTCATTTTTATGTTGGCGAATGCCGTTTGCGTTCCAGAAACATATTGTTAACGTGTTCATGGCTTATTAAGTATTGCTTGAAGCAGAGTATTCTGCATTCGCAACATTTCTTGCATCATGGTAGTCATATTTGTTGTAAAATTGTTTATAGTTTGCACAAGATTTTCAATAGTGGCTTCAAGGCGATTATAATTAAAGTTTGAGTTTGTATTTGTAGAATTATTTTGCGGTGAAACATTTTGTGTCGGAATAGAACTAGCCTTAGCAGCATCTGCATACGATACACGGGAAGTAACTGGTTGGCTACAATGAGTACTTTAAATTAAATTCGTGTTGTTTCTCTTTGAAATAACTTTGATTCAACATGGTTCTTTGTGCTATTTCAATATCGAATATAAGTTGTTCTAACTTGAAATAACTTTGATTCTTCAATATGATTCTTCATTTTAATTTAACAGTACTGGCATGTTAAATCAACATGATATAAAGTTATTTCAAAAAGAAACATTTTCCTTGAAGATCACTGTAAATCATGTCAAATTAACATGAAACACATATAAAGTAAAATCAATACCGAAAAATGTCAAATCAACCTTCTTTAAGTAGATTTCAATGTGTAGTTTTTTTTTTGTTAATTTTTAGTAATATTTCGGTTGCGAAAACGGAAAATTTTGTCGACCAATCCTTTCGATTACCTTATAAATTATATATTTCCCTGGGTTATATGAAACTTGATTAATAAATGATACTTCATAGAATATTATTATATTATGTTTGCACGCAAGATACATTTTACTTTTAAACGCAAATCACCAAATCACACAGAAACGCATTTATTTTCTTTATTTTTGAATTTCATATGCGACAACTTCTCGATCATCTGAATGATAGTACTCATATGCGATAATCTTGGATGGTTTACGATCTCTCACATCGTGCTTACTGTCGGCCCCAAAATCTATACATTTCTCAGCATTCGCTTCCATGGATGTGAAGTAAAAATTTATTTTATCCGGTATTTCGTTTTCAATGCGATCAACATTTTCATTTCTTCTCAATAATCTTAGACTTTCCTCGTTGATGTTGTAACCAGAAGGTAGTTCGACTTCTGCAATTATCATGTTTGTACTTAAATAATTTTCGTCATTTTGTGGTTTATATTGAATGCAGATTTCAAGAATTAATTTTCCACCTTGGCCAGCTAATTCTGCATTGGCCTTAACAACTAAACTTTTAGATGACGAACTTTGATGCCTCACTGCGGTTTTGACTGCAACAACAGGTTTTCGATAATTATAGGAAAATTGCAGGAATATGTTGCCGGTGCCAGACATTTCAATATCAAGGGTACGCGTAGCTGATGGTAACTTAAAATAGAATAGGAAAAAGTAAGTAATGTAGGCATACATTTTTAAGGAGTAAATTTTCTTTTAAAATATTTTATGGCATGTGCCAATATATGCATGAATTTAATGAAAATAATAGCCATTAATGAATCCGTGCGGCGCTTCTTTATTTTGGTTTTTGGCGATTTTTTTTAGTATTGATGGGTTTTTAGTTTGGCGATTTTTTTCTGTTTCTTTTTTGCAATACATATTTTTTAGTTTAAGCGAATTTTTAGCTTTGCCGCTCAGATTTTACTATTTTTTCGGTTTTTTTTGCAATTTTTTCGAAGTGACGTTTTTTTTTAGTTTGGCGTTTTTTCGATGTGTTGCTATTTTTGTTTATTTTGGCGATTTTTTTAATATGGACGTTTTTTGGTTTTGGCGTTTTTTTTTAGTTTGGCGCTATTTTCGGGAATTTTGGCGATTTTTATGCATATTTTAGTTTTAGCCAATTTCTTAGTTTTTGTGCTTATTTATCTATTGGCGTTTTTTTTTAGTTTTTAGACGCTTATTTGTACTTGGCGATTTTTTCGGACTTAAGCTATTTTTCAGTATTTGGCCGTTTTTTTAGTATTGACGATATTTTTAGTTTGGCGTTTTTTTGTGCGTTTTGGCGATTTTTTTCTGTTTTTTATATTATATATGTATGTGTATATTAAGTTTTAGTGGGTTTTTAGTATTGACGTTTTTTTATTTATAGCGATTTTTTCGGTTTATGGCGATTGTTTAATATTGACGTGTTTCTGGTTTTGGCGTTTTTTTCAGTTTATCGATTATTTTCACTTTTTGGCGATTTTTTTCTGTTTTTACAACACATGTATTAATTGTAGCGATTTTTTAGTTTTGGCGCTTAGTTTTCTTTTTGGCGATTTTTTAGTTTTTCGGCGGCTTTTTTACTTTTGGGGATTTTTTTTTTTGCTTTTTGGCGATTTATTTTTGGTGCTGTTTTTCATTTTAGCGATTTTTTTGTTTCAGGATTATTTTAATTTTTAAATTACGAATTCAGTCAGAAATCTACCGGACATATCGGTACATAAAATTCTTTTGATATGTCCATACGAAATCGATCAGATGGCCAGACAATACAATATCGCCAAAAAAAGTTTAGCCGACACATTTTGACGAAAATCAATTACTTACGATCGCAAATGAGCGATTTTGGTAAAAAAATTAAGTTCGAAAATTATGTCACTTACGGTCTGTCCCACCACGATGTCACCAGAATTCGTTCGATCGACAACTTGTATTGCAAACAACAATAACATAAGAAAATTTGTTGTTGTTTGCAATACAAGTTATCGAACGAACGAATTCTGGTGACACGTGGGACAGGCCGTTAAACTTTTTTTTTTTTTTGCGATTATGACACGATATGTGTTCAATATCTGACAGAAATGTGTATAAAGTCTCTGAGAATTAGGTCAGACATTTGCTTAAAGTGTCTGATTCAGAGACTTTTTTTAAGAGACGCTACACTCAGACAATATCGGACTACCTTGCTGGCTTAGCAGTGTACTTATTTATTCGCCACTCTTCAGTCATAGTTTAAAGCGTGATTACATTTTGTGTTACATGTGTGTTCGATAAAAGGAATATATTTTATATTCCTTGTGTTTAAACAATAGTAAAATTCCATATACTTGATTACCTGATAATGCTGTAAAGTTTCTGCTGTTTCCGGATCTAGACCTATAATGCCATTTCCCAGTTCCTGGTTTTTCCCATCCAAGGCTTATAGAAGACTTTAATCAAGGTGTCCTCCTGAACAGTTGACAGTTGGGCAAAGTTAATCAGGGCCTGAAGACCAGCAACAGTATCCTGCGTTGACTTGAAACCACCACGACTGTTGCGCTGTTCAATCAACCATTTGACAATGGGCAAATAAGAACCGGGCGTATGCATCAGGGCCATTAGAATATACGAAGTTATCTCAACCGCATTGCCACCATTGTCTGTATCATCTTGCCACCAGTGCAAGCCATTTTCGATTTTAGCCAATGACCGCACTTTGTCCAGTATAACGGAAGCCTGTTCGTGTTTTGCGATTTGAAATACCGACGACATTATAGCCAGCGTGTAGATATCATTGATTTCATTTATATTGCCAGACAAGAAATTAAGGCCCTTTTGTATAACATTTTTGTATTTTTGGGCGTATTTCTAAAATAAAAAAAAAATAAAAAATTATCCATTTATCTAAAAGAACTTAAGGCTTTTTAAAACTTACCGGATTTTCCAAGAATGATAATAAAACAAATGCCGTAAAACTCTTACCACCTTTATAGACCTTGTTGAACAGGAAACCGATATTTTCAAACTCACCGCCAGGCAATTGTCTGTCTGCCAAAAACTCTAAGCTACTTTCAATTATCTTTTTTTCAATGGGCAAATATTTCACAGCCTTAATGAAGAAACGCACAACATAAGCCGTTAGCCAGCTGCTGGGAGTTTTGCTACGGCCGGGGCCAAAAACACTATAACCACCATTCGGATGACGGTATTTTAGTTCTTGCTGATAACCGATTTCCGTGTATTGTTCAGCTTTAGCAGCAAGCTCTGCTAATTTTGAACTTTGGCCGGTGACGGTGAGATATTCCAGCACAAGTATGTTGGGAGCGAAATGTATCATATTTTGTTCACCGCAACCGGTGGGCATGTCCACCAAATTGTCTAGATTTTCGAAAGATGGCAATATAATATCGCCACTGACCGACAGCTGTAGAAACTCCGTATCGGATTCAATTTCTGCGGGAATCTGAGGCTTGTAGGAGGTCTTAAAACTCTCACCCGGCTTCAAGCGTATGTATAACTCCTGATTATGAGCAGTTGCTATGCCATCTGGTTCAACTAGCAGCTTTTGTAAGACTTTATCACTTGCAAGTTTATTTGTAGCCCACACCATGATCTCAATATGGCCCAGTTTTTGCGGTTTTATGAAGAAATTTACACTTTTACCATTATTGGCTGGTACAATTATTTGACGTTTTTCCATTGCCGAATTTTTCGTTGCGCCACTCAAATCGTCCACAAACTTAAATTCATTTAATTTATTCTCCATCACTATTTCGGTGCTTAAGCTTGCTGACTGATAATTGAACACCACTATTGGAATGGAAACAATTTCTCCTCTCTTAACCGAATACGGCAGGTTAATGCTGATAAAAAATGGTTTAGTTGCTGTAATTCTAACATCCGAATCCAAAATACCAATGCCAGTTTTATCATTTATCGAAAAAGCACTCAGAACCCAGGTGGTAATGGTGTCCGGTAATGTAAAATCAAGTGTTGTTAATGCGCTAGTGCTGAAATGAAATGATAAATAGAAAATAATTTCTTTAAAAGTTTCGGCCAACTTCCAAGGTGAATTGTTATACTAGTAGTGTGCACAACTGAAGGGGATTTGAGGTTAAACCGAAGACCAATACGCATCATTGCAGTTTCCATCTACTTGCTGGGTAATCTGCCAAAGATTCCCTTAATAATATCAATAAATCATACATACCAGAGTACATGGTCTTAATTTTATTAACTGGGCATAATCATAATTGTAGCGCAAACAATTCCTACGCTCACATATTTTCTCTCAAGCAATGAGATACTTTTTTTGTATCCGAATCCAACATACAAGAGCATCTCTAAATCGTTTATGCTACAGCTAAAAATAAAAACGCATATGCGTATCAAGCACATTGATTCTTTCTCATACTTATATTTTAAGTATGCTTGTACTCAGAGTATGAATACTTAGTCGGACAAAAATATGTACTCATGGTACTCGGTAGATTTATTCATCATTCGACTCAGTATGCTGCATACATTTGTGCACATAAAACGGAATGGAAAATGTGTGGATGTGTGTGTGTGTGACTATTTGACAATATGCCTGTAATATATACATGTAAATAAAATATCCCTGTAAATGCGCATGTGTAAATGATTAATAGTCAGAGTATTTTATACTCATGCGTGATTATAGCTCATACAGTCTTTAAGTTTTAGTTATAGTTGTTTGTGCTGCGTAATCTAAAAAAATTTGTAAAAACATTCAGCCTTATAGGGCATTTATATCTGCAGAAAATATAGCAGATTTTAATTAACATCTCTATGAAAATCTATACCGTTTACACCAACTTTTTTGACATTTATCAAGATTTGTTTATTCAAAAAAGAACCCAGTAAAACCAAACAACTGCAATGTAACCTATTCAAACACCCTTTTAAGCAGACTGTAGCTAATTCACTCACTTTTTTTTATAAATATGTTTTACAGGGTGGTAAAAAATAAATTAAAATATTAGATTTTGATTAGATTTTCTACAAATCTAATAACAAAATAGATTTTGTTTTGTATGGGAAATCTAGTAGTAGATTTCGGGATAATGTCAATAGCCAATTATTTACAAAAATTATTAAGGCTTTATAAAGGCTTAATAAGAAAAATTTTTTATGAAAATTTGTTTTAAAAATCCTTTATAGGTCATTTACATCAGCACAAAATCTTGTATATTTTGATAAAAATCTTTATGAAAATGTTTACCGTTTACACCAGCCTTTTTTGACATTTATCAAGATTTGTTTATCCAAAATAAAACCCATTTACTGAATTGTTTCCAAGACTACAACCAAACAACTGCATTGTAGCCAATTCACACACTTTTTTAAGCAGACCGTAGCTAATTCACTCACCTTTTGTTGCACAGGGTAGTAAAGAATAAATAAAAACATTAGATTTTTATTAGATTTCCTACAAATCTACTGAAAATTAGATTTCGTTTTGTATGGGAAATCTGGCAAAAAGCAGCTTCATTTAGGTCGAAATCTCGAAAGTACTAGATTTCGAGACAGTGCAAATGCACTATTATTATAAGGCCTTCATAATTTTTTTTTAAATATGGCTGATAGTTGTTGGATGCCTAAAGTTATACGTATGCGTGTATACGAGAGTGTTTTTTATTTTAAGCTGTAGGCCTCTACAGTTGTTTGAAGGCCAATACTTAAAAATTACTTAAAACTATACTTTTGTCATTACCGGATACATAAATAAAAGAGCGGAGAGAGCTGCGAATGCATATTTGATTTGGAAGCTTAAAAGTATTTTCATTGATATTCAAAATCATAGAAAAAACACCAAGATCTTTTTAGCTGAAAAAAAAACTCCCGTCATACCATACAAAATTAATCAAATAATAGCATTTAAAACAAAACTTACACATTCACATCCAAAAATATCCAAGTTTCAGGAAAATACGAACGAATGTCTTTCTCTAGACCGAAATCCCCTAGAGGTATTGGTGCATCTAGATACAAAAGATATTTTAAATTAAGTTCAGATTTTTTTTATATTTACAAGTAGCTTGTTAATAACTCACATTCATTATAATTTACAGGCTTATACGGTATATCGCTTAATGTCACAAGACCAGAAATCGTACCCGGATGAACGATGCCTTCATATGGTGTATAACTTAACACATTCTGTTTATAATATCTGATTTTGTTAATCTATTTCGTTCATTAATTAACATGGAGCTTAAGTCAATGGCGGTAATTGCAATACGTGAATTTGGTTGGGCCTTGAGTGCCATGGTGATCTTTTCACCCGGCTTAACGTCTTTCGGAGCGGACACAGAAATCTGGAAAGCAGAATTAAAAATATGTTAAAGCAAATATTTTTTAATTTACTAGTAGCAATTTCCCGCAACTTCGTTTGCATTCAAAATAGAAACTGAGTAGACTTTAAACGACATTTGTACCAATCTTGTCCAAAATAGAAAATATGCTCAACTTAAACTTTACCTTAATCCGCGCAAATTTCTTACAACCTAATTCTGTTCGACGATCTTGTCTATGGATGGAAAAAATTTGCAGTTGGCATTCTTTAAGACAATTATTAGTTATTGTCTATGCTAGAAGGTTTGTGTATATGCTTTACGTCTTTGTTCCAAACCAGTACAACTATTTAACACATAGTTTTTGATATATTTTACAAACTATCCAATAATACTTTATAGACAGATTTTGTAAAAAATTTCGTTTTTCAACGTTTCTAACGTACCTTTTCATAATGTATGGTTAAAAGATAACAGAGACCTTAACTGCAAGTTTTGTATGAAGAACTGTCAGTTAAAGTTCACGTTAACTCTTAACTAAACATTGTAAAAAGGACGTAATTTGTATAAAAAAATAACGAAAATTCTTTTTTTTTTTTCATAAAAATTTCAAAACGAAAAAATCTACCCTTTATAGTGTCTAACGAAAAAATCTACCCTTTATAGTGCATTTACACTGTCTCGAAATCTAGTACTTTTGAGATTTCGAGCTAAGTCAAGCTGCTCTTTTTATTCCAGATTTCCCATACAAAAAGAAATGTAATTTTTCAGTAAATTTGTAGGAAATCTAATAAAAATCTAATGTTTTTATTTATTCTTTACTACCCTGTACAACAAAAGGTGAGTGAATTAGATACGCTCTGCTTAAAAAAGTGTGTGAATTGGCTACAATGCAGTTGTTTGGTTGTAGTCTTGGAAACAAGTCAGTTGATGGGTTTTGTTTTGGAAAACAAATCTTGATAAATGTCAAAAAAGGCTGGTGTAAACGGTAAACATTTCCATGAAGATTTTAATCAAAATATGCTAGATTTTGTGCTGATGTAAATGTCCTATTATAGACATATTTTGTAAAAAATTTCGTTTTTCAACGTTTCTAACGTACCTTTTCATAATGTATGGTTAAAAGATAACAGAGACCTTAACTGCAAGTTTTGTATGAAGAACTGTCAGTTAAAGTTCACGTTAACTCTTAACTAAACATTGTAAAAAGGACGTAATTTGTATAAAAAAATAACGAAAATTCTTTTTTTTTTTATAAAAATTTCAAAACGAAAAAATCTACCCTTTATAGTGTCTAACGAAAAAATCTACCCTTTATAGTGCATTTACACTGTCTCGAAATCTAGTACTTTCGAGATTTCGAGCTAAGTCAAGCTGCTCTTTTTTTTCCAGATTTCCCATACAAAAAGAAATCTAATTTTTCAGTAAATTTGTAGGAAATCTAATAAAAATCAAATGTTTTTATTTATTCTTTACTACCCTGTACAACAAAAAAAAGGTGAGTGAATTAGATACGCTCTGCTTAAAAAAGTGTGTGAATTGACTACAATGCAGTTGCTTGGTTGTAGCTTTGGAAACAAATCAGTTGATGGGTTTTGTTTTGGATAAAAAAAATCTTGATAAATGTCAAAAAAAGCAGGTGTAAACTGTATAGATTTCCATGAAGATTTTAATCAAAATATGCTAGATTTTGTGCTGATGTAAATGTCCTATTATAGACATATTTTGTAAAAAATTTCGTTTTTCAACATTTCTAATTTGTATAAAAAAATAACAAAAATTCTTTTTTTTTCATAAAAATTTCAAAACGAAAAAATTGTTTGAACTTACAAAATCTGCCCTTTATAGCGCATTTGCAATGTCTCGAAATCTAGTATTTGCAAGATTTCGAGCTAAATCAAGCTGAATTTTTTGAGATTTTCCATACAAAACGAAATCTAATTTTTCAGTACATATATTGAGAAATCTAATAAAAATCTAATGTTTTTATTTATTCTTAACTACCCTGTACAACAAAAGGTGAGTGAATTAGCTACGGTCTGCTTAAAAAAGTGTGTGAATTGGCTACAATGCAGTTGTTTGGTTGTAGTCTGGGAAAGAAATCAATTGATGAGTTTTGTTTTGAATAAATGTCAAAAAAAAAGCTGGTGTAAACTGTATAGATTTTCATGAAGATTTTAATCAAAATATGCTAGATTTTGCGCTGATGTAAATGCCCTATTATTGTAATTTTTACGTTCTAAAAACATGGTAATAATATACATATTTATTTTTACTTATCCGATCGGGGAGCAAGATACGGTTTTTGTTCCATAGTGGTAACAGGCATATTCCATCGTAATCTTTGTTAGCCTGTTCTACTTAAATATAACATAGTTTTTTGCAATTTACAAATCTCCCACTCTTTCATTATTCGTAATTTATAATTTATAAATATTTAGTAGTTTCTGGAACATGCGATTCCCTGAATATGCTCTCCCAAAAGCTTACATGGGACTATCAATAATATCTTTTTTCATGTATGAAACTTACCTCATTTTCAAGCTTTTCTGGCAATCGAATTTTAATTTCACAAAAAGTCAAACGACCAGCGTACACAAAATGAACGTATAAAAATGATGTGGGTACCATTTCATTACCGGGCAACAATTGGATTGTGTGTGATCTTCGATTTCCCTCCATATGAACGAATTCACTTTTTAAAATGTTTCCATGCGATGTCAATGTGTAAACTAAATATGGAATATTTTCTTCATATTGAACGAGAACATCAATCGGAGTATTCAACTGGGGGCTGAAAATAGAAAAATTTAACAAATCTAACGATTTGGAAAATATTTAAACAGCTGTGAGCATTACAGTTTGCAAACGACATAATCGAGTTACCAGGTTGCCATAATAAAAATATTTAAATATTTTTTTCAAGCTCTTGTTTTAATACTGGTCTCCATATCGTTACCTGAAACGCAAAATCCCCTAACTTATATTTTCACAATTTTACAGCATGAGCAAAAAACATGCAAAAAAGGAAAAATTTTTAAGTGTTCGATGCAAATTCTACCAATATTAAAAAATTAAAAAAAAATCGATATTATTTTCACCCAGATTTGTATCTTTTCCTAGATTTTGATTTTTTTTTGTTTGTTAGCCAGGCCGTTTTGAGTTTCAGCAATGACAGGTTAAAGTTTAATTACATTTCCGTATGAAAATAAAAGACTAGATTACATATACAGCCATATCATAAATTTCGCATGTGAAAATTTCCGAATGCATTTCAACTTTCATCAATTCTATTAAAATTAAAAACTTACATTTTTCACAGACAAACCTTTGTGATCAATTCACAAGCATTTTTTTTCGGAAATTCGAACATATTCATCACACATTTCATTCAGGATACAAACTGTTTAGTCCTAATTTACTCTATGCAAGTCTTATTGTTAAGCTGATTAGTTTGTGGAAGAGAGAGAGAGAGAGACGAGGGGAACAGAAACGTTTCTTTTCCCATCGTCTCTCTCTCTCTCTCTCTCTCCTAAAACACTAATCAGCTTAGCAATAAGACTTGCATAGTGCACATTAGGACTTACACGTTCGGAAATTTCGAGGTGGAACTTTCACTTTTGATAATCATTGTTGCTTCAAGTAGCTTTTTCACAAAAATCAAAACGGCCAATGTTTTATCAGATAATCCAGAAGTTGGCATATTAAACATCCCGCCATCTATTTTAAGAAATACCGGGATTGGTAATTTCCCATTTGGGATTTCTTAAAATAAGTTCCGGGGTTTTGAATAGAACGACTTTTTGATTATCTGAAAAAAAAATTGGCCGTCAACTTGGGATTTAAGAAATCCCAAATGGTTGATACCAAATCCCGGGATATATTTTAAGAAATCTCAGTATTCAGCATTTCCCGTCTGGCATCCCTAGTACGTATTTTTTTTTGGCACATACATATATGTATATATGTAAATATATTTCAGATTACTATATATATTACCTCTTATTCTTTATCCTCAATTCACAATTGCCATTTTTTAGATGTGCACCAACCATCAGCGGTATAGTAAAACGTTGTGAGGATCCTTTATAGGAAAATGTAACTCGAGCGTATGCTTTAAATTCATTCTCAAATGTGGCCACGCCGTTCTCATTTAATTTAGCTTCAGACTTAATATCTTCCGTTTGCATGAAAACCCTTCCATCAGGATCATTGACTGCCGTGTTATTCCAATGCTGAACTCTTACTTTTAAGCGAAATGGTTTACCATCCTTAAACTCTATTTCATTATCAAGAAACTCAATTTTATGAGGAACACTGCGAATTTTAATGTCAGCTATGGCAGTCTGCACAATACCGGTATACTTTTCCGTTAATGAAGCGTTTAAAACTAGTCTGTCTGAATAAACTTTACGCTTAATATTATCGAAGTTTATTGCAAAAGAGGCTCTGGAATCTTCAGTGTTCGCGGTATAATGAGCTATGTCGTCCTTGAAACCCAGATGTGGTTGTCTTATTCTTAGATCTACTTTGCCCTCCACCAGCTTATTGTATGTGTATTGGCCATAGACTGTGACTTTTAAAAACGGACTTTGTCCTTGTATAAAATAAGAATCGGTTTCGATGTTGACAAAGAACTTGGGCAAGATATATTTAGCGACTTCAAAGTTCACACTCTTCTCTTGAGAGTATCGGCCGGCAATGAAGACCTTAATGGACCAAGACCCTAACAGTGGGTCTTTAGATAACTGAAATACATTTGTGTAAATGCCGCGATTTAAAGATATATCCTTGAACTGTTTAACACGATTACTCGCGCTGTCCTGAAAGAAAAGAACAAAGTGATTTAATTTATATTAGGGTATTCAATTAAACGTTTTGGGTTTAAGCGTTTAACGCACTAATAAAAATAGTTGGTGAATTTTTTAATTTAATAAATTGGGTTCACCACGAGTCGAACTTGTTCACTAGTTTATCTATGACATGAAACAATGACTAAACCCATGTAAGATTGGTGTATGTGGAAAATGTGGCTTTAATGGAAAAAAGTTTGGCGACCACTGTTTAACCATTTTTTAATCTCTCTTATCGTGGTTGGCGTATTTCAAATATGACATCGAATGTTTGGTAATAGATTAAAGAGGACTTCAAAAGTTTTTTTTTAATATATTACCAAACAGTCGTAGTCGTATTTGTGTCTACTACTTATAATAGGTGTTACCTTCTTTAGGAAAGCGCTAGTTCTAGAGAAGACAGGTGGTGGAGGAAGAGATAGAGGAAAGCTTCACTCTTTTTTTTACAACTCTGCTTTTTGCAAGTTTTTTTTAAATAAAGCAGCGCCTCTGGTGTCAATGAGGCGCATTAAATTATTAAAGCTGTGCTTAGTAGCGATTTTATTTATTATTTTACTTAGCCGATGACTCTGCTACACAATACCGACGAAGGAGGGCGTTATGATGCTACATTAGGTTAGGAAGAGTAGTGCTATAACGCACCTCCACTAGGAGACCTATCTGGGTCCATTGTGATGATGTTACATTAGTACAGTGAACAGTGGGTATGTCTTCATCACTTGAACTATCCTACAACACTTGATACAAGGCACACCAGAAAAATGTGTGATGTTGTTATTTAATGAATGTCTGAGACCGGGTTCGAACCCGGGACCTTCGGTTTTGTGGTCAACGTGCTAACTACTTCAGCCAACGCCATAGCGCGCCACCCTCAATTTTGTACTACGACTTGATCTAATTTGTACTTTTATCATCCTGGAAGCTTAAAATAGAACACGAAAAATATTACGGAATTAGTTTTTTTTTAACAAAAAGTCTTCTGGTAAAATATTTAACAACTCAGTAAATTTCTAACTAACTTTTTTAGCACAAACCCACGTTTAACGCGTTATCAATTATGTTTTAAATAAATTTAAAAATATTATAGTTTCTGTACAAAATTACTGTGTAAGAATAGATATATACTTAAAGAGGAACTTCAGCCTTTACGCTCGCATAGATTTCTTCTCTCCTCTGCCAGAATCATTCGTGTAAAAACTTGTTATTTTGGAAAAAGTTTAATTTTGTTGCAAAATTTCATCGAGACAAGTTACATAAGAAAATTGAGCGTTGACTTTTTTCCAGCACATGCAGCTACAATTATACATATCGTTACCTTAATACAGAAAGGCCATTTTTTTTTCAAATCGAGTTTTTTTGTATTTTTCGAAGAACATCTACTTCCATAGAAAGATGCAAGAAACTCGAATACAAAAAAGTAAATTCAGCAAAGTGCGACTTTGATTCGCACACGAAGGGTTCCCCATGTACACTAGATATGTAATAGTATATATATATTTTTTTAATTTTGGCTTTATTTTCGTTTTTGGGATTTTTTCAGTTTTTGGCGTTTTTTCATTTTTGGCGATTTTTTCATTTTGGCCTTTTTTTTGGTTTTTGGTGATTTATTTTAGTTTTTAAGAGACTTTTTTCTTTTTGGCGTTTTTTTTCTTTTTGGCTATTTTTTCGGGTTTTGACGATTTGTTTCCAGTTTGGCGATTTTATAATTTTGGAGTTTTTTAATTTTAGCGTTTTTGAAACTTTTCAAGATACAGCAAATTGGCAAAATTGCATAGTCAAAATACCATTAACTGATAGAAAACCATTTAATTATGATTTTTTTTTTTAAATTTTGTATTAATTATTAATGCGTAAACAATAGGGTTCCTTTTCACCTTTGGTGTACGGAACCCTAAAAATGACTTAGGGCCTTTCTATATTAAGGTAACGATATGTTTGTATGCACACGAGTAAGTTTGTGCAGTTAATCTTTTAATTTTTTTTTATAATTTTTATACTCACAAATATTTGTACTTTGATCGGTTCCTTCATTTTCACCGGCCTGGAATGCTCGTCCAAAATAACAACACGCAACTGTAATAAGTCACCGGGCCTATAAGTTCCTCTGTCAGTTTCCACGAGAATGACTACGCCTCCAACTCTTCCCACAGACAATTGGGTTGTATTGGAGAAATTCATGGCCCCACTGCCTTCCACAAACAATTCATATCTCTTGTTTTCATCCAATTTAGGTGGAAAAAACTGTAACAATTTAGTTTCCATCGGCTGTAATAAAATCGTTTGCTTATCCGACCAAGCAAAATTATCCCGAATTCCTATTAAAAATTTCACTGGTTGGGAGACATTGTGCAGTGTGGCAGACACACTGTACTTACGATTTGATCGTATAGTCCCAGGAGCAGTTACGGTGTAGGAACTGAAAATTATATTTTTATCACCACATAAGTACTGGTATATAATTTTACCTTTCGCAAGTAATGAATGTAAAAAAAAGCAGAGTACAACGTTGGAGCGTAACATGTTGATGTTACGACGCGTCGTAAGTTAATTGTATTTACAACGAAATCTAGTCGGCATTTAGTATTTATTTAAATCAGTTGGGCAAGACATGTGCTCAGTGCAAATTAATACTGATTAAATATTGAGAATAGGGTTGAGGTCTTTAGAAAGTTCTTTTAACTTTACCGGGAAGTGAAAATTAAATTCCTAAACAAATTGGAATATTCAACCAAATAAGCCAAACCAAAATATTTACCAATATAAATTTTTAACTATGTCCTGATTCACACACGTCAGGTCTGAGTCGTCAAGTCTTAAGTTTTTAAGAGAGAGAAGAAAGGAGAATGGAAAGGGGTACACACTTGACCGTATCAGTCAAGTTTGCTTTTTCGTTTTGTTTTGTCATTCATAATACTCTATTTGATGAGATTTGATGACTTGATGAACGCAAATGCAGGTTCAAAAGAAAATTGAACAAAAACTGATCAGATAAACTTGATGTGTGTGAATCAGGACTATATTTCCTACAATTTTATATAGATAAACACTTTAGTGTTGTTTGTTACAAAAAAAAAGTAAAAAATTAATAATAATAATCATACTACGAAGGCAGTTTGATGGTTACGCATAAAATGGTTTTCCTCGGAATTAATTATAATAATATTTTTATAAATAATAATCGCCCTTATTCCAGTTGTCAACATCAACGTCACATCAATACAATACCAACCAATTAGGGCTTGTCTATACTATCTCGAGAACAGTTTTGTACTATTGACAGTCTATTTCTGTTCTCTAAGCTCTGGAAAATAGCATGAGCCTGTCAAAAGCAGTCAGTTGTTGTCGACAATGGGTAGACAGGCCCCTATTGTTTGGTATTTTATTGCTGTGACGTCGATGTCGACAACTGGAATAAGGCTGAATATAATATAAAAACTAATAATATATAATAAATAAGTAATTTACATAAAACTGTTGGTCTGTCGCAAAAACATACAATAATATTTTATTTAACTGAAACTAGCTTATATAAATATTAAGATACATATATGTATGTTATGTACTGTGGTTCCTATTAGGAACAAAGGCTCATAACAAACGCATTTCATTCGATCCGGTTAGACGAGGGAAATGTTTTTAGGGTTCCTTACACCAAAGGTGAAAAGGAAACCTAATGGGTTCGCTTGGATACTCGTCTCTCTGTCTGTCTGTCTGTCTGAAATTTTGACAGAATACTTTAGCCGATACAACAATATATGACAAGTAAAAATTTAAGAGTGTTGTAAAGCAGGCCATGTAATATATTGAAATCCTAATGTTATATACAGACAAATACTCTCTAAATTTTCAAAGTTGACTTATTTTTATTTAGACTGCACCTATTAAAGCCTGATACACTGTTCGAAGTTGTGAAACATTTTCAGTAACATTGATTGTTTCGCGTGAAAAATTTGAGATCTACTAAATGAAACCCAACTCACGGTTCTTGTTATACATTTCTCGCTTTTATTGCTTGAAAGTATGCAACATTGTTAAAATTCCGTGTGAAAAAAGCAAGGCTAATGTTATTTCGTAGCTAAACTAAAATGATGCCAGATTCATTTTGCATGGAAAACATGCTGCCAGATAGATTTTACGTATTTTCCGCAACAAGAACAGAGTACTACTTTTGCGAATTTATTTCAGAAATATTCCTATCAAATACTTTTATATGTAGTTTGACAGCATTTCGCATTAAATTGAAAACAGAGTACCTGGTGGCTTAACACTGAAATTAAAAGCAAACATTAAAGGGTATTCTGTCAGTTAATTTAATTTTGACCAACTTGCTGTATCTTCCAAACCATATGAGGCAAACTCTTGAAGTTTACAAAAACAATAAAACTAAAAAATTCCAAAATTAAAAAAAAATTCGAAACAAAAAATGGACAAAATGAAAAAGCACTTAAGTGTAAAATATCACCAAAACTTAAAACGAATTGCGAAGAAGCAAAGAAAATCACACCAAAACGAAAAAATCCCTAAACTTAAAAAATTGCTCAAATAAATCTAAAAACCGAAAAAATCGCTAAATGCAAAAAAAAAAACGCTAAAACTAAAAAACGCCAAAAACGCGTAAAACAAAAAAAGAGCCAAACCTTAAAAAAAGTGTAGACCAAAATAAATCGCCAAAACCAAAAAAAAAGCGCCAAAATATAAAAACTCCAAAAACTGAAAGAAATCGTTCAGATATTTAACTATATGTGACCTTCTCCGAGAAAAGGGACCTAGCGTGTGAAAATGAAGTTTTGAGAAAAACGTACTTAAAAAATAAAATTTTTATGTATTTCTCATTTTTATCGATTTTGACACACACGCTTTTTTTTGACATACTAGGTACCTTTTCTCGGAGAAGGTCACATATAGGCTAAAGTTGGTATAGTATTACCTATGTAGTGTCTATACGGAACTCTTCGTGTGCGAGTAAAAAAGTCACACTTTACTAAATTCATTGTCCTCACTTTTCTACTTAAAAAATATTTTATTTATTATGTTATTTCTACGGGCTATTTGTGGTCAACAGTTTGTCTCCAAATGCAAATAAAAATTACATAATTATACCCTTTACCAAAAATGGCAAAAAAAAGGTTTGTCATTCCGTGTGTAATTTCCATAATATTCATATGCGAATAGGGAAACGAATAAGCGATGTCCGTCTGTCTGTCCGTCCGTCTGGTATACGTGAAATCGGTTTTCCGAAGCTCCCAGAGAATGCCGAGACTTCGGTCTTAGACTGGTGTATCAGAAATGATCCAAAATTGATTGGTATTGAAAATCAGCCAAATCCAGCAGACCATTTCAGAGCTGGAAAGTTTACACTTGATTTTATCATATAAAAGTAATTAGTTAAAACTAATTTTTATGTTTTTTGTTAAATAGACTTATCTTATATCTCAGTACCAATAAAATTAATATTAAAAATATAAATAAAAAATTAAAAAAAAGTTAAAAAGACGTTGCCAGGGTTGGAAAACTTTAACTAATTTTGTTATATAAAAATAACTTACTAAGACTAATTTTACCTTTTTCTCTATAAATTAAACATATCTTACATTCATAAAAGAAAAATATTGCTGTTACAAATCAGAAATATCTAAAAGGATGATTCCAGGGTTGGGAAACTTACACTTTTTGTGATATTTAAAATTAACCAGGTCTAATAATTTTTTTTTATATATTAATTTATATATATATATATATATATATATATATTTTATGCTTTGGAAGAAAAGTTGGATATAGAAAATTAGAAAAATAAAAACCACAGCTCCACAGCTGGAAAATTTAAACATTTTTCTATATTAAAGTAACTAAATAAGACCAGTTTTTCCTTTTTTCTTTTTTTTTCTTTGTTCACTTAACATATTTTATAAATTTTTTAATGAACAGAATTAGTATATGAAACGAAAAAAATCTAAAACGATGATTCCAGAGTTGGGAAAAGCACATTTTTTTTGGCATATAAAACTAATTCAATAGCTAGTTATTTCTTTGGTAATTCAATATATTCTATATTTTAGCAGAAAATAAAGTAGTACTCATATTAAAACTAGAAAAATTTAAATTATGATTCCAGGGTTGGAAATTAAAAAAAAAAAAAATTGGGTAAAAAAATAACCAAAAATAATTTTTTTTTCAGCTAAACATACATGTTTCATGTTTTAGGAAGATCTTTACTCAAGCAAATACTTTAGTCAAAAAAAAAAAAACCGAGAAGTCACTTACTAAAAATTGCACTATAATAAAAAATTATAAATTTTATCACAAAACAAATATGTATGCATGTACTTATGTATGTATGTATGTATGTATGTATCTGTATACTAAATACGATTCGTAAAGGGTATATAACCTTCGGCACAGTCGAATGTTGCACTCTTACTTGTTTTTATTTTGTTTTACCAAAAGTTTCGTTTGTGTTTTACAAACTTCTTCAGGGGTATTTTTTATGTATTGATATATCATTGTCAAATTACTTATTTTTATTGATCAGAAAACGTAACTTAATCGTATTTGATTTACTATTTTACGTCTCTTTTTGAAGGTCCCAGACGACAATTTTTTATTATTATTTTTTTATCACTTACATTCGGTTTTCTGGGAAATTAGAAAAAAATGTATTCCTCAAATTCTAGTGGTTATTTTGAAAACCCTAAAATTTAATGTGCCTACTCATATGTAAATATCTCTCCTTTATTGCAACAGTGGCATAACTAAAAAAAAGTAGTTTTGCATAAAATAAGTTTTGAGTTTTCAATTTAAATACAATTGAAGGCAAATTGATATACAGGTTACCTGTTCACCACAACATATATAACAATACAAAAAACAACAACAGTTCAATAAGACTAAAGCCGAGTTTACATCTCGGTGCCATGTGCCCAAAAAAGCGTAACCACTAATTACTTATGAAAAACTGTTGGATTCAGACAAATATTTATTAAGTTAAACAGTTTCATACATAACGAATAGACAATTTTTGTAGAATCCAACATAATTGGAAACTGTTTAAATTAAAAAGTTTTTTAAAAGTTTTTCATTAGTAATTAGTGGTTATGCTTTTTTGGGCACATGGCACACAGCTGTAAGCCCGGCCTAACAATAATTTAGTATCTACAACACAAAATAAAACACAATTAAATTTTTGGCAGACGCTTTTAAATTTTGTTTCCATTTAAAAAACTTATTTTGACAGTTGAGTCATAAGCAATTCAATTCGGCATCAAATAGCTGATTATCTACAGGGCTGCTGAGGTCACTTGTTTCTCAATTTGCCTTGGTAGAAATCAATAAAGATATAAAAATATTTTCTTTACTAAAGAGGTAAGTAAGTGCAATTTTTTTTTTTACAATATTTAATATGATGTAATAATTTTTCCTGCATTATTAACACCGATAACGAATTTTTTGAGATATGTCTTTGTTGCAATAAAGGGAGCATCACTATGCACATTCGCATTTTTCCCGCTGTATTTTCCTATGCCTTCTTATCTCTGCAAACTATTAATATTATCTGTTACTTAAAAGCGCAACTCTCGACATAAATAAGCATTTGAGAATGGGAATTTTCGCTTGCATAATTTTACACATCGCACTTGATGCTTTGTATAAATAAATAAAGACAAACATTGTAGTGCCGTTCAGCAGAAAAATTTGTTTGTGCAACTAATGTAACAAAAAAAAATCGGAAAAAACATTGATCACAAACATGAAAACTTTTCAGCGGGAAAATAATAATCGTACGTCTTTATTTAAGCGCTTGTTATCTTTAAATTGAAATAAAATAATACATGAGATATCGTTGAAACGGTGCATCTTGAAATAACTGTGATTCGTTTTTTAACAATAATGGAATGTTAAATCAACATGAAATAAAATAAAAGAAAAAAATTTCTGAAAATCATGTTGAATTAACATGAAACACATATAAAGCAAAATCATTGCGAAAAATGTTAAACAACTCTTCAAACAAATGCTATTACCAATATGTTTAAAGTAAATACAAGTTAGTAATAGTTTAAAAGACTTAAACTGCTAAAACCATACAGTGAGGGAATAGAACATTGCAAAATCAACAGCTCCTGTTGCCAATATAAACTAGTACGTAGTTCCTTTTTTTAGGTTTTCGTACACCAAAGGTGAAAAGAAACCCTATTGTTTTTGCTACGCTGTCCGTCTGTCCGTCATAGAGTATTTTCTCGACAACCGTAAGAGCTACGGACCTGAAATTTGGACAGAGTGTTTAGACCCTTGGCCGCTACAACAACAAATACATGAGAGTTGGAAATTGAGGGGTGTGCCAAAACGAGCAACGAAAAATGTTAAAGTCCCATGTAATATACATACAATTATATGTATATGCACTTGAAATTTGTAAAGTTAGTGCATTTTTATACTTCTTGAAATTTTCAAAAACGGTAAAACAAAAAAATCCCAAAATTGTAAAATCGCCAAACCGAAAAAAAATCGCCAAAATAAAAAAAAAATCGCCAAAAAAAAAACATTAAATTAAAAAAAATCGAAAATAAATCGCGAAAAACCGGAAAAATCGCCTAAATGAAAAAATCACCAAAATTTAAAAAACCGCCAAAATTAAAAAATCGCCAAAATGAAGAAATCGCCAAAATAAAAAAAAAATCGCCAAAACGAGAAAAAAGCGAAAAAAAAAACAAAAAAAATTATTTCAGCTGAAAAAAACGTAAAAAAACACTATTAAAAAAATGCTCAAAGCCCAACGTACGGAACCATTCGGGCGCGAGTCAAAGCCGCACTTTACTAAATTTACTTAAACGCTAGATGTGAACTTGTACACGGATGTGAATTTCAAATTGATAATTTTAACACACGTTGTTGCTACACTTTTGACTCGAATGTGATCAATTTGAGCACGTATAGCGTAATTTTTTCTCTGACTGTATTTATTCACATTAATTGATTTTTATCACTTTCCATCATACAACTGCTGCCGTGCAACTCAATTAAATCATATTAATAAAAGCAAATAAGTATTTGAAAAAAAAACAATCAAAGAAACAAATATTTCTTACAAAAGATTTAAAAAAGCAACATAATGGCCAAAGTTTGACTTTAAGTTCACTATCAATTTAAGATTAATATCAATTTTTGTAGTTTGCTTTATTTCATTTTAGACAACTTCTCGTTAGAAATTGTCAGTTTGTGCAAAATGTATTTCTAATTTTTATGCAAACTCATACTCATTCATAGTTTATTTTTTAATTTTTTAAACGTTCAATAAAAATAACGCCTTCATCGAGACACATTAAATTATATATAAATCTTTTTCATTTTTTATTTTTCAATTATAGTTCTTTTAGATTTTTATTATTATTTTTAAAGCAACAAGTGGTTTGATCTCAAATAAACGGACAATGACCACAATAATAATGAAAATTGTTAGACAAAAAAAAAAAAAAAAGACTTAAATGAAACAATATTTCAAAGTAGCCAAAAGCTTTAACTGGCTATAATTGTTTTCTCGTTAATATAGACGATGTTGTTAATTTCGATACATGTTTTTTTAAATTGGTAATTGTTATTAATAAATTATAATACTCGTACGTTCAGTTATATTTTAATTATGTGTGGCGTTCAGACTTTATATTTTTTGTTCGTATTTATGTTTTCTCGTCATGGCTGTTTTATTAATCAAACCCACACAATTGAGGGTGTCTTAACTGAAAAAAAAAAATTACAAATATTTTCATAAATGAAGTAGTTTTTCTCAAAGTTAAAAAGTTTTTATTTTTGTTTTAAAAAAAGCACACTTACTGCAGCTTTAGAAGTTATATTGGACCTAAAACCAATAAAACTTACTGCACTGAACGCCGACTCAGGACAACAAGACAAATGTCGTTTGTGTCACGGTAAATTGTTGGAAGACATTTAGTGTAGCTCGGACTATATCATTCTAGAAATTAACTTCCTTGCCAAACCACAGATCACTTTAATGGAAGAAGACTATCTCTAAAGTCTTAACTATAGTCGGTATAGTTTTGATTTTTTCACTGATGGCCTAAAGATGGATGCGTTTTACTGCCCGCAGCTCAGTATAGAGGAATCTTATAAACTTCCTGATTACTGTAGCATCTTCCAGTTGAAAATCTATGCAGGCAAAATGGCTGCAGAATTAGCTTTCAACCCTCAAACCATGAATGTCGATATACATAGACAGTCAAGCAGCAATTAAGGCAATTTCATCAGAATGCAACTACTCCTCGATTGTGCTCATGTGTAGGAATGCCCTAAATATTTTATGTGCTGGCAGACAAGTATATGTATTTTGGGTCCGAGGACACATGGGAATTGAGGGAAACCAAATGGCAGATACACTGGCCAAAAGGGGAATCCTATTACCGGTGGAAGAAACGGTATATGTCGGGAAACCAATTCAACACCTGAAATGGATCATAGACTCTCAAGATGAAGGAAGAAGCGGAGGAAAGTTGGCGTGCGACGAAAACTTGCAAAACTTCTCAAATCATGTGTAGCTCCTATGATCCTAAATCGACTAAATATCTTTTATCACTAAGCAGAAGCAACTGTAGACTTCTAGTAGGGTATTAACTGGACACTGCTATACGGCTTCATATGCCGTCAAAATAGGGAATATATTTGACGGTACCTGCAGGAAATGTAAGGAAATCGGAGTAGAACAGCTACTGTGCCACTGTCCGGCTCTAAGCCGAACTAGTACATATTTTAATGCCTTGGTGATCACACTTTTCGAAGTCTTAAACTTGTATCGGGAATGGAAATGTGTAGACTGCTAAGGTTTCTTAAAGCTGTGTGGGAGTCATTCGATACAGGCACCACGAACTAGGCTGTCATACTTACAGATTTCTTGCCATTTGCTGGTATTAAATTAAATTAAATTAAATTAAATTAAATTAAATTAAATTAAATTAAATTAAATTAAATTAAATTAAATTAAATTAAATTAAATTAAATTAAATTAAATTAAATTAAATTAAATTAAATTAAATTAAATTAAATTAAATTAAATTAAATTAAATTAAATTAAATTAAATTAAATTAAATTAAATTAAATTAAATTAAATTAAATTAAATTAAATTAAATTAAATTAAATTAAATTAAATTAAATTAAATTAAATTAAATTAAATTAAATTAAATTAAATTAAATTAAATTAAATTAAATTAAATTAAATTAAATTAAATAAAATAAAATAAATTAAAATAAAGTAAAATAAAATAAAATGAAGTAAAATAAAACCAAATAAAATAAAATATAATAAAATAAAATAAAATAAAATAAAATAAAATAAAGTAAAATAAAATAAAATATAATAAAATAAAGTAAAATAAAATAAAATAAAATAAAATAAAATAAAATATAATAAAATAAAGTAAAATAAAATAAAATAAAATAAAATAAAATAAAATAAAATAAAATAAAATAAAATAAAATAAAATAAAATAAAGTAAAATAAAACAAAATAAAATAAAATAAAATAAAATAAAATAAAATAAAATAAAATATAATAAAATAAAGTAAAATATAATAATATAAAAGAAAAATAAAATAAAATGAAATAAAATAAAATAATATATAAAAAATAAAGTGAAATAAAAACAAATAAAAAAAAGTATAAAACAAAATGAAATAAAATAAAATACAATGAAATAAAAATAAAAATTAAAGGCGATATATTTCCTACTTGCTTTATCCTTAGTTTTCTAACTTTTTTAGCTATTTTTATGTCATTAAAATAAATTGATTTTTCACAACTTACTTCTCGTATTAATTCGTAGACTTGGTATATCCAGTATTTTTCCATTTAATTGTTTTTACAATATTCGTTTTTTTATTTTTATTTTTCGTATTTTATTTTAAATTAATTTTTACCATTTGCATCATATTGATCATATTTGGCTTTGACGTCCCATTCGGTGAAACTCTTACAACAAATTATAACTATAAACGTTGCTTTAACAAGATTTGCAATTTTATATTTTGTATATTTGGAAGGCAAAATACATCATGTTACATATGAGTAATTTCTGTTTTGTGGGCATCAATTAAAGTTTCCAACAAAGTGTTTAATTTTAGTAAATTTAGTATCTTGCAGCAACATGTGCAGATTTTATCTGTTTACTTTCGTGTTTAAAAAAGGAAACTCATCTTGAGTTTTATGTTTTTATACAGATATTCCAAAATACGAGTACGAAAAAATATTTATTTATATTCTGAAGAGGTGTTAACATATTTAACAATTATGGAACATTTTCTATTGCCACATTACAGACATGTTGCCGTTTGTAGCAGCAGGCATAAACTTGTTTAATTTTTTACTTGAGAAAATAGGCAATTGGAAAACTTGTCAACTCATCGTTTCAAGCCAAAGAACATCCATCAGCGGCAGCATTTTCATTATTTACATTGTCAACATCGCTGTCAACATTGTTGCCATAAACATCAGCTCGTTTACAACACCTCTTTTTTTTTCTTAGCTGGTAGCTGCAACACTTCAGTTAAACTGCACTCTGTGTGCATCAAAACAATTAACCGCTGCCAAATTTATTAAAAATTTTTGCAAAAAAATTCTGAAATATTTAAAAAGCAAGTTTTTTATTCGAACAGTTTTAAAAACGATTTTTTTTGCAGAAACAAATGATGTGCTAACAATTGCTGTTTAAAATTAAGAGATGCTCATTAATTTTTTTTAGTTGTTGGGCAGCAAATAGTTGAAATCGGTTTGTTTATTTACGAATATATTTTGCTGCATTGCATCAAGTTTTAACATAATTTATTTCCATAAATAAGCGATTTTTCTTATTAGAGTCTGTTTAAAATAAATTTCAATCGATTTCAAAGTATTTAGTGAGTTTTGTTTAGTGATGACGACTCCCCCAGCAGCTTTAAGTAAAACTTTGTAGTGCCAACTGTTTGGTAAAACACATGTAAATTTATGTAATTTATGATTGTGTCACAGTACAGACGCAAGACTGCCTGCCTGTCTGCATGTCTTGTAATGGCCAACAGACTTATATGGTGATTCAATAAAAATAAAAATAAAACGTTGCGAGTTATTACAAATTATTTTATCTTGTTGAGTTTTTATTTATGTCTATTTGCAATTAATTGATTTTTAATTGCTGATTAGAAAACTTTATGTTTTGAGTTGTTTGTTCACGCTTTTGAGATAATTATTATTAAAAGCGAAAATTTCATGATTTTTATAAGAAATATTGAAATGATTTAAATACATATAGGGTCTTTGAATAAAAGCTTTTTGTGTTTAAATTTAAAGAAAGAGGTATAAAAAATAGTTTATTCGTTTGAAAGGCCTTCCCATGCTTTTGCTCAGGCAATAGAACATCCTGCAGAATGTTAAATTTTCCATGACTTTGGCGTACAAATCAAACTGATTTTGACAAATTTTAGCTTTGGTATCCGCTGTGATGTGTTGATTATTCGCACAGTACTGCGAGTTAAAAAAACTTGACCAGAAAAACTCGTAACAGATTCAAATGGCATCACCTCCTCCTCCTCCTCCTCCACAAATCACTCGTCTATTATGTTCATGATGCCAAATAGAATAGTAATGAATACTGTAGATCCATACATGCAATAAATCGCTTATCAAGTTTATGTGAGTTAACAGCTGTGACAGTCAACACCATTTGCCACATGACGTCATCCAGCAAAACAACTCAAAATTATCGGCCTGTGGAAAATACACTAAGAACGTGTAAAAGAATTAATTTTCGAACTTATGTTCTGATTTGTTTCGGCGCAACATTTTGAACATCGAAAAACTTTAATTTTGTAATAATAACGGCAATCAGCTGTTCAGGTAAACTTTCAAGTTGAAAGAAAAACTTACCATCAAGTTGGTTGAAAGTCGAAATTGATTTATAATGTTCAATATTTTTTAATTAATTACCCTTTAATTTTCTTTGGAAAGCCAAATAACACTCCCATTAGCAAAAGGTCAAGCAAATCAATAACAATTAAAGATAAGATTTAAAAAAAAAATTAAAATAAAACCAAAAAAAAAAAAATGTGGAAAACCAGACAAAAAAAAAACACATAAATAAACAGGCCTTTAGCCACTTTTAAACACGTTTTGATACTTAAAAAACAATTTGAAAACAAAAGCTCATGGAAAAACAAAACACATCAAAGAGAAGAGAAGCAAAAAAAAAAGCGAATAACCTATTTTGTGATTTCTAGCCATTGTTGTAATGTTTCCTGACATTTGAAAATGAAACTGACAAATAAAAAACTGCACAATGTGTAGATTTTTTTTCTTTTATTAAAAGCAGCTTTAATGCCAGAACCCACAATAGCTGCAGCAACAAGTCTGGCAGGTTTGACTCTATTTGCGCTAAGACTGGCATAAATCGACAAGAATGATTTTCTCTCAGAAATTTAGAAATGCATTCAGAGTGTTTTTAAGATTTAGAACTAAATTATGTAACATTTATGAAAAGTTTACATCATACGTGAAATGCGTGAAATAAAATATCTTTTCGTTTGTTTCAATAACGAGTATTTTTTTATTAAAAATTAAATTTTTAAATTTTATTTTATGTTATAATTATCACATAATAAAAAACAGAGTAACAAATAAGTTCGAATAAAATAATTAAACACGAGTCAAAACAGCTTTCTTCTCACCTTATTACATTTTTGCAGCAAAGGCAGACATAGTTTAATTCAACTGACATACACCAGTACACAGTTTGGTGAAAATCTTGTGTATTTTTTTAAGATTCTAAGTCAAAATATTAAATATTATTTTTTTTAAATAAATAAAACATTTAGGAAACTCGCTTTTTAGAAAATGTTGCTTTCTATTTCTAAACAAACCAAATTAATTTTTTGAGATATATGTGTGATGGAAAACACATTTATATCGATTCTAATTAAAAACAAGTAAGAGTGCAATATTCGGCTGTGCCAAATCTTATATACCCTTTACCAACGTACGTACATATACATATATAGTATACAGACACATACAAACATATTTGTTTTGTGAAAAAATTTATAATTTTTCCATCTTTTGAGCTGTAATTTTCATTTTTCAAATTTCATACGCCAAACTTTTCTTTCAGAAGCATAAAATATATTAAATTTATAAGGAAAAAGAAAAAAATCTTAGACCTATTTAATTTTACATAACACAAAAAGTGTAAGTTTTCCAACCCTGGAGTCATAATTTAAGTGAACAAAGCAAAAACGAAATAAGGAAAAACTTAGTTTCATTTAATTTCTTTAATATTAAAAAATTCAGTAAAGTGCGACTTTGAATAGCGCACGAAAGGTAGGATTTTTTGCTTTTTTGGCGTTTTTTTCTGTTTTTGGAGGTTTTTTTCATTTTGGCAATTTTTTTGCCAATTTTTTTATGCTTTTGGGCTTTTCTTCATTTTGCCGATTTTTCTCATTTTGACGATTTTTTTTTCATTTTGGCGATTTTTTTCTATTTTTGGGTTTTTTTATTAGGCGATTTTTTTTTGGTTTTTTTTCATTTTGGCGATTTTTTTCTGTTTTTTTTGGGTTTTTTTCGTTTTGGCAATTTTTTTCTTTTTTTTAGGTTTTTTTCGTTTTGGCGATTTTTCTAATTTTGGCGATTTTTTTTATTTTGGCGATTTTCTTTCATTTTGGCGATTTTTTTTATTTTGGCGATTTTCTTTCATTTTGGCGATTTTTTTTCATTTTAGCAATTTTTCCGTTTTATGCGATTTATTTTAGTCTTAGAATTTTTTTTTAATTTGGTGCTTTTTTTTCGTTTTGGCGATTTTTTTTTGTTTTTGGCGATTTTTTTCGGTTTGGCGATTTTATAATTTTTTATTTTTTTACTTTTACCGTTTTTGAAAATTTCAAGAGTTTTGCTCTTACGGTTTCCAAGATACAGCAAGTTGTCAAAATTGCATAGTCAAAATTGCATTAACTGATGGAACACCCTTTAATTAAAATTTTTGGAAATTTTAGTGTTATTTTTTGTAGTCTGTATAAAAATACACTAACCTTACAAATTTCAAGTGTATATACATATAATTGTATGTATATTACATGGGATTTTAACATTTTTCGTTGCTCGTTTTGGAACACCCTTTAATTTCCAATTCTCATGTATTTGTTGTTGTAGCGGCCAAAGGTCTACATACTGTGTCCAAATTTCAGGTCTGTAGCTCTTACGGTTCTCGAGAAAATACTAATATAGTTTTAGACATAGTTAATTTTACATAACACAAAAAGTTAAAGTTTTCCAACCCTGGAAACGTCTTTTTATTTTATTTTTATTTTTTTAATTTAAAATTCCAATATTAGTTGTACTGAAGTGTAAAATAAGTTTATTTATTAAAAAAAATAAAAATTTGTTTTCGGTAGTTACTTTTATATGGCAAAATAGAGTTTAAGTTTTCCAGCTCTGCAATCTTCTGCTCGATTTTGCTGAATTTCAATACCAATCTATTTTGGAAAATTTCTGATACACCAGTCCAAGAACGAAGTCTCTATCTTTTCTGGTAGCTTCGGAAAACCGATTTCACGTACAGACAGACGGACAGACGGACATCGCTTATTCGTCTTCCCTATGCATAAGGATCCAGAATATATATATTTTATGGGTCGCTTATTGATATTATAGAAATTACAAACGGAATGACAAACCTATATATACCCTTTTACCATTTTTTTGGTAAAGGGTATAACAAAGCTTTGTAAAGTCTTCATTATTTCCGTTTTTTATACCTTTGTAATAATTTTCATCAAAACTTTAACAATCATCCGGTTTAGATGACGAGAGAAATACAAATTTAGAAGGACTTTCGAATTTTCGAAGTCACGTATTGTGTTTCTATTTATTTTATTTGATTTTATTTTATACAAATTTATTTTATTTTATTTTTAATTACTTTATTTAATTTAATTTTTTTATTATGTTTTACTTCATTTTTTTCATTATATTTTATTTTTATATATTTAATTTTGTGTTATTCTATTTTATTTTATTCTTTTATATTTTATTTAACTGAATTTTATTTTATTTTATTTGATTGTATTTTATTCTATTTTATTTAATCTTATTTTATTTTATTTAATCTTATTTTATTTTATTTTATTTTATTTAATTTAATTTTATTTTATTTTATTTATCTTTTTTTTGTTTTATTTGATTTAATTTTGTTTTATTTTATTGTATTTTATTTTATTTTATTTTATTTTATTTTATTTTATTTTATTTTATTTTATTCTATTTTATTTAATTTTATTTTGTTTTATTTGATTTTATTTTATTTTAATTTTTTTATTTCATTTTATTTTATTTTATATTATTTTATTTTATTTTATTTTATTTTATTTTATTTTATGTTATTTTATTTTATTTTATTTTACTTGATTTTATTTTATATTTTTTTATTTTCTTTTATTTTATTGTATTTTATTTAATCTTATTTCATTTTATTTCATTTTTTTTTTATTTCATTTTATATTATTTTATTTTATTTTGTTTTATTTTATATTATTTAATTTTTGTTTTAGTTTATTTTATGTTATTTTATATTATTTTATTTTATTATTATATATTTTTTTTTTATTTTATTTGATTTTATTTTATTATATTTTATTTGATTTGAGTTTATTTCGTGTTGTGTTATCTTATTTTATTTGGTTTGGTTTAATTAAATTTATTTTTGATTTAATTTAATTTATTTTTGTGTTTGTTTTGTTTTATCTTATTTTATATTATTTTTTTGTATTTTATTTTATTTTGATTTATATTATTCGTTTTTATATTATCCCATTTATTTTATTTTATAATTTTTATTTGATATTTTATATAATTTTTTTATTTTATTGAATTTTATTTTAGTTTATTTTGTTTTGTTTTATTTAACTTTATTTAATTGTATTTATTTTTTAATTTTATTTCTTTTTAATTTAATTTATTTTATTTTATTTAATTTATTTAGTTTGATTTAATTTAATTTATTTGTTTGTTTTATTTTGTTTCGTTTTATTTTATATTATTTGATTTATTTTATTTTATTTCATTTTATTTTATTGTATTTCAATTTATTTTATTTTATTTTATTCTTTTTTATATTATCTCATTTTTTTGATTTTTTTTCGGCTTTTTTGTTAATTTTTTATATATAAATTATTTATCTAATTTTTCGATAAAACTATTTCTTTAAGCTGGGTGTCAGTAAATTTTATATATTTTTAGTTTTTATCAATATTACATATATTATTTTATTTTATTTTACTAGAAAACAAGAAACAAAAAAAATTTAACATGATACAAATAAGAAATGTTATTTGTAACAACCTAACGTAGGTTAGAGAAAAAATAATATACTTGTAATTGCCCGTATGCATGTATGAGATGCAAATGTTCAAAGTTTTTCTGCATCATCTAAGCCAAACATTATTAAAATTATTAAATTTCCAATACTTATAACGTTTATGTCACTTATAAGAAGTCACATTACACTAAAAAATTTCCATATCATTATGTCACATATATAATGTTTGCTGGGTTACAACTGGAGAATCACTATAAAATCTTATATGTATGTAATATATTCATTCATTTATTTTTATCATCCTAAAAAATCTCACAATTTAGAAATAAACATGAATAAATGAAGCAACTCTCAACAACACAATCTTTGTTGGCTGATTAGGAACAACAACAACAACAACAACTGCTACAAACACCATGCAACTATTTAAAGTCATTATTAAATGACTTCGAATGCGCCCTTTCACGTTTTCCACTCGCAGTATTTGCTTGCAATTTTAGAGTATTTATGTTTAAATGGCCCCCTCCCACTCCACTTGGAGTCGTTTCTGTATTTTTTAGCGGCATTGCTGCACTGTTAAAATGACATTTCAATTTTGCTATTCCTTCTTGTGCAAACGGCAAAATCTGCTAGAAATCATAATGTTTTTCCTTTTAGAAGTTACAAAATAAAAAAAATTGTATTTTGATTCTTTTTTTTTTGTGGATGGAATTTTATTTCTACGCGGTTGGCTATTGGAGTTTCTGTTAAAGGTTACACAAGCAGAAAAAGAAATCGAAATCTTTTAAAATTTGCTACGCTTGTCTGCGGAAATATTATTGCCGCTCTGTGACCTGTATGCCATTTATTTATATTTATAATGCAATAAGGTTTTTTTTTACTTTGGATAAGAACTTGCCACAAATAAAACTATTAGATACGATTTCAAATAAAAAAGAGTTTAGCTCAAAACTGCAAAGACATGGCACATATATATGTGTATATATATATGTATGTGTGCATTTGTGTATGTGTTTATGTATGCGTGTGTTGTAAAATAAACGAATATCTTTACAGTTTGGTTTTGGTTAAAATTCGAGCTGGATATATTTACTGATAACATGAAAGAATATGACTATGCCAGCAGAGTTTATAGCCTCTGCTTCGAGTGCTCTTGAAATTTATGGTGAACGTTTGTCAAAATTACTGGAACCTTATGGCCGAGCTTTGGCCAGAAAATAACAAGCGATCTTAATCATGCTGCAGAGGAGTATAATCAAACTTTTTAAATACAGCCGTGTTTCTAAATGGCTAATAAAAAATTTCAAAACAGCATTTAAGCTTATATTCCGATGGAGGACCTCCCAACTTACTCAGGTGAGACCTCTTGAAGTCTTAAAGAGGTTATACAGGGAACGTAATCCTTTGCAGATATGCATGAAAACGTTGAATCCTCATAAAAACCATTAACTACAGGCAATTGATAATTTTATTTTAATGCACTAGTTTTGGTACAAAATTGATTGTTTCAAACTGCAAATAAAAGGTAAAATAAAATTGTATCTATTAGTTACATCACAACAGATTTAAAGTAACTCTACGATATTATTAAATCAATATAATCGTAGTGCAATTTTTAAAAAACTTATTTTGCTGTGTTTTCCCAATAAGCACTCAAAAATTAAAATTCAAGCACTTGAAATTTAACTGGAAATAAAGTTGAATTCAATAACTTTTTCAAGTAATATTCAAGTTTGAAAATATTTTGAAATAAAAATCAAACAACATACATGAAAAACATCAAAGATAAATAAAAAAGTAATTTTTTTAAAAAACAAAAGGTGATGAAAAACGAGAAAACAATAGTGAAGGTAGATATGCTGAAAATTATTGTAAGAAAACTTGTCGATTGCATTTTCCTTTATATTTGAAAAGCATTTTTTTGAAGCTTGAAATACACTTGAATTCAAGGTTGAATTACAGTATAATTCAAGGCTTGAATTCAACTGTAATACAATTGAATTGTTCGAATTGAATTCAAGTTCCCTTTTCACTGGAGAATGCTATTGATTCAAAGTGTAAATCAAGCATAATTCAACCCTTGACAATTGAATATGTGACTTGAATAACAATTGTTTTACACTTGATTTCAAGCAAAATTGCTTATTGGGTTAATTCAATAAATTTGCTCAATTATTGTTTTTTGTTTGTTAGAATATTATCAGTAAATTATTTCTAATTTGAAACTTTTTTTTTTGCCTAGCCTTTGACTTTCTTTTCCTCTTAATATTTTCTACCATTCTTCACACCAATAATTAAAATTTCAAACAATTTTCTTTTTACTTATGCTACGTTCTCTAAGAATGTGTAGAAAAAAAAATAATTTTTTCGATGTTGCGCCGTAAAGGGTTAAACTTTCTTAGCAATGTAATGTTTCTATAGAAATAGATAAATAAATAGAGGAAAGCTTCATTTTTTAACAACTCTATTATTTACTTTTTTTAATAATGCAGTATTGCAGCGCCTCTGGTGTCAATGACGCGTATTAAATTCTTTTAGTGTGTTTAGTAGCCATTTTATTGGTTATTTAACTTCGGCGATGATTCTGTTACACAATACCTATGAAGGAGGTTGCTTTGATGTTACATTTGAATTAGTATCTGCTGGAGTCTTGAACTATCCCACAACAACTGATACAAAGGGACACTAATGCGTAGTGCTGTTATTTAATGCTTGTTGGATAACTGGCTCGAACACAGGACCTTCGGTTTTGTAGTCAACGTGTTAACTACTTCAGCCAACGTTGTAGTGCCTTTCTATTCATTAAAGACTAATTGTCCTGTAAATTCTAAATAAGTTATACTTCAAAAGATTTCTGATTATTGATTACTTATTTCCCAAAACAAAGTCTCGAGTATAAAGTTCGCAATACCTGAACTTCACTGTTTTTTTATATGATATGCTATTTTTATATAATTTCCTAAATTAATATTAATATTTTAAAACGTTAAAATATTATTTGAATTTGTTAATACAATATGAAAAATTGATACTGCCTAAGTTCGCAATAGCGAAACTCTATGGTATTGTTCTAAAACAAAATTGAGCTAGAATTTTTTAACTATTTTTTTTTTTGAGTTCAGCAGTCTCAAAACCATTTAAATTGATTTTAAAATAATTATCTTCAGCTAAATACTAAACTTGTACCACTGTGCGACGTTGTTGATGGCCGGTAGGCAGGAGTTCTTATATTAATAGAACTTTTGAAGTCTTAAAGCCTAAACCTCATATGCAAAAAAAAATTAACGTGTGATTCAAGTGTACTTTAAAACCGGTTTTTGTATGGACATTTTGTTTTAACGTGCACTTCAAGCACACGTTAATTTTTTTGCATATACATATAAGGCTTTATAGTCTATGCAAAATATGATGTAATGTCGTTTGTGGAATTCCCAATTTCAAACATCGAAGAGAAATGGACAAATCTAGGTATTCCTCAACACTATGGGCTGAAGCGCTAATAAATTAGAATGCTCTTGAATAGCATGCACAAGTTCGTTTTTTCACATGGCTTCCTTGTCCCAACGTCGCCAAATTTTTCATCGGTTTCACAATTGATGGCCGAGAAGGTGTTTCAGGCCAAAAATGCTTTAGTTTTGCAATTTGTGACCCAGAAATTGTCGCAATTTTTGTAAAGAATTTTAATAATTTTAATCAGAAATAATTACTTAACCGATCAGTATTTTTAATTCTTATTGAATGTAATATTTTTATTAATTAATGTGATTTTCTAAAGAATGGAAGAGAAATTAAACTAAACTTTTCAGTTGGGGGAAATACCGGAATTTTTCTGTGCAGCCAAGCACTTCATCAGCACCCATGAGTATCTCCTTTAAGAATTTCATTGATGCTTGGCCTAAATACGTAGTTTTTAAGATAATTAATAGCGAATGGGGAAAGCTTTTTTTAGCAAAAGTTTTAAACAAGACGTTATAAATTTCTCAATGTGGTTGCAATGAATTTGTACAAAGGAAATACACACCAATTCTTATGAAAGCCACTTATACTAATATTTTCACACCGCAAATCAAATCTCTATAAGTATTAGTAAATCATTAAATAGTACAAGTTGTGCCTCAAGGTTTTTAGTTGTTCGAAATTTCTGTAATGTTAAATCTAACCATTAATTTAAATTTTGTGTAAAATATTGTCTGCACTTTCGTTTAAAATAGAAAAACTTATAGCTAGTTCTATGTGTAAATAATAACTCAATAGTTTTAGTGCAACAAAACTTTGATTTTTAAACCAAAATTTTAGTTATTATAACAACGTTTCGTAAGTGTCTAAAGGAATCTTTTAAAGCCACACAGTCATAACCTTTCATATTTAGCATAACTTCCTACTCTGCATTTGATGAGAAACCTTCAACGTTTTGATTGCATGCCTCCAACTGATACTAAACTAATTCAGATATTTATAAGACATATCATGATGCATGCCTCACCTCACAACTAGCCAGAAAAAAAATCATTTGGCTGCTCGCCACAATATTCTTGTGGCCTGCCGCTCGACTTAAGTATTTCACATCAAGAGATTTCAATAGAATTGTAAAATTTTATTTCATATATATACGAGTATTTTAATGTGGCAGCATTTAGTATAATTATATTATATGGCTTATTTGGTTGAACAAAATTAAAGATTTTGAAATGAAAACAAAAAATCTTAGTTATTGATTTTTGTGGTTGGCTTGAATGCAATACATGCCACCACCACATGCAACACAATATGTTGGCATCATTACATTACCCACTAACGGGCTGACTGACTTGACTGACTCTCATGTCTGTTGTTTTCCAATATGATATTTAGCTGGCGTATATTTTAAGATGGTAATAGAAGAATAATGAAAATGCATAAAAACTCCCACATTTAAAGTTGCAAGATGTGATGACAAGTTCGTATCTTAAGTCTTTTGTTTATTATTTCTTTGTTTCTGCACGGATTTCTCAAGCAGAAATGTTGAAAACTTAATAGGTTGCATACGTCTTTACTAATAATTGGTTTTTAATGAATCTTAATTTAAAAAAAATTGGAAAATATTTTATTCAATAAAGTGGGAAAATATTTATTTAAATTATTCAATTGAAGTAATTAATTCATTTTTCAATATAAAGATTAATTATTTATTTAACTTAAATATTATTACAATTAAAATTATAATAAATCTTGAACTAAAAAGCACCAGCGGCAAAGACTATCAGTTTAAATATAAAAATATAAAAAAAACAGTTAATAGCTGATACACCCAGAGAAAAAACAAGTAAAAATCAATAAAAACCATATTGATTCAATAAGAAAAATTAACGAAAGCCTAGTGATGTTGAAATTTCTCATTTCAATATGGAAGAATATTAATTAATTAATTTTATTTATTTTTAAGTATTTCACTACAATTTGTCTATTATATTGAACATTATTGAAGTAATTTGACACATTCTTATTTTTAACTTGCAGTTTTTTTCCTAAGTATAAATTTAGCTTAAAAATACTTAAAAAATATTCCTTTATTTATGTCCTTCGTGTCTCAAAGTGAAGAGAAAATTACAAGTTTCGAGGCTGGTATAAAATTTACTAGATAATTTCACCTTTCCATAAATTTAAAATCAATTATGTTTCACACTTGGGAAAAATTAGTTGCCTTTAAGCTGCTGCTGGGACTTCATACCACATTTATCAAATTTTCATAATTTAAGATATTCGGTAATAAATATTTCATATAATTTTGCTGTATAAAATGTTAAGATAAACACTCTTTACTTATTTATCGAACAGCTTTTTTGTAATGGTAAATTATTTTGTTTTTAACTCTTGATGGTCCATAAAACTCCTACTCAAATGGGAGGCAAGTAAATATAAAATTTCCCACATATACTAGTGATTACAGTAGATGCTATAAAAGCACAAATGATTCGTTAAATTCAATTTGTAATAATTGAAAAAGGAAAGCAGGTGAAAAGCAATGTTTCAAGTACTTGTGTTATTAAATAGAAGAGGTGGGACATAGAAAGATATTTATTATTTTGTCTTGTTCGCATTTGTGTAAATTTGAAAGCTGGGCACGATATTGGGTATTATTTTAAATTTTTTTTTTAAATAAAATAATCACATTTAGAAAAGTCAATATCATTTAGCTGAAATGAAAAACCATTTGAAAAAAATTGACAGACATTTTTATAATTAGTAAAGAACATATAACAATTTTTAATACAAACAATTTTCTGTTGTCTATGCTAGAAGGTTTGTGTATATGCTTTTTGATTTTATTCCAAACATTATACCCAACATATATTTTTGTGAAACTATTGTATAATACTTTAATTTAATTTTTGTGCTTTAAAAATATAACATAATAATACGGCATTTACATTATCTCAAAATCTAGTGCTTACGAGATTTCGAGCTAAATGTAGCTGCTTTGTACTAGATTTCCCATACAAAACAAAATCTAGCTTGTGAGTAGATTTTGTAGAAAATCTACATAATCTAATATTTTTTATTTTATTTTCACTACCCTGTACATAATATTTATATAAAAGATGATTGAATTAGCTACGGTCTGCTTGAAAAGGTGTACGAATGGGCTACATTGCAATTGTTTGGTTGTAGTTTTGGAAAATTTTCAGTTAAAATGGGTTTTGTTTTGTATAAAAAAGTCTTTATAATAGGGCATTTACATCAGCACAAAATCTAGCATATTTTGATTAAAATCTTTATAAAAATCTATACCCTTTTACACAAACATTTTTTTTTTAACATTTATCAAGATTTTTTTATCCAAAACAAAACCCATCAACTGAATTGTTTCCAAGACTACAACCAAACAACTGAAATGTAGCCAATTCTCACACTTTTTTAAGCAGACCGTAGCTGATGCACTTACCTTTTGTTGTACAGGGTAGGGGTGGAAAACTATCGATGGCACTATCGATAGTATCGATAGTTAATTTATTGTGTGACTATCGATGTTTCATTTCTGCAATCGATTAATACTTGAAAACTATCGATATTTTTTTAGTCACTATCGACAGTAAATAGTACACCACTAAAGGCAAAAAAATAGATAATATGCTGCTTTTCATAAACAAAAATACCTGGATGACGGTAAATTTCTTTAACTGATCACACTTATTTATCATACAAGTATTTTAGTTTTGTTATTTATTGAACAGACAAATAAAATTATATTTTATTTTGTTTTGTTTTATTAAAAAATACTATGTTTTGAACTTTTAGTGTAAATAAATACGTAGATTATACGAGAACCATACAACTTCGATACTATCACGATATTATCTTCGATATATCGATGGTTTTTCTAGCTTTCGATAGTCCTGAAACGATATATCGATAAAGTTTTTCAAACTATCGAAAACTTTCGATAGTGACACTATCGATAGTTTTCCAGTGTAAATGCACTATAAATGTCAAATAAACTTGGTGTAAAGGGTATAGATTTTCATAAATATTTTAATTAAAATCTAATAGATTTTGTGCAGCTGTAAATGCTCTATAAGATAATATTTTTATTTTTCATTATCAAAGACAACAACCGTTTTGGAAACAAAAATATTTTCATACAAAAGCGTCCCAAATCTTCTTACTGAACTGGGGCATAAATTAGTTGCATGAAACCTTTATTGCTAAGTTAGCAATTCTTTCTCTTATGGGTACTAGTATTTGCAAAAAAGAAATAGATTGCTGTAACTCTAAACTTTCCCACACCTGCAATTAAAGTTACCGCTTCTCTGCTTGCCAGATTGATTTCCTGTTACGTGATAAATGTTTCACTCAAATCCAAAATAAGCAAGATGTCTGCTTTTTGCCGTTAAACATCATGTTAAATGTATTTCTAACAATTTCTCTCCTAAAAAAAGAAACACCAAAAACATGTAAACCAAACAAAAATAAAAATCCAACTCATGCCCCTTTTTAACTTGCGTTGCTCAACCATAAAAATGTCATGAAGTGGCAACAATTTTCTTTTTCCTCTTTTCTTTCATTTTGGCAACTTATTTGGCCTCAAACATGCAAAATGCAAAATGCGAAATTTTGATTATAAAAATTTACATACTATTAAGTTTTTCTCAAAAAATTTCTTTGTACGCAATAACTTTGTTGCAAGAAAAAAATAGTAAAAAGAAAAATAAAAAAAAAAATATGTCTTGTAACAAATGATTTTGAGACGCACAAGTGACTTGAGTGAAAAATTTATGTAAACATGAAGCGACATTTGATGTGTTACACTTACATACATAAATATGTAACGTCAATAAATGGACTAGGAGTTGCAATTGCTTGCAATCATTAAAGCCGTAACATTTGCAATGTTTTTCTTTTTAATTAAATTTTTGTTTAAATATTTAGTTGCAACGCATGTTGCTACTTTATTTTTTTTCCAAATAGGTTTTGTTTTTTTGGCTTATTTTTTTTCTTAATTAAAAATAAATAGTCATGTAATAATTGGATTTATCGTGGCTAAAGTAAATGATTTTCTTTTGTAATTCAACTAATATATTTTTGTGTAATTAATTTATGTTTATGTGGGGAGATTTTAATTAAAAGAAATAAGTACAGTAAATCACATACTTACATATATATGGGCATTTCCACAGGAATCTCAACATTTTGTAGCGTGTGACACCAAGAAAATATGCTTCTTTTTTCCAAGTAAACGAAACTTTCGTTTTAATTCTTTATATATTTGTGTAGGCCATCAGCAGCTCTACGTCAGATAAAATTTTAAGAAAAATCGGGTCACGTTGTTCAGAAATACAAGGTGGACAAAAAAAGTGGACTTTTTCGGAGAAATGGATATACATATACATAAATATATATGACGAGAGCTACAACGGCCAAAGAAGCGTAACAGACACATATTTTAGGCTCAGTTTTTTTTTTTACGAAAATCGATTACATCCCTGCAGGAAATGGAACTGACACAGGACTAGTCACGTGACCGGTCCCCAAGTGATAGGGACCAGTCCGAGTTCTAACACTTCCTATGAAGCGGACCAGTCACTTTTACATGGGGATGGCCTAGGATGGGGTTAATTGATACTTTGTATGCACCTTGTGACTTGTCACTGAACTATCCCATAGGGACCTATTCGATGTATAATAATATAAATTATTTATAAATAAAATTTCGACATTTAACTGTAAGAATTAACGTTTATAAATTTTTTTATTGTTACAAATGCAATGACATTTTATTTTTAATCTGAAAATTTTTTGTGATTCAAACCGACAACCTCGTGCATGACAGGCTAGCACACTACCCACTCGACCATAGGGCCACTCATATTTCAAAAGTATCAATACCAGTTAAGCTTATAGTGTTTTCACACTGAATTTGTTTTAATAAAAGTTGGTTTTAATGTTAAAACCAACTGTTAAAACCTGGTTTTACCATACAAATTGTTTTTGTTTAATCCAACTTAAAACCATTTCTGAATTGGTTTTATTTTGGTTTTATGAAATGAAACTCTGTTTTCGCTGTGGTAAATTCAGTGCTGCCAAGTTAAAATGACTGGAAGCAGCTGATAATGTTTATGCCAGTGAATAACAAGAGATGTCGCTGGCAAGATTTTCAACTTAAAAATGGATGCAGCAGCAACAATAAGTAAACAATTAAGGAAAAATAAGAGTTTTTTGAAAGGAAAACAACAAAAATATTTTCATTGACCTCTGGAAAGTGAAAATAAAAAAGTTTTATTTTGTGATTTATTTGTGAATTTTTTATATACAATAACTTGATTTCCAAGCACTTCTTTACTTTGTATTACTAGTGCCATAATTTTAAAATATTACCTTACAAAATATACAATAATTTCCATTTTAGAGCGCATTTTAAAGTTTCTTAGTTTTTCATTCAAATAAAAACAATTGTACAGTCTGTCAAATAAGTGTTATAAAAAGCAGAAAAAAATACAACAACAAACACACGCATTTCTGCAGGAGATTTATTTTATTTTGAGCAAAGTTATTAGACAGTCTGTGAGTTAAAACCTGAATTTAGCAAACTCGCAGTGTGAATGCAAAATCAGCTGTTCATGGTTTTAACGTCCAGGTTTTAACTTGCAGTGTGAAAACACTATTAGGTTAATATTTAAGTATAGTTACGGGACTGGTTTCAGAGTCACATTGAAGGGAGCAATTAACATTACATTTACACTATTTGATAGGTTCTGTATTCGACCACATCGAACATGTTCAGTGCAGTTTACTATAATACTAGACCGAGTCCGAATTAAATTGGCTCAAGACCAAGATGTAGCGTACATTACGAAAATGGTCAATATGTCACCATTTAAACGATATGACTTTTTTCACCACACACTACTCCGTACTTTTGATAACACAAACATTTTCTCCAGTTATAGGACTAGTACGTTTGGATCAATTGTCACCAAATTTTCTGCAGGGATATTTACGATTCCAAATAATCGATTTTGGGAAAAAATTAAATTCGAAAATAATGAAGCTTAAACTTTTTTTGCGGTTGTGGCATGATAACAATAACAAACAAAAATGGAGTACCCCTCATTTTAAAATTAAATTAACTCTAATGCGCATGACGTCATCATAGACCACAACTGTTGGAATTGAAAATATACCTGGGGTCTAATCGTCGTTTTCGATGAGGAGCTGATTGGATTACGTTTTTTCTGTTTGAGATTACAGCATACGATATCGAACCATATAATTACATTACTCGATAGCGATTACAATAATCTCAAAGTAAAAAATCGATCGAATCAGTTATGTTGTTTTTTATCAGTATTTGCGATATTCTAAAACTATCGATAATATCGATAGTACTATCGTTAGTACTCCAGCACTAGTATACGGTAGGAAATGATGAATAAATATCCCGAGTATTATGCGTATATTATTTTGTCCGATTAAATATCCTTTGCCTGCATATAACCATACTTCGATTATCAGTATGACAGAGACTCAATGTGCTTAATATGTCTATGCCTTTTAATTTTTGATTATAGCATATTAGTTTAGTTTTTCGCATAAACGAAGTAGAGATGGTCTTTTTTGTGTAAAACGACTATAGCCATCATTGCTTAAGGCAAAATGTGTGAGCGTACAAATGGTTTCCGCTACTATTTAGATTATAGCCATTTACTAAAATTAAGACTATTCACTTAAGTGAATATTTTTTTTGGTACTCATTGTTATTCTTTGATACAAATCTTTTTTATGAAACGTATTCAGTTGAATTAATATGATATAATGATTTTTACCTGGATTATTACTTCAAAACATGCGTTTTTTGCAATAAAGGAGCTACAAGTTTATATATTTCTTTCTGAAGGAATGATGTGTCTGTTTTTCTTCTCATTGCTGCCATTGCAGTTTAATGGCCTATTGAAAACAACAATAAAATATGAAAATTTGTTTTTCTTTTGAATATAAATTGTCAGTCGAAAGTTTCGTAAGTTCCGTTTCGTTTCGTTATTGTGAAACAGGTCATACGTTTTTTCGTGCACAGAGAAAATAGTGCCTACTAAATACCTCATAAAATAGAACAAAATTAATAAGAAATCTCTATGGGTTTTTTTCAATAAGGAAATCTTATTAATTTCATAGAGAAAACCTTTTTGAAAAGATCAAGAAGAAATCTTGTAGTTTTTATGAGGTTATCTTATTGATTTTTTCAATAAAAAAAAATTGCGTCTTAATTCTATGTGCTTATGTATTTTCATTTAAATTCTATACCATATACATATGTATGTATGTATGTATGTAGTATATTGTAGATGTTATTTATTTATACATACATACATACACACATATTAGGTTATATTCTTAACTAACTTACTCACCAAGTATTGAACCAGCAAACTTTTACCTGATAGACAAGCGCTCTAACCAATATGCTAACAAGCAGCCTGAATAACCATTGAAATTATTGTGCAAACATTCTTATACAAAAACTAAAAAGATCATGAAAAAAATTGTCTCTATGTCCATTTATAGAAACGAAATAACAAGACACCTCATAAAATCAAGAAGATTTCCTTATTAAAACAATCAATGAGGTGCTTTACAAATACTCATATAGGAACCTACTAAAATCAAGAAGAAAACCTCATTGAAAAAATCAATAAGGCAACCTAATAAAATCAAGAAGAAAACCTTTTTAAAAAAATCAAGGAGGCAACCTAATAAAATCAATAAGAAATCCCTATAGTTTACAATTTATAAGAAACCCTAATATAATCAAGAAATTTTTCTCTATGGATTGTTTTTTTGGTGCCAAAAATAACAGAAATTGAGTAAAAGAAAAGCTGTGAATAATAAGATTTCTTCTTGATTTTATGTGGTTTTCTTTTTGATAAAATTAATAAGATTTACCACATAAAATTAATAAGGGATACCCCTTAGCCTAAAAACGTTTCATAGAGAAAATCTTCTTGATTCTATGAGGCAGTTTTTTCTCTGTGTGTAAAGTAAGAAGTGTCCTTTATATATATTTCAAATATTTTAACACCACAGTCAAAGTTCAATTATTATACTAAAATGCCTTCCAGCTCTTATAAATATGTATTTAAAATATCTACCAAACACTAGTTTACACTTAAGACAAGCTGATTAAATTTGCCCATTTAATTGGGTTAATGTTGAAAGTAATTGTTAACATGTTTCAGCATTTGCATACTTTCATGCTTTAGGCACTCTAAAGTATTTCCAATGTCTGTTAATTTATATTTTGCCAGTCATTAGCATGCGAAACAGCAAAAAAAAAAGTAAGAGTATTATATCTGTGTAATTTTTTGATTTTTAATGATTGATTAAGATTGATTTGGGGTCATTACTTATGTTTTAGGTTTTGTTTTGTTTTTTGGTGCAAATATGTAAGAAAAATATAATGTACATATATATGACCATAAATGATTAAGGTAAAAGGGTGGAACAAATAGTTTTTTCTTAGTTTCTATAAGAAAGATATTTATTTGATTTAATGCTTTATAGAGTCTTACATGAAAAATGTATCTTTATCGTTTGAGAGTGTGATGTAATATATTATTTTACTACTGTGTTCTTCCAAGAAGCCTTAAAAGTATCAGCTTATAATGCAAGTGATTAGGACCGGTTGCAATTACAAGATTAAAAAGTGATTAACCCTGCAAATTATCCATGGTAGAATAAATTTAATAAAGTGATGTAGAACGACTGCATTGTATCTAAAAATTCTTTAAAATTTAAAATGAAACACTGAAAGTTAAATTGGTTATGAAATTTTTAAGAAATATTTGAATTAAACAAAAAAATTAATTAAATTAAATTAAATTAAATTAAATTAAATTAAATTAAATTAAATTAAATTAAATTAAATTAAATTAAATTAAATTAAATTAAATTAAATTAAATTAAATTAAATTAAATTAAATTAAATTAAACTAAATTAAATTAAATTAAATTAAATTAAACTAAATTAAATTAAATTAAATTAAATTAAATTAAATTAAATTAAATTAAATCAAATTAAATAAAATAAAGTAATATAACTTAATATAACATAAATTAAATTATGATAAATTAAATTAAAAAAAATTTATTTAAATTAAATTATTTTAAATAAAATAAAATAAAATTAAATTAAATTAAAATAAATGCTTTATATAGAGCAATGGTCCATATTCATTTACAAAAATACTTGTCTTTAATAAAATAGAGATCGTAAAAATAATAATTATTTTTCCCCTAATGCTAGGAACACAACTGGGACGAACGACGATTTTTTCGGTGCGAACTTTCGTCGTAAAAAATAAAACATATTTGTGCATATGAAAATGAATACAACACCACCGTAGAACGAAATTCGTTGTGTGTGACGAATTCTGAGATAGGTTTATTTCTATTTTGTATACCGTCGAACGACGAAAAAACAAATTTCTCTCTCTCTCTCTCTCTCTCTCTCTCTTTGCATACACAATAACCAACTTTATCAATTATGACAGCAGAGTTCGGTGAGTGAATTCGACGTTATTGTGATTCATACGACGAATTAACTCAGCGAATTCTTATCGACGAATTCGTCAACGTGAACGAAATTCGTCGTTCGTCCCAATTGTGTTTATAGCATAAAGTATTCATGAGTCTAAAAATTCCAGCTGAAAGTTCAATTCAAATAAATAATAATTCAATAGATTCCTACTCCTACACGAAGTGGGTTATTGCAGTTAAATATCAAACTGACGATGCAGTAGTTAAAATCTCATAACATTAAATATATTTCATATCTAAAAACAAAAGACTTAAGAAGCAAGCGCAAATTTGTTTTCTATTTAAAAAAAGCACAAACTATTGTTTTCTTATTGTTTTATTAATATAACTGCAGCAGAGCAAAAGCAAAACCCACTGTGATGACATGAACAAAAAAAAAAAAAAATGAAGCATGTCATATACACTCCTTATTGCAAAACAAATACCAAATCATTTAATATTAAAGAACACTCCTTTTGCCAACATCATCACACTTTGCTTTTTTTTTTTCTTATTATTTCGAATAGCTAACATTTCTTAAGCAAGCCTGAAAACAAAAGCATATTTCGTTTGCAGTTAAAAGTTCAAGTTAGTCATATTTCGTGCAATTGCCAATGAGATGAGACAAAATGTATTATAAATGATGTTGAAAAATTAATAAATAAAGTTTTAAGTATTTTTTTTAATTTTTTATTTAAAAGCAGATGCACTTTTAATAAGACAGACATATGGGTGCAGTGATCATGATATTAACGCATTTACTACTCGGCCACTATTAAAATTACAAAAAAAAAATAAAAATATTATAAAGTTTAGACAATAATGCATAAAAGGAAAAAGGTTAATGTCAGCCAATGCAATAATAAAAATTATTGTCTGGCATTGACTTTAAGCTTCAAATAATTGCTAAGTTTTTGTTGCCAGAAGTTTTTTAAATGATCTGTCAAAAAAAAAATTAAATTAAATAACACTTAGAAGCTAAAAACAAACGTACTGGTAATAGATTTTTTATTTCTATTCTCCAGATGTTTGAATACAAAGTTAATATTAATTGCTTATTATTCAGCCTAATCATTATTTAAACATTTGTTTGTTTGACTTAAGAATAAAAAATATATTTTTTTTTAAATGACTCAAGAGGCGTTTTGGTTGCGTTAAGTGAAAAAACAAAAACAATAAAAATCTTACCCAAGCTTATGTGCAAAGTAAGTATTTAAAACAAAACGTCAATTAAACTTGACCCTACCATTAAAAGAAAAAAATAAGTGTCTAAACACATGTTAGAGAGTCTCACGGAAACTTGGAAATTATTTCCAAGTGCTGAGTTTCTCAAACGTATTTTAGAAATAATAGAAATAAAATTAACGCTAATTTTGGAGTAATAAATATTATGAATCCTGATTGTGGATGAGAATTCGATAAACTTCTTTGAATTAAATGATGTGTATTCCCCTTTATTAGGGGTTGGAGTTTTTCTACCTCAATTGTTACATTTTTTTAAATAGATTAAAGAACATGCAATATTTTTTCTTTAATCTAGGAATAAACTGTGATAGTCGAAGTCGAAATACACCAATCATGATAAGGAAGATTTTATAACTCTTACTTTAAATTTAAGATTTCTTGATAAATATGATGAAATTTGAATTTTAAAACATGTCTGTGTAGTTCAATAAATCTAAAATTTTACATATTTTCTAGTTTTTTTAGATCGCAGTTCATGGCAAAGTATTTATATAGGGTGTTTTTTTAGAGGTATAGAACTTCGAATTGAAATAAAACACAACAAAATCGTTTTAATGTCCATCAATTTGGCTTTATTGGAAGGATAATTTTATGCCATTAATGTTTAAATATGATTTCGGGCATGTGGCCGCCGCGGCTGGCTCGAATAAAGCCAATTCTACAGGTCCAATTTTCAACCACTTATTCGAGCATATGGGGCCGTATGTTGGCTTCCAAGTTCCCTAACGTTTCTGGCTTGTTGGCGTAGACGAGCGACTTCACATATCCCCAAAGAAAATAATCCAATGGTGTCAAATCACACGATCTTGGTGGCCAATTGACAGGTCCATTCCGCGAAATTATGCGCTCATCGAATGTTTCCTTCAATAAATCGATTGTGACGTGCGCTGTGTGGCATGTAGCGCCGTCTTGTTGGAACCACAACTCATCCACATTCAAAATCTTCAAAATCTTCCATAAAGTTGATGGACAAAGCTCCAATTGCTGTGCACGGTGGCGAATCGATTCATTCGGGTCCTCTTCAACACTTTGCTCTACAGCGGCAATTGTTTCTTCGGTGCGCACTGTTCGACGTCTCTGCGGATGCGTATTATCACATAGAGTAAACGTAGTGCGAAAACGATCCATGGTTAACCGAATTAATTGCTCTGATGGACCATAAAATGGACGGAGCTTGCGGTAAACTTCGCGAACTGAACCATTATTTTCGAAATAAATTTGCACGATTTGCAAGCGTTGTTCTTTTGTCAACCTGTTCATGATGAAATGGCAAACCAAACTAAATATTAATCACTTGACAGCTGACAAAATGGCCGCCAGTTAAAAAAGTGATGCCAACTTAAAGTTCTATACCTCAATAAAAAACACCCTTTACATGGCAGTTGTTATATTTTTCCCAACATTAAATAATTTACCCTTTTTGTAAAAAAAAAACTTAGATGTTATTTTAACTGAGTGTTAGACATTACTAATTTATATTAAACTCAACGGGCGGTTAAATGAAATTTTTCCAATAAAATTTTTTATTTAAAACTCAGTGGCAAAGGAACTGGTTTACTTCATAGAAATCTCTATAAGAAATTGATTAGCAGAAGCAAAAAATATAAAAAAACTTTTCTTATAATTGTTAAAAATTTTTTTGCTCCTTAACTGACAATAATTTATCTAGAAATCTTGATCTAAAATCTGTACCATGCTTTATCGTTTCTATCTGTGGAATTTTTTTTTTTCTAGATTTATTTACTTTGATGTTTTCTTGCAAGTGGCGATCATAAGATCTTAGAAATTGTTGGTATAAAACCACCAAATCGTTACACTAATAAAGGTAAAACATTGTAGTTTAACAGACGTCGCTTGGCATATTCACTACGTTAAGTGTTCCAGAGCAAATATAACGTTACCTAAATATAGAAAGGCCCTAACTAATTTTTTAATTTCTCTGGAAATCAAGCTTATGTATATTTTGATAGAAGATCATCTAATGATTTAAAGAAAATCTCGATTAAAAAAAGAAATAATGAGTTAGGGCTTTTCTATATTAAGGTAAGGATAAGCAATTGCAGTTAAAATATACAATGTTGTACAGAAAATCAGTTAAAATTTTATATCATGTACTAAATTGAAAGGTCTGGTTGTGTCGCCGAAAGCCGAAAGCTTAAAAAGGAAGAAAAAATAAGAATTATATAAATGGTTTTTGTTCTGAGAGATTGTTTAGCTTTAAAGCGAGGCTTGCGAATGAAAGAAGAGAAAACTAAATTTGAGTTTAAATAGGGTTGTTATCCCTCCTTTTTTCCGGACACTGTCCTCGGAAAAAATTAACATCCGGGAAAGTCCTCTCTACTTTTTAAGAACATTTTTTTCACTTTTGCATTGCTTGAAAATGGTTTTTATTAAAAACTAAACTAATAAGGGAAATAGTTAATTGGTATTAACTGTAAATAACACTGTTCATGAGGATTGTGGTATGTTATTTTAAGACGTAAAATTATTAAGATGTATTTGAAATATCGATGGAGTTGATTAATAATGGCCAGAATAATATAGTACGTAGCTTTAAGCGGAAGTTCAAAATCTTTATTTTATGAACATATTTGAAGACCTTTTAACTAAACAATGAAAGTTTATTTAAACTCACTAGCCCCACAGTTTGATGCGTAATCGGTTGCACTTTGATATTTGAAGTGTTATTTGTGTTCGTTTTTGTATGCAAATATTCTTAAATGTGTAAATATTTATGTGGGTACAATTTAATTTAAACATACCGAAGGTGTGGGGCAAAAATATCCAATATTCTATGTAAAATGGTGCGAGCAACACCATCGATATGTATTTAAAATTTTAGTGGCAGTAATCATCCCTATCGCGAATAAAATGTAAAATTTTTGTTTCCACTAAATTTTCATAAAATATTCATTAATTTTTGAATATTATACTCGTAAGTTCGTGAAAAAAACTATTATAATTAACTCGTACCATCGCCAGAAAATTTACTGCATGTAAACCAAAGAGCTTCACATTCAATGAAAAATGGGTGTTGCAGGGGGGTCATGGTTATTAATCGTGGACATTATTTACTGCTCTTATCCCACAATAAATTATTTATAGCTTTTAATATATAAATGGAAGTATAATATTGAAATAACTCAATGTATTAGGTCAGTTCGGCTGCAAACATAAAGGTGGCAATCATGAATAAAATTCCGGGAGAAATTTTTCCCGGGGAACAATTTCAAACAATAGCAAGTAATAGGGAAAGCAAAAGTATTCGAATTGAAAAAGTGAGAAATTTTTCGTGGAATTTTATTCAAGATTGCCCTGAAAGTGAACAATACCAAGGGAAAAGTAAAAAATTCCCAAGAAAAATATTATTCATGTTAAAGGGAATCAAAAAAGAGAACACATTTCTAGAGAAAAATTATTTCGGATTGCAATTTGGGGAAAAGGAAAATATTTCAAAGGAAAAACTGTTCACGATAATGGGGGTGAATAGTAATAGAAAAAAAATCAATTTCGTTTTATTTTTAAGTCCTACTTTTTTAAGCAAATGTCCAGTTTTTTTCCCTCTGCTGTCCCCTTTTTATAAATTAAGCGATAACAACCCTAGTTTAAGAATGATTTAAAAAATTTTTTTCAGAGCAATTTTCGCTTCTTTTTTGATTATGCATTTCGTTCCTGCTTATGAAGCTCATCAATAGACTTCAAACCAAAATTCTTTGAAATAAGCTATATACAATATATAATATACAAACGTAATAAGTTTCATAGACTAAAAAAAAATCTTTGCAAAACAAGCAACTGTATTTGATTTTACATTAGTTTTAATTTTTTATTACCTTTTTAGAATAAGTTGCCTATTAGGGTTAACAATAAAAGTATTCTGTGTGCTGCCAAAAAATCTTTTTTTTCTAATAACTTCAAAAGTCTTCATCAAACCGATTTGCAATATTCGCTGACTCGAATTCTGTTTCAGATTATAAAAATACTTTTCCAGTTATATCCGTAGCAGAAAAAATATCGAAGAATAGAGTATTTAGTGAATATAAAAAGAGCGAGCCAGAGGCACATAAACTACCCACTTGCTCAATAGAATCCTTTCAATAGTATAAAAAATTTCTCTGATGTCTCACACACTTTATTGCATTTAAATTTTAAGATAAAAAGCGCTTAACGAGAGACCCTGTTTAAGTGTACTTGAGATTGACGCATATTTAGAGGAATTACGACATTCTTACATAAAACTAGAATGTTCAAACAATCTTCGAGTTTCAATAAAACATAATGCGAAACAAAAGAGTTAAGACACAAACCTGAAAAGTGAATTTTATCATCTACACTCAGTGTTGTCAGATATGGCGATATCTCGCCAAACGTGGCGACAAAAATTTGTTTTTGGCGATGAAAATTTTGAAATGGCGATTGGCGACTTACTTGGCGATATTTGAACTCCTTGGCGATATTTTTGGCTATATTTTTACGATTTCAATAAAATATAATAATGTTAAAACTATGAAATTTTTAATATAAGCAATTTCTTCTCCAACATAAAATATTTCGTGAAAAAAATTCCAAATGTTGTGACTCTTTATCTCAAACAAAAATTTTCTGAAACTCAAGAAGTTTAAAAAAAAATTATGGACCAAAAAATCTCATTTGGTGTTTATTAAACACAGTGGGGAAAACTTCCTTTTATAAATTGAAACCAACATTTTGATAATGAAGCAGGAAAAAGGCTGCAAGAGTTCTCGCCTAAATTGTATGATTACGACGATGCTGCTGGCACTTACTACTTCAGGGATATGATATGTGTACTTTAACACACATTTAATTAAACGTTAATTCCGATTTATCACAAGATTTAAATAATAATTTTGATCTTGGAGTTCAACTTCAATTTATCCTATTAAGACTGATTTTTGGAATAAGTTATTTTTCAGTCTTTTTATACGTTAGTATTTTTTATATGTCAATTTAAATACTTTCCAATATTATTGCATATGTTGTTCTAAAAAGAAAATATTGCCCAATTTTCCTGACAGTCAAAAAGTAAACCACATTGAACAATGTTGTCACCACATTACACAATTCTCTTGATTGTACAATAAAAATCAAAAGTCTTTTGGTATTTGCCTATATATTGTGCCACCTTCGAATATGACATATACTTTGGCTATATTATTGTACAATACGAAAAATTGCACAATTATATTGCAAGTGGGTGGGCCGCTTTAAATAATATTTTTTTATGTTTTACGATAGACTTTTCCTATTGAATTTAAAATTTAACGATATTTGTAATGTACATAATTACATAATAAAAATATTTTTGCAGCTAAAATTTAATGTTTTATTATATTGGCGATATTTGGCGATATTCGACAATTCATTTGGCGAGGAGGCCGAAAATAAATCTGACAACACTGTCTACACTGTTTTTAATAATAAATGATGTGCAAAAATCTCTAAAAATCACAATGAATGAAAATTCAAATTATGCATACATACATACATATCTATATTAAGGTAACGATATACATATATATATGTATGTATATTCTATTTAAGTTACTTTTTGTTAATTTTCTTTGTTATTGCAATAGAAATATTTTTTTCGACACTCGTTTCTTATCACAGGTTTAATTAATTTGAACTAAAGCTTAAATTGAATTTTCATTCATTTTGATTTTTAGAAATTTTTGCACATCATAGATGATAACATTAATTTTTCAGGTTTGTGTCTTAAGTCTTTTGTTTTGCATTATGTTTTATTAAAACTCGTAGATTGTTTGAACATTCTAGGTTTGTCTCTTAAGTCTTTAGTTTTTTCTTAATACAAAAGTGCTCTTAATTATGAAAGTGACTTAAGTCAAGAGTATTTTTGCTTCTAAATATGAAATAAATCTTAAAAAACTTGCATAAATATATAAAAATTATTAAATAAATTTATATAAATCGAGACTAGCACAACTCTAAATTAAAATGTTGCAAAATATAAGAATATTTTTAAAACTGTTCAAATGTAATCTACCAAATAAATGTCTCGATCAAAGAAAAATATGTATATGACTTAGACCGCTTTCATAATTAAGGGCACAAATATCATTTAAACTCCTAAATTGGGATTGTGTCCTAAGTCTTTTGTTTCGCAGAATGTATTATTAAAAACAGTATATGTGTGCCATGTGCAAAGGATATCGTAACCACTAATTACTAATGAAAAACTGTTTGATTCAGACATATATTCTATTGATTTAAGCAGTTTCCAATCATGTTAGATTCTATAAAATTGTCTATTATTTATTTATGAAACTGTTTAACTTAATAAATACGTGTCTGAGTTAAACAGTTTTTTATTATTAATTAGTGGTTACGCGTTTTTTTTTTTTTTTGGCACATGGCACACATGAAATGCCAGATTTAAACTCAGCCTAAGTTGTTGGGTTATACCAGGTTTGTGTCTGAAGTCTTTTGTTTTGTTCACTACACCATTAAAAAAAACCCGAGATCAATGGGACTTTTTCAGTTTCTATCTTAATGCGACTTTGTCTTTTGTTTTTATGTTCTCTTTATATTTTCCAGTTGATCCATTAATATGCCAAATCATTATTTAGAGTAAATACTATCAAAGATAGGAATATAATAAGATTGACACAACTAAAAATAATTTCTATTTAAAAATTCAAAGGATATCTGAAACTTAATACTATTAAAATTCACAAAATTATCAAAAGCCGTACACATTAAGAACATTAATCGCTAGGAAATACGCATAAAATTATTTAGAAATGCTCTATTGTTCTAAATTAAAAATCTATAAATCGCAAAGTGACAAAAATTCCACAAATTCATCTTGTAGTGAAACTTCAGATATTGATCAAACATCAAGACTTAGTGACACACGAGTAGAGCAAAGGAGATCTGCATCATCTTTGATTTTTGATTACTTAAAATTTTAGTGTTTTTTGAAAAACAATTATATATCTCAACTGAACAATTTTTTAAATGATGGACTTGTAATATATTAAAAAATTTTTTTTTCCATATTTATTGCTGTAAGGAATTGGTTACTTTATCGTATCTTTTATTTTTTAATCCACATTGAATTTTGTTTTGAGCTAGAAACGTCAAAAGAGCTTTAAAACGATTAATTGCATGCAATCAAACATTTATGACCGCCATGCATTGTAGGGTATTAAAACATAAAAAACAGAACAGTTTTGTAAAGATTTATTCTTAGTGATTGTAAATAATGTTTGATGATTATATAAACGAGCTGCAATCACACCATTCTTATGGCTTAACACTTAAAGGTGCTCTTAAAAGGTGGTGTTATTATAATGCTGAAAATTAAAAACAAAGTTCTTATGAATTGAATAGGCTAAAGTTCGTAACGCTTTTTAAGCCAAATTACATGTGATAATTATTAATGAACAAATAACATCAAAGTTAGTTGTAAATATTTTGACAACAACACATAGTTGAACGGAACAGCCAGCCGTTTTCGAAGGCCACTAAACCTTCCTCATCAGCGTTCTTCTGTGTTTTGGTCCACTGTGTGTGGTGTCAGTTGATGTAGATGTCTGCCTTATATACGTAACTTTATTGCAAATGGAATATGTGAATTGGTTTGATTCATTGCATTTCAATTTGCTAATGTGTTTCGTAATGTATACGCAAGTTACCATCTATATATATATACCATCTTCTATATATATTACCATCTTTCATATATATTACAACAGTCTTACCATTGTCGTTTGTTCCTTACTAAGTATGCATATGTTTGTTAATTTGCTTATTTTTGTTCTACTTAAGACAAACTTTTTTGGTTTGTTACTATTAAGTATATTTTTATTTAATTTTTGCCACAAGCCAATGACTATTAATTAGTTAATTTAATTATTATTTTTCGAACTGTATTTGTTTCTATATTCTTATGAATTGAATAGGCTAAAGTTCGTAACGCTTTTTAAGCCAAATTACATGTGATAATTATTAATGAACAAATAACATCAAAGTTAGTTGTAAATATTTTGACAACAACACATAGTTGAACGGAACAGCCAGCCGTTTTCGAATATTCCATTTGCAATAAAGTTACGTATATAAGGCAGACATCTACATCAACTGACACCACACACAGTGGACCAAAACACAGAAGAACGCTGATGAGGAAGGTTTAGTGGTCTTCGAAAACGGCTGGCTGTTCCGTTCAACTATGTGTTGTTGTCAAAATATTTACAACTAACTTTGATGTTATTTGTTCATTAATAATTATCACATGTAATTTGGCTTAAAAAGCGTTACGAACTTTAGCCTATTCAATTCATAAGAATATAGAAACAAATACAGTTCGAAAAATAATAATTAAATTAACTAATTAATAGTCATTGGCTTGTGGCAAAAATTAAATAAAAATATACTTAATAGTAACAAACCAAAAAAGTTTGTCTTAAGTAGAACAAAAATAAGCAAATTAACAAACATGTGTATAGTTAGTAAGGAACAAAACGACAATGGTAAGACTGTTGTAATATATATAGAAGATGGTAATATATATAGAAGATGGTATATATATATAGATGGTAACTTGCGTATACATTGCGAAACACATTAGCAAATTGAAATGCAATGAATCAAACCAATTCACATATTCCATTTGCAATAAAGTTACGTATATAAGGCAGACATCTACATCAACTGACACCACACACAGTGGACCAAAACACAGAAGAACGCTGATGAGGAAGGTTTAGTGGCCTTCGAAAACGGCTGGCTGTTCCGTTCAACTATGTGTTGTTGTCAAAATATTTACAACTAACTTTGATGTTATTTGTTCATTAATAATTATCACATGTAATTTGGCTTAAAAAGCGTTACGAACTTTAGCCTATTCAATTCATAAGAATATAGAAACAAATACATTTAAAAACAAAGTTATTTGTAAATAAATTTTAACAAGGATGTTTATTATTTTTTTTTATCCACAATTTTATGATGATTTAATATGCCAGCTTAAAAGACTAATTTTAAAACATAAAGCTTATTTCGGGCGTTTTCGTGGTCATCTTGTTGCTTCTAGCAAGCATATCATAGACGGATAGAATAGAATTGAATAGAAAAGGGGGAGATCTGGTCCAAAGACCGGCACTGCAACACCTGAAGGATCTCTTTTTTTTACCATATATCTGTAAATTAAATTAAATCAATCTCTGTATGACTTTCCTTGTGAAAGTCAGTACAGACATTGGAGAAGCCCATCTAATATCATCTGAACACAGCAACTCAGAATGAAAAACACGCCTTCTACTGTTACATAAGACCGTACACTCACAAAGCATGTGTGTCGTCGTCTCGTCATCTTCCAAGCATAAACGACACAAGGGTGAATGAATTTGGTTACTTTTCCACAGATGATAGTTCAGTCCAAAATGACCAGAAAAAAAACACGTAACAAGACGTAAATTATTACTATTGAGGTTCAGGATGCCATAACATATAAATGGTTGCATCAAAACTTTGGCCTGCCTTAAGCCATTAGCCACATTTCCTTGGCGGTGGAAGTGTCATCTTTTTTGATCACAGATGTTACAGTGGACCGAATTACGCCACAAAACGGCTCTGGGCCCATAAAAAGAGCAGCAGAGGCCCTCTTGGCAAGTACATCCGCTTCCTCATTCCTTGGATGACTGCTGTGGCCATTTTTCTAATAAATGGAAACCTTAACCCGTCCCCAGACGGTTTAACATGATGATAATTGTCAAGAACGCTTTGGTTTTGCATGTGACTTGAGTATATAATTTTATATATTCAGAATAAATGATATTAAAATTATCTGAAGCTAAGAACTTATTATGTTCTGAATTAAGTTGAAATTCTAAATCCCTTATGCAAAACAAATTAACAAATAATCTGCGAATATTCTGTAAAACTTGCGATATTTTTTAAAATAAATTGTCAGTTCTTTTTTTCGAACTAAACTCCCGCATACTTTAAGTTGGAAGGTGATATAAGTTACACAACAAACTTGGTTGGAAATTATACATACTGACACATTGTAAGGATGTGTGTTTGTGTAGACATGTACAACTGCCCTGCAGGAAATGCGAATAGTGAAATTGTAGTAGTTTACTAGTGACATTGTCAGTAGTACTACTGACCAGGTGTACCCCAGCCAATGCAATCATCTATTGACATTTAACATTAGCTTGTCATTGAAAATCCACCACTAAACGGTAGCACTACTGACTAAGTAGTTCTTTTAGGACCACATGGAGACATTGGTACTAAAGATTCACTAGTAAATTTTAGAGGCTCTAGTCTACAATATCGATATTTCCTCGCTCATTGTCAATAGTAAAAATTGTAGTGATTTACTAGTGATATTGTCAATAATACTACTGACCAGGTGTACCCCATCCAATGTGATTGTCTATGGGCATATAGCATATGGTTGTCACTTAATATCTACAAATGTTCTTTTACGACCATATGGAGACACTTGAACTAAAGATTCACTAGTACATTTTAGTGGCCCTCGTCTACAATTTTATAAGGGTTTGGGGACACAAACTTAAATATATACATACATACATATGTACGTAAGTTTTTAATATTATTGCATAGCATAATAAAAAAGAAAAACAAACTATTGACGCGTTAATTGACAATTTCACTAGAACTGTTGGTCTAACGCATAAAAGGAAAGTTGTCGACATTTAAACTAGTGCAATTGTCGGTAGGGAAAATAGTTTTGACATATGGTTCTAGGCTGACTAGAGGGTGCTTTGTGGTATAACGTTATGTGTGTGATATAATATCATGACTTAGTCTAGATCTCAGCATGTTAGATTTTCATAAGATTGCATACATACGAGTACATGTAGTTGATCACTTCTAATCTATTGCAATAAAGAACTAACAAGTTCACATTAGAATTCAATTTGTGTAGCTGTCGACGACGATTACTTTGTGGCTGCTTGTTTGTATATGAATCAGAGAAGCGCAATGAGTAGTGAAAAAGTGAGTAGATTTGAATTATGATTTATAATCTTTTTTATTTATGCACACTCATACTTATTGCAATGTTGTCAATGAATCATATTCACGCAGAAATTTGAAGTGCACTTTCGACTCCTTAACTCAATGCCCATGGATGTGCAAAATATATAGAGTGTGGTATGATTGTGATGTTGACGTCGCATTCATATTTATTTCAACCTATACTTATAAATCTATGTCATGGTGAGTATGCGTAAATCAGAGTAGTTGATTTTAAATGATGTCTACTCACTTATATTTAAAATTTTATGACTAAGTATGAATAGCGAAAACATGATTCATTGCCAATCACTGATATGAATGTGTTTTAGCTGTGCTTGTATGTGTTGTGTTGTGTTGTGTTGATTGCATTTGTTTTATTGGCTACAAAATTCCATCGTATAAATTTTGTTGCATGCATACAAGTACTTACGGCTTTTAATCTGTGGCTTTAAACGGATTTCATTTAATTTAAAATTGTTCGAATTTGTTTCATTTCGCTTTTGCTTTTATTCTGCTAAAGTTTATTTATTGTTTCAATAAAAGTTTAATATTTGCTAGTTTTTCTGCTCGTTATACATTCTTAGCTCTTAATCGGTCAATTTAGAGTTTTATTATACTAATCACCTACATTTAGTAAAATTTGTTCTGATTTGAGTTTTTGCTTTATAAAATTTTGTAGGTATGACTTGCAGCTCTTATTAGTCTTGTTAAATTGGCGTCATTATTGCTCATTTGGACTGCGTTTGTCTCTCAAGTGTCAATTAGGATTTTGTACTTGTATGTGCCATTAAAAGTCTTTAATTGATTTTTATTAATATGAAATTTTTATAATAAAAAAAAATATATATATTGTATAACTCAGCGATTTTCATTTATTTCATTGTTAGAGCAAATGTTGAAACAATTTTGTTCTTAAGGGTTTTTTTTTCTCTATATTAGATAATTTGTGCAGGCATTTTATTGTTAATTTAATTTATATATTATTGGTGATTTATTAATTTTTTTGTTCTTCGGCAAATAACTGAACCAGTTCAGTTACATCGCATCACACACATCAAGCCCTTTTATTTATTACCCCACAATTTTTAATGAATATTAATGAATTCATTTCTAAACATATTTCAATTATTTTTTTTAATCTTAAATATGTGATTTTGTTTGTGCTTATATGTAATAGAGTCGCCACAAGTGGAGTGTGTACCTTGAATTGATTTAAATTAAGTTTAAAATAACAACTAAATAAATAAATTGTTGTCACGTTTCTCTATTATTTCTTTAGGAAAATAAAATAAAATATAAAACTCATGTGGTACTTTTTTAATTGAGTTGTCTGTTTTAGCAAAGACAACTTGTTTAGTTTTAAATAGGATAAGACCTTTGGCTTTTTGACCTCAAGGAACCTTGCAATCTAAATATGGCTCTTTAGAGTAGTAAGGTTAACTAGAAGTAGTGGAAAGTGTATTTTAGTCCTTATTTGGGGTTAAAAATAGGCGAGGTAACGCATAGATGGCGGTAGAAGCTTAAAACAAAATTACTTTGGTGAAAGAACCAACTTTCCTTCATGTGCTACTCGTATAAAGTTTCAACGTACCACGTTGCTCAGTTTTTTTTTTTTTAATATATAATAATTTCAGTGTTTTTGTAATCATGTAGAAAATTGAACATCATTATGTAATTAAAAAGTTTCATTTGAAAGGTTTCAGTCCAGCCAATATTTAAGCTGAACTCAATTCTACTTCTTCAACCTGTTTCTGGACTTATGTTCTTACAGCCTTATTTATAAAAATTATTAGAGCTTTATTAAGGCTTTTTAAGAAATTTTTTTTATACAAATTTGTTTAAGAAACCCTTTATAAAGCCTTAATAAATTTTATAAATAAGGCTGTTAAAATATTGTCTGGCAGAGTTTAAAAACAAGGCCCCACGAGCTAACACAACAAAAACCTTAAATTTGAAAAAGAAAAGAGATGAGAAAATAATAATAAATTCAAAATAGAGCGACTCTAACTATTACATGAAGCATTCCGTACCGACACCACATATCGCTCATTTAATCAAACAACGTCATAACTCAAAAAAACTAGTTTGCCAGGAAAGGAGTTTAACGCTTTCAATTTACACACATCTTAATGGAAAAGGAAAATTTTCTTTTGCTTTCAAATGTTGAAAGCAAATGTGAAATGTTTACACAACATAAAGAACGAAATGAGGATTAATTCTGAATCATTAACTCAAAAATTCTATATTTCGAGTTAATACGTTGTTTGAGTAAATGAAAGACATTTAATCCAAAAAAAAATTCTTAGCTTTAGCCTATATAATCGAACATATCCGGTTGATGTTGGCATTATTTAATTTTTTTTTTTCGTTTTGACGCTCTTTTTTTTAGCGCTTTTTTCACTCGGGAGTTGTTTTTGTTTTTGAAAATTTTGTAGTTTTAGCGATTTATTTTTATTTTTTGAACATTTTTGTGTTATAACATAAATGTCGATTGTTGTTTTTGTTTTTACTGCTAGCGATTTTTTTCGATTTTTGGTTTTAGCGATTTTTTTTATTTTTATCCTTTTTGTTTTGGTGTTTTTTTTAATTTTAGCGATTTTTTAAAAATTTTGTGTATTTTTTAGTTTTTTGGGGACATTCTTACTTGTGGTACTTTTTTTGCATTTTAGCGTTTTATTTTATTTTTGGTGATGTTTTTTTCCGTTTAGCGATTTTTTTAGTTCCAGCGATTTGCTTAGTTTTGGCGCTTTTTTCGGTTTGGCGGATTTTTTTTGTGTTTCTTGGCTCTAGCTTTTTCCATTTTTTCAGCGATTTATTTTAATTTTTGTGATATTTTATTTTCGTCCTCTTCGTTTTGGCGTTTTATTTTTGTTTTTTTTTTTTTAATTTTAGCCTTTTTTTCAAAATTTGGTGCTTTTTTAGTTTTTTGGTGACATTCTTACTTTTGGTGCTTTTTTTTTGCACTTTAGCGTTTTATTGTATATTTGGTGATAGTTTTGTTATTTTTCGTTTTAGCGATTTTTTTTAGTTTCAGCGATTTGTTGAGTTTTGGCGCTTTTTTCGGGTAATATTTTTCATTTAAGCGCTTTTTGTTTCGGCATGTTTTTAATTTTGGGATTTTTTAGTTTTAGCGTTTTGGAAAATTTCATGATTTTGTCTTTTACGGTTTTCAAGATACTGCTGTCAAAATTACACTAAATGATAGAATACTCTTTATTTTTGACTAAAGGCTGCAGTCTGTATAAAAATACACGAAATTTGAACATTTCATTGTCATTGTCTGTATATCAGAATTTTTCGTTGCACGATTTAGAACACCCTTTAAATTTTTACTGTCAAAATTTTACATATTTTGTAAAACTTTCAGGTTCGTAGCTTTAAGATTCTCCAGAAAGGTCATCGTACTGATCCTTTTCAACTTTGGTGTACGGAACCCTAAGAATTAGAAAACACTTTGGTCCCCTGTTGTTAAGCTCTAGATCTCAGCAATATATCATGCCTTAAAAATTACCTCCTAGCGGTCAGCTGAGGTTTAGTACAAAACAGTTTCCTTTATGAGACTTGCATCTTAAAGTCTATGAATGCTATTTTGCTCTAAAATAGTTACCGAACAATTATAATTATACTTGAGGTTACTTAAGCAAAAAACTTCAGCATTTTAAAATTTTAATATAATTTTTGTTCTTAGAATACCAGACAAGAAAAAATAAATTAACTCATTTATATCAGCAAACAATTATTTAATAATTTGACACATGTTGAGTATGAAAAGAAAAAAATGCAAAACGCTAATTTTTCTTAATCAAATTTGACAACTTCACAAAAGGCCAAAAATCACACATGTAAAAGTTTATAAATCTCAACTTAGATTTCATGTCCACTGATTGAGAAGCAAAAGCAAAAAAAAAAAAATAATACTCGTAGTTCTTTAAAAAGGCAAGACAATTTTTTTTCTTCTTATTATTCAAAAATGATTGATTTGTTACCATTAGTGATTTTATTAAGATAAATGGAGAAAACCATAGAGAGGAAAACGAGTTATAGATTATTTCTTCCACTTATTTATGTATGTATGAGCATTAATGTAAATTTCATTAGGGAGGTAACAAAAACTTGTAGTAGAAAATTATGAAAAATAATTATAAAAAAATACTGAAGCTTCAATTGAATACGCTATGAAAATAACTATAAAAAACAGCTGTTCAAACCAAACTTATGGGCAGCACTGTATTTGATTATAGGTGACTCGCCATAACGCAACAGCTATAACTATAACCATAGAAGGCAATAGAATTTTTTTGATCCTTCTAGACCATCAGTAAAGGCCGTGCGTGATACACTACCCTGGACACTCGCACGATTTAATAAAAAACACAGCATACAAATTTTCCAAAGACAACAACAATTCACCAACCTAAATTAAAGCGTCAAGCATTGCGTTAGCAGCAGGGTACGTATTTTCAATACATTTATAGTATAATATAAATGTACTGAAAATACGTACCCTGCTGCTAATGCAGCGTTTGACGCTCTAATTTAGGTTGGATTCTTAGGGTTGTATTTTTTTTATAAATCGTTTAACTGTTTAGGATTGTTAGTCATGGCCTTAATACGCTGTAGGGAAATCAACAAGATCGATTCACTGGTTTTATTTTTGAAGGCAAACAAAAATTTGCACTATATGAGAGTTACCACACCCACTTGCTCAATTCTGAAATTTTTTTGTCTAGAGACAATGCGCAATATCAACAGAGTTAGAACTACAATATTTCAACGTTCGCCCTAAATTAGTTGTCGAGATATCTCAGAGTAAATATTTTTTCTTTGGGGGAGTTGTCACGACCACATGTCCAATTCGAACTTTTTATGTAAAACAATGCTCGTTGCAAAATTCCTGTTCAAATCATAAGATTTTGCAAAATAAAAAAATTTTATATGGAAGGCGCCACGCCCACTTATTTTATTCCGACTTTAACATTTTGTATGATCAAGGAAGTAACTCCTACAAAATCTCAACTAATTTACCGATTTATTTCCCAAGAGTTTTCAAAGTAAATATTTGTTATGTTTATAGGAAAAGCCACGCCCACTGGTACACTCCTTAATGTTAATTCTCTAAATTTTTCGCTAATTTTCCCCTTATTCCAGTTGTCGGCATCGACGTCACTTCAACATAATACCAAAAAAATAGGGCTTGTGTACCCGTTGTCGAAAACAACTCACTCCTGTTGGCAGGTTAATGATATTTTCTAGACCTTAGGGTACGGAAATATATTATCAGTTGCCCAAAATTGTTCTTGAGAGCGAATACACAAGGCCCATTTTTGGTGTTGTATGAAAGTGACGTCGATGGCGATAACTGGAAATAGGGTTATTAAAAAAAATAAGGCAAATCGGTGCAGCCATTCTTCAATTTGAAAATAATAGAAAAAAGTGAAGCTAAAAGTGGGCGTGGTCAACTTTTCCTTCCATAAAAATCTAAGTAGGGTTATAACAAACATTTGAAAATAAGTTTAGCGAAATCAGTAGTGCGATGCAGTAACTTTTAACGATTCGACAATCGTAATTTTTCTCTATACATTTTGTCGCTTGCAACAACGATTGAGTGATTCTGTAACTTCTTTTTAACGATAGTAGACAGCTGATGTTTTCTGTTGATTTTTGTCGATAAAATTAACAGCACATAAATTGTTGGCGCTTAAATAACGACTCAGCTTAAAATAACCTACAGCGAAACTCGTTAAAAATGTTACTGAATAGTAAATTTGATAAATTTTCATTATAATTATTTTAACGATGCGATTATCGTTAAAAAAAAGTTAGTGAATTCGCACTACAGGGGTCAACTCTGTATTTGGAAACGAAAGAATATGGCTTGAATTTGTATGTTGTTCACCCTTATTCCAGTTGTCGACATCGATGTCACTTTAACACAATACCAAAAAAGTGGGGCTTGTGTACCCGTTGTCGAAAACAACTGACTCCTGTTGGTAGGTTTATGCTATTTTCGAGACCTTAAGGAACGGAATTAGATTGTCAGTAGTACAAAATTGTTCTCGAGATCAAGTAAACAAGCCCCAATTTTTTGGTATTGTGTTAAAGTGACGTCGATGTCGACAACTGGAATAAGGGCGATTATGTTATTATGTTAAAGGATTTGCTTGTGTTTCGAATTACAGGGTATACCTCGTATTTCGCTAATTTTTTTTTCAAATGTATAAGAATGGCTGTTCTGGAGTCTGCTTTGAATTTTAAAATGCAAGAAAGTGCTCTCGAATTTGTATGTTATTAATATAACAATTCGAAAGTATTTGCTTTCGTTTCGAAATACAGAGTAGACGCCCCACAGTGCATCCATTCTCAAGTGGCATCACTACCAATGAACAACATTTTATTTTTATTTATAAAGATGTGAATACTCTTAATGTTTTCTTACTTTTCAATTTCTTAGCTAATAATTAAGTATGGTGCTCCAACTTAAATCCCAATGTATTTAAAAAACATGCATTCTATTTCTTAAGATTATTCAGAAGATATTCACTCATTGTTTTTATGATCTTTAGAAGGCAACAATTATTTATACGAGTACTTTTTTTAGTTTTTGCTGGATTATAATCTTTTCTACTTTTCAATTTTAATATTCTTTAAGCGTTTTGTAGCGAAGCATTGTGACTTGCTTTCAAGATTATTGTCATTGTTTATTTTAGAATTGCTAGCAAAACATATTTAATTTCAAGGCTGCGTTCGTACGTACATTTTGTTTATAATTTTATAAAACTTCAAAGTAAAACTGTAATCAAATTTTATTGATTTTATTCATAAAAAATAATCTTTTTTATAAAAAAATTTCTATGGAAATCTGTTTCATGAGCCTATTATAAATCAAAAATACTTTCTTAAGAATAAAGCTTTAAATCTTTGTGGCTTAATTTGGCAAAATATGACTTTTCTAAAGGCAAAGTATAAATAGGATTCAGTTAAAAGTTTTTAAAATTTATCATGACTACAAGTCTAGCATAAATTTAAGACAAACAATACACTTATCTTAAAATAAAGATATGTTGCTTAGAGATTCTCTTAATTTTGTCCTTATCAACAATAATAATTAAATACATTTGCTACACCGAAAGAATTTTGCTTCATAAGTCCAATGAAACAATTTCATTAAAAATGTTTCACAAATCTTATGCTAATTTCACAAGTCCAATGAAAATTTCATGAATATTGTGAAAGAATTTCATTGAAATTGCTTCGTTGCTATTCTGGTTTCGTAGGAATATTTTATTGGATTTATGACAACAATATTTTCTAATTATTAAGAAACCCCTTTATATTTAAGTTAATTCATTCTTTTCATGAAATTATTTTATTGTTTTGATGAAGTTATAGCACTGCATTAATTACACTGTTAAATAAATTTGATGAAGTTTTCAATAAAATAATTTTGACGAAACTGGTTTCATTAATCCAACGAAGCGTTACGTTGGTTGAATTTTAATGAATTTTTCATTAGATTAATGTGGAAATTCAAAGAGTTTGTGCCGGAAATTGTTTCAGTGTAGCAATAATATAAATATCGATCGAATAGCATCAACATTTATTATGCAATATTACCAGATATTATTATCTAATATAATTCGCTTATGTAATATAATCTTTACTTTTTTTTTTTTTTGCTATTTTTACTTACAAGAAGCCAATGCAATTGAAAGTCCATAAAAAGTTCAATGTCACGCTAGGAATTGAATAAGAAGAACGAACGCTCTTGTAATATTTACTATTGTTTTATTTTACAAAAAAAAAAAAAAATAATGCATTATTATGCAATAGTTAAAGCACGATCTTCCACATTTAATTGGAAAAGTTTTCTTGTTATTGAAAAATAAATTAAAAAAAAAATACAATAAATTGCAAAATTAAATGAAATGTCAAATTGTGTTATTTACAAATTAAATGAAACACATTGGAGAGGGATATTATAAAGTTGCTATTGGTAATAAATTTTCGAAACTAAAATTAAATAGATTATATAAATTGTATGATGAATAAGCAAAGAAGTATGTGAAATAAATGAAATAGAATTTTTGCAGAAAATTAAATTGATTTAAATACACATAGCGAAGTTCAATTTTACCACATTTATTTTACTTATTAGGAACTTTTCAAGTCATGGAAAAATAATTTGATTATATAATTATTATTATGACAATGCACCTGTCCACCTGTTCTCGACAACAACTATTTTCCAGAGCTTAGAGAACAGAAATAGACTGTCAATAGCACAAATTTGTTCTCGAGAGCGTGTAGATAAGCACCAATTTTTTTTTCTGGAATGAGGGCGAATATATTTATATTTATTTTATAATTTATTTTTTATGTAATAACATCTTTGCCTACAAATTACAATTATCAATATCAGTGAGTGCATATTTTCTTATTTTTGTAGAAGTCACAACAACAACAGCATATACAATTTTTTCCAAAAAGCTCGTTATGCTAAAATTAAATATAAAAAAATACAAAAAAAAACCTATATCCCAAAAATGCTTTTTTAATTAAAAAGTGTAAGTTCAAAAAAAAATTTTTTTCTAAATAGTTCGTTTAAAAAATATAAAAAACAATTTTTTTTTTTCAAATAAATTTTTTTATAAAATATTTTTTCCCAGCTATAATGCTTCAAAAAAAGTTTTTTTCTTAAAAAAATTATTAAAAAAAAATTTTCTTTCAATAGTACTTTCACCAAAAAATACTTTTTCAAATAATTAAAATTATTGCCCCAAAAAGTGCATCCTAAAATACATTTTGAAAAAATCCATTTCCCAAAAATATTTTTCAAAAGTGCATCGCGCAAAAAATGTTGTTAAAAAATACAAAACAAAATTCGTTTGCAAAAAATGCTTTTTCAAAAAATGTAAATTTGAAAAAAATGTTTTTGTAAATAGATCTTTAAAAAATATAAAAATATTTTCTTTTTCATATAAGTTTTTTTTAAAAAATATTTTTTTTTCAAGCCGTAATGTTGTAGAAAGTTTTTTCTATTTTTCCAAAAAGTTTTTTTTTCAATAGTACTTTTTTCAAAAAGTACTTCTTCAAATAATTAATATTATTTCTCCAAAAAGTGCATCTTGCAAAAATAAAGTTTTGAAATATATAAATTTTATTTAAGCTTCAGGTCTTTTTTTAAATAATTGACAAAGCTACCTTTTTCAAACTTTTTCTAAAAAGTACTTTTTCAAAAAATTACCTATAAAAAATTGCATAAAAAAATATAAAATCCCAAAATACCTTTTTCGAAAATTACTATGAAAAAATATATACCTGCTTTATTTTTTTTTATTTCTTTACCTTTTTTTATAAATAAGTACAAAAAAAATTTTAAAAAGGACTTTTTAAAAAAGTACTATTTTTAAGCTGTACTTTAAAAAAAATGCTAATATTTTCAAAAGTACTTTTTTTAATAGAGCACATATTTTAAGTCCTTTTTTCAAAAAGTACTTTTTTAAAGCAGTAAATTTTTTTGAAGTACTTTCTTAAAAGAGTGATTTAAAAAAATTTTTTTAAAGAGTACTATTTTAAAACAGTACTTATTAAAAATTTGTTTTTTTGAAAATAGTTTTAAGATAGTACTTTTTTCAAAAGTACTGTTTCTAAAAAAACTTAAAGGAATACTTAGTATATTTTTTAATAATTAAAAAAAATCTCATAATTTCTTGTACGAAAACGTTCTTCAAAAATATATGTACCGTTAATTATGAAAGATGTCTAAGTCATTTAACTGCAATTTTTGAAATTAATCTTAAAAAAGCTTTAGTAAATATTTAATAGTACTTGCAACTCTAAAATAAAATGTTGCATAATAGAAAAATATTATTTGATTTGTTGATATTCTTTCACATTTAATTAACGTTTAACATACATACTTTTTTTGTATAAAGCTCTATTAAAATCATTTATTATGCGGATTACTTTAGAGCAGCTAAAAATTTAAAATTTTGTGTTAAGTTTCTGTTTTTTATTGTTTACTTGTGATTTTTTACACATCTTTTTACGTTTCCGCTCTTATTAGAAAATATTAAAAAAATGGTACCGTCATGGTCCAAAAAGTACATTTTGTTTTTCAGTTGGTACAAAATCCAAGAAGTCATTTTCCTTCCCTGAACAGAATTAAACATAAAATTCATTGCTTATTAATGAGTAAGTAATAATGATAATTAATAGAAGTTAAAGAAAGCTGCTTCATGCAAAAAAAAGTCAGTAATGATAATAATAGTATAATAATAACACAACACTAATAATAATAAATGGATATTGCAGTGCATGTGAGCCAAAACGAGCTTGAGACTTTGGCCGTCACATTACCTCCGTTCTTCGAGTGGCGTTTTGAGTCATGGGTTGAACAGTAGTATACGCACCTCCCTAGTTCGTCTGGGAATAATCCGGAATCGGTGCTCGTTCACTACCATTAGCCACCGGAAACCCTTGTTTCCCCTGGCCCGTTCAAGATTCTTTCTTATTTCCGCCTGCACAGTTTCGGGGGCCTTGTTAGCGGGGATATCCGTTGGTCCCGTATTTGCCGATGTGGCCGGTGACGTTACTTCGGAAACGTCAGGGGTGACGGTGTCGGTCTGTAGTGCTGCAGAACGACTTTGTGTCGGCATCATGGATGGTGTGGCTGACGACCGCTCCGCTATAGAGTTTTAGGTTTAACGAGTTACAGATTACGAAGGCTCTTCCTTTATTTTGTTTTCATGAGATTTTGGTAAGAGAAAATCCTTTCGACATTTCGACGGACAAAATTCTGATTTATCAGGAAACATGTATTCATTTAATGCGTTTTTATTTTCAGCCAATGTAGATCAGGGGGGTTATTATGTAATTCGATTCGAAACGAAAACTGTTCGAATTTGTATGTTATTAACATTGGAATTCGAACACATTTCCGTTCGATTCGGATTACATAATAACCCCCCAGAAACTGCATATATTCTCTGTTGATAATGGTTTCAGTTCTTCCATACAGTCAATGCTCTATATTGATTGTCCATATTTTAATTAAAAGTGGTATAATGATGTTGATTTAACCAGATTAAATATTTTCAGGGGGAAACTTACTAAACCAAACTAACATTTCATTGTCAAAGTCCACTTTTGCCCTTAGAACTCAGTATAAATTTTTTTTTTAATTTTCTTTAAACTGATTTAAAACAGTTGTTTCAATAGATAACTTTCTGTGCCACATAAAATATCATTGAGTGAAATATGAAATTAATTCTTTTCAAAAATATATGCATGCGCGCGTCTTCTGACTGCATATCTAATTTGTCCGTGAGAGTATCAAATGTGTTAGGCGAGTACTACGGTCCTTTTTCATGTTAAATAGTATCAAAAAAGTACGATCGTACCAACTTTCCCATCACTGCTCACAGAACACACCGTCCTAGCAATACGAAATACACATGCAGCACCAGCAATACGAAATACACAAACAACTTTGTCTTATTAGTTTTTTGACGTTATTCAATGTATATACGCAAGTGCAGAGTTCGATACAAGTCTATATTTATGTAAGGGCTAGCAAAACACATGAAAAATACGAGCATAAGCTACCAATGTTGCAAATTTTGGTACTTAGGATCAGTGTTGATCAGTGTATGGCAAAGTACAACTTTTTTCAAATTGTACCACTGCAGGTAACTTTCAAGCAACTTGCAAGTTACCTGCAAGTTGCTTGCAAGTTGCTTCCAAGTTGCTTGCAAGTTACCTGCAAGTTGCTTGCAAGTTGCTTGCAAGTTACCTGCAAGTTGCTTGCAAGTTACTTGCAAGATGCTTGCAAGTTACTTGCAAGTTGCTTGCAAGTTACCTGCAAGTTACCTGCAAGTTGCTTGCAAGTTACCTGCAAGTTGCTTGCAAGTTACCTGCAAGTTGCTTGCAAGTTACATGCAAGTTGCTTGCAAGTTACCTGCAAGTTGCTTGCAAGTTACCTGCAAGTTGCTTGCAAGTTACCTGCAAGTTACCTGTAAGTTACCTGCAATTTGCTTGCAAGTTGCTTGCAAGTAGCTTGCAAGTTACCTGCAAGTAGCTTGCAAGTTACCTGCAAGTTGCTTGCAAGTTGCTTGCAAGTAACTTGCAAGTTACCTGCAAGTTGGTTGCAAGTTACCTGCAAGTTGTTTGCAAGTTTCTTGCAAGTTGCTTGCAAGTTGCCTGCAAGTTTTTTGCAAGTTGCTTGCAAGTTGCTTGCAAGTTACCTGCAAGTTGCTTGCAAGTTACCTGCAAGTTGCTTGCAAGTTACCTGCAAGTTACCTGCAAGTTGCTTGCAAGTTACATGCAAGTTGCTTGCAAGTTGCTTGCAAGTTACCTGCAAGTTGCTTGCAAGTAACCTGCAAGTTGCTTGCAAGTTGCCTGCAAGTTACCTGCAAGTTACCTGCAAGTTACCTGCAAGTTACCTGCAAGTTGCTTGCAAGTTGCTTGCAAGTTACTTGCAAGTTGCTTGCAAGTTATCTGCAAGTTATCTGCAAGTTGCTTGCGAGTTGCTTGCAAGTTGCTTGCAAGTTACCTGCAAGTTGCTTGCAAGTTACCTGCAAGTTGCTTGCAAGTTACTAGCAAGTTGCTTGCAAGTTACTTGCAAGTTGCTTGCAAGTTACCTGCAAGTTGCTTGCAAGTAACCTGCAAGTTGCTTGCAAGTTGCTTGTAAGTTACCTGCAAGTTGCTTGCAAGTTACATGCAAGTTGCTTGCAAGTTACCTGCAAGTTGCTTGCAAGTTACCTGCAAGTTGCTTGCAAGTTACCTGCAAGTTGCTTGCAAGTAACCTGCAAGTTGCTTGCAAGTTGCTTGCAAGTTGCTTGTAAGTTACCTGCAAGTTGCTTGCAAGTTACCTGCAAGTTGCTTGCAAGTTGCTTGCAAGTTACCTGCAAGTTGGTTGCAAGTTACCTGCAAGTTACCTGCAAGTTACCTGCAAGTTGGTTGCAAGTTACCTGCAAGTTGCTTGCAAGTTACCTGCAAGTTGCTTGCAAGTAACCTGCAAGTTGCTTGCAAGTTGCTTGTAAGTTACCTGCAAGTTGCTTGCAAGTTACATGCAAGTTGCTTGCAAGTTACCTGCAAGTTGCTTGCAAGTTACATGCAAGTTGCTTGCAAGTTACCTGCAAGTTGCTTGCAAGTTACCTGCAAGTTGCTTGCAAGTTACCTGCAAGTTGCTTGCAAGTTACCTGCAAGTTGCTTGCAAGTTACCTGCAAGTTACCTGCAAGTTGCTTGCAAGTTACATGCAAGTTGCTTGCAAGTTACTAGCAATTTGCTTGCAAGTTACTTGCAAGTTGCTTGCAAGTTACCTGCAAGTTGCTGGCAAGTTACTTGCAAGTTGCTTGCAAGTTACCTGCAAGTTGCTTGCAAGTTACCTGCAAGTTACCTGCAAGTTGCTTGCAAGTTGCTTGCAAGTAGCTTGCAAGTTACCTGCAAGTTGCTTGCAAGTTACCTGCAAGTTGCTTGCAAGTAACCTGCAAGTTGCTTGCAAGTTGCTTGTAAGTTACCTGCAAGTTGCTTGCAAGTTACCTGCAAGTTGCTTGCAAGTTGCTTGCAAGTTACCTGCAAGTTGGTTGCAAGTTACCTGCAAGTTACCTGCAAGTTGGTTGCAAGTTACCTGCAAGTTGCTTGCAAGTTACCTGCAAGTTGCTTGCAAGTAACCTGCAAGTTGCTTGCAAGTTGCTTGTAAGTTACCTGCAAGTTGCTTGCAAATTTTTTTCTTTTTTCCTTGAACAAATTGAGCAATCGTTTTCACTGTTTTTGTTTCTCTCACTCCAAGGAATTAAAAAGAAAATTAAACAATTTCTTTCGTTTATTTTCGTGCTCTGGTTTAAGTACAAAGAAATCAAAACAAAAATAAATTTGTAACTGTAAAAGTGTTGATTATCGTCCCATAAGTATCGTTCCATAAGAAGCATAGCTACAAAAAATCAACTAATATATCTATGTAGACTTGTATCGAACTCTTTCAGTAGCTCGTTTTTGACACAAACCAATGATCAAACCCATTTACATGGGTTTGATCATTGGTTCGTGTCAAAAACGAGCTACTGAAAGAGTTCGATACAAGTCTATATGTATGTAAGGGCTAGCAAAACACATGAAAAATACGAGCATAAGCTACCAATGTTGCAAATTTTGGTACTTAGGATCAGTGTTGATCAGTGTATGGCAAAGTACAACTTTTTTCAAATTGTACCACTGCAGGTAACTTTCAAGCAACTTGCAAGTTACCTGCAAGTTGCTTGCAAGTTGCTTGCAAGTTACCTGCAAGTTGCTTGCAAGTTACTTGCAAGATGCTTGCAAGTTACTTGCAAGTTGCTTGCAAGTTACCTGCAAGTTACCTGCAAGTTGCTTGCAAGTTACCTGCAAGTTACCTGCAAGTTGCTTGCAAGTTACCTGCAAGTTGCTTGCAAGTTACCTGCAAGTTGCTTGCAAGTTACATGCAAGTTGCTTGCAAGTTACCTGCAAGTTGCTTGCAAGTTACCTGCAAGTTGCTTGCAAGTTACCTGCAAGTTACCTGTAAGTTACCTGCAAGTTGCTTGCAAGTTGCTTGCAAGTAGCTTGCAAGTTACCTGCAAGTTGCTTGCAAGTTGCTTGCAAGTAACTTGCAAGTTACCTGCAAGTTGGTTGCAAGTTACCTGCAAGTTGCTTGCAAGTTTCTTGCAAGTTGCTTGCAAGTTGCCTGCAAGTTTCTTGCAAGTAGCTTGCAAGTTGCTTGCAAGTTACCTGCAAGTTGCTTGCAAGTTACATGCAAGTTGCTTGCAAGTTACCTGCAAGTTGCTTGCAAGTTACCTGCAAGTTACCTGCAAGTTGCTTGCAAGTTACATGCAAGTTGCTTGCAAGTTGCTTGCAAGTTACCTGCAAGTTGCTTGCAAGTAACCTGCAAGTTGCTTGCAAGTTGCCTGCAAGTTACCTGCAAGTTACCTGCAAGTTACCTGCAAGTTACCTGCAAGTTGCTTGCAAGTTGCTTGCAAGTAGCTTGCAAGTTACCTGCAAGTTGCTTGCAAGTTACCTGCAAGTTGCTTGCAAGTTGCTTGCAAGTTACTTGCAAGTTGCTTGCAATTTATCTGCAAGTTGCTTGCGAGTTGCTTGCAAGTTGCTTGCAAGTTACCTGCAAGTTGCTTGCAAGTTACCTGCAAGTTGCTTGCAAGTTACTAGCAAGTTGCTTGCAAGTTACTTGCAAGTTGCTTGCAAGTTACCTGCAAGTTGCTTGCAAGTAACCTGCAAGTTGCTTGCAAGTTACCTGCAAGTTGCTTGCAAGTAACCTGCAAGTTGCTTGCAAGTAACCTGCAAGTTGCTTGCAAGTTGCTTGCAAGTTACCTGCAAGTTGCTTGCAAGTTACCTGCAAGTTGCTTGCAAGTTACCTGCAAGTTGCTTGCAAGTTACCTGCAAGTTGCTTGCAAGTAACCTGCAAGTTGCTTGCAAGTTACCTGCAAGTTACCTGCAAGTTGGTTGCAAGTTACCTGCAAGTTGCTTGCAAGTTACCTGCAAGTTGCTTGCAAGTTACCTGCAAGTTGCTTGCAAGTTACCTGCAAGTTGCTTGCAAGTTACCTGCAAGTTGCTTGCAAGTTACTTGCAAGATGCTTGCAAGTTATTACTCAAAAAGCTCAATTTTTATTTATAAGAGTATTGATTCACCTTTGGAAAAAAGTGTCCTAATTCCCAAAGGCAGCCTCCACTGTTGCCAATTCAGCTATTTTCTCGTCAAATCTAGCGATTTTGAAGTACATTTTGCGGGAAAAAATATGATTTAGCTATTAGCGGGAAATCTAGCAATTTTTTTTTTTTGCTTCATGCAAAAAAAAGTCAGTAATGATAATAATAGTATAATAATAACACAACACTAATAATAATAAATGGATATTGCAGTGCATGTGAGCCAAAACGAGCTTGAGACTTTGGCCGTCACATTACCTCCGTTCTTCGAGTGGCGTTTTGAGTCATGGGTTGAACATTAGTATACGCACCTCCCTAGTTCGTCTGGGAATAGTCCGGAATCGGTGCTCGTTCACTACCATTAGCCACCGGAAACCCTTGTTTCCCCTGGCCCGTTCAAGATTCTTTCTTATTTCCGCCTGCACAGTTTCGGGGGCCTTGTTAGCGGGGATATCCGTTGGTCCCGTATTTGCCGATGTGGCCGGTGACGTTACTTCGGAAACGTCAGGGGTGACGGTGTCGGTCTGTAGTGCTGCAGAACGACTTTGTGTCGGCATCATGGATGGTGTGGCTGACGACCGCTCCGCTATAGAGTTTTAGGTTTAACGAGTTACAGATTACGAAGGCTCTTCCTTTATTTTGTTTTCATGAGATTTTGGTAAGAGAAAATCCTTTCGACATTTCGACGGACAAAATTCTGATTTATCAGGAAACATGTATTCATTTAATGCGTTTTTATTTTCAGCCAATGTAGATCAGGGGGGTTATTATGTAATTCGATTCGAAACGAAAACTGTTCGAATTTGTATGTTATTAACATTGGAATTCGAACACATTTCCGTTCGATTCGGATTACATAATAACCCCCCAGAAACTGCATATATTCTCTGTTGATAATGGTTTCAGTTCTTCCATACAGTCAATGCTCTATATTGATTGTCCATATTTTAATTAAAAGTGGTATAATGATGTTGATTTAACCAGATTAAATATTTTCAGGGGGAAACTTACTAAACCAAACTAACATTTCATTGTCAAAGTCCACTTTTGCCCTTAGAACTCAGTATAAATTTTTTTTTTTAATTTTCTTTAAACTGATTTAAAACAGTTGTTTCAATAGATAACTTTCTGTGCCACATAAAATATCATTGAGTGAAATATGAAATTAATTCTTTTCAAAAATATATGCATGCGCGCGTCTTCTGACTGCATATCTAATTTGTCCGTGAGAGTATCAAATGTGTTAGGCGAGTACTACGGTCCTTTTTCATGTTAAATAGTATCAAAAAAGTACGATCGTACCAACTTTCCCATCACTGCTCACAGAACACACCGTCCTAGCAATACGAAATACACATGCAGCACCAGCAATACGAAATACACAAACAACTTTGTCTTATTAGTTTTTTGACGTTATTCAATGTATATACGCAAGTGCAAAGCAACAAATTTTTTTCTTTTTTCCTTGAACAAATTGAGCAATCGTTTTCACTGTTTTTGTTTCTCTCACTCCAAGGAATTAAAAAGAAAATTAAACAATTTCTTTCGTTTATTTTCGTGCTCTGGTTTAAGTACAAAGAAATCAAAACAAAAATAAATTTGTAACTGTAAAAGTGTCGATTATCGTCCCATAAGTATCGTTCCATAAGAAGCATAGCTACAAAAAATCAACTAATATATCTATGTAGACTTGTATCGAACTCTTTCAGTAGCTCGTTTTTGACACAAACCAATGATCAAACCCATTTACATGGGTTTGATCATTGGTTTGTGTCAAAAACGAGCTACTGAAAGAGTTCGATACAAGTCTATATTTATGTAAGGGCTAGCAAAACACATGAAAAATACGAGCATAAGCTACCAATGTTGCAAATTTTGGTACTTAGGATCAGTGTTGATCAGTGTATGGCAAAGTACAACTTTTTTCAAATTGTACCACTGCAGGTAACTTTCAAGCAACTTGCAAGTTACCTGCAAGTTGCTTGCAAGTTGCTTGCAAGTTACCTGCAAGTTGCTTGCAAGTTACTTGCAAGATGCTTGCAAGTTACTTGCAAGTTGCTTGCAAGTTACCTGCAAGTTACCTGCAAGTTGCTTGCAAGTTACCTGCAAGTTGCTTGCAAGTTACCTGCAAGTTGCTTGCAAGTTACCTGCAAGTTGCTTGCAAGTTACATGCAAGTTGCTTGCAAGTTACCTGCAAGTTGCTTACAAGTTACCTGCAAGTTGCTTGCAAGTTACCTGCAAGTTACCTGTAAGTTACCTGCAAGTTGCTTGCAAGTTGCTTGCAAGTAGCTTGCAAGTTACCTGCAAGTTGCTTGCAAGTTGCTTGCAAGTAACTTGCAAGTTACCTGCAAGTTGGTTGCAAGTTACCTGCAAGTTGTTTGCAAGTTTCTTGCAAGTTGCTTGCAAGTTGCCTGCAAGTTTCTTGCAAGTTGCTTGCAAGTTGCTTGCAAGTTACCTGCAAGTTGCTTGCAAGTTACATGCAAGTTGCTTGCAAGTTACCTGCAAGTTGCTTGCAAGTTACCTGCAAGTTACCTGCAAGTTGCTTGCAAGTTACATGCAAGTTGCTTGCAAGTTGCTTGCAAGTTACCTGCAAGTTGCTTGCAAGTAACCTGCAAGTTGCTTGCAAGTTGCCTGCAAGTTACCTGCAAGTTACCTGCAAGTTACCTGCAAGTTACCTGCAAGTTGCTTGCAAGTTGCTTGCAAGTAGCTTGCAAGTTACCTGCAAGTTGCTTGCAAGTTACCTGCAAGTTGCTTGCAAGTTGCTTGCAAGTTACTTGCAAGTTGCTTGCAAGTTATCTGCAAGTTGCTTGCGAGTTGCTTGCAAGTTGCTTGCAAGTTACCTGCAAGTTGCTTGCAAGTTACCTGCAAGTTGCTTGCAAGTTACTAGCAAGTTGCTTGCAAGTTACTTGCAAGTTGCTTGCAAGTTACCTGCAAGTTGCTTGCAAGTAACCTGCAAGTTGCTTGCAAGTTGCTTGTAAGTTACCTGCAAGTTGCTTGCAAGTTACATGCAAGTTGCTTGCAAGTTACCTGCAAGTTGCTTGCAAGTTACCTGCAAGTTGCTTGCAAGTTACCTGCAAGTTGCTTGCAAGTAACCTGCAAGTTGCTTGCAAGTTGCTTGTAAGTTACCTGCAAGTTGCTTGCAAGTTACCTGCAAGTTGCTTGCAAGTTGCTTGCAAGTTATCTGCAAGTTGGTTGCAAGTTACCTGCAAGTTACCTGCAAGTTACCTGCAAGTTGGTTGCAAGTTACCTGCAAGTTGCTTGCAAGTTACCTGCAAGTTGCTTGCAAGTAACCTGCAAGTTGCTTGCAAGTTGCTTGCAAGTTACATGCAAGTTGCTTGCAAGTTACCTGCAAGTTGCTTGCAAGTTACATGCAAGTTGCTTGCAAGTAACCTGCAAGTTGCTTGCAAGTTGCTTGTAAGTTACCTGCAAGTTGCTTGCAAGTAACCTGCAAGTTGCTTGCAAGTTGCTTGTAAGTTACCTGCAAGTTGCTTGCAAGTTACCTGCAAGTTGCTTGCAAGTTACTTGCAAGATGCTTGCAGGTAACTTGCAAGCAACTTGCATGTAACTTGCAAGCAACTTGCAGGTAACTTACAAGCAACTTGCAAGCAACTTGCAGGTTACTTGCAAGCAACTTGCAGGTAACTTACAAGCAACTTGCAAGCAACTTGCAGGTTACTTGCAAGCAACTTGCATGTAACTTGCAAGCAACTTGCAGGTAACTTGCAAGCAACTTGCATGTAACTTGCAAGCAACTTGCATGTAACTTGCAAGCAACTTGCAGGTAACTTACAAGCAACTTGCAAGCAACTTGCAGGTTACTTGCAAGCAACTTGCAGGTAACTTGCAAGCAACTTGCAAGTAACTTGCAAGCAACTTGCTAGTAACTTGCAAGCAACTTGCAGGTAACTTGCAAGCAACTTGCAAGCAACTTGCAGGTTACTTGCAAGCAACTTGCAGGTAACTTACAAGTACTTCTTCAAATAATTAATATTATTTCTCCAAAAAGTGCATCTTGCAAAAATAAAGTTTTGAAATATATAAATTTTATTTAAGCTTCAGGTCTTTTTTTAAATAATTGACAAAGCTACCTTTTTCAAACTTTTTCTAAAAAGTACTTTTTCAAAAAATTACCTATAAAAAATTGCATAAAAAAATATAAAATCCCAAAATACCTTTTTCGAAAATTACTATGAAAAAATATATACCTGCTTTATTTTTTTTTATTTCTTTACCTTTTTTTATAAATAAGTACAAAAAAAATTTTAAAAAGGACTTTTTAAAAAAGTACTATTTTTAAGCTGTACTTAAAAAAAAATGCTAATATTTTCAAAAGTACTTTTTTTAATAGAGCACATATTTTAAGTCCTTTTTTCAAAAAGTACTTTTTTAAAGCAGTAAATTTTTTTGAAGTACTTTCTTAAAAGAGTGATTTAAAAAAATTTTTTTAAAGAGTACTATTTTAAAACAGTACTTATTAAAAATTTGTTTTTTTGAAAATAGTTTTAAGATAGTACTTTTTTCAAAAGTACTGTTTCTAAAAAAACTTAAAGGAATACTTAGTATATTTTTTAATAATTAAAAAAAATCTCATAATTTCTTGTACGAAAACGTTCTTCAAAAATATATGTACCGTTAATTATGAAAGATGTCTAAGTCATTTAACTGCAATTTTTGAAATTAATCTTAAAAAAGCTTTAGTAAATATTTAATAGTACTTGCAACTCTAAAATAAAATGTTGCATAATAGAAAAATATTATTTGATTTGTTGATATTCTTTCACATTTAATTAACGTTTAACATACATACTTTTTTTGTATAAAGCTCTATTAAAATCATTTATTATGCGGATTACTTTAGAGCAGCTAAAAATTTAAAATTTTGTGTTAAGTTTCTGTTTTTTATTGTTTACTTGTGATTTTTTACACATCTTTTTACGTTTCCGCTCTTATTAGAAAATATTAAAAAAATGGTACCGTCATGGTCCAAAAAGTACATTTTGTTTTTCAGTTGGTACAAAATCCAAGAAGTCATTTTCCTTCCCTGAACAGAATTAAACATAAAATTCATTGCTTATTAATGAGTAAGTAATAATGATAATTAATAGAAGTTAAAGAAAGCTGCTTCATGCAAAAAAAAGTCAGTAATGATAATAATAGTATAATAATAACACAACACTAATAATAATAAATGGATATTGCAGTGCATGTGAGCCAAAACGAGCTTGAGACTTTGGCCGTCACATTACCTCCGTTCTTCGAGTGGCGTTTTGAGTCATGGGTTGAACAGTAGTATACGCACCTCCCTAGTTCGTCTGGGAATAATCCGGAATCGGTGCTCGTTCACTACCATTAGCCACCGGAAACTCTTGTTTCCCCTGGCCCGTTCAAGATTCTTTCTTATTTCCGCCTGCACAGTTTCGGGGGCCTTGTTAGCGGGGATATCCGTTGGTCCCGTATTTGCCGATGTGGCCGGTGACGTTACTTCGGAAACGTCAGGGGTGACGGTGTCGGTCTGTAGTGCTGCAGAACGACTTTGTGTCGGCATCATGGATGGTGTGGCTGACGACCGCTCCGCTATAGAGTTTTAGGTTTAACGAGTTACAGATTACGAAGGCTCTTCCTTTATTTTGTTTTCATGAGATTTTGGTAAGAGAAAATCCTTTCGACATTTCGACGGACAAAATTCTGATTTATCAGGAAACATGTATTCATTTAATGCGTTTTTATTTTCAGCCAATGTAGATCAGGGGGGTTATTATGTAATTCGATTCGAAACGAAAACTGTTCGAATTTGTATGTTATTAACATTGGAATTCGAACACATTTCCGTTCGATTCGGATTACATAATAACCCCCCAGAAACTGCATATATTCTCTGTTGATAATGGTTTCAGTTCTTCCATACAGTCAATGCTCTATATTGATTGTCCATATTTTAATTAAAAGTGGTATAATGATGTTGATTTAACCAGATTAAATATTTTCAGGGGGAAACTTACTAAACCAAACTAACATTTCATTGTCAAAGTCCACTTTTGCCCTTAGAACTCAGTATAAATTTTTTTTTAAATTTTCTTTAAACTGATTTAAAACAGTTGTTTCAATAGATAACTTTCTGTGCCACATAAAATATCATTGAGTGAAATATGAAATTAATTCTTTTCAAAAATATATGCATGCGCGCGTCTTCTGACTGCATATCTAATTTGTCCGTGAGAGTATCAAATGTGTTAGGCGAGTACTACGGTCCTTTTTCATGTTAAATAGTATCAAAAAAGTACGATCGTACCAACTTTCCCATCACTGCTCACAGAACACACCGTCCTAGCAATACGAAATACACATGCAGCACCAGCAATACGAAATACACAAACAACTTTGTCTTATTAGTTTTTTGACGTTATTCAATGTATATACGCAAGTGCAAAGCAACAAATTTTTTTCTTTTTTCCTTGAACAAATTGAGCAATCGTTTTCACTGTTTTTGTTTCTCTCACTCCAAGGAATTAAAAAGAAAATTAAACAATTTCTTTCGTTTATTTTCGTGCTCTGGTTTAAGTACAAAGAAATCAAAACAAAAATAAATTTGTAACTGTAAAAGTGTCGATTATCGTCCCATAAGTATCGTTCCATAAGAAGCATAGCTACAAAAAATCAACTAATATATCTATGTAGACTTGTATCGAACTCTTTCAGTAGCTCGTTTTTGACACAAACCAATGATCAAACCCATTTACATGGGTTTGATCATTGGTTTGTGTCAAAAACGAGCTACTGAAAGAGTTCGATACAAGTCTATATTTATGTAAGGGCTAGCAAAACACATGAAAAATACGAGCATAAGCTACCAATGTTGCAAATTTTGGTACTTAGGATCAGTGTTGATCAGTGTATGGCAAAGTACAACTTTTTTCAAATTGTACCACTGCAGGTAACTTTCAAGCAACTTGCAAGTTACCTGCAAGTTGCTTGCAAGTTGCTTCCAAGTTGCTTGCAAGTTACCTGCAAGTTGCTTGCAAGTTGCTTGCAAGTTACCTGCAAGTTGCTTGCAAGTTACTTGCAAGATGCTTGCAAGTTACTTGCAAGTTGCTTGCAAGTTACCTGCAAGTTACCTGCAAGTTGCTTGCAAGTTACCTGCAAGTTGCTTGCAAGTTACCTGCAAGTTGCTTGCAAGTTACATGCAAGTTGCTTGCAAGTTACCTGCAAGTTGCTTGCAAGTTACCTGCAAGTTGCTTGCAAGTTACCTGCAAGTTACCTGTAAGTTACCTGCAATTTGCTTGCAAGTTGCTTGCAAGTAGCTTGCAAGTTACCTGCAAGTTGCTTGCAAGTTGCTTGCAAGTAACTTGCAAGTTACCTGCAAGTTGGTTGCAAGTTACCTGCAAGTTGTTTGCAAGTTTCTTGCAAGTTGCTTGCAAGTTGCCTGCAAGTTTCTTGCAAGTTGCTTGCAAGTTACCTGCAAGTTGCTTGCAAGTTACCTGCAAGTTGCTTGCAAGTTACCTGCAAGTTACCTGCAAGTTGCTTGCAAGTTACATGCAAGTTGCTTGCAAGTTGCTTGCAAGTTACCTGCAAGTTGCTTGCAAGTAACCTGCAAGTTGCTTGCAAGTTGCCTGCAAGTTACCTGCAAGTTACCTGCAAGTTACCTGCAAGTTACCTGCAAGTTGCTTGCAAGTTGCTTGCAAGTAGCTTGCAAGTTACCTGCAAGTTGCTTGCAAGTTACCTGCAAGTTGCTTGCAAGTTGCTTGCAAGTTACTTGCAAGTTGCTTGCAAGTTATCTGCAAGTTATCTGCAAGTTGCTTGCGAGTTGCTTGCAAGTTGCATGCAAGTTACCTGCAAGTTGCTTGCAAGTTACCTGCAAGTTGCTTGCAAGTTACTAGCAAGTTGCTTGCAAGTTACTTGCAAGTTGCTTGCAAGTTACCTGCAAGTTGCTTGCAAGTAACCTGCAAGTTGCTTGCAAGTTGCTTGTAAGTTACCTGCAAGTTGCTTGCAAGTTACCTGCAAGTTGCTTGCAAGTTACCTGCAAGTTGCTTGCAAGTTACATGCAAGTTGCTTGCAAGTTACCTGCAAGTTGCTTGCAAGTTACCTGCAAGTTGCTTGCAAGTTACCTGCAAGTTACCTGTAAGTTACCTGCAATTTGCTTGCAAGTTACTTGCAAGCAACTTGCTAGTAACTTGCAAGCAACTTGCAGGTAACTTGCAAGCAACTTGCAAGCAACTTGCAGGTTACTTGCAAGCAACTTGCAGGTAACTTACAAGCAACTTGCAAGCAACTTGCAGGTTACTTGCAAGCAACTTGCAGGTAACTTACAAGCAACTTGCAAGCAACTTGCAGGTTACTTGCAAGCAACTTGCAAGCAACTTGCATGTAACTTGCAAGCAACTTGCAGGTAACTTGCAGGTAACTTGCAAGCAACTTGCAAGTAACTTGCAAGCAACTTGGTAGTAACTTGCAAGCAGCTTGCAGGTAACTTGCAAGTTGCTTGTAAGTTACCTGCAAGTTGCTTGCAAGTTACCTGCAAGTTGCTTGCAAGTTGCTTGCAAGTTACCTGCAAGTTGCTTGCAAGTTACCTGCAAGTTGCTTGCAAGTTACCTGCAAGTTGCTTGCAAGTTACCTGCAAGTTACCTGCAAGTTGCTTGCAAGTTACATGCAAGTTGCTTGCAAGTTACTAGCAAGTTGCTTGCAAGTTACTTGCAAGTTGCTTGCAAGTTACCTGCAAGTTGCTTGCAAGTTACCTGCAAGTTGCTGGCAAGTTACTTGCAAGTTGCTTGCAAGTTACCTGCAAGTTGCTTGCAAGTTACCTGCAAGTTACCTGCAAGTTGCTTGCAAGTTGCTTGCAAGTAGCTTGCAAGTTACCTGCAAGTTGCTTGCAAGTTACCTGCAAGTTGCTTGCAAGTAACCTGCAAGTTGCTTGTAAGTTACCTGCAAGTTGCTTGCAAGTTACCTGCAAGTTGCTTGCAAGTTGCTTGCAAGTTACCTGCAAGTTGGTTGCAAGTTACCTGCAAGTTACCTGCAAGTTGGTTGCAAGTTACCTGCAAGTTGCTTGCAAGTTACCTGCAAGTTGCTTGCAAGTAACCTGCAAGTTGCTTGCAAGTTGCTTGTAAGTTACCTGCAAGTTGCTTGCAAGTTACATGCAAGTTGCTTGCAAGTTACCTGCAAGTTGCTTGCAAGTTGCTTGCAAGTTACCTGCAAGTTGCTTGCAAGTTACCTGCAAGTTGCTTGCAAGTAACCTGCAAGTTGCTTGCAAGTTACCTGCAAGTTACCTGCAAGTTGGTTGCAAGTTACCTGCAAGTTGCTTGCAAGTTACCTGCAAGTTGCTTGCAAGTTACCTGCAAGTTGCTTGCAAGTTACCTGCAAGTTGCTTGCAAGTTACCTGCAAGTTGCTTGCAAGTTACTTGCAAGATGCTTGCAAGTTATTACTCAAAAAGCTCAATTTTTATTTATAAGAGTATTGATTCACCTTTGGAAAAAAGTGTCCTAATTCCCAAAGGCAGCCTCCACTGTTGCCAATTCAGCTATTTTCTCGTCAAATCTAGCGATTTTGAAGTACATTTTGCGGGAAAAAATATGATTTAGCTATTAGCGGGAAATCTAGCAATTTTTTTTTTTTTTGCTTCATGCAAAAAAAAGTCAGTAATGATAATAATAGTATAATAATAACACAACACTAATAATAATAAATGGATATTGCAGTGCATGTGAGCCAAAACGAGCTTGAGACTTTGGCCGTCACATTACCTCCGTTCTTCGAGTGGCGTTTTGAGTCATGGGTTGAACATTAGTATACGCACCTCCCTAGTTCGTCTGGGAATAATCCGGAATCGGTGCTCGTTCACTACCATTAGCCACCGGAAACCCTTGTTTCCCCTGGCCCGTTCAAGATTCTTTCTTATTTCCGCCTGCACAGTTTCGGGGGCCTTGTTAGCGGGGATATCCGTTGGTCCCGTATTTGCCGATGTGGCCGGTGACGTTACTTCGGAAACGTCAGGGGTGACGGTGTCGGTCTGTAGTGCTGCAGAACGACTTTGTGTCGGCATCATGGATGGTGTGGCTGACGACCGCTCCGCTATAGAGTTTTAGGTTTAACGAGTTACAGATTACGAAGGCTCTTCCTTTATTTTGTTTTCATGAGATTTTGGTAAGAGAAAATCCTTTCGACATTTCGACGGACAAAATTCTGATTTATCAGGAAACATGTATTCATTTAATGCGTTTTTATTTTCAGCCAATGTAGATCAGGGGGGTTATTATGTAATTCGATTCGAAACGAAAACTGTTCGAATTTGTATGTTATTAACATTGGAATTCGAACACATTTCCGTTCGATTCGGATTACATAATAACCCCCCAGAAACTGCATATATTCTCTGTTGATAATGGTTTCAGTTCTTCCATACAGTCAATGCTCTATATTGATTGTCCATATTTTAATTAAAAGTGGTATAATGATGTTGATTTAACCAGATTAAATATTTTCAGGGGGAAACTTACTAAACCAAACTAACATTTCATTGTCAAAGTCCACTTTTGCCCTTAGAACTCAGTATAAATTTTTTTTAAATTTTCTTTAAACTGATTTAAAACAGTTGTTTCAATAGATAACTTTCTGTGCCACATAAAATATCATTGAGTGAAATATGAAATTAATTCTTTTCAAAAATATATGCATGCGCGCGTCTTCTGACTGCATATCTAATTTGTCCGTGAGAGTATCAAATGTGTTAGGCGAGTACTACGGTCCTTTTTCATGTTAAATAGTATCAAAAAAGTACGATCGTACCAACTTTCCCATCACTGCTCACAGAACACACCGTCCTAGCAATACGAAATACACATGCAGCACCAGCAATACGAAATACACAAACAACTTTGTCTTATTAGTTTTTTGACGTTATTCAATGTATATACGCAAGTGCAAAGCAACAAATTTTTTTCTTTTTTCCTTGAACAAATTGAGCAATCGTTTTCACTGTTTTTGTTTCTCTCACTCCAAGGAATTAAAAAGAAAATTAAACAATTTCTTTCGTTTATTTTCATGCTCTGGTTTAAGTACAAAGAAATCAAAACAAAAATAAATTTGTAACTGTAAAAGTGTCGATTATCGTCCCATAAGTATCGTTCCATAAGAAGCATAGCTACAAAAAATCAACTAATATATCTATGTAGACTTGTATCGAACTCTTTCAGTAGCTCGTTTTTGACACAAACCAATGATCAAACCCATTTACATGGGTTTGATCATTGGTTCGTGTCAAAAACGAGCTACTGAAAGAGTTCGATACAAGTCTATATTTATGTAAGGGCTAGCAAAACACATGAAAAATACGAGCATAAGCTACCAATGTTGCAAATTTTGGTACTTAGGATCAGTGTTGATCAGTGTATGGCAAAGTACAACTTTTTTCAAATTGTACCACTGCAGGTAACTTTCAAGCAACTTGCAAGTTACCTGCAAGTTGCTTGCAAGTTGCTTGCAAGTTACCTGCAAGTTGCTTGCAAGTTACTTGCAAGATGCTTGCAAGTTACTTGCAAGTTGCTTGCAAGTTACCTGCAAGTTACCTGCAAGTTGCTTGCAAGTAGCTTGCAAGTTACCTGCAAGTTGCTTGCAAGTTGCTTGCAAGTAACTTGCAAGTTACCTGCAAGTTGGTTGCAAGTTACCTGCAAGTTGTTTGCAAGTTTCTTGCAAGTTGCTTGCAAGTTGCCTGCAAGTTTCTTGCAAGTTGCTTGCAAGTTGCTTGCAAGTTACCTGCAAGTTGCTTGCAAGTTACATGCAAGTTGCTTGCAAGTTACCTGCAAGTTGCTTGCAAGTTACCTGCAAGTTACCTGCAAGTTGCTTGCAAGTTACATGCAAGTTGCTTGCAAGTTGCTTGCAAGTTACCTGCAAGTTGCTTGCAAGTAACCTGCAAGTTGCTTGCAAGTTGCCTGCAAGTTACCTGCAAGTTACCTGCAAGTTACCTGCAAGTTACCTGCAAGTTGCTTGCAAGTTGCTTGCAAGTAGCTTGCAAGTTACCTGCAAGTTGCTTGCAAGTTACCTGCAAGTTGCTTGCAAGTTGCTTGCAAGTTACTTGCAAGTTGCTTGCAAGTTACTTGCAAGTTGCTTGCAAGTTATCTGCAAGTTGCTTGCGAGTTGCTTGCAAGTTGCTTGCAAGTTACCTGCAAGTTGCTTGCAAGTTACCTGCAAGTTGCTTGCAAGTTACTAGCAAGTTGTTTGCAAGTTACTTGCAAGTTGCTTGCAAGTTACCTGCAAGTTGCTTGCAAGTAACCTGCAAGTTGCTTGCAAGTTGCTTGTAAGTTACCTGCAAGTTGCTTGCAAGTTACATGCAAGTTGCTTGCAAGTTACCTGCAAGTTGCTTGCAAGTTACCTGCAAGTTGCTTGCAAGTTACCTGCAAGTTGCTTGCAAGTAACCTGCAAGTTGCTTGCAAGTTGCTTGTAAGTTACCTGCAAGTTGCTTGCAAGTTACCTGCAAGTTGCTTGCAAGTTATCTGCAAGTTGGTTGCAAGTTACCTGCAAGTTACCTGCAAGTTACCTGCAAGTTGGTTGCAAGTTACCTGCAAGTTGCTTGCAAGTTACCTGCAAGTTGCTTGCAAGTAACCTGCAAGTTGCTTGCAAGTTGCTTGTAAGTTACCTGCAAGTTGCTTGCAAGTTACATGCAAGTTGCTTGCAAGTTACCTGCAAGTTGCTTGCAAGTTACATGCAAGTTACTTGCAAGTTACCTGCAAGTTGCTTGCAAGTTACCTGCAAGTTGCTTGCAAGTTACCTGCAAGTTGCTTGCAAGTAACCTGCAAGTTGCTTGCAAGTTACCTGCAAGTTGCTTGCAAGTTACTTGCAAGATGCTTGCAGGTAACTTGCAAGCAACTTGCATGTAACTTGCAAGCAACTTGCAGGTAACTTACAAGCAACTTGCAAGCAACTTGCAGGTTACTTGCAAGCAACTTGCAGGTAACTTACAAGCAACTTGCAAGCAACTTGCAGGTTACTTGCAAGCAACTTGCATGTAACTTGCAAGCAACTTGCAGGTAACTTGCAAGCAACTTGCATGTAACTTGCAAGCAACTTGCATGTAACTTGCAAGCAACTTGCAGGTAACTTACAAGCAACTTGCAAGCAACTTGCAGGTTACTTGCAAGCAACTTGCAGGTAACTTGCAAGCAACTTGCAAGTAACTTGCAAGCAACTTGCTAGTAACTTGCAAGCAACTTGCAGGTAACTTGCAAGCAACTTGCAAGCAACTTGCAGGTTACTTGCAAGCAACTTGCAGGTAACTTACAAGCAACTTGCAAGCAACTTGCAGGTTACTTGCAAGCAACTTGCAGGTAACTTACAAGCAACTTGCAAGCAACTTGCAGGTTACTTGCAAACAACTTGCAAGCAACTTGCATGTAACTTGCAAGCAACTTGCAGGTAACTTGCAGGTAACTTGCAAGCAACTTGCAGGTAACTTGCAAGCAACTTGCAAGTAACTTGCAAGCAACTTGCAAGTTACCTGCAAGTTACCTGCAAGTTGCTTGCAAGTTACATGCAAGTTGCTTGCAGGTTACTAGCAAGTTGCTTGCAAGTTACTTGCAAGTTGCTTGCAAGTTACCTGCAAGTTGCTTGCAAGTTACCTGCAAGTTGCTTGCAAGTTACTTGCAAGTTGCTTGCAAGTTACCTGCAAGTTGCTTGCAAGTTACCTGCAAGTTACCTGCAAGTTGCTTGCAAGTTGCTTGCAAGTAGCTTGCAAGTTACCTGCAAGTTGCTTGCAAGTTACCTGCAAGTTGCTTGCAAGTAACCTGCAAGTTGCTTGCAAGTTGCTTGTAAGTTACCTGCAAGTTGCTTGCAAGTTACCTGCAAGTTGCTTGCAAGTTGCTTGCAAGTTACCTGCAAGTTGGTTGCAAGTTACCTGCAAGTTACCTGCAAGTTGGTTGCAAGTTACCTGCAAGTTGCTTGCAAGTTACCTGCAAGTTGCTTGCAAGTAACCTGCAAGTTGCTTGTAAGTTACCTGCAAGTTGCTTGCAAGTTACATGCAAGTTGCTTGCAAGTTACCTGCAAGTTGCTTGCAAGTTACATGCAAGTTGCTTGCAAGTTACCTGCAAGTTGCTTGCAAGTTACCTGCAAGTTGCTTGCAAGTTACCTGCAAGTTGCTTGCAAGTAACCTGCAAGTTGCTTGCAAGTTACCTGCAAGTTACCTGCAAGTTGGTTGCAACTTACCTGCAAGTTGCTTGCAAGTTACCTGCAAGTTGCTTGCAAGTTACCTGCAAGTTGCTTGCAAGTTACCTGCAAGTTGCTTGCAAGTTACCTGCAAGTTGCTTGCAAGTTACCTGCAAGTTGCTTGCAAGTTACCTGCAAGTTGCTTGCAAGTTACTTGCAAGATGCTTGCAAGTTATTACTCAAAAAGCTCAATTTTTATTTATAAGAGTATTGATTCACCTTTGGAAAAAAGTGTCCTAATTCCCAAAGGCAGCCTCCACTGTTGCCAATTCAGCTATTTTCTCGTCAAATCTAGCGATTTTGAAGTACATTTTGCGGGAAAAAATATGATTTAGCTATTAGCGGGAAATCTAGCGATTTTTGTGCATCATAATTCGCTTTAAAATGTGAGCTTGATTAGAAAAGTGAACGTATATAAAGCAAGCTATGTGAAAAAGGTGATTGATTAGAGCCACAACAATTCAAAAAAGGGATTTTGTGAGCAAAAATGTAGTACTCCAAACAGTGAACTCGTCATACAAAAATCAGCAGGCTTGTGAGCGCTACTTTTACTCTATAATAGCAGAAGCCTGCTTTATTTGAAGCAATTTCTTACTATGGTAGTACGGAATTCAGTACTTAGCAAATTTGGTACCAATTATACCTACGAAAATATTAATGTTGAAGATTCGCTTAAAATTTTTAGTTAAAAATAATACCGCGTATAATTTTGTATGTATATCAGAGCTGGCCACCAAGAGAAATGTATTCGCGTATGTGTATTCATTTGTATAAGAAGTCGATTGTTGTTTGGCAGCCTGGTGCTAATTTGGGCAGGCTGGATGTATGTACATATATGTTTTTAATAAAAGAAGCCTTTTATATTGCTCTTATTTGATATTTTATAAAATTTCTGGGGACATTTTGGAAATATGAAGGAAGTTATACATATATTATTTTATCTCTCAAAAGCTTAGCTCTAGACAAAATTGTAACTTAAAAAACATATATAAAAAAAAATAATAAATATTAAATCACGTTTGCGCTTTGCACTAAGAATAAAGTAATTGCAATAAGCGAAGAAAATTTTGTTCAGCAACTGCAGACGAGTGCTCAGCGGCACTTTTTATTGATTATTATTTTATTATTATTATTTTTTTGTATTTTGCTGATATTGTTGTTATTTAAGATTTTAATTTGCTTAGTGAAATAAACACTTTCCTAGTTCACAAGAATTTTGTTGCATCAATACATAAGATGCTCAATGCACAATGGGGCTAAGCACAAAAATAAGGGAAATATAATCGTAATTTCCCAAATGTTATTCACAAAAATTATGGTAAGGCTTCTTTTTTCTATACAAATATTTAAAGGATCTTACTTTATTACTAAAAACTTAATGTCTATCTTACGATGTGGATAGTAAATGTTTGGTCGACTACTTATATTGAAAACAAAAATAAAGTCTTATTATTTTATTGTTGTTTTAGATACAAACTGTCGAACGAACGTTTTCTGTCAACATCTTTGGACAGGCCATTAGAAAGTTAAACAAAAATAAGATATAACGTTCATATTAAGTGCGTCAAAGCAGAAATTATAGCTTCGTTAGTTAAATAGTATCGTCTTACCTTTGAAAATAATTTTATAAAACTTCAAAGTAAAACTGTAATCAAATTTTATTGATTTTATTCATAAAAAATAATCTTTTTTATAAAAAAATTTCTATGGAAATCTGTTTCATGAGCCTATTATAAATCAAAAATACTTTCTTAAGAATAAAGCTTTAAATCTTTGTGGCTTAATTTGGCAAAATATGACTTTTCTAAAGGCAAAGTATAAATAGGATTCAGTTAAAAGTTTTTAAAATTTATCATGACTACAAGTCTAGCATAAATTTAAGACAAACAATACACTTATCTTAAAATAAAGATATGTTGCTTAGAGATTCTCTTAATTTTGTCCTTATCAACAATAATAATTAAATACATTTGCTACACCGAAAGAATTTTGCTTCATAAGTCCAATGAAACAATTTCATTAAAAATGTTTCACAAATCTTATGCTAATTTCACAAGTCCAATGAAAATTTCATGAATATTGTGAAAGAATTTCATTGAAATTGCTTCGTTGCTATTCTGGTTTCGTAGGAATATTTTATTGGATTTATGACAACAATATTTTCTAATTATTAAGAAACCCCTTTATATTTAAGTTAATTCATTCTTTTCATGAAATTATTTTATGGTTTCGATGAAATTACAGCACTGCATTAATTACACTGTTAAATAAATTTGATGAAGTTTTCAATAAAATAATTTTGACGAAACTGGTTTCATTAATCCAACGAAGCGTTACGTTGGTTGAATTTTAATGAATTTTTCATTAGATTAATGTGGAAATTCAAAGAGTTTGTGCCGGAAATTGTTTCAGTGTAGCAATAATATAAATATCGATCGAATAGCATCAACATTTATTATGCAATATTACCAGATATTATTATCTAATATAATTCGCTTATGTAATATAATCTTTACTTTTTTTTTTTTTTTTGCTATTTTTACTTACAAGAAGCCAATGCAATTGAAAGTCCATAAAAAGTTCAATGTCACGCTAGTAATTGAATAAGAAGAACGAACGCTCTTGTAATATTTACTATTGTTTTATTTTACAAAAAAAAAAAAAAATAATGCATTATTATGCAATAGTTAAAGCACGATCTTCCACATTTAATTGGAAAAGTTTTCTTGTTATTGAAAAATAAATTAAAAAAAAAAATACAATAAATTGCAAAATTAAATGAAATGTCAAATTGTGTTATTTACAAATTAAATGAAACACATTGGAGAGGGATATTATAAAGTTGCTATTGGTAATAAATTTTCGAAACTAAAATTAAATAGATTATATAAATTGTATGATGAATAAGCAAAGAAGTATGTGAAATAAATGAAATAGAATTTTTGCAGAAAATTAAATTGATTTAAATACACATAGCGAAGTTCAATTTTACCACATTTATTTTACTTATTAGGAACTTTTCAAGTCATGGAAAAATAATTTGATTATATAATTATTATTATGACAATGCACCTGTCCACCTGTTCTCGACAACAACTATTTTCCAGAGCTTAGAGAACAGAAATAGACTGTCAATAGCACAAATTTGTTCTCGAGAGCGTGTAGATAAGCACCAATTTTTTTTTCTGGAATGAGGGCGAATATATTTATATTTATTTTATAATTTATTTTTTATGTAATAACATCTTTGCCTACAAATTACAATTATCAATATCAGTGAGTGCATATTTTCTTATTTTTGTAGAAGTCACAACAACAACAGCATATACAATTTTTTCCAAAAAGCTCGTTATGCTAAAATTAAATATAAAAAAATACAAAAAAAAACCTATATCCCAAAAATGCTTTTTTAATTAAAAAGTGTAAGTTCAAAAAAAAAATTTTTTTCTAAATAGTTCGTTTAAAAAATATAAAAAACTATTTTTTTTTTTCAAATAAATTTTTTTATAAAATATTTTTTCCCAGCTATAATGCTTCAAAAAAAGTTTTTTTCTTAAAAAAATTATTAAAAAAATTTTTTCTTTCAATAGTACTTTCACCAAAAAATACTTTTTCAAATAATTAAAATTATTGCCCCAAAAAGTGCATCCTAAAATACATTTTGAAAAAATCCATTTCCCAAAAATATTTTTCTAAAAGTGTATCGCGCAAAAAATGTTGTTAAAAAATACAAAACAAAATTCGTTTGCAAAAAATGCTTTTTCAAAAAATGTAAATTTGAAAAAAATGCTTTTGTAAATAGATCTTTAAAAAATATAAAAATATTTTCTTTTTCATATAAGTTTTTTTTAAAAAATAATTTTTTTCAAGCCGTAATGTTGTAGAAAGTTTTTTCTATTTTTCCAAAAAGTTTTTTTTTCAATAGTACTTTTTTCAAAAAGTACTTCTTCAAATAATTAATATTATTTCTCCAAAAAGTGCATCTTGCAAAAATAAAGTTTTGAAATATATAAATTTTATTTAAGCTTCAGGTCTTTTTTTAAATAATTGACAAAGCTACCTTTTTCAAACTTTTTCTAAAAAGTACTTTTTCAAAAAATTACCTATAAAAAATTGCATAAAAAAATATAAAATCCCAAAATACCTTTTTCGAAAATTACTATAAAAAATATATACTTCCTTTGTTTTTTTTAATTTCTTTACCTTTTTTTTATAAATAAGTACAAAAAAATTTTAAAAAGCACTTTTTTAAAAAAGTACTATTTTTAAGCTGTACTTTAAAAAAAAGGCTAATATTTTCAAAAGTACTTTTTTTAGTAGCGTACATATTTTAAGTCCTTTTTTCAAAAAGTACTTTTTTAAAGCAGTAAATTTTTTTAAAGTACTTTCTTAAAAGAGTACTTTAAAAAAATTTTTTTAAAGAGTACTATTTTAAAACAGTACTTATTAAAAATTTATTTTTTTGAAAATAGTACTATTTTAAGATAGTACTTTTTCAAAAGTACTGTTTCTAAAAAAACTTAAAGGAATACTTAGTATATTTTTTAATAATTAAAAAAATCTCATAATTTCTTGTACGAAAATGTTCTTCAAAAATATATGTGCCGCTAATTATAAAAGATGTCTAAGTCATTTAACTGCAATTTTTGAAATTAATCTTAAAAAAGCTCTAGTAAATATTTAATAGTACTTGCAACTCTAAAATAAAATGTTGCATAATAGAAAAATATTATTTGATTTGTTGATATCTGATCTATTAAACATATCGACACAAGAAGTATGTGACTTAGACCACTTTCATAACTATGGGCACACACATACATACATTTGTATGTATATGCACTTTATTGCTTGTAATTTTTTTGTCTATTTTCAATAATCTCTTGCAAAAAAGAAGTTTTTCAAAATAAGTATTTCTTACAAAACTTCACTTTAAGAAAAGCACTTTTTTCCCAAAATCGTTTTTACAAAAATTACTTTTTAAAAAAATTTCTCTATCTAAAAACATTATTTCCAAAAAAGTACTACTTTCAAAAAGTACAAAGTTCAAGGTACAAGTAAAAAAAGTACTTTTTCAAAATAGTAATTAAAAAAATTTAAAATCTTTTTTTTTTTTGAAGAGTACTATTTTATATATTTATATATTTTTGTGAGATTTATTATTAACTTATTTTAAGCTCTAGTAAAAAGCACTTTAAAAAAAAATTTTTTCTGTAAAGTACTCTTCCAAAAAAATTATTTCCCAAAAATTGCTCTTGACTTGGAAAAAAAATCAAATCCACCTTTTCCTAAAAATATTTTTCTACTTTGTACTTTAGAATAATAAATTAAAGCCCTAATACTGTTCGACGATTGTATCGTCTTGACTATGGACGAAAATAAGCCGCACTCAGTTGTGATTCTTTGAAACAATTATTACTTATTCAGGCTTATCATAAATAAAATTTCACATGGAAATTTCCGAACGTGTGAACAATTGGTATTAAAAAACTTCATACGATTGCGAAATATGCTGACAATTTATGAAAAAAATTATTCACAAAGATTTGTCTGTTGGAAAAAGTGGAAACATGCAAGTTTTTAATTTGATTGGAATTGACGATACGAAATTAAAATCCATGTGAACGAAAAATTTCATTCGGAAATCTTCACATGTGGAATTCATGATAAGGCTGATGGTCTATGCTAGAAGGTTCGTGTCTTCACTTTATGATTTTGTTACAAACATTTTATACAGCACATATTTTTTTATATATTTTTTAAACTATTGTATAATACTTTAGATAAATTTTTATGTCTTAAAAACTTAGCAATAATATTTTGATTTTTCATTATCAAAGACAACAACCATTTTTAAAGAAAATAATTTAAAGAATTCAAAAACAAGAACTCAAAAGTATTTTCCAACAAAAACGTCCTAAATCTTCTTACTGAATTAGGGCATAATTAATTTTTTTTAATATATTTTAACATAAGTAGCAATGATTTAGTTAATTTAATGAACATTTCCTACACCGAAGGAATTTTGCTTCATGTGTCCAATGAAACAATTTCATTAAAATTTTTTTCACAAATCTAATGATAATTTCACAAATCCAATGAAAATTTCATGAATATTGTGAAAGAATTTCATTGGAATTGCTTCGTTGGTATTCTGGTTTCGTAGGAATATTTTATTGGATTTATGACAACAATATTTTCTAATTATTAAGAAACCCCTTTATATTTAAGTTATTTCATTATTTTCATGAAATTATTTTATTGTTTCGATGAAGTTATAATAGCACTGCATTAATTACACTGTTAAATAAATTTGATGAAGTTTTCAATAAAATAATGTTGACGAAACTGGTTTCATTAATCCAACGAAGCGTGACGTTGGTTGAATTTTAATGAATTTTTCATTATATTAATGTCGAAATTTATAGAATTTAGGCCGCAAAATCTTTCAGTGTATGTACAAATGTGTTTTTTAATTTTAAAAAGACATTTCATCACTGCCGTAAATTTTTTGTTAAAATATTATACCGGACCATTGGCATTTACTACAACGATATTTATATTAATTTTAACATCTGTTATGTATAATTATATTGCTTGAAGCCTTTGATAAGCTGACACTTGAATGATATTTCTGTCAATTGCGTTTATAATTAAGACTTAAGATTTTTAATTGAGGAAATAAAAGTTAAAGTCTTATATACGATTTGTGTAAAAGGAGCGACTGTTTTTTTTTTTTGCAATTTGTTGGATTTTGATTGAAAACAATGACAAATAATTAATATAAAACCCTTTTATATAAATATATGCAAACATGAATCACTGTAATGAATGTGATAAAGTTTTATTGTTCTCTCTTGGTAATTCATACGTTTGTTTCTATTTCTTTTTTTTTTTTTTTGTTTGCAGGGTGTGTGTTTAATTATACAAGAAATATAATATTTTCACACGATATAAGATTACGTAAACACACTTATTAGCTACTGAGTTTTATATAAAAAAAAATATCATAATTTATAAGTACAAATTGCAAAGTTATAAAAATTAGTTGTAACAAAATGCAAAATATGCAGCATTTGTTATAATCAGTAGAAATAGCAAACGGCTTTAATTAATATATAATTAAATAAATTTAAAAATTTTATCTTATCAGTCTTTGCACTGACATGGTTTTAATAAAAGTTAGTTTTAACGTTAATCATAAATATAGAAACAAATGAAGTTCGAATAATAAATAAAATTAACTAAAATTAATCGTCATGGGATAGTGGCAAAAAAATTAATAAAATATACTTTATACGAACAAACCAAAAAAGTTTGTCTTAAGTAGAACAAAAAATAATCAAATTAACTAACATGTGCATAACTATTAAAGAACAAACTACAATGGCAGGACTGTTGTAAATTTAGAGATGGTAAAATTAAGCTTTCATTACAAAAAAGCTTTCAGCAAAATTGAATATGATGATTCAAAACAATTCACATATTCTATTTGCAATAATGGCTGAATATATAAAGCAGAAATCTACATAAACTGACACCACACACAAGTGGACCAAACACAAAGAACGCTGATGGTGAAGGTGTAGTGGCCTTCGAAAACAGCTAGTTGTTCCGTTCTACTACGTGTTTGTCAGAATATTTATAACTAACTTTGGTGTTATTTGTTCATTAATAATTATCACTTTTAATTTTGCTTACAAACCGATACGAACTTTAGCCTGTTCAAATCACAAACATAGAAACAAATGAAGTTCGAATAATAATTAAAATTAATTGAAATTCCTCCTAATAGTTTTATGGAAAATATCGTTAATTCCAGTGTTGCCAGAACCTTAATTAAATTTTGCATAGAAAAAAGTTAAAAATTTTCCCAAATTTTATATATAACACAAAACAAATTGTGTGTTTGATAATAAGTTGCGCTATTCTATACTTTCCTTTAAAAAATTATTCACTCGATAGTACCCAAAGAAAAACATAGAGTTTTAGTAATCATTGGTTGTAAATTCAAAGAATGCAATACTTTTTAAGTGCAAGGAATTGTGGAAAAATGTACTTGTAAATGCAGGACTTTTGCTGCGAAATTACACAAAAAAAATTTTCTCTCCCATTTTTAAATAATTGCATAGAAAGCGGCAACGCTGATAAAAGCGCTTACTGAGAAATATCTAAGGAAGCTAATGTCAACTAACTACAAGCTTCTCGGCTAATTTATACTAATATTAATATGATTATTTAGCACTATTCGCAATCGATTGCGAATGCTTTAGAATTCAGAATAGATGAATTGTCTACATGAGGATCAGGATGAGACAAGATGAGACAGTAACAGAATCATCGGTGAAAACATCGATTAACATCGATTATTACAGGCAGCTATAAAAAGGCTTTAGAGAAAACAAATAATTAATTCAAAATTCCTGAATATGAATGACTAAAAAAGATACATGCACATGAAGCCATCAGCACAAAAGTGGTGTAACCCCTAAATATTTAGTTGCTTAATTGTTCTATTGCATTACTGTTGTATGTTTCATCTTCTTTTGAATACCAAAAGATGTCTTACTTTACTTTTTATTTTGATGATTTTTAATGTAAATAATTTATTTATCATTAAAACAGCAACAAAACAATTATGTGAGTTGCATTACTTTTGCGCTGATGGTCTCACATATCGTGCCAGACCCCCTAAAAAAATCGTAAGCGACAAAATTTTAGAATTTAATTTTTTTATGAAAATCGCTTATTTACTATCATTAGTTAACGATTTTCGTCAAAAACTAAAATTAAAAAAAATATGGCGCTTAAGTTTTTTTTGGCGGGTATGGCTCAATAGGTATGCACGTGTGTCGCAAAATGCAAATTTTGCTTGTTAAAAGTTGTCCAAAAGAGCTTAAGCGACATAATTTTCGAACTTAATTTTTGGACGAAAATCGCTTATCTACCTAAGATCATTAGTAATTGATTTTCGTCAAAAACTAAAATTCGAAAAATATGGCGCTTAAGCATTTTTTTTTGCAGTTATGGCTCGGTATGTATGTAAGTTCTTGTACAGTAAAATGGAAATGTTGCTTGTTAAAAGTAGTGCTATGAAAAAAAATATTATTAATAAATCGTTAAGAGATTTAACAATTTGATATTTCTAGGGCAAAAAGCAAAAAGTGCCTCCTAAGTCGAGATTTAACAATTTGACATTTCTAGGGCAAAAAGGAAAAAGTGCTTAGGTCGGGATAAGCTGATTTTGAGTTAGCGCCACCAGTGTAATCTTCATATATGTATGTATAAAAGTAGCCCTGGGCCAAATATCAATTATTTTGTGCGGTATTTCAAGAAGTTATAGCGCAATGAATTGCTGCTTACCTTTTTTCGACTTATATTTTCATATGGCATAAAAGCTTAATTTAGCTTATACTTTGGTATATTTCAAATTAAATATATTCGGCCCTGTTCTATAAACCGAATCCGAGTAAATTTCTCGTTTTCAAAAAATTAATAATGATCCTGCTGATGTGTTTAAAATTATACACGATAATTTAGTTTCAGATATGATATTTATTTGGGAATCTACACTGAAAGAATTTTCGGCCTAAATTCCATGAAGTTCGATATTAATCTAATGAAAAATTCATTAAATAAAATTCAACCAACGTCACGCTTCGTTGGATTAATGAAACCGGTTTCGTCAACATTATTTTATTGAAAACTTCATCAAATTTATTTAACAGTGTAATTAATGCAGTGCTATAACTTCATCAAAACAATAAAATAATTTCATGAAAAGAATGAATTAACTTAAATATAAAGGGGTTTCTTAATAATTAGAAAATATTGTTGTCATAAATCCAATAAAATATTCCTACGAAACCAGAATACCAACGAAGCAATTCTAATGAAATTATTTCACAATATTCATGCAATTTTCATTGGATTTGTGAAATTATCATTAGATTTGTGAAATAATGTTATAGAGATTGTTTCATTGGACTTATGAAGCAAAATTCTTTCGGTGTATAAAATGAAAAAATTTTAAAAAATCTAAAAAAATATTTCCATTATCGCAGTTAGTTTTCTAAAATCGCGCGGTTTCAAATCGATCGGTTTATAGAACAGGGCCGATTATTTATAGTGTGTAGAGCGATGTTTTCTTAAAAAATCTGATTGAACTGCGAATTTCTCAACTTAACTGTAAAAGAAATAGGTTTCTGAAAATCGACTGGAAAGCTTAAAAGTGTTCTCCTACAAAACAGTAAAATATAACTTAATCACTTTTTACTTATTAACACAGATTTAATATTGGTTTCACTAATAGCAATTTCGCAGTACCTTTTTGCTCCTAACAATTACTTTAGCTACATCCAAGCCATATGCGCAATGCGTAAACTTTTACAAAACAGCTTTTGTGCTTTCACACCGATGAGAGCACAAAAGCCACCAATCAGATCTGGGCATCAAGAATGCTTGCTCTTACTTTGCAAAGAAACAAGAACAAATTTAAAAGCTTTGTTGGGAGGTAGCTGCATAAAAAGAAGATAAGCCTTCAGAAATGATGATCTAACAATTCCTTCAACGTGTATGGTGATCAAAAATTTATAAATTTGATTATTGCATTTTTTACGTCATACTGCCTGCCAGTGCATTTGTTCCTCTTGCATATGCAGCAACGTCATTGATGCACTTCTATCTGATGCCATCAATCACTAAACGTTTGACGAACTCAATTTGTTTTTGTCACATTAGTGGCAGGTAAGACTATGTACGAGTAGCAACAAAATTACAAAACACAAAAGTCAATTAAAGTAAATTATGAGTCGTCTTAACTAAATTTGTTAACAATTAAAGTAGCAAAACAGAAGAAGAAGTCATTTTTAAGATTAATCTAAACTAAAACTATATTGCATTAAAGAATAATACTTAATATCTAATAATAAGAAGAAGTAGAAGTAGAGATGGCAATCACAAAACCTTGACAGAATTTTACTGAATTTTTCATTTATTGTCATCTAATGCTGCTGCTGCTGCTGCCAATATTTTAACCAAGACTTTTATGTAAAGTCATCATTATCATCGTCTTGAGCAGTTGGTTACCAAATGACAATTGCTGACATACCCAGCTTATGTTTTGTTTATATACTTCAACACTCTCCATCAGCCTCTAAGCATCATTACTTGTCCTCATAACCATCATCAATTTTTTATTCAGCGTCATGCTAAGCAATTGTTTAGAATGTTTTTTATTTCTTCTTAACGCGTTGCTTTGAATATTTTCAGTTACTTGAGAAAATAAAAAAAAATATATTTATAGATGTACAATTGATAAACACACATTATCCAAAATACTTATTTACTGCCAATGTTAAACAAAACTTTGAAGTTCTTTTTTCGTTATATTAGAATCATGTTAAGTTCTTATAAAAATTAATATAAAAAAAAATCTTGAGAAATAATTAAGAACTTCACAATGAAAAGCCTGCAATATGAAGTTTTTTTTGTACAAAAAGGGAAAAGCATGATGTATGATTACACTGTGTGTAATTTTCATGAAAATGTAAGCATATACGGACTTCACTACGTGATAAAAGACCAAAAAAAAAAAGACCAGAGTCTCCCAGTTTTGCCCCAAGGCATGCACTTTTTCTTATGGGCCCCCAAAGATTTGGGGCCTCGCTGTAATTTTTGGGTCCTCAAGGATTTAGGGCTTGGGTGTAATTTTTGCATTTTCTCAGGCTCATATCTTGCAAACCGCTCGGAATTTTGATTTATTCTCCTGGACAAAGATGTAGCAAAAAAAATTCACCTTCAAGATCAAAACCGAAAAAAATTTAAAAAAATTAGATATTGTTTACATTTTTTCCTCTGTTCAGGTCCATAGGTAGCAAACCGTTCAAAATTCATGGAAACAACCAACTACAAAAATGTACACAAGATCTCAATAAATAACTTTTTAGAACATATCAACTTCCTAGGAATGTTTCTTAAAAACGTTTAAGGTAGCGCTTAAGTAGCCACAAAAGTGAAAAATGTCCCAAAATTTTTTTTATTTAATTTGTTTGCAAATTTTTCACTTTTGCGGCTACCTAAGCGCTACCTTACGGTCTTAAGAATCATTCTTAGGAAGTTGATGTGTTCTAGAAAGTTGTTTATTGAGATCTTAGGTAGATTTTTGTAGTTGTTTGGTTCCTTAAATTTTTAACGGTTTGCTAGCTATGGACATGAACAGAGGAAAAAAGGTAAAAAAAATCAAATTTTTTTTAAATTTTTTGCGATTTTGATCTTGAAGATGAATTTTATTTGATTTTATTTGTTCAAAATTTTTGTTCTTTATGACAAGAGCTATAACTTTGCCTCAGAGACTAAGTCAAAATTCGAAAGGGTTTGCCTCAGAAAATGCAAAAATTACACCGAAGCCCCAAAACTTTGGGGGCCCATAAAAAAAGTAAATGACTTGGGGCAAAACTGGGAGACACGGATTTGTTTTTTTTTGGTCTTTTATCACGTAGTGGTGTCCGTATATGGTTATATTTTTTTGTGTTGCACTGTATTATTTTTAAACTTGTTACAATAATTATTTATAATAAATGTAATGATATACAGAGAAAAAAATGCCTCATAGAATCAAGAAGATTTTCTCTATGAACCGTTTTAAGGCTAAGGGGTATCTCAGCAGAATGAAGCGAATATTTTTTCATAGAGATTCCTTATTGTTTTTATGTGGTAAATCTTATTAATTTTATCAAGAAGAAATCTTATTATTCACAACTTTTTTTACTCAATTTCCGTTATTTTTGGCACCAAAAAAACAATCCATAGAGAAGAACTTTTTGATCATATTTGGTTTTCTTATAAATTGTAAACTATAGGGATTTCTTATTGATTTTATTAGGTTGCCTTTTTGATTTTTTTAAAAAGGGTTTCTTGTTGATTTTCTTAGGTTGCCTTATTGATTTTTTCAATAAGGTTTTCTTCTTGATTTTAGTAGGTTCCTATATGAGTATGTGTCAAGCATCTTATTGATTTTTTTAATAAGGAAATCTTCTTGATTTTATGAGGTGTCTTGTTATTTCGTTTCTATAAATAGACATACAGACAATTTATTTCATTATCTTTTTCATTTTTGTATAAGAATGTTTGCACAATAATTTCAGGCTGCTTGTTAGCATATTGGGTAGAGTGATTGTCTAACAGGTAGAAGTTTGCTGGTTCAATACTTGGTGAGTAAGTTAGTTAAGAATATAACCTAATGTGTATGTATGTATGTATATATGTATGTATGTATAAATAAATAACATCTACAATATACTACATACATACATACATATGTATATGGTATAGATTTTAAATGAAAATACATAAGTACAGAGAATAAAAACGCAATTTTTTTTTATTGAAAAAATCAATAAAATAATCTCATAAAAACTACAGGATTTCTTCTTGATTTTTTCAAAAAGGTTTTCTCTATGAAATTTATAAGATTTCCTTATTGAAAAAAACACATAGAGATTTTTTATAAATTTTCTTGTATTTTATGAGGTATTTAGTAGGCACTGTTTTCTCTGTGTACATATGGATGTACATTTATGAGTATATATATAGATTTAAATAATCTTAATTATGCAAATCTGGATTCTGTTTTTTTTTCTTCTAGAAGAAAAGTTTGCTGTGACAGTAAATTTTTGTATAAAAAGTTTCATAGTCAACTTTCCTGTGAAAGTGTGCAGTCTGTCTGATAACATAGTCAGCATTTTTCTTTCAAAGCTATATGTTTTTTTCCCATCAAGGATTTAATAATAAAATATAATTGTTATACGATTAGGCTAAAACTCGTATCTCTCTGCAAGCCAAATTACATTTCATAATTTTTAAGAAATAAATGAAACCAAAATAAATTCTAAATATTCTGATAAACACTAGAATAACGGAACAATATGCTGTTTTTGTTGGCCGTCACACCTTCATCATCATCGTTCTTTGTATTTTGGTCTACTGTATCAAAGGATATTAACAGATTTCCTGCAATGGTGTGATTTGTCAATCAATTAACGTGGGCCAAACTTCTCTTTTAAATTCCAATTTTTATCATATCTTCTTGCAAAGATAGATAAAACTGAAATAACTTAAGTTATTTTCGTATTAAAGAAAAAAATTTTTCTTTGAAAAACAGTCAGAGAAGGTGTGTTAATAACATCATACACTTATGAAATATAGTTAAGTTTTTAACAAGGAATTGCTTGTTATTATTTCAATTTAATTATTTATTTTTTTTTTGCTTAATATCTGTAAGCACATGCTTATAACATTAATCATTTTATTTAGAAAATTGTTTTTGTTTTGTTACACCTTAAAAACAAAAAAATAAATATTTAAATGATAATTTTTTTAATTAATTGCTTAATTTTTTGATATGTTAAACACAAATTGTTGGCCAAAAAAACTATTTTGTAAAAACATTTTATTTTTATACTCGTAGCTTGTGCCATTCATTGCTACAAAGATTAATTAATATGCTTCTTATACAAAATTAAAATTAATTAAATGAGTCATTTTTATACACCAGGTGTTAATTAAACAAGATAGAAGAAAATTTATAATGCTTATAGGTTAATAAATTTGTTAACTTTTAAATGAATGTGAAACTTAAGCTAATGAGGCGTTATAATTAATATTTGATGTTTTTAAATTTAAATCCAAGTCTTGCGATATGATTAAAATGTTTGTGTTACAATTTTTTTTAAATAAATTTACGTATCATAGTTTATAAATAAAAGGACAAATATAAACAATTTCATGTTAAATGTTTTTTCTTTCTCTTTTTTTGCCAAAATTAATAAAGGTTTTTACAAAATTTCTTAAAATTGGCATTTGTGCAATTGACCAAATTTGCGAAGCTTATGTCATGAAGCCTTTTTTTCAACTTTTGGGCAAACAGTTCATGTCAATAAAAAAAATTAACTTATATTCTAAAAAAATAAAATGTATATGAAATAAAATATATTTTAAATCCATTTTAAATGTTATGAATATGGGAGATAAAGGTCTAACTTGTGCTTAAAAATTCATAAAGCCAAAAATCTTGGTTTTTCAGATTTTTCAAGGAAGTTGTTGTTTATAAAATGCACAATTGCACAGCTTAAATTCACGAGTTATAGTTTTTTGAAAATATTAATACCTTAAAATCTACATAAATTCAACTTTTTTTCAGAAATCATTTAGTTTCATATGTTTTTCATGTTAATTCAACATTATTGACAGTAGTCTTCAAACAAAATGTTTAATTTTGAAAGTAAATTCATTCTTTTCACTGGAAACTTGAGTATATAAAGCAGAAATCTACATCAACTGACACCACGCACACAGAACACAAAGAACGCTGATGATGAAGATGCAGTGACCTTCGTAAACAGCTAGTTGTTCCGTTCTACTAGTGTTTGTCAGTATGTTTACAATTAACTTTGGTGTTATTTGTTCATTAATAATTATCACAAGTAATTTGGCTTACAAAGCGATACAAACTTTAGCGTAATCAAATCATTTATTTCATGTTGAATCAAAGTGAAGAATCATGTTGAATCAAAGTTTTTTAAGCTTGGACAAATGAAAAATTTTTTAAATAAAAATAAGACACCTTAAGCTTAACAAAATTAGAGATTATTATAATTAAAAATAGGTAAACAAAATTACTATGTGGGAAAGATGGGAAAGAGGAAAAATGCTTCAAATGTCCATGTTGGATGGTTATTTGCTTTACATGACTACGTGCTACTAATCCTAAGATTCCTTTTTATTAAATGCCGTACCTGAGTCTATGCAAAAGATCTAATGTTCTTATTATTTTCTTTTTTTTCCAGGTAAGTGGATTGATTTGCTATTTCAAGGCGTAAAAAAGTTACTTACCTCGCATATTGAACAGAGGGTAAGTGTCTTTCATACATACATCTTAATTAGAAAAATATATAATACCATGGCTGTCCTTTATAATTTGATGAAATATGTCAGCACTAGACAACGTAAAGAGGAGTTTTAAGCCAAAAGGCTGACCAATACTATTTTTTAAGTTTAGATTGCTTGTAAAAAATTTTTGAGTGCCCCTAGATCAATAAAACTTAGCAACAATATCGTCCCTACCATGTCAAACTATCCAATATGCAAATTTGTAATTTTCAGAAGAGCGCAAATAGTCGTCAATTGTGAATTTAAAGTCGGCGTATTCCTTAAAGTACCAAGCTTAAAATATTTCTTATTGAGTTATCTATCGTCTAAGAAAATTTTAGCATTTTAAAACGGGGCATATCCTAGAAATTAGAAATTACCAAAGTTAAGGAATCTTAAAAACGAATTTTGCGTATTGGATAGTTTGACATGGTAGGGACGATATGTGCAATAGTTCTTAGCTGTTAGACCTTGAAAATAAGAAAAATCAGACAAAGGGGAAAAAATTTCATCTCAGAGAAACTAATCCTAACTCTGAAAAATTTAATTTTTTTTCTTAACTTTTTTCATACTTTTGTTTAATAAATGTAACTTTTAACGTCGGCGAAACCCCTAAACTTAGACCCAGGAGACCGTCCGATGCAATTTTTGTGCCCACTTCCTTTTGTGGGCGGTGGCATAAATAGTATTTGCAAAACTGATGTAAATATTAAAAAAAATGTACTTCTTATGCCTTAATATCATAAAAACTAAACTTATGAGGTTTTATGGGCAGGGGGGAGTATGTCTTCCCTCAAAGCAAAACATTTCATTACTTACAAAAAAGGTTTCTTGCACATACTCGTACTTATCTATGCAAGATCAGCAAAAATAGAAAAAAGGTGAATTTTCAAAAAAAAAAAAAAAATACCAAAAAAATGTTGCCAACTTGCGCAAACTTTTTTTCTGGCGTCTAAAATAAGAGATTTTAGACTTTACTGCGGTATAAAACATAATTATAAATGTAACTACATTCTCCTTTGAAATCCTACTTCTTGTTTTTAGTTTGCAAAAGAAAAAGTGTATAATATTTATCTTTTTAATTTTTAAACGAATTGTTTCAACATTAATTAATATTCGATATAATTTTTTTCTTTAATACTAGAAATAGTTTTTGATCAAATCTCAAGTAATTTTTTCACTCTCCTGACCTTAGACGAGGCTCAGAGCTACAAATCACTACTGAAAGTCTTCCAAGGCGTTTGATAAAGTGTGGCATGGTGCACTTTTGTCAAAATGTATTGCCCTTGATGTCGGTGATAACTTCTCTCGATTCTTATAGAGTTTCCTCAGGGATCGCACTATAAGAGTTGTTATAGATGGGATCTCATCAAATGAGTTCAAGTTAAATTCAGGGCTACCGCAAGATTCCGTTCTTTCACCAACTCTATTCCTAATCTTTACAAATGACCTTCTTTGTAAAACTTTCAACCCTATTTATTCTTTCGCGGACGACAGCAGCATTTGTCATTCTTTCTCATTCAGCGATAGACCTAGCCTTCCGAAGGTTGACGCTATGCGACAAACAATGAATGAGATATTAAACTACGATTAAGAAAAAAATTTCTGAATGGGGTCATGCAAATAGGGTCGATTTTAGCGCTCATAAGATCCAATGCAGTACGATTACTCATAGACGCATGACCGTAAATGCTGCTGCCTCTATAACTATGGGTGGTATAACTATTAAGGAATTGGTAGCTCTTGATGTTCTTGGCATGAAAATTCAGTGTGATGTTCGTTGTTCGATTGAACACATTTTTCAGGTCTCAAAAGAAGCATTCAAGTGCCCAGGATTTTTAAAACGGTGCAAGCAATACTTCACCCCATCTGATCTTCTTACTATTTATACCATTTATATCCGACCGAAAATGGAATACAATTCTCATGTATGGGCTGGCGCTTCAAAGTCTATTTTGGGATTGCTCGAGCACGTTAAGTTTTTTTAAAATAAATTTTTACCTTTTTGGCCAGCTTTTCGGATCAAATATTACCCTGTGGAACGTGCAATGTTTCAGCAAAATCATAAAATGTATTGTTTTCAAGACTTATATTTCCTTGCTGCTTCAGATCTTCGTCATTTATTAACCGATTTAGAAAATAAATTATGCTATAAAATATAAGTAGTTAAAACTACAATAATTAATGCACACATATTGAATTATTAATTACTTAGAAAATGAATTTTAATTTAAGGAAATTTGAAAAAATTGCCCACCAAGATTTTTTCTATGCAATCCGAAATAAGCGCAATTGATCTTAAATAATTTAGAGAAAATCTGTAATATTCACTTGCAATTATACGTTAGCTTTATATTTAAATCTTCCAGATGTTACAAAACAAATATAATGTTAAAAAAACCAAAAACAATTGTTAAAATTTTGTGGGAGTGTGAAAGTTTGCAGACTAGTTTAAACAACGACAACAAGATTAAAAGTTGAAGCAACAGAACTAAACAAAACTAACGTTAAAACTCTATTGAAGATTTCTTAGCATTTTGACAAGCAACTTACTTTACGGTAGGTAAGCAATAAAGTCCTGCACAACACCATTTATAAGACCTTTCAAGACATGTGACATTTTTCAAACGCTTTACTACAGCGAAATATTTTAAACCAAACGCTAAAGGCCGTTTCACACTATAATACAAGTATTAATACTTTTGACGAAAATGCATCCCTAATCTAATTTCTGTTTCAAAAATTTCAAAAGACAATAACAATTCAACATGTCAGAGTTGCATTTTCCACAAAAGTATTAAAACTTGTATTATAGTGTGAAACGGCCTTAAACAACACTGTTGGCAAGACAAACAACTGAAAAGAATTCTTGCCAACAGTGTTGCTTAGCGTTTGTTTTAGAATATTTCGCTGCAGTAAAGCGTTTGAAAAATTTCGCATGTCTTGAAAGGTCTTATAAATGGTCTTGTGCAGGACATTAGTAAGCAAGCAACAACAATTGGATTGAAAAAAATTATAAGAATATATGTGTGCATGTAACTCGATACAAATAAAAGTCATTACAGCAATACAAGACAAAAGAAACAAACAAAGCCAAACTTGTCTGTCGTTTAAATTAATTTAATGTCTATAATAAACAAAGAAAATTATCAAAATTATATGGTTGATGACTGATACTCGTAATAAAGCGTTTGATTTCTTCATTTCTAGTAAAATTATTAAAACGAAATATGAAAATAAATTAGATCTAGATTGGAAAACATTGAATAAAACGAAAGACTTAAGAAACAAACAAACAAAATTTTACCATATTATATAAATCAAAAGACTTAAGACACATGCTGCATAACTTGCGCAAATATTTCATCAATAGTGTATTTAAAAAATTATTTAACCATTATGAAATATGTATGTTTCAAAAACATTTTCATACACAAGTTGTTAAAAAAAATTAATGCTCAAATTTATGGTTTTCATAGTTCACAAAATGTTGTCAAATTAAATGGGGTTGTGTGTGCATAAGCAAAGAAACAAGTTTCCAAACACATTTGTACCTTAATATGACATTTAATTTATTTACTAATTTCTTAGGCCTTTTAATTAAACCCTGTTACTTCATAATGTAAGTCTAATAGTTATGTTTTTATGTATATGTATCTCTATTTTTCTTTTTAATTTGTAACATAAATCGTAATTCATTTTATATTTATATATATATATATATATATATATATATCTCTCTTACTTAACATTTTATAGTGTAAAACAATTAACAATGTCTTTTTCCCAAAATTAACATTTATATGCTAAAATTTATGTTAACAATTCATTACTGAATTTTTCTTCGCTTCATGGCAGACTTTATTTATTATTTTCTTATTTGTCTACTGAAAATATGTCGGTATTGTTCACACAAAATTTATGTATGTCTATGTTTAAATACTTAACATGTCATTCATTATCTTTCACTTTATCTGAGTGTTGAGTGAATTTTCAGTACAAAACATAGACTAAGAAAAATCATTAACTTAAAGCTTAAAGGCTTTGTTAATTTTAAAGGGAAAAATAAAACTAGAAAAATATATAAATCAATTATCTGCATATGCTTTGGAATTTGCACACCAACTCCCTTAAGACTTTCTTTCACTATTAACAAGCGTTAGATTTTGTGAAATATTTAACACATGGTCGGAAAACTTGAGGGGAAAACAATAAAGCGTTGGAATTGTTTTACACAAGCACTTGAGAAATTATATCCAAGTTTTGTTTAAGCGTACGAATTAGAAAAGTCAATTATCTAGGTTTTTTTTCAAAAGTCTTTCATGAATACAATAGGCCTAATTACGAGTGTCGTATTTCTACTACGACAACGACGAGTTTGTACTAAAATAAAGAAAACATTTTGATGTGTAAACATCTATACGCGGGAGGGGGGGGGGGGGGAGGGTGGGTAAAAATCTTTTTCACAATACAATCACAAATTTTGAGTAAGATGTGCGATGTAATCGTTAACCAATCGCAAAACGTTATCAAATCGGTGTGATTTATATATGAGTGTATTAGTGTAATCATACGGGCAACAAGAAGTACATTGAAACTTAACAACTGCCTAGAAATACATTCAACCTAATTTTAAAGCATACCTTGAGGAGCAATGTTAATTTTAATAGAAATTGCTTGTGAAGTGTAATAGTGTTGCCAGTGGGGATAATTTTTTTAAAAAGTTGAAAAATATAAAATAAATATAAACTTTTAAATAAAAGAGCGTTTTAAATGTCAAATATTTGTTTAAAAAAATATTAGCAGTCCTTATAAAGAATTTATAATATTATATTATAGCATGTCTTCATTAAGTACTGTTGCCTTACACTGAAGCTGGTGCACGACAATTGGGTAACAATCTCCATCTCATGCCAATTATTATGGGTGGAGATTTTAATACAAATTTTGCAAATCCACAGTCGCAAGCTTTATCAAACTTTTTATTTGACATTTTCCACTTGCATATGAGCAATTTTTCACAAACCCCACAACTAATAATTCCACTACTACACATGCAGTTTTCCATAGATTTTTAAATACAGTAGAGTCAAAAATTTATATATCTTATATTAGTTACCATAAGATAAAATAAAAACAAATGTCATTACTAGATGTTTACACATCTCCCCTGTGATCGGACTCACATTGCTTTTTTTAATGTTCTTTAGTCTAGTACAAAATCGTTGTAGTCGAAGTCGTAATACGACACTCGTAATAAGGTCGAATATATAAATGATTAACTTTACTCTGTATTTAAAGGGTGGGCGAATTTGAGATTAGGAAGCAAATTGGCTGTCAAATGATGAAACGTCAAGAATTGAACTGTCATCCTTTGAAATTTATTTATGAAAAAATTGGGAAATTTTAACCACAGAACGCTACACTCTTGAACCAAGAATTTTATTTGTGAAAATTTACTATCAAAAAAAAAATAAAACTGACCGCAAAAAATGCATTTTCAACAAAATTTTTTTTAAACTCAAAAAAATAATTAACTAAAACTTTGGAAAATTTTATAAATTTGAGTAAAAAAAGTTGTCGTATGGCGCCAAAGCTGTTTCTTACTTAAAACCTGTAAAATATTGACTAAATTTCTAGTTCATTAATGAACTAGTTTATAGTAATTAGATTTTTATATTTAAGTAAAATTTTTCTTAAATTAAGTAAAATTTTCTCATCAAATTCGGAGCTGCGCAAAATTTTTTTTTCATCTTTGATCTCAAATTTAGTAAATTTTCTCAAGTTTTTTTATGTCTTGAATTCTGGTACTTATTTTTATTTTTAATTAAATTCTGTAGTACGTGATATGTTTATTTATTACCAATAAATAACCAATTGCCTATCAGGGCAGCCTGAATAATCATTGAAATTATTGAGTTTTAAATTTTACTCTATTTACAAAAGCATAAATTTCAAGTTCAAATATTCTTCGAACATATGAAAAATTTACTTATATGAATGTAGGAATGCAAGAAAAAAATATAAGTTACACCATTTTTGCAGTGATAGCCTCTTATATAATTTTTTTTAAAGATCTATTAAGTTAAAACTAAAATACTTTAAGCCTAATTGTCTAAATCGTGGTATCAAAGTGACATTTATGTCATCAAGCTCTTAAGTTTCCTAACTTTTGGTTAATTTTTTTATTTGTAAATGGGTTGAATAACGATCATATATTTCTGAATAATTAGTTCACTTAAAACCGTTTGCCTAATCTGTTTTTACCAATCTACATATATGTAAAAATAAGTATGAGAAATCTTTAGAATGGTTGATCATATATTTTCCAACAATCAGGTTGCGCAAAAGGTTTGCGCAAATATTTAAAATAAATATACCACAAGATACCTAACCTAGCTTTTTTAAGCAATGAACTTGCGTAACTGTACGAAAGTCCTGCTGAGTCAGTTGACTCTAATTAATACATCATGCATATATATTTGAACAACCAATTGGGGCAAACTTTTGTAAAAAAGTGTTTGTGCAGTCGACTTGCGCAAATGTTCAAGACAAACGTGTTAGAGGAGACGACTTTCACAAATGCTTAAATATGTGTAATCGAAATATCTCTAACAAGCATGAGTGTAACTTTGCTTTCAAAAAGACCCACACGCGTTGCATTCAGCAACTTCAGACTTCCTTCAAAAAAGTATTTTTAAATACAATATATTTTTTAGTGCCACCCATAATATAATAATATAATAACTGTGGTAATAAGGAAAAAGTGCTTAAGTCAAATTTAGCAGTTTTCAAGATAACACTTTTAAACTTTTAAGTGATTTATTTAATTATTTCTATTTCTGTAAAAATATTTTTATTTTCAGGATAACACTTATAAACTTTTAAGTGTGTTTTTAGGGTTTCGTACACCAAAGGTGAAAAGAAACCCTATTGTTTTCGCTACGCTGTCCGTCTGTCCGTCTGGCCGTCTGTCCATCACAGGGTATTTTCTCGAGAACCGTAAGAGCTACGGACCTGAAATTTGGACACAGTGTGTAGACCCTTGGCCGCTACAACAACAAATACATGAGATTTGGAAATTAAAGGGTGTGCCAAAACGAGCAACGAAAAATGTTAAAATGCCATGTAATAAACATACAATTGTATGTATATACACTTGAAATTTGTAAAGTTAGTGTATTTTTATACAGACTACAACAATTAACACTAAAATTTAAAAAAAATTTAATTAAAGGGTGTACCATCAGTTAATGTAATTTCGACTATGTAATTTTGATAACTTGCTGTATCTTGGAAACCGTAAGAGCAAACTTCTTGAAATTTTCAAAAACGGTAAAACAAAAAAATCTCAAAATTATAAAATCGCCAAACCGAAAAAAAATCGCCAAAATAAAAAAAAATCGCCAAAACAAAAAAAAAGCACCAAATTAAAAAAATTTCTAAATCGGAAATAAATCGCAAAAAACCGGAAAAATTGCCAAAATGAAAAAATCGCCAAAATGAAAAAAAAATCGCTAAATGAAAAAAATCGCCAAAATGAAAAAAAAAATCGCCAAAATAAAAAAAATCGCAAAAATTAAAAAAATTGCCAAAATTAAAAAAAATCGCCAAAATTTAAAAAAGTCGGCAAAACGAGAAAAAAGCGAAAAATAATCAAAAAAAAATTATTTCATCTGAAAAAAACGTAAAAAAACACTATTAAACAAAAAAATTCTCAAAGCCCAACGTACGGAACCCTTCGTGCGCGAGTCAAAGTCGCACCTTACTGAATTTATTTTTAATTATTTCTATTTCTTTAAAAAATTTTATTTTCTTGAGGGATTATATTAACTGAAGAGTCTTACATATAGATTTAGAATATATTAGATCTTTAGCCAAGTTAAATTATTATTGCTAAAGAAATCATCGCATATTTAAATAAAATAAGCAAAAAGTTATTTTGCTGTAACTTTCTTAAAAATCGTATAAAAAAAATTTAATTTTCTCACTGGTGTAGTTTTAAATATGGAAATTATGATTGCGTCATTATTTTACTTTAAGCTTAAATTAGACTTAAGCACTTTTAGCTTTTTGCCACAGATATATTACAAAAAAAAAGTTATAAAAATCAATTGTTTTCTGATCACTTTAACTTTTATTTTTATTCAATTGCAGAAGCTTATTTTAATAACCCATTTTACGCCTTTTAAGCTTAAATCTATAAGTATGACTTTCCAGAAATTATAATTTCAATTTTAAGTGTATTATTATAATGCAGTGTTAAGCGGCTACCGTAGTATTTAGCAATGACTTGCATATTTTAAATTATTAAAATAGATTTATAGCAATGAAACAGTGAATGCGAATGTGATTGCGAGTGTATTAAGGCATTATTTTTTTTTCACAAGCAGTTCTTATATAAAAAGTACAAAACAATAACAAACAATTAAGTTAAAAAAAAAACAACTTGAAGTCTATAAAGAAAGTAACTGGCACTTGAAAAAAAAATAACAATACCTTAAGAGGAAATATTGTAATAAAGATTTCAGCATGATTATATTTCACTTGATTTTTTTTTTTAAATAAAAACGCCTGCGATAGATTGACAGTTCTATTTGCAACTATTGAAATAAAAATGTCTCAACTTTTCTTAATTTATTTTGTAAGTTCAAAGAGTCTCAGCATGAAATTAAAAGTCAAACATTGTTAAGTAAACTAACAAAAGAGTTAGAACACAAACTTTTGACTACCTTTAGGACTTCTTGTGACTGCAGGCCGGCAACCAACCACCACTCACTCACGGTTGTAAGTCAGTCACAAAAAGACATTTTCACATTAACAAATTTTTATATTTACAACGCTCATAAATTTGTCTTTTATTTTTTTTTGCGCTACCCAAACTATTCATAGAATTTTATACCACATAACGACGAGGTAAAACATTTTCTATATACAGCACATTTTGTTAATTTTTTTTTTAAGTAAACTGCTTTATTAAAGCCACTAGCATACGCATTTGAAGTGATTTAAAATTTACTGCATTTATAACAGCTAATCAAAGTAAATAATCATGACAATGAACAAACAGCAGCATACTTATGTATGTACGTAATGTAAGTTTAACAAATTCGTTTTTTATGATTATTGTCACTAAGAGTTGACACTTTAGGAAAATTGAAAACCAAAAGCCCACCTTGGCCATTAAAAAATTGCTCTACGCCTTTTGGCTAAATTTTTAAATATTTATTTATGTACAGAAATAAATTTTTTTTCTTTTTAAATATATGTAATTATTATGTAGGAAAAAAAGTGTCCGAGTTACATGAAATGAAATTGCCAGAAAAATCGTGCCGAATATTTTAAGCATGCGTTTGAATTTAATCAAAAATTTTTTTTTTAAATAAAGGTGTGTGTTATTTGGGTTTTTTTGTTGTTGTTAAACTTACGAGTACAAATACCATAAATAATTATATTTAATTATAGTAATGATTATTAGCAAAATTTGATTAAATTGCATATTTGAAATTGTATTTCTTTTCACATTAAAACTCATTAAAATATCATTGTTATTATTTGAGTTTTAGTGATATTTGGAATTGAGTTTTGTAAAGTATTGCAAATTTATTTACTGCCAGTTCACAGAAGCCATGTACAAATTCTCGTCTGCCTATTTATATTGAAAGCAAAAACAAAGCCTTCAAAATTTGTTTTTGTTTTCAATTTAAATAGACAATCGAGAATTCTTACATGGCTGCTATAAGCTGGCAGTTATTTTTTTTTTTGTTTATGTTCTAGCAGGCATTTTTAATAAATATTAATAACTTTTCGATATAAATATGCGACACTTTTTTGATATTCTAAAATGATTGATTTGTTATAGATTACCTTTAAACCCAGTATTGTTGTGCTGATAACCCTGCCAAAAAATAAGGATGATTCTGTTATGAATCAGGCTTGAACAATCTTCTTATCTATACATCACGCCTGAAATTTGCGAACTAATACACATAGAAAAATGTCAACTTAAAATAAATATAAGCAAGGTTAATTTAACAATGATTTTGCTTCATATGTGTTTCCTGTTAAGCTAAAATGATTTACAGTATTCTTCAAAGAAAATGTTTCCTTTTGAAATAACCTTTTTTCATGTTGATTTCACATTCCCAAACTTTTAAATTAAAATAAAGAATCATGTTGAATCAAAGTTATTTCAAGTTAAAACAACGTTAATGCGATACTGAAATAACACGAAGAACTATTTTGAATTAAAGTTATTTAAAGTTAAAACAACATGAATTTAATTTAATGTAGTCATTAAATTTTATCACTTGTAATTAATCACCTTGCTTGTGTATATTGGCACAAGCATCAGAAAAATGTTTGCATAATTGGCTTCCCTGTCCAAGATTTGACGTCTCAACTCATCGCGTAGTAGTGAGCGCGCTTACCAAACATAACAACTTTAAATGTTCTTTGAAAACACTAACCTCCATATTAAAAAAAAATGAATTTAAAATCCATTTTAGGAAAATTTTTTACGAAAATTTTTAAATAAAATACATTTCAAATTCATTTTAAATTTTATGATTATAGGGGTAACTATATAACGTCCTGAATTAAATTTTAATTCAACATTATTTCATTGACTATTTAACATTAAATGTATTGGAAAAGTTATTGTTAAAAAAAATACAAACAGCGAAGCTACTTTGACTTGTCTCCAGGATTCGAGGATTCCAGCTAGAAAACTAGTGCACTGCATACTATCCAGCAGAAGGAAGTTTTCTGTGGCAAAGCGAAACAAACAACAAAACAAGAACAAGTCTCACAACTGAGCACAACAGTGCATTGGAGTTATAAACAAAGCAAATAAAAACCAACACCAACACACTCATACAACATATTCTTTGTTATAAATTTAATGTGAATTGCAATCAAAATGTTTGCATGGTGATTTAACATTGGTATTTTTTTCTATGTGTTGGTAATCGTTATTTCGAGCGAAAAGGAAAATATGAGTTGCGAGAGACATATAATCCAATTGTCACTCGCAGCTTGAATATTGTCTGGTACCACTGCATTCTCTAATGCGATTCCTTCTATCAAAATCAATCAATTACTTTAAAATTAACTTCTTAGTGCTCTTTCACACACGTCAGGTTTACCTGAGCAGTTTTTTTTTTCAATTTTCTTTTGAACCTGCACTTGCGTTCATACACACCGTCATCATTGTTTCATCAATTTGCGTTGTCGTAGAGTATTAAGGTACGGTCACACTTGACAAACATTTGCCCAAAAAAGCGTAACCAACAAATACTAATGAGAAATCTTTTGCTTCAAACACGTGTTTATTAAGTTAATTAGTTTCTTATTTAACAAATAGGCAAAGTTAAATAATACAATATTATTGTAAACTAATTAAAATATTTCTCATTAGTATTAGCTGGTTACGCTTTTTTGGGCAAATGTTTGTCAAGTGTGACCGTACCTTTACGAATGACAAAACAAAACGAAAAAGCCAACTTGACTGGTACGGTCAGGTCTGTACCCCTCTACATTCTCTTTTTCTCTCTCTCTCCTAAAAACTCAAGACTTGACGAGTCAGACTTGACGTGTGTGAAAGGGGACTTATATATAGTCTACTATTTTTAGTATCAGTTAATGTAATTTACTCATTTTTAAATACATTTTTCAATTGAAAGAGAATACGTGAAGTATAGGATATCAGCGTATCACAATTCATTATAAGATTTCTGTACACAAAGACTTGAATTAAATGTAGAGCGTACAATATGCCAAAGTGTACATAAGTGTACTTGCACAGTGGAATTGAGCAACATTAACTGCCCAACTTTTTCAACCTCGCCAAATCTAATCTCTTTTAAAATTCATAATTTTATTCATACTTATACTTCATCAATATACTCATAATCTTTTGTATAACCAAACTTAATGATTTTTTTTTTTTAATTTTCAAATTTCTGCATTAATGCATTATTCTTTTAATATTAGTTTTAAAATTTGTTTTTATTTTGCGTAATTATTTACATCAATTAATCATCTGCACTCCATTGCAATACCCATCTAACCATGAAACGCAAACTTTTTGTACTGCGGCGAAACAAAATTGCATTATACGAGTATACTTTGAAGGTGTTTCACTTAGAAAACAAAAAATCAAACACAAGAAAATATTTTAACATTATGCGTTTTACTTGAAATAAATCATAAAACATTGCAATGAAATATGAACACAATGAGTGACTTAAACTATAAAGAACAAAACATGGAAATAAATTTTCTACACAACATTCAGGCATTTATCAAACTTTTGTGTTCTAACTTAAAGCACTCTTTGTCTCTGGGTTTTCTTCAGACTGTTTTTTCAAACGAAATACTCGTAATAAATTTTGCATAGAAGCAGAAGACAAAAAATAAAGCCTCCACAAAACAAAGCACAAATACCATAAACTTACAAATAACTAAGAAAAACCACAATTGTTTATAAAAACCAAACGTAGAGTATATCTATCAATCATAATTGTTGGTGGAAAGAAAAAAAAACAAAGCTTTGCAAGTGCTTTGCATCATTCTACTCGTAGCTTAGGCTCCTCCACCTATTGAATACCACAATTTGCTTGCCATCACTCAATAGTGGAGTTCTTTATTTTGGCTGAAGACTGCGTTCCTACAATCCATAGCGGGGTTGTCAATAACTTTGAATTGCAATTGCAAATAGACAATTATACCATTAAAGGAGATGGTGTTGGCTTGGAATTTGTTAATTTTGTGGGTTTTTTTCTTTGTATGTTTTTACTTTTGCTGTTTTTACTATGAACTACAAATAACAGGCATGTAAAACCACAATTCTGCTATAGAAAACCAAAAGAACAAAACAACAACGTGCAGTTATGAGTAAACAAAGAGTTTTTGAAATTTTTTTTAGGCTTAAATGTCATTAGCAAACAACAAATTATCAAAATTTTGTGTTTTTTTGTAAAGAAATATGTCGTTTGTATAAAATAAGAGGTTTGCGTCTTAAGTCTTTTGTTTTTTTTGGGGACTATGTTGTCATGTTACAATTTTGGCTTTAATTTTCCAAGGAATTTATTTTGATTAATATATACGGCCATGTCACAGAGTTCAATTCCGTTTGGGAACGGAATTCAATCCATTCCATTTTAGTAGGAGATAGTGTCCAAAAAAGAAAACTACAATGCAGGAATTTGTCAGGTGTGTCCAGACTGTTAGGGGCTCTGGTATGCTGGGTTATACTCCGGCTAGAACTCGAAATTTCAATTCCGAATGGAATTGAACTCTGTGACATGGCCGATATTTTTAGTTTTGCATCTTAACATAAGAATTTTGTTTTTATTGTTATGAAGGATTTTATTTTTTTTATAATAAAACGGCAAAATGTCATTTATATAAAAAAACAGTTTTGTGTCTTAAGTCTTTTGTTTTATTTCTCAAATTCCAATTTTTACCACATTTCTACTTACTTTACATTGAATATGAATTTTTTCATTCAATTTCTTGCATGAAATTGTTTTTATTTGCAGCGCTAATAAAGTAATATATGAAAACTTACGTAGCATGTATCTCTGAAGGATTTTTTTGGCTTTTTTTTATTTGATTTGCTTCTCCAGTGCTTTGTTTCTGAAAGGAATGTGAGAAGTTTTCGAGTCGAAAAGATTTTCCTCATCCTATGAAACACAGTGTGAGTAAGCAAAAAAAATATATATTTGTTGATATTTTATGTACACAGAGAAAAAACTGCCTCATAGAATCAATAATATTTTCTCTATAAACCGATTTTAGGCTAAGGGGTATCCCAGCAATAAAAAGCGAAGATTTTTTCATAGAGATTTCTTTTCTTACTAATTTTATCAAGAAGAAAACCACATAAAATCAAGAATAAATCTTATTTTTCACAACTTTTTTTTACGCAATTTCCGTTATTTTTGGCACCAAAAAACAATCCATAGAGAAAAACTTCTTGATTCTAGTAGGTTTTCTTATAAATTGTAAACTATAGGGATTTCTTATTGATTTTATTAGGTTGCCTTCTTGATTTTTTGTAAAAAGGTTTTCTTCTTGATTTTATTAGGTTGCCTTATTGATTTTTTCAATAAGGTTTTCTTCTTGATTTTAGTAGGTTCCTATATGAGTATTTGTAAAGCACCTCATTGATTGTTTTAATAAGGAAATCTTCTTGATTTTATGAGGTGTCTTGTTATTTCATATCTCTAAATAGACATGGAGACAATATTTTTCATGATGTTATTAATTTTTGTATAAGAATGTTTGCACAATAATTTCAATGGTTATTCAGGCTGCTTGTTATCATATTGGGTAGAGTGCTTGTCTATCAGGTAGAGGTTTGCTGGTTCAATACTTGGTGAGTAAGTTAGTTAAGAATATAACCTAATGTGTATGTATGTATGTATGTATGTATAAATAAATAACATCTACAATATACTACATACATACATACATACATATGTATACGGTATAGAATTTAAATGAAAATACATAAGTACAGAGAATAAAGACGCAATTTTTTTTATTTTTTTTATTGAAAAAATCAATAAGATAACCTCATAAAAACTACAAGATTTCTTCTTGATTTCTTATTATGAAATTAATAAGATTTCCTTATTGGAAAAAAAACCCTAGAGATTTCTTATTAATTTTGTTCTATTTTATGAGGTATTTAGTAGCCACTGTTTTCTCTGTGTATGTTTATTTAAATTATATGAATGTTATATGAATGAAATATATATATTAATTAATGTGATTTTCTAAAGAGTAGAGGAAAAATTTAATAAGACTTATTATTTGGGACAAACACCGACATATTTCTGTGCAGCCACATACTTCATCAGCATCCATGTCTATCTAACTTAAATTTTTAATGAAATAGAATATGAGAAATTATTATATTGTGTATACAATCAATAATATACCTTTGATAAATACATTTTTAAGTATGACTTTTCATTTTCTGTTTTCACGTTTCTGCATTTTCTATTCAGTTTAGCACCAAGTTATATCACTCTACCTAAGGAAATGTTTATTAACATTAAAAAATACCAATTTAAACTCACCATGGAAAAATTTTGATTGTAATTCATATTAAATTTACAACAAATAATATGTTGTATGAGTGTGTTTGCTTTATTCATAGTTGCAATACACTCTTTTGCTCAGTTGTGGGACTTGTTCTAGTTTTGTTGTTTGTTTCGTAGTGCCAGCGAAAACCTACTGCTGCTGGCTAGTATGTTGAGTACTAATTTTGTAGCTGGAGGGTAGCAGGTTCGAAGCCTGGAGACAAGTCAAAGTAGCTTCAAAGTTTAAATCTTTTTTAACAATAACATTTCCAATAAATTTTTTGTTAAATAGTTAATGAAATAATGTTGATAATAATATTTAAGGTTGTTATGCCTGCAGTGGTAAACACATTGACTGTCTGTGCCAAGGTACATACACACGTAAATTAAATAATTAATAAAATAGAATCTACCTTATTGTGAATGGCGTCGTCGACCTCACATCAAGACGATAATAAAAATTGCGACTTGTCTACTCTTTGTCGACAACAATTGACTTCTATTAACATGCTACATTAATTTACAAAGCCTTAGAGATTAGTAAGATATTGTCAATTGTTGCCGAAAAAGATTAGACAAGTGATAATTAATTACTGTCATTTTGATGTGACGCCGACGACGCCTTTCACAATTAGGGGAATGACTACATTAAATTAAATTCATGTTGTTTCGGCTTGAAATAACTTTAATTCAATATGGGTCTACATTTTGATTTAATAGTATTTGAATATTAAATCATTATGAAATAAAGTTATTTCAAAAGAAAAAAATTTTCTTTCAAAATTACTCTGAATTATGTTACATTAACATGAAACACATATCGTCACCTTAAATGCATACGGACGTATCTACACTTTTATATTTTTTTTACAGATGAAACAAAAAACGTTTCAAAAGAAATAATAATAAAGTGTTTTTGAAAATTTTCTTCGAAATTTACTTGTAGTATGGATACTTATATATTTTTAACCATTTATTTCTTTTATAAATATATATTTAAGCTTTTATGTTAGTTACGTTGCTTGCAATAAAAAATAGATGCATTCGTAATTACGTCATTTTGAATTTCTTTAATAAAGTCGTCATTTTTAATCACAGAGATCTAAATATTTGCGTGAACATGTAGTTTGATAAAATGAAACATGATCAACCAAAAACTCGATTTTGAATTTTTGCGTAGTTATGTCCATTTGCATTTAAGGTGACGATATGAAGCAAAATTTTTGCCGAAAAAGGTTAAAGAAATTAGTGATTTTTTAATAGTCTGAAATTTTCCTATTTTAATTTTAATTTAATTTCTTCTGTGTTGCACCACATTATTAAAGGAGGAACTTTATTCACTTCTACACCGAAAGAATTTTGCTTCATACGTCCAATGGAACAATTTCATTAAAATTTTTTCACAAATCTATGATAATGATAATTTCACAAATCCAATGAAAATTTCATGAATATTGTGAAAGAATTTCATTGGAATTGCTTCGTTGCTATTCTGGTTTCGTATGAATATTTTATTAGATTTATGACTACAATATTTTCTAATTATTAAGAAACCCCTTTATATTTAAGTTATTTCATTCTTTTCATGAAATTATTTTATTGTTTCGATGAAGTTACAGCACTGCATTAATTAAACTGTTAAATAAATTTGATGAAGTTTTCAATAAAATAATTTTGACGAAACTGGTTTCATTAATCCAACGAAGCGTGACGTTGGTTGAATTTTAATGAATTTTTCATTAGATTAATGTCGAAATTCATAGAATTTATGCCGAAAATTCTTTCAGTGTATATGCATAAAAATAACGAGTAATCGTTGCCCATTACAAGCTTCCATATCAGCTCTCCTTCAAAATTTCCGCAACTCTCGATTGAATTTCTCCTGCAATACTATTTTTTTAGTTGGGATATGATCTGTGGTTTATCCACCTACACAAGCTCTTTCCAATGTCTCCCAAAGCAGTAAGTCCAGTATGTTTGAAATGGAATTAAATGTCCTGCTTCTTTAAATAGTGCGATATATCGTAAGATATGCTTGTTTCCTTTGAAACCATTGATTGTTAAATTTCAAAATTAAATTCAATTAATCACAAGTGGAGCTTCCCATTTTGAATTTGTCAACATGGCTTTACAATAATCTGAAAGGTTGAAGAGAGTCCTTTAACAATAAGGATTTTGTAGACCATTTAAGACTTTTGGTTTATTTTGGACCACCCTGTGGGTAGATTTTTTTTCCTCAAACACACTCAATAACTTTGTATTAAATATATTTTATTTTAAACCAAGTAATAAGGCCTAAATACGTTAAGTATTATATAACAAAATTCATAAAAATTTAAGCACTGTCACAAATGAAAACTTAACATTTGCCATGACGTATTGAGTTTATTTTCTTAAGTAAATAACAGATCACTATGATGATCTAAAGAAAAACGCTTAAAATTTTGCAGCGGCATGCACGAAATTGTATGCGCATGACGTTTCCGCATTTATTATGAGAGTAGATTTGTTAAGTCACCGTAAACTCATGATTTATGTGAAAAAGTTGAAAGAAAAACAAAAAATATTTTCTCTTTTTTTCTCCACTCTTTTGTTAACAAGTTTAACTATTTATGGAAAATTGAAAATACACTTTTATATGAACATGATCTTACTTTTTTTTCTTAAAATTTATTTTCTATTAACTTTTTTTTTATTATTTTAACATATCGCACACCAAATCATAAACAGTCACAACTCAAAACAAGCCAGATGCTCGTGAGTGGCAAAAAACTGTTGATACTGTATAAATGACGGAAGTATGTACATATCGTTGCCTTAATATAGAAAGGCCCTAAATCATTATTTTTTTCGAGTGGAGATTTTTTCATATCTCCATAGATGAGCCTCTCTAATCTATTGAAATATGCAAAAAATTCGATTTGAAAAAAATATAGAGTTACAGCTTTTCTATATTAAGGTAACGATATGTAATATAAAACATACGAAACGGTATTAAATGTTGTTCGAGAAGAAAATAAGTTTTTGCGGGAGTTACAGATTTTGGTTTATGAAAAAACGAAATCATTTTGATGATTTTGCATTGTGACTATTTCTGGTTTAGTGTGCGATATGTATACATATGTATATGAATTGATATTCGATAAAATTGAAACATAATGGTTTTTGTTTTCTCTCATTATTTATGCTTATGCTTTTATTGTATAATATTTTTGTTTTGTTCAACAGCAGCGGCAGCTTGGCTCATCTTGAAAATATTATATAAAAGTTAACAAAACTAAATCGTGATTTTTCAGTAAAAATGTTTTTATTTTCATATTGAGGTAGAAATTGTAAATGAATTTTGCATTTGGTTAAAGGAAATGAATAGCTACTTAACACTTAAGAGAGAAATTTTTAAATGTCACTATAAAAATTTTAAAGCAATGTTGAAAAGCTTAAAATATTGTTTATCGTACTATTTTAAATTTCTGCTGTGGTTTTTACTTAAGATATCGATAAAGCGTCAATTAATAACTTTTTGTATATGTATGTATGTATATATTCCAGCATATTGCCCGCTTCTATGATAGCGCGTATTTTAAATGTACTAAACAGTAGCTCTTTGATTCCAAACCCACAAAGAAAGGGTTCAAATTAAGGGTAATTAACTGAGACACTTTTTGTGATAATTCTTTAAATCCCCACAACAAGCCCCCTTATGTGATATTCATATTGCTATGTGTGTTTCCTATCTGAAAATATCCATTTGCTCAAATATTTTCACTATATTTTGTGTTTGCTTCTTAAAAAGCTCTTTGTTTGATTTGACACTCTTCTAATAGCACCATAAAAAGTTTTGGTCCGGCGTACTATTGTGTTTGAACCTATTCTATTATTTCTTATGTTTTTCTGGAAATCCTTTTTGATTCTGATGTCATTTGGGATGATAAAAACTATAAAAGAATTAGGATTTTCAAAAAGTACTTTTTGCAAAAAGTACCCTCTTTTCAAATAGTACTTTTTTCAAAATGCAACCTTTTTCTATAAGTACTGTTTCCAAATCAATTAAATCTAAAAATTTCTAAAAAAATTTTTTTAAAGTTTTATTTAAAAAACTACTTTTTCCAAAAAGTATTTTTTTCAAAAACTTCTTTATCTAAAAAGTAACTTTTTAAAAAGTGCCTTTTCATCAAAGGACTTTTTTTAAATAACTAGCTTTTCCTAAATAAACTTTTTTTGAAAAAAACTACTCTTATCACAAAGTACCATTTTTAAAAAAGTACCTCTTTTAAAAAAGTACTTATATAAAAAGTACCATTTTCCGAAATAGCTTTTTCCAAAACTACTTATTCCAAAAAGTAATTTTTTTAAAAACTACTTTTTCTAAAAAGTACCTATTTTTTAAAGCACATTTTTTAAAAAAATAACATTTTATAAATGTACTTTTTTTTTTTAAAAAGTACTCTTTTCATAAAGTACCATTTTCCAAGTACTTGTTTCAAAAACTACTTTAAAAAAAACACCTTATAAAAAAATAAATGTTTCTTAAAAGACATTTTTTTAAGTAAATAGGTCTTCTTAAAAGTACTTTTTTTAAGAGTACTCTTGTTATAAAGTACCATTTTTAAAAAAATACATCTCTTAGAAAGTGCATTTTCTCAAAGTTTTTGTATCTCGAAAATACATTTTCTAAAATTCATTGTCAAAAATTATATTTTCAGAAAAGTAGCGTTTCCCAAAAACACCCTTGCAAGAAAGTGGTACATATTTGCAAAAACAATAAAGTACTTTTTTCAAAGGTACCACATAAATATTTAAAGTTTCTCTTGAATGCCGATGTTCAAGAATGCACTATATCAGTTAATAATATTTAACTCAGTTTTTTAAATATTTAAATAATATTTAATCGTATTTCCCTTCTTGGTACCTTTTTGGGCCCTTCGAAAACACATACGTTTTATTATTTTAGCCTCTAGGTAGCGATAGGAAGTCATAGTAAATTATTTTTACATGTATTTTCGTTATCATTAACAAAAAAGTACCGAGGACGGGTAGGAGTTTTCACCTTATAAGTGGGAATTTTGAGAAAGCTAAAAAGCTTTCTGCTATATTCAAGATGTGTCGAGAGGAAAATAGGCAGCATAGTTGACTTTTTACTCCCCTCTAACCCCTAAAAGTCCTTACATGGAAAAAGTACCAAACACTAGTTTGGTGCTTATTTTTTTTTTTTGCAACATTCGTATGCTTTTGAAATTCGGAGTCTATATATTCCAGTTTCGCAAATATAAATATACTGAGTTTACCCTTTTTTGGCCCATTTTGCCCTCCCTGTATTCGAATTTTAAAAAAATCCTTTATCAGTGTATCTAAACATCAAAAGGGGAACCTACACAACAAATTTCAGCTCTGTAAGCTATAACTAAATTTTAAATAATTTCACTGTTTAGCTGTTCAGTTTATGAATGCTGCTATGTTGAAATAATATATGTACCTATGTACCACTGAAAGACAATGAGTACTCATAAAAAAATATGCATGAGTAAATAATATTAATTTTATTAACTACGCATAATGCTATTTGTAGCGCAAACAATTCGTACACTTACATATTTTCGCTCAAGCAACTATGACTATAGTTGATTCCAACATAAATTAGCATCTCTACTTCGTTTATGCCAAGAACTAATATACGCAACAACTAAAAACAAAAAGGCACATGCGTAGAAAGCGCATTGATTCTCACACAGACTATGGATATTTAGTTGGACAAAAAATATACTCAGGATATTTATTCATCACTAGCCATAGTTAGCTAGACCCCTAGATTTTTCATTCTTCACATTCTTTATGTGTGTGTGTGTAAATAGCATAGCCGTGTATATATATATATATGTGTAGCCGACTGGTAGTCAGAGTATTTTTATACTCATGCCTATGATTGTAGCTCATAGCATCTATAAATTTTAGTTATATGTAGTTGTTTGTGCTGCGTAACTTAAAATATAAATATAAAGATGGTTGTTGGATGTTTATACTTATAAGTATGTCTTAAAATTAATGCGTGTGTTTGTATATTCCAACATACAAGAGCATGTCTACTTCGTTTATGCGAAAAACTAAAATACGCTACAACTAAAAACAAAAAGTCACAAGCGTAGCAAAGCCCATTTATTCTCTCGCATACTTATAGTTTAAGTATGCTTATACGCAGACTATGGATATTTAGTCGGACAAGAAAATACAAACACATGATACTCGGGAAATTTATTCATAAATGCGTGCGTGTGTGTTTGTGTGTGGATACCCTCTAGTCAGCCTAGAACCATATGTCTCTATGTCAAAACTCTTTTCTCTACCGACAATTGCACTAGTTGAAATGTCGACAACTTTCCTTTTTTGCTCGAGTAGACAACAGCTCTAGCTTATTTCTGGTGACATTGGTCAATAGTTTATGGACGTGGGTCACTAAAATGTACTAGTCTCCACATGGTCGTAAAAGAATACCGGTAGATTATTACAACCGTATGTTATATGCCCATATACAATTACATTGACTGAGGTACACCTGGTTAGTAGTACTATTGACAATGTCACTAGTAAATCACTACAATTTTACTATTGACAATGAGCGAGGAAATATCAATACTATTGACTTTTGAACCCCTAAAATTTACTAGTGAATCTTTGGTGCCAATGTCTCCATGTGGTCCCAAAAAAACTACTTAGTCAGTAGTGCTACTGTCTAGTGGTCGATTTTCAATGACAAGCTAATGTTAAATGTCAATAGGCGATTATATTGGCTGGGGTACACCTAATCAGTACTACTACTGGCAATGTCACTAGTAAATCACTACAATTTCACTATTCGCATTTCCTGCAGGGTATTTAAAAACATGCTTTATGTGTGTGTGTAAATAGAATAGCCCTGTATAGATATATGTGTAGCCGATTATTATTCAGAGTATTTTCATACTCATGTGTATGATTGTAGCTCACACAGTCTAAATTAATGCATGTGTTTGTGGATGAGCGTGTACGCAATCATAGTTCTTTGACAGACAATACTCAAAGAGTACTTAAAACGATACTTTCGTCATTCCGGTCGATAAGTGAATCGATAGTCATTAAAAGCTTTGAATAAAAGAAATCGGAGAAGGTATTTGCCATTCTTATTATACTATTATATGCCAATAATGGCTTAGTATTATGAACTGGCAAAATTATAAAAGCTGAGAGATAAACTTATTTAATTGGCAGTTAATAAACCATATATGTATGCATGTTACATACATTGCTTTGATCGCCAACTAATTGCATATTAATTTTCATTATTGAACCGTGTTGCAGTTAGTGATTCTAATTGACATAATTAAATGGTTGTAAATTATAAAAAAAATTAACTAATGTTTGTGCGAAACCAATTAACTTTGAGCTGTATTTGGGAGGCATTACAACTGGTTTGAATGCCTCATGTTCTCTTTGCCAATCAAATACATAGCGCATATTTTATAAATTAAAAAATAATAATAATAATAATACTGAAAAAAAAACATAAAATGCAATAAATTGTTCTCTAATAATGTTTAAATGTTTGTCTATCAATTCTTGACGTGATTTTCTTGCAAAAGTGCTAAAGAATTTTTTATGTTATTTATTATATACTTCAATTGATACAAAGCTAACAAAAAGATGTAAAATTTCATTATATACGAATATAGGATGCCTTAAAGTGGCTGCTGTATAAAGAGTCCTTATGAAAACATGAGAAAAAAGGCCTAGTTGCTATCAAAACTTTTGGCCGTCAAAATTCCGACTAAGTTCTTGGTTAGTACAATACCTATCACTGCAATCTTTTAAGGACTTAAGTTTTTTTGTTGTCGGGGCGTCATTTCATTTCTAGACAACCATTTCACAGCCAATTTGACAGACGTAGCTTCAGCAATATGACCCACTATCAACTAGGAAACTTCAAGAGTAAAAATTTGAGGACCTTTTTCCTTTTAGTGCTTCTATACTTTCTATACTATATTCTATATATTCGAAAAGAAGACCAAATTAAATTAAGTGTTGTTACAAGCTCCCTAACAAACCAAATAGACATTAAATAATTTTAAGGTGCAAAAAGAACAGAATTTATTTTTCAATAAATATTTTTTATTTATCTTTTAAAACGAAAGGTGTTTCATTTGTCACCCATCGTGAAAACATGTGTCATGGGTTTTCAAAAGATATATCATGTTTAAATGTATATACATTCTTTTATTATATCCATGAATTTTTTTTATCTGTAGTCTTAAATTAACGTGTCTGCAATTTAATCTTTTATTTTTTTTTTACTTAAATCTATTGTTTTTTTTTCCTTAACTCTATAATTTATCTCAACATCGTAAGCCACCTTATTTTTGTTAAATTAAACAAGTTAATAAAACTTATATTTACCATCAAAATTAAAATGGCACCCACATATATTTCTTATTAACAGGGCAATCGCGCAAAAATGAAGTAGAAATAATAATTTTAAATACGAGTAGCAAAGGGAATATTACGTTTTTGAAAAAATGAGACTAAATATGATTTAGTTAAGGCCTTAATACGAGAGACAATTCTGTGCTTAAAAACGATAACAGCATAAGTCGACTTGAAATAAAATCGAATTAGATATGCAACAAAAATTCGACAAACGAAACTTCACCGTACTACTTCTTAAAGAAACAAGGCTAATTTAACCTTTTGCGACAATGATTCTGCTTCATATGTGTTTTATGTTAATCTAACATGATTAAAATGAATCTTCAAAGAAAATTTTGCCTTTTGATAAAACTTAATTTCATGTTCATTTAACATTTCAGTACTATTAAAAAAGTCATATTGAATCAAAGTTATTTCAAATTGAAATGACGTAAAATTGATACTGAAATAACACGGAATCATGTTGAATCAAAGTTGTTTCAAGTTGAATTAACATGAATTTAATTTAATTTAGCCATTCTGTATTTTATTAATTATTTAACTTACCTGTGTATAGGGGCACAGCGAGCAGAAACATTTTTGTATAATGAGCTTTACCGGCCAAGATTTGAACTCGGAACTCATATTCTGTAGTCCATGCGCTTACCACTGCAGACACAGCAACCCCACATAAAGAGACACATTAAATATATAACATCTGAAATTAAATTTTAATTCAACAGGATTTAATTGATCATTTAACAGGAAATTTATTTGAAAAGTTTTAGTTTTTTTCTTTAAAGGGAAGTAACACTCAGGCAATGAATGTCTACTACTATTAAGAGGTGTTACCTTCTTTAGGGAAAGGGATAGTGATAGAGAAGACATGTGCTAAGGGAAGAAATAGAGGAAACCTTCATTATTTTACAACTCTGCTTTTGGCACGTTTTTAATAAGGCAGTGTTGCAGCGCCTCTGGTGTCAATTAGGCGTACTAAATTTTTGAATTTATGGTTAGTAGCCATTTTATTGGTTATTTTACTTCGCCGATGATTCTGCCACACAATACTGATGAAGGAGGGAGGCCTGATGTTACTTGCATGCGCTAAAGTCGGTAGAGTACAGTGACCAGTGTCTTCATGATTGAACTTTCCTGCAACAACTGATACAAGGACATTAATTTACACCATAAAAATGTATGGTAATGCTATTTAATGAATGTCGGAGACTGGGCTGGAACCTATGACCTTCGGCTTTGTAGTCAAAGTGCTAACTACTTCCGCTAACACCACCAAAGTACAAACTTGAAAGGTCCTTTGACTTGTCTCTTGGATTCGACCCTACGACCCTTCCACTACAAGACTAGTTCAGTGCCTACAACCTATTAGCAGGAAGTTTTGCAATCAATGTTTGCGTGATTATTTTACATTTGTAGTTTTTTTTAGCCTTTTAACATTAGGAAATTATATCGATGATCCCTTTTTTTAATGATCTTCATTTTTTAACCCCCGACCAAAAAAAGGGGTGTTATAAGTTTGAAGTGTGTATCTGTGTATCTGTCCGTGTCCGTGTCCACGTACAGCCCAAACAGCTGAACCGATTTTGATTTAGTTTTTTATGTTTGAAAGGTGACTTGATCCAGAAGGTTCTTAACTATGTTTGAAGAAAATCGGTCCAGCCGTTTAGAAGATATCACATCTTTTCTAGATATATCAGGGGTTTTTAAAGTTTTTAATTTTTGTTATTAAAAAGTTTTCCTGGTTCTTTTGACTTGAAATTTAATTTAATATTAATTACAAATAATTATTTGTAAACTATTTTCATATTCATTACATCAATTTTTTTTTTTGTTATTTATGGCATTTAACATATTGTGTTACACTATAAGCTGCCTTTTTTCCATCAATACCAAAAAAATATTTATCATATGACTAAAAAAAAATTTTTTTAACATCAGATCAACAATTTTCAATCGCACTTACCCACAACACTATCGTTCAGCTAATGTAAATGAGATCAAAAACATTTTTTGGCTTTTATTGTCTGCTGCTTTCGCGTAGGATACTCACAAAAACTTTGGCAAAGCTTATTGTACATTAGCAGTACGTTAACAAATCGCTTACAGGATTTGTTACGGTTGTTCCGAAAGACAATACAGATCTCTATCTGCAGTTCAACAAAATAATTTGTCTTAAAAAAAAACACCCATACACCAATAAATTAAACACAAAACAAAATACCATTTCAAATTATGTTTAATGCATTCATGAGCATGAATTCATGTCTTTTTTATTTTAAGGCACGAGACCATAAGGTGCAACAAAATGTGTAGCAAAATTTTGTTTTTGGGTAAATATTGCCTAGTACGTGATATATTTTTACAACATATACGTAGATAGTTTTGTAGACTAAAAAAATATAGGGTTTCTGGAAAAAATATTAAAGATAAGGGCGCGTAGTCATAGTCAAAGCAAAGTACACTTTAAGAAGTTAAAACCAGTGTTACCATACAAAATACTGGTTTTAATTTCTTAAAGTGTACTTTGTTTTGACTATGACTACGCGCCAGGGTCTTTAGGAGCTTTATCTGCAGTGGGCATAAGATAACTTTTAAATAAATTTCAAATACTTGGGAGACAGTCAGCTATTTAGATATAAAGGTTCTCCTGATACTCGTAATAGGTTTCATTTTTGTAAATATTATTTAAAAAAAGAAAGAGTTTTTTTAAGAAAAATCATCAGATCTTTACCTAGTTGTAAAGGCGATAGTATGTCATTATTAATGGAAAATAAACTCAGCCAAATGACCGCTACGCAGAAAAGATAACAATGTAAAATCAACATGCAACAATTTTGATTTTAAATCATACTCAATTTTTATTTATTATTTGCTTTTTTAATACCTACAAGGCACTGTTGTGTCCAGTTGTGTGAGTTCTGCTCTGCTTGTTTTATTTAATCACAGGTCGAACAATAATTCTTGAGCTCTCTGAGCCCCAAAATGAGAAAATTCTGCCCGTTAACGTAGTTAAATGTGAAATGCCTAATTCTAAAGATCGACGAGAAATGGACAAATCTTAGGTTCGCTCAACACTACGGCCTATAATATGCTCATTTGTCTTTCAGCGACTTGCGTTTGATTCTACATAATATAAACTTATTCCCATAGCTCAAACATCGTCGCTCTTTTAACTAACCGACCTAACTGACATTTTTTTGAAAAATGAGTTGAGTCCTTTACTAGACTTTATAAGTCATAATACACATTGTCTACAATTTTCATGCATTCGCCTTGCGCACAGTAACCGAGAAATTTTTATAAAATTTTTATTGAATTTTATTCAATACCTTAGTAATGGCGTAGTTTCATTTGTCAGCTGTCAAGTACCCTTCAGGAAATTGAACTAACACAAGACTAGTCACGTAATCGGTCCCCAAGTGATAGGGACCGGTCTGAGTTCTGCCACTTCGTATGAAGCGGACCAGTCACTTTTACATGGTGATGGCGTAGGTTAGGGTTAATTGATACTCTTTATGCACCTTGTGTCATGTCACTGAACTATCTCGGTGTGGAATAATATAAATTATTTAAAAATGTCATTCCGACACTTAACTGTAACAATGAAAACATATTTTTTTGTTGTTACAAATACAATTATATATTTTTTTAAGCACAGATATTTTTTGGGATTTGAACCGACAACCTCCGTCATGACAGGCTTGCACACTCACTACCCACTCGACCACAGAGCCATTTATATTTCAAAAGTACCAGTTAAGCGTAGGTTAATATTTAAGAATAGTTACGAGGCTGGTTCCAGAGGGAAGGAACAACTGTTTGATAGGTCCTGGATCCAACCACATCGAACTGGTTCAGTGCCTTTTACTATAATACTAGATCAAATCCCAATTAAACTGACAAAAGATCACGACAATAGTGAATATATAACCATTTACAGAATATGTCCTTTTTTCACCATACAATTACTTACTTACTTTTGGTAACACTCCCATTTTCTCAACTCATAGGACGATTACGTTTGGATCAATTGTAGCCAAATTTTTTGCAGGGTAGTTACAGGTTGGGTCATGACAACTGATGTAATGGTGGGCTCACAGAAAGAAGCCCCCTTAAACGGCGGCTTACGCAAAGAACAGTGCCTACTAAATACCTCATAAAATAGAACAAAATTAATAAGAAATCTCTATGGTTTTTTTTTTCAATAAGGAAATCTTATTAATTTTATAGAGAAAACCTCTTTGAAAAAATCAAGAAGAAATCTTGTAGTTTTTATGAGGTTATCTTATTGATTTTTTCAATAAAAAAATAAAAAAAAATTGCGTCTTTATTCTCTGTACTTATGTATTTTCTTATTTATTTTATTATTTATTTTTCTTATTTTTTTTAAATTCTATACCATATACATATGTATGTATGTATGTAGTATATTGTAGATGTTATCTATTTATACATACATACATACATATTATGTTATATTCTTAACTAAATTACTCACCAAGTATTGAACCAGCAAACTTCTACCTGATAGACAAGCATTCTAACCAATAGAATAACCATTGAAATTATTGTGCAAACATTCTTATACAAAAATGAAAAAGATCATGAAAAAAATTGTCTCTATGTCTATTTATAGAAACGAAATAACAAGACACCTCATAAAATCAAGAAGATGCTTTACACATAATCATATAGGAACCTACTAAAATCAAGAAGAAAACCTTATTGAAAAAATCTATAAGATAGCCTAATAAAATAAAAAATAAAACTTAAAAAAAAAATTAATAAGGCAACCTAATAAAATCAATAAGAAATCCCTATAGTTTACAATTTATAAGAAAACCTAATAGAATCAAGAAGTTTTTCTCTACGGATTGTTTTTTTTGGTGCCAAAAATAACGGAAATTGCGTAAAAAAAGTTGTGAACAATAAGATTTCTTCTTGATTTTATGTGGTTTTCTTCTTCATAAAATTAATAAGATTTACCACATAAAAACAATAAGGAATCTCTATTAAAAAATCTTCATAGAGAAAATCTTCTTGATTATATGAGGCAATTTTTTCTCTGTGTAGGAAAAAATAGTTGACGACAGCTCATAAGCCGGCTTGAGCCGGCTGACATTGACAACTGCTGGTTTTGATTTTTATAAGGGTTTTAAACATATTTCTATAAAAAAAATTTCAAACAACTGATGAAAAAAAAACAATTAGCCGGCTGTAATTTCAAGCCTTGGCTAGCCGCATGCAGGGTGACCGATGACATTTTTCAAAAAGTGGCACCAAAAGGGGATTTATCAAAAAAAAAGGGGCAAAATTAAAAAAAAAACGAGAAAACTACATTAAACATTTTATTTTTAATGTATTTTTATATAATTCACTCTAAAAAAAAGGGTGAAAAAAGTGGCAAGGCAGTCAAAAAAGGGGCAAGGCAGTCGAAAAAGTGGCAATTTGCCACTTTAGTCGGTCAAACGGTCACGCTGGCCGCATGCATTGGCGGCGGCTTAAAGTTACTTTGAAGGTCTTGAGCCGGCTTTGAGCCAATCGACTTATTTCTCTGGGCGAGCTATTCAAAATGAAAGATTCTATTGGGACAGCACAAGTTTTTTCATATATATACTTTTTTTTGCTGAAGTCTAATGATGAGTTTCTTAAGCACAAATTAAATAAATCTCGATATTCTTCGAAAACTCTTTATGGAATAAAAATATTCAGTTGCCCTTTTTTAAGGAGTTGCTAAGTTTATTTAAATTCTAAAAGTTAAAGTATAATGTAATGTACTTCTGCAAATTATTGTAAATTACTTTTATGCACAAATTAAAGTCTAAAACAACAACAACAACAACAATAATAATAATATGCAGGTATTTGATCATGTCACACCTCAATAAATGTGTTGACAAAAATACATAATACGAAAAAGATAAAATTTGCCAGTGATAGGAAGTGAAACATTTAATATAACAACACCAGTTTTTTTTGGGGGGGGGGGGTGGTGAGGGGGTGGGGGGAGTATAAATACATAAACATGCGGGCATATGTATCACAAATACTTTAAATATTTCTTTTTCAACAAATTTAAATGTTTAGATTTTTCTTATATATAAAAAATAAAATAATTTATTCTAAAGTTTAATTAAAATTTTCATTTATTTTAAAAATAAAAAAGAAAAGAATTAATCATGTTTATTTCACTATCCAAGGAAACCGCTAAAGCTGCACATTTTATATTCTGTGTTGATTTGCTGTCATTTATTAGCATACAAATTATTTATTAAATTTTTTTCATTCATACTCAGACACGTACTTAAAGTGACCACGCCCTCACTTGCAATAATGTCCGTCCGGGTGTCTATGACACATTATGATCGATAACTACATCATATAACAGTTATTATCCTCTGGCAAAAAATTTTTTTTTTTTTTAATTTAAACCGTACATTGAGCGCGTATGGTGAGTGAGCAAAAGAAACAGATCAGCCACCACACTTCATAACGGTTTCTTATTAGTCATGGTCACTGTCCGTCCGGTTAAGTTCTTTGTCTGAGACTTTTTGTCTTTAGCAACACGAGTCCACGAGTGTGTGTGTTTTTGTGTGTGTGTGTAAACAAGAGTACGAACATTTTTTCTTATATTTTTAAACTTCTTTAATAATTTTGCCCAGCATGACTCGACAACACTTTTAGTATTATGTAAGAAATAGAATGTTGTTTGATTTAATTAATTTTTAGAAAAGTTTTATGTAATAATTTATATCGTTGGTCACAAGTAGAAAGGCCCCAACTCAAATAACTTTAACTGTACAGGAGAAGGTAAAAACATAATAATAAACAGTACAACTGCTTTGTAAAACTGCTTTCAAAAGTGTTATTTTTCACTATTGCAATAAATTTCTGTGACGATATGTATTTGTGTGAAATGTATTGGAATCACTGAAAAACTAAATTTCGTGAAAATACGACTTAGGGCCTTTCTACTTGTGACCATCGATATGTATGTATATACATATGTACCTGCAATATATAAATATTATTGTTTGAAAATAAATTTAAATATTATTTGAGGCTATCAGCGCAGAAGTGGTGTAACCCATATCAATTTATTTAAACGATTGCTCTTTTTAATTATTTAATTGCTTCATTACTTTATTATTTTTCAGGTCCATTTTCTCTAGAATAATAAAATAAATTCAGTAAAGTGCGACTTTAACTCGCGCACGAAGAGTTCCGTACGTTGGGCCTTGAGCATTTTTTAATATGGCTTATTTTTTTGCGTTTTTGCGGTTTTTTTCAAGAGAAATATTTGTTTTTGTTTTTTTTAGCCTTTTTCTCGTTTTGGCGATTTGTTTCATTTTTTGGCGTTTTTTTGTTTTGGCGTTATTTTTCATTTTGCCGATTTTTTTTAGTTTTTGTGGTTTTTTTTTCAATTTTGGCGATTTTTTTCATTTTCGCGATTTATATTCGTTTTAAAATTTTTTTTAATTTGGTGCTTTTTTCGTTTTGGCGATTTTTTTTCGGTTTTGCGATTTTATTATCTTGGGATTTTTTTGTTTTACCGTTTTTCAAACTTTTAAGAGTTTTGCTCTTACGGTTTCCAAGATACAGCAAGTTTTCAAAAGTGCATAGTCAAAATTGCATTAATTGATGGTACACCCTTTAATTAAATTTTTTTATATTTGAGTGCTAATTGTTGTAGTCTGTATAAAAATACACTAACCTTACAAATTTCAAGTGTATATACATACAATTGTATATATATTACATGGGATTTTATAATTTTTCGTTGCTCGTTTTGGAACACCCTTTAATTTCCAACTTTAATGTAATTGTTGTTGTAGCGGCCAAAGGTCTACACACTGTGTCCAAATTTCAGGTCCGTAGCTCTTACGGAAAGTACCCTGTGACAGACGGACAGCGTAGCGAAAACAATAGGGTTTCATTTCATTTTTGGTGTACGAAACCCTAAAAAATGGCTTCCTTTACTTTTTTTTTTTGACAGTTGGTAATGTAAATATTGTGTTTATTACCAGAAGAGCAACCAAAAAACGAATATGTGTTACACCACTTCTACGGTCATAGCCTCATTTATGTACAAATAGTGCACAGTGGGCAAAATATGGAACATATTGCCAAGTTAAAGTGCTTGGAATTGCTTATTATATCTTTCTGATATTATTTTTCGGTATTGAATTTAGCTTATTCTATTTATTAGCTTTGGTATACAGTTTCAGCTCTAGGGCGGCCTGTTTGATAAGCATTGTTGAAGCTTGTCGCCCCTTTAAATCATTAAATAAAACTAAAAACTATGAAACGACTTCTTTCAAGTGTTTCGTCCTTATCAGCGTACGATTTGCCTTGATAATGCTCATTTGATTGAACTGTTTAAAAAACCCATGCATCGACTTAATAATTACTAATGATAATACAAAAGTTAGTGAATTACATTAATGTTGTTTACTTACACTTTATTCGCCGACAAACAAAAATTGTTAATAAAAAGATATAGTATTACACATTGAATTTGCTGCAAGTATTGTCGCTTTAATTTGATTGGTCAATTTAATTTTAAATATATTTGTTGACTCAACAATTAATTGTTAGTAATTTTAGTATAAATATTCCAATAAAAATTATATTTGTAGGTCCTTAGTAAAAACTCGCTTCTTTATTTATTGATCACATTACGTTCAAGTTCCAAGTGCTTGAAAGCAAAATCGTTTAATCTTCCAGTTCCAAGTGCTTGAAGACAAAAAAAAAACTCACAAAAAATTAGTACAGTTCAAATTTATGTATTTGAATTGATTCATACTAATAAAACATTCTAAACAAACACAACCCTACGATGGTTTTCCCCTTAAGAAATTAATAAGCAATTTGGATAGGCCTTAGGTATTAAGCTTCAGAAAAATATTAAAATAATTCCATCACGTCAGAATTCTTTTTGTGAGCCCACCTAATATTTTCTTGAGATATACAACTTTAATTCTTTACAATTCGGAGGTAGTATGTCCAGCGTATACCAAAAACACACCATTGGGTAACTAGCAAAATTTGCTTTAAATCATCTTGGTCATGGTCATGGTCAGCTCAAAAAAATTAATGGTCTCTTAGTTATTCGTAAAATACAATTGAAAAATTAATATTTTTTTTACAAAAATTTAAAAATTATTTTTTTCTAGAAGCTAATGCAAATTTCAAAATTGCAAAATATTGATCTTTAAAAGCAATTATGTTGAGAATAAAAAAAAATTTCTCAGAAAATTCAACCATAAACGAGATTGCTGCTGTGTGAGTGTGCAAAAAAAACCTTTTGTGCGTCACAATTAGGAGTTTTTTGCTGCATGTGTTATAAAGGAACTGTTCAGTGTATTTTAATAAAAACTAATAATTATATTCGGTACCCCAGTATAGGAAGCATTTAACATAAATTTTGTTACTGAGAAATTATTTGGAATGTCCTTAAAATAGTAATAAAGTCAAAAAGTATGGCTGTGCCAATAATTATGTGCGAGACTGTACGATATTTTGCATTTACAATTACGAAATACCATCTGCATCAAACACTGAATGTCACTCTTCCAACTTCAAAATCAATACGATGCATCAATTAGTTGTTTTGGAACAATAGACAAATATTTCCATTATTGGAAATTCTATATGACATCTCTTTTTTTTAATTTTTTTTATATTTTTATACTATTGAATTTTTAAAATTTTTATTTGAATTTTGAAGGATATTTCAATTAATTTTTTACTTAAATCCTGAAGGAAACATTAATTAGATTTTTAGTTAATGCAATATTTTTTTAATGAAAAAAATAGAAAAAATTTCAATTAAAATTTTTTACATATTTCAACTAATATATTAATTGAAATTTTTAAAATTTTTTGTTTCTTTTGTAACTGAATGCTTAGGAATATTTCAAATAAGTTTTAAACTGAAGCCAAAAAAAAAATAATTAAATTTTTAGCTAATGTAATATATTTTTTTAAATGAGATAATCAAAAAATTTTCAATTAAAATGGTTGAGTTAATACTAAAATTTTTGTTGAAAACTAGTTAAGTTTTTAATAGAATCTTCGTTTTTTCTGAATTCAATCTTGTTTTTAATTTTTTCTGTATAGAAGGAAGTATAGATATTAGTTTTTGCTCACAGAAAAAATCTTCACAACTAATATGTTCAACTAAAAATTTCATTGATTCAATTAAATTTAATATCTTAAATTTTTAAGGAATCAATTAAATTGTTAATTGTTGAAATTAATTCCAGTGTAAAAACTTATTCATATTGCACAATTATTAACGTGTGAAAATTTAATTAAATATTTAATTGATATGATTAATTAATTAAATTAATTGAAATTACAAAATGTTTCGTATTAGTGTTTTTGTGCTTATTAACATTGCCTTCGATTTTTGTTTAAATGTTGTACATCATCAGTGTACATGCGTTTTCCACAGTAATGGATACTATTCGGCAAGTCGTTTCAATAAATTTTATATAATAGTGGGCCAAGAATTAAGCTTAGTTCCTCACATCTTGTTATGAGGCAAATGTCTGTTTTATCAGGCGCAAAGTGCACAAATTGACTCCTGTTGCGAAGGTATGATAAAATTAAGTTCACGGTTGTGTATGAGAAATGGCACATGTACTTTAATTATTGGCAAAGTCAAAGATAACTATGTAAATAGATTGCAAAACCATGTGCTCCTTAAAACTTATAGAGGCGGTGGCTAATGGCGTTTTTTTTCTAGGAAACAATTTTACATTTATTGCTCGTTTCAATGGAAATTCGTAATGAATTGGTTATTCGAAGTACAGCGTTTATTAATTATTGTATTATATCTTACAAGCGTAATACTAAATTTAATTTTTCTTAATAAAAAGTTATTCTTAACAAAGGTCATGCGAATAGGGTCGATTTTAGCGCTCATAAGATCCAATGCAGTACGATTACTCATAGACGCATGACCGGCAATGCTGCTGCCTCTGTAACTATGGGTGGTATAAATATTAAGAAATCGGAAGCTTTTGATGTTCTTGGCATGAAAATTCAGTGTGATGTTCGTCGTTGGACTGAACACATTTTTCAGGTCTCAAAAGAAGCATTCAAGTGCCTAGGAGTTTTAAAACGGTGCAAGCAATACTTCACCACATCTGATCTTCTTACTATTTATACCACTTATATCCGACCGAAAATGGAATACAATTCTCATGTATGGGCTGGCGCTTCAAAGTCTATTTTGGGGTTGCTCGACCACGTACAAGAGAGGGCGAAAAAGCTCATTGGTGAAAGTAGGGTATCCAACTCTATTTACTCATTGGAGCATCGACGCAATGTGGGGTGCATTTCCTTGTTCTATCGTTACTACAATGGAATGTGTTCTAATGAAATTAGATAACTTGTTCCTAAAACCCGAACATTTTTACGCACAACGCAAGCTTCATGCAGGGCACATCCTTTTGTGGTCGAGTGGCCAATAAATTGCACTACGCATTACAGAGATAATTCTTTTTTTGACTGTACTATTCGTATGTGGAATAAACTACCTGCGGAAGTGTTTCCAGTCACTTTGAACGTGGGAAAGTTTAAATGGAATGTCCACAGACACTACTACTTCTATCTTCCTCTCCATAACCCATTTTCCTAGTTCTAGCACAATGCATTGCATGAGTAGGGGTTATCCCTTAAGTGCTGGTCCTACCTTGAAAAATAAATCGGACAAAATAAAGCAACTCCTTATATTATTATTATTATTATTATTGCAGTGAATGAGCCTCATATTCTCAGTTTACGGCTTTCTTTGTGCTGATCTGCACAATTATTTACAAAAAAAATATATATATACTAGCTGAACCCGGTCCGCGTTGCTGGCCCTAAGCAAACATTAGTGTTGTATATGGCATTGGTGGTACAATATGAAAATTGGATTTTGCCCACGAATAAACTAAATATTGCGCCATCTGCAGGAAGAACTTCAAACTACACAGAAACGCTCCTTACACCCCATAGAGCGTGTATATAAAGTTTGGTCTTAATCGGTGCAGTAGTTCTTGAGTTACGGTGCAAAAACACAAAAATAATAAATACTGCGCCATCTGTCGGACGAACTTCAAACTACACAGAAACACTACTTGCGCCCTATAAAGCATGTATATGAAGTTTGGTCAAAATCGGTTTAGTAGTTCTTGAATTACGGTGCAAAAACACAATAAAACTAAAAATTGCGCCATCTGTCGGACGAATCACTGTTTCTGAAAGGGGCGTAGCATTTACCGAGATGGAGTATACATATAAACACGCACAGGTCTTTTACGAATATATTGCGGGGTGGAAGGCGAAAATCTGTTGGGGCATTGAAGAGTTTACCCATAATAAATAAACGTACTTTTGTATTATATATAATAAGATATATATATATTAGGGAAGTAACGAATACCAGTTTAGCGAATGCGAATGTGAAAACGAATAATACATTTTAATTTTTGCGAAAGCGAATGCGAATGCGAAAGCGAATGCAAATATTACAATGCGTTAAAAAAGTCACATGAAAATAAATTTATGTAAGAACATGAAGTTGTGTTGTATACATAGATCTACTTGAGTCTTGAGTTCAGCAAATATTTATTAATTTATTAGAAATAAAAATTGTTAAGCTTAAAGATATATGAAATCATATATAAGTATAGGTAATAATTAAAAATAAATGTATATAGGCAATCATCCATTCGTACTTTGGCCCTAAGACCTTGTACTAAGTTCAACATTTCCTGTAAAATGCTACAAGAATAAATATTAAGAAAAATTGGAATGAATTGTTCATGGAAATTTTTTCCAGAAGTAGTACTCTATTCATCTTGGAAAAAACGTGAAATACATATATCTTTAACACTTTAAGTTTTCATGCGAAATAATATGAGTGGTAGTTGTTTCGCAAAAAATTTACATCAAAGAAGGATTAGTTAATATTTTTGCATTTAAAATTTTTTGTACGAAGTAATGAATGGCGCTTTCCATTTTTCAAAAGTTTTAACAGACTAGTCTTAAGTAGAAACTATTTTCGCGCAATTCAAACACCTTTTCTTTTTCAAAAACTGGAAAATATTTCCAATATTTTTGTCTTTAGTATTCGCTTTAAATATTCGCATACATTTTAGCGAATGCAAAAGCGAATGCAAATAGCAAAAGTAAGCGAATTATTTGCGAATGCGAAAGCGATTGCGAACATTCGTTACATCCCTAATATATATATATATATATATATATATAATAATGTTCTTATGTCCGTAATTTCTACAAGTAGATATCTATTTATTGGTGCCTAGATACCTATTTTGGAAGTTGAGTTTTATAAGGCAAACTCGTGGGTAAAAACCTAAGGTAAATTACCTTTGTGTAGAAATTACGGGCATTAACAGTTTAAGTTGAAACCTATTTTATAATGTTATTACAAGATGAGGAGCTGGCGAACAAAACTAGACTAGTCCCGTTATCAGTTTCTTTACAGGACAGGCACATAACTGGCCTGCCTAGGTTGAGACTAGCAAGGAAAAGTCAGCTTTAATTATTTTTGCAAGATAGGATCGAACTGGTTTTGAATGAAAATATTTCCTGACTTCATAGATGTGTACTTGGAGAGCCCGAAAAAAAATTAAAAAAAATCATTTACTAAGGACATGTCTAGTTTTGTTCGACAGCTCCTCAGCTTGTAATAACTAGAGTTCGACCGATTAATCGGCTTCGGCCTTCGGCCAAAAATTGGTAATCGGCCAACATTCGGCCCATGGCAAAAATCGGCCGATTAGCCGAAGACGAATATTTTTCATTCCAAGCTTGAAAAATAAAATTATGTTTGGTCGTTGCTCGCCGACAGTTTCTATTGTGTTTAAAACGTTTTGAAAGGGTTGCTTTGAAATACAACCCTGTTGCTTTCTATTTTCTTTTACTTGGACGTTCTTGTGAGTGATCATATGAAAAAGCAATCTAGAAATTACAAAATAGTTTTATTTTTCTTGTTATGTATCCAATAGATATTACAGCTATTTCAGTGATCTCAAAAAAGCAAAATTTTTTCTTAATTCGTCATCATTTTTAAAATTTAAAACATTCGGCTTCGGCTTCGGTTTTGGCCGAAGTTTAGAATTTAAAAAAAAACGCCTTCGGTCGATCTCTAGTAATAACATTATAAAATAGGTTTGTCAAGTACATTATTGAAGCCCTTGTCCCACTGTAATTAACAAGCAATTGACTATTTTACATCATTTAAATTTAATTTTTTTTATTATCAACAAAACATAAATGTTAATATTTTTTATTGCAACGTTTATTATTATTACATAATAAATTAAGAAATAAAACACTTTAAGCAAAATCTCTGTTAAAATGCAAATAAATCAAAAATATAAAAAAAAAATTTAAATTAATTGTATAAATTAATATAACTTAAAGATATAAAGTATTGCTTGAAAAAAAAACTACCACATTAATTTGCAATTAATACAATGAAAGAAGATATCTCAAAAAAAAAAAGACTTCTTCTTGTGGCAGATAAAATTTCAAAATTGTCATGAGCTAGAATCACAGTTTTTTTCTTACACCTTAGGCATTTTTCTGTAAAGCAAATGTCTCAAAGAAGCTTATGATTTTCAAATTTATTATGATTTGAATTAAGAGTTTTGCAATGCCATTAATTAGCCATCAGCGTAGAGAAGAAGATCGTCATGATCGGCTTTAAGTATTTACAGTTATGAATTCTAATTCTCTTTTATTTAATAAATATATATATATTTTTTTGGCGGGGGTTTATATATGAATCATGTTTTTGTGGTCTTAAGCTAAAATAAATAATCTCAAAGAATTAAATATTTTGCGTAATATTTGTAACAGTTTTCAGTGTTCAAATGCTCTTGGCTTGTAAGCGTTAAAATCTGTTGCAGAAGTTAAACTTGTACGCACATGTCAGCGCAGAAAATCTTGCTTCTGCTACTTGTGGTGCTTTAAGCAAATCCTGTTTTTTTCGCCATCAACAGCCTCGTGAACATTATCAGCAACAATATCAAAATCAGTTGTATTGCATACATTTAAATAAGATGGTCTCAATGTTTGTAATTTAATTCGAAGAGATTTTGAAGTGCATGTGTTTCAAGGTGGCCAGATATGATTGGGACTTGAAGCAAGTAAAGAATGTCCAAAACGTGGATTTTTTACGTTCTTAAATGAGCAAAAAATATAGATTAGTATGCACTGAGTACCTTTAATGATTATGCTTATACTCAGATTATGGATATTTAATCGAACATAAAAAATATGCGCTGATACTCGGGATATTTATTCATAATATTCTGCCATACACATACATTTGTGTGTATAAAAGAAATAAAAAATGTGTGGGCATGTGTGTGTGTTTGGCTGTTTCAAAAAGTGTTTTAGTTGTGTGTGTCAAAAATATATCTCTGTATATACGCCTTTAAAGCCGTTTAATAGTCCGAGTACTTTTATATTCATGCGTATGATTGTAGCTCATATAGTCTATAAATTTTAGTTATACAATAACTGAAATTTATTTGCTGGTGGTCAAGCAACCACAAATTTTGAACAGTCACAAACCTCTTATCCTATGCACAAACCTTAAAAAACTATTTGAGAATTCACAAATAATAATAATATTTGAAGAAATTTATTATTTGACATATTGTCAGAAGCTTACATACAATAATTGAAATTTATTTGCTGGTAGTTTAGCATGTCTATAAACGTATTTCATTGAATTCTCCTATAGTTTTTGAAAGTCTATGCATAAAGTAAGAGGTTTGTTACTCTTCAGAATTTGTGGTTGAAGTCTACTGATGATTTGGTTGAAGCGCCAATGAAATGCGTATATAGACATGCTTGACCAACAGCAAATAAATTCCAATTATGGTATGTACACTTTTGACAATATACCAAATAATAAATTTCTTTAAATTTTAGTTAATTTGTGCTGCGTAATTTAAAAAATTTTGCGCAAACATAGTTGTTTCATATTTACATTTCGAGTTGTTTGACGGCCAATACTCAAATAGTACTTAATGATACTTTTGCTATTCTCTGAAATCCACCACCATATGTGACCTTCTTTGAGAAAAGGGACCTACTGTGTCAAAAAACGGGTGTGTGTCAAAATCGATTAAAATGAGAAAAACATTAAAATATTATTTTTTAAATGCGTTTTTCTCAAAATTTCATTTTCACACAGTAGGTCCTTTTTCTCGGAGAAGGTCACATATATTTATTTGTAAAAAAGGAAAATATTAAGTAAAATTGTCTGTGTCCGATTTAGCGAAAAAAAATTATATCAAAAATTATGTGATAATTTTTAAGTAAATTACTATGGCAAACAATATAGCACAACGGAACAACATGCTATCTCCGCAGGCCGCTGAGCCATCATCAGCGTTCTTGTGTTGGCTCCACTTTGTCTGCTGAAAATTGGTTTAAACTTCAGCTCTATTTACATATTTTGCAAATGCAAATGGAATATACGAAGTGTTTAAATTCATTGTACTCCAATATCTGGAAAGCTTTTTATGCAATGAAAGCTCAAATCTAACATCAGGTATTTACAACAGTATTGCCGTTCTTTACTAATTATGTTAATTTGCTTATTTTTAACCCTCGACCAAAAAAGGGGTGTTATAAGTTTGTAGTGTGTGTCTGTGTATCAGTGTATGTGTGTATCTGTGTGTCTGTCCGTGTCCACATAAGTCCAAACGGCTGGACCGATTTTGATTTAGTTCTCTCTGTTTGAAAGGTGACTTGATCGAGATGGTTCTTAAGCATGTTTGAAGAAAATCGTTCCAGCGGTTTAGAAGATGTCACATCTTTTCTAGATATATCGGGGTTTTTAAAATTTTTAATTTTTGTTATTGTATTACTTAAGAATAACTTTTTTTGTTTAATAATAATAAATATAAAAATAAAAATTTTCCCAAGCTGTTCACTCTGACGCCATAATAATAAATTCGGTACCATCGTCACGCTGTCGTTTTAATGTTGACATTGAGTGTTAAACAATTGTGCAAATCTAAACATCATCTCAACTGGTTTTGGCTTGTTTATTTTTGCTTATCGAAGATTATTATTGCTCTCGGGCATACCTACAAATCTGTAGTTGATTTAATTTAAATTTTGTGGCTTGCAACAAACATAAATATACACACTCTTGTATATTTGTGCCACTGTAGAGTATATTAATTGAAATTTATTTCTTAAGCTTAATAAATCTAGACAACATGAAGCAACCACCAGCTATTGCGACACAAATCATCTTATGCAAATCAAAAATTAATTTATTTTTAATTTAAATATTTGCAGACAACATTTATTACAAGCAAATATTATTTCCTTAAAAATATTCTTAATAATATTGCATAACATTTTCAGAAGAATTGTAATAAAAAAATTTGAGCAATCTTGGTCAAAAATTTGCAAGACCAAAAATAATTTTTCAAATGTTAATGCCACATTTTGTATAAAAAAAGAGTTTTTGGATTTATTTTTCTAATCTTTTTTACAATTTCAAATTCTAATGTTCTAACATTAAAATTTTTGTTCCCGCAACTATTTTACTTACCCTTTTCTTCTCTAAAAATAAATAGATACTTGTGTTTTTATAAAAAAAAAACAAATAATTTATTCAATAGTTATGAAATTGAGTTTTTACATGAAATGTTTACTTATTAACTAATTTATGATGTTTGTTTTTTTAAGATAAAATAAAAACACAAACGATTTCCTAAAAAACCATTTAACATTTTAACAATTAGTTTTCTTATTTACATAATTAAAATTGTACAAGTAATGTCACTATTTTAATGAGTATTTTCTTTTTATTTATTTTTGTGTCTAAAATTATTTATTATGCAAATTATATTTAAAAAAATATATATACTAAAATAAAAGTGAAAATGAAAGACATAAAAATTTAGGGAATCATTAATAGAAAGAAAATTTTAAACATAATATTTAAATGAAATGGTCATAAAAATAATTACTAATTAGAATATTTTTTAAAGGAAAATCTAAAATTTTATTTCTTTGAAAAATAATTTTATTGAAAGAACTTAGACCACAAAATGGTCTGAAGCAGACATCTTCAAAATACCGCACATAAGCAACGGCTATTTGTGTATTATTAAAATGTATATATGTGAAATTAAAAATAATAAAACACCGGGTAGTTCCCTTTTCTTGCGACGTCTACTCTAGATTGTCCTTTATATATATATATATATATATAAATTTTTTCAAAGAAATTTAGAAATATGTTTATCAGTTTGGTTATTGTTCAGAGCTTTTTCTATATAAGTATATTAAAATATATATTTTTTAAAGTAAAGTGTAAAATTAAACTTACTTTATGTAAATTTTTGCATGAACGTTTTTTTAAGGACAGCGTTGGGATAGAAAATGTTAGCGAAGAGTAAGCCAGACTTGCATCAATTTGCTTTAAAAAGTTAATGTTTGGAATGTGTGATAATGACTTCTAATAGGGCCTGTAGACGATCAAATAAACTATCAAGCATGTGTGTTAATATCTATAAATCTCGCTTGATTGATTGAACAAATAAAAACGTCGATCTGTATTTTAGTTTGGAGTTCATTGTGTAATATTGTAATGCTGAGTAGACATCTGCCATTTCTTGTGTTGTCATTTTCAAAATGTGAGCAACGGTAGTCACATTATTATGTTTCTAATATGGAAGGCAATGACAATCGTTAACCATACTACACAATATTGCGATGTCATAAAATGCCATAGTGTGTACTCGCATTGTACTTACAGAATATGTAAAACTTTGCCAACAAATTTATGACAGTTACATATTAAACGGTGTTCTAAAGCGAGCAACGACACATATTGAAATCCTAATGTAATACACAATAAATTATAGATAGACTCTTGAAATTTGCAAATTTATTGCACTTTTATGCAGACCAGAGATCTGCATGATTACGAATCAAACGACATAATTTGGCATTATTTAAAATGAAAATGTTTCTAGCACTTAACATTAAAAAAATTAAAGATGCTATTGCATGATTCATATCAATGAGAATGTTGTTAGCAAATGTTTGCTACTGCTTGCAATTTCTATACATTCATATGAATGTATCAGTATGATTGTTTTGAAAACTTCTTAGAAGCCGTTCTGACAAATATAGTTTTATAAAATATCTAGGCTCATTTTATTTTATAAAATATTTTAATATGAGAAATACTATTAATTAATACGCAACCCAATAAGCACTCAAAACATTAAAATTCAAGCACTTCAAATTTAACCTGAAACAAATTTGAAATCAAGCATTTTTTCAAGTAATATTCAAGTTTTTATTACTGTATAACTCAAGGCTTGAAAAATAAAATAAAAAATAAAATAAAATTGAATTGTTCGAATTGAATTCAAGTTCCCATTTCACTGGAGAATGCTATTGAATCAAAGTGTAAATCCAGCATAATTCAACCCTTGGCGATTGATTGTTTGACTTGAATAACACTTTTTTACACTTGATTTCAAACAAAATTGCTTTCAAACTTATTATGTTTGTATATTGTGATTCTCAATATATTATTAAGAGTCTTACTATAAACATACGAAGTTTGTCAGCTAAATTCAAAAATTTGTTTGGGTTAAAGTCTACTGACGAGTTCCAAAAGCGGGAACGAAATGCATATAGACAATTGCTTAACCATAAAAACAAGCTAAATTTTCAGATGTTAAAGAATAAAACAAAAACATTGTGAAGGTGAGTGGAGTGCAAAAGTAAATCAACTCATACAGTTCTCTGATGCAGACTACAGCAATTAACACTGAAATAAAAAAAAAATCCAAAATTGAAGGGTATTCTGTCAGTTAATGTGATCTTGGCAACTTACAGCAAGTAACCTTGGAAACCGTCAAAGCAAGCTCTTGAAAATTTCAAAAACGCTAAAAGTAAAAAATCCAAAAATTGAAAAATGCCGAAAATAAAAATTGTCTCATTTTGGCACTTAAATAAAAAATTTAACCAATAATAAGACAAATCGCATTTAAGCGTATTCATTAAAAGTAAAAATTTCGCCGAATAAGTAAAAATTTTCAAAAACCGAAAAAATCGCCAGAACGAAAAAAACGTTAAAAATGCAAAAAAATCGCCAAAAATCGAATAAGCCCCAAAACTAGAAAAACTTTAAAAACCAAAAAAAAAAAATTTGCCAAAGGAAAAAACCGCTAAAACTAAAAAAAAAATCTTTAAAACTAAAATAAATTTGCAAAATCCAAGAAAATGTCAAAACTAAAAAAAAACCAAGACTAAAAAAGCCCAGAACCCGAAAAAATGCCAAAACTTAAAAACGTTAAAAATTGATAAAAAAAAGCGACCAAACTAAAAAAATTTGATATAATTTTAATTTGTTCGATATTTATGATCGTATTATATAAAAAATCTTTAAAACTAAAAAACTCGCCAAAAATTTAAAAAATCGTCAAAACTTAATAAGCGCCAAAACTAAAATAACACAAAAAAGGGTAAAAGCGCAAAAAAGCACAAAAGCACCAAAAGTAAAAAAAAATAAAGCTAAAATAAATCGCCAAACACCGAAAAAATCGCCAAAACGAAAAAAGACGTCAAAACTAAAAAAAAAAACGCTTAAAACCGAAAAATCCCAAAAACGAAAAGAGGCGCCAAAACTATGAAAAATCGCGAAAACTAAAAAAAATCGCCAAACAACGAAAACAAGTTTACGTATAAAAACTTTTATAAAAAAGTCTGCTTCGGATTTCGATTATATCGGCCAAAGTTCGTATAGTATTGCAGTGATGCCAACTTTTTTGGTTCTAAAAGCACATCAAAATTTAAAAAGAGCACAAAAAAGCGTAATTTTGAGATGTAAAAAGCGTAAAAAGCACTAACGTAAAAAACGAGTGAAGACTCGTTTGAAGTTTAATATTTTCTAAGCTATTCTCTATTTCCTCTATTTCGGCAATAGTATCATCTTTAATGAAATATATCAGACGAAAAAGGTATGCTCTACACTGAAAATGTAAATATACCAAGTTTTGGTTAAAATAATTTAAGAAATACAGAAATTTGTTAAAAGCACTACTTAGTGCTTTTTCTTAGTTTGGCACTAACGCTCAAAATTTGGCGTTTTGAGTCTTCAAAAACCACTAAAAATAGTGCCAAAAGCACCAAGTTAGCATCGCTGATTAAGTGTCCTTACGGAACTCTTCATGTGCGAATTAAAGTCGCACTTTATTGGACTTGTTTGCTATAAGCGGCACGTCCTCGATGCAATTTTGTTTTAAAAAAAGGAATCATTTAATGAGTATGATAAAAAATATCATACAAAGTTAAATGATGACTTTTTCTATATCCCGCTCTTTTGAATCTTCTGTGCTACACTGATAATAAATTTGGGGCAAAAATTAAAAAGTGCTTGAGTAAGAAATATTATTATTTTGCAATATACCAAAGTATACGCTAAATTAAACAACTTTTTATGGGATCAACTATAAGTCCAAAAAAATTCCACATAATAATAGATTTAGGAGTCAAAGAAAAATAAAAAAAAAATTTTTGTTTGTATCAATTATTGCCGACAAAGCACGTGTGTACCCGAGAAGATAGGACTGCACTCATAAAACTTTGTGATTGATGAGTTTATTTGATCGTCTGTGGGGCACCTAAGACGAAAAAGGTCACTTGAGACCACCTGAATTGGCGTCGCATGTATCGCAGCTGTAATTGCGGTACCTTTTTTGCAAGCCTTCTAAGGAAAAATACAAAAACTTTCATGCAACTTTTTTATGTAAAATTGCGTAATGTGAACCTAGACTTATATATCATTCTTATGACCATTAAAAAAAACTTATATCTATTTAAAATTTCAATAATTTTTTTAAAAATTTTATTTAACGCGCATCAAAATGAATACCAATTTAAAAAATTGTTTTATTGTTGCTGATATATTGCTTGAGCAACAATGAAATGCATTTATACATGCTTAGCCAACAACAAAAAAAATTTTTGAAATTTTTATTAAATTTTCGAAAATTGTGTAAAAAAGTGTAAAATTTCTATGAGAGATGAAAATATGCTACTGCCTATTATAAAATGGTTTAACGATTTTATATTTATATCTGTTATTAATATTTTTTTTGCTTTTTTGTACATTTTTTTTTTCTTTTCATCTATTATATAAAAACGCAGCATAAATGAAGTTTTTTTTCGCTTTGACTTAAGAAAAAGTAAAAAAGAGTTGGCACCATAATTATTGGTTGCTTTTGCAAAAATATTATACAATGAATTGGATGTTGCCAAAATTAAAATAAACTACAAAATGCTAGATGTGATGTTGGACGTTTTTGTTTGCTTTTAAAATTAATAAATTAAATTTAAAATTATGTATACTTTTAAAGAATTTGCACACAAACCCTTGCAACAACAAAGCTTTTAACTCAAGGCCAGTAGGGGCTCCTCCTCCTCAATATCATTTAACGCCGCTGCTGCTGCTGCTGGTGTTGAGCTTGTAACCTTCTTCTTATATTTCTTTTGTTGCAATTTTGTTTTCGCCAACTTCGTTTTTGATTTACTAGGCTGTTTGGCTTTCTTCAATTTCTTTTCTTCATCAGCCTTTTCCTTGTCCAGCAGCTGCAATTGCTCGAAAATATTTTTGGGATGAGGATGTGCAGACGATTTGGTATTATTCTTGGCTTGATAGACCACCACAAAGTGGGAGAAAGCCGTATCAACGGGTGTATTTATGTCAGCAAAGTCACGGAAATGAGCAAATTGTTCTTCGGGATAAGTATATTTTTGTACAAAATCAATACTGTCTTCAGGCTGATAGGGTGTTTCTTCTTCGGGATAAAAAGTGCCACCACGTATGACACCGAAATCACCAGAACCCAAAATGCTGTGATCAAAACCGCCCGCTCTTTGAAATGGCACTAGGCCGGGGCCCAAGTTGCCTTCAGGTCTAGCCTCGGCATATTTGGGTATAATGGGAGCATCGCTGAGTGAAAAATAAGGTCGAGAGTGTCCCAGAGGAGGGGCCTCCCTGAAAAAGGGTGGGTAGTAATTTTGAGCGGCCTGTGTATGCGAGTCGATGGGTTTTACTTGCGGCTCTGACTTGGCAGAGTACTTCGGATTTAATATGGGATGAAATTGTGATGAGGGCGGCTCATGAAATTGGCGCTCATGAGAGCGCAAGATGGTAACCGGACTAAAGTCATTGGGTTCCATCAACATGTCACTATCTTCTTCAGGAAACTCATCTGAAATTATATAAGAAAAAAAATAAAAATAAAAAATAAATAACTACATGTTACTTTGTTCGGTTAAACTATCTTATTGTATTTTCCTTTAACTAAGCAGACATGTTAGATCATCATTGAATTTATTTTATCTACTTAATGCATCTTGAAATTTTCTTTGTTTCGTTAATTTATTCCATGTTAACAAAGCGTGCATAATTTTGGTAGCGTATTGTTTAAACATTAACTATTGTTTAATTATAATATACATATTTTTTTCCTCAAGAACATTATTTGTTTATTTTGCTGTTTTTCTTTAAGTTTTCATACCACCCATTCTTTGGTTGTGGTTAATTTTTTATTTATTTTTTTTTTTGCTTTTATAATGATAATAATTTTTATTTATTTAGAACTCTTAATGAGTTCTGTTCAATGAACAACCAAAAAAACAAAAAAAAAAGTATAAAAATCAAGGTTTGTCATGTGTCATCGTAATTTTTTTTAATATTTTTTAGAGGAAAATGTGGCGCTGCATGATGACTTCATTTCCGAAAAATAACACAAAAAACTAAATTTATGAAGGGTCATTAAAAATACTAAATTAAAATATAAAAAATTAAATAAAATAGCTTTTAGCGTTGCGTTTTAGACATCATCATTTGTCGTACTACGATTCTCGTGCAACAGCAACTGTAACTACAATAGCAGAGTTAACGCAGTACCTATCAGAGAACTGTACGAGTTCATTCATTTTCGCTCTCCACTCACTTTTAAAATGCTTTTGTTTTGTTTTTTAACATCAATAATGATATTGATTGCATTGTTACCACTCTAACAACTGACTGTCATTAACTCACCTTAATTTTTTAAGTGCAGTTAGTAAAACTAAATAAAAATGCTTACTGTTGTTTGTATAGTAATCAAATAACTAACAAAAGCACATTGACTAGATGAAGTCTTAGAGTCTGAACACAATGTACCGATAATTTATTGCGGTGCGGTTTTTCATACGATTTTGAAGTAAAAAACCGCAGTGCGGAACGGTATAAAATTAAAATCTATTTTATTTTCTCTGCGGACTTTGTTATTCTCTCAATTTTTTACTCTCTTTCTCTTTCTGATGTTGCCATAGTTTTTGAATGATTGGCGGTGTTCACAACATTATTGTGAACAAAAAAATGATTTTGAGGTTTAACCCTTAAATGCATACCGTACCATAAATGGTACATTACTTATTTGATAAAAATAATATAGTAAATGTAACCGAAACTCAATAAAGAATACTGTATAAGTCTTCTTTGAAACGCCGTTTAAGTTTGTTTGCTGATATCATCAGCAAGCTACCAAAGTTGTCGTATGAAATTTTTGAACAAATATAGTTTGTGAACCAAATTTCAAAAGTAAATAAATAATTAGTATGTGTGCCATTTTTGTGCAGACTATTATCATATTGTATATGGGACACTATTTTAACGAATTTTAATAAATTTGGATCAAGTTAAATTTTTTAAATAGTTTTTTCTCTCCTTTTTAATTTTTCAAAAAGAGTTATTTTTCCAATTTTTCACGAAAACTGTTAATTTTTCTTGAAAATAAAGCCTATACTCGTGTTTAGGGACCAAATTTGCATTAGAATTACTTGATATAAAAAGTCAAAGGTTCTGACCTCATGCATTTAAGGGTTAAAAGCTTTTGTCAATAAATATAAAAGTTTAAAAAATATATCAAATATATCTGCCAAGTATAAAATGTTAATAATTTCTTGTTTTTAGTTACTGATATTACAAAATATTATATATGTATGTATATATATACATATGTTTATATGTTCCCGTCGTTCCTATAAGGAACATAGGGCCTCCATTACAAAATATTAAACAAAGAGTAAATTTTTTAGAAAATTTTATAAAAATGTATCCACAAAAAAATTAATAAAAATTTAACGGCCTGGCCCACGATGTCACGAGAAATCGTTCGATCGACAACTTGTATTGCAAACAACAACAAATTTTCTAAAGTTATTGTTGTTTGCAATACAAGTTGTCGATCGAACGATGTCTAGTGACATCGTGGGTCAGGCCGTAAATAAACACTGACAAGTATTGCCGTAGCCGTCTTCCGTTGTATTATGTTTATTGTTTTCTCCCGCAACGAGAAATCGCACCGCACCGCAAACATTGTGTTTAGACTCTTAAGTTAATAAAATATTGTGTATGCATTAATATTTTTTCTCTTACTAAAATAATTTATAAAATAAAATCAACCTAGCTATTTTATTTTATAATATTCCATAGAACCATATTTGTCAGAAGGGCTTCTAAGAAGTTTTCAAAACAATCATACTGATTCATTGCTTTAGTGAATCATATGAATGAATAGCAATTGCAACAAGTGGCATGCATTTATTAATAACAGCCTTATTGATATGAATCATGCAATAGCATCTTTAACTTTTTTGAAGTGAAGTGCTAGCTCATTATTCACTTTAGAAAATGCAAAATTATGTCGTTTGATTCATAATCATGCAGATCTCTAGTACCCATACATTTTATGCTACAAATAAGCTTTACATAACATTATCTTAGAGCGTTAAACTGTTAACTAATAACATTTCAACCAAATTTTACAGAAGATACAACATACTGTTAATATTTTTTACAAATACATAGCTTAAGAAATTAGCCTAACAAATATATTAAGTTTTTTCAACATGTAGTGTTTTCAAAAAAAAAAAATCATTATTTGAGCCATTCGAAGAGGCTTCTCGTTTTCTTTCGAACGCCATATAAAAGTAATATGTTATAAAAAGTGAATTTAGCAGGTTTACACTTTAATTTAGAAATTTTCCCTTCATACATTACGGTATAGCGTCAGATATGTCAGGTGCTGGTAAAATGCCACTTGCCAATTGATATAACTAAAATATAGCAAACATTATGTCTGATATATGATGCTAATCCTATTCCCTTACAGTACACATTGCTTTAATGTAAATGCAAACTGCAAAGCTTAAGAGGCAAAGAAGACAATTGCATAATATGAATGCCTTTAAAAATTTTAACACCGTATAGTTATATTTTTCCAGCATTTTCCTGGAGTGTAGAAAGCAATGATGAATATGATAAATCACACTTTACTTAAGTGAAATAAACAAAAAAAAACAATAATTTGGAGAAAGAAATTGCCTAAATTTTTATGTTTGTAATGGTGCACAACCACTGTTGCCAGATAGTTTCGATACAAAATCAGCAAAATTTAATTCAGAAACCGGCACTTCATTTTGAATATCACCATAAAATCGGCATAACGAAATACATATATATATATATATATATATATATATATATATATATATATATATATATATATATATATATATATATATATATATATATATATATTTAGAAGGTATTTTTTTGTTTTATTAAAAAAATACAATTAACTAACATGTTTTATTTCGTTTAGGAGAATCTTTTATGTAAAGTAACTCTTCCAGTGAACCGTTTTCTAAATAGTGTCTTTGTTTTGTCTTGTTAGGATTTACTTGGCGGAAAAGTCTTTCCACATTGGCCGAAGAAATAAAACTATTTAATAAAATTCGACATTTGCAGAAATCTAATACCATTGTCTCGATATTTCATTTCACAAATGCGCTATCAAAAATGCAACATGTTAACATTTTCTTTAATTTTTCCTTAATATTATAAGTCTATAGTTTGTGTTTCCTTTTCAGAAACAAATGTGAAAACTATACTATATATATATATTTATATTAAAAGTTGAATAAGTTTCTGCCTTTACTACAAAATTTGATATATTCCTTTAGAATATTTTAATTCATTGCCAAACCCAAAACGCTTTAAGAGTTGATCACAAAACTTAATCATCAAAAGCTTTTTTCAATTCAACTTAACTTAATTTTGATTTTATCATTAAATGTTTACCAACACACATTAACACATCCTTAGCATGTGCAAAATGTAAATTGTTCTTAAAACATTCTGACTATTAATCGGCTAAACATGCGTATATACAGGGCTATTTTACTTAAACACATACATAAAGCATGATTTTAAACAGCCACAGACACACACACACAAATTATCTATTTCATTTTATATACACACAAGTGTGTGTATACGGTAGTGAGTGATGAATAAATATCCCAAGTATCATGCTTATATTTTATTTGTCCTATTAAATATCCATACTCGGAGTATAAGCATACTCACACTATAAGTATGGAGAGAGTCAATGCGCTTGATAGACACACAAACACACAAATCATGATTTTAAACAGCCACACACACACACGCACACACACACACACACAAATTATCTATTTCATTTTATATACACACAAGTGCATGTATACGGTAGTGAGTGATGAATAAATATCCCAAGTATCATGCTTATATTTTATTTGTCCTATTAAATATCCATACTCGGAGTATAAGCATACTCACACTATAAGTATGGAGAGAGTCAATGCGCTTGATAAACACACAAACACACAAAGATGTTTTCAAACAGCGGCACATACACCAAACATTTTTCATTCCATTTTATATACACGAATGTATGTCTACGGAGGCAAATGATAAATAAGTAATCCCAGTATCAGCCTATTTTTTCCAATTAAATATGCATAGCCGGACTATAAACATACTCAGGCTCTAAGTATGAGAGAGAGCCAATGTGTTTGATACGCACGTGCCCCTTTATTTTTTAGTTGAAGCGTATTTTAGGTTTTCCGATAAACGTAGTAGATATGCTCTTGTATGTTGGAATCGGCTATAGTCATAATAGTTGCTTGAGAGAAAATATGTGAGCGTGCGAATTGTTTGCCCGAAAATTATAAGCAGTTACTAAAATTAAGACTTTTTACTTATATACATATACATTTATTTTTTTTCGAGTACTCATTGTCATTCACTATGACTATGATACAATGACTAGGATGCAAAGACAAAGAATAATAATTTCCTTAAAAAATCACAACTACGATTTTTTTCCTGCCATAAGCAAGACGGCATAATTGTCAAGCAAAATTGGGGCATTAAAAACTAAGGCCCGATAGAAATTTTTTAAAATTACACAAGGAACTGGAGCTTGATATATTTATTTTTTGGAAATGATTCGTGGCCGAATGGCCATTTCTGCTCTACTTGACGTCCAATATGGAACCACATTTTGGAGTAATTCTGGCCGTTTGTCATTAGCATTATGAACAATCTTAGCTTGTGTATTTCAAAGTCAATTAAAAACTTAGTATTTTTCAAATTAATCAAGAGCGACAATAACAAATGAGATCACTTCACTCATTGTTAAATACTTTCAGTCTTATATGTTGTATTCACTGATAGTAAATAAACCTTAAACAAAGTTGTCTGTCAATGGTCTTAAAAACACATCGATCTTTTTTTTATCTACTAACTGAATGTCGAAATGACTGTATGTCTGTTTGCTCGATCGAATGGAAATACGTTACTAAATCGTGACAAGTTTAAAACTATTTATGAGAATAACAATAAATTTCTATTCTATTCCTTTACAAAACAATTGTACGGAAATATAAAATTATTCTGATTGCAGTATAAAATTGTTCAATAGAAAAAGGTTATTTTTTTCTCCAAATACAAGAAAAAAATTGCAGAGAGTTTTATAATATAAGAAATGTAATAAAATTGCAAAGAATAAATGAAGCATGAAATTTAAATACTCGTATGTGAGTCACATACATGCGATACTTGTACCAGTGATAAATGACAGTTGGGAATGACATAAATGAATGTGGTTTCTAGAATTAAAAGCATTTGAATTTTTGTTATGTAACTCCTTTTATTAAATACACACACTCATATATAAATGGGCAACAATGTTTTATGACAATATTATTTCATGCTATACATCTCTATTCTTTATAACATAACATCACTCACATCGTATGAAGTCTCTATAGGTAATATAATGTTTTGTTAAGTATAAACACCTTAAATGTCAGCTAAATTATTTATGAAATATTACTTATCAGGCAATAATTGAAGTCGTGAATTTAATAGAGAAATAAATCACTAAACAAATACACACTCTTATATACATACTTCTTATTATTTAACAACAAAGTATAACACCCAACCCTGTACCACCCCCTCCTCCGCCCCTTCCCTACACAAAATGTCAGTAACTGTTATTTCTTAAAAGCAACATAAACATTATTCTAAAGACTAAAATTTTTATGCACGTTTTTTGCACACACTCTTATGGCTTAAACGTATAATTTGGTAGTAAAACATGTTGTTTGGTATTAACGAGCGTATCCTAACTAAAAGTCAAGGTTCTTCTTTTTCGGTACTTGTGTTTACAGGTTATTTTCTTATATGCAATTCTGCGCTAAAGATAATGAGGCAAAATTAATCTTGACATTAAATACGCGCCACCCTAAAAGTCAATAAAACATGTAAAAAATAAAAATATTGAAAAAACTTCTTGGATGTACATAAATGTGTAGTTATGTATTTAAGTTAGTCTTAGCCGACTCATGTGAACCCTTCATAATTCTTCATAAATATTTTTGAAACCTTTTAAGAGTTTGAAAACTTTGCTTTGTTTCGCAAGATTTATGTTTTCTAGTTTGACTATTTTGATAAGTGTTTTCAAGGTTGTTTTGAAACAACTTCAACTTTACGACTTTGTAGAATCAAAATATTATGAAATCCTCTCCGTATTTAAAAAAAAAAGAGAACAAGAGTCTGTTGTAGGTATTTTTCATGTTTACACTGATACTATAAGTAAAATGCAAGCAAAGATATTGAACTGTTGAGTTAATAACAAAAATTGGAAAATTCCAAAAAAAAAGATGTGTACTAATAAAACTGAATATTGGAGAAAACATTTTATTATTTCAATGTAATTTTACTACAAACTATTATTTGTTTGTTTGTTTATTGTTTGTTTGGTTTTGCTGTACCATCAGCTACTTGATGGTTGCAGTTTTCAATGTTTACAAAAACAACATGAACATTTGATGAGTTGGTGTTGGTTGCTTCTGCAAAATTGTTAACACTTTCAATAGGTACAATAAGTGCTGCCAATGTTTACTTCGAAATACACCTCTGTTGTGATGAGCATACTTAAGTTTCTAAAATAGTTTAGAAAACAAATCATTTACCGACCGCTTGTCAAATTTTATATCCGTATTCTATCCTACTCGATACATTTTGCGTTTACATGATAAGATTTTGTACATTCTACAGCGTTTTTTGGCATGTCGTAATACATTGTATTACCATGTAAAGATACCTTAAGTGTGACTTTGACTCCGTAGATTCGGTTTTGGCATTTTTGGTTTTTTAAGGTTTTTTTTTCAGTTTTGTTGCTTTTTCTCGTTTTGGCGATTTTTTTCTGTTTTGGGTCTTTTTTTTCATTATGTCGATTTTTTTCAACTTGGCGATTTTTTTTATTTTTGGGGTTTTTATTTCGTTTTGGCGATTTTTTTTCATTTTGGCGATTTTTTTTTCATTTTGGCGATTTTTTTCCTGTCTTTGGGGTTTTTTTGGCGATTTTTTCATTCTGGCGATATTTTACGTTTTGGCGATTTTTTTTGCGGTTTTTTAATTTTGGTGTTTTTTTTATTTTAGCGATTTTTTTTCATTTTGGCGTTTTTTTTTGTTTGCGGTTTTTTTTCATTTTGACAATTTTTTTTCATTTTAGCGATTTTTTTCATTTTGGCAATTTTTCCGGTTTTTCGCAATATTTTTTTAATTTGGTGCTTTTTTTCGTTTTGGCGATTTTTTTTGAGTTTGGCGCATTTATAATTTTTTGATCTTTTAGTTTTACCGTTCTTGAAAATTTGAAGAGTTTTGCTCTTACGGTTTCCAAGATGCATCAAGTTGCCAAAATTACATAGTCAAAATTGCATTAACTGATAGAGCACCCTTTAATTTAATTTTTTTTTTTTTTATTTTAGTGCTAACCTTAGCTTACAAATTTCAAGTGTATATACTACGAGGGCGGTTCGGAAACTTCTTAGCCTATCAATGAAACAGAATAGTTAGATTTTCAAAAATATTTTTATTTTTCAATATAATCTCCTGAAACTTCAATACACTTAGTCCAACGCTTTTCTAGCAATTCTATCCCATGATTGAAAAAGTTTTCCTCAAGGTCTTCAAAATAGTGGTTTACAACTGTAATTGCATCTTCATTTGAGGTAAAACGCTTGCCAGCAAGGAATTTTTTTAGATTTGGGAACAGGTAAAAGTCACTGGGAGCCAAATCAGGAGAATAAGGTGGGTGGTCAAGCAACTCGTACTTTAATTCGTTGATTTTAGCCATTGTTAAAACAGTCTTGTGCGCTGGTGCGTGTGGTAAGCCAGGACTTTTTTCTCGAATTTGTACATTTAATTGATCCAAAAGTTTGCAATAGTACTCTGAATTTATTGTTTTACCCTTTTGCAGATAGTCAATCAATAAAATACCTTTGAAGTCCCAAAAAACCGTTGCCATAACCTTACCAGCCGATTGAATTGTTTTTGCCTTCTTTGGGGCACTTCCTCCAGCTTCAGTCCATTGTTTGGATTGTTCTTTTATCTCTGGAGTATAGTGGTGGATCCATGTCTCATCCACAGTTATGAAACGACGCTTAAAATCCATTTTATTTCGCTTAAAACGATCCAAACAAGCTTGAGAAATGTTCATTCTTATGCGTTTTTGGTCGACTGTTAACAAATGCGGCACCCATCTTGCAGAAAGCTTTTTCATCTGTAGTTCTTCATGCAAAATTAAATGGACTCGATCATTTGAGATGCCCATGATATTAGCTATTTCACGCACTTTTATTCGTCGATCATTTAATACCATATCATGCACCTTGGCTACAATTTCTGTTGTTGTTGCTGTTTTTGGACGTCCACTACGTGGTTTATCTTCAATGTTTGTACGACCACGTTTAAATTCAGCAACCCAATCTTTTACTGTTGCATATGAAGGAGCACTTTCACCTAACACATTCACCATATCATTATGAATTTCTTGTCCCGATAAACCTTTTTTATGTAAATATTTAATGACACCACGCATTTCTAATTTTTCCATTGTTAAAAAATCGCGGATGCGTCTTTTGTGAACACCTGTTTCTATATGAAGGAGTTGCCAGATCGATACAAAATTTAACATGTGTTCATAGCAGAGATGGAAGTTTCCAAAACACTTAACTTTTTTCTGTTTATACCGCGCTTTTTGTTCTAGACTAAGAAGTTTCCGAACCGCCCTCGTACATACAACTGTATGTATATTACAAGGGATTTTAACATTTTTCGTTGCTCGTTTTGGAACACCCTTTAATTTTTAACTCTCATGTATTTGTTGTTGTAGCGGCCAAAGGTCTACACACTGTGTCCAAATTTCAGTTTCATTAGGGAATGAAAAAGAGGGGGAATTTTGAATTTTCAAAGTGGTGTTTTAAAAGAGACGAGCATGGAATTTTTACTATTTCCGGGAAATTTTTATTCAGAATAAGTCTGATAGATTAGCGGATTGTACTAATATATTGTTTCTTACGAAACATTCTTTTAAATGTCGCACCTTAAATCGACAGCAGTTATAGTTATATTAGTTACATATTAATTTTGGGAAAACTATGTGATAGAAATATTAAAACTTAACTAAAAAAAAAAAATTACCAATCAAAAATGAAAAATATAAGGATAATAAGAACGTGCAAATTTACCAACAGCCGGTAATTAATTTTTTTTTAATTTAAAAGAAGAAGATGTCATATCAAGGACACAAAATTTTAAAATTCTATACGTTTTTAAATAAAGAGTGAGAAAATTTTTAATATTTTACTACCAATAAACTGTATTAAGATTATTCGAAATAATTCTCGTATTCTATTTGCACTGTAAATGTTCTATAAAATTCTGAATTGTCCGTTAAATGACAGAAAACACATGAGCACTCATGTTGAAGTTTTTGTGACCTTCAAAAACAGCATGTGGTTACGTTCTACCAGAATTTCTTAGAACAATGTTATTAGTTTTATAATTAAATTTATTCCTTAAAAACTATCACCTGTAATTTGGCTTCTTAAAATTCAAACTGTAGACTTGTTAAATAAAAAAAAAAACGAAATGTGAGTCTGATCACAGGGAAGATGTGTAGACATCTAAATAGTAATGAATTTTTTTTAATATTGGCTTATCGTAACTAAAATAAGATATATAAACTTTTGACTCTACTGTATTTAAAAATCTATGGAAAACTGTATCTATAGTAATGGAATTATTAGTTGTGGGGGTTTGTGGAGAATTGCTCATTTGCAAGTGAAAAACGTCAAATAAAAATTTTTATAAATGTTGTCACTGTGGATTTGCAAAATTTGTATTAAAATCTCCAGCCATAATAATTGGCATGAGATGGAAATTGTTACCCAATTGTCGCGCACCAGCTTCAGTGTAAGGCAACAGTACTCAATGAAAACATGTTATAATATAATATTATAAATTCTTTATAAAGACTGCTATATATCGTTTAAACAAATATTTGACATTTAAGACGCTCTTTTATTTAAAAGTTTATATTTATTTTATATTTTTCAACTTTTTAACAAAATTATCCCCACTGCAACATTATTCCAGTTCACAAGCAAGTTCTATTAAAATTAACATTGCTCCTGAAGGTATGCTTTAAAATTCGGTTAAGTGCATTTCTATGCAGCTTTTAAGTTTCTCTGTTGCCCGTATGATTACACTAATACACTCATACATAGCTGACACCGATTTGATAACGCATCGCACATCTTACTCAAAATTTGTGATTGGTATTGGGAAAAAGATTTTTAGCCCCAGCGTATAGATGTTTACACATAAAAAACAAAACAGAAATTAACAATTAATAGAAAAGTTGGTAATTAGTGATCGAAATTGTTCAAATTGCGTTGTTTATTTGATAACAAAATATTTTACAATAGTTTTTTTTTATTATATTTTCGAATTTGTATCTATTTTTTGTGAGATCACATCTCACAATTCAAGTGTAACTCTGCTCTCATCCATTGCGAAGCGTACAACGGACGAAAAACAAAAGACTTAGCAAACAAACTTGGTTTATTCTTAAACAGAATCATGCACGATGGTAACAAGGACAAACAAAATGCCGTGAGGAATCATGATTTTTTTTTTTGTTTTTCTATATAATTTCTGTATTTTAAAGAACAAAAATGCAATAAAAAAATTTATTATTATTTTTAAGCTTAATGGCAAAATGTGTTTAAATTTTTTATGTATAGATATGTACATATTTAAAATTGTACTTGCTATTTTTTTAGGAAAAACACAAACTGATTATAATTCTTTGCAGAGAAATTAAAATAATTTTTTTTGGAATTTTGAGCTTGAGAATAATGGCATTGTAAAAAAAGGCTTCTGTTGTCTGTTAAGCAATACTAAAAATGTACATGTGTGTATAACTATTTATTTAATTTTCAAGACCTTTTAATGATTCGTGGCAGGCAGGAGTGATCTTTTATATATAAAGCAAATGCTCTTATAAAATTTTTTTAAGAATAACAATTGTTGAATAAAATTATTTGTAGATTATTTATCTTTCAACTGAGGCATTATTTGCCTCATCAATATTCCCACTAAGAAAAACACATTATTGGTTTATTTTTTATTTTTTATTTTAAGTTTTGTATTTCGTGTTTAATTAATAAACACTTTGTATTCAATTAAGGTATCTCTGTCTGTATATTATATTTTTGTTTTTCTTTGTAGCAACAAGGTTAAGGTTAATTTTGTTAATATGTCATTTACCACAAGTATTTAGCACCATGGCACTGCATTTAAATACTCGCATAATTGTGGCTAAATAAACAATTTGTTGACGTTTTAGTCTATATTTAAAATCGTAGCAAGCATATGCGTCAACAATTAGTGAACACTTGCACTTAAAGCATAAACAGTTTAAATATATTTAAACGTTCAAATCACAATATCATTTTTTATTTTTTTTTTTCTTTAGCTAAGTGAATAAATGGCATACAAAATAAAAACAAATATATTATTCAGTTCACGCATTGCCTAAGAAAGACAGCTATTAAATTGGTTTCGCTGCTTTTCAGTTTATAAATTTTGTTTTTATTGAAATTGTTTTTTTCTATTGCAGACACTTAAAAAGATCCAAATTATACGATTGGTTTGGAATATGAAAAAAAAAATATATATATGTATATAGATATATACATTAAACTGTATATGCAGTGTTATTTAGTTGGTTTTCTAATTTGCTTAAATTAATGCTTGCCCGTGTTTCATTTTAACGATCAGTTAAGAGCAAATATTTTTTTAAATTCATTTTCAAATGATTGATTTAAATTACTGACTAGCGATAGACATAAGCAATCAAATGAGTAATTGAAGAAAAAATAATTATGCTGATATTATGTAGACATATATCATGTGCTTATTGCTTTGATATTTCAATTTATTTTTTTAGACAATTTTAAAACGTGAAATATCATTTTGTCAGAAGGGATTCAAAATGAATCTAACTCACATTTCCCTCCTTTTCAAATATTTTTGCATACAATTTTTGTTTGTCATATTATTATAAAAATCCCTGAAGAAGCTACCCTAAGGGGTAGCGAAATATTGTATATATGTAAATATATAAATTCCTTATGACCATTGATTTGAAACATGAATAAGCTGAGAGCATAATAAGCTTCATATCACAGTGCTTCGTAAGACTAATGAGCCCTCATTAGTTAATTCGATTTTTATATCAAAGTTGAATAAATTTCATAAAACCTCCCTATAATACCTTTATTTAGTTATATTTTTTACAAAAAAAAAATCCCAGACCTGGCACCATATATTTTATTTTTCTGATGTTTAATACAATATTTTGTTCTATCTAAAATATAAAATATGTTTGAGAAACAAACAAAAAATAACAAAATAAGTAAAATAATTGTTTTCTACAATTACTTTCATATACTAAAAAAAAAATATAAAATTTTCCAGCTCTGGAGCTGTGTCTTTAATTTGTCTAACTTTGTACTAGTTCTTTCTAAACCTTAAAATATATTTAATTTAAAAATAATAAGAAAAAAAGCCACCACAGCAAGTGCGAAATTTCCCAACCCTGGTAACATTATATCAGATTTTTCAGATTTCTTATACCAATCTATTTCTTTAAAAAAATATAAATTATGCTTAATTTATAGAGAAAAATAAAATATTAGTTTTAGTTGATTACTTTTATATGTCAAAAAAAATTCAAATTTTCCAACCCTGTAATCGTCTCTTTGATTTTTTTTTTTAATTTTGATACTAGTTTAATTCTTACTGAAGTTTAAAAAGGATTAATTTAACAAAAGAAAAAAAAAAAGAAAAACAAAAATTAGTTTTACCCTGTAGGAAATCTAACTGACAAAAGACTAGTCACGTGACCGGTCCCCAAGTGCTAGGGACCAGTACAATTTCTAACACTTCCTATGAAGAGGACCAGTCACTTTTACATGGGGTTGCGCTAGGATGTGGTTAATTGATACTTTGTATGCACCTTGTGACTTGTCACTGAACTATCCTATAGGGACCTATTCGGTGTAGGATAATATAAATTTTATATAAATGTCATTCCAACATTTAACTATAACAATTAAGACTTTTACATTTTTTTATTGTTACAAATTCAATGACATTTTAATTTTAATTTGAAAATTGTTTGAGATTCGAACCGACAACGTCGTGCATGACAGGCTTGCACACTATCCACTTGACCACAGGGTCACTCATATTTCAAATGTTAAGCTTAGGTTAATATTTAAGTATAGTTACTGGACTGGTTCTAGAGTCACATTGGAGGGTTCAATTAATATTATCTTTACACTACTTGATAGGTCCTGTATTCAACCACGTCGAACATGTTGAGTGCCGTTTAGTACAATACTGGACCGAGTCCAAATTAAATTGGCTCATGATTAAGACGATATATCACGAAAATGGTGAATATGTAACTATTTACATGATATCTCTTTTTTTCGAACGTTTGCCAACACTCACATTTTCGCAAGTCATAGAACGAGTACGTTTAAATCAATTGCCATAAAATTTTCTGCAGGGTAGTTACTTTTTGGCAAAAAAGCTTTAAATTTTCCAGCCCTGGAACCGTCATTTTGATTTTGCTGATTATCAATACCAAGCTATTTTGGACCATTTTTGGCACACGAGTCCAAGAGCGAAGTCTCTAACCGATTTCATGTACAGACAGACGTACGGACGGATAGACTTACGGACAGACGGACGGACGGACAGACGGACGGACGGCCAGACGGACGGATGCACATACGGACAGACGGACGGACGTCTTCCCTATTCATAAGGACCATATAAATACTTCATGGATTGTATATTAATATTGTGAAATTTTCACAGGGATTGATAAACCTATATATACCCCTTACCATCTTTGGTGAAGGATATAATAAACTAAAACTTTTGCATGGTAGACAGCATCTTTTTTTTTTGGAATTCAGTTAAAATTAAAATAAACTTTCCAAAAACTTATATAAACTCATCCCTAATAGTAAGAAAAACTTACATAATGTATTATCTACGTAAAAAATTACTGGCTCTTAGAATTAACTTTTAAAAATGCTGCAGTCAAGTTCACTTTTAAAAAATAATAATAAAAAAAATTTCATTTCTAGCCCTGACACGTGTGCGCACTAAAAAAACACTTTCAAATAAAATTTTTTGCTTGATATGCAAAAAACAAAAACATAAATTAGTTTTTAACAAGATTTAATGTTGAACTCATTTGGCTGGAAACATGAGTGAGTGAATGAATAAATGAATAATAAATAAACATAATTATATTTCCTTTCAAAATGCTCTTAATTTCAATATTTAAGATTAATTAAAGATGTTTTAGTTGAAAGCCCAGAAAAACATTGGCCTACTAAAAAATTGTTAAGGGAAAGAAACTTTAATTTTAACAAGTTAGTTGAAAAGATTTATTAGAAAACATCAACTAATTTCAAAGCAGGCATAATTAGAAAAAAAAAAAACTTATAAATCTTTCCACGTATTAACAATTCATAGAGTAAAAAAATTTAGTTTCAAATGTATAATCATATGAAATATCTTTATACACATATCAAACACATATTGCACAATGTTGGGTTTTATAAAATGGGGCCATGAATTTTTGTTAAGGCAAAGGAAGCAATTAATTATGCAAAAACCTTAATCATTTTCAGGCCTACTATTAAAAAAAGCAAACATTTTCAACACATGTTAGAAAACCAAAAAAAAAAATGCATAACGAAAAGATTATCAATCAAAAATACAAAATTATTGCTTAAAAACTTATTCTCCAAAAACTCCTCCAAACAAATAATTTACTCGTAAATTACTTTTTTTTTATATATGTATATGCTAAAAAGAAACATTGCTATTAATATACAAAAAGTAATAAACTCTTATAAAAGAGCTACAAAATAATATCTCATTAATCGCAAACATGCATATTTGTTGAAATGTTTTTTTTTTTTAATTTGAAATTCCATACCAAAAACTGTAAAAAATTAACATATTTTTTCGTTTTTTCAAAAAATACAGTAAGTGTTACATAACAAGCAGTCAAAATAATAGGTGTGTTCATTTAGTTTCCTAGCAGAAATTTGCAACGAGAGAATAAGGCAGAAATTTACAAAATTACTCTCCTAAATATGAAAAACTAAATAAACCCTTTAATTTTAAAAACTTGCAAGTAAATTGTATTCATATCAGAACCATGAATGGAAATCATAATACAATCGTACTTTTTCTAATGTATTTTGGATAATATGATTTGATAATATTTTAAATCACAAAATTTTTAAACACAGCTCCATGTATTATTTGCTATTTTTATGCATATTTATTATTTTTTAATTCTATTCTATTAACAATTACAAAAAACCCATTTTCCATCTCTGATCAGATATGATAAACAAACAAAATTCAATTCATTAAGCCAGAATTCGCATTCATTAAGCCAGAATTCGCTGAGTTCACTCCGTCCTTATGGTGATTCACACGACGAATTTAAGCAGCGAATTATTACCTACGAGCTCGTCGATGCGAACGAAATTCGTTGTGTTCCTAGCATTACTCTCCCAGACATGAAAAAGTAAATGAACGTTTTCTTTTAAAAACTTGCAGGAAAATTGTATTCATATCAGAACCATGGATGGAAATCGTAATGCAATTTTCCTTTTACTAATGTATTTTGGATATTCTTGTTTTTTATTTTTAATCGACATTTAATATGAAATCCTTTACACATTTTCATAAATTATTTACTATTTTCATGAATTTTTCATTATTTTTTAAATCTATTCGATTAACAAACAGAAAAATGCCACTTTCCATCTCTGACCACATATGATAAACCAACAAAATTCTTTATGCAAGAAAACCCATAAATTAAGAAAATATAATGTCTGTTTTGAGATTTCCTTTTTCAGATACTTTTTCAATAATTAATTTGAGTATAAAATACAGAACAGCTGTTCGGAGAATTCTTGCAAGTTGAAAATTTTACTAGTAATAATTTCTAAGAATTTTTTTGTCTCATATATTTTTTTTCTCTCTTTTGACGCACTCTCTCTGCTTGCAAACTTTTTAAGTTAATGAACACTTTCCAGTTACAATTGTTGCAAATTTGTAAAAAAAAAAATTTGTAAATGAACAAACCTATTAACAAAAATATATAAAACTAGAAAAAAGACAAATTTAAAATAAATAGCATTAAAAATTTTAATTGAAATTCAGTGATAATTTTTTTATCTTGCATTAAAAATCAATTAATTGTTTTTATCGGCAAGTTAGTAGAATACTCGGTGCAGTCTCTTTTTTATGAGTCCCATGAAATAAAAATTATTACTTTTTGATGAAATTGAATTTTTTTCACTTAAGAGTGCAATTAAAAAAATTAAAATAAATGCTTAGGCCAATAAACTTTTCAATAAATTCTTATCAAAAAAACTCTTTCACATTTTAATTTCATAAATTACAAATCGCTCGTTTACTCAAACAACGTCATAACTCAAAAAAAAAACCAGCTTGCCAGAAAACCAGTTTAATTTTTAAAAAAATTTAATTTTTCTTTCAAAAGTTCAGTATGCAAAATATTTGTATGAAAAATTTAACGATATGAGAATTAATTCTGCATCTCTAAGTCCTAATTTACACTCAGCAAGTCTTATTGCTAAGCTCATTAGTTTTTTAGGAGAGAGAGAGAGAGAGAGAAAGAGACGTGGGGAAAAGAAACGTTCATGTTTCCCTCGTCTCTCTCTCCTACAAAATAATCAGCTTAGCAATAAGACTTGCTTAGTGTTAATTAGGACCAACTCAAAAATTCCATTTTTTCAGTTATGACGTTCTTCGATTAAATGAGCGAAATATAGCGAATTTATTTTATGAAATTATGCATGAAATTTGTTGCTTCAACATTTTTCTATATGCCAACAGCGCCCCTCTAGTGCGATTCTCTAACTTTTTTTTAACGACAATCGCCTCATTAAAATAATTATAACGAAAATATAACGAATTTGCTGTTCAACAAAATTTTTTAACGATATTCGCTGCCAGCTGTGCCGTTATTTAAGCAAGAATATGTTATGTGCTGTCAATTTTATCGCTAAAAATCAACAGCAAATATCAGCTGCGTAATATCGTTAAAAAGAAGTTACAGAATCGCAGCAATCGTTATTGCAAGCGACAAAATGTATAGACAAAAATTACCATTGTCGGATCGCTAAAAGTTACTGAATCGCACTACTGGAAGAGTAATGTTAAAATCAAAACGAAGCCAATAATCATATCGAGCCATCATCGCAAAAAAAAAGCTTAAGCGACATTTATTTTGAGCTTCGTTTTTTTTAACAAAAATCGTTTATTTACGATCTTATATAAAGGGTTTTCGTCAAAAAATTAAGTTCGAAAATGAAGTCGCTTAAGCTTTTTTTGGCGGTTATGGCACACTATCAAGCCTCGTAATTAAGTTTTTTATGTCAAATGATTTAATTTTTGTTATTGGATTTTAAAGAAAAGCTACGACTATTTGTCTCAAACATTGAATACCGACAATATTTCTGTGGTAATAAGGAAAAAGTGCTTAAGTCATATTTTACTGTTTTGTAGGAGAACACTTTCAAACTTTCAAGTCGATTTTTAGAAATTTATTTCTTTTAAAGTTAAATTGAGAAAGTCGTTCTTAATTTAAATTTTCTTAAGAAAATATATTTCTTCACAATATAAATGATACTTTTCAATTTGGGATATATCGAAATATAAGCTGAGTTAAGCTGTTATGCCTTATGGGATGACAAGTCGCAAAAGTGTAAGCAGCAATTTATTGCTGTATAACTTCCTCAAAAATCACTTAAAATAATTGATATATTGCCCAAGGGTACTTTAGGGTATCAAGATTATAGTAGAGGCCATTAACTCAACATCAACTTATCTCGACTTAAGCACTTTTTCCTTTTACCACAGATTTCTTATTGTTTTTTTTTTTTTTTTTTCTTAACAAGTAATTTAGTAATTAAACGTGAAACTCTAATACGACAATGAGTAAATTTTAATTGCATTGCTATTTTGTTTTATTTATTTGTTTAATTTTCCCAGCAAAAAATTACACATTACCATCAGAACTACTTGCTTACTTTTCTGATTACCAAATTTCATTACTCGCTTACAAATCACATTAGCTAAAATTTAAAAAAATTATGTACAAGTTGCTAAATGAGGAGAATAATTTTTTTTTTAAATTAAATAGATTACGTGAACAAGCTGCCAAATAAAAAAAGTAAGTACTTCTCAAGAATCGATTATTTTAGTCTCACGCCTTGTTAAAATCATTAAGTTGGTAATCCAGTAAGGAACTGCTTCCACCAAAAATTCTTAATTCCAAAGCCGATTACTTTTTTGAAATATTTTGCTGGGTTATTCCATTTAATTTTTTTCCTGTGTTTTTTTTTTTTGTTTTAAAGAAAACTCAGCAGCAAAAAACAAAGCGAGTGTAACAACAAAATTAAAGACTTAATATAATATGTGTAACATTTAATTGGCAGAAGTTGCAGTTAATCAAATAATTTTTTTTTCATTTCAGTCACTCCAATTCAAAAAAATTTGTTAAAACAATAGCAAAATGTTGCTTAATTTTAGTTATAAAATAAATTTGTATTTTGATTGATTTGTGAATGAATAGCAAGCAGCATTTAATTAAATCAAGTTCAGTTTTGATTGCATAAAAACTTTATTTGTAATTGTGCTTGCTTTTATGGTTAAGCATTGTTTATATGCATTTCGTTGCCGCTTATGTAACTCATCAGTAGACTTCAACCCGAAAGACAATACTTGGCCAAAAAACAAGCACGATTGATTAAATGTTATAAAAACAGTTACAAATTATATCGTAACTTAATTTAATTGAGAATAGTAACAAAGACCTTCACTCGTTGTAGTGAAACAGACCAGGGTCTATGGTGGGAATCGAACCCACAACCTCCACGCTGATAGGCTAGCATACTGCTCACTAGCCTACCGAGCACCCTCCTCAAATAATTAAAGAGATTGTGTCAAATAAATATACTTCGCTATTTCTGATATAAAAAATTTATTTTATTTTAAACTCATAACTGTTCAATTTACAAGCTCGCATTAACGTCTTATGCGTTGTATAATCGCCTTATTATACAATATTCTATATGTTGTTAATAGTTAGAACAAAAAAATTCTATTCTAATTATACAATTAAATTTTATATGTTTTTCAAATAGTTGTATTGGGGCCAGGTCTGGGAATATTCTGCTATGTTTGATTAATTTGTAAAAATCTTTTAATTATGTCATACTCGTAAGTAGCACCAGAAAACAAAACAGCTTAGTGATTAATATATATTTAATTTATTCCAAGTAAATTTTTAAACAACAAATAGAAGCTCCTATACCTGATTAAATTTCATACTTGCATATGCAATGCATATCAATATCAAAATCTGAGTTTTAAAAATTAAATAAAAGATCGATCCATTAGATTTGTCTATTCACTTAGCGCATACACAAATATCGTATTTTTTCATACCATATACTATACGACTGGTCTAGTGAATCGAATAAATGTTTTTTATTGAAAATAGCAACTGCTATGGTATATTTGTAAACCTTTCAACAAAAAATTATGTTTGTCGTATCGTGTGTGATTCCACAAAGTGTATACGTACATATCGACGGTCCCATTCCATAACACGCTAAGACGACATTATCATGTTATATAATTTCTGAATTCATCGTTTTTTAACTTAGATTCTGTAAAATTTTGATAGTAATCGGACCATTCTATCAAAAGCTTTGAGCAAAAATTTACTTAGCATAATTTGTCAAGTTTGAAAAACTTACCTTTTAAAATGTTTTATGTACACTTAGCATGATTTAGTTTAAAATTAAGTAGTCAAAAAACAATTAATTTAAATTTTTCTCCCACCTAAAACATGCTATATGTACTTAGATGACCACTGTAGGTGAGAAATGACCACCAGATAGATGCTAAGTCTACTTAGAGGACAATCTTAAGTGTTTTAAGTCACTTTTAACTATGATCTACAACAAATTTATAAAGTTCAAATAAACTATAAAAATTCTATTGCAATTATTATATGATTACAAAAAGTCTCAAGTTTCTATCTCATAACATTCCTGAGATATCATCAATAAACTTTGAACTGGCTTTTTTGACTTAGCATGTTTTAGAATGGAGCCGTCGATATATTCTGGGTTTGTATGAATAATGTTGTTGAATCAGCGATGAACGTGTATCCGTCTTTCTGTACGTAAAATCGATTTTCCGAAGCCCCTCCCAAAAAAAAAAAAATATATATATAGACTTCGTATTTAATTAAACAGGTGTGTCAGAACTTGTGCTAAAAATATTTAATTTTAAAATTAGCAAAGTAAAAATGACGGTTCCAGGGCTGGTAAACATATTTTTTTTTTTTTTTGAATTTAAAACTAAATAATATGTTTATACTTTGGTGATTAAACATATATATTTTATACTTTAGAAATAACTTTATTTAAGAGTTTTTTTATAATCGTCTAGTTTTCATAAACAAATCTACTTCAACCATATAATTATAAGATTTTGTTGCTGCTATGTAAACCATGGGCACTCATTAGTTTAACAAATAATTGTAAACATTTCTTATTATGATGTGTTAAGATTAAACTATTCAAATTATTACTATATTGGTTTTATATTTCAAATCGATAGTCAATCGTTGACAATACGTAACTGAGTTTAAATTAATTTTTAGTAAAGAGCATTCATAGTCATAAAATTAACTGACGGACAAGTTCCAGATCCTTGCCGCCAAACTTTTCCCTTCTGCTGAGCCTAGAGAAAAAAATATGACAGATTTTTTTCTCTTTAAACAAACATGTTTTTGAAAATGATTTTGAGTGTTATTATTCAGCCCAATTAGAAAAAAAATCCCTTTTCCCATTCCTCCTATTATGAATCAAAATTTCCGGGGACAAAAGTGGGCGTTCTTAATATAAGGAAGACATTTTTGAGAGTGAGAAAGTGACACATTGAAAACTTTTTTTCTAGTTTCAAGAACAAGATTGCCGATTTTTAAAAATAAATGGTGGGCAATTTTATACCATGCCTTAAAACTTTTTTTTTTAATAAACTTGGGAAAAACTAAAAATATTTTTTTAAAAATTTCGCAATTTAAGTGGTTTTCAGTAGCTGAAAAATTTTTGTTTTATTTTTTTATATTTCTCTCTTGCCGCAAATTTTATAGTTATGCAAAAAAATAAAAAAGAAGATAGTGAAACTAGCAGCTAGACTAAAGAAAAGCAAGTCTACTTGCAAGTATTTATTTGTTATTATACAAGATCAACAACATAAAAACGACATCATCATCATCATCATCACCATTGAACATCGTAATCAGTATCATTAAAGTTTTCTTTTCAAACAACAGACAGTAGTGACATCGACCGACCACTTTCTCCTTTAACATGCATGAAATTGTAGTGGGTTATTATGTATTATACGAGTACTTATAATAACTAAGACATGTATCTAGGAAAATTAGCTTTAAATGGAAAATCCACAATGTGGGCACCAAAAAAGAAATTAACTAAAATCAAAAGAAAGATTAAAACAAAACTGTCTGCCCTTATTTAAGGTGAAGTACAAAAAAAAAAATATTAAAATATTAAAAATATTAAATATATTTTGGTTATAGAAAGAAATAATTATATGACTAGAGAGCAGTAGTGCGATTCACTAACTTTTTTTTAACGATAATCCCATCGTTAAAAGAATTATAACGAAAATTTATGGAATTTGCTATGTCCTAATTTACACTCAGCAAGTCTTAGTGCTAAGCTGATTAGTTTCTTAGGAAAGAGAGACGAGGGGAAAATAAACTTGTATATTCCCCTCGCCTTTCGCTCTCCTACAAACTAATAAGCTTAGCAATAAGACTTGCTTAGTGTAAATTAGGACTATTCAGTAACATTTTTAACGATATTCGTTGTAAATTAATGTCAGCTGTATCGTTATTTAAGCGAAAATAGTTTATGTGCTCTTAATTTTATCGGCAAAAATGAACACAAAATATTTGCTGAGTACTATCGTTACAGAATCACAGCAATCGTTATTGTAAGCGACAAAATGTATAGACAAAAATTACCATTAAAAGTTACTGAATCGCACCACAGAAATATTTAACTACTTGAAAAACCTCACAAGTTCTTATTTTATTACTATTCCACATACTCTTTTATAATCTATTATAAATAATGTAATAGCACTTACCATTCTTTTTAACATCCTTGTTATCAGCTTTATCCTTTGTTTCCTTTGAGGGTTTGGCTTGTACGGCATGTGATATTAAACATAAAAATAAACCAAAATATAATATTTTCGATTCTGGCAGCATTGTGTTAAGTTAACTAAGAAGTATTTTTAATTTGTGGAGAAACTGTGTAAAGAGGAGAGAAAAAAGGAAATACTGAAAGTAGATAATTTGAGAAAAAATAATGTCATTTGTGCTGAAATATATTCGAATTGTAATGTTAGTGCCAAGTCAAAATGTATTTCTTATTTTTATTTAACCAGAATTCAGATTAAATTATAAGGAGTTATGAAAAAATTTTAAGATAAAAATATTTGTTGCATTGATTTCAAAAGGTAGTTAAAAATAAACCCATTGCATTCGCGATCCGGAAGTAGTTAACATTTTTATCATTACATATTATGTAATGATTTTTCTATATAGACTTGCCATTGCAAAGAGTTCTCTTTCACGAATCCATATCATCGAATTGGAAGCAATGTTAAGAAAAATTTAATTTTTTGCGTATTATAATGATATTTTTTCCGGGAAAAAGGGGAAAAAATTTAATATTTTCGCAAATAGTTTTTTTATGCGAATTTAAAGGTAAAACATTAATTTAATGTAAATTTCAGCAAATAGTTAAAAACTTTTTAATGAAAATTTATTGATTAATTTCTTTTTAAAGAAATCGATTAAAAAAAAGCACCATATTGAGTATTATCTAAAACTCTAGCGGATTTGAAGTTTTTTTTTAATAATAATATAAATTTTTGATCTCTTTCTATTATTTATCTTCATATTTTTAATATAGATTCTTTGAAAGCAATGAAAATTTTGTTCATTAAAAATTATTGCGAATTTTTTTTGCTGATACTCCATTCATAATAGCATGGATTGATCTTTCAAATGAATAAAAAAATTAGAATATCTGACACACTGTTTATTTTATATATTTCTCTAAATTTAGGAAGCGCCTAATGAAAACCTCTTTTATTTAGAAACCAGTAAGTATGTCAAGTTATAACCTTTAAGAAATTTATTATATGACATATTGTCATATTGTTCAAAAACTGACGATTTGGTAAAGCACCAATGAAATGCATATAGACATGCTTAACCACCAACAAATAAATTTAATTTAAAATTGTATTAAGATATTCTACTTTATCTTTCATTCGGAAACTCACATCAGGTATATCGACGGTCCCATTCCAAAACACACTAAGTTAACATTGCATGTTATGCTGGGAATAGCATTTCTGAATTTCGTTTATTAACTTAGATTTTGTAAAATGTTGATAGTAATCGAACTATTCTATCAAAAGTTATGAGCAAAAATGTACTTAGCCTAATTTATCAAGTTTAAAAACCTCCCTTTTTAAATGTTTTAAGTAGACTTAGCATGATTTTGTTTGGTATTAAGCAGAGCTGTTAAATTTCGATTACGATTAGTAATCAATTAGATTACATTTTAAAAAGAGTTGTAATGATAGTATAATTGCCTTCAAAATAATTGCTGATAAATAATTTATTACGATTACTAATAATCGAAAAGTAATCTGAATTACTTAAAATTACTAAAAATAATCAAAAATAATCAAAAGTAATCCTTAGAAGTAATCGGATTATATTTTGATTACTTTTGATTATTTTCAGTAATTTTAAGTAATTTAGATTACTTTTCCATTATTAGTAATCGCTATCAATTAGTAACCGTGCGAAACTAAAATAATCGTAATTTAATCATTACTTCACCTTTAAAAAATATAAGCAAATTAGTAATCATTACGATTACTAATCATTACTTAACAGCTATGGTATTAAGTAGTCAAAAAAAAAATTTATTTAAATTTTTCTCCAAACTAAAACATGCTATATGTACTGAGGTGACCATTGTAGGTGAGAAAAGACCACCAAGTATACTGAGAGGACTAGGTAATATATGTGTGTACAATATTAAGTATTTTAAGTCACTTTCAGCTATGATCTACAACAAATTTATAAATTTATATATAAAATGCTATTGCAATTATTATATGATTACAAAAAGTTTCAAGTTTCTATCGCATAACAATCCCGTGATATCATTAATATACTTTGAAGACGTTTATCTCAAAACTGGCTTTTTTTAGAATTGAGCCGTCGATATCTGCCATGGCTACGGAACCACATTCTCTTTAATAAATGTACCATCAATAATTCACACATTTTCGGATTTGAGACTTTAAATCATTTGTGGCCCATTGATATATATCGTTATATTTCATCGCAATTACGATCTTCTCTACGAAAAATTTCATGCCCAGCAAACTTTAAATGCAATAGATCTATGATATCGCACACTGGGTCAAATTTAAAAGAAACCAAAATTTACATATTGTTTTCTTTTCCGAAATGTTAATTTATTTTTTTTTTTTTTGTTATATGCCAATCGAAAGAGCTAATCAATACATAATCGAGAACTTTTGGTTTTGAGGGCGCAACCAATACTTTTCTAATATATCGAGCCTTATTTTCGCTTTAATCGTAAGCGACAAAAATTAAATTTTTCAGGATAAGGTTTTTTTTTTTAATATTTAAATATGTTTTTGTACGTGAATTGTAACGTATCTTATACGTTATCAACAATATTGGCATTTTGATAATTCTAAACTATAGGTTTAATTTCAATAAAAAAGTATATTTTCGATAACATGTCGCTCTATATATCGAGCCCTTTTTTAAATTTTATCGTAAGCGACATGTTATCGGAAATGATCTTTTTTATTGAAATTAAAATTTTATGAGCCTACACTTATTTTAGAATTATCAAAATGGCAAAATTGTTGATAAGTTTTAAGATACGGGTTGTACAATTTTATCGTAAGCGACTATTTACGTACAAAAACAAATTTGAATATTTAAAAAAAACCTTCTCCTGAAAAATATAGTTTTTGTCGCTTACGATATAATCGAAAATAAGGCTCGATATTTTCACTACCACAATGAAGAAGTTTTAAGGCCTTATTCATAAAAAATATTTTTGATTCTTTAAAAGTTTATAAAAGAGATTTCCCTATAAAATTTATATTATAAAGCTCATATAAAACAAAATTATTTCTTATGAATAAGACAGTTAATCTATTTAAATTCCTTTTTTAATATTTTATTCACTTGAATTTTTTTAGGCCAGGTCTTTTCAGTAGCTCAATACATAGAAGCACCTGAGAACAAATAAAAAGTTTCTAAAATATATAAAATCTGACAATGAAATGGCCAATGGGATTTGCGATTGCATATAAATTTTTAACGGTCGTTAATAAATTGTTGGTTGAACAAATTTTTAAATTATTTTTATGCTTTAAAAATTAAATTCTATTGAAAAAATTTAATTTTTATTTTATTCTAAAAGCAGTACTTGTGAAAATTTATTTTGCGTTTGAAAAATTTTTTATTGCACAGTAAACTAACTAACGTGTTGGATTTGTTTCGGTTTATTTTAACGTTATTTTTTTTTTTTTTGAAATTTCAAATTATTTACTTTAAACTTAGTTGAGTAATTAAATATATTTATTTTATTTTATTTTTCTTTGTAAATAATAAAAATGAATTTATTGTTGTTTAGTTGTTTATTGCACGCAAACTTTATTGAAAGTTATAAATAAATCCATACATTTCATAGTTTTTATTTACTCATACATAAATACGGATATTTGATATGGTTTTGTGGTTTAAATTTAACCATTGAAAACTTTTGCAATAATAATATGGTCAGTTGGTTTGGGGTTTGCGATATTACACTTTATTTTAAAGCAAGTTGATTTTATAGTTAACGATTTTTAGTTTATTTAACTTTGGTAGCATTTCGACAAGTGGCTTTGAAAACTACTAGAGCGGAAAATTAAAAAAAAAAATATGTAAATATTGAATATTGATAATTTTTTTTCTCCATTTTGCTTTAAACATTATGATTTAATCAGACTAGTAACAATAAGAAAAATTATAAAAATTGCATGTGAAAAATATGTTAAAATGCACAGTAGTCCATATAATATTTCAAATCAAACACTTTTCTAATTTTTTTTTGTATGTTTTCATTTCATAACCACAACTAAATGTTATAAAAATTATTTTTGTTGTGTAATTAAAATTATTTTTTCTTTATTGCCCATAATTTTCAAGTTATCGCTTAATATTGTAATTAATTTATGCGGAACTTTTTTTTTAACTTTTGTTTTTTATAAATAAATTTTCTCTTTTAGCCGACCACATGTATTATAAAACATTTGATTTAAAAATTTGCCATAAATGAAGAAAGTAGTTGAAATTGTTTCTATTTTTTATTTTTTGCACAAGAAGTCAAAAAACTGGTTAAGAAATATATTTCCTTATATCCAGCAGCAGCCATAGAGTCATCAATTTGTAACTAGCTTAGGCCGGAATTGCGTAACATTTGGAGTTTGTAACACAATGAATGAGCATAAGTCAACAAAGTTTCACTACTGGATGTACATACATATGTATATTTATGCCAAAGTCCTTTTTAGGTTGCACTTGTATGTTGGTGGCACTTAACAAAGCTAAAGAAATTATATATATATATATATATTTTTAAGTAGAAATCATACACACACCAAAATTTATTTATTATGCTTTTGCAATGTATGAAAAAAAATTGAAAAAGTATTTTTTTTATCTTTTTTACTAACATCAACAACTAAAAAAAAAACTTTTTAACTATCTAATATTTTATCATTAAGTTTACGTAATTCACGTTGTTGTGTTTGTTTTTTTTTTCTTTTTTTCTTCGAGCATTAATCGAACGCGTCGTCGTCTTCCGCTTTTAACAAGTGTTAACCACGAATGTTACCAACAATCTGAAAATCAGTTTACTTACAATGAACCATAAAACTTAATTAACTTGATTTTCATACTCTGCTAACGTTTGTTAAACAAAATGAATGTTTGCCCTCTCTATCTTAAGCTCAATTGAAACTCTCGCTAGATTTGCTCTCTTTTATTGTCAAAATGAACTGTTTGTTTTGTTTGTTATGATCAGCTGTTTGTTCATTTTATTTACTTATATTTATAAATGGTTTTTTTTTTTTGCTTAAGCCGGCTTTTGTTTAATCAGCTGTTCGCTTGAAGAAAAAAACAAATTGTATATAAACAAAAGCCGGTAATGTGTCTGGTCATTTTCCTACACACACTCTGTTTTACCAGCAAATAATTGACTGTGGAACCAGTTATTAGTTTTTTCACTTCTTGTACATAAATTTGTTTATATTGGTAGATGCATGCATGTATAAGTTGTGCACGCAATACACCGATTCTTTAATTCGGTTATTCATTCGTTCTGGCTGGACCCGTACATAAGAAAAATATTTGATTTTTTTTGCAAAGATACAAAAATAACTTCTTATTTTAATTTTAAAATATGTTAAAACGCCGCTTTTTGTTTAATGTACATTAATAAAATGAACCTGGCTAATATCATAGGAAGTTCGTAACTTTTTGAACGAAGGACACGTTTATGGAGAGTAGAAAATTAGTAGAAAATTAAAGTCCAGCTCACTTGGGTCCAATATAATGATACCTTTATGCTGCCTGTAAGTTGAAAAAAGATAGAGAGAGATAACCAGAGGAGGGTGAGAAGGCTAGAAGTAGAACTGAGATCAAAGTTGTTCAGGGAGTTATGAGATAAGAGAGGGTCAAGAAATTTGGTTGGGGGGGGGGTCAGCGATTATACCAACCACTATTCCTAATATAGAGGCTCAAGGTTTTGAGCCCGATTTCCGATAACTCGGATAAGCTTCCGAAGGATATTCTACCAAGGAATTGCAAATGGAGAATAAACACAGAAGATGCAGGATACTTTCCTCTTCTTGCTCGTCATTGCAACTGTAACAGTAGTCATTATACGGGAGCCCCATACGTATAGCATGGGTTCCGAAGGTACAGTGACGATGTTCCTCAAGTACTTCCTATTGAAGTTCATGAGATTTTTCGTTCTGCGGGAGTCCAGGCGAGGCCAGAGGGTTCTCGCTATTACACAGGTAGACTCATTGCCCCATCTGTTTTGAGCTAATTCAAGAAAGGTAGCAGGATGAGAGTGGAAGACCACAAAGATTGTCGATATCGACTTCACTTAGTAGGGTTCCCCTCTTTGCCAGGTCATCCGCAACTATGTTTCCTGAAATAGTCCCATGTCCATGCACCCAGTTTAACGAGATATTTGAGTGCTGCTCAAGTCCATCCAGGGCTTTACCACATTCTTGAACAAAAAAAGCATGTGGTGTACACCCCTATAAGGGACTTAATAGCAGATTTTCTGTCAGTTATAATAAGGATATCTCTATTTTAAATCCGATAAATCTTTTAATGGCAGATAACTCTGCCTGTAATATACTACATTCGTTCGGGAGTCTGAAGGACATTTCAATTCCGCATTCTGGAATATAAACGCCCCCACCGATCCTCTCTCCCTTTTTTTAACTGTAAGTTTATGGATACAAGGTCCTTTTATTCTTCAATATTGTCACTTTTGAAGTGTTTATACTTTGTTCAACTTTTCTCAGGAAATAAATAACTTATGTTAACAGTAAGATTCTTTACATTTTCTTTCCCTTTTCCTCTTATTCTGCTTGCCGTTCTTTATCTAGTTTTCTTAATTTAGTTCTCTTCTTCTATAAAAAAATAATACAAAAATATTGAATAATACATTTTCTTCCACTAATATTTTATGTTTGTGTGTTTCTGCATGTCTTCATAATACTCCCATGTCAATAATATAATTTTAATAACATGAAAATTAAGAAGTTTTCATTCAAGTGAATTAAAATTTAAATTGATTTCTATACCAAAGCATAATTATACAACAATTATAAAACTTAAACTTAAGCTTAATGTAATTGTATGCGGAAGTTTAAAAAGAATTTTTGTCTCAATGCCACACTTTGTTCATGCAATTACTTGGCATGTAAGTCTTTTAAAATTTTGTTCATACAAAATTTATCATTATAATCAAAAAGTGTTTATTCATTTAATGTTACGTTTATATTTGTTATTGCTACAAATGTTGTTTTATTTGTAAATTTTGTTTCCATGTACGAGGGGTTGTTTTTTGAAAGAGAAGTAAGTCTCGGGGCAATGAATGGCTACTTCTAAAAATGGGTGTTACAACTTAAGGGAAAGGAATACACAGAGAAAAAACTAATAGAATCAAGAAGATTTTCTCTATGAAACGTTTTTAGGCTAATGGGTATCCCAGCAGAAAGAAGCGAAGATTTTATCATAGAGATTCCTTATTGTTTTTATGTGGTAAATCTTATTAATTTTATCAAAAAGAAAACCACTTAAAATCAAGAAAAAATCTTATTATTCACAACTTTTTTTACTCAATTTCCGTTGTTTTTGGCACCAAAAAAAAAAACAATCCATAGAGAAAAACTTCTTGATTCTATTAGGTTTTCTTATAAATTGTAAACTATAGGGATTTCTTATTGATTTTATTAGGTTGCCTCATTGATTTTTTTATAAAGGGTTTCTTCTTGATTTTATTAGGCTATCTTATTGATTTTTTCAATATATAGGGATTTCTTATTGATTTTATTAGGTTGCTTTATTGATTTTTTTAAAAAGGGTTTCTTCTTAATTTTAATAGGTTCCTATATGATTATGTGTAAAGCATCTTATTGATTTCTTTAATAAGGAAATCTTCTTGATTTTATGTGGTCTCTTGTTATTTCATATCTATAAATAGACATAGAGAAAATCTTTTTTCATGATATTTTTAATTTTTGTATAAGAATGTTTGCATAATAATTTCAATGGTTATTCAGGCTGCTTGTTAGCATATTGGGTAGACTGCTTGTCTATCAGGTAGAAGTTTGCTGGTTCAATACTTGGTGAGTAAGTTAGTTAAGAATGTAAGATAATGTGTATGTATGTATGTATAAATAAATGACATCTACAATATACTACATAAATACATAAATAAGTATGTATATTGTATAGAGTTTAAATGAAAATACATAAGTACACAATGTATTTTTTATTTTTTATTAGGTCGCCTAATAAAAACAAGAAAAAAACCTTATTGAAAAAATAAGATAACCTAATAAATACTAGGAGATTTCTTCTTGATTTTTTCAAAAAAGTTTTCCTTATTAAATTAATAAGATTTCCTTATTGAAAGAAAACCATAGAGATATCTTATTAATTTTGTTCTATTTTATGAGGTATTTATTGCGCACTTTTATCTCTGTGTAGTGATAGAGAAGACAACAGATAAAGGAAGAGATGGAGGAGAGCTTTATTCTTTTTGCAAAGTCCTTCCAATGCGGCAAATTTGCTTGCCGCAAACACATCCTCGTATACACACACACACACACACACACACAATGCACACCCCCAGGCACACATGAAAGTACGCCGACACAAGCACACAAAAAGTAATATAAATAATTTTGTAATATCAATTAAAAAATTAATTAAATTTGTCCACTCAAATTAATTAATACAATTACAAATGTATTTGAATCAATTAAATTCTTAATCGAAAACATTAATTGCTGAATACTGTTTTCTGTGCATACATACAGCCTAGCGGGTAGTTAAAAAAAAATCTATTTTAATTTCACACAACCTCGTACAATAACCAAATTTTTGAAATTCTAGTGCGAGTAGATAAAATACTAAATGAAATAGTTATTATGTACATCTGCATATACTTAATGTACATATTCTTAAAACTAACAATTATCTCTTCGATTCTGATTTATTTTTAAAATTCTAGTTTAAAGTTTACGGCAAATATTAATGAATCATTCGCCCGCCAGCATGAAACATAAAATCACGTTCGTTGCTTCAGTCTTTTGTTTCGTTTAACTTGAATTTTTTAAACATTATTTTGCTTTTTACTCGTATCACTTAAAATTGGATTGCGCAATCCATCATTCTTTAATAATTATTGTAGTTCACTCATATATATATATATATATTTTTTTTTTTTTTTTTTTTTGTTTCAACAAGAATAATTGAAAAAAATTCTAATTAACCTTTTAACTTCCTGTATTCATTAATCATGTGTGTATTTAAAGTTGCACTGTATGGCATTTAAGAAAAATCATTAAAGCAACTCAAAAGATTCTTTATCTTCATTTTAAAACATTTAATAATTTATTTAAATTTTTTTTATTTTTTTTATTTTGAAAGCCAAGTGTGGGTGTCTTTTGTTCCAGTCTTGTATTTTTAAATTGTTATACATTTAACATAAGCCTGTATAAATTATGCCTTTACAAAAAAATTGGTTTAATGCCTGCAAAGAGCAACTTAATGTGGAATAGGCAAAGTCATGCCAGAATTATGGTTTTTGTTTTTTTTTTCAAAATAAGTTTTAAGGGAGTGTTCATAAACGGTTTCACTACATTGGATGTAAACAAAATTTTAAAGTTATTGTTTGAGTTTTATTGTTTGGTCGATCTTTTTTTATTTATAATTTTTTTTTTGCTGATTATGTATTCTTAAGTGTTGCCGATAACATTTAAAGAAACATCTCTGCCTGTCAGATTTTATGAGAATTTAATATTAAATGTAACTTATGTTACTTGCTGAGACTGAAAAAAATACTATTTTTATTGTTATAATTATATATATAACCTTGCGTTTTTGTTCTGTTATTATTTGAGTATTTTGCTATACAATTATTAAGTTAAAATTTTAATTTAGAGCTTAAAAAAAGTATTGAAAAAAAAAACGCATGCAAGGTGTGTAGTTTTTTAAGGTTTAGGCTTAATATCTTACTAGTCATTATTTGTTATATTAGCATGAATGGCCTGTTGTGTAAAGAATGCTTTCACATCGTATAAATCGATTAAGAAAACTGTGTAAAAATTCACGAATGTCACACTCTTTTATATATAGGAATATTTTGATCAGCATCAGTATTAAATTTAATGGAAAAACTTTTTTCAAAATTTCAGTTTGGTTTCAATAAATTTTTTAAAATTTCTACTCCGCAATTCCGCACGTTTTAATTTCACGTCGAAAACAGAATATATACATTTTTTTAAAAGACTTAACACTCAGGTAATAAATGTCTACTACTTTTACTAAGTGTTACCTTCTTTAGGAAAGGGATAGTGATAGAAAAGACAGGTGGTGCAGGAAGAGATAGAGGAAAGTTTCATTCTTTTACAACTCTGCTTTTTTTTGCTTTATAATTTTTTGTTTGTTTATAATGCAGTGTTGCAGCGCCTCTGGTGTCAATATGGTGTATTAAATTATTGAAGTTGTATTTATTATCCATTTTATTGGTTATTTTACTTCGGCGATGATCCTGCTACACAACGAAGGAGGGTGATCTAATGTTACATTGGGATTAGTATCTGCTAAAGTCGGTATAGTTCAGTGACCAGTGACTATGCCTTCATCACTTGAACTTTCCTACAACAACTGTCGTAAGTATTTGTGAAGTCATGGGAGATTTATAAATTATAAATTATAATCCTAATGTAACATCAAATTGTCCTCCTTCGTTGGGTAGCAGAATCATCGGCGAAGTAAAATGACCAATAAAATGGCTAATAAACACAGCTTCAATAATTTAATACGCCTCATTAACACAAGAGGCGCTGCAACATTGCATTATTAACAAACAAAAATACTTGCAAAAAAGGCAGAGTTGTAAAAGAATGAAACTTTCCTGCACCACCTGTCTTTTCTATCACTATCTCTTTCCTAAAGAAAGTAACACCTAGTAATTGTAGTAGACATTCATTGCCTGAGTGTTACTTCTCTTAAAAAAAAAATATGTCGTAATTAAAAAAGGCTAAATTGCCCAAAAAGAGTTTAAAATTTGCAATTTACACACAACTAATGGAATCAGAAAATTTCAGTTCTCTCTCAAGAATTGGGTATAAAGATATTTTTATGAAATTCTGGCATAATACGAATAGTAATATTGACGGTCCCAATCCAAAATATGCTAAGTCGATATAGCATGTTATGCTGGGAATAGCATTTCTGAATTCATTGTTTATTCACTGAGATTCTGTAAAATTTTGATATTGACTATTCTATCAAAAGTTATGAGCAAAAATTTACTTACCATAATTTGTCAAGTTTAAAAAACTTCCCTTTTAAAATGTTTTAAGTATACTTAGCATGATTTAGTTTAAAATTAATTTAAATTTTTCTCAAAATTAAAATATGCTATATGTACTTAGATGACCACAGCAGGTGAGAAAGGATCACCAGATAAATGCTAAGTCTACTTAGAGGATAATTTTAAGTATTTTAAGTCACTTTTAACAACCAGCGTTTTTTAAAAAACTTTCTAAATCTGAAAAAAAAACTTTTTTCCAAAACAAAAACTTTTTTTCTACAAAAGTACCAAAATTTTAAAAGAAAACAGCTGATCGATATTGTTATGTGAAAAGTAATGAAAATGGTTAGGCTAACTGAGCCTTTAGACACTGTTGCAGTAATAAGGGAGTGAGAAAATATAAGATCGTTTTATTGCATACAAACATTACTTTATATTTTCATTCAATATATTGCAAAAGATCAATTATGCACATATGTGTTTATAAAAAAAAACTTGAAAAAACTTTATATATTCAAAAAACTGTTTGGTATCTCAAAAATTTTCCAAAAAAAGCGAAAACTTGACAAATGGTAACGCTGTCTACAACAAATTTATAAAGCTCAAATAAACTAAAAAAATTCTATTGCAATTATTATATGATTACAAAAAGTGTCAAGTTTCTATCTCATAACATTCCTGAGATAACATTAATAAACTTTTCAGGCGTTTATCTCAAAACTGGCTTTTTTGACTTAGCATGTTTTAGAATGGAACCGTCGATATGAGGATTATTTCTGCATTAATAACTCAAAAATTTAATTTCTTGAGTTATGACCTTGTTGTAGTAAATGTGCGATATATTTATAAAGTGATACGTGAAGAATGCTCTACATCTTTAAAAATAATTTTAATAAAGGTACATTAATAATTTTTTTACTATAAAATAAGAAATTCTCGTATTCTATTTTATTGAAAAGTTCAGGCTAGCGTTGATCTCAGGCCATTAATTACACTATGAAACAAATAAATACTTTTGAAAAAATATTTTGAACGAAACAGTATAAGTTCGTTACTAAAGGATGGTTAAATTTTAAGGGCCGATGTTGATTTTGAATAAAATACAAATTATTTAAGAAATTATTGTAATTTCTTTTTATATTATGATAATATGGTGTGGTTCAATTTCGGCCAAATGTCCGCCGCGACCTCGGCGACACGCCTCCATCCGATGGTTCAAATTTTCGATGACGCTGAGGCATAATTGAGATTCTATGCAGTTAATGTGCCAAATTATCTCATCCTTTAGCTCTTGAATTGTTGCTGGCTTATCAACGTACACCTTTTCTTTAAAATAACCCTACAGAAAGAAGTCCAACGGTGTCAAATCACATGATATTGGCGGCCAATTGACATCGTCACCACGTGAGATAACACGGCCATTGAAATTGTCGCGCAAAAGAGCCATTGTTTCGTTAGCTGTGTGGTAAGTGGCATCGTTCTGTTGAAACCACATATCGTCCACATCCATATCTTCCAATTCGGGCCATAAAAAGTTCACCATCATCGCACGATATCGAACATCATTCACAGTAACTGCCTGATCGGCCTCATGGAAAAAAATACGGCCCCATGATGCCGCCAGCCCCTAAACCGCACCAAACAGTCACTCTTTGTGGGGGCATTTGTTTTTCGACAATCACTCTTGGATTATCATTCGCCCAAATGCGGCAATTCTGCTTATTGACGAATCCACTGAGGTGAAAATGTGCTTCAACACTGAAGATACTTTTCTTCAATTTGCATTTTGATTTGAACGCCCATTTTCATAATAAGCCTGAATAACTTTAACACGTTGCTCGATTGTGTATCTTTCCATGGTTCAAATTGAGTTAGTCTGACATTGAGAAATGTCAAATGAAATGCAGATAAAAATTTGACGTTTAGGTGTGGTTCACATTCAACATTGGCCCTTAAAATTTAACCACCTTTTACTACTAAAAGGTAGTAAAATCTACAGTGCGCCCTCAAAAAATGGTGTTATCAGTTTTTGGCCTACAGCTAATTCAGACTTGGTGATAGCCCTAAGCTATATATGGCAATAATGTAGCTAAGAGTCTACCAAACATATCTTGTTAATATTTTAAGCCAAGAAAATTATTTTTTCCTGTACATTTTTTTTGGTAAAAATAAAGGAATTTTTTTTAAGAATATGAATTTAATATGAACGTGTCTAGACACCCTTAAAACCTCACCTTAAAAATTTTCATTTTATACTTGTTATTCAATTTTTTCTACATTCCTTGTTATTGTTTTTTTAGTGAAAAATTACACAGTGTGCCAAAAAAAAAATTACCTGCGAAGTGTTAATACTTTTCTGGTAGGTATTCTCGAGTATAACAACAATCTCTATTTTAAATTTTCCAAACAGCTCCAAAATCTTGAGTTGCGGGTAAAAAAAAAACCGGGTTTTCGTACCCGTAGGCACTTATCAACCCAAATAAGCTAAATATCAACCGATTTTAAATTTTATAAAAATACTGTAACTACTTACAATTTTGCGGAATATTAAGGTTGGTGTACTCGAAAAACATCATGCACGTAGTTTTTTTTAACAAAAAGTCTTCTCATAAAATGTTTTATAAGCCAATTAATTTCTAAGGAATTGTTTTAGACAAACCTTCGAATTACTCCTTATATAATACTGTCTGAGAACGAACCTAAAGTAGAAAAGTGTCGATAAAAACCAAAAAAATTATGTTTGGGGGAAAAATACACACATACATACATATATCTGAAATTGACTGAAACAAAATGTATATTGTTTGAAAGGTTTTAGTTTCTTCTTTCCAAATCAGTTTATAAATTTTAAATCGGTTGATATTTACCTTAGTTAGAGGTTAATAAGTGCCTACGGTTACATTTGCTAAGCAATTTTCCTCACAAAATTTTGTTTCATAAACCTTTTGTATATCAAACATTTATTTAGCTTTCAGTTTTCAATATATTTATATAGTGTTGAACTTCAATATGATTGTTATTTAGTCCTTATTCGCTTTATGAACTGCAACAGATTTTGCTAGTGCAAGTAACTTAGAACTTTAGGCCATAAGACACTCCCAAGTATAAGCCCAAAAGTTTGTTGAAAGAAAAAAAAAACAGTAACCAGAAAAATCAATTTGCCAAACCTAAGTTTTCTAAACCAGAATTTTTTATAGAAAAGTTTGATTGAATTTTTCAAAAGTAAAGGGTTCACAGTTTAAAGCAATTTCTTATGATCATAACATACATTCCCAACAATGAGTCATTCATTTAGAAAAGAAAAATTATATAAGAAAAAAAATACATTTTTATTTCTAAAATAATTCAAGGCTTTAAACAACATTAAATGGAATGTTGCAAATAAATCAATTTGAGAATTTTTTTAAGCATTATTCAAAATTACAAATCTAAAACCAAATTTTTAACTAAACAAATGCCGCCACGCCACATAAAAGCCAACCAGTGTCAACTTATGACATTGTTCTCATTGTGACATAAAATAAAATCTCTAAAAAGCAATACAAGCAAACAAATATGCAATATTTTAACAATGTAGATTAAAAACTATAAGATATGCAAAACAACTTGCGTCCAGTTGCTGTAAGAAATATTTTTTAGAAAAAAAATATGCGCTTTCCAAAGTGCAACTATTTAAAACAAAGGGAACAAGTAGCAGCAAATTTATGAGTTTCTTAAGCGCGTGCTTTGAAGCACGCAGTGATGACTTGTTTTATATCCTAGTGCAGCTCTTTGATCTTGCGTGTTTAGTTTTTATTTTTCAAAGCCCGAGATAAGCCAAAAACAGTCATTGCACACTTTATGCCTGTAATAAACCAAACATTTTTTCTTTGCTTTTTGTTTCTAAAGTTTTTTCAAACTCACAGAATTGTCTACAATTTTCAGTTCAAATTATTACTTTTTTTCTTTTAAATACAACTTTTGTGCAGCATGTTTTGTCATCATGAACCAAAAGGTGTTGACGGAAAATAATATTTTTGTCCTCTAAAACTTCAAATTCGCCACCGACAGTTTTCCAACACCCAATATCGCTTTTTTAAGATTTCATTTTTAAATTGAAGCTTGTTTTTTGTTTTATAGAATGAATATATTCTTGGTTTAGTTAAAGTTTACTAAAATCACATAAAATAAAATCGATAAAAAAATAATAATAATAAAATCAAAAAATTTATAAAAAATAAAAAAAATACAAACAAAAGCTACGCTACAAAAATGAAATGAAATCTCTTTGTAAGTAAGTAAGAAATATATTCAAATATGAAGAATCTTATATACCCTACACAGTTTCATACATTCATACATACATATCCATTACAAATAAGTTTTTTTTTTGAAATTTTATACCATTAGGGTAGACTCTAAAAACCTATCAAACTTCTCCCTGGACCGATTGATAATTAAAAAAATATCCGATATACTATAATATTATGTAGAAAGCATTTGGATCCGCGACAGCATAGATGGATGGAGGTTATGCTCGGTTGTAGGACTGCGAAGCCCATCAGGGTAAAAATCTTGTGCAGTATAGACGACGCACACTGTCGCCAAGGCGGCGAAAAATGAAAAAAATTAGGTTTCAATTAAAACGAACAAATTACTTTGTTGCATGTGCAATATTCTAATTAAGTAAAATAAAAAAGAATTTTTTAAAAAATATTTATTTTTTAAAGAGTTTTGATGATTCAAAATCAACAGTTTTTGGCCAGTATGTAGATATTGCACTACAACTTCCAATAAAACATATATTGTTATAATAAGGCTACAATAAATTTTTTCTATATTTTGCAATTAATGTACGATGTGCCGTTGCTTTTAATGTAAATGTAAAGAAAAAGACCTGTGAGTGAAAAAGTACGAGTTAAGTTGTCTATAGAAAAAAAATAAAAAAAAAGTATATTTTTCATACTTTCACATTATCTTTCTACAAGTATGTAGATTTAAAAATGTTTGTCTTGTCCACCTTTCCTCCACCCCCTTTCAGTTTAATTTGACAATATATTTTAAGTTAGAATTTGCTTATTTTCAGTATATTATTTAGTTCCAGGACAATTGAGAAGGATACTAGTCCTTGAAATTGAAATGGCCAAATTGTAGATGTCATTTAAATTATATATTGTGTCTAGTTAAACACTTAACTCACTATAAGTGCAGACAATTTGTTTTGCTGCTTTTTACTGTTTTGTAAAAGGACATTTTTTTTACGAAGCATTAAATGGGTTAAAATTAGTGTCTTTACCCGATTTCATTGAGTTACAATTGATTTTCTCTCTGTTATGATAATTTTTTATTTCAGGATATATGAGAAGGACACGAATCCTTGGAAATTAAATGACAACATTTTATGTGTGTTTATGTTTACCAATAAAAATATGTGTGCCAAATTTTATTTCTTTTCGATAACTCCTTCTATTTTTGGCCGCTCGTTATATGAACTCACGACACTGTGTGACGTGGGGATTTCCCCAAGGAGGCTCACTTTATCCACCTCCGTGGAGTCTAGTAGTCGATTAGATCCTGTACAGGCTAATGAGAAATTGTATAGAATGTGAAGCATATGCTAAAATCACATCGTTATCATTGCAAGGTGAGGGTAAACACTGCAAATACTACCTACCATTGATCCCTTCAGTCAAAGCAAGATATTCCCACTCTAGCAAGATACTCCCAGCCGATAATGTGCTGTTAGAAAGCTCATCGCAATTTAATTATCTCAGAGTAATATTAAATTAAAAGCTGCTATAAAGACAGCTTTTATAAGGCGACTGTTAAAACGAATTCAGAGTTTTTAGATCTGTTGCTGAGAAAGTATGAGGTGCACGCCAAAAATCCTAAAATATACATACATATATACACCATGATAGTGAGGCCCATCATGAATTATAGCACCGTTGCTTGGTCGGAAAGGATTACGCACCAGGCATCAGTTGGAGCAATAACGGAGGCTTGCTTATCTCTGTATAACAATGGCTAAAGGGTTTTATTCTCCTTGAACTCACACCTCTGAAAATTGTGATAGAAACTGCTGCCAGGCAAAATTTCACTAATATCGCGCGAAAAAGCGTAGGTAGGGACTATCAAATAAGCTAATGGAAGCTAACATCCTGATGAATAAAGCTTACGACTCTGACTCTGTTTTTTGGTAAACAGAAAAGAATGCTGGGGTGATGGTATTACGATACGGGAAGGTTCTCCAGGGAGGGGAGCGCGAGGGTTGTAATATCTAGGATAAACTACTATGAGTCTTTAGAAAAACTCATACCATCAAAAATACTCGTATCAATATTCTCGGATCGTCAGGCTACCATTAAGGTACTTAGCTCACTTCAGTTTACCTCCAAATTAACTTGGTAATGCCACATAAAGTTGCATTAGCTAAAAAGCCCAAACAAGGTTAGATCCTGTTGGGTTCCCGTACATGTCAGAGTGGAAAGAACAAAAAAAAAATGAGGAACCAGAACCAGTTCTCTGGTCTCGTACCGAATATAATCCAACAAGGTACATCGATGATGATCCAGAATACCAGGAAACACCTCTGGTTCAGTCTCTCTGGACTGAGGTTTGCAAAGCTAACGATTGAGACGTATAACCTAAAACTTTTTAAAGCTCTTATATCCTTAAGTTTAAATAATTTCAGAATGCTCACTGGCTTCCTCACGGGCCATTGCAAGCTGAGAAAAAAGCTCAACAGACTTGGCATTGAGAGTAGTAGCCAGTAGAGATTATGCTATTATGATGATAAAACTTATAGAGAGTACGTTTTGAAGGACTGAGACATTGTTAGATAGGTAGCCTTTTTTTCCAATTGTGCAAGAACCTCTCCGAAGGTTGGTAACTGCCAATACTAGATCCAATGGCAATATTGAGATTTCTCAGGAGAGCAGATCTAGATAAAGTGCTCTAATAGCTGGCAATAGATACAATATGTATATTCGTTCTTATTATCCTGCGTTTCCCGTACAATTAAAGTTAATTCATTCATTCTTTGAATTCATTTAAAAATTTACAGAACGATTAGACAAAAGTTTTTTTTACTGCTACGATTAGACATAACCCCAATAAAAGTTCGTGATTGCAGGGTTAAACTAGATTTTAACATAAAAATTTGCCGACTATGAAAATATTTGTTTTTAACAACTCTTAAAGAAAGATTGTTCTAACATTAAATAATAAATAAGAAAAATTGTTTTAGTACTCTGGGAGTCAACATGTAATTGTTGAAAAAATGTAATTCACAAAAAAAGAAATCCGTTTTCCAGCCCTGCCTTGTAATAAAACAATGAGAATATCAGAAACCGTTTATTTGATTTTGCTGATTTTGAATACCAATAGAGAGAAGACAAATACTGAGATATCGCTTACACACCGGAGTCTCTAGCTTTTCTTTGGTCTTCAGGAAATCGGTTTCAGATGCAGGCAGATGCAAACATGGACAGATGTACATTTCTTATTCGACTGTCTTATCCATATGGACCCATAATATACATATGTTACGCGCAAAATAGAAAGGGACCTAATGGTAAAAACCGGTTTTGTTGAGGAGAGCCATTTTAAAGATTTAAATACGTGTACCATCACTGAGCGTGTTGGTATTGGTCTCATTTGAAAGAGACACATCTCATGACGTCAGGAACGTGTTGGTCAACCTTGAAAACGCGCGTAGGTCGTCCCTACCTCTTGTTTTGTGTAGTTGGTTTTTAATGTTTTTTGCCCTCGCGTTTTTTCGAATCCAGGTTTATTTTCTGAAATTATTAATTGTGAATTATAATAAATACTCATTTATAATTCTTTTAAATCGTGAATATCACTCTGTTAGTACGAAATTTGTTTCACATAACCTTAGAATCGTCGACTTCAATTTCAAAAAACGCGCATATCTCTGGGAGGGAACACTTTTGGGGCATGGGATCGGTCTCATTTGATGAAAATTGATTTTTTTACCCTTAGGTCCCTTTCTCTATGCGCTGTCACATATATAATTTATAGGATCACAAATAAATATTATAAAAGTTATAAATGGAATGACAAACATGTGTACATATCGTTACCTTAATAAAGAAAGGTCCTATTATCACTATTTTTTTTTTTGAATCGAGATTTTTGCATTTTTCAATACATAAGATGTTCTTCTATCGAAATGTACGAAAAACTCGCTTTCTAAAAAATATTGGGTTAGGGCCTTTTTAACCCCGAGCAAAAAAAAGGGGCGTTATAAGTTTGTAGTTTGTACCTGTGTGTCTGTCTGTGTCCACGTACAGACCAAGTGTCTGCACCAATTGTGATTTAGTTTTTTTCTGCTTGAAAGGTAAATTGATCGAGAGGGTTCTTAGCTAGGTTTGAAGAAAATCGGTCGATCCGTTAAGAAGATATCACATATTTTCTAGATATATAGGGGGATTATACAATTTTTAATTTTTGTTATTATATTAAGGTAACGATATACATATTTATATCCTGGCAATTGTTTTTAAGTCTATCTATAAAACAAAATAAAGGAAAACAGTTACCGAGATTAAAATAGTAAATACTTACATACGGCTTTATTTATAAAAATTATTGAGATTTTTTAAACAAATTTTCATTAAAAAAATTTTCTCATCAAGCCTTTATAAAGCCCTAATAATTTTTATAAATAAGACTGAGCACACATGTTTATGTCTTTTGACATCAGCGTAGTGGCTTCTCTCGGCCACTCAACCTAACCCAACCTACTGATTTTATGCCAGTTTTCCAAAATCGAGCTTTCATCATATCTCGACGTTTTGGATTAATTTAAACAAAATATGATGATACATCCATTTCATTCCACTAAAGTGTAGCATTAATTTAAGATTCGCTGCAAGCCTCCTGTTTTTATACACAATTTTTAATTAAAAAATCTACATGTTTACACATGTTTCTGTGGCAAAGCATAAAAAACATTTTTCTCTCTAACTCTGGTTTCTATATTTTTTTTTTGTTAATTCAGTTAACACAGTTTAAAGGGGGATTAGGAGTGGTGGGACGCAAAAATCAATACCATTGAAATATCGTAACAAAACTCTGCTGTTATATTGTCGTTTGTTCGCAAATTGTTCTCAAAAGCTTTGCCATGAAAATTGATTTTTTTGACATAATTTGTTTTAGTTTTTCTATTGGCTTTTGTTCATTCAGATTTTGCAACGTTGCCGCAGCTTTATGTATCTTTTTTTTTCTTTGGCTGTATTAAATAATAGACTGAGAATTATGAATTTATGCCCTTGGGTGGTCGAATGATAATTTGTTTTAGTTTTGAGAAAAATGTCTAGCATTTTTTAGAGGATAAGCTAGAGTTGGAGTTTGTCCATGTCTGGCAAATTTTGTTGTGCAAATATTTAAATTGAACTTTATTTTTTAAATAAATTATTTTAGTTAAAGATTGGCATTGAAAAGTGTCATTATCAGAGCAGCGGTAGAAATTTTATTGATATATTTAGATAAGGAAACACACTAAATGCTGAAGTTAGTAAAAAATCTAAATTTTTGTTTTCCTAATGCGCTAATTTGAAGCGATGTCTAGATTGCAAAGTATTTGATTCAAAAATGTATGAATGGGTGGCGCAGTCCTCGTATTTCAGTTTATTTCTATACAGGAATACAGGAACATATACATATGTATATAGGAAAGGATATTTTTGTAAAATTTAAGATATTTATTATAAAGTAAATAAACTACATTGAATATATCTGTGGTTTTCGTTAATAACAACGTAGGTTATATATTTCTCATTTCGAGTTTATGGTATCAAATTGTTATATTTTAAATGATTTTAGAAAGTTTTAAAAAAGTTTGGAAAAATATGAACCCATGTACAACTTCTACTTTTTTAAATACGCTTAAAAAAGAACTTTTTTTGGCTCTAACTAATAGAAATTTGATTTTTTACATACTCTGTTATTAATGAAAACAACAGATACATTTTTAATAAAAATAAAAAAACTAATAAGTTAATAACTATATAATTCAGCAAAGTTAGACTTTGACTCGTACACGAAGGGTAACGTACGGACAGTACATATAGAAATTGAAAATAAAAATTTAAAAACCCTGTACATTATTTTTGATTTTTGGCCTTTTCTTAGTTTTGGCGTTTTTCTTTCGTTTTTAGGACTTTTTTTTGGTTTTTTTTTTAGTTTTAGCGATTTTTTTTAGTTTTGGCGTTTTATTTGTTTTGGCGATTGTTTCGGTTTTTGGCAATTTTTTTTATTTGTGATTTTTTAGTTTTCGCGTTTTGGAAATTTTTAAGAGTTTCCCTCTTACGGTTTCCAAGATACAGTAATTGTCAAAATTAAATAGTCAAAGTTATATTAACTGATAGAACACCCTTTAATTTTGATCTTTTAAATTTTAGTGTTGATTGGTGTCTGCATAACTAACTTTGAAAATTTCAAGTGTCCATATGTAATTGTCTGTATATTACATTAGGATTGGAACATGTTTCGTAGCTCTTCTTAGAATACCCTTTAATTTTAAACTGCCATATATTTGAATGACCGTAGCTTAAGAAAGCTGTCTTGTTAGACAGACAGACAGACGGGCAGCTTAACGAACACAATAGGATTCCTTTCCACCTTTGTGATACAGACCAAAAAAAAAGAGTAAATAAGCCATCATTCAAAATGGCCATAATTTATTACTAATTTCTGACTTTAAAACTTCTTAAGTGGTCCGTTATGAAAAAGGAATTCAATATATGTGACCCGGTCTATGAAAAGGTGGCTTATGACTCAAAATCAGCTGTTAAAGATAAACAATGCATTTCGTCAGTTTCTCGGTAGTTGTTGTTTTTTGAGTCATAAGCCACCTTTTCATAGACCAGGTCACATATAATAATCCCAATTATTTATTTGCATTAAAAATGTAATGCCTACGCTTAAAACTGCACTGAAAGGAAATTTGTTTCATTAGCTGAAAAATGGCATATTTACAACGAAATATTTCATTCATTTAACGACATGTTTTTTTTTACTAAACAACGTACATTTTCATATTTTAAATGAAAAATATAATTATTGCAATGAAACTTTTTAGTTTATACCGTGAAGTGACGTCAGTTTTACATATTTTTTAACGAACTATTTCATTCAATTTACAACATTTTTAATTTTCATCATGACAGTATTTCATTAATGACACGCAACATATAATTTTTTGATGATATCGTACCATTGTCAACAACATAATTCATTGTTGTAATGACTCTGATTCATTAGTTTAATGTAGTTATTGTATTTTATTAATTGTTTAGCTTAGATACGTGTGTATGTTGGCACAGGCATCAGAAAAATTTTTGTATGTGTATAATTGCTTTCCCGGCTTGGAACTCATCGCGTGGTAGTCAACGCGCTTACCTCTTCTGCCACACAACAACCCTAAATATTCTTTAGATACACACTACATATATAGAATCATTAATGAAATTTTAATTCAACTTTAACCGGGAATAATTTTAATTCAACAATATATAACACTGCACAACAGTGGGATGGATGTTTAAATAAAAGTGGCCGGATCCTTATGTGTTTTATCTCCTGATTACGATGGTTAAAAAAAAAATTATAATCCAAAAAATTTTAAGGACTAAACTAAAATCATAGGATTTTTAACATCCTTACAATAACAGTAATATATCCTGATATATTCATCAATGTGACTCTATCTACATTGAAAGAGATTTTCGTTTAGATTAATAATCCAGAAAGTATTTTTAAGTTTGGAGGACCATTCGTGAAATATTAATGGAATAATATAAAACGTGGTATAAATTATGCAAATGCTAAATGTCACTATATCTTTAAAACAGGAGATGATAGGGAAAAATTAATGACGCCATCGTAATCCGGAGATAAAAACACATAATTATCGGTCATTTTTATTTAAATATCATAAAAAAACCCCTATTTTGTTGTGCAGTGTAATGGATCAGTTACTTGTCTCCATGATTCGAACCTGCGACTACAAGGCTAGAACACTGCCTACTAGCCAGGATCAGCAGCAAGCGGTAAGTTTTCTTAATTGTAGTTACGAAAATATTTCATTAAAGTTTCAACGAAACTATAATTTCCAGAACTATAGATTAATTACAGTTGTGGTTTGATACTATGATCTTTTTTTATGTCACTTAATCAATTTAAAATTTTTTTTTGTAGACAGAAAAAAGTATTTAGCAATTAATGTTTTCAATTAAGAATTTAATTGATTCAATTAAATTTTTAATTGTATTAATTAATTTGAGTGGAAACACTTAATGAATAATTTTTTAGTTGACATTACAAATATTTTAATTGATATTACAAAATTATTCACATTACTTTTGTGTGTGTATGAATTCTTGATAAAAACATGTATTTTGGTTTTTCATTACACGAATGAAAATTATTTCGTATCATTAATGATACTACGAAATGTGAAAGATTAAGATTAATTAGAATGGTTTCATTCCATTGATGAAATTTTGCATCAATATAATACACTGTTTTATTTTATTAATGAAATTTGTCGTTGTATTAATGAAAGGGGTTCAACGTAATGGTTTCACTCCCGTTATGAAGTGTTTTTATTTCAATGTGAGTGTTCCATTTAATATTGAAAACTACATATTTATGTATGTAGTCTTGTTGGATATGTCCAAAAACATGCAACCACTTGTTTTTTGCATAATTTTTTTTTTTTATATTTAAAATTATGTCATATTAACAACAAACTGCTTTTAATTTGGCCACGGATATTATAACCGTACGTAATGTTATACCTTTAATTTTTATCGTCTACTTAAATATATGCATTTCATTAATTTAAAAGTAAAAAAAGAAAGTCTGCACCAATTCATCTCTCAACATTGGCTTGACAGCAAAGAATTCATTTAATTTTTATTTTGATGCTTCAACAGTGACTTATGAATATTGAGTAGTGGAAAAGATTTACAGGATTTACATTATAAAAGAGAAATATGTATATATAAAAAAAAATAAAAACAAACACACCCTTTTCGCAACCTGAACAGGTTAAGGCAATAAACTTCCAGACACTATACACAGATACGTCTGCAGGTTACATAAACGCGCTCATCTTTTTTTTCTTTCACATGATGTATGAACAGTTTCAACATTTTTTGTTTAAATTCAAATTGCTCGTTAGTGAATCAATAAATAAAACACCAAATAAGAATAAACCCAATAATAAATAAAATAATGAATAAAATTGAATTGCCACAAATATTATCTAATCGACACCTGTGCCTGGGTGTGATGAGTAAAAGTTCATGCAACTTCAGCAGCAGTAAATGCAGACAAATGCATTGCAAGCATAACACAAACGCCAGCCAGCTTGACTAGTAAAAAATTTACTTCCCATACCTGAACCAGCAAGTCAATTAATATTGAAGAGGCTCTTAACCAGTTGGATGAGCTGAGTCCAATGGTTTGCGAAGTATTTACAAACTTACAACATTATTTAGAGACACACAGCCAAAGCGTCAGCCAGACAGGCAGACATCCAGACAGGCGGGCAGCCATGTCGCATGTCGGGTTTTTTTTTTACTTTCCATAATTTTATGTCCGTTGGTTTGGCTACTTTTCTGCTTAGCCCGCTGGTTTTCTGTATTTTCATTGACTTGTTGCAATATTTTATAATTTTGTATTTTTTTTTTTTTGTAATTGCTTATGTAAAAGTGAAAATAAGAAAAAAAAAATATAATGGATTATATAAGTAATATTGTTTGGTTACAAAAATATATACATATGCGTTCAATGAAGTGTTTAATTTGTTTTTTTTTTCTTCGTGACACTGGTTTTTCTTTATGTTTGTTTGATTGTCTGCTGCAGCAACATGTTACATTTGTAGCATCAGCATTTTGGGCTTTAAACCATCATAATTTTATTTATTTTTTTAATTATTCCATAATCGATTATGCTTACGGCTTGGCAATTTTATATGATTTTTAAGGAAGCTGACGAATGTTTTAAATTTAAACATAAAATGTTTCAATAAAATTTTTTTTAAAGGGAAAGGCAGCTTTACGATAAATGGGAAATGTATTAAGAAATATATTTGGACATTTATTATAATTGTATTTATTTATGTATAAATTACACTGTTCAACAATTTCGAATCTTTTTTCTGATACAGAACACCCACAAAAAATACACATAAAGATCACATAGGAATTTGATTTCAATGGAGTAACAATTTCTTTCGGCAAATGCACTATAGGACATTTTACCACTTTTGTGGTCATAATTAATTACAGCCAAACGGCAGAATCGATTGAAATGTTTTTTTTAAATCACTCCTCCTTCTTAACGTTATTAATGTTTTTATCATTAAGTTTCACGAAGAAAAAAATTTATATCACTCACGCGCATGTCCTCTCTTAATAGCGCAATCATCTTACAAATTATATTTCATATTTTTAATTTTCAAAAACTATAAATTTTTATGGCAGCAAAACAAATTTGTCGAAAATTTTTAAAAATAGTTATTCTTTGTTATTCTTTTTATATAAAATTTTTTTTTCACTCACGCTCACGCATGTACACGCGTGAAAATTTTTAACTTAACTTGGTTAAACATTTAATTTGCATTAAAAAAAACTTTTGTTTTAAACTGGACTTAAGAAAAATTTGACTTTAGATTTGTTCTCCTTACAGTGAATATTTTTTATTTCGAGCTCAGATCATTTCACGCCTGACAACTTTTGACTATTAATATTACCTACCTTCGACATTGTATTTCATATTTTTAATTTTCAAAAACTATACATTATTATTATAAAAACTTTAAAAACTGAAATTACACACACAACACTTGATAAAGTTACTATAAATCAAAATTATTTACAAAGAACAAAAAAAAAGTTGTCTTCTTTGTCATTGTTTTTATATTAAAGCAAAAAAAAAATTCACTCACGCTCACGCACACTCACGCGTGAAAGTTTTTAAACAAAATTTTTTAGACCCTTCGAGTTGTCCTCTCACGTGTGACAACTTTTGACCTTTATTTTAACTCATCTTCAATATTAACAAAAACAATAAATCAAAATTGTCGAAGAATTTTAAAAAGAGCTATTTTCTTTGTTGCTCTTTTCGAACTAGGTCGTTAGTGTTCGCACCTAAAGTTATTTTAAACCCATTTATAGTAGCGCTGGGTGCAACTCGTTCATTCGTTCATTTTTGCCACAAACCTATGATCCAATCCATGTAATTTAAATGGGTTTGATCATAGGTTTGTGGCAAAAATGAACGAATGAACGTGTTGGACCCAGCTCTACCCATTTAATTTACATTAACGTTCTTGTCCAGACTTCTGGCCAATATAACGAACCAATTCAAAAAGATTTGTTGGAAACAACTCTATTTTGGACATTATTTTCAATCTTAATCCCAGAATACTCCTTCTACCCATATAAGAGTGTATTGATATTACAAGCTATCGGCAAAGAAGTATGCAAGTGAAGTTTAAAAAAAATATATAATATAATATAATATTTAGTATTCAAATAATATATTCATGAACAAATACTATCTTATTACAACTTAATTTACAACTCCTCATTTTTCGTTACTAAATGTTCCCACGTCCTTCAAGCAATAATTTTATTAAGTAAATCTGACGATTCACCTAATAATCATGTTGTTCAAATGAGTTTCTTATCAATAAATCATTTCGATTATTGTTAACGTTTATATTACAAAGTCATAAACTTGAACAAATAAAATAATCCAAATCGTGTGTGCAATAAACTTTTAAATACATAATGAGTATAGAGTGTGACGAAAAAGCCAGTAATATTCTTAACAGCTTATGTTGAAAGTTTTACATATTCAACTGGGGACAATCTCAATGTTATTTCAATGTTTAATATTTCTGTTGCAGAAAAATATTAATTGTTTCTTAAAAATACATAGAACTTTATTATTGAGGGGTTAGCTGATTTCTACGCGCATTTGACATTTATTAATACAGATCATCAGACAACATTTACTTAAAAAATATCTCAGAACAACTAGAGATATTATGTCTTCATTTAAACAATTGATAATTTGATTTGAATGTGATCGAACTAGTTTAAAAAAATGCAGATTCACACAAGTCGACAAGTTATGCTTGTATCGTGGTAGGACACAACTATGAGATCTAACGCGTGTCATCAAACATCTGTGACCATATGTACATGTCTAATCAAAACTGTCTGAACTAGACTAGGGTCGATGTCATTAAGTCGGTACTTTTTCACACAAATTATGATTAACCGTTGTAATTTGTAGACTTGTATCGAACTGTTTCAGTAGCTCGTTTTTGACACAAACAAATAATCAAACCCAATTAATTCAAGTTGGTTCGATCAAACCTTTGTGTCTAAAACGACCTACTGAAAGAGTTGGATGCAACTCTAGTAATTTGAATGGTATCAAACTCATTTCAAAAACGGCCGCCTGAATGAGTTCGACCCAAGTCTAGCTTGAAACAAACACGTATCATCAAATATATTCAGTCCAAATATATCGAACTCTTTCAATAGCTGGTTTTTGACTAGAGCGGGGTCCAACTCGTTCAATCTTTCATTTTAGACACAAATATATGATCAAACCAATGCGATTTAAATGGGTTTGATCATAGATTTGTGGCAAAATGAACAAATGAACGAGTTGGACCCAGCTCTATTTTTGACACAAACCTATGATCAAAAGAGTTTGATCCAAGTAGAGTTGTGTCCAACAGCTCTTTTTGGACTAGTTCGTTCTGTTGGACACAAGTCCGATCAAAACCATCAATGTAAATAAATGGGTTTGAAACAACTTTTGATTCGAACGCTCTCAAACTAATTCAAAAAGAGCTGTTGGACACAACTCTAGATCCAAGTATAAATCCGACATGTGTAGGAAAAAAATACATACGTGTTTGAGTTAATTTTTGATATAAACCTATAACTAAACCCATTTAAATAACATGGGTATGAACATCGGCTTGTGTTTCAAAAATAAACCAGTGAACAAGATGGACCCAAGTCTACAATGTAGACTTATATCGAACTCTTTCAGTAGCTCGCTTTTGACACAAACCAATGATCAAACCCATTTAAGAAACATGGGTTTGATCATTGGTTTGTGTCAAAAACGAGCTACTGAAAGAGTTCGATACAAGTCTATTGCAATCCAATTTAACTAGAATTGTGTCCAACAGTTCTTTTTGAACTAGTTTGAGAGCGTTTGAATCAAATGTTGTTTCAAACCCATTTAATTTACATTGATGTTTTTGACCTGACTTGTGTCCAACTGAACGAACTAGTGCAAAAAGAACTGTTGGACACAAGTCTATATTTAACTGAAATAGGACCGACCAGAGAATTTGTAAAGCCAAATATGTACCAAAATTTTTAAAAATTTTATAAAATGAAAATCGCATGTTTTTTTCTTTATTAAAATAATTTTTTATATGCGTATTCATCAAAACAATTTAGGAAAAGATAAAACTTAAAATAATTTAAAAAAAAAAAAAATTAATGCATTTTTTTGTGTTGTTCATGTTTCTTCTAATTAGCTTGTAAATATTGTTTAAGTTCCTTTAAGCTCGACTTAGGTCGAACTCATTCACTATATACATATATGTATTGTAGTTTCGATGGGCTTACTGATCGGTTTGTGCTAAAAATTAACTGATAAACAAGTACGAACCAAGTCTACTTTCAACCCTCGTTTCTATTTATCCCAGATGAGATTATTTAAGCTGAGTTCTGCTAACAGACGATTACTTTGACATTAGATGATTTCAACATTTTTTTTTTATTATTTAGTGCAATTAAAAAAAAAAAAAACAACAATTTGTATCCACAACCAGAGTAGAAAACAACATCTTGCACGTACAGACATTCAGACAAGTTAACCAGGCAATTTACGGTTTCATGTTGTTATTTCAATGTTAAAACTGCGACGTATAACTTTCAACATACTGCACATTATTATGAATTTAATGAAATGTAGAAAAAAAACTAAGATTGAAACTAAAACACATTGTGTGTTGTCTTCGTGGCTGATATTCTTATATTTTTTTAATGTCACATTCAAGTAACAACAATAAGAAGACTCTCTCATATTTGAAGTGGCAGGCATACATGAAATTCATGCAACCTGGTATCATGTTCTGCCTCGCCTCATGATTACACAAATGATGTTCATTCATTCATACAATTCTTAATTTAAGATGTTCTATTGTAGTATTTTTTTTATAAAATAGTTTCAAATTGAAGGTAAACTTTCAATTTCAATTACCTTAATACGGCATGATAAGTTGCTCTTTGCTTTTCGTGTGTGTATACTGTGAAGTGAATATTTTTTTTTTCTATAAAAAAACAAATGTTTTAAGAACAAAATGTTCTTTCCATGTTGATCTCAATTTAAAAAGTTGAAGAAATTCCTTTGTCAGTTGTCCATTGAAGCGTTTAAAAAGTCAAACTAATGAAATCAATGTACAGAAACGAAAGACTTAAGACACAAACTTTTAAAAATAATGTCTAATGTAGAAAAAAAACCAATAGAATTAAGACGCGAAGTTATAAAAAAAATACTCTGCAGGTAATTAAGTGTGACAATGCAGCACTTAAGGTCCTGTGGAAGTAAGAAAAGAAGGGTGCAGCATATGGAGCGCATGAGTAGTGAAGTCTTCTTCTACATATGAGAAAAAAATTAAACATTTTGAAATTGTTTGTTATATATCTTAGGAACTAACTGATCGATATCATTTTTTTTTTGTCCACAATGTGTTCTTTAGTATGTCTGGATTTAGTGTGCTATAAGAATTGTAAAAATTTATTTGCGAATATACAACTTTTAGCGTCAAAACTAAACGAACTCAAAAAGAAAATTTTTTTAACTTCTCAGTTATCGTGATATAGTTTATAACTAAAATACATTTCAAATGACAAGAATCTTTGTGCAGATTATAAATCTGTGAAAACATTTGATCATTTCGATGTCGAAATTCGAAATGTATATACAGAGAAATTGCAAAAAAGTTTAGATTTAACCTAAAAATAATAAAATTATATTGCTAGGAACACAATTGGGACGAACGATGAATTTCGTTCACGTTGACGAATTCGTCGATAAGAATTCGCTGAGTAAATTCGTCGTATGAAGCACAATAACGACAAATTTACTCAGCGAATTCTGCTCCCATAATTTATAAATTTGATTATTGCGTTTGCAAGGAGAGAGAGAAAATTGTTTTTTAGTCGTTCGTCGACGTACAAAATAGAAATAAACCTATCTCAGAGTTCGTCACACACGACGAATTTCGTTCTACGGGGGTGTTGTGTTCATTTTCATATGCTCAAATGCGTTTTATTTTTTATGACGAAAGTTCGCACCGAAATATTCGTCGTTCGTCCCAATTGTGTTTATAGCATATATTATTATCACCACGTCACAGGTGTAAAAATTTTAATGATGCAGTTTTATATAGTTAGTTATGGCTGTAATGAAAAGTTAGTTTAATTTTCAGTGTCCCGTAGTGTTTTACGTCCTATCCCAAGATGTCACCAGAAATCGTGCGATCGAATACTTCCCAGTAAAAAAAGACACTCCAAAAAAGTCATGAAAATGTAGAGTTTGCGTGCTGGAAGTAGTGCAAATTTCGATCCGTTCTAATGATTTTTACATAGGGTTGTCATTGCAAGAAGTTCTCTTTTTCGATGCCTGGTCACCGAATTGGAAGCGATTTTAAGAAAAATTTCCTTTTTTGTGTTCTATGATAATATTTTCATCTAGGAAAAATGGTAAATAGTTACCTATTTCACCAATTCGTTTCTTTTTATACGAATTTTAGCCCGAAACAGTGTTTTTATGTAAATTTAAGTAAATTACTTTTACATTTTAGACTAAAATTAGTTCATAAATTTCTGTCAAAAAATCGATGTTTTAAAAATTCTAGTGATTATTTTCTAAAACTATGGAGGAATTACAAGGTTTTGTATAACTAAAATAATCTTATAATTGGTTTTCTGCTAACATTTTAAAAATATCAATTTTTTGGATGCAATGGAAATGTAGTTCCTTCAGAATGACTTCCAATTTTTTTACTGGGTTGTAATGAAAACAACAAAAAATTTTCTAATGTTATTGTTCTTTGCAATACAAGTTGCCGATGACATTGTAGGACATGCCTCCAATTAGTGCAACATAACGAAAGAATCTGTTGCCTTATAGTACGTTTGCATTATGGGCAAATTTGATTTAAGAAAATCATGTCGACGTGTGTCCATTGTGGGTTATAAGTATTTTTTGTTGTCAGTTTGACCTCTGAGTTGTTTATTTATTTTTATAACATAAAAGAAACAAAACTTTTGTTTAATAATAATTTGGAACCAGGTTACTCTGTATTAATCATAACAGAGAATTATTTGGGCGAAAGAAAGACGGAAACACCGACTTTCTGGTTTTAAATTACTTTGATAGCTATGCTATTTATGTCACGACACAGATGCTAATACGTGATTACTGTTACAAAAATAAACGACACTATTACAGTTATAAATTTATTTTTGTTTTGATTTCTTTGTACTTAAAACAAGAGTACGAAACTAAACGAAACACATGGCTTGATTTTGTTTGGTTTCGTTCTTTGAAGTGAGTGAAACAAAAACAATGAGAGAGATTGTTCAATTTTGTATTGTTTTTGCGCATGCGCAGAAACCAGAAAACACAGCCACTCGGCTGTAAGCCGGCTAACAGCCGCTGCCGGCCACAAACAATACATTAATTTAATCGTACCCCGGTAGAAAAGAAAATAAAGGAAATTAAATGGAAACATTTTGGAATATTTGCGGAGAATTTGACATCATCATATTTGTACTATAATTTTATTGCATTGTTATTTAAAACATTAGCTTAATTCACAATCTTGTGCAAATGGTCTTGCATCGTAGCATTTGCAAAATGGTCTAGTATATTGATACTCACCACTAAGAATTGTTAAGTGGTGAGTACCATTTTACATACGCTACTATGCCAGACTGTTTGCACAAGCCTGTGAATTGGGCTACTAAGTTTGTTTTATATAGCTAAGCAGCATAGCTATAACTGGGTGTCCTAAGACACCTCTCTTCTTTTTCCTTTTTATCAACAAATAAAATCAGAAATTTTTATTCTTACTTATAAGTCACTTTTTCGGATTTGTAAGTCACCAATAATGGATGAGCCAAAGTTGCATTTATAATAATGGCGGCCGCGCAGTGTTGCATTAACAAATTTACTGTATTATAAATAAATTGGCAAATTACTTAATTTAGACAAATCAAATGTTTTACTCTAAGGGCTTCTTTCACCAACTAATTTAAATATCAATTCATATTTAAAAATCAGTTTCCCATACAAAAATTAATGAAAATCGACATTTAAATATGAATTGATATTTAAATAGACTTGGTGATTAAATAGATTGGACCTAAATCACGTATATGGAAACGTACTATTAGTAGTGTCAATATTAAACAGAATTTTCCCACTGTTTTATTTCTCTCTATCTCTCTCTCTCTCTCCCTCTCTCTCCCTCTCAAAACGCGACTTATTTGATTGCAAGAAAATTTATGACATGCATTGGTTTTTAATGTCCAAGTTATGGAAATCCCATTAATACCCTAAAGCACTAATTAAACATAAGTTAAATTTAATAGAAAAAATAGTTTGTGTTAAAGGCACAAAAGAACAAACTTGCTCACCTCACTTTATTAAAGTCCGATAACACTTTTAATTAAATTGAATTTTTCTGATAAAAAAAAATTAATTACATAAGTATTTTACGCATAGCTGTTAAATAATGATTACTAATCGTAATGATTACTAATTTGATAACTTTTTTTTACGATTATATTAAGTTTCGTACTTAGTAATCGTGATTACGATTACTAATAATGGAAAAGTAATCTGAATTACTTAAAATTACTAAAAATAATCAAAAAGAATTATAAGTAATCAAAAAGTAATCCGACTACTTTCAAAGATTACTTTTGATCCTTAATAAATAATCAAAAAGAATCAAAAGTAATCCTTAGAAGTAATCGGATTATTTTTTGACTACTTTTCATTCTTTTTGATTATTTTTAGTAATTTTAAGTAATTCAGATTACTTTTCGATTATTAGTAATCGTAATCAATTATTTATCAGCAATTCTTTTAAAGGCAATTATATAATCATTACGATTCTTTTTAAAATGAAATCTACTTGATTACTAATCGTAATCGAAATTTAACAGCTCTGATTTTAGGCAACTTTCAAACAACAGCAAGATATGTAAAATGGAAACCATATTTCTATTTTACACTAATAAAAAATTCACTAGTAAACCGAACCTTAAAAAAAATATGTACGTACCACTCACTAACTATTACACAATACCTAAAGCGGTGTTGCTATTGTAATTAAACACCAAGAACAAGAAAAGTAATTATAAGAAACTACAACAAGAATTTAGCAGAGATTTTTTAAATAAAACTACAGCAATTAAATTATATTTTAAGCTGCTGCTGCTGGTTTTAGACCAAAGAAATGCCACACCTCAAATAAACAAAAACAAGAAAAGATTAAATAACAAATTATATAATCCATGAATCAATAAAACAAATATAGGAAAATTGTTCAAGCTTATTCATAAACATATGAAAAATCTGTTATAGAATTCAATGACATAACTTATGCCAATGGTCAATGGCCGAATGTTTTAAAGTCTTAAATGGTCATTTACTCTTGAAAATAAAAAATAACAAGAGGGAGACAGATAAAATAACTGTTTAAAACCATTAAGACACGCCATGTTACTCTTTTATTTTTTTGCCAACTTCAATTTGTTGCTATTAAATACAATATTTACATATAGAGGCAACTTTATCGAGATTTAGTTAAATTTGCTTAAACATGTGCTTTTAACGGTATTTATAGTAAAACGGTTAAATATAGTGAACGTTCTAAAAGAACAAATGCCGGACAAAAGTGTGACGAATATTATGAGATACAGTGTTTGAAAAACAAAAAAAAAAGCAAAACAGCAACAGCACTAAAAAACTGCCTTTGCTGTGCTGCGAAAAGCTTATTTATTTTTTTAAACTTTTGTTTGCTGTGTTGTGCTGCGCACATGCCTGCAATTAGGTCACAGCACAGCTACATCACCTGTTGTTGCTGACTTCGAAATTTCAAACAGTTCAGTCGAAGAAAAGTTTCAAAAGTTCGTGGTACACTGTATGCTATAACTGTCATGGCTATGAATCATCGTTTGTTTGTTGTTGTTGTTGTTGTTGTACTTAATTGTTTAAGAACTTTAGCCTAGCTAAAATAAAGTGACAGAAAAACCAACAGTCAAGTTTTGTGTGCTTTTACTGTTGCTTTGACTTTAGCTGCGAAGATCTTCACAGTACAGCCAGGGCTGCCAGAAGTTTTGCGTAGAAAATCATCATTTGTCGGAAAGAAAATCATATTTTGAAGAAAAAAATCATCACAAGTCCAATTTTTTTTTTCAAATAATAAAGGTAACAATTGACATATTTACAGTGGACAAACAAAACTATTCGACGTACACCAATTTTATTTTGTTTTCATCAATAAAAAGTATTTACTAGCTTATTTTACAAAAAGCATTTGGAAAGCATTTTCAAATTGAATTCAATAAAAAAATGAGATCATTAAAGTAACTTATATAAAAATTACATTTAATGAAAAATTAGCTAAGAAATTCGAACAAAATAAGTATTCTACATTCCCAATGTTTTTACCATATAAGGCAGGAGTGATGCATTTTGGCTTTTTTAGTTTAGGGCCAAATTAACGATTTAAAAGGGCCAAAATACCTTTGATAGGGCCAAAAAAGTTTTTTAATGTACTCGACTATAATCTTTTAATTTAAATGGAGACAAAAGTATGTATTAATAATATGGGATTTATTTTGTTTAGAGCAAAAACAGAACTTAGCGACAAAAGTTAAAATTTTTTAAAGTATTTTTTGTTAAATTAAAGTAAATACATATTTTATATGTATGCATGTATGTTGCTTAAAAACTTACGGCCTGGCCCACGATGTCACGAGAAATCGTTCGATCGGCAACTTGTATAGGAAACAACAACAAATTTTCTAAAGTTATTGTTGTTTGCAATACAAGTTGTCGATCGAACGATATCTAGTGACATCGTGGGCCAGGCCGTTAATTTTAGTTAACAAAAACATTATTTATGTAATTATAATTTTATTAAACATAATCTCTAAATTCTTAGTCCAATAGTTCCTCCATTTACCCCTGTTTAAAAGCATTTTTTTGTGTTAAGTTTTAAAATATTTTCATCATAACAATTATTAGAACTAGATTTCATTAATTTTTTTTAATTGTATTAAATATGACACAGTATTTTTTACATGACGACGATTTCTTATATTATGCCCTGTTTCACAATATCGAAAGAAAACTCTCGACTGAAAATTTATATTGAAAACAAAAGGAGAATTTTCAAATTTTATTGTTGATTTCAATATAAATTTTCAGTCCTGCTGAGTATTGGTGAATAGAAAGAGTTCCTTGAATAATTCTGTATATATTTGTATACAAAAGTTTACATAAACAATTTTTAATGGTAGAAATCCTTGCAAAATTTACTTCTACTTAAATCTTTGAGCTTTTTAAATTCTGGAACTTGCGATATTGCCTATTTACTTGTTCTATTTCCTTTTCAAAAAGTTTAATAGCAAGTGGTACAATACTATTGGCTTCCCCACTCAAAACATGATCTGTGGCAGATTTTGGAAACCAGTTTAAATAAAAATCTTCAAAAAATAAAAGTAGTTTTTAAAACGAAGAAAACTCAATTAAAAAGTGTACTTTAAGGTTTCAAGGAATTAGTTGAATTTTGAGCTGAAAGGGCTAAAATATCCTAGAGAATACCACAGGGCCACAAACATCCAAAAGTGCCACAAATGGCCCAATAGTGCCACATTTTGCATCACTGATGTACAGTTGTTTTATACTCTAAAATTTAGTGGCAAATTGCTTTTCCTTGGCTACGAATGACTTCTTTTAAACGATTTGGTATACATTTGTGCAATATTTGAATATATTCCGGACCGATTTTTCGTCCCTTCTCTAACATGACTTTTTTTGTAAAGTGACGTTTTCTTCTTTTTTTTAAATGTGCTCTCTGCCCCTCTCGAACAAAAATGTTTTCTTTATAGGTGTAGCTATTGATAAACATTCTAGAACAACAAAGAAAATTGTACATACATATGCATGTATGTATTGAAAGTAAAAATCATAATTTGCAAAATTAAAAATCATCATTCGAGAACAAAAATCTTAAAATCATATTTTGGTCCAAAAATCATCAAAAATATGATAAAATCATCATTCTGGCAGCACTGAGTACAGCAACAGTTGACTTAATTTTTTTTTCGTTTAAGAGCACAGGCGTTCGTTCGTTTTTTGGTTTGTGCTTTCGTTTTGCTATCGGCTTTGAAACTTTTGGTAGTCACAGCACAGTCAAAGTCAATGAAATAAAAAATTTATGTAGTTAAAAAAACAACATAATTCGCAATTAGCTTGGATTGATTAAAAGCAACAAATAGTTTGGCATTCATTGATAGCAAAATTTTATTCGACAAAAAATTTTCTGCTCTTAGAGATTTGCGGTGATGGGACTATTTTAAAGTGCGTAAAGATAAATTTATAACTTATAAAATTTATAGATACCTACAAACCGTACTGCTTAACACAGCACTGTTAGATAAAAAAAACTAGGTCTCTGTTAAATAATAATCATTTGTTTTTTTAACAAAATGAACTTTGTAACCGATTTTTCTAGCTAAGTGGACTAGAACACTGAAGCCGACTTTCTTCTATATGACTTAGTTATTTTGTGATAACATTTAATAACTCTAACGACACAGAAAGTACACATCTTAACCCACACAGAAAAAAATATTCCTGCAATAAACAACTTCAATTGAAAATAAAAGCAAAAATCAATTAAAAATGTACTTAAGTCAATTAATCTTTTGCTTAAAAATAAAATATTCCTGCAATAAACAACATTAATTGAAAATATAACTAAAATTCAATTAAAATAGTATATAAGTCACCCAGCAAAAAATTTCAAAAAATGTAATCCGGTTTGGAATTAAGTATTTTTGGTGGAAGCTGTTCCTTACTGGATTACCAACTTAATGATTTTAACAAGGCGTGAGACTAAAATAATCGATACTTGAGAAGTACTTACTGTTTTTATTTGGCAACTTGTTCACGTAATCTATTTAATCTAAAAAAATTATTCGCCTCATTTAGCAACTTGTACATAATTTATTTAAGTTTTAGGTAATGTGATTTGTAAGCGAGTAATGAAATTTGGTAATCAGAAAAGTAAGTCATTATATGGCAAGTAGTTCTGATGGTAATGTGTAATTTTTTGCTGGGCAATTACACTTTTTCTTAAAATTTTAATTAATTATAAAGTTTAATTGACTAAATGATATTTTTAATTGATTTTTGGTTTTATTTTCAATTAAAATTATTTATTGCATTAATATTTTATTTTTAAACAAAACTTCAATTGACTTAAATACATTTTTAATTGATTTTCGCTTTTATTTTCAATTGAAGTTGTTTATCGCAGGAATATTTTTTTCTGTGCACAGTCATAATATGGATTTTGGCTAATGTTTTTACTATTTGTATGAGATAGGGAGAAAAAGAATATTGAAGGAGACTACTCCTGGACGTGTCCAGATTAATATCGATACATACAAATTGAATAATTATTATTGAAATAATTATTTTTTATCATATAATATCTTTCACCACTTTATACATACATATGTAGTCCTGTCCGTGGCAGGAATCTTTTTACAAAAGCTGTAATAACATTCAATATATATACATATAAATCTTATGATGTTTTTCTTTTCTTTTTTCTTTTTAGGTAAGTGGATTGATTTTCTATTACAAAATGAAAAAAACATTTCTTACATTGGACATTGAACCGTATTATAAGTAAGTAGTTTTATATAAACGGGAAAAAAATTACAATACATACAAACGAATAAATCAATAAACGAATAAATTAGCCAACAAAACAAAAAAAAAACTTCTCAACACACTAAGGGCGAAAACACGGCAAATAAAATTAACTTCGATATAAACTTCTTATATAAAAATTAATATTTTATTTTGCTTTCCATCCTTTAAATACTTTTATTGTTATCGAATGTGGCAACCAATTGTAAAAAGTAGGCCAACTTAAGGTTAAGAAGTAAATTGGCTTAAAAACACATTTATTTTGACAAATTTAGTTTTATTTTCTACCAATGTAAAGTAGAAATGTAAGAATTAATAATGGAATATAATGTCGGGCAAATGTCTACCTCTAGCACGTCGGCAGACGTCCACTCCTTTCGCAAGATTTTGAACCACATTTTTCTACAAAGGTTCGCTTATCTCGTCAATGCAGCACCGAATTTCATCTTTTAGAGCGTCAGTTGCTTCTTAAACCCGGTGAACCCGGTCTTTCAAATTAAAATTAACAAATTTCACAATTAAAATTCTTTGTTCATGAATTAAGCGTTCCATGGCTAAAATTTCCCAACTTTTACTGAATAAATGTCAAAGCATGACAGCCAATTTACTTCCTAACCTTAAATTTTCCCACCCTGTGAAAAATTAATAAATTAAGTCAAGTCGCACTTTACTAAACACAAAGTGCTTTTTTGACGATTTTGTTTTTGATTTTTGACATTTTTTACTATTGACGATTTTTTTTTGGTTTCAGCGATTTTTTTAGTTTGGGCCTTTTTTTTCGTTTTTAGATATTTTTTCGTTTTTTGAGTTCCTTAGTATAGACGCTTTGTTAGTTCTGGATCTTTTTTAAGTTTTGGCAATATTTTAGTTTTGGTGCTTTTTTCATTTTGGCGATTTTTTTTAGTTTTTTTTTGAGATTATTAGGCATTCCAACTTTTTAGCTTTGGTTTTTTTTAGTTTTAGCACATTTTTTAGTTTTTGGGTTTTTTAGTATTGACGTTTTTGTACTTCTGTATCTTTTTTTTTTGTTCTGTTGGCAATTTTTTAGAATTGGCGCTTTTTTCGCTTTGGTGATTTGTTTAGTTTTCCGTTTTTTTGAGATTTTTTGGCATTCACGTTTTATTGTAGTTTTAGCGATTTTTTAGTTTTGGCGTTTTGACAATTTTTTTATTTTTGCGCTTTTTTCATTTCGGCGATTTTTTTTTTGCATTCAAGCGATTTATTTTATTTATTTATTTGGGATTTTTTAGTTTTAGCGTTTTTTTTTTAATTTCAAGAGATGCAGCAAGTTTTTAAAATTATATAGTCAAAATTACTTTAACTGATAGATTGTCCTTTTGTTTTAGTTTTCAAAGTTCAGTTTTAAAGTTAGTTTGGCTGCATAAAAATACACTAACTTTGAAAATTTCAATCCCCATATTCATAAAAACATAAAATGAATTTAAAATCCATTTTACGAAAATTTTGTATGAAAAATTTTAAATAAAATATATTTCAAATTCATTTTAAATTTTATGAATATGGGGGCAAGTGTATATAAAATAATTGTCTGTATATATTACATTAGAATTGCAACATGTTTCGTTGCTCGCTTTAGAATGCCCTTTAGTTTTTAACTGTGTTATATTTGCTGTTGTAGCGGGCAAAGTTTTACATATTCCGTGAAAATTTTAAGGTACGCGCCTCTTACGGTGCTCCAGAAAACAGCCTGTGATAGACATACAGACGGACGGACGGACCTCGTAGTACCTCCTGTGGGTTCCTTTTCACCTTTGGTGTACGAACCCCTAAAAATGGATGTAGAATCTAATAAATATTCTTTTTTTACAACGATTTTTGTTAGAGGCTTCTAACTTATTATATTTATATACTGTAATTCTCAATAACATGTTGACAGTCTTTCTATAAACATATGACGTTTTTTAGCTTGCTGGAAGTATTATTGTTGAAGTTTACTAAATAGTACAGGAGTGAAATGCCTATAGACGGTACTTAACCAACAAACTACCAAAAATTCTTAATAAAATGTGTTCTGTCAAATACATATGTATATATGCATATTAAAACTATCTAGTGTTACAACTACATTTATACGTTTCGTAAATAAATATAATATTTCACCTGGATCATAAACAAACATTTTATTACTCAGTATAAGAGATGATCTTGTATTACATAAAACATTTCACCCTGTTTCCAATGATTCTATTTTATTGAATATAAAAATTAATTGATTCAAATTTATTTTTTTTATCATAAAACGTGTTTTTGACAATTTTATAAAGTTCTGCTCTTTTCAATAACGAGCCATAAACGCCAAAAAAACTTAAGCGACATAACTTGCGAACTTCTATTTTTTTACCAAAATCGATTATTTGCGATTGGAAATTGTTGATTTCGTAAAAAAAGAAGTCCAAAAAAGTGTCGCTTAAGCTATTTTAGCGGTTATGCCGCGATAATATCATAACATAATCTTGAAAAATGCTAAAAGATATTTAAGCACAAGCATAAGCGATAAATTACAAACATTTTAAATTCAATTTAATGCTGTTTTATTTTTGTAATAAATTAAATTAATTGAAAAATTAATTCTTTGGTCCTCAACACGGTGATAATATGAAATATTGTGTGTTATTTAATTTCAAATTATGCAGTTGCTTAGGGAAGAAAAATAAAATTGTAGAATAATAAGAGAACGTGTTGATTGTGTTAAAATGATAATATTGCACAAAAGTTTGCATAAACTAAACTAAACAGTGAAATATTGTGTCGACTTTAAAAAAAAGATTTTATCTGTAAACCAGGAAGACTTTAGCATAAGTTAAAGTCAACAGTTACAACACAGAGGTTAACAACTTTATTGAAAACATTTATTTATTGTTTTCCGTATGCATGATTAATTTGTTAGAATATACATTTACTCCAGAGTATAGACGTATTTGCTTAACTTTCAATGTGATTTAGTAGTTTCAAACAACTTTCGTTAAGTTTTTTCTTATTGTTTTTTAATAAATCATTAAGGGCGTTAAAATATCAATGTTATTAGAAGTTTAAGTGTATAATTAGAAATTGTAAAACCTAGTTATTAAGTCAGGCTGTGGGAGCTTGTGAACAGTTTTTAATTATTAAACTTTTCTTATTAATAAAGGAACGCAGCAAAAAAATATAAAAAAGCTAATTAGGTTTGGAATTAAACATTTTTGGTGGAAGCTCTTCCCTACTGGACTACCAACTTAATTATTTTCACAAGTCGTAGGACTAATATAGTCGATACTTAGGTTAGGTTAGGTTAGGTAGGGGTGGCAGTCAGAAACCCGGACTCACTTAGAACGTTTTGGTCAATTGTGATACCACGGAGCTTCTGCTTATGCGGAGTCCCCACTGTCGAACCAACCAGAGCTCAATATAAAGCTGCTAATACGTTGAAGTTCAACACTAGCAACGTCAGAAAGTTCCCTGAACTCAAGAGCGCCCACTGTGGCCATTCTCTTCTAGTCGATACTTGAGAAATCCTTACTTTTTTTTTCTTTGGCAACATGTTCACGCAATCTATTAAATCTAAAAGAGGCATTTTCTTTATTTATAACTTTTTAAATTTTATGCAATGTGATTTGTTAGCGTGTAATGAAATTTGGCAATCTGAAAATTAAGCCATTAAAATGCAAGTAGTGCTGATGGTAATGTGTAATTTTTTTTTGCTGGGAAGTTGCAAATAAATCGATTATGTTAGAGTCGCTTAGCAGGATTAGTTGTGAACACCATATCAAAAAAAAATTGTGCATAGGATCCAGCTAACACCTCAATAATCAATTTCAATGTATTTTAAATAAAAAATATTTTACTGAATAAGTTAAAAAATTATTTGGCTTATTAGTGCGTTAACAAATATTAAAAAAAAAAAATTTCATTATAAACCTGGCTTAACAACTTCCCCTTAACATAGTTGCGCATATGTTTATTTAAATCTCAAGCAGAGAAGAAATTCACAAATTCTTACGCATTTCAAACATTCTACACATTTTGCATTTCAAATTACATGCTAAGAAACAGAGTCGACATGATTGAAAATTGAACAAACCTTGGCATCACTGGGTATTAAAATCAGCTGGTAACAAACTGAAAATTGTACGTTGTTTCATGGCAGTGACGCATCGCCAAGTGCGGGGCTTAATTTCTTACCATTTGTAAATATAAAATCAAAAGAAACATGAAAAAATTAATGTCTCTTTTTTTTGGCTCAGCAAATTTGTGCTAACGTAGAATTAATAATAACAAATAATAATGGGTTGATTGTACCGGCCTTAAGAGTATTTTTTTATAACTTGTTGCTAAATTAAAACAAACTTGAACCAGAAATCAATAAGTTGTATTGTTGAAGATATCCGGTGGCAAAAGTAAGACAGTGATTTTTCTTAAATCATTATAATGCTTTTCTTATTTTGTTTTATATGAGAACATACATAAATATATATTTTTTATTGTATTTATAAGCCTGTATTTTTTCCATCTTATTAAAAAAAAAGCAAGAAGTTTTTATATACAAACATGCCATAGTGACAATTTAATCTTCAGGAAACGATTCTAATAATGATTTAGCCGCAATTAACACTACGATTATTTACTGACACAGCAACAGCTGTCTGAGATTAAGAAAAATTAAACATCAATTATCTTTATTTGCTGGGAATAATTTACAAAGCTTGAGTTATTAATTACACTGTGATACACAAAAAATATTCAGGGATTCTCATGTACCAATTCTATTTTGTTGGAGTCCATGGATGACGAAAACACCGTTGGTTTTTTTTTTTGGTCACTTCATAAACTGATTTTATAACGGTAAATGTAGTGAAAAACGGGGTTTCTTAGATTTTCAGTTGTAACTTCTTTGTTTCCCAACGGATTTCTTTTAACTTTTCGTTGGTGAAAAGAATCGAATATTATCTTTCAATAAAGATATATTTTTTGTAAATCGACTAAGAAATGGCTAAGTTACAGTCGTTGAAGTGTACAAAAAATCCATTAAAAAGTATTCTTTTGTAACTCATAAGCAACTTATAGCCTGAAGAAAACAAAAGAATACTTTTTTAATTGGTTTTTTGTACACTTCAACGACTTTAACTTGGCCATTTCTTAGTCGATTTACAAAAAATATATCTTTATTGAAAGATAATATTCGAGCCTTTTAACCAACGAAAAGTTAAAAGAAATCCGTTGGGAAACAAAGAAGTTACAACTGTTTAAAACTGAAAAGCTAAGAAACCCCGTTTTTCACTACATTTACCGTTATAAAATCACTTTATGAAGTGACCTAAAAAAACCAACGGTAGTTTCGTCATCCATGGACTCCAACAAAACAGAATTGGTACATTAGAATCCCTGAATATTTTTTTTCTCAACTTTTGTAGCACAGTGTTATTATATCAATCAGCTAAAACAAAAGACTTAAGACGCAAGCACCATGACTTTGTAAAGATCAAGGATGAAAAAAATATACACAAGTGTACACAAATGTGAATTGATATACTTGATTAAATTGTTCAAAAATCCGTTTTCATCTGTACGGCTTGGCAATGGAATTCAGTATGCAAAAAATAAATAAATAAGTGCATAGTGAAATTTTAAGAAATCGACCATCTTTTAGGTAAAACGTGGTCTGTATGATCTGTTAGGTTGCCTAAACACCTTCAGATTATATTGGTATGTTCACAAAAGTTGTTCAGCTTTACTGTAGCTACAACTTTGCCAACTATTGTTAGTTAATAATTAAAAGTCTATTTAAGTTATTTTGAAAAAATGTAAAAATTTTTTTTTCTTAATTTTTTGCAAAAAAAAGTACATGAAGAAATTATTTTTTTGGCATAAGATGTTAACAAGAGTTGTTCGGTAGACCCGTAGCTAAGTTATTGCCATATATATCTTAAAGCTATCACGTAGTCTGAATAAGCTGTTGGCCAAAAACTGAAGACACCAGTTTTTCAGAGCGCACTGAGTTTCGAAATCTTTGGAGGCCCATGAAAAAAATTTATCACCAAAATCGCCATACTGAGTATACAGTTTTACTAACCCTTGCTAGTACTATCAAACCTATAATTTCCAGTTCATGTGTTTTTCAAAAAGTCTTTATTTGTTGCTTAGTGTTATCAATGATAATTTGAAAGGGACATATAACATCAATGTTAATTGTAAATATTTCGACAAACAATAGTAGAATGTAACTACATGCTATTTCCTATAGAGTTGGTGTAAATTTTAACTTTGTGTAATTCTTTTTTAGTGCAAATAGAATATGTGTATGATTTTGATTCTTGATATTGCAATTTGCTGATTTTATTTTTGTAATGAAAGCTCAATTTTACCATCTTTAATTAACAACAGTCTTGCCATTGCTTGTGTCTTGAATCTTTGTACAGTCCATAAGTTTGCTCAAATTAGAGGTATTTGCTGGTAGCTGAGTAAGAAAGGAAGTATATATTCAGTTCACTTGGACTGCAAATTTCATGTTAACTTTATGTTACTTAAAAGTGATAGAAGGGGAATTCTTATTCATGACTAAAAATTAAATGAAGGGAAGTGTAAATGCCCCATTTTGTATTTCTTTCTCTTCACCGAGGAATAGTTCCCTGGAACGAAACATCCTTAAAATAATATTATAGTAAATTTTTAAGTAATTTTGCTTACAAATTTGCTTTCAAGCTCTCGAAACTTTGCTTATAAAAAATATAGTTGCCAGTCTTGACAAATGGAGGAAGTTGCCATACACAATATTTATTTCATTTAAGTCGAACCTGCATCTCTGTGTAGTCATACCGACACACATGTTCGACGTGTTAAAGGAATTTATTGAAGATTGTTTTCCCGCATGGCGTGCATAATAATATAATAGCAGAGCAATTTATATCATCATGCCGTGCCTACATGACACCCATGACCATCTAGTAGCGACTTGACTGACACATTGAGGCTTTTGTTTAAATATTTTGGCCGCCATTAACTTTCAATCTTAAATTGAAACGTTTAATTTCAGTTGTGCATGCATATTCCCTCACATTCTAATAAACTTGCTATTTTATGATAAACAAATGTCAAATTTCCATTTAATTTAAATAAAACTATAATAACTTTCAAAAAATATCACTTACGTTAATTTGGCACTTGAGCAACCACATTTTCACACAAAATTCCCAAATGAAACATTGAAAAAACATTTCAGCAATATTAATTTAAATTCATAATGCCATAAAATTATACAAATTGATTTTAATTTGTCCATAAAGAAACCCTTCAATCAATTTATGCGGCAGCAGCACCGCAGCTTTAACTCTTTAGTTATGAATTAATTTTGAAATATCAACAAATTAGTATAAAATACACAATCGTACATATGTTTTAGGAGGGGGAAAAAAACTTTGCGTAATTAGAGCTATTAAGTAATAAAAATATCCGATTAAAAAGTGTGTTAACTACCAAAAACGAAAAAAATTCAAATCACAAAAACACCGCCTAAAACTAAAGTGTTAAAACTATTTCAAAACACATGTTCGAAACTACCACAAACTTAATTATAACACGCATTATGCTGAATGAAGCAAGAAATCAAATTAAGAAAAATAAGACAAAAAAAATCATTTGCTATAAAAAGAAACAGAAACAAAAAGCAAGCGTGAAGATTTGTGTAAAAAATTTGCTTTTACAAAGCAACAAGCAACAACGAAAAATTAAAAATAATTTTATGTGCGTGCAATCAAACAGTTGATTAGAGGGCGATAAAACTCATTGCCGTCTGCTGTTTGCTTAAACACCCACATAAAAATAAAAGTTGCAGCCAGCTTAGTGATTAACTGCAAAATAGCAATGCACTATAATGTACGAATATATAATTTTCTAGTTAATTTCATTTGTTTTAATTTTCCTCACATCCATCCATCAGCCAGCACCAGCATCATTTATTAAATCTGTTTGCTCTTTTGCCGCATTAAGCTGCACTCTAATGCAATTTGATATGTGCTTTGTATTGCAACAACAATGCCAAGACAGATAGATGATGATGGGAAGTACTCTAGTATTTATATCATAATCCACTCCCTTATACGTGTGTGTAGAACTCCTCCAAGTTTAATCATAGTGAAAGCTTTAGCAACCATTTGCTTCTATAAACAAGACATCTACCGCGTATTACAAAGAGATGTTGAGCAATGTGTTGCGTCAAATGAAATTTATTTAATTTTCTTGTATGTCTAAATCAAAGTGTTTACATCTTTTTTCATTTTATTTAACTGTTGTAACAAGGCGTCCATCTCTCTGAAAATCACAACCGCTTAGGCTTTTTTCTAAACTGATTACTTGAGATGTTTTTATCTGTCTGTGGCATCGATTTCAAAACCTACACGCTGTGATCCTCATTAAGCCAACATAACCCTAAACAATTTTTGCTTTTTCCATTTTTTTATTATATTATTTATTTCAATCATAAGCATTTACTTACATTCGTGCTTAAAACTGAGTTAGCCGACTGTAATGGAATGTAATTGCAACGGTAGGAAACAGCTGTTTGATATTTTTGTGTGAAAAGTAATGAAAATGGTTATAGAGATGTAAGCGGAATGTAAGAAACTGTATATTAATTTTCAAATAACAATATCGTTCAGCTGTTTCGTACCGTTGCAGTTACATTCCATTACAGTCGGCTAACTGAGCCTTTGGACATATAAAACTGTGCAAAATCCATACGTTAAGGCATGGACAGTATAGTTTCGATTATACTACCAAAGGGTAGTAAAACTCTGTAGTCAGTTTGGCAATTTTGGTGACCAATTCTTTTTATGGGCCCCACAGACTTTAGGAAATTAGTAACGCCCTGAAAAAAAGGTCTGATCAGGTTTTTGGCTAACATTCAAATTTGGTTAGCGGGATTAAATAAAAAAATTTAACTAAAGGCGTTTTTTTTAATTCTTTTTAACCGCCTTCAAAAAAAGGTGGAGGTTATAAATTAGTTTTTGTTTTAGAAGGGCATATATTCCACTATGTCCCATTGTAAAAAAAGTGGGCGGGGACACGCCCATACATTTTTCTATTTGATTTTATGATATTCTACTTATTTGATTGCTGCGAAACCTAGCAAACACCTTTGGTGCTTATAATTGCACAATTTTAAAGTTGATAAAATGGGCGGGACTACGCCCATTACAATTTATTATTATATTTCACGTAGTTCTATTTAACCGATTTTTGCGAAACTTACCCCCCACATCTTGAGCTCTTAAATAGACACAATCTTCTATTTAAAAAACGGGTGGAGTCACACCCATTAAAATTTAATATTTTATTTTAAGTTGTTTTACTTTACCGATTTTTACAAAACACATACATACATACATATATAATTGTTTCTGCAAAAAAAAAACCGACTTCAATGCATAGATTTTTTTAGAAGAAGATAAGAAGAAATACGTGCCTCCGCCAATTTTTTAAATGCAAGATTGTGTGTTTTTCAGGGCTTAGGGTGTGTGTTAAATTTAGTAAAAGTCTACAAAGTAGAACCACATAAAATAAAATACTAAATTTTAATGGGCGTAACTCCGCCCATTTTTTAAATAAAAGATTTTGTCTATTTTAGAGCTCAAGTTGTGTGGTAAGTTTCATAAAAATCGGTTAAGTAGAACCGCGTGAAATATTATAATAAATTTTAATGGGCGTAACTCCACCCTTTTTTTAACTTTAAAATTGTGTAATTACAAGAACCAAAGGGTTTTTATAGGTTTCGCAGCAATCAAATAAGTAGAATATCATAAAATTATATAAGAAAAAATTGTGGTCGCGACCCCGCCCACTTTTTTTTACAATGGGAAACTATACCCTCTCAGACACCAAAAAAAAATTACAATCGGTCTAAAATGAACCGAGTTATGAAGTAACACACCTAAAAAAAATAAAGACGTATTTTTAACCTCTTCCTTTTTTTTGAAGTCGGTCAGAGACACACCCATTAAAATTTAATTTTATATATCATGTGCTTCATCTTAACCAACAGATTTAAAAAAACTTTTTTTGAAAGTGTTTACTTTACTTCCAGTTTATTTTTTTCGAAAATGTTCTATCAGATCTTTGCATTGAAGTCGTTTTTTTTTTTGGTTGTGCACGCATTTTATTTTAATAAGAAATTCTATTAAAAAATTAACTTTGTGCCTTCCTTCTAATTTAATTTAAATATTACAAGAAAATTTGAGCTCCTTTAAAATCTTTTACTTTAGGATCTGCAATAAAAGGTTTTCTGAGATCTTTTTGAATATCTATTATAAAATATATTAAAAAAATTTAATTATTGGGTGTTTTTTATTGAGGTATAGATCTTTAAGTTGGCATCACTTTTTTAACTGGCGGCCATTTTGTCAGCTGTCAAGTGATTAATATTTAGTTTGGTTTGCCATTTCAGCATGAACAGGTTGACAAAAGAACAACGCTTGCAAATCGTGCAAATTTATTTCGAAAATAATGGTTCAGTTCGCGAAGTTTACCGCAAGCTCCGTCCATTTTATGGTCGACATAATCGTCCATCAGAGCAATTAATTCGGTTAACCATAGATCGTTTTCGCACTACATTTACTCTATGTGATAATACGCATCCGTAGAGACGTCGAACAGTGCGCACCGAAGAAACAATTGCCGCTGTAGAGCAAAGTGTTGAAGAGGACCCGAATGAATCGATTCGCCACCGTGCCACCATATAGAGCCATGATAACCGACTATTTTGTTCCCGAATTGGATGGCATGAATGTGGATGAGTTGTGGTTCCAACAAGACGGCGCTACATGCCACACAGCGCACGTCACAATCGATTTATTGAAGGAAACATTCGATGAGCGCATAATTTCGCGGAATGGTCGTGTCAATTGGCCACCAAGATCGTGTGATTTGACACCATTGGATTATTTTCTTTGGGGATATGTGAAGTCGCTCGTCTACGCCAACAAACCAGAAACGTTAGGGGACTTGGAAGCCAACATTCGTGGCGTTATTGCCAACATACGGCCGCATATGCTCGAAAAAGTGGTTGAAAATTGGACCTGTAGAATTGGCTTTATTCGAGCCAGCCGTGGCGGCCACATGCCCGAAATCATATTTAAACATTAATGGCATAAAATTATCCTTCCAATAAAGCCAAATTGATGGACATTAAAACGATTTTCTTGTGTTTTATTTCAATTCGAAGTTCTATACCTCTAAAAAAAACACCCTGTATATATCGATGGTCTCAAGTGGAAAGGCCCTAACTCAAATAATTGTAGCTTTACAGGAGAAGGTAAAACGATGTAAATTTTTTTGTAAAACTACTTGTAAAAGCGTTAGTTTTTACACTATTGCAATATTTTTTTGTGAGAAGTTGTATTTGTGTGAAATGTATTGGAATCAGTGAAAAACTCAATTTCGTAAAAAACACGAGTTAGGTCCTTTCTACCTGAGACCATCCATATACAAACATACATACATACGTATATCATACCTACATGTCTACGAATGTACAACTCAGTTGTCAGTTTGTAATTTTGCAATTATTTTATTTGTGAGCAATTTACGACTTTATATTTTTTTTTCAAATAAAAACGGATGTTCGTGTTTGATTTGAAGCCGTTTGTAGTCTACATCGGTATATATATACATATATATATATAATAAATAGCTTATCTGTATAATAATAAATTAATCAAAAGAATTAAAAATGTGCAATGTACACACATACATATGTATGTATGTATGTTTGTATGTATCTTAATAGAAATTAATTAAATATAATATTTGTTTGACTGTAAAGCATATTCATACAAACACGAATCACTATAGTTGCTATTGCAATCTCGTGTGAGTTCTTTTTATTATTATTTTTAGTTTATTCGGGGCATTCATGTTACTAAGCAAATCCCATTTTTTTCAAATTAAATCGTTTGGTTAAAAGTTAATTTCCTTGGCATATCAGAATGTCTTGCTAGACCACGTGTCGGTAGCTTTTGAACAATTTTTATCAAAATGTCGGCTTCAAAAAGGAATTTGTGCTCGTATTGCTATTAATAATTATTTTATGAACATTTTAGTGATCTTCTTTAAAGTGAATACTTGTATTGTTTTGCTTTTATGAAACTCTTTAATACAATATTTAATAATGAAATATAAATAAAGTGAGAAATTCGCAAAAAAAAAAATGCCACTAAACTTACATGCACTGAGACGAACAATATATTATTACAATTGTAACATGCATGTACACCATGTAACACTGCACACAACAACAGCCGATGTTGTTTGTGTCAATGTCACAATACACAGAAAAGCAAAGCAAAAAATAATAAAAAAAAAATAATGTTACAGTATAAAACATAAGTGAAGATACATTTAAATAAACAAAATAAAGCTAATCTATGTTTTATTTTTTTTTTATATAAAATCTGAAACGATATTAAAGTTTCTGTTTGTGGAATAATGTATCAGTTAATTTTTGATGTGTAAACATCTATACGCTAGAAGATAAAAATCTGTTTCATAATAAAATGACAAATTTTGAGTAAGATCGTAAAGCGTTTTCAAATCATATATGAGTGTATTAGTGTAATCATACGGACAACAAGAAGTACATAGAAATACACTCATAGGAATTTTAAAGCATACCTTTAGGAGCAATGTTAATTTTAATAGAAATTGCTTGTGAAGCTTAATAGTGTTGCCAGTGGGGATAATTTTATTAAAAGGTTGAAAAATATAAAATAAATAAAAAAAATGAAGGTTAGCCGCGAATAACGTTTTAAGTGACAAAATAATAATTTTTCAGGAGAGCCAAAAACGTATTTTAAAGCAAGATTGGTTTTTTCGTTTAAATTTATTTAGCTTATCGAAAATAATGGTAACTACCATTAACTTTCTTTTTGTATCTCTGCTACATTTATCAATAATTTTCGACACTTTCGTTTGCATGATTTTATTAGTTACTTACAAAGTTTTCCACCGACTGATTGGATTGTAATTGTATTTTGACGGCGATAAGATGCATAATTTTGGATGGTTTGATGTTTGAGCAATGCAAGAGAGTTTTGTTAATGTTAATCTGTGAAAAAACTGGTTTTTTTAAAAATGTCTTTTACAACGTTATTCGCGGCTGTGCTTCAAATATAAACTTGTAAATAAAAGACCGTTTTAAATGCCAAATATTTGCTTAAATGAAAGAGAGTAGTCTTTATACAGAATTTATAATATTATATAATAACATATCTTCATTACGTACTGTTGCCTTACACTGAAGCTGGTGCAGGACAATTGGGTGACAATCTCCATCTCATGTCAATTATTATGGGAAGAGATTTTAATACAAATTTTGCAAACCCTTAGTCGCAAGCTTTATCAAAAATTTTATTTGACGTCTTCCACTTGCATATGAGCAATTCTTAAACAAACCCCCACAACTAATAATTCCACTACTAGATATGTATTTTTCCATAGATTTTTAAAGAGTACAGTAGAGTCAAAAATTTATATACCTTATTTTAGTTACCAAGCCAATATTAAAAAAAAATCATTACTTGATGTTTACACATCTCCCCTGTTATCGGACTCATATTGCTTTTTTTTTATATTTTTGTGTTGCTTATTTCATGTTACACTGTCGAAGCACTCGTTATGATGTTGCTACTATTTGCCAATTATTTATTGCTTGATATTGCTGCTATTGTTTTTTAAGCAAGATTGTAAAATGTATACAAACTAAAATCATAATGAAATAATATGGTCAATATAAATCATTTCAAGATTAACCACTTGCACAAAGAAGATTTATATTGTTCAAAATGATTTCAACTAATTTTATCTTGCTTATACTTTTGCAAAACAACTACAACTTCAACATCAAACATCAACATCAGCAGCAATTACAATATCAAGTGTGATGAAGTGATGCTTTTGTATTAAACATGCAATACATAAAGAAAAAATAAATAAAATAATCAGAATAGAGACCATATTCGCAATAAACAGCCAAACATCAGCTCTATAAACAATAAGTGTCTGGGGAGATATTTATTTATTACATGTGTGTGTCTGTGTGTTTTTATTTTTTTGTAAGAATTGTTAATATGTTTTATTTATTTTTGTTTTCTATTATTGCTCATGCTTAAAATAAAACTTTAATTACATTAAAAAAAAAGCAAGCACAATATTGCCAATACACAGGCTTTAGTTAATCATACAAATTCCAATGAATGTAAGTAACGCTGCTTATATGCAAAGTAAATATAAATAATTTTCTATGTCATGGTCTGGGTCAACGAGTTTTTTTTTCTCTATTTCATTTAATTTTATTAAAATAAATATTTTGTACTAACGTGTGTATGCATCAATAAAACACTGTAGTTATTTTAAATTTATAGACATTTATTGTTTGTGCAAAGCATAAGTAACAAAAAAAAAAAAAAAACAAAATAATAAAAAATAATAACATCAAAGTTTATTTAATTTCATTAAACGTTGCGCGGGTGCTGTGATTTCAAACGCTGCTGCGATTGTTAACTTAACTTTTATTGAAACGTTGCTTACTAATTGCAGATAATACTCGTTAAGTTAAACGTAATTCTTTTTTTTTTGTATATTTCGTGTAAAATCTACATGAGATGAGATAATAGCAAGTATGTGTCTTAAGTCTTTCGTTTTTGATCAACTTATTTGCTTATTAATTAAGATTTGACATTGCCGTTTAATAATTAATTTTGGTTATAAATTTTTTATGCTGAACATTTTACTTTGTGTGATAATCTAGTAAGATTTTAAAAAGTTGTAAGGCTAATGCCCTAATTGTCTCGAAATCTAGTACTTACGAGATTTCGAACTAAATCTAATTGCTTTTTACCAGATGCCCCATAGGAAACAGAATCTACTCAAAATCTAATATTTTTATTTATTTCTACCACCCTGGATACGAAATCTTCAAAATTTTGAAAAAGGGTTAAAATGCATTTACACTGTCTCGAAATCTAGTATTTTCGAGATTTCGAGCTAAATCAAGCTGGTTTTTTTCAGATTTAATTTTTCAGTACATTTGTAGGAAGTCTAATAAAAATCTAATGTTTTTATTTATTCTTTGCTACCCTGTACAACAAAAGGTGAGTGAATTAGCTACGATATGCTTAAAAAAGTGTGTGAATTTGCTACATTGCAGTTATTTGGTTGTAGTTCTGGCAACAAAGCAATTAATGGGTTTTGTTTTGGATAAAAAATCTTGATAAATGTCAAAAAAAGCTGGTCTAAACGGTATAAATTTTCATAAAGAATTTAATCAAAATATGCTTGATTTTGTGCTGATGTAAATGCTCTCTTAGTGTAAATAGTATAGATTTTGATAAAGATTACAAATGAAATCTACTAGATTTCGTGACGGTGTAAATGTAGTATAAGAATAATTAGGACTTGTTTTTTAATTCTCTAAATAATTTGCTTTAAAAGTGGTTGTTGTTTTTGATGATGAAAAATTAAAATATAATTATTAGGGCACTAAGATGGTCTTGAAATCGAGTACTAACTTAATGTAGTAAAAGGGATATTGGCTAAAGTGCATAAAAATTGAGCTTTAACTTAAGTTAAGTCTGGTGAGTACGATCTCAAACAGTGAGCACAAGTGTACCACCTGGACGAAATCGTGCTCAATTTGGTATGCATAAAAATCAGTTCAAACAACTTGATTAAACTTAAGATAGCTGAGATAAAACTCCAATATTTGATCAGTAACAATTATGAGTTCAAGCAGTAGTGGGAGTGAAAATACTGCCAGTTTGAATGCAAACGAAAGTTTTTCCATATTTTTGGTTAGATACATAACAAAAAATTTTTTTGTTGGAAAAAAGCAAATTACCAAGCCTTAAAAAAATTAATTAAAGCAATAAAAAATTATTGCACAGAGAAAAAACTGCCTCATAGAATCAATAAGATTTTCTCTATGAAACGGTTTTAAGCTAAGGGGTATTCCAGCAGAAAGAAGCGAAGATTTTTAATCTTATTAATTTTATCAAGAAGAAAACCACATAAAATCAAGAAGAAATCTTATTATTACCAAAAAAACAATCCATAGAGAAAAACTTCTTGATTCTCTTAGGTCTTCTTATAATTTGTAAACTATAGGGATTTCTTATTTATTTTATTAGGTTGCCTTATTGATTTTTTTTAAAGGTTTCCTTCTTGATTTTATTAGGCTATCTTTCTGATTTTTTCAATAAGGTTGTCTTCTTAATTTTAGTAGGTTCCTTTATGATTATGGGTAAAGCATCTTATTAATTTTTTAAATAATGAAATCTTCTTGATTTTATAAGGTGTCTTGTTATTTCATATATATAAATAGACATAGAGAAAATTTTTTCATGATCTATTTCATTTTTGTATAAGAATGTTTGCACAATAATTTCAATGGTTAATCAGGCTGCTTGTTAGCATATTGGTTAGAGCGCTTGTCTATCAGATAGAAGTTTGCTGGTTCAATATTGGTGAATAACTTAGTTAAGAATATAACATAATGTGTATGTATGTATGCATAAATAAATAACATTTACAATATACTACATACATACATACATATGTATATGGTATAGAATTTAACTGATAATACACAAGTACAGAGAATAAAGACGCAATTTTCTCTATGAAATTAATAAGATTTCCTTATTGAAAAAAAAACCATAGAGATTTCTTATTAATTTTGTTGTATTTTATGAGGTATTTAGTAGGGACTGTTTTCTCTGTGTATAAAAAATAGACTGGCATAGATGTAAATGAAAGAATTTTATTTTAGAAAATAGCTAATATGAAGAGCAGAGTAAAGATAAAAGCGATTTAAAAAACAGCATAACCCTCATACGAGAGTCATTTAGAAAACCTGGCCAAGATATGTCCACACTTGTGAAAAGCTCATTTGCATCGCATGCAGCTTGCACGTTTACGGAAAGATATCGCTTTATACTCATCGCTATGATTGCTTGGTTCAGTCTATTACACCAATTGTTTAATTAAAAATGTTTTTTTATTTCCACTGCGTTTGTGAATATTTTATTTTTTGCATTGAGCACTCATGTCCTTTTCCAGATATGACATGAGCCATTTCTAAACTCGTGCTGGAAACTGTTGATTGGTGAATTCTGGTATCTTCAGTAATACCATTTTCTAGAAAACGATCGAATCTTTTGCAGACCGGTAGGAGCACCACCTCGTGTCTCATCATTTGCTTCAACAAAATAATCAATATGTTTGGTTGCAAAATATGTTTTTGACGTTTGTTTCAAATTTACATAAACTTTTTGCGCAAAAATTCAATAGCGGCTTCATGAAACAAGTCTCGCCAGCTTGTCCAATTGCACAGATGGCAATTTTAAGAGTTCTCATGAAAACCATTCATATTGTGTTTTCCCTTTTTAGACACATTTTCTATTTTTTATTTAATTTTTGTTTAACTTCTTGAACAAAATACTTCGCCCTTATCACTACTGAAATAACAGGAGATAATTAATAGGCAGACTCTCAACAAATTGTGAGCTTTTGCATTTACTTGTTTTTTTATTTTATGGGAGGGAAAAAAAACTAAACAAAATTATTCAAGTGACTGAAGTAAAATTTCTTTATATTTATCCTTAATTTGAGTGATTTTTATAAAGTTGTAAAAAATTTGCGGAGACATGCGTTGCAATGTTTTACCCAAGAATTAAATAAAAATACGATTAAGAAGTTTTGTTTTTGTTATTCACATTATTTTGCACATCAGCTGACGAAGTATTTTAGAAGCAAGAATTATCTTATTATGCTAAACCTTTTTAATTCGGTCTTTTCTAATTATACTTTTCCCTTCCTTTGACACCAATTGTTACGTTTTACCTTTTCAAAAAATTTTTTTTTCTTGAAGTTAAAATATTTACAAAGTCACAACAACACTTTATTTATTCAATACCGATATAAATAGCTTTTAAACACACAATGTTAAATAATTCACTTCCTAGCATGCCACGATGTTAAATTCGCTGTTCTTGGCTCAACACTGTATACTTAGCGGACGTATTGCTTTTTTTTTATATGTACTTAACACACAGCTTGAAGAGGAATGTTAACACCACCCAGAAAGTCACAAAGCACACAGAGAGAGAGAGAGAGAGAGAAAGCATAATAATTGTTGTTGTTTGTTTGTGGCGTCTGCATTGGCTTATATTTTTGTGTGTTTGTATAATTCTTAGTAAATAAAAGGCATAACATCATCCTAGTTGTTAATCGATGTGCAATGACTTAAATTTTTCCCTGCTGTTACACTTTCAAAACACCTGTTATTATCAAAATAAAGTTAAAAAAAAACTATAAACTTTAGTAAATAGTAAAGTGTTCTTAGTTCGCTCCCTACTGACATTAAATTTAAAAAAAAAATTAAACACTTTTTTTTAGTTCTTTAAAAACACTGACATCACTTTTCTCATACTTAAAGTTAAGCTAAAACACCCAGTCATATATATAACTCTCAATTACACTTTTATTATGTGCGAATTACAGTTGGCAGGCAGACACAATAAAAACTAATAAAATATCGTCAATGGTTGCTAATAAGATGGAAACAAGTCATGCTTATGAATATCTCAAAAAATACCTTGAATTTGAAAAAAATAGAAAAATTACATTGTTTTGTTGCGCAAAAAAAAAAAAAGAATAAATAATAGATTAACATTAACAAGCAAACATACAAACATACAAGCATAAAATTTTGTACATAACCATATTCATATACTCGTATTATAGACAATTATCGTAATAGAACAAGTAGTTTTATTTTTGCAAACGTAGGATCTAAATGTCACATAAATTTTCTCATACAAAACATAATTGCATTTGCTAATAGTTTAAATATTTTTCTAATTCTAATTGGTTGGAGCCATATGATTTAAATGATTTAGTACTTTTGCATAAATAGTTAATTTATTTCCTGAATCCATAAGTAGGCGTTTGATTTATTTACATTTTTATTGCTAATTTATATTTAATTTCCATATTTTGCCATAATTAATTAATACAAATAGTATAAGCTGAATTATTATGTGCTTTGTTATTTTAATAATCGCAACAATGGACTTAATAGATTTATGTTGATGTGTGAACAAAAAAACAAATTCAAATTTGAATGCCATTCAATTGGAAAAATATAGACAAATCGCTTAATAGTTCTAAACAGATATTTGCATTGTGAGAACTATTTAGTATGTGTGTCGTTATCGTTATTTTATTTTAATTTTATGCAGCGTTTACTGATTAGTTAAACAATTTAATTCTAAAAATTGTGTTTGCATGGAAGTTTGTATCTTAAGTCTTTCGTTTTAAAGTGTTCAAAGGTACGAGTAGCAGCAAAGTTGTTGGAATTTATTTTTGCTAAATTAAGCATACATTTTTGTTTTATTAATTCAATCATTATAACAAATAGAGCGTGAAAATTTTCATTTAAAAATTGTGCATTTTGCAGTAAGTAGAGCAATTAAAAATATTTAATTATTTCCTTTATGCGTAAGAGATTATTTGTTAATAATATTATTAGTGGCATTTTTATTGGGTTTTTCGCACAGGAAAATTTGTATAGTTTTTGCAATAATTGAATTTAAAAAAACAAATAATAATATATATACCAAAAGTAAATCAATAATATTGTATACACAATAATCATTTCTCATATTCCATTTCATTTGGGTGCTCCTTTGGCTGAGTAGCAGCGATGCTATCCTCTACAGTGTTAAAAAAAAAACTGCAGATGAAATAGAAAAAGTCGTAAAATTGTGCTATTTCTTCGACCTTTTTATTTTTTGCCTGCCCAACTCACAACCTGTTGCACATGCTTCTGCTACTGAAATTCAAAGAGTCGAAGTTGAAGTTAACACAATAAACGAATAGATAGATATACACAACGAAGAGTTTGTTTCAGCTGTCGTCATGCTCGTATAGTTTTCGGTTTCACCGACTGCTGCTTTAAGTAAATACGAAGTTAACGAAGCAAAAATGTTTGTGTGTATGTGTTTGAATGTGTGTGTTGGTGTGTATAAGTGTTTCTTCCTGTATGTACAATAACCCAACTAGCATTTGGGTGATAATTTTTTGCAGAAATCTCTTATATGATTCTCCTCAGATCACTTTTAATGATTAAAGACTGATTTATCACTTGGGTGATAGAAAAAGGATTCACTTATGATTCATCTGTATGATCAAATTTTGATTTCTTGAAAATAGAGGAACAAAATGCAAAGAAACCGCAAAAAGGTGATTTCATGATTTAATACTACCATAAAATTATTAAAAAATTAATCAACAAATCGTATCATAAATGATTCCTTGATATGATTCATCTGTAGGGTAACATTTTCTCACAACGGGAGTATCATTTATGAACGAAAAATTAGCTCATATGCTGTTATTTATCCGGTCAAGTTGATTCGGAAAATATTCGATTATAATACAAAATGCTAGGTGGGAATATAATAGTAAAACAAACAGCAACAACATTTCTTCCAGCAATCTGTTAAATACACAATTGAGGCTGCAAAATTAAAAGAAAAGATAAAACACAAAACATTTCTACTACAATAACTTCCGAATTAATTTAAAGCAGCAGTCAGACAAAGAGAAAACTTTTCGAACATGTCGAGAGCTGAAGCCCTTTCCCTTTTGTATAGCTATTAGACTTTTTGAACTAGTTCGTTCAGTTGGACACAAGTCCGGTCAAAAACATCAATGTAAATTAAATGGGTTTGAAACAACTTTTGATTCAAACGCTCTCAAACTAGTTCAAAAAGAACAGTTGGACACAAGTCTAATAGCTATTCGTTTATTGTGTTAACATCTACTACGACTCTTGAATTTTCAGAAGCAGGAGTATGAGCAGAAGAAAAAAAAAAGAGTCCAGAGGTCGTGGGTTGGACCCTGCCATGGATCCTGGGTGTTATCTGCAGACAAGCTAATCGTTTCGCGGTTTGTGTTTGTTAAAAAAAAGAATTAAAAATTCAAGTTAAATAGCTGATGTTAACAACAATCTTTGCCCGAGTAGATAGACATGGGTGCTGATGAAAAAAGTATAAAAAGTATAGTTTAAATACTTCTTCTCTTCTTTGGAAAAATTACATTAATTAATAAAAATATTTCATTCAATAAGAAACCCAAATATTATTTTTACTGAAATAGGACCTACTACAGATTTCGTTACACCAAAACCAAAACTATAAAAATTTAATAAATGAAAAACTAATTTTTTCTTTATAAAATTAATGTTCAATATAATTTTTGCACAGAGCACAATACACGGTGTCCGTCGGGAAGGTATACAACTTTATTTTGGCGCCATTTTGGTAAACATTAGTCTTGACAGTTCACATTTGGCAGTCGTAAAGTAGACACGTGGCAAATTTATAATGGAAAAATATTCGATAAACCAACGTGTTTTGATCGTTAAAATATTTTATCAAAATCAATAATAATAATAAATTTTTGGCAGAAACAACGTGCCAACAAAACTTACTATTTATCGTGTAGTGAATGATTTCGAAGAAAGAAAGTCTGTAGGTGATAGGCCCAAGCATGGACCACAACGTACTGCAATATCAGTTGAAAAAATTGCTGCTGCTCAAGAAAGTGTTCAAAACAATCCATCAACCTCAATTCGACGCCGTGCTCAGGAGCTTGGTCTTCAAAAAAAAAAAAAAACAACTTTAGCTATAATTTTGCACTTTTTGACGCCATAACTGCCTGCTTTGGGCTTGATTAACATGTGGTATCAACAAGACGATGCCACATCACATACAGCCAGGATTAAAATATAATTACTGCGAGACCTCTTTCCACAAGTTATTTCAAGAAATGGTAATGTTGATTGGCCTCCACGGTTGCCTGACTTGACTACTCTGGACTTTTTTTTGTGGAAATATCTGAATAGCAAGGCTTATGCAAACAACCCAGAAACGCATGAGCAACTCAAACAAAATATTCGTGATCAAATTAATGAAATACCGCGTGAAATGTGGAGAATGTAATAAAAAATGTTCTCAAAATGGCTCGCATTTATGAGGTTAACAGAGGCGGACATTTGTCTGATATTGTATTCCATACATAATTGCCGACATTAAATAAAACATTTATCAATATAAAATCCATTCTCCTTCATTTAATCAAAAATTATGAACAAACAAAGTAGTATACCTTCCCGGCGGACACCCTATATTAGCAAGTAATAGAACAATTTTAAATTAAATAGCTTTGGGCACTGATGGCCTTAAGTATTGTATTTCAAAGCAAATTGATTTAATACGCAAAAGCACTAGTTTGCTCCCATAAATCTCTGCTATAAAACATGTTAATCATAACAAGTCCTTACCTTGTGTTTAATGTGTTTTGACAAATTTTTCAATATAATAAAAAAATGTCAACAACTAATTAAATAAAAAACAAAATTCTCATGACAATGTCAATGATGTGAAACAATGATTTATACATTATTTCATACATCATTCTTACCAAAACTTTTAACATACGAGCGAGTATATCACTTTACATTAATCACTGCCAAAGTTTTGCCAATGTTTGTCAAGTCATTAAAATTCTTAATCAAAAAGGCAACATCTACTAATAGAAAAAATTTCGCATCACAAATTCAATATGTATGTATATGGTATAACAGCTGGCCACTCTATAGTTAAATTTTCAAATAAATAATTTAAAATTAAAAACAAAAGCCATTACCTCTAACCACATCATTGTAAAAATGTGTGAACAAAAATATGTGAAACGCCAACCTTCTTGAGCCAACAAACAGCTTTGAATCAGAAGTGACTTGGCTGCATAGATAAAAAAACGCAAATATTTGCAAACACATTTTAATAAAAATTAATTAATTGTTATTTATTTAAAAATTGTCTCAACAGCGGCCAATGAAACGTCTATAAATACTTCTAATTACTCGCTTATAGATTGCTGTTTCAAAGTAATTGAAGTAATAAATTCACTTGATGAAATGCATTAATTAAATCTTTGATATGCCAGTTTAAGACATAAGAACTTAAACGGGGCAATTAACAGCAAAATTAAAAAAAAAAATCATTTCAAGAAATGGTTCGTTTAATAAATAGTTAAATAGTTAAAGTTTTATTATTCATAATCAAACAAATCCTGCAAAACGCTCGATAAATATCAATTTCTCTTTTTAATTTATTTATGAAACAAAAACGTTATTTAAATATTAGCATTTCTCTGCTTTATTGATCAAATCTTCCATTTCATTAAAAATAAAAGAGTCGCAATATTTGACTTCAAAAATATAAATAAAATGAAAAAATTATTTCAGCTAATTTGAAGCAGATGTTTAATTTTTATTATTATTATTAAATTTTAATACAAAAAATATATAAATTAAATATTATGACATTGATGGCTTCTGTATTGCCAATAACTCATTGGACTGTGACTGACCACTAAAGTCAATGAAACGTGCGGCTACACTTAGAGAAAATATTTATTAATTTATGTAAGTAACATGGTTGAAACCGAAATTTTCCAGAAATAAATAAAATTTTGTTACTAAAAAATATTTTCATATATTTTTTCTTCAAAAAATTTATGTTTAATGATGATACTTAATAATGCAAAAAATTTCTCGTTAAACATTTCTTCCAAAATAAGTCTTAAAATATATTTGTATTGATAAAACGTTTTTTAACTCAAAAACTACATACTGGTTCCTTACTTAAGACTTCGCATATCGGCCTTTACTCTTACTCGGCCTTTACCATCTCATACAAATACAATTATTTAAACTTGAAGCCTTCTCAAATGCCAATATACCACCCATAGATTTGTTTTTTAGTCAATTAATCTTAAATACCTCTTAAAATTGCCAGTTTAATACAATAACTAATTTCTTTATTAACAAAAAAAAAAAAAAAAGAACGAAACTTTTGCACAAAACTAATGCTATTCCTTATATATTTTTTTTTTTGTGGTATTTAACAAATAATAGCTAGCATTTGAATTTAAACATATTTCATACCTTTTGATGTGATATTAAAAACTATTTTAATGTTTCTTGGTTTTGTTTTTGCATAGTTGCCAAAAATTTAGTCGAAATGCCAAATCATGTCTAATGATCTTCTATTATTGTGTGAATAATTTTTTCTCTTTGTGATTTTTTATACACAATTTTTTTCTTCTCCTTTTGTTGAATTAGAATTAAATGCCAATTCTTTCAAAATAAATGTTAAATGCAAATTAAGGTATAACAAATTCCTCAAAGCTAATGTTAAGTTTCGAACAAAAAAAAAAAATTATAAAAAAATAAGCAATTTGGCAAGAAAAATATGTTATAATTGGCCCAATTGCAATAAAAACCCACATTATGTATAATATTTAGCAAAGAACTCATTAATTTTATGTACGTATAGACATAAATATTTTGCAAATATGCGGTATTTTTTTGAGAATAATCTTTAATGTTAAAAAAATCATAATAATTTAAATATGAGGGCTTATTTATGTACATACATACATACTCGTATGTATGTCTGCATGTATGCCTAGAAATAGTATGTAATAGTTTGAATTTATTATATTTAATTCTACAAATTGCAAAAAAAAAGCAGTTCTTGGCAGTTTTTAATTGTGCTCGTTTCTTAAGTCTTTTGTTTTACTATAGGAAATAAAATAAATAAAATGAGTGGTCTAAATGAGGTATTTAGGGTGCTTAAACACGTTCAGACTATATTGATATGTTCACAAAAGATGTCCAGCCTTATCGTAGCTACAACTTTGTCAAATATTGTTATTAAAAAATTAGGAGTCCTGGAAGTTATTCTGAAAAAAATTAAAAAAAAAACAAACAAGTGCACGAAGAATTTATTTTTTTTGGCATAAGATGATCACAAGATTTATTTAGTGAACTCTAAGCTTCATTATTGTCATATAAAGGTAAGCGCTTTCATCCAGGGTGAATTAGTTGTTGGCCAACAACTGATGACACCATTTTTTGAAAGAGCACTGATTTTTTAGATGCCCATAAAAAGGTCACCCAAAATTGCCAAACTGTGCATAGAGTTTAACTTATTTTTGGTACTACTATCGAATATATATTGTCCAGTCCGTGTGTTTTGCCAAACGTTTTTATTTGTTGTACAGTGTAATGATAAAAAAACTCTTGTTTAAACAAGGCGTTGGCGATGGAAGTCAGGGAGTGTCAAGGAGTGTTGTACTAACTTAACTAACTAAGAAGAACAAGTTTCTAGTTCATCTAATAATAATAAGCCTTTCCCGTCTTTAATTAATAATTTTTTAAATGGGTAAATCTTAAATTTTTCTTTTATGAAATTGAACGTTGATCTCATTTATTCAATTTCTATTGTTTTACAGCACTTAGAATTATGATCAATTTAAAATTAATTATATTTTATCAAAAAAAAAAGGAATAATGAAAAAAAAACACTTAATATAAAACAATTAAAATGCATTTTAAAAATTTTACACACGCGGATACATAAATAATGACAATAACAACAATTAAACATTTTTATTGATCTATAAAAATATTTAATTGCCGCATACTTATTAATTTTAGTAATTAATAGACGTACGATTATTACATACCTTTGCAGTATTATTCACTTCAAGGTTTTTTTGTTTTGAAAATTTTCTAATGCATACAGAAAAAACTAATTTTCCAATACAAACACAAAATACTGTGAAACATATATTGAGGGCCAATTTTACCAAGTCTATTTAAGTATCAATTCATATTTAAATGTCAATTTTCATTTATTTTTGTATGGAAAAATAACTTTTAAATATTAATTGACATTTAAATAAGTTGGTGAAATAGGCCCTAATTTGTTAAATTGAAATTTTTAAATTTGGTTAAATTGAAATTTGTAACTTCAAATGCAAAATTTTTTAAAAAAACTCTCTAATTTTTTTCAATTAAATTAATTTGATTTACTTAAATTAATAACAAAAATTAAAAACTTTAAAAACCCCCGATATATCTAGAAAAGATGTGACATCTTTTAAACGGCTGGACCGATTTTCTTCAAACATGGTTAAGAACCATCTCGATCAAGTCACCTTTTAAACATAGAAAACTAAATCAAAATCGGTCCAGCCGTTTGGGCTGTACGTGGACACGGACAGACACACCGATACACAGACACACACTACAAACTTATAACACCCCTTTTTTTGGTCGGGTGTTAAAAATGAAAGCAAACAAATAACTTATCTGTACAACAAAAATATTCTCTAAACAATTTTTTTTATAAATGTTACTTTATATTAAATGCATGAATTTGAATAAAAAATATAAAGTTTTTTTGTTTCCAATAAAATTAGAACAAACAATTTACTGGAGCTGTAAAAACATTTTTCAGAAGCTGAATTTCATTTCAACCAAACCTTTTATTTAAAATTTTTTTACGAATAAGTTTTTCTGTGCAAACATATTTTTGAATAATTTAACATATTCATATTCATTCTATAATAATTGAAAAATAGCGAACCTAGGTGAGATTGAAAAATTATTCCTGATTATAGTTTAACATATATTTATATTTTTAATATAATACATAGCCCCTTCCTCCAACAAAGCCCACGTACTTACCTCACAATAGATTTAAATATAAAATAAATATAAACACACCAGCGTACTAAACAATTATACACACATAAGTACAATTTCTTAATTTTAGTATTTGCGTATAATCATAGCATTTGCGCAAACAATTCGTACGCTCACATATTTTCTCTCAAACAACTACGAATATAGCCAATTCCAACAAACAAGAGCATCTTTAATACGTTTATGGAAAAAACTAAAATACACTACAACTACAACAAAAATAAAAAATCACACGCTTATCAAACGCATTGATTCTCTCTCATATTTATAGTCTGAGTATGCTTATACTCAGACTAGGGATATTTAATCGGACAAAAAAATATAGTTATGATACTTGGGATATTTATTCATCATTCGCCTCCGTATACATACACTTGTGTACATAAAACGGAATGGAAAATGTATGGGTGTGTGTGTGTGTGGCTGTTTGAAAACACGCTTTATATGTGTGTGTGTGTAAATATAATAGCCCTGTATAGAAGCATGTGTATCCTCTTATTACTCAGAGTGTTTTTATACTTAGCTCATATTGTATTGATTGTAGCTCATATAACATAATATAGTTAAAAAAATAATTAGAACTATTCTTGGGTTAGTTTTAAGTATTTGCTTATTTCTGGTCTTAAACTTGTACTTTAGACTTAAACGTGTTCGCAAATCTCTAGCACAATTTCATGAAAAATATTTTTGCACAATATTTCAACTATTTATATCACTGTTTTAAAGGTAATTTTTTTTAATTGCAAAAATACCTATTTCGAAAAGAGTTAGAGATTTACCCCCATATTCAAAAAAAATATTTAAGGTTTATTACAGGTTTATTTGACAAATTTCCCATAGAAATATGTCAAATAAACGCTTAATAAACCTGAAATATTTTTTATGAATATGGCGGTTAATGTATACCAACAAAATGTTGCTTGTAATGGTCTGAATAATTGCTCTGCAGACACTTTATACCAAAAAACTTAAGTATAATACGATTTTCTTTTGTTTTTTTTTTTGTTGCTACACAAGGGTAAAACTTTAAATAGGGCTTAACATGACTTTCATCCGTAAACTTTCAGTCCCTCTGCAAAAATAAGTTCGCAGAACATTGTCGTGTTGAATCGATCCTATAAGGAACATGGTTGGTTGGTTTTGTTTGCGTGAATCATTTGGTATCTAGATGACTCCTTTTTGAAAATCAGGATTATAAGGCCTCAATAAATTGCTGAACGTGTTCCTATTTTCTGCCATCACTTTTACTTTACTCCCGCTTTAATTGATGTGGCCTTTTCTGCGTTTAACTGTCTTCTCTAAGTGTGAGCAGGATGTCTCTTATTCGGTTGCCCTGTGGGTTGCACTCTATGGCATTTCTGTGATGGCGTTATGTGGCCTTCTAAAGATGTAGCCAATCCACCACCATTTGCGACATTTTATTTCGGTGGCTATGTGCTGTTGATTGTAATACTCGCTTCGAGCTTTTTGTAAGCGATTATCAATGCCTACGCTTGACACGCCGTTTTTGAATATAATGCTGCCAAGACAGCAAAATTCGCTGACATCATCTATTCGAATATTCCTCCTTATCGCGTTTGGCTTATTTCGACTTCGACTATGACGTGTTTGTAATGGATTAAGCAACACCGCATTTTTTTTTTTAAATCTAGGACCAAAATGTCCTAGTCGAAGTTGAAATACGCCAACCACGATGAGGCCCATTATTACCCAGTAAAAAAAGACACTCCAAAAAAGTCATGAAAATGTAGAGTTTGCGATCTGGAAGTAGTGCAAATTTCGATCCGATCTAATGATTTTTACATAGGGTTGTCATTGCAAGAAGTTCTCTTTTTCGATGCCTGGTCACCGAATTGGAAGCGATTTTAAGAAAAATTTCCTTTTTTGTGTTCTATGATAATATTTTCATCTAGGAAAAATGGTTAATAGTTACTTATTTTAACAATTAGTTTCTTTTTATAGGAATTTAAACGTGAAACAGTATTTTCATGTAAATTTAAGCAAATAACTTCAAAATTTTAGACCAAAATTAGTTCATAAGTTTCTTCAAAAAAATCGATTTTTTAAAAATTCTGGTGAGTAATTTCTAAAACTATTGAGGAATTACAAGGTTTTGTATAACTAAAATAAACTTCTACTTGGTTTTCTGCTAACTATCGGCAAATTAAAAATATCGATTTTTTGGAAGCAATGAAAATGTAGTTCCTTTAGAATGACATCCAATTTTTTTTACTGGGTAATATTGGAGACGTCTTGATTTGACGTATTGAGATAAAGGGTTCTTTGCTAGTTTTTGTTTTTGTTTTGAGCAGGAGTGTCACTGCTTCTGATGTACTCCTCAGATCTTACAAAACGTCTCAGAAGCTTTTGCATTTACTTTGGGACGATTTTTCGTCATCCCACCTTAACTTTAATTGATCAACACAGCGATTTCGATTATTAGCCATATTCAGTGTTTTTTTTTTTAATATTTATCACTCCGTTGCTATTTCTCCTTTAGAGAAATTTGTTGTTTTATAGACAATTCTAATAAAAGGATTTTTAAAAAAATTTCATACACATAAGGCTTCAACTATTATAGGATTGAGCCTCTATCATTTCTATTTAAACGATTCTTATAAAACATTGCATACATTTTAATTAGGCATGTAATATTGTGAAATTCGTTTACTTAGAAAAACAGGCGGTGCTGCGGTTTTCTTATAACCAGGGCCTCTTTTTCAAGTTTGAATTTACATAAAAAGAAACTAAATACTGAACGCTAAAGAGGTCTCATTCAGTTGCTAATTGAACTTAAAGGTTTCATAAATTTATTGTATTGGAAAAATAAATAATCTTTTATTACCGCTAAACATGTGTAAGAGGCATAAATTTTATGTGTTAATAAAATGAAATTTTTTTAGATTTCGACATTTACACAAAAATTTATTGTTAAAAATTTTTTTTATTATAAAAATCCCTTGATTTCTTAATAAACGATTATTGAATGCGTTCAGCCCTTTAAGTATAATAAATCGTTGTTATAATACTCTAAATTAGAAACTTAATAAATAATAATTTTGACGCATACAACATCTAAATAATATTAAAATGAGATTATGAACCGAAACTCGTCATAATAAAAATAAAAAAAAAATGTTAACATACTTTACTGAAATATTATGAGATCAGTCACGTTTTATGTTGCAAATCAAAATGCCGCATTGTGGTTAATTTAATTTTGTTATTTATTATTTTTTAATTTAAATTAATGTTTATCAAATTAACACCAGCTTACATATTTATAAATTTCTTAATTATTACCTAGAGTAAGCGGTTGATGAATAAGCGCCTATAAAGATCGTACAATAGTTTATACCAAAAAATATTTTTTATATGTCAAAATTAGATTACAAAGAAGTTGTATATAATCAGCTGAAATGCCAAACCACGTAACTAACAAAAAAACTTCGAAATCACATTTTTGATTAACTACAAAGATTTCGACAATCAGTGCGCGTTAAAAAATTATGTTTTCAGTTTTTGGCCAACAGCTTATTCAGACTTGGCGATATCTCTATATCTATATATATAAATAATGTAGCCCAGAGTCTACCGAACAAATCTTGTTTACATCTTATGGCAAAAAACTTATTTCTTCGTACATACTTTTTTGCAAAAATTAAAGAAATAATTTTTTTTTACTTGTGCAGAATAATTTCCAGGGCCTCGTAATTTTTTTTGTTAACAATAACATCATGTCTGAATTAGCTCTTGGTCAAAAATGTATGACACCATTTTTGGATGGCTATCAAAATTGCCAAACTAGTACAGGGTGTTTTTTTAGAGGTATAGAACTTCGAATTGAAATAAAACACAAGAAAATCGTTTTAATGTCCATCAATTTGACTTTATTGGAAGGATAATTTTATGCCATTAATGTTTAAATATGATTTCGGGCATGTGGCCGCCGCGGCTGGCTCGAATAAAGCCAATTCCACAGGTCCAATTTTCAACCACTTTTTCGAGCATATGGGGCCGTATGTTGGCAATAACGCCACGAATGTTGGCTTCCAAGTCCCCTAACGTTTCTGGTTTGTTGGCGTAGACGAGCGACTTCACATATCCCCAAAGAAAATAATCCAATGGTGTCAAATCACACGATCTTGGTGGCCAATTGACAGGTCCATTCCGCGAAATTATGCGCTCATCGAATGTTTCCTTCAATAAATCGATTGTGACGTGCGCTGTGTGGCATGTAGCGCCGTCTTGTTGGAACCACAACTCATCCACATTCAAAATCTTCAAAATCTTCCATAAAGTTGATGGACAAAGCTCCAATTGCTGTGCACGGTGGCGAATCGATTCATTCGGATCCTCTTCAACACTTTGCTCTACAGCGGCAATTGTTTCTTCGGTGCGCACTGTTCGACGTCTCTGCGGATGCGTATTATCACATAGAGTAAACGTAGTGCGAAAACGATCCATGGTTAACCGAATTAATTGCTCTGATGGACGATTATGTCGACCATAAAATGGACGGAGCTTGCGGTAAACTTCGCGAACTGAACCATTATTTTCGAAATAAATTTGCACGATTTGCAAGCGTTGTTCTTTTGTCAACCTGTTCATGATGAAATGGCAAACCAAACTAAATATTAATCACTTGACAGCTGACAAAATGGCCGCCAGTTAAAAAAGTGATGCCAACTTAAAGTTCTATACCTCAATAAAAAACATCCTTTAGAACTGCACTTATAGTATCAAGTCCATGTGTTATTTTTTCACTGTTGCACACTCTTGTGTAAAATATATGTGCATAAATTCGCTGAAATTACAAAAAAATAAAAATTCGACCTACATATATTTATTTAGTTCCGCTATTGAGCAGAATAAATACTATTTATTTGAAATTCTAAAACAAATAAAGTATGGAAGCAATTTGAAAAAATTTCATAATTTAAAGCATTAAAATATTTCTTGTTAATGATTTTTGGAATTAATTAAATTTCAAATTTAATTTCATAGTAAATTTGTTAATCTTAACTTACTTCGTAATCAAAATTGTCTATTTTCTAAATTTATCTCTGCATTACAAACAGTTTGCCTGCTTAGTTTTGTTTGTTTGTGTTTGTTCAATGTAAATATTAACAAAGTTTGTTGCTCAAGTCTTTTGTTTTGCATTTGTACTCGTCACAACATCATGATCAATAAACAAATCAAACTTTTAAACATTTAATTAAACTTTTGAACTTTAGTCTATGATAATCATAGTTTTAAGCAAATTTAGAAATACCAAGCCAAGTGAAACTAATCACGATTTTTATTAAAACATAGAGAAAAAAAATTTTATTTTGGGGGAAAATAAAATATGACAACCACACCAAAGAGAGTTTCAGGTGAATTAGTTGCTCCAGTTGGGGCAATAAATCGCTTAAATTTATGCTACAGTTTATTATAATTTTATTTAAAATTTGTTACATAAAATAATTTATTATTAACATCGTAATGAATTATTAAATGAAAAATTAAATATTAAAACTGTTTTAATGAATGCTTACTTTGTGCGGTCTATTTATTTTTATTTATTTACATAATGTTATATATTAAAATATGCGATTAAACCGCGTTAAGTAAGTGTTTAATATTATTTTTTAGCGATATGAAAATATTTATAGGTCTATATATTTTTGCACGGAGACAGCTTTTACTTTTTAATGTGTGTTTTAAATTGTTGTTCTTAGTGTTTTTTAAACGATCGTTAATAATATTTATTATTCTCGTTATGAATTCATATGTTTGTTGATTTGTTTATTTATCTTTTTTTTTAATTGGAATTTGTTTCAATAAGTGGTAATTAAAAAATTAATAAAATGTTTCATAATTTCACGTAGGCGTTCAACATTCGTACTTTTAGTAAACGCATTATAAATTATTTTAAAGCATTTGGAAGCCTTATAATTTACCTACACACTTATGCTTGGATATGTTATTTTAAGTCAATATCTCAAGGTAATTTTCTACTAACATACTCGTATTGGAAGTTTCTAATTGGTCTAGTGTTTGAGGAACATAATTAATGCCAGACATTTTCAAGTATATTAAAAACCTAAATGCATTATTAAAATTTTACTTTGTTATTGCATTTTAACACCGAATTTCGCTAAATAATTTTTTATTTTTTTATATATTTAATTTTTTTTTAATTAAAATTTTTCATTACATAAAAAAAATAAAAATATTAGTTCAATCAATACCTTTAATTTCAAAAAAGAAAAACTACAAAAATCAATTAAAACTATAATTATGTCAGTTTAAAATTTGAATTAATTGAAGCCTTAAACGCGAAACGAAATTTTCAATTAAACTTTAAATTAATTAAATTTTCAACTAAACGTTTAATTATTTAAATTTTCAATTAAACTTTTAATCAATTAAAATTGAAATTTTAATTTGAAATTTATTCAGCGTTGTCTATATGCATTTCAATGTTATTGTAACAAATCATCAGTAGACTTCAGCCACACATTTTGAATAGTCACAAACCTCTTATCTTATGCACAGGCTTTCAAAAACTATTTGAGAATTCACAAACAATAATATTTTTGAAAATTACAAAAGAAAAATAAGCATAGTAGGCTTAGAAACTTATACAAAACCCAGCATATAAAATAAACTTGCGACAATATGTCGAATAACAAATGTTAAATTTTCAATTAAACTTTTAATCAATTAAATTTTTAAACAAAAGCTTAATACGACACTTACACCTGCACTAAATCTAGCCGATTTTGCTAAAAATCTTTAAGAAAATCTATTCCGTTTACACCAACTTTTTTTTTACATTTTTCAAGATTTTTTTATGCAAAACAAAACCCATTAATAGTGCATTTACACTGCCTCGACATCTAGCACTTTCGAAATTTCGAGCTAAATCAAGCTGCTTTTTTCCAGATTTCCCATACAAAACGAAATCAAATTTTTCAGTTGATTTGTAGAAAATCTATTAAAAATCTAATTTATTTATTTATTCTTTACTACTCTGTACAACAAAAGGTGAGTGAATTAGCTACGGTCTGCTTAAAAAAGAGTGTGAATTGACTACATTTTAGTTGTTAGGTTGTAGTCTTGGAAAGAAATCAGTTGATGGGTTTTGTTTTGGATAAAAAAATATTGATAAATGTCAAAAAAAGTTGCTGTATACGGTATAGATTTTCATAAAGATTTTTATCAGAATATGCTAGATTTTGTGCTGATGTAAATGCGCTATAACTAAAAAATTTCCAAAACTACAACCAAACAACTGTAATTTAGCCAATTCACACACCTTTTTAAGCAGACCTTAGCTAATTCCCTCATCTTTTTTTTTTATATGTTGTACAGGGTGGTAAAAAGTAAATAAAAATTTTAGATTTCGATTAGATTTCCTATAAATCTAGTGACCAAATTGATTTCGATTTCTATGGAAAATCTAGTGAAAAGCAGCTAGATTTGGCTTGAAATCTCGTAAGTACTAGATTTCGAGACAATGTAAATACCTTATAAGTGACTCAATAAAAATTTTGAATTGATTACACTGTCCAACACACCAAAAAATAACAATCTTCTGCCATTTAACTCTTGTAGAGGAGACTGAAAAAAGATATGCATGTATCGGCGTTTTAAAAGTTTACATTTGAAACTCATTTTACGGCCTATTTGAAGTTGCATCCTAGTGTAAAAAAAAAATGTAGAAAATCGTGTGATACTTAGATTTTTGGCATATATTGTCTTTAGTATATTTATTCAAAACGTTACAAGCAACGTTTTCGTGGTATACATTAACTCTCTAACTCTTCTGGAAATGCTTATTCTTTGAATACATTTATATTTTGAGGCAAAAGTTACCTTCAAAACAGGGATATATGTAGTTGAAATATTATGCGCAAATATTTGTCATCAAAATAATTTAAAAAAATAGTTATATAAGTGTTTGAGGTGTTTTTTTAAAGGGTTGTCAACACTTCAATTGTTTAATAGTATATTAACTATTAAACTACCTCTTAAGTTTTTGGCTATTTCTGGTATAAAAGTGGATTTTTCGACTTAAGTGTATTCTGAGATTTATAGTAGAATTTTATGACAAGTATTTTTGCAGAATATTTCAACTACATACATCCCTGTTTTGAAAGTGATTTTTGCTTTTTTTCAAAATATTTGCAAAAAATACCCGTTTTCAAAAGATTTGAGGATTAATACAGGGTGGGCCAAAAGCTATCATGGTGTTTAAAAGTTTAATAACTTTCGTTTATTAAGTTTTTTTCTCAGATTATATAGTATACAAAATGTAATTTTTTTTACCCTAAGTATGACAAATAATGTCTCTTAAATGACCCCTGTTTCAGCTTCGCACTAATGGGCTCATTTTAGAGCATTTTCCATAACATGTTTCAAAATTTGTGGCTGTAGCGTTCGATTTTCTGCAGCAATGTTTGCGTTGAGTTAAAGGATTGTCTCTGGGTTCTTCACATACACTCGCTTCTTCAAATAACCTCAACAAAAATAGTCGGGTGCTGTCAAATATGGCGATCGCGCTGGCCAAATAATTTCCGAATTTCTGGAAATTACTCGCTCCCCAAAAATTTGACTTAAAAGTGCCATTGTGTCTCGGGCAGTGTGACCAGTGGCTCCGCCCTGCTAAAACTACACACCAGGTCTGTTTTCAAGAGCAGGACGTAAAAAATTTTCTTTCATAAATCGATACCGATCTCCATTTACGGTTACAGCACTTCCATCTTCATTCTCGAAGAAGTAAGGCCCAATAATATATTCAGATGTGATCCCACAGCATATTGTATACCTAATGGGTTGCAATTGGCATTGATGAATGGCTCTTGGATTTTTAGTACCCCAGAACCTATAGTTCTGCTTATTAAAAAAGCCATTCAAATGAAAATGAGCTTCATCACAATCAAAATAATTGATCTCTGATTTAAATAATTTAAATAATAAAATTATATTATTCTGGTTCTTTGTCCAGTTATGAGTCTTTCCATTATTTATTCTCCCAGTGTTATATATATAATCTGAAAAAAAAAATAAAAAAATTTATAAACGAAAAAATTATTTAGGGTGACGTTGGCTGAAGTACGTTGACTACAAAACCGAAGGTCCTGCGTTCAATCCCTGTATCCAACAGTCATTAAATAACAACACCACGCATTTTTCTGATATGCATTAGTGCCCCTTTGTATCAGTTGTTGTAGGAAAGTTGAAGTGATGAAGGCATAGTCACTGGTCACTGAACTATACCGACTTCAGCAGATACTAATTCTAATGTAACATCGTAGTGTAGCAGAATCATCGGCGAAGTAAAATAATCAATAAAATGGCTACAAAAGACAGCTGCAAAAAAATTAAAACGTGCAAAAAGCAGAGTTGTAAAATAATGAAGCTTTCTTCTCTCTCTCTTCTTTCACCATCTGTATTGTCTATCACTATCCCTTTCCTAAAGAAGGTAACATCTAGTAATAGTAGTAGGCATTAATTGACTTAATGTTACTTCTCTTTATAAAAAAAAATAAATAAATGAATAAATTTAAATCCCATGGTAACTTTTGGCCCACCCTGTATATACCAATAAAATGTTGCTTGTAATGCTCTGAATAAATTTTGCAAGAACACTTTATACCAAAAACCCAAGTATCATGCGATTTTCTAAAATTTGTTTCCTGTACTTTAGATAGGACGTAAAATGACTGTCAGGTGTAATATTTTTTTTATGTATTTTTAGTTCCCTCTACAGGAATCAGTTGGCAGAACTTTCTTATTTTGAAAAAAAAAATTCAGTTTGTTGTATATTTTTATATTTTCTAATTGAAGTTGGAGTATAAGTAAACCTTGTAAGATCTTCTCAGATCCAAAGCCTTTAAAAATTCTCAGAGAACTTACCTCAATAAATCCTTTCTTTCTTATTGTCACCACAATAAATCTCTAGCTTAAAGCATGTATTTTATTTAAAAAATAATATTAACAGCCAATTGAATTATTCCAATTTACATTGAAATTTGTGTTTTTCTTAATAAAAAAAAGGAAAATAATACTTTACAATTCTAACTTAAAGCTATCAAAGGGTCATCATCTAACACTTTCGCCGGTTGTTTTTGTACCCATTTCTTTTCCATTAGTTTCGTTTTAACCAATTTCAATTTGGTTATCTTAGAATTATTTGTTTGATTCTTTCGCATTTTCTTTTGCTCTAAAGCCTTTTCCCTATCGATTTCTTGTAATTGCTCGAAAATATTTTTAGGCTTCGAATTCTGGTGCCCAGTGGTGGCATTTTTATTAGCGTATACCACCACAAACTGTGAAAAATCTGAGTCTACAGGTGTGCCCAAATCGGCAAAATCTCGAAATTGGGCAAATTGTTCTTCGGGGTAAGTGTATTTTTGCACGAAGCCTTCTGTCGAGGAAACAGCATGAGTATTGCTGGCCTCTCCGTAATAGAAGTCACTGCCCTCTTCATTGTTATATGCTTGCTGCTCGTCGGAATAAAAGGTTCCTCCTCTCAGTATGCCAAAATCACCAGATCCCAATATGACTGCATCTTGAGCTGAAAATGTGGGTGTTTGCCTGGGCTGGAATTGTTTGGCTTGGTGCGAGAGAAATTTTAATATTATGGGCTCTTCGCCCAACGAATACAAAGGTTGGGCCTGATTTATGGCTGGTGTATCAGCAAAATAGTTGCTGTAGTAATTTTGCTCAGCTAATTCCGTTGCCTCCTTAGTCCTTTGCTCGGCTGGTCTGTTCTTGGGCAAATTGAAACCTCTGGGCTTAATGGCCACCGGTGTATGTAGTTGACGTGGCTGATAGTCAGCGGCAGCAGACAAAAGATCCGTAGCATTGCTTAATGTTTTGACTAAAAAAAATAAGAAAGAAATCAATATTGAAACCTAATTTAGTTACTGTGCTACAAAATACGTTAAATATATACTGAAAATTTTAAACATCCCTGCAGAAAATTTGGTGACAATTGATCCAAATGTACTCGTCCTATAACTGGAGATAATGTGGGTGTTATCAAAAGTACGTAGTAGTGTATGGTGAAAAAAGTCATATCGTTTAAATGGTGGCATATTGACCATTTTCGTGGTGTATCGTCTTGATCTTGAGCCAATTTAATTCGGACTCGGTCTAGTATTGTAGTAAACTGCACTGAACATGTTCGATGTGGTCGAACACAGGACCTATCAAATAGTGTAAATATAATGTTAATTGCTCCCTTCAATGTGACTCTGGGATCAGTCCCGTAACTATACTTAGATATTAACCTAAGCTTAAATGGTATTTATACTTTTGAAATGTGAGTGGCCCTGTAGTCGAGTGGGTAGTGTGCCAGCCTGTCATGCACGAGGTTGTCGGTTCGAATCTCAAAAAATTTTCAGATTAAAAATAAAATTAAAAAAAAATGTCATTGCATTTGTAACAATAAAAAAATGTATAAGCGTTAATTGTTAAGTTAAATGTCGAAATTTTATTTATAAATAATTTATATTATTATAATTCGAATAGGTCCCTATGGGATAGTTCAGTGACAAGTCACAAGGTGCATACAAAGTATCAATTAACCCCATCCTAGGCCATCCCCATGTAAAAGTGACTGGTCCGCTTTATAGGAAGTGTTAGAACTCGGACTGGTCCCTATCACTTGGGGACCGGTCACGTGACTAGTCTTGTGTCAGTTCCATTTCCTGCAGGGATATAATAAAGAGAAAAACAAAACACATTATTTACACACCTTGACAGGAAGTATAGACTCAAAGAGGTAAAAATTTACGTGAAGCTTAAAACCAACAAACAAGCAATTGAACTGCAATTTAATGTTACAACTAAATAAATTTGTAATCCAGAAATCACAATGTTTTTAGTAGAAAGACAAGTCATAAACAATTCATAGATCAATGATAATAATCTAATACAGTTTTTTTTGCAGAAATTAAACAAAATGAAACAAAATTTTTAAAACTTGCAGAAACTTTTGGTTTTACTTCATTCAGAGTTAAACTATTTACTTGCCTCATTACTGGTAGTTTTATGTTAAATTCAAATGATACAAAAAATTTAATAAAATTTATATTATCTTTATTAAACGATAAAGATCAACTAAAAATGTTTTGATATTGATATTTCCTAGAGAAAAAGAAAATTGTTTTCTTTTTAAAACTCAATTAAAAATAATAAATTTAAGAAGTTAAACTTAAAACTATTTTATTTAATAGGGTATTAACATTGTATTGCAAATTACTACTTATGAGATTTCAAGCTAAATCTTGCTGCTTTTTACTAGGTTTCCCACACAAAAATAAAAATCTATTTTGTCAGTAGATTTGTAGGAAATCTAATCAAAATCTAATATTTTTATATGCTTTTTTACTACCCTGTACAATAGAGTGGTTCGCCTTCCATAAAAAAAATTGTGTCAGTCACCCCCTGAGATTTAAGATAATGTAAAAACAATTCCAAAAATATTTTTTTTTATTTTTTTGCCACGCCTACAAACGTTACCCTTTTAGTATTTTGTTCACTGTGTCGCCATTTTTAGTCCGATCATAACATTTTGTATACCGGTGTTTATGGCTCTGGAAGGTCTACATTTCTGTCTTTAATAGTTTTTTAATACCACGTCACATTCTACTCATGTCTTAAAAACTCGTTCAAAAATGTTTAGCATTAGGGTGGGTACGAACCGAGTTTTTAAAAGTCATGACTATAATGTGACGTGGTATTAAAAAACTATTAAAGACAGAAATGTAGCCCTTCCAAAGCCATAAACACAGGTATACAAAATGTTATGATCTGCATTTGTAGGCGTGGCAAAAAAATAAAAAAATATTTTTGGAATTGTTTTTACATTATCTTTAATCTCAGGGGGTGACTGGCACAATTTTTTTTCGAACCACTCTACTGTACAATATATTTAAAAAAATAGTAAATTAGCTACGGTCTGCTTAAAAAAGGTGTGTGAATTGGCTACATTGCTGTTGTTTGGTTGCAGTATTGGAATTTTCACTTAATGGGTTTTGTTTTGGACAAAACCCATTTTTTTTTTATAAAAAGTTTAATTAAAATCTGCTAAATTGTGTGCAGCTGTAAATGTCCTATTATATGAAATTTTTTTGTAAAGACACTAAGAATATAAAATATTATTGACTTATGAAAGGTTTATAAAACAGCTTTCCATGCAAACTATGTGTTAGAAAGCCTAAATAAATCCGAATTATACCTGTGGCTCGTTTCTGTTACTTGTAAGAAGTTTTCGCATCGAGAAAAATTCAAAATATATTTTTTTCTTACTCAACCTGTGTTTCACAGGATGATAAAAGTTTTTCGACTCGAACAGTTTTCACTTTCCCTACAGAATCGAACCACTGGTATTCTAATACAAATATGCATTTGAGCATTAACATTTAGAATAATTCCTTAACTGCACATGTGAAAACACACCTTGTCAAAAATAAATCGTTTTGTATACAAAAATTTATGTAAGTGGGGGAAAATGTTAAAAGACTTTATTTTGTACCAACATTTCCGTCAACTTACAAGCCGACAAACAAAATATATATTTGCATCCAAAATATTTAAATAAGAGAATTTTTTTAAGGACTTTTAAATAGTGTTTCAATTTAACGTTTCGTTTTGAATAGAGCCTTTTTTAACAGTTGCCATAACTCCACCTGCAACTACTTGACAGCTGACAAGTAAAAACTACGCCATTATTCACCCATATTGCGTATGTCGTCGAGTCGAATATTCGACTACGAGAATTCTGTCATAGATTAAGGAAAAGTTGCACATGTTTCCTTTAATCTAGCACAAAATTCTCTTAGACGAATATTCGACTCGACATGCGCAATACGGGTGATCATTGAATTCAAAGAAGTGGGACTTCGACTCGTACACGTAAGGTTCCACACGGCGCTTGTTTCTTTTAGACCTTTTCATTTATTGGCGACTTTATAGTATCAATGTTTTTTTTTTAATTTTGGCGATTTTTTCCGTTTCAGCGATATTATTATTCAGTAAGCGATTTTTTCATTTTTGCGCTTTTTTCGATTCGGCGTTTTTTTTTCTTTTTTAGCTATTTTTATGCTTTTTTTGTTTATGTTATTTTCGCATTACACATTTTTAGTTTTTAGTTTGAGTTTTAACCCTTTTTCGGTTTTTGGCGATTTTTTTTTTCGTTACTTGCCGACTTTTAGAGCTATGCTCTTTATGCCACGACACAAGAGCTAGGACGTGATTTTCGTAACAAAAATAATCGACTTTGACAGTTATACATTTATTTTTCTTTGTGCTTAAAACCAGGGTATGAAAATAAACCAAGCAAAATGTTACATTTTATTTTGTTTCGTTCTTTAAAGTGAGTGAAACAAAACCAAAACAGTGTGGCGTTGGCTAAAGTAGTTAGCACGTTGACTACAAAACCGAAGGTCCTAGGTTCGATCCCGGTATCCAATAGTCAATTAAATAACAACATCACACATTTTTCTGTCTGCATTAGTGTCTATTTGTATCAGTTGTTGTAGGAAACTTAACTTATAGTTAAGTTTATTTTAAAAAAATAAACCTTTTTTAAAAAATTCCTTTTTATTTTACTTAATTAGAATATTGCACATGCAACAAAGTAATTTGTTCGTTTTAATTTAAAACTAATTTTTTTCATTTTTGGCCACCTTCGCGACAGTGTGCGTTGTCATTATAAGAAAATTAATTTTCACAACAATTTATTTAATGTATTAGAAAAACTAAATTTTCATGTTAATTTCTCTTGTTTAGCTAATCACAATTCAATAAATTATTTTCTTTAACTTTAAAGGCGGTATTCATAAATAATATTTTTGATTTACAAAAGACTTAATAACCACATTTTTTTTATAAAATATTTTTCATAAAGACCTTGTTGTTCATAAAAAAATAATGTTAGTTTACAAAACGTTTAACAAATAAATTTCCCTACACAATTTTATTACGCAAGTCTTTTGTAAACCGAAATTATTTTTTATGAATACGGCAGTAAATCTTTCTTAAATACCAATACCAAAAAAAAAATAAAAAAAAAACTTTGCAATAAAACAATAACTCTGTGTATATATAAAATATTTCAATAATATTTTCAAACAATATTATAAGTTTATTAAATGTTGCCTTTTAGGTCCCATTAAATATTACAACTTAATCACTATTTATTCTCAGATTGATAGATATCAATTAACCTTTTTGGTAAAAATTTATAAGTCTATAAATGCTGCATATGTGCATTTATTCTATTGAAATAAATTACAGCATTAATTCTATAAAAACAGTAACTGCAGAAAAAAAAAATTCAAAATACTTTGACATTTATTGTGCCTCTGATTATTTTGAAAAAAAAAAAAAAAAAAAAAACAGCAGAGCCAGCATGAGACCATAAAGTGCTGAGAGACCAAGACCATGACAGAGACACAAAATACAGAATATTTTAAAGAATATCTGTTGAAATTACAAGATCATTGAAAACATTAAATGCCAACTAAATAATTGTTATGATGCCTTGATATTAATGGTCAATTATCCATACGTAGAAGATGAAGATGAAGATGATGGCAACATTTGGCGGCTGGCCAAATAAATACTTGAGTGTCATCAAACAAAAATCCAAAAGCAAGTATTTTTTCTCAATAAATAACTTTTTTAAGTAAAGTTCTATTATATTTCAGTTTTTTTTTTTATTTTTAACAAGGCAAAAAAATCTTTTTTAAATAGTTTTTTCAAATATACTTTTATAGTTTTAATAGATTTGACACTTAAGATCGACACCATAAGATATAAATTGTTAGTAAATAAATGTCTTGAAGACACAAAAAAAAAAATAATCTCAAGTGTCGGTTATTGTAACTGCAGCAGTTAAAAAATATTTTATGTCCCTTATAAATATTTTATATTTTCTTGTATTTATAAAAATAAAATGTATATATTTATGTCCATAAGCACTAACCGCCTAAGTCAAAAGCATCGAATCAAAAATTTTACAATAGTCTATAAATAAAACGTTATACTCGTATTTAGGTGAAATTCTCTTGTCTCTATTCATATATACTCATAGTATATGAATAAAATCCTATTAACTTAATATACTTAAGTTGTAATGAAAGTTCCATAATATTTGCAATTACCCAATAAGCACTCAAAATTTAAAATTCAAGCGCTTGAAATTTAACTGGAAACAAAGTTAAATTCAAGCATTTTTTCAAGTAATATTCAAGTTTGAAAATATTTTCAACTATGTTCAAACCTTGTCAAATAAATAATTTATTTATTATTAAAATTAAAATTTTGGTGAAAAATATCAAAAATAAATAAAAAAAGTGAATTTTTAAAAAACAAAAGGTGATTAGCAGGGAAACCGCAAATATGCAATTGCATGTTTTTCTTGTGCGACATATTCATGCGGGGACAAGATATTTATCCGTTTCAGAACTTTTTATTAATTTTGGCATCGATTTGTTAGTGCATATTTTTGCATATTTTGCCCTTTAAAGCATATTTTTGCATATTTTACCCTTTAAAGCATGTTTTTGCATTTATCACCCTAAAAAGCATATTTTTTTTAGCATATTTTCTAATTTTTAGAGCATAATTTACGCTTTTAGGGCATATTTTGAAATTAAATAAATAAAATAAAATAAATAAAAATTTTTATTTTAATTTGCTCACAAGCTTAAGTGTTGCACAAAATTTTTATTTTTATTTTTCGCCATCTAATGCCCTAATTCTGTTCGACGAATGTATCGTCTTGTCTATGGACGAAAAAAAGAAGCAGTTTTGATTCCTTAAAACGATTATTATTTATTGTCTATGCGAGAAGGTTCGTGTATTTGCTTTATGATTTTGTTCCAAACATTATATCCAACACATATTTTTTCATGTATTTTTCAAACTATTGTATAATACTTGAATTGAATTTTTTGTTTAAAAAACATTGCAATAATATTTTTATTTTTCATTATCAAAGACAACAACCATTTTTGAAGAAAATAATTTAGAGACTTCAAACACTAGAACTCAGAAGCATTTTCAAACAAAAACGTCCTAAATCTTCTTACTGAATTAGGGCGTAAGTCTCATTTTTAATGTTCCATGTAGTGTATAAATTTTCGTAGTTATTACGGACGTTAGTTTCAATAAAAAATTTGGGTTTTCTATTTGTGACGGACTCTACCCCGAGTAGACGTTGAAGGAACATTGTCAATATATAAAAGTTTATTTAGATGTGGCATGCAACGATTTTATTTGAAAATCTATATTGACCTAGATTGTTGTTTATTGCAATAAATATTATACATACAAATCTTGTCTTATTTATCGAAAATATAGTTCCAAAGTTTTAATTCTGATATCGTGATCTCTTTTGAACTTGAAGTTAAATTTTTACGAGACTATCAAAAAAATAATAATTTGTATTATTTGCTTTAGTCAAAATATGTATGGCAATTTTGTTTCAATACGGCAGTTATTCTTTGTTAATTTTTTATTGTTTGCTTTTTTGCTTATTTTATATGCAAATGTTGTTGAATTTTTTAATTAAAAATATATTTTCATTTAAAATAAACCAATTAATTTTATTTTAAGAGCATATTTTTTGAGTTTTTTGTGCATATTTTCAAGTTTTTAGTGCATATTGAATGCGCATAAAACACTTTTTTTAGAGCATATTTCTGGTTTCCCTGGTGATTAGAAACGTGAAAACAATAGTGAATATCTACCTTCACTATTGTTTGCAGAAAATTATTGTAAGAAAACTTGTCGATTGCATTTTCCTCTATATTTTAAAAGCATTTTTTTGAAGCTTTGAATACACTTGAATTCAAATGTAATACAAGGTTGAATTACAGTATAATTCATATGAATTCAACTGTAATCCAATTGAATTGTTCGAATTGAATTCCAGTTCCCTTTGCACTGGAGAATGCTATTGAAATAAAGTGTAAATCAAGCATAATTCAACCATTGACGATTGAATATGTGACTTGAATAACAATTGTTTTACACTTGATTGTAAAGCAAGCAAAATTGCTTATTGGGTAGTGTCAAAGTATACCAAAACTCACATTTTCATAAAATCTTGTGTGCCTTCGTTAATACAATAATCTTTGATTTACGGCCATAACTTTTTTGTTTCCTTCATTAATTTTTTTTTTTTTGGTTGTTAAAAAAATTTCGTGTATGAAACTAATTTTTTTTCCACGAAAGTATGTTTTTCGACTTAGGCTATTATTGCTTAGTATTGAGGTTTTTTTACTTATGGCGTTTTTTATTCGTTAATTAATTTTTTCGGTATTTTATTTTTTTTAACACATACTTACATTTAGTTTAAGCGATATTTCTAATATTGGCGCGGTTTGTCATTTTGACGATTTTTTTGGGTTTTAAGTGACTTCAAAAAAAGGAGAAGGTTAACAACTCGTCTCTATATTTTTTTATAGATGTGTAACTTCATAACTCACTACATTTTAGACCGATCGCTAAAATTTGTTGTCTGAGAGGGTAAAGCTTTCCATTGTAAAAAAAGTGGGCGGAGACACGCCTACAATTTAATGATATTCTACTTATTTTATTGCTGTGAAACCTATAAAATACCTTTGGTTATTGTAATTAAACAATTTTGAAGTTGAAAAAATGGGCGCGGCTACGCCCATTAAAATTTATTAATATATTTCACGTGGTTCTACTAAAATGATTTTTATAAAACTTACCACACTCCCTGAGCTCCTAAGAAGACACAATTCCCCATTAAAAAAATGGGTGGAGCCACGCTCATTAAAATTAAAAATTTTATTTTAAGTGGTTCTACTTTAATGGTTTTACCAAACTTGGCACACAGACCCTAAGCTCAAAAAAGCACAATCTATTGTTGGAAAAAGTGGGCGGGGACACGCCTATTAAATTTTAATATAATGCTTAACGCGCTTGCACTTAAGCAATTTTTACGAAACTTGGCACACGCCTTGCACTCTTAAAAAGACACAATCCTGTTTTAAAAAAGTGGGCGTAGCCACGCTCTATAAAATTAAATGCTATATTTCACGTGCTTTTACTTTATTGATCTCTATGAAACTTGGCACCCACCCTAAGCTTTCAAAAAATATTCAAGCATGTGTTTAAAAAAAAGTAGGTGGGGCTACGCCCCTGTAAATTTAGTATTAAATTATATGTACTTCTGCTTACCCGATTCCCATTCTACTTATGTAATTGCTGCGAAACCTAGATAACTCCTTTGGTTCTTGTAATTTCACAATTTTAGAATTGAAAAAAATAGGCGGAGTCATGCCCAATAAAATTTAATATTTTATTTTAAGGTTATTCTACTGTACCCTGAAAAACACAAAGTCTGGCATTTAAAAAATGGGCGTAGGCACGCCCATTAAAATTTAATTTTATATTTCACGTACTTCTTCTCATCTTCTTCTATCAGATCTTTGCATTGAAGTCGGTTTTTTTTGCCAGAAAGAATTATTAACGATATTTTTAGTTCTTTGGACGATATTTTTACTTTTGCTAATTTATTTTTGCATTTTAGCGACTTATTTTATTTGTGTTGGAATTTTTCACTTAAGCTCTTTTCGCATTTTGTCGAATTCTCGTTATGGCCTTTTATTATTTTGTGATTTTTGAGTTTTAGAGTTTTTGGAAAATTTTTCGGTTTTAAGCGATTTAATTTAGTGTTATTGATTTTCTTTTTTTTTATAAGGCGCATATAATAAGGCGCTTTTGAATATTTCAAGGGTTTTTTCTTTTTACGGTTTCCAAGATACAGCAAGTTGTCAAAATTACACTAACTGATGGAATGCCCTTTAACTTCTTTTTTGTATATTTCAGTGTTAACTTTGACAATTTTAATAGTCCGTGACTTTTCGAACTTCCCTCGTAGTTATATGAAATGCAACACTGTTCCCATCAAGTACCACCTGTTAATAGAATACTGTAAAATTTTGGGCAAGTGTCGTCCTTTACTTTGCGTTTAACAGCTGTATTGAGTTAAAAAAAGGTTATATTGAAAAATAAATTTTTGTTTTTGCAAAAAAAAAACGGTGTTTCATTCAAAACTCCACGGACTTATTGATCCGCCCACGTATTACATATTAATTAGAACACCCTTCTTGTAGCGGCCATAGCTGTTATGGAGAGACAGGCAACCAGACGGACATCGCAGAAGCGAAAATAATAGGGTTACTTTTCCCCTTTGGTGTACGTTACCTTAAAAATCACCTGCTATATAAAAATTTTCTTATAAAGTGTAATTCGGCTAAAACGAACATCCGTTTTGATCAATTAAAACTTACAAGGAACAACTTCATGGCTCCCAATAATTTTGCATTAATATAGGGTCTACTTGACCAGATTCTAAATTATCAGAAAGAGATTTTTTCTATGCTCCAAGAAAACATATCTAAAAAATATGTAAGAAAAATACTAAAGCCAAAATGCAAACAACGGCCTTGTTGTTTTTCATGCATTTACACCTGCACAAAATTTAGCAGATTATCATTAAAATCTTTATTAAAATCTATACCGTTTACAACAAGTTTTTTCACATTCATCTTAAGTTGTTATTTAAGGCAAATCCCTTCAACTGAAAACTTTCCAAAACTAAAACCAATCAACTGCAATGTAGCCAATTCACAAACCTTTTTATGAGGACAGGCTGCCTTTTTAGTACAAAATTGAAAAAAAACATAGTTGCGGCACTAAGTTCTATGAGATTTTTAGTCGATTTTGAAAAAAATTAACTGATTTTGTTTTGTAAGGGAAATCTACTAGATTTTTTTTCGAAATCTCGAATGTATTAGATTTTGCTCTAATGTTAACGCAATATAAGAGTTTATTAAAATAATTTAAACTTATTTTCCTCTTATAAATAATTTAATATTTTAAATAACCTGTAATACCATTTTATAGTTCACTTACACCTGCACAATATTAAGCAGATTTTCATTAAAATCTTTATGAAAATCTAAACCGTTTACATCAATTTTTTACATTTATAAAGATTTTTGTATCCAAAATAAAACCCATTAACTGAAAGAATTCAAAACCTACAACCAAACTACTGCAATGTAGCCAATTCATACACTTTTATAAGCAGACCGTAGCTAATTCACTAATAGGGCATTTACATCAGCACAAAGTCTAGCATATTTTGATTAAAATCTTTTTGAAAATCTATACCGTTTACAAAAAACCCATCAACTGATTTCTTTCCAAGACTACAACCAAACAACTAAAATGTAGTCAATTCACACACCGTTGTTGTACAGGGTAGTAAAGAATAAATAGATTAGATTTTTATTAGATTTCCTACAAATATGAAAAAAATGCTTAATTTAGCTCGAAATCTCGAAAGTACTAGATTTCGAGATAGTGTAAATGCACTATAATTGTATTATAGATTTCCTACAAATCTACTGACGAAATGGGTTTCGTTTTGTATGGCGAATATAGTAAAAAACAGCAAGATTTAGCTCGAAATATCGTAAGTACTAGATTTTGAGACAATGTAAAAGGCCGTATTAGTTTATGAAGCTTACTAGGAGAGTAAAATGTTTCATTAAGTTTTTGTACATAAAATTGCTGTAAGTTCAAAACATTTAAACTTTACAATTGTCGATTACATATTCCAAAGTGCTAACTAGTCAATAACATAAATCATTGCCTCTTCCAATGACTTTAGTTCAATGTTTCAATGTTTTCCTTTGTACCCCTGAAACTGAAACATTTATGTATGTATGCATCCCAGTAAAAAAAGACACTCCAAAAAAGTCATGAAAATGTAGAGTTTGCGATCTGGAAGTAGTGCAAATTTCGATCCGATGTAATGATTTTTACATAGGGTTGTCATTGCAAGAAGTTCTCTTTTTCGATGCCTTGTCACCGAATTGGAAGCGATTTTAAGAAAAATGTACTTTTTTGTGTTCTTTGATAATATTTTCATCTAGGAAAAATGGTTAATAGTTACCTATTTTAACAATTAGTTTCTTTTTATAGGAAATTAAACGCGAAACAGTATTTTCGTGTAAATTTAAGCAAATAACTTCAAAATTTTAGACCAAAATTAGTTCATAAGTTTCTTTAAAAAAATCGATTTTTTTTAAATTCTGGTGAGTAATTTCTAAAACTATAAAGGAATTACAAGGTTTTGTATGAGTAAAATAAACTTATACTTGATTTTCTGCTAACTATCGGCAAATTAAAAATATCGATTTTTTGGAAGCAATGAAAATGTAGTTCCTTTAGAATGACTTCCATTTTTTTTTACTGGGATGTGTTAAAATCATTTCTATACATAAATTCGTTTAATTTAGTTTTATTCCAACAATTATTACAACTTAAATTTATGACTATTGAACGAATGCAAACTCATATGATTGACAGTTAATGGCACAAGTTTTTCCATATTTTTTTTTCTGAATTATAACAAATCATTAGAAAATGTATTCAAGCTGCATTTTTCTTGTTCGTAATTTTGTTTTCTCATTTATATGTTGCTAGCAAAAGTAATTAATGCAATACAACTCTTATGTAGCAAAAGTTTGTGAGCAATTACAGGCTTTTTTGTTGCTGCTAAACTCCCGCTCAAGCACTTTGAAACATAACAAGTTACAAAGTCACGACCGTGATCTTTGTTAGACTTTAGTGAAACAAAAAACCTTAACATTACTCGTAGTTGTACAGAATTTGCTACAGTTTTGGGTAAGAAAACAAAAACATAAATACATAGACACACTTACATAGATACGAGCATCTAAATGTATATAAATATAAATATGTGCATGTATGTATACGTGTACATTTCTTGGCAAAAGCAAACTAAGTCAATAATAAGCCACTAGTGTAGAAAAAAAAAATATTAAAAAACACATCAATCTTTAAAAGCGCTTAAATGGACAATCCAAATAAACGTAGTCCGTATTACAACTTTTGATTTGAAATAGAGTTGCAACAAACACAAATGCCAATATTACTTGATTCAGAAAACATGTAAAAAATCTTCTTTTTCGTAATAAAAAAACAAAAGAAAGTAAATTATATACTGATAATAGGTCATTTACATCAGCACAAAATCTAGCATATTTTGATTAAAATCTTTATGAAAATCTATACCGTTTACACCAACGTTTTTTTTTTTTTTTTTGATATTTATCAAGATTTTTTTATCCAAAACAAAACCCATCAACTGATTTGTTTCCAAAATTACAACCAGATAACTGCATTGTAGCCAATTCACACACTTTTTTAAGCAGACCGTAGCTAATTCACTCACCTTTTGTTGTACAGGGTTGTAAAGAATAAATAAAAACATTAGATTTTTATTAGATTTCCTACAAATCTATTGAAAAATTAGATTTCGTTTTGTATGGGAAATCTGGAAAAAAGCAGCTTGATTTAGCTGGAAATCTCGAAAGCACTGATTTCGAGACAGTGTAGATGCACTGTAAGAGTCAACTCCATTTTATTATTTTTTAATTACTTAGGAATTATAAAAACATAAGTAGCATACAGGAGTAACATCCAAAGAAACTCTTAGCGAAGCTCTTAGGAACTTTTGGTCATTCGCTAAAAAAATGTTAAGCATAATTTTTGTTCTTCAACTCAACTGCAGTATACTCAATTATACTAAATTTCTAGGTGTAATATTTCCATTTGCCGGAATGTAATCATCAGGGTAACGAATTTCAAACAAATGCATGTTCATATTTTTTCCGGTATAATTTCTCTGAACACACCATTTCACATCTCTCTTCTTTGGGAGAACTTCCTTACAAAAATAAAATTTTTCTTAATTTTCCTCACCACTCCAACTAGCACCAGGTTACCCCTAGAGGTAAAAGTGTAAGAACATCCTCCACTACTTTTCTTTTTTTAGCGGAGAAAAAATTAATGTGGATCGGTTGCATATTTGGTTCCTCTAGAGGTAGACTGGGCCTTGTTTGAATGTTGGGGAACATTTTATACACATATTTTTCTATGGCAACACCCTTAACGAGGGATGATAGAGAGTTAGTATATATTGAAAAAATGTTGCTGAGAAAGAATAAGTGATTAAATTAAATTTTAAATTTAAATTAATTAAATTTTACCCTTTCGGGAATAGGCCAGGAGCAGTTATGTGAGTATTCATTAATTTTGAGATTTTTATCTCGAACTTCGATCTCAATGCGGCACGTGTTAATCACCCTTATTGGGAATAAAAAATTGCGATCGCCAATGTTTGCGTTGTTGTTGTGTCAGTATACTATTTTCTAATTTTGTTCACCATTTTTTGTTCACGGGAAATACTTCACGTGAACAAAATGTTCGCCTTTTATTGCCGCTTAGGGTGAATATTGAATTTTAATAATGAGGGTAGCGTTCGCAGAAGTTGACTACAAAAGAGAAGATCCTTAGTTCAACTCCGATATCCGTCAGTCATTAACAACACCACACATTTTTCTGAAGTGCATTAGTGCCCCTTTGTATCAGTTGTTGTGGGAAACTTGAAGTGATGAAGGAATAGTCACTGGTCACTGAACCATACGTACTTTAGCAGATACTAATCCCAATGTAACATCAAAGCGCCCTCCTTCGTTGGTATTGTGTATCAGAAACATCGGCGAAGTCAAATAACTAATAAAAAGGCTACTAAACATAGTGCTTCAACAATTTAGTAAGCCTCATTAACACCAGAGGCGCTGCAACTGTGCATTATTAGAAAAAAGGGTGCAAAAAAAACAAAGTTGTAAAAAGAATGAGACTTTCCTTCACCACTTGTTTTCTTTACTATCACTATCACTTTCCTAAAGAAGGTAGCACCTATTAGTACTTGTAGGCATTCATTGCCTGAATGTTACTTCTCTTAAAAATAAATAAATATAAGGAACAATATAATACATAGTATAATAAGAAATAATTGTCTAAAGAGTTTAAATTCAAGTCTGCTGAACCACCTAAGGTAATGAAAACAAAATTGGAAAGATCATATTCGGAATCAAATCTTAAGTAAAATAGATTGTCTAAGATACTCGTATGTAGGAGAAACTTAGGGCGCAAACATCAAGAAATATTGAAATATTGATCAAAGGAGGAGGTTATCAATTGGTTTTTTTTTACATTATTACTTCAAAACTCGGTACATTTTAGACCAATTGGAAAAGTTCTCTTTTTGTCTAAAAGGGTATAGCTGCTAATTGTCACCATTGTAAAAAAGTGGGCGGGGACAGGCCCATAATTTTTTTCATTTGATTTCATGCTATTAATTGCTGCGAAACCTAGCAAACAAATTTGGTTCTTACACAATTTTAAAGTTGACAAATTGGGCGCGGCTACGTCCATTAAAATTTATTGATATATTTCACGTGGTGCTACTAAAATGATTTCTATGAAACTTACTACACTGCTTGAGCTCTAAAATATACACAATTCTCCATTTAATAAAATGGGCGGAGTCACGCCCATTAAAATTAAATATTTTTAGTTTTAAGTGGTTCTACTTTAATGATTTTTACCAAACTTGGCACACGCCTTATAAGCTCAAAAAAGCACAATCTTTTGTTCAAAAAAGTGGGCGGGGACACTCCTATTAAATATTAATATAATACTTCACGTGCTTGCACTTAAGCAATTTTTACGAAACTTGGCACACGCCTTTTACTCTTAAAAAGACACAATCCTGTTTAAAATAAAGTGGTCGTAGCCACGCCCTGTAAAATGGAATATCATATTTCACGTGCTTTTACTTTATTTATCTCTAAGAAACTTGGCAGCCACCCTGAGCCTTAAAAAAATAATAAAGCATGTGTTAAAAAAAAAGTGGGCGAGGCTACGCCCCTGTAAGCTTAGTATTAAATTATATGTACTTCTGCTTATCCGATTCCCATTCTACTTATGTGATTGCTGCGAAACTTAGCAAACTCCTTTGGCTCTTGTGATTACACAATTTTAGAATTGAAAATCATGTGGCTCTGACGTAATCAATCAAACAATCCTCTGGAAATGTGTCCGCTTCGGCTACATCTGTCATATTTTGACTTTTTAGGTAACAATTCTACTATATTTATATAAAAAAAAATTCCACCAACATGCTAAAAATTATCGTGACGTCATAGTCACATGTTCTTGTGGTTTTTTTTCACATCAAGTGTTATATTATTTATTTTTTTTTTTAACAATTAAAACTTTGTAAAGAGAAACTAGTGCAACTTTCTAAGTTTAACTGTGCTCCAGTAATATAAAGCAATAAATCTGATTTTTTTTTTAAACGGAAATATAAATATACTTAAGTAATTAAAACTAATTTGGTATGAAATAATAATAAATTTTTTATAGCACTTTCCATTAAATCCCAAGAAAATCTTTTTCACGAGCAATTATTTCAAAAGTTTATTAAGAAATTTTCCATTTTATTAACACAAACTGTATGCAATAAAAGTAAAATAAAATGAATTGAAACAGAAAGTTTTATAGTTAGTTAAATTTTCAAATGAATACAAAAAAAGAAACAAATGATGGCATAAAAAATAATTAAAACAAAATAATTAATTTTGCAACCAAAAAGAGAAGAGTGTTGTTGTTCACAATATGGGAGAAACTTTCAAATCTATTATCCGATTCCCACACTGGCCTAATGTGCTTGCGCAAGCTATTTTATGTTACATTTTGCAATATAAAATACAGATTTTATTGCTGTTAACTCCAATCTATTAACTTGTTTTTTTTACTTTTATTAATGTGTTCAAATGCAATTAACAACCGGAACGAAGCGAAAACAAAAACGAATGCGGCAACAGACTTCTTCTGTTTTGTGGCAACTGCACAAGACATTAAAAAAGAAAATCGTTAAATTTTAAAGAGCAAACATTTAATACAAATATAGAAGAAAAAACTACAGCAAACAATTTTTTTTAACTGAGACCTAGACAGACAGAGTCGTCTGATCTCAAATATTTAATGGACGTTTCTCAACATGTTAACGATCACTGTCAATGCCTCCTACCAACTATTGCCAAGTATTTACGATAACTGGCTCTAAACGAAACAATAAAATAAATGCCAAAACAATTTTATTTTATATAAAGCTGACAGTAGGTTAGTCTTATTTAAGGTACTGACAGTATCACTTGTTGCAAACAAAATAAATCTATAAAAATAATTTGATTTTTAATTTGTTTTTTTTTTCTTTTACTTAAATCATGTTTCAGTTAACTACCTTGAAACGATTGTCTACAAGATTGATTTATATGTTTTTGTTTTTTTTTTTTTCTATTTCTGCTCTAGATGGCTGTTGGTTTTATTTTTATTTTTTTTTTCAATATATTAAAGATCTTCCGGGTCATGATTGTGTAATTAAATTAAGCAAAAAATACTGAATAAATAAGAAAAGACTTAAATGTTAAAGTGTTTTCTTTGATCAAACACCAGATTCAGTAAACGTACTTGTTACTGTTTACTTTAAGTGTTAAAATGATAAAAAAAAATTTACAAATTATAATTTCTTGCTCTACATTTTTCAAGTGTACATTTCTTTGATCTTCTGGCATAATTAGAATTAGATCAAAAACACTCAACAATTCATTTAAAGTAAGCGTATCATAAAAGATTTTTTAAAATTCTCACAAAATTTAAAGAAAAGTGTGTTTTCTATAGAGATATATAACTTTGACATCGAATAAACCAAAGATTATTTGTTTAAATTCATAAGAAATTTACTGTAGTCGAAAGATAATCTTCTGACATTATAATTTATATATGAATTCTGGCATATGACCGCCACTGTTAGCTTGGACTTAGTCTATTCTGAAAGTCCAATTTTCCATGACTTTTTGCAACATTTGAGGCCGTATATTGGCAATAGCGCGGCGAATGTTGTCACCCAAGTGATCATTCCTTTCGGGCTTCATATATCCTTATATAGTCTAGAGGCATTAAATTGCGCGATCTTGGAGGCCAATTCACGTTTCCGAAACGTGAAACTATACGGTTACTAAACGTTTCCTGCAATAAATCAATTGTGGCACGAGCTGTGTGGCATGTTGCGCAGTCTTGTTGAAACCTCAGCTGCTGCGCATCATGGTTGTTCGATTGATGAACAAATAAGTCATTAATCATGGCGGATAGACTAATTCGCTCTACAATAGCAATGATTTCTTCTGTTCTGACAGTACGACGCACAGTGTCGTGAGTTCATAAAACGAGCGGCCAAAAATATAAGGAACTATCGAAAAGAAATTAAATTTGACACACATGTTTTAATTGGAAAAATATAATCACACATAAAATTTGGCCAATTAATTTCCAAGGATTCGTGTCCTTCCCATATATCCTGAAATAAAACATTATCATAACAGGGAAAAAAATAGTTGCAACTCAATGAAATTGTGTAAAGACGCTAATTTTAACACATTTAATGCTATATAAAAATTTGGGTCAATTCAGAGAATGGATACGCATACCTCAAAAAAAGTCCTTTTTCAAACATCTAAGAAGCAGCAAAACAAATTGTCTTCACTTATAGTGAGTTAAATATTTAACTAGACACAATATATAATCTAAATCACATCTACAATTTGGCCATTTAAATTTCAAGGACTAGTACCTTTCCCAAATGTCCTGGAACTAAATAATATACTGAAAATATGCAAATTATAAATTTAAAAAATATTGTAAAATTAAATTATAAGGTGGGGAAAGGTGGACAAGAAGACACAAATTTTTAAAATATAATGTGAAAGTATGAAAAATATATTTGTTAATGTTTTTTTTTTCAATAGACCACTTATCTCGTAGTTTTTCACCCACAGAAGTTTTTCTTTACATTTACATTAAAAACAACAGCACTTCGCAGATGAGTTACAAAATATAGATAAAATATATTGTAGCTATATTATAACAATATTTCCTTTATGTTTTATTGGAAGTTGTAGTGCAATATCTAAAATTTTTTTTAATTAACCTATTAAAGTTTGCATGTGTCTGTACCATATTTTCAAATAGTTGCAGCATTCTGGCCAAAAACTTTTGACTTTGACTCATCAAAATTCTTTAAAAAATATACCTATTATGAAAAATTCTTTTTTATTTTAATTATTTAGCATATTCCACATGCAACAAAGTAATTTGTTCGTTTTAATTCAAAACAAATTTTTTTTTAATTTTTGGCTGCCTTCGCGACACTGTGCGACATCTCTGTGGATGCGAATTATCATTTAAAGTAAACGTGGTCCTAAAACGTTTCATAGTTAATCGATTTAAATGCTCTGATGGACGATTATGTTGACCTTAAAATGGACTTAGTGCGCGGTACTCATTTCGAACAGAACCATGGTTTTCAAAATACGAGTAAATTTGCACCCTTTGGAAGTATTGTTCATGTTGAAGTGCCTAATAAAACTAAACATAAATCACTTGACAGCTGACGAAATGGATGCATTTTAAAAAAGTGTTGCCAACTTAAATTTTTATATCTCTATAAAAACACAAATTAAAAATAAATAATTCTGCTAAAAAGAAAACGAATTCTATGCAAAGATCTGATAGAAGAAGATAAGAAAAAGTACGTGAAATATAAAATTAAATATTAATATGCGTGTCTCCGCCCATTTTTTAAATGCAATATTTCGTGTTTCTCAGAGATCAGGGTGCGCGGCGTTACGTCGTAAAAATCGGTAAAGTAGATCCACTTAAAATATAATATTTTTTTTAAATGGAGGATTGTGTCTATATTAGAGCTCAAGGTGTCTGGTAAGTTTCGTAAAATCGGTTAATTAGAACCACGTGAAATATTATAATAAATTTTAATGGGCGCATATTTTTAACTTTCAAATTGTGTAGTTACAAAAGTGGCGTAGTTATATTATAGTATTTATAATAAATTAAATTTTGTAAACCTTAAAGAAAACTACTTTGTAAAAAAAATATTTTTCAATAAATTTCTTTAGTTTAAGGAACTTTATAATTATTGTGTTAGCTTTTCAATTGTAAACATCTTATTTATAAACATGTTATTTAAAGTTTGGTGAAAAGGCCATGAAATGTATGCAGTCATCTACATTCTCAAACACACTGTCAAATTCGTCAAAAAAAAAAAAACTATTAGGCCCCTCGTCCTTGGTGACGGATAGGGATAGCCGAGAAATTTGTAGCCTTTTTTTCAATACTATCGGGCCTGTTCTGAAAATACGGTGATTTCAAAAACAAACTATTAATAACTCCCTTATTAGTGGATTTTTATTGTATTTTAAGTTTTTGTCATTTATAATAGCGTGCCATAACCGCCAAAATAGCTTAAGCGACATAATTTTCGAACTTAATTTTTTGACCAAAATCGATTATTTGCGATCGTAAATAGTCGATTTTCGTCAAGAAAACGAAGTCCAAAAAATGTGCCGCTTAAGGTATTTAAGCGGTTATGGCTCGATAGAATGTTTTATTCCAACTTCCATCGGTATAAATCGTGAAATTTACAAAAGCTGTGATTTAGCTTTTATTAATTTTTTGTAATCACCGTGATTTGACATGTCGTGATCTGCAGAACAGGACCGTATATTTCTAAAATTAAATTTCTTGTTGATACTGGTGCTGACCTATCCATTTTTCCTGCTAGTTCTATTCAACAATAATAAAATCCTGTACCTTTAGAACAATTTGCTGCAAATCAATACAAAATAAAAAAATTTGGGAAAAAACTATAACTCTAAATTTGGGCATCAAGAGAAACTTTCGGTGGACTTTTATAATTGGCGATGTTTCGGAGCCAATAATCGGTCCCGATTTTTTGGAGCTATTTTGGATTAATGGTAGATGTTAAAGACAATCGACAATTTTTCTAATTTTCAAAGTCAAGGCTCATCGTATACAAAAAAAAAAAACAACCCTTCACTATCAAATCAATTCAAAGGAAATTCATATTTTTCGTGATTGTTAAGTGAATTTGCAGGTTTGACAGAATCCTCGTTTCTTAAGAAGACTGTTAAACATTCTGTCACACATCACATTCAATCAAAAGGACTCCAGTATTTTCTAAAGCACGCAGACTGTCTCCTATCGCAGCAATCAAATAAGTAGAATAGCATAAAAAAAATTTGTGAGCGCGTCCCCGCCCACTTTTAGGCAATGGGACCAATGGGAAGCTATTGATGCCGTTTCAGACAAAAAAAGAATTTTTACAATCGGTCTAAAATGTATCGAGTTATAAAGTAACACGCCGAAAAAAAATAGAGACGAATTGATAACCTCCTTCTGTTTTTGAAGTCGGTTAAAAACAAATTAATTTTCTGCCGCAATAAGGCAAAATTGGTTAAGTAATATTTTACTGTGTGAAAAATTGAGCAAAATATTTGAGATTGTGCATAACTTCCGTACGCCTGCCAATCACTGAACTTTATCGAATTTTTTTGATATTATCTCTTGGCTCAGAAAAGTTATAACAGAAAGGGCGTTATTACCTTTAGTTAGCAAAAAAAACTTTCCAATGAAGCCCTGTTAGAATATCAAAATTACGAAACATACTGCCTTTAAAATTTGTGCATACAATTGACCTACATTTGCGTAACAATATGGCTTTTTTGTGAAACGTCTTTATTTAGTACAGCAACCACCACCCAGCCAGCGTCTTTTTAAACAAACTATAATCTCTCTTAATTGTTCATGTTGGTGGCATGTCTGGGATGTATTAAACCTTTTTGTAGTTTCAGACAATCGCATGATTTGCTCTGTAATTATTCATTGTAAAAAGTGAAATGAAGACTTGTTGTTCATGCAACAAAATTTCTTTTGTTTCTGATTTATTTTTTACTTACAAAATTAAATTTTTTTTTTTTTTACAATAAAACAAAAACTACTGCTGTTATTAGTGTTAACCTCGTCAACGTTGAGTGGTGTTGCAAGAGGAAAGATTATGTGTTGGATTTCAGTATTTTATTGTAATTTTTAATTTTTTTTTTTGCTTAGCGGGCGTGTGAAAGCCGTTGTTGCACATGCGCATGGAAAACGCGTTTTAATTTTTTTTTTCTAGCAAGATTTTTCATTTGATTTTTTTTTTCCTTTTTGCTGTAATTGTATGACTCAAGTTGTTGTTGGCTATTGTTCACTTTTATGTTGTACAGAAGTACAGGTTTATTGCTAACATGATAAAATTTTATTTTATTTTTATATATTTTGCGCATTACGAAAATTAACAATTGCTTAATTTAAGATGGATAACTTTTTTTTCTTATTTCGGTATTTACAGCTCAAGAGGGAATAATCACTTTATATATTTTTTTTTCTTCTTTGAATTGAAATTCTTTTGTGTTAATGTAAGCGTAACGAAAAAAAACTATTTTAAAATAACATATCATATCGTTCCTTTAATGCAACAAAGACATAACTCAAAAACGGTAATTTGGAAATAGCTTGCTTGAATTTTTTTTTTAATTTTTCAGGGGCAAATTCTGGCATTTAATATTGAAAAAATTTTCATAATTTTTTGTTGAACTTCTCATTTGTTTGAATGAAAGTTTAACATAATCGGTATAATTACGAGTGTCGTATTTCGACTACGCCTACGACGATTTTGTGCTAGATTAAAGATAAAGTATTGCAATGTTCTTTAATCTAGTACAAAATCGTCGTAGTCGAAGTCGTAACACGACACTCGTAATAAGGCCCAATAACTCTAGTTCTAAGATATTTCTGGGTAAAGGTTCCCTGATAATCTCCAACAGCAGTGAAATGCGCATAGGATACAGCTAAGCAGCTCAATAATCACTTTCAATGTATTTTTAATAATAAGCAAAATAATAATTTGGGATTATTAAAGCGTTAGTTAATTAATGCTAAACTTAAATTTTAAGAACTCCCAAAAAAAAACTAAAAATTTTTTTACTAAATTTGCCCTTTGATCAAATAATTTAACAAAAATGCTTTAGAGATTTATTCTGCAAAATTTGAGTGATATCACTCTCTGCTATAGGGCTGCTACACACAGAAAAATTTCAACTTAAAATCTATTTGAACAAGGTTAATCTAATCTTTTTCGGCAATGATTTTGCGTCATATGTGTTTCATGTTAATTTAACATGATTCATAGTAATTGTCAAAGAAAATTTTTGCTTTTGAAATAACTTTATTCACGTTGATTTAACATTTACGTACTGTTAAAATCAAAATAAAGAATCATGTTGAATCAAAGTTATTTCATGTTGAAACAACATGAATTTAATTGACTTTAATGTAGTGTAATTGTATTTCATTAATTATTTAACTTACGTGTGGTTGACATATACATCAGAAAAATTTTTGTATATAGATTAGCTTTCCCGGACAAGATTTGAACTCAGAACTCATCGCATGGTAGTCAGCAAGCTTACCCCTGCAGCCACAACAACTTTAAATATTCTTAAGATACACAATAATATGTACCATCTGGAATTACATTTTATTTTAACATTATTTCTTTGATCATTTAACATACAATTTATTTGAAGAATTTTAGTTTTAGTTAAAAAAAAAACAAAATGCTTTTACTTGCAAAGTTTTAGTTTAAAAAAAATAATACAAAATAATTTGATCTCCCGGCTGCAAGAATAGTACAGTGCCTACCAGCCAGCAGCAGCAGTTTGTCGGCTGTTTACAAACATCAAAAAAACAACAACAATACAAAAACAACCTACACAACTAAGCACAAAAGTGTATTGCAGCTATGAACAAAGCAAATAAACACCAACACACTCAAACAACATATTATTTCTTATAAATTTAATGTGATTTGAAGGAGTTTGAATCAACCTTTTTGCATGTTGATTTTACATTGGTATTTTTTTCTGTGTATTAGCAAATAGAAAAAGTTCGGTGCAACAGATTTCATGAAATTTGACAAGGAAATACATAATATAAATTTGGTATGCGTTTGAAAGTTAATTCTTTCGTAAATTCTAGGTTAGGTTAGCAGGCTGCTGGTTAAGGAAGGGTGAAATTTTAGAGTCCAGCTCACTTGGGTCCAATACAATGATACCTTTGTGTTACCTGTTAATTGATGAGAAGATAGTGAGAGAGGGTGATAGGGAAATGATAGTGATAGAGATGACAGGTAGTGAAGGAAGAGATAGAGGATAGAGGAAGGCTTCATTCTTTTACAACTCTGCTGTTTGCACATTTTTTTAATAATGCAGTGTTGCAGCGCCATCTGGTGTCAAATGAGGCGTATTATTTTACTTCGCCAATTATTCTGCTACACAACGAAGGAGGGCGCTCTGATGTACATTAGGATTATTATCTGATGATGCCTGCATCACTAGAAGTTTTCCCACAACAACTGATACAAAGGACACTAATGCACATCAGAAAAATGCGTGGTGTTGTTATTTTTAATGACTGTCGGAGACCGGGCTCGAACCCAGGCTGCAGGTTCTTGGTAGTCAACGTGCTAACTACTTCAGCCAACGCCACCCTCTTTCGTAAATTCTATCAAGCGTTAAATTTTTTTTAGGATTTATGGCATTTTTTTCGTGATTGGAAAGTAAATAATAAACAAAAAAATCAACCTTAAAAATATACCACTAATAAGGGCCATTTTCACAACTTGCCTTTAGATAAAGGCAGGAATTTGCCTGCCCGTTCAATAGCTTTGCATTTTAAAACTTTCATTTATTATTTTTTTATCAATTAAATATTATTATTATTGATAATAATAACAATAAAACATTTAAGTTGCAATAATGCAAAGATATTTATCGAGCAGACAAGAGCCTACCTTTAACTAAAGGCAAGTTGTGAAAATATAACTTTGAAATAAACACAACTAATGCTGAAAAAATATTTCCAGAAAATTCAAAACTAACACCTTTCTCGACGAACCTAGTATGTATATGGGATAGTGTTTAGCAATAAATTTAAAGAAATATTTTAACGCATAAATAAACAATTTTCCAACAAAATATAAAGTTACATCTCTTTGAATCAATCTTGTATGTATGTATGTATACGTGTAGTAATGAACAAAAAAAATATCCAAGAAATATTTTGTGTCTTTTTATGGTTGGCTGTTGAAAAGGGGTAAAGAAGTTTTTTCTAATGAAATCTGTCACCGCAACATATTTATCGTATGTATTTGTAGATAAAAATTGTTGAATGGAATCTGAGGAACGCTCAGCTTTTTCATTTTGAATCGTTGGGAATGAAAAGTTGATAGAAAAACAATTAAAACAATTAAAGCCTTATAAGCTGGAAATGCTATGAATGATAGAAGAAATTAAATTATTAAGTAATTAATGAATGTAGACAATTTTAAAGCAATTAGAGCTTAGATTTTTTTTAACTTAAAAAATGTTTTCCTAACAAAATACATTTGTGATGCTCTTTGCTCTTCTACGGCGGCCTATCTCTGAATATTAAAGATAGAATAGAAATATATTTCTGATTAGACTTTAAAAGACAACTGCCTTTTATCATTATTCAATCATTATAAATCATTATTTTAAGTTGTTCAGAAACTAAATAATCCTCTATTCAAACTTATGATTCTTGCCAATATAATCCTATAAATACTACAGTGTTTAAGGTTCGATGTGTATTAAGGCCCAAGAACATTTATGTGGATAAAAATATTGGGCCTTGTTACGACTACGACTACGAGGATTTTGTACTAGATTAAAGTAAGAATGTTGCAATGTTCTTTAGTCTAATACAAAATCGTCGTAGTCGAAGTCGTGATACGACACTCGTGATAAAGCACATTAACATTTAAAACTTAAAAATTTACCACGTCATGGAAAAGATAGAAAAAAATAAACGCAAACACTATTGAATGCATTTGGATATCAACATGAAAAACTTTTAAAGGTAAAATAGCGAATTGTAACAAGGGTTGTTAAAATGCTAAGAACACACCCAAAGTCTGTGTAATAATAAATACCCTACGAATGCTGGTTATTACAATATTTTTTCCTTTGTTATTTATAGTTTTATAAAAATAAATAAAATAATTTTGGTTGTGCAAAAATGAAATCGTATAAGCGAAACTGTTGCAGTGCAAATATAGTTCTTGCTTTAAATAGCTGCAAGCTTTTTATAAAAAATTATATAATTATTACAATACTTATACATTTACACCTTTAAAGGCATTTTAAAATATTTAATCCCATTATGAAATCGATAAATGCAACATAATTATTTGCAAACAAAAAAAAATATTTTTCTTTTCGGCCATATTAAGAGTTACTCAAGTTAAAACAAATTATTTCATTTCATCTATTATATTTCCAACAAAAAAAAAATAAATAAAAAAAAGTTGTGCCATACTCATGATTATCTCTATAAAAATTTAACATATTTTAACTATTTTAGACATCACAATGAAAACCGGTAGACAGACACTCGTAATAGAAACCAAGCAACAAATCAATAAACCGATATTTACCACACCGTTTACGAACAGTCATTTAAATTTGAAAGAGAAAAAAAAAAGAAACCCCAAGTTGACCCAACAAACACACAAATTTAAAACTCTGATTGTCTCCTAGAAGATGGAGCTTGAACTTGAAATAAAATTGTCTATACATTTTAGAAATAGAAAAATCTTGTTGCTTGTTCTGATAAGTTAATACATAATTTGCAAAGAAAAATGTAGCAGCTCTCGGGGAAATATATTTCGAGAAGATAACTGCACAGGAAAACTTAAAATTTATTATAATAAACATGGATCAATAAGACAAAAATGTGCACTATGTGAGAGACACCGCGCCCACTTGTTCAATTCTTAAATTGTAAATAGTTTCTCTTTATTGCAGGTGCCACACCCACATGTAAAATTTGAACTTTTTTTGTAAGACACGCATTTTAAAAAATTTTTTTACTTAAACAAAATTTCACGTTTGCTGCTGCATTAGAAGCAAAGATATTCCAAAAAGAAAAATAAATTCAATAAAGTGCAACTTTGACTCGCGCACGAAGGGTTTCGTACATTCGGTTTTGAGCATTTTTGGCGTTTTATTTCAGTTCAAACGACTTTTTTTAGTTTTGTGGCTTTTTCACGTTTTGGCGATTTTTTTAGTTTTGGGGTTTTTTTTAATTTTGGCTTCTTTTGCATTTTGGTGTTTTTTTCATTTAGGCGATTTTTTCTATTTTGGAGAGTTTTCCGGTTTTTCGCGATTTATTTTAGTTTAAGAATTTTATTTTTATTTGGCCCTTTCTTCGATTTTGGCGATTTTTTTTCGGTTTGGCGATTTTATAATTTTTTGATTTTTTAGCTCTACCGTCTTTGAAAATGTCAAGAATTTTGCTCTTACGCTTTCCAAGATACAGCAAGTTGTCAAAATTGCATTAACTGATGTAGCACCCTTTAATTTAAATTTTTTTTAAATTTTAGTGTTAATTGTTGTAGTCTGTATAAAAGTACACTAACCTTACAAATTGCAAATGTATATAAATACAATTGTATGTATATTACATGGGGATTTTAACACTTTTTGTTGCTCGTTTTGGAACACCCTGTCCCAATTTCAGGTCCGTAGCTGTTACAGCTCTCGAGAAAATAGCATGTGATAGACGGACGGACAGGCGGACAGCGTAGCGAAAACAATAAGGCTCCTTTTCACCTTTGGTGTACGGAACCCTAAAAATTAATACAGAAGGCGCCACGCCCACTTACTTTATTGCGACCTCTTTCTTTGTTAAGATCTTGTAGGGTCCATGCAGCGACTCCCACCAAATCTCAGTTGTTTTCCCATTTTAGTTCCCAAGATATTTTAAAATAAATGTTTGCTACATATGGGAGGTGCCACACCCACTTGTCCACTTTTTTACAGTATTTCTTTAAATTACTACAAATATTGAAGAAAAAAATGCGTAAATTTGTCCGTCCGTTCTCTGATTTTAGATTAATTAAAAAATTGGGTGTCTAATAGTGGGCGTGGTAAATTTTTCTTTACGTATGAAAAACATAAAAAATGCAAAATTAGTGCAGCTGTTCTTAAGTGATGCATTTACCAACGAACGACATTTAATTTTTATATATATACACCCTTATTCCAGTTGTCGACATCGACGTCACTTTAACACAATACCAACAACCTGGGGCTTGGGTACTTGCTCTCGCGAACAACTTTGTGCTACTGACAATCTATTTCCGTTCCCCAAGGTCTAGAAAGGTCTACGACGGGTACATAAGCCCCAATATTTTGGTGTCGTGTTAAAGTGACGTCGACGTCGACAACTGGAATAAGGATGATAGATTGCAGTGAAATGTTTGCTGGGTAGTTGTTGTTTTAACAACAGCAAGCGTGTTTACATATTTGCGCAATTTTAATTTCTCCGGATTTCCAGCGAGATCAAATAAATATTTCTCAAACAGCAATAACCACACAATGGCAAATAAAGCAACAAAAAAAAGATATACTCGTATCTATAAACAGCTGTAGATTGATTTTGTTTCTTTGTTTGTTTTAGTTTGTTTAATTTGAAAATATTTTCAAGTTGTTTGCTGTTTTTCCTTGAGTAAGTTTTTGACGAAATTGAGGAAAATAGCAATTTGCCTGTGAAGTTCAATGACTTTTGACGTTGGAGCATATGCAATAAAAATTAAATGTTTTTTTTCATTTATTAATATATGAAAAAAAAACATTTAGGAATAATTTCCATATCATAAAAAGTCTAAAACATATCGCTCATTTACTCCAATAGTGTCATAACTCAAAAAACTTCATATTTTGAATTGGCATTTCGTATTTTAATTTGTGTAAAAATTTCATATGAATAAGCTTGTACTAGCAGTTCCTTGAGAGAAGGATATTTTTTCATGTCTTCATCCCTGTTGCCATTTTAATATTTTCACTGCCACCACTAGCATATTATTTTTAAAGAAAACCTGCTCAAAAATATATGTATGTAAATTTAAAATGTGGCATTTTATTTTTTCTCCTGTAGAACATTCTACGAGATACTTTGGACATATGTAGCACTCTACCATAATTTCCTGGCAACACTGTTCTGCTTAGCGTTGACTAATGCCCTAATTCAGTAAGAAGATTTAGGACGTTTTTGTTTGAAAATGCTTCTGAGTTCTTGTCTTTGAAGTCTCTAAATTATTTTCTTCAAAAATTGTTGTTGTCTTTGATAATGAAAAATATAAATATTATTGCCATATTTTTAAAACATAAAAATTCAATTAAATTATTATACAATAGTTTGAAAAATATATGAAAAAATATGTGTTGGATATAATATTTAGAACAAAATCATAAAGCAAATACACGAACCTTCTAGCATAGACAACAAATAATAATCGTTTTAAAGAATCAAAACTGCTTCTTTTTTTCGTCCATAGACAAGACGATACATTCGTCGAACAGAATTAGGGCATAAAACATATCGCTCATTTACTCCAATAGTGTCATAACTCAAAAAACTTCATATTTTGAATTGACATTTCGTATTTTAATTTGTGTAAAAATTTCATATGAATAGCTTGTTCTAGCAGTTCCTTGAGAGAAGAATATTTTTTCATGTCTTCATCCCTGTTGCCATTTTAATATTTTCACTGCCACCTCTAGCATATTATTTTTAAAGAAAACCTGCTCAAAAATATATGTATGTAAATTTAAAATGTGGCATTTTATTTCTTCTCCTGTAGAACATTCCACGAGATACTTTGGACATATGTAGCACTCTACCATAATTTCCTGGCAACACTGTTGACTAAGAGTTTCCTGCAAAACTAGTTTCTTATTGGAGTTGTCACACTATTGAAGTAAATGTATGAAAGTTACTCATAAAAGTGAGTGAGTTTTTGACATACACATTTTCTAGACACTATTACCCTAATTCTGTTCGACGAATGTATCGTCTTGTCTATGGACGAAAAAAAGAAGCAGTTTTGATTTTTTAAAACGATTATTATTTATTGTCTATGCTAGAAGGTTCGTGTATTTCCTTAATGATTTTGTTTCAAACATTATATCCAACACATATTTTTTCATGTATTTTTCAAATTATTGTATAATACTTTAATTGAATTTTTATGTTTTAAAAACATGGCAATAATATTTATATTTTTCATTATCAAAGACAACAACCTTTTTTGAAGAAAATAATTTAGAGACTTCAAAGACAAGAACTCAGAAGCATTTTCAAACAAAAACGTCCTAAATCTTCTTACTGAATTAGGGCATATGACTGCTTGTATTGTAGAAACTACACATTATTTTCATAGTAATGCATTAAACACATTCACCACAGCAAGCTACCGACTACCAAATGTCAAGCATAGAATACACATGTTTATATGAGAATGATTTTTCTGGGGACAGCAAGGCAACAACAGGACGACAGGTGCTGATTTTCTCATTGTACTCCAATTAAACTAATTTCTATTTCTTTGGCTACAATGAGGAAATGCAGTGTAAAATTGTAAAATTAATCGGAATTCATTACAGCCCAGTAAAAAAAGACACTCTAAAAAAGTCATGAAAATGTAGAGTTTGCGATGTGGAAGTAGTGCAAATTTTGATCCGATCTAATGATTTTTGTCATTGCAAGAAGTTCTCTTTTTCGATGCCTGGTCACCGAATTGGAAGCGATTTTAAAAAAAATTTCCATTTTTGTGTTCTATGATAATATTTTCATCTAGGAAAAATGGTTAATAGTTACCTATATTAACAATTAGTTTCTTTTTAAAGGAATTTAAACGCGAAACAGTATTTTCATGTAAATTTAAGCAAATAACTTCAAAATTTTAGACTAAAATTAGTTCATAAGTTTCTTCAAAAAAATCGATTTTTTTTAAATTCTGGTGAGTAATTTCTAAAACTATAGATGAATTACAAGGTTTTGTATGACTAAAATAAACTTCTACTTGGTTTTCTACTAACTATCTGCAAATTAAAGATATCGATTTTTTGGAAGCAATGAAAATGTAGTTCCTTTAGAATGACTTCCAATTTTTTTTACTGGGAGCTTTTGAAAACAAAACACTTCGAAATCGATTTGAAAATTATTATGTATTATTACATACATACTTGATTATTTACAGCTTGTTGCGTTTTTACCTTTTTAAAATTGTATTTTTATAGATTAAAATTTTTTGCAATTAAATAACAATAAAATGAAATCAGAACTTCATACATATTTACTCAACATTGGTACTCGTATTAAGAGTTTTCAAGTACACAATGTTCAATTATTCAGTGCTGGAATACCACGATGTTAACTTCGTTGTTATTTACAGCTGATACATTTATGTACCTTAATTCTGTTCGACGATTGTATTGTCTTGTGTATGGACGAAAAAAAGCCGCAGCTGTGAATCTTTAATGCCCTAATTCAGTAAGAAGATTTAGGACGTTTTTATTTAAAAATGACTCAGAACTCTTGTCTTTGAATTCTCAAAATTCTTTTCTTCAAAAATGCTTGTTGTCTTTGATAATGAAAAATAAAAATCTTATTGCCATGTTTTTAAAACATAAAAATTAAATTAATAGGGCATTTACAGCAGCACAAAATCTAGCATGAAAATCTATACCGTTTACACTAGCTTTTTTTACGTTTATCGAGATTTTTTTTATCCAAAACAAAACCCATCAACGGATTTGTTTCCAAAACTACAACCAAACAACTGCATTGTAGCCAATTCACACACTTTTTTAAGAAGACTGTAGCTAATTTACTCATCTTTTGTTATACAGGGTAGTTAAGAATAAATAAAAACATTTTGTATTAGATTTCCTACAAATCTAATGAAAAATTAGATTTCGTTTTGTATGGGAAATCTGAAAAAAAGGAGTTTGATTTAGCTCGAAATCTCGAAAGTACTAGATTTCGAGACAGTGTAAATGCACTATAAAGTATTGTACAATAGTTTGAAAAATATATGAAAAATATGTGTTGGATATAATGTTTGGAACAAAACCATAAAGCAAATACCCGAACCTGCTAGCATAGACAATAAATAATAATTGTTTTAAAGAATTACAACTGCGGCTTTTTTTCATCCCTTGGCAAGACAATGCAATCGTCGAACAGAATTAGGGCATACAACAATTATTATTTATTGTAAGCATATTAAAATAAAAATTCTATAAAGTATCAAAATATGTCCTAAAGCCTTCAAAAATGCTCTAAAACGTCGAAACAGAAAATTTTATAAACCTGCATGAAAAATTGAAATATGTAAAAATATGCAAAAATATGCACTAACTAATCAATGCCAAAATTCATAAAAAGTTCTTAAACGGACAAATATCTCATCTCCGCATAAATACGTCACACAAGAAAAAACATGCAATTGCATATATGCGGTTTTCCTGTTAATACTTTTTAATACCTAATGAAAAGGATAATATTGCTATTGCGCGATGTATTTATTTATTTCGCCTGGAAAAATAAAGTGAACAAAACCCACAGAAAAGTGTAAAAATCCCCTTGAAAAATATAATTCATGATAAGGGGAAGAAAAAAAAAGGAAACACAGTTATAGGGAAAAATGATTGACGATTACACAATTTGAAAAGGGAAACTATATCGATTGGAAAACTGTTCGCGATAGGGTTGAATATTAATTTGATTTCAGAGACGTTATTAAAAAGAAAAACTTTGAAATTTTTTACGTTTTTACATACAGTAAATGTGGCTTAGTTGATTTTTTTTTTAATTTATGGTTTTAATGCGATATCTTGCAAATAAATTCACTAATAAAGGTGCCTACTTTTTGTAGTATTTAAGCAGTTATATCAATTATTTCAAAATCAAGTAAGTGGAAAGTACTGTATGCCTTAGCTTTATCTTCAGTATACAATTAAATTGTAAGTTTTTTATTTCTAGAGATTAAATACAACTTACCATTTGTTCTGTTCTCACTCCGATTATTAAAAAATTTCCTTTTTAGACTCGTTTGATTATTATTTTGTTTTATTATGCGGCTTTCATTTCTGGGATGGTGATCTGGAAATTTAGTTGAAGTCACAGCAAAATAACACAAACTCATTAGCACCCATACATTTTGAAAGTTTATTAAATTCATTATTATGCAATCAAAATTAATGTGTTTAATTTTTTTTTTATCAATTTGTTATATTTAATATCTTAATTAAACACAGTTTTTAAAAATTATTTAATACATAAATAATACATAAAATTTAACTCATAAATAACCAATCACAACATTTCCGCTTTTGTAATGCGCAGCAACTGCAGCGGCCAACAACATTCAAATATTGAAAACTTTTTTAACATCCTGTTAAACAACTTTTAGTAAAATTTTTTAATTTTTCCAACTTTTGTAGTTTTCAATCCTGTCTATTGATTATTTATTTATTTATTTTTTTCACATACAATATGTTTGTTTTCCCAGTTGCCGTTTAGTTAACAAACGTGTTGCGAGTGTTGCAGAATTATTGGTTTTGATCTTCGTCGTCAATCATGCGCTTTAGAAAACAAAAGTCATCAAACTGTTGGGTTCTAATAGGAAAAAAATTATTTTATATGTTGCAAATAAATAAGATTTTTTTTAGAAACCCAAGAGATTTGTTTGGTGACTTAAAATGTAAGAGTATATACAAATGAATTGGGTTCATTTGTTTTTAAGAGCGCAACAGTGTGTTAAGCTTCTCTTAAGTTTCAATAGTTTATGAATGAAAAGCTTTATTTGATATGTTACAATTGTTCAATAGCTGAAGCTGAATCTTATTTCAACCGGCAAAAGTTGTAAATAGTTTAACTTGTTTTGTTTTAAGTTAAAAGTAGTTTAGCTTGGAAGATGTTTAAAACTGATAATAGTATACACTTACAATATAATTTCTGTAAGATTAAAGGTTGATGTATTTGCACAGCTGCGTATATACATATATAAGTATGTATATGCAAACATTTAAACAAAAGATCATAAAATTTTAATTTCAATAAAAAAGTCAATATTTGCCTACATGTCGCTCACAATTAAATCAAAAATGCGGCTCGATATTTTTAATTAAAAGAAAATAACTAGTTTAAGTATTCTATATATACCAAAAAAATTTAATTTCTCTAGTCCTGGAGCTTAAATACGAACAGAGTGACAAACCTTTGCATTTACAATTTTTGGTGTAGGGTATAATAACTTTCACGAAAATACGTTTTTCTCTGGTTGCAAGCGATTGATTATTCATTGGAAAAACAGGTGAAACTGATTTTGCAATTCAAAAAAGTTGTCCAATTTAGGTCCCACAAAGAAATTTGTAAATTCAAATGCAGAAGCTTATAATAATTTGTTTGAAATAAATCAATATTTTTTTTTTTAAAAAGGTGTGTTATAAGTTTGTAGTGTGTGTCTGAGTATCTGTGTATCTGTGTGTCTGTACGAGTCAACTTACAGGCCGCACGGCTGGATCGATTTTGATTTAGTTTTATTTGTTCGAAAGGTGACTTGATCGAGAAGGTTCTTAGCTATGTTTTAGGAAAAACGGTCCAGCCGTTTAGAAGATATCGCATCTTGTCTAGATATATTCGGGGGTTTTAAAAATATTTAATTTTTGTTATTACTGAAATTCAAAAACAAATAAAATATTGTGTACAGTATGCAATTTTCATATTTGAAGAGAAATCTGCTCTAAACAATCTTGTTACAAGGATTACTTTATATTATTTGTATGAATTAGAATTTTGCACTATATATAGTTCTTTTTTTCATGAAATAAAATAGGAACGAACAATTTACTCTAACAGCAAAATATATTTGCTGAAACTGAATTTTATTTCAAACAAATGTATGCTTGAAAATATTTAGGAAGTATGTAATTCTTTTTTTGTTTAATTTGATAGCGTTACTCCAGCATGACTGTCTTCATGATAATTTGCTAAAGTATACTTACAGTGAATAATAAAAAAATAATCGTAGTACGATAGCAAATCTTTTGACGAATTTTGTAATGTGAATTAAAATAAAACTTAAATAAAATTAAAATGCTAATAATGATTTAGATGCAGTTGAATAAAATATTTTTATATGTGCTATATTATCGAGACACTTTCAGAGTTCAAGGTGTGCGAAAAAGTTCGTAAGAATCGATCAAGTAGAAGCACGTAAAATATATTACGAGTATTAATATTTAATTGGCATTACCCCGCATACTTCTTTAAGCACAAAATTATTTCGTTCTAAGAGGCCATTACTGTGCCATCATTGCCAAGTTTCGTAAGAATTTGATAAATAGAAGTACATACAAGTAACCTTTCATGGGCATGGCCTTGCCCACTTTTTTAAACGCATAATTGTGTGTTTTTCACAGCTTAAATTGTGTGCCAAGTTTCGATAAAATCGGTAAAGTAAAGGCACATGAAATATGATATTAAATTTTAATGGACGTGGCTCCCCGACCACTTTTTCGAATGCAAGATTGTCTCTTTTCAAGAGCTTAAAGTGGGTGCCAAGTTTCATAAAAATTGGTTAAGTACAAGTACAATAAAATATAATATTAACATTTAATAGGCGTAGCCCTGCCTACTTATTTTTATGCAAGATTGTGTATATTTTTAAGCTTAGAGTATGTACGAAGTCTTGTAAAAATATGTCAAGGAAAAGCATGTGAAATATAATATCAAGTTTTATTAGCCGTGTCACCGCCCATTTTTTTCAACTTTAAGATTGTGTCGTTACGAGAGATCAATGTATTCGTTAAGCTTCCGAGCAATCGAATAGGAAAGGGGTGTCCCTGTGGCTGAGTGATAGCGATGCTAGCCTATCAGTCCAGAGCTCGTGGATTCGATTCCCGACATAGACCCTGGGTGTCTTCTGCAGACAAGCTAATCGCTTCGCAGTTTATAAAAAAAGATAAAACACTTTTATTTTAAATTAGACTTAAAAGATGCTATACTCTCTCAGATAAAAAAAGAAATTTTACAATCGGTCTAAAATATACCGAGTTATACAGACGATTTGATAACATTCTATTTTTTTTTTAGTCCGTTAAAAATTATTTTAAATTTTACTAAACAAATTAATAATATGAACTATGTGTCTGTCACAAGCTATTTTTCTCGAGAACCGTAAGATTCTCGAGCGAGAAACGAAAAATGTTGAATTCCTAATGTAACTCGTATACATATACAGGGCAATTATGTAAAAAACTTCGCAGGAAATTTCTCCCAGGGAACAATTACAACTAATAGCAAATGATAGGGAAAACAAAAAATTCTAATTGGAAAAGGGAGAAACTTCCTGCGGAATTTTTTACATAATTGCCCTCATAGACTAAACAAATGACCAAAATGAATTAAATTTGTACACTTGAATTAATGGAAACAATTTAAAATTTAATTGAACCCAATGTAATCTTTATAGAAAATATTAATTGATGAATAATTTTTACTATGCAAAATACCCATATTATTGAAATGAAAAAATGAAGCAGGTTGACAAGCTCAAGCTTGTCGAAGATCAAAAGATCTTTTAAATTACCTAAAAAAATAAATCGCGAAAATATAACTGAAAATATCTAAATGCCCCAACAAGCGCATGTTAAAAAATAAATAAAAAAAACTTCAAACTTCAGAAATGACAAACATATTTCATTACAAATAATCGAATATTTTAGGTAAATATTTTTTTGAGGACTATCATAAAGTTGATTACGAAAAAACAAATATTTTTTATTGATTTATTAATTTTATTATTATTTTTAATTTAAAAATGATTCATGCCCTAATTTTGTTCGACAATTGTATCGTCTTGTCTATGGACGAAAAAAAAGCCGCAGTTGTTATGCTTTAAAACAATTATTATTTATTGCCTATGCTAGAAGGTTCGTGCATTTGCTTTATGATTTTGTTCCAAACACTTATTTTTTCATAAAATTTTTTAAAACTATTGTATAAGTATTTGATTTAATTTTTATGTTTTAAAAACATGGCAATAATATTTTTATTTTTCATTATCAAAGACAATAACCGCTTTTGAAGAAAACAATTTAGAGAATTCAAAATCAAGAACTTCAAATATTTTCACACAAAAACGTCCTAAAGCTTCTTACTGAATTAGGGCATAAATATAAGTATTTAAATTATTCTTTAACGGAAAAGTATTTAGCGTACTTTTTCCTTAAATAAATTTATTTATTTTCCAGCTGTTTGTCATGCCCCTCTAGGTATAATTTTTTTTAGTAAAACTTTGGCAACAGTGATTTTCAATCTAAAAAACCAATGTTTATTTTTTTTTCTTCCAAAAAAAGAATTATCTTTAGCTTATTTTACATGTTGCATACACAACAAATGAATGTTAACATGAAAAGTTTCTCTTTTTTTAATAAAACTGCTGACCACATAATTGGCCACTTGACATATTTCCACTAGTCACAATGCAACAGCAACCAAAAAATTTTCATTTTATTTTATTTTTACTCAAAGGAAGTTTTGCGCAAACACAAAGAAACATAATTAAAATAAAATGTTTTGCATTAGTTGCAATAGTTGTTTTTTATTTTTAATTTTTTTTGCAAACTTACGCACTACTTTGTATATGAACAAGTCGCAGATTCCAAATACGCACAATGTTTTAACTTTCAGTTTTGTTTTTAAACGTTTAAGACTGTTGCTGCTGCGATTGTTGCAATTACATTTCGTTGAGTAATTTTTTAAGGCAACAACCGGGAAGTGTCTTCTATTTGTGCATTCAGACTTGTGCAGCCTGCAGTTTTTCTTTTGAGTCAGGTTTTTTGTTTCTGTTTTTATTAAATAATTTTTTGTTTGTTTTTGTTTAAGTTTTAACAGCAAATTTTGATATAAAAAGATAATCATATTACTTGGTCAATATCATTTTAATGACCAGTAGTGATTTGTAGATACAGCTGCACGCACTAGATATGGCAAACTTTAATATTATTTTCTCCTTTTTAGCTACATTTATCTTTTCTTTGCACTAGTTCCTTTTTTTTTACCATACATAACTCGAGATAAGTGATAAGTTACAAGATTTTCTTATCGCACGCAGATCTCTTACACACTTGCTTTAATAAATCAGTTACACCTAAAACTTGTAATTGCTGCTAATGCAATATATTAAAACTTTTTTCATATATCTACATATACATATATTTTTATATATTAGCTACTGTCGTATCTTTGCTTCCTGTTATCTGATTAGATGGCTAATGTAGATGCTATTGGTTTTAATTTAAGAGATGTAACCTTAAGTCGTTGTAACAGATGTAATAAACTTAAATAGTTTTATCTGGCGCGTCAATTTTTCTTTAAGTTTGTGTTTTTGTTAATAGTTTCTTTATTAAATTATTATATTGAATTGTTGTAGTACTGTTAAGGAAAATCTATTAATATTAATGCCCTAATTCACTAATAGTACATTTACACTGTCTCGAAATCTAGTACTTTCGAACTACTAAATCAAGCTGGTTTTTTTTTTCAGATTTCCCATACAAAACGAAAATCTAATAAAAAATGTTTTTATTTATTCTTTACTACCCTGCACAACAAAAGGTGAGTGAATTAGCTAACTGCCTGCCTACAAAAGTGTGTGAATTGGCTACAATGCAGTTATTTGGTTGTAGTTTTGGAAACAAATCAGTTAATGGGTTTTGTTTTGGATAAAAAAATCTTAATAAATGTCAAAAAAAAAAGCTGATGTAAACGGTATAGATTTTCATAAAGATTTTAATCAAAATATGCTAGATTTTGTGGTGATGTAAATGCCCTATAACATTAATAATTCCCTTGTAGTGCATTTACACTGTCTCAAAATCTAGTACTTTCGAGATTTCGAGCTAAATCAAGCTCCTTTTTCAAGATTTCCCATACAAAACGAAATCTAATTTTTCAGTAGATTTGTAGGAAATCTCATTAGAATCTTATGGTTTTATTTATTATTTACTACCCTGTACAACAAAAGATGAGTGAATTAGATACGGTCTGCTTAAAAAAGTGTGTGAATTCACTACAATGCAGTTGTTTGGTTGTAGTTTTGGAAAAAAATCAGTTGATGGGTTTTGTTTTGGATAAAAAAATCTTGATAAATGTCAAAAAAAGCTGGTGTAAACGGTATAGATTTTCATAAAGATTTTAGTCAAAATATGCTAGATTTGTGCTGATATAAATGCCCTATTATTCAGTAGGAAGATTTAGGACGTTTTTGTTTGAAAATAATTTTTAGTTCTGGTTTTTGAATTCTCTATATTATTTTCTTCAAAAATGGTTGTTGTCTTTGATAATGAAAAAATAAAAATATTATAGCCATGTTTTCAAAACATAAAAATTAAATTAAAGTATCAAACAATAGCTTGTTTGGAACAAAATCATAAACCGAATACACGAACCTTCTAGCATAGACAATAAATAATAATTATTTTAAAGAATCAGAACTGCGGTTTTTTTTCGTCCATAGACAAGACGATACATTCGTCGAACAGAATTAAGGCATAACATATATTGGGTTACAAAATTTGTTTTCTTTTTTTGGAAATTTGTAGATCTATACAAACAACTCAAAATTCTATTCAAATAAATTTTCAGTTTACGGCTGGTTTTACGTCCCTTTTCACAATGTATGGTTAAGAGTTAACGTGAACTTTAACTGACAGTTGTTCATACAAAACTTGCAGTTAAAGCCTCGGTTATCTTTTAATCATACATTGTGAAAAGGTTAATTAATTATATATGCAATTATCAATTTTATATGCAAGTTTGCTTTTTACAATAATCTGTACTGTTTTTATTTAGTCCCCCCAGGGGAGTCTATTTTTTACTACTGCTGTGGCAATCCCGTGGTCCCAGCTGGGGTGATGGGGCTTTTTTCGTTGACGTACCTTTGGTACATTACCCATAAAACTTATGTGTTACTACCCGATCTCTGGCAATAGAGCAAAGGATGTGCACATATTTATAAAAGGAAAACAGGTTCCTGTTGATGTCAGTTAGGTGCAGCGTCATTTAGAACTACCTTTGAGTACAAAAGACCATAGATGTGAAGCCCGTGTGAACTTTGAGGTCTAACCAGAGGCTACTTCTGGTGCCACGGGTGCCGGTTGCCCGACAGTTGAGCTGCTCTGAAGTTTTAGGTGTATGTAGCGGTCGTCAGGATCCTTTGCTAAAATGCCGAGTTCGTCCTATCCCACGGGGTTTAAGGTATGAGTTTGGTGTGTGTGGTGTAGGCACTGCATTGTTGGCGACACAGCCATGCGTCCATCTCTGATGAGATCTCGCTGTGAGTGTAAGCAACGAAACTCGCGGCGTGAGAACTTGGAGAATCGTACGTGGTGGCTGTTGATTGCTACCGAAATCGCTGGGAGGATAGTATTTGCTTTCTAGTGTTAAACCAATGCTAGTGGTTGGTGTGACGCAGTCAGCCAGAGACTCTTCCAGGTGCTGTTGTCATACAACATACTGTTTTGACAAAGTCATTACGGCAAAGAGTTAAGATAGTTCTAAGTACCTCAGCAAATTACTCGACGTAGTACAGGGATAACAAGTATGATCAAAGATTGCAACCTATGTGCCTTGAGGAATGGACACACTGTTCATTCTAAAGGGTGCATGGGCGCGTCTTACCTACACCCGGTGTTTAGACCACCGTGAGATAAGGCCATAAAAGCAGGTGCTCACGTTAATCTGAAACACACACATCTGTCTTTATTTAGTAAAGGTTATTAAAATAACATCCAGAACGCTAAGCAATAGTAATAGTATGCAACTAATGAAAACTTTTGGAAAAACACACGTACTCGACAGTATAGGTTCGATAGTACTACCAAAGGACACTAAGCCCAGTTTGGCTATTTAAGTGATCATTTTTAGGAGCCTCTAAAGATTATGAAAATTTTGTTGGTTCAGTTTTTGGCCAACAGCTAATTCGGATATGACAATAATGTAGCTAAGAGTCAATCCCAACAAGTCTTGTTAACATCTTATGCCAAAAAAATAATTTCTCATATATAATTAAGCGCTTTCACTAAGTTTGAAGAAGCTGTTGGCCAAAAACTGATGAAACCATTTGTTTTGAGGGCGCACTGACTTTCGAATCTTTACAGGCCAATAAAAAAAATTGGTCCACAAAATAGCCAAACTGAGCATATGTTTGCAGTACCCTTTGGTAGTAGTATCGAACCTATACTGTCAAGACCGTGTGTGTTTTTCACTATTGCACAGTGTATTGGTAACAGTAATAAGTAATAATTTCTGAAATATTTTTACATGTATTTCTATTTAATGCTCCTTTTCTAAAAAGTACTCACAACTATACCAGTTTTAATAGCTGTTTTAAACAAATTTTTTTTTTTTTTGAAATGTTGCTTTCCTAAAAACCCACATTTCATATTTACCCAATTTTATTATTATAATTATTAAATAATCATACACACGTTACAATATGTAATGACATGCCCACCTAAGCTCTCAGCTTGTACAGATTTCTTCCTTGAATTAAAAAAAAATGTATTGTCAAAAATAAGCAAATCTCCCATAGCGACGCCTAAAGTCGTTAAACAAACAAAAATATGTTAAATATTTAGTAAAATATGACAGGATAGATAAATGCCACATAACAACGAAAATTACAGAAAAAAATTTACAAGTTTTAATACATATTAAATATCAACTTGATTATTTGTTTGCTCAAAGCAAAAAAAAAAAACTCATAAAAGTAAAATTGTACAACTATTGGTATAAATCTTGAAAAAAGTAATAAATAAATCTTTCAAATATTAATGCGTAACGCACTTGTTTAAATTAAAATTTAAATATTTTTCCACATTTATTTGCTAAATATAAAATAGCAATAAGATTCGGTCAGGCTTAATAAAATTCATTAGTATGCCGAAAAAAAACGTTTCAAATAGTTTTTAATAAATAGATATTAACGTAATAAAATTAAATAATAGAGCTAATACAGTAGAAGCCCTCAATACAGTACAATTTAAGGTGAATTCAAATAAGGTGATCTCAACTGCTCAAATGTCTGAGCTACACATTTTTCAGGAAACATTGTTGACATCAAAATATAAATTTTATAAAACGAAATTAGCTGAGTATACGTAATATGAATTTGTCTAAACGAAACCGACTGTTCTGAAAGTTAATTGAAAATTTATTTCAAAATTTGTACCGATGTATTAATTCATTTGTAATAACAATAATGTCATAGTGCAGTTCTTATTTTACGATAATGCACCCCAGAGAACGGTAATGGGTACTAAAAAAAATTTAGAACCATAAGCAAATAGACTTAGTTTTAGTAATTACATGTAGTTATAGTTGTAGCCCAAACAATTCGATTGCTCACATATTTGCTCTCAAGCAACAAGGACTATAGCCAAGTCCAACATACAAGAAAATCTCTACTTCTTTTATGCCAAAAAATTAAAATACGCTACAACTAAAAATAAGAAAGCACAAGCATATCAAACGCAATGACGCTCTCTCATACTTACATTCTAAGCATGGTTGTACTCAGGATATGGATATTTAATCGGACAAAGAAAAATATACGCATGACACTCGGGATATTTATTCATCGTTCGCCGCAGTATACCTACAATCAGAGAAAAAACAGTTTAAAATCAATGAATTAATAAGAAACATTAGTGAAAGTCTAGTCATGTTAAAATTTCTTATTTCAGTATGGAAAAATATTAATTTACAGTATTAATTTATTAGTTTTATTTATTTTTAAGTGTCTCAATATACATTTTCTATTATAATGAAAATTATTGAATTAATCTGACGTGATCTTATTTTTAAGTGGCAGCTTTTCCCTGAGTGTACATTTGTGTTTATAAAATTGAATGAAAAATGTGTGATTGTGTGTATGGCTTTACATGTATGTGTAAATAAAATAGCCCTGTGCATACGCATGTGTATCCGAACAATAGTCAGAGTATATTTATACTCACGCGTATGATTGCAGCTTATAGAGTCTATAAATTTTTGTTTTAGTTGTTTGTGCTGCGTAATGTAAAGAATGTGTATAATCACAGTTGTTGGATGTTTATAGTTATGCGTTTTCGGTTTAAAATTAAGCGTGTTTTTTATTTTTATCTATACGCATAAAAAGTTGTTTCGCGGCCTATATTAAAAGAGTACTAAACCGATACTTTTGTCATTCTCTATTGCATAAAAAAGTTCAAACTAAACGAAAAGCACAAAGATGAATAAAAGAAAAATATTGGCCTAATTCTGTTCGACGATTGTATTGTCTTGCCTATGGACGAAAAAAAACCTCAGTTGTGAATCTTTAAAACAATCATTATTTTTTGTCTTTGCTAGAAGGTTCGTGTATTTGCTTTATGATTTTGTTCCAAACATTATATCCCACAAATATTTCTTCATATACTCGTATTTTTCAAACTATTGTATAATATTTTAATTTAATGTTTATGTTTTAAAAACATGGCAATAATATTTTTATTTTTTCATTATCAAAGACAGGAGCCATTTTTGAATAAAATAATTTAGAGAATTCAAAGACAAAAACTCAAAAGTATTTTCAAACAAAAACGTCCTAAATCTTCTTACTGAATTAGGGCATAAATGAACTTGAAATAGTAATTTAATTTTAATTTTTTACCTCAAACCGACAGCAGGATAGTAAAATCGATAAGTTATCGTTTTATTTATTATAGCGATACGATGATCGTAATAAAAGTTACTGAATCCTGTTTCTGAACACATGGAAAACAAAAGACTTAAGACACACACATAATTTGCAATCTTCTGATATCTGCCCACCAATGGGAACTCAATCACCCCTATCGTCAACAGTTTCCCCCGAAATATTTTACCTTTTCATTTAATATGAGCCTCTTTGGTTTACATATAGTTAATTTTAGGGCGATGGTATACTGAAGAGTTTTTTCCCCTGCACCTAAATTATTTAAAAACACAGCTTTTGTGGTTTCATTTGAAACCCAAAACTTATTTCTTACTATTAAGCTTAAATTTTGTCAGACTTTTAGTTAATTTTTAAGCTTTACAAGTGTTCTTCTTCCCGTTTTATACATTTATTACGTGCTGATGGAGAGTGAAAATTGCATGAAATAAAAATTTCACATTTTATTCACGATATTGGTGAATGATTTCATGAATGATGGGTGCCTGTAATACGCATACCCTTCATTTATAATTTATATTCATATGCCTTGACCTTTTAGTTTACAATTGATTAACTAATAGAATATATTCCAACTTTCCAACAATTTACTGTCCACACACTGTTCTCTCACTTGGGAAGAAGTCCTAAATCTTGCTTAACTGGACCCAACCACATTTTTACATACAAATAAGTTTTAGCTTGGGAACAGGTCAGATGCAAGTGAAGCTGGAGAAAAAAAATCAAGCAAACAAAAATGCAAAAACTAGATATAACAAATTGTCGGAAATATGATAAGATTTGTATGACGATGATATGCCAACCCCAGGCAGTAAGTTTAAGACAACATTTGACAAACACTTACAAACAAGCAACATCACCATAAACTCAGCGAACGAATGCAAGACAGTCAGACAAGGCATTGAGACAGACACCACTGAAGCTTTATTTTTTATTGCAAAAGTTAACTAAAGTAGAAATAAAAGTAAATTAAATGCCTTTTACACAGCAGTTACACGCATTAGCTTAAAATTGTTTATTTCACTTGAAATTTATTTGGAGAAATAGATTTACGCACCCAAAAATAACGATTTCTTTTATTTTAAGGAAAACATGAAACTAATCCAGCTGTTGTTTGTTGGGAAAATGCAATCACTTGACTAGTTTGGCTTTTGTTTTATTTCGTCTTGCCTTTTCATAAGTTTACTTATAGAGAAAGCGACTAAATGTTAAATGTTAAGCAAGTATTGTTTTTTTTTCTATCGAATGAGAAAAATTGATACGCAGCAAATTTTTAAAGCGAAGCCCACCTGCGTAAGTGTTTGCTTATGCTTAAGTAACAATCATTTGTATAGCTTATCTTGCAATCATACAATACTTTCTAAATATTTTTGATTGTCATAACTAAGTGTCAAATTGATACCCACATATATTTCGCCCAAGTGTATAATTCTTCTCCAAAGCGAGCAGAAACAGAGAGAGCCTGGAAATATTTGACGTAAAAACTGTTGACAATAACAAAAAATACACGCTCTTTTATTTTCAATCAATAGTCACCATAAAATGCAGAATATGCATATAGTATAATGAAACCGATTAAATACCCTGCTATATATTAAGGAACTCTTCACCCAGTGATTCGAAAACCCCAATTTCAAATTTTTCTATTATTTTTAAACTTGAACCAATCTATTTATCTGAGATAAATACTTGTATCTCATTGGTCTGAGATAAATGTATCACTTATTTCATATTGCTTAAAAGTCTAGCAAAAGTAATTGTTACACTTAACATGTCAAATATCTGCCAAATGTGACATTGATTCACGTTTTATACATTTCACTCATAAACATTTAAAACGCACTTGTACTTTTTTTTATGAGTGGGATTACATGTATGGTATGGAAGTTTTGTGGTGTAATATGGGACAACATTAAAAAAAATATATACGCTTTATTGGTCTAAATATGTAATTCATTCAAAAGCTATTTTATTTGAAAACAAAGACTCCTAGAACAAGACAAAATGTAAAAGCAGATTAGTGCCCCAATTCATTAGGACGATCTAAGACGATTTTGTTTAAAAATACTACTGGGTTATTCCCCCATATCCATTTTAAGAAAATTTTTATGAAAAATTCGAAATAAAATACATTTCAAACTCAATTTAAATTTTGTGAATATGGGTGTTTGTGTTTGAAGTTTCTTTATCATTTTCTTCAAAACTGGTCATCGTCTTAGAGAATGAAAAATACAAATATTTTACCATGTTTTGAAAACATAAAAATTAATTAAAGTATAAAACGATAGTTTGAAAAATTATATGAAAAAAAAATGTAATAGATATAATGATTTGGAACAATAGCGTAAAGCATAAACACAAGCCTCCTAGTATAGATAGATGTGCTTAGATTTCCGTGCTTAAATTTTCCTGCTTTTACGGCCTAATCCCACGCGTGCCAAGCACCGGGTGTAGGTAAGATGCCAGACCATCGCCCCCATGCACCCTTTTAGAATGAACTTAGTGCCCATTCCTCAAGACACATAGGTTGCAATCTTCGATTATATTTGCTATCAATGTACTACTACTTGTTAAAAGAGCTATCTAAACTCTTTATGCCGTAATGACTTTGTCAAAACAATACTATCTGTTGTATGGCAACAGCACCTAGACTAGTGGCTGGCTGACCGCATCACAACAACCACTAGCATTGGTTTAACACTAGAAAGCCAAGACTATTCTCCCAGCGATTTTGTTGGCAACGAACAGCCACCACGTTTATTTTCCCATTTTTCACTCCACAGGTGTATACATCCACCGCGAGGTCCCCAAGAGAATTCCTCGACCATTGCCGGCACAGCTCAACATGCCTTTAACCCCGTAAGGTAGGACATACTCGACGTTTTAGCAAAGGAGTCTGAAGACCGCTACATACACCCAAACACCTAGGGAGCTCGACTGTCGGGCAACCGGCGGTACCAGAGACAAGCATCTGGTGATATCTCGAAGTTCCACCATAAAGGCTTCACCTCTATCATCTTTTGAACTGAGAGGCAGTTCCAGGTGACGTTGCACCTGATTGACATCAACAGGACCTGTTTTCCTTTTATAAATATGTGCACATCCTTTGCTCTGTTGCCAGAGATCGGTTAGTAACACATAAGTTCAATGGGTAATGTACCAAAGGTACGTCAACGGAAAAAGCCACATCACCCCAGCTGGGGCCCCTGGATTGCCACATTCGTAGTCAAAAATAGACTCTCCTGAGGGGTCCCAGTATAGACAACAAATAAAAATTGTCTTAAATAAGAGAAGACAATCGTCGAACAGAATTGGGGCATAAATCTTTTGATAAAATATAAAACAATTGCAGTAAGTTTATTAAGATTTTCACCAAGCCACTCATCGCTATACGTCACTCAGTCGATGTTAGACATCATATCTTTGTTTTTTGGAATTTTTTATTGAATTTATTATTTATTTATTTTTTTTGGTTAAGCATTGTCTATATGCATTTTGTTCCTGCTTAAGGAAATCGTCAGTAGAGTTAAAACCAAATTCATATGTTAATATAGGCGATTGTAGTGTTCCCCCTTCAAATGGCGAATAACTTCTTGTGTGAAATAATATTTTATTGAGTGAAATTACATAATGTGTGAAAATATGCAAAATTTATGAGCCCATTTACTTTAGCTCGACGAGGCCACCTTTTGCCTCAAATATTGCCTTCAAAAGTTAATATTTCAGTATGAATTTATAACTTTTTAACTTCGCTTAGGTTTTTTATATCTTTACTTGTTCAGAAGCAATTTTTCTTTTAAGTTTTATTGCAACTCACTTTATCTACGTTTGTTGAATTATATTGATGCTTTTATTATTTTAATTTTTTGTGTGAAAGACATACATATATATGCAAGTTAGAATTGTGAAGTGGGCTTTAAAATATGCATACGGCATATTAATCAGTTTTATTCAAAATAAATCATTTGATGCCAAAATTAATTAAGCAAAGCCATTTATAATCAGTTAATTGATAAATCATTAAGACTTAAAAAAGCTATAAGCATCTATTAAAATCTTGAGAAAAGAAATCTTACCAAATAAAGCAACAGCGACAATATGTATATCTTTTCTTTTATTTTGCCACTTTAAAAATATTTAACAAGAAGTATGATCAAAACTAATTTAATGTAAAAAAATAAATTACTGGTTAATAAAACTTTTACAAACTCTGCAATAAAACTAAAACATAACTACAGATCTGTGGCAGCCAAAATTTGTTTGGCGTAACTCTCATCCAAAGACTTGTTCGTGTTAACTTAAAATGTCTTATTATGTGCTAAAAGGTGATAACCAGGGAAACCAGAAATATGCTCTTAAAAAAAGTGTTTTATGCGCATTCAATATGCACTAAAAACTTGAAAATATGCACTTAAAAGTAAAAAAATATGCTCTTAAAAATTTAATAAATTGGTTTATTTGAATGTGAAAATATATTTTTTTAATAAAAAATTTAACAACATTTGCATATAAAACAAGACAAAGAAATAAACAAAGAATAACTGGTTTTGAAGTGCTGTTTAAAACAAAATTACCATACAAATTTTGACTAAAACAAATAATACAAATTATTTTTATTGGATGCATAAGAATTTAACTTCAATTTCAAAAGATCACGATATCAGAATCAAGACTTTGAAACTTTATTTTTGAAAAATAAGACAAGATTTTTATTTATAATTTTTAATGCAACAATTAACAAAATATTGACTCAGAATTTTAAATAAAGTTTTATAAATTGACAATGTTTCTTCAACGGCTTCTCGGGGCAGAGTCCACCACAAGTAGCAAAACTGAATTTGTATTGAAACTATCGTCCGTAAAACTGCATAATATATAATAAAAATGTAAACATTACATGGAACATTGCAACAGAGATTTAGGCGAAAAATTAAAATAAAAATGTTGATCAACCGCTTAACCTGGAAGCATATTAAGCCAGATAGGGCCGGAAACATTGTCTCTTTCTAGAAAAAAAAAATTTCATATAATTTTTTACCAGAGTAGGGTGTCCTTTTAAAAGGTGGTGGTGCCAAGTGGGTTAAAATAAAAAAAAATTCTATGAAGTATCAAAATATGCCCTAAAAGCGTAAATTATGCTCTAAAAATTCGAAAATATGCTAAAAATATGCGTTTAACACTGATATATGCAAAAACATGCTTTAAAGGGTAAAATATGCAAAAATATGCACTTACGAATCGATGCCAAAATTCATAAAAAGTTCTGAAACGGATAAATATCTTATCCCCGCATTAATACGTGACACAAGAAAAAACATGCAATTGCATATTTGCGGTTTTCCTGGTGATAACTAAGTAAGTTCGTTGTTTCATTTTACTAAAGAAGTCTTTAAAAAATTTAATGTTTATAAATTGATTTTATTAATCTACTGGTTAATGTGCCGTAAAAGAAACCATGTGAAAATAACCTGCCGTTCAGGTGAGGCTTTGAAAAATTTATGTTATGATGACAGTTTTATGACAAAAAAAATTTATTTATATATATTTAATAAAAAAAAAAAACAATAAAATAAACTATCACAGATATTTTTATAAATATTATCATGGAAATTTTTAATTAATTTCTCGTTATTCGTTTGGAAATGCAGTTTAAAGCGACTTAAAATTTATGGCATTTTTATGGCTGATTTCGGGAGAAAAATAGAAACAAATTGGAAAGATACATACAAACATACATACATGTATACATATGCATATATATATATATATATATATATATATATATATATATATACATATGTATGTATGTATACAAAGTGTTCGCATAAGATGTGTCATTGTTACAGTCGTCATAATCCATGCTTTAACTACTGGACAAATGACAAGTAAAAGTTAATAAATAAATTCGTGAAGCAAACGGCTTTTCATAAGTATTTAGTGGTTACGCATTTTTTAGGAAAATGTTTAACTTTTTTTCTTTATTGCTACATAAATATGCAATTTATATATTTTTGGAACTCCCCGGTTATAATTATCACTTTTTCTTTACTTATGCTTATGCTTTCTCTACAACTCTTATCAATTTCACTTCATCTTACATCAGGTGTATTCTTAAGTGTTTTCACATTCAATTCAACTATTTATACGAGCACGTACTTTTAATTCAATATCTTTCAGACTGCATGCAAATGAATTTATTGAGACAACTTAACAGGCAGACAATCTCAACTGTTACGCATGCCAAGCCGTATTTTATGTTACATTTTCCTTCTATTTTTTTAATCTATGGACAGTTCAATCGATGAATAGTTAGGCAAACCAATCTAGCGACATACAGATGTGTGTTAAATGTCTTAATTTGTATCATGTTTTTGTAGTTAATAACTCGTTATAAGCTGATTTATGACGTGAGCATTAAAGTTTTAATTGCATGTTATTACTGATAATTTGTTATATAAGATGTGGTTGAATGTTTTTATATCACCTGTCATAAAATTGTATTGTAGAAGTACAGAATTATGTTATTTATAAGAGGTTTAACGGGATAAAAAAAAATATTGAATACGAGGGCGGTTCGGAAACTTCTTAGCCTAGCACAATAAGCGCGGTATAAACAGAAAAAAGTTAAGTGTTTTGGAAACTTTTATCTCTGCTGTGAACACATGTTAAATTTTGTTTCGATCTGGCAACTCCTTCATATAGACACAGGTGTTCACAAAAGACGCATCCGCGATTTTTTAACAATGGAAAAATTAGAAATGCATGGTGTCATTAAACATTTACATAAAAAGGGTTTACGGGGCTAGAAATTCATAATGATATGGTGAATGTGTTAGGTGAAAGTGCTCCTTCATATGCAACAGTAAAAAATTGGGTTGCTGAATTTAAACGTGGTCGTACAAGCATTGAAGATGAACCACGTAGTGGACGTCCAAAAACAGCAACAACAACAGAAATTGTAGCCAAAGTGCGTGAAATAGCTAATATCATGGGCATCTCAAATTTTGCATGAAGAACTACAGATGAAAAAGCTTTCTGCAAGATGGGTGCCGCATTTGTTAACAGTCGACCAAAAACGCATAAGAATGAACATTTCTCAAGCTTGTTTGGATCGTTTTAAGCGAAATAAAATGGATTTTAAGTGTCGTTTCATAACTGTTGATGAGACATGGATCCACCACTATACTCCAGAGACAAAAGAACAATCCAAACAATGGACTGAAGCTGGAGGAAGTGCCCCAAAGAAGGCAAAAACAATTCAATCGGCTGGTAAGGTTATGGCAACGGTTTTTTGGGACTTCAAAGGTATTTTATTGATTGACTATCTGCAAAAGGGTAAAACAATAAATTCAGAGTACTATTGCAAACTTTTGGATCAATTAAATGTACAAATTCGAGAAAAACGTCCTGGCTTACAACACAAAAAAATTATTTTTCATCAAGACAACGCACCAGCGCACAAGAGTGTTTTAACAATGGCTAAAATCAACGAATTAAAGTACGAGTTGCTTGACAACCCACCTTATTCTCCTAATTTGGCTCCTAGTGACTTTTACCTGTTCCCAAATCTAAAAAAAATTCTTGCTGGCAAGCGTTTTACCTCAAATGAAGATGCAATTACAGTTGTAAACCACTATTTTGAAGACCTTGAGGAAAAATATTTTAATCAAGGGATAGAATTGCTAGAAAATCGCTGGACTAAGTGTATTGAAGTTTCAGGAGATTATATTGAAAAATAAAAATATTTTTGAAAAACTAACTAGATATTCTCTTTCATTTATAGGATAAGAAGTTTCCGAACCGCCCTCGTATACGAGTATGTATAGTGTCCTTAGATTATTATCAGATTTGAGTTTTTAAGTAAGTGTAATCGTTTTCTCTTAAGTTAGACCAAATTTACTTGATTATAGTTCTTATGAAATCAATTTCATGATTTGTTTTTATTTATCGGTGGAAGACATTTATAGGCAACTCAATAGGAAACAATAACTAAGAATGCTTCAGATTTTATCCAATGAAAGTTCAAAAATTATAATAAACATATAAAATAATAGGCCCATATTCATAGTCAAAACAGAGTATACTTTAAAACCGATATTATCACAATAAATACTAGTTTTAAAGCAGTATACTTTGTTTTACTCTATACTCCAGAGTACGCTTTGAGAGTTTAAAACGAGTATTTAGTATGGTAATACTGGTTTTAGATTTTTAAAGTCTGTATACTTTGTTTTGAATATGAATATTGTCATTAGAAATCATTTGAATATTATTAACTTTGGAATTCACTTATGCACTAAATTTCAAACATATTTGGAAACAAGTCTCACTAACTTTTTAGCTTTTATAATAAATTCTTTGATAAAAATTGCTTAATTTAAAGAAATTTATCCAATCCAATTTATTAAAATTCAGAAAATAAAACAAACTTAAAATTGTAAATTTTGTATATTCTAACAAAATTTCTCTTATAGGGCATTTACATCAGCACAAAGTCTAGCATATTTTGATTTAAATCTTTATGAAAATCTATACCGTTCACACCAACTTTTTTTGACATTTATCAAGATTTTTTTTATCCAAAACAAAACCCACAACAGATTTGTTTCAAAAACTACAACCAAATAGCTGCAATGCAGCCAATTCACACACTTTTTTAAGCAGACCTTAGCTAATTCACTCACCTTTTGTTGTGCAGGGTAGTAAAGAGTAAATAAAAACATTAGATTTTTATTAGATTTCCTACAAATCTACTGAAATATTAGATTTTGTTTTGCATGGGAAATCTGGAAAAAATCAGCTTGATTTAGCTCAAAATCCCAAAAGTACTAGATTTCGAGACAGTGTAAATGCACCATTAGCTCTTTCACTAGTGGTGAAGTAAAGGCTGATTAAATTTTAAGGGCCGATGTTGATGTCTTTACATAAGGCTGTTAATTTGTAAATGCAAAGTAAAAGTAAAATGTTCACATACACAACGAAACTTAGGTAAATTTGTATTCAACGCACTGTCATTAATCACTAATGTGAAAAACAAATTACGTATAATATAAATTATATTATCGCAACTCAATATATGCCCAGATATATAAAGGGTGGTTAAAACATTTGAAATTAATCCTTTGTCTCGAAGACTATTTTAAACCAATTGGTGCCACCGTCCTTTTAAAAGGATACCCTATTCCGATTCACAAACTAGGGAAAAGTGTCGTCATGCGCATGCATTTCTATGTACATATATATTTTATATTATTATTGCGTTATGTAGTATCGCAGCTCAAAAGCGCCAGTTAATGCAGGCAGGTCCGCGTGCTTACATTTCTTATTAAGTGCTTTGTGGAAAGTGATTCTCTTCAATATTGCGCAATGGAAAAACTTTTTAGTATATCATTTACATCCAAGTAATTGTTAGTTTTTGTTTAAAATAAATTGGAGTAGCATCTTAGTTAAAAAAAATAAATAAATGCCCAAAGTGCACTGTCCTTTTCAAATTATGGCCCATTGCGGGAAAACTAAAGGTTTTAAGGGGGAAAAACTTGCATAAAATTTTTTTTTAGAAACTTGTTAAAAGTTCAGTTTCGAAATAAAAATTTAAGTTTAAAAGAAAAAAAATTTTCCGGCGATATCTGTTCTAAATATATTTTACAAGTTTCTTATAGGAACACAAGCTTTTTTATCCATTCAAATTTACTGGTTTGGGCAATTTTAACAGCTAGATAATTTTAATTGTAGACTATTTACTGCAACAACTTGTGTGCTTATAGCAAATTTACGCAGCAAATACAGTAACCTTTTATAGTTCAATACTGTATAAAGTTTTATAGCATTCACATTTTTGTCTATCGTTGCTATAAATAAAGGCTGAAATATACACAAGGTGCCGCTACAAAAAGTCTACAAACTTTAACAGAGCTGTTAAAAAAATGCTAAAAATGTCTTAAGGTTTAACATATACATATTTTATCAAGTTATAATTTTAGATAAAAAAACAGTAATGCTTATGCTTTTATTCACAGTTAGTAGAGGCACCACTTAAGGCAGGCATTTTATAATTATTTCGAGAGATGATAAGAAAAGTTGCCGCCAGAGAGTTTAAAATTTCAAAAGCGTATTGGTGTTGCTATATATTATACTTCCTGACACACACCCGTCACACCAACGCTGAAATGCTATTTTTTTTAAATGGATATCAACAAAAAGCAAACTCAATGAAACTAAAACAAAATTAAGAAAAAAGACAGAAAAAATCGAAATCGAGCAGCCTAACGGAAAAAGGATGAACGACAAATTGTAAGCAATTAGAATGCATCTTAAATTTATAGTTTCAAAACATTTTGAGTTTTCTTACTAGGTCACAACCGTCACATTTCCGAAACAAAATTTTTTTTAAAGAAATTTTTATTTTTGCCATATAAAAAGTATTCAGTACAATCAAAAAGACTTTGCCTGATTTTTTATTTCGAGTTTTCATACTAAGTCACGCCCGTCACATTTTCAAAAACGTTTTTTTAAAGAAATTTTTATTTTCTCCAGGTATAAAGTATGCAGTACAATAAAAATCACTTTGCAAGATTTTTCATTTCAAGTTTTTATACAAAGTCACGCCCGTCACATTTTCAAAAAAGTTTTTTATGGAAATTGTAATTTTTCCAGGCAAAAAGTTTTCAATACAATCAAAAATTCTTTGCAGAGCTTACTACGCCAAAATTATTGTAAGCTATATCCTAAAAGTAATAGTTCTGTAAAAATCGAGATTTGTAAGGTCACACGGGTCAAAACCTCATAGCGATTATTCTGTGCAAAAATAATGTTCTTACAATGAATTCCTATTATAAATTTTTTTTATTTAAATTATAAATTTATATTTTTGAATTACAAGTATAACAAGCATTGTGATCATCATGGCCACACTTTTCACAATAAGCTTTTGTTAAAAATCAATCATCTTTCACAAGTTATAAGGAATTTGATTCGAATAATTTTGTTGTAATGAATAATTACACTGCTCTTGCTGATCTACGAGGGACGGATCTATAAGTCCGTGACTTTTTGAATGAAACACAGCTTTTTTTTTTGCAAAACAAAAGGTAATTTTTCAACATAATCTCTTTTTAACTCAATAGACTTAGTCCAAAACCACCTCTTTACCATTGAAATCGATAGTGCAGACTCCCCATAGCATTTATCGAGCTTTTTCTTGGTTTGATTAGCGGTTTTTTCCGCAAAAAATAATGTTTAATGAGCACACGAAATTCACTTTTTTCCATTTTATGAAAATGGAAACACAAATTAAATGAAACAACTTGTTCAAATTTAGGCAGGAGTCAACTGACAGTTGCCTCTTGACAGGAGCAGTGTTACAATTTCAATCAAGAGGCAGGAAATTCAAAAAGACGCTGAGTTAATGATCCACCCTCGTATGCTGTCATCTTAAAAGCAAAAACTCCTTAAGCATACGTTTTACCTTTTCATAGGAAACAAAAAAAAATTTTTTCTAAATTTCGTTTAAAAAATTTGGTATTTTGCTACCGGTTATTTTGAGTGATTTTTCATTACTTTTTTCAAATTTTGTTGTTGATTAGATTTTATTTTATTTGTTTATTTATTTTAATAAATTCTCAGCACAAACAAAATTTACGCCACACAATGACCTTGTGAATAATAAGTTTTTTTTTGTCTACACATACATGCATACACAAATTTTTTTATTTTTTATTTATATTTGTTTGAGCAACTTCTTTGTGTGGATAAAGAAAATAACAAAAAAAAAATACTTAATTTAAATTTTATTATGGAATGCCAGCTACCGGCCTGCCTGCCTGCAGTCAGTTGGTCATTGAAGAATTTTTGGCGATGAGTATTAAAATGACGAGTGCATGTGCTTCTCAAAATGAATCATTTATAGTTTTGTTTACAAGCAAATGAATAAAATTTAATTTTTTTTCCTATACTCATGCTAATGTTAATGGCAAAACAACGACTAAAATTTAAAAAATCTCACTCTCTGGAACAGTGTTGCCAAGTTAGTTGATTGATATTATTTCTTAAGTTGGAATTTATAAAAATAAATAAAAAACATATTAAAATTTTTTTTGGTTATTGCTACCATTTAAGATGTAAGTTTAATAAATTTCACTGCTGTACAATTTTATTATTGTTGAAAATGTCTCTCAGGGCTAGTTTTTAACATAAAGATAATTTACACTTGTCAGTTAACTGTAGCTTAAACTTAAAATATTGTTTCTTTCAAACAAATATTATATGAAATTTTGTTACATATATGTATGTATGTATAATTAAACTATTTGTTAGCTTTAGGTATTTATTTATATGTATATATAGTTCTATTGTCTATGTTCGGTTAACCTTGGGTCAACTTCTTTGTTTTTGCTTGTTTTATAACTTTCTGTGTTTTTTTTTTTTTTTTGCTTTCAATCACAAAAATATTTTTCAATAAAATTTTATAAAATTATACAAAGGTGCGGAAAAATAAAACACATTCATATCGAATAAAAATTTTTTTTTGTTATTTTCAAAAATATTATTGTTTGTAAATTTTTAAATGGTTTTTGAATGTCTGTGCACTAGACAATAAATAAATTTCACTTAAAAATATTTTTGTGATTGAAAGCAAAAAAAAACAGAAAATTTAAAAATTAACAAAAACAAAGAAGTTAACCGAAAGTTAACCAAATATTGAAAATAAAACTATATATACATATAAATAAAGACCTAAAGCTAAAAAAAAGTTTAATTATACATATAACAAAATTTCAGATAATATTTGTTGAAGCTACAGTTAACTAAGCAAGTGTAGATTATCTTTATGTTAAAAACTAGCTCTGAGAAAATTAATTTTTTTGCTATAATTCTAAAAAAAATAAAACAATGTGTTTTATAAAATTTATACATAATTTTTTTTTAAGTTAATAACCTAGGCTTAATCGAGCAACATTGCTTATTTAAACCTCATTTAGATCTATCTCAAATGATGAAAATATTAAATAAATGAGACATTTTTAGATTTAATTGATTAAGAAATTATTTCTGATTAATATTAAATAAATTTTACGTAAAAAACAAATTTTTACTTAACATTTAAAAAAATTAATATATTTATACATGAATAAAACCGACGTTTCTAATGATGACGAAGAAGTTATTAAAGTTTTTGTTTTAATAAATTTACAGAACTCTCATATCGCTTTTTTAGTTTTTCCTTAATTACATGAAATATTTTCAAGAATGCCACACACGGATTGAAAACATCGAAGGCACTTCTAGCCAGTGTTGTTAGACAATTTTTTTTAAAAATCGTCAAATTTTAAAAATAAAATCGTCAAAATCGTCACGATTTTCAAAATAAATCGTCGAAAAATCCTCATAAAAGAATTATCCGTTTTATTGAAAAACTAATGTATCATATTAGAAATAAAATACCATATTATGTAACAAAAAACAATTCATCGGCATTATTGTCAAAGATAAAAACTAAAGGGTGAAATTAAACCAAAAAATTTAGAATATGTAATAGTGTGTAACAATTTCCAAATAAAACTAGTTTCAAAATAAAACTATACATTTTAGAATTGTTTTTTATAAAATTTTTCTTAATGTCAACACTAAAACATTCCGAAGAGTTACACTTCAAATTATGTTTCAAACATAAATTTAGACACAATGATTTCAAGGGTTTCTGTTTCCAGTAAATTTTAGATGTGGGATTAAGTAAGATTAATATTACTAAATATTCTTTCAACACTAGTTGATGAGTTTGGCAAAGTAAAAAAGTAAATAACAAACTCACATAAGTTATGAAAAATAAGTTTATTGTTTAGTAAATTAATCGATTTAACTTTTATCCAAAATATACTTACATATGCTTACTTATCTCTAAAGTTAAAAAATCTATGTTATCTTATTTCATTTTCAATGCCTTAATAATTTTCCTAGAATACACTATGCAAGTCTTATTGCTAAGGTGATTACTTTGTAGAAGAGAGAGACGAGGGGAAAAGAAATGAGTACTCGCCTCCATGTACTGTCAATACGTTTTCCTTTCCCATTCGTAGTGTTAACAAGGCACACATGCATACACAAAACTATGCATAAAAAATATGAGCTCAAAATTAAGACTTGCATTGTGTGAACGCTGATAAAAGTTCAAAGAAGAAAAAGTGATAAGCTTAGCAATAAGACTCGACTAATGTGAACTGGTACTTAGACACAAGATTTGGAAAAACTTTTTAGTAAAGGAAGAATTTCAGAGAACATATTTAAAATAACTGATGATGTAATTAAATTAAAATTTTTGATAATTGTGTTATCGAAATCAAATCTCTTTTGTGCAAGGACTTGTAGGCATATTTATGTTGCTAAATACTTATTTCAACAAATCGTCAAAATATGAGGAATATTCGAAACAAAATCGTCAATCGTCATTTTGGGAAATTCGTCATAAAAAATCGTCAAAATGACGTAAAATCGTCAAATCTAACAACACTGCTTCTAGCTAAGCTGACAACAGAATAGACGGCTAAAGCCCGTTTAACATTCCTTGATGAACTCAAAAATATGTTAAACTAAGTTTAACTAGCTAGTAAAAACTGGCTCTCAATGTCTTAAATTGCTCCTTCCAGTTCGGCACATAATCACTATCAATCTATAAAAAAAATATTCATAAGGAATGAAATTTTTTAAACCATGAGTTCTATGAAAAAACAAATAGCAAAAAAATCACTGGCTATATATTGTTAAATAAAAGGCATTACTTACTATCAAGCAACAAATTTGTTTTGTGTAATTTATAACATTTTGGGTAATTTTCGTCGTTTGTGTAAAATTGAATTTCGATCTCGGCAACACTGCATCGTTCATGGTTTTTGTATATTTACACCTAATTCACACGTTGATTTTTCAATGATTTTTTAAAACACGATTTTTGTAGTTTGTAGGCGAACGGTATAGGTAGAAAAAAAATCACATTTTCCGTTTTCCGATTTTTTTTTCAAATTTTCTTTACACATATTTTAATTTTTGGTATGTTGCTTTATATTATTTTTTCATTCAATGCGACAACAGCTTTTTATAATAGAAAACAGTGTTACCTGTAGGTTATTTTGTCGCTAATATAGGAGTATAGGAAATATCGGACAAATATTTTATATTGGCCAAAACGTTTCTTTATTTATAAGTATTAATAATACTTTGACAAAACGTAGGTATTTTTTATACTCAGATTGCATTTTTTGTATATAAATAAAAAATAACTATAATTAAAATATATTTTTGCTCATAAACCGTTTCAAAATTTGTTTTTGCTCGAAATTACGCAGACTTTTATCTAATTGCAGGCACCTCAGGAAATTGAATATGGGCATCAATTAAACAATGATTTAATAATTAAAGAAATTACACTTATCTATCTTAAATCTTAATAAACTCCATTAATGGAGAAATCTCAAATGCAGCTTTATGTTAAATTTGTATTATATATAAGATAATTTCTGAAAATCTGTAGAGAAGTATGCATTAATTTCGAACGCAGAAGTAGTCACTTTAAATATTTTAATACACAAGAACTACATATGTATGTATGTCAAAATGAGGACTTAAATGTTTTAATTAATCTTTTTTAAATTAAAATTAATGAAATTTTGTAGATTTTCGTATGGGAACATTTTTTTAACATGTAGGAGAAATGGATTTTTTAAAATCTACTGGCAACACTGATACCATTTTTGAAGGCAAAAAAAAATCAAACCTAGAAACATGGAAAAAATCATCGTATGAATGTACAATGTTTTTGGAAGCAACTTTTAAAGAGAATTTAAAATAAAACAAGATTTTTAAATCAACGTATGAATTGGGCCTTATTCTCTTTTTTCAATAGGTAATTTAATAGAGAGAACTACTAATAAATAAAAATTTTTTTGGCATTAAATTCCATACTACAAAAATAAAATAATTCATTTTTTCAAACAAAATGAAAGAGAGTTTGTTATTGTTGATAAACAGGGTGACCGATGAAATTTTTGAAAAAGTGGCACCAAATAGGGGATTTATAAAAAAGGGGCAAAATTAAAAAAAAAACGTGAAAACTACACTCAACTTTTTATTTTTAATGTATTTTTATATAACTCACCCTAAAAAAGGAGGAAAAAAGTGGCAAGGAAGTCGAAAAAGTGGAAAAGTGGAATCGATATATCGAAAAAGTGGCAATTTGATACTTTAGTCGGTCAAACGGTCACGCTGTTGATAAAGCTCTATATTTTGAGAAAAAAAAATTGAGAGCTTATTGTGTGCGAAGACTGAACAATATGTACTTGACTATGGATTTTATCAACAGGCAGTTAATCAAATTACGCAGTACATGTTTATTCTATTGTCTTCATAAAGGGGCCCATAGACACATACTGCTTGCAGCTACTGCCGATGAACTCTTGGTATAGATACGTGTGTGATTGGTATTTTACCACAAACTTATCAATCATCATTTAAAATAAAAATTTATAAAATAAACATGCGTTTGAGAACAAAACAAATTATTGGTAATATTCAAGAAATGACGAGAAAACGTATTTTCTTTACACATTTTATTTGTAAACTTATTTTTTGTTTGTTTTACTTTCTTTTTTTTAGAAAAAAGTCAAATTTAAAAAAATACATATCAGAAAAATGAAAAAGCAGAGAGGTGTCTTAGGACACCCGGTTATAGCAATTGCTACTAAGCTATATAATACTATGTTCACACTTATGTTTTTAAACGTGTTTAACACCTTATTCGTGTTTAAGAGCTTAAACACGATGATTTTGAGATTGTTGTTTTGTTAAACATTTCAAATGAAGTGTTTTGTTAAACATCTCAAATGAAGTGTTTAATACTTAAACACGTAAATAGAGTATGTTCAGTCCGTTTTTTGATATTTTGGCACCTTTGTTTTGTTATTAAATGGCGGCAGCTGATACATTGTTTGGTAAGAAAGTAATTACTTAAAAAATAGTGAATTATTTACAAAAACATTTGTTGTTTGAAAAGCATAATTATTCGTAATTTTTTACAAATACAATAATTGACAATAATACTGACAAAACGACAACCTTAAACATCTCAAATATAATGTGAACGGTTGTGTTTAGTTCTTAGAAAACTCGTCTTAAACACAATTGTGAAAATGTCGTCGTTTGGTTTCTGGTTTGCTACAGACATAATGTATTTTGAATATACTGTGCCGCAAACCAGAAACCAGCTGACGATGTATTAAACATGTTTAAAAACATAAGTGTGAACATAGTATAAAACAAACTTAATGTGTTTAAATTCGCCGCAAATATTTCAAAACGTTTCCATTTATAACCCATTATTATCTTTTCTAGCGGAGCACGATTAAATGAATATATTGTTTGTGGTCGGCGGCGGCAGTTAATCGTCTTACAGTCGATCGGCAATGTTCTCTGGCTTGTGCTTATTTGCAAAAAATAATACAAAAACAAACTGAGCGATGTTTTTCATTGTTTTTGTTTTTGTTCAACTCATTTCAAAGAACCAAACAAAACAAATTCAAACAATTTGCTTCGTTTATTTTCGTACGCCGCTTTTAAGTACAAAGAAATCAAAACAAAAATAAATTTATAACTGTAATAGTGTCGGTTAATTTTGTTACGAAAATTATTTTCTAACCCCTGTATCTCGCCATAAATAGCAATAGCTATAATAAATTCATTTTTTGTTCATTTGAAAAACTGTCAGCAGTATGAGTTCATTTCAAAATCAAAACTACTTTGATTTTTCATACTGCATTGTCTGTGTGACGAATACATTAACAAAAATTGAAAATTTACCAACACATTCTTATCGCATGAGCATGAGCAGTATCTGTGTATGGGCCCCTTAATACTTTTTTTATTTTATTTTTTTTCAGTTAAACTCAATTGTTTGATGAAAAATACACCCTACAGTTGGATAGTTTATAAGATAGATACCTGATAACCTACTCATGATAATATATGTAGATTATTATTTTATTTTCCTACTTGTAAAAGTCATTTTGTTGATGTTATATTTGTGATTGTTAGAAAAGTCAGTGAGTCTCTGTAAAACTAGTTATAAATATATGCATGAATCACCCATGATTATGAGCAAGTTTTTGTCTGCGATACGCTACTGCAAAAAAGTTCAACGTGAGTGAATGTTCTTAAATTATTTGATGATTACTTAACGACTAAAATATTCTGTCATTTATAGGTAGTTTCTGGAAAAAAATTCTTATGTAGTTTCATAAGTTTTGAAAGAAAAATTTCATATTTGGAAAAGATAATGAATAGTAAAGGAGAATGTAATTCACAGCACGTATAATTTTTCATTCCAGAATTCATTACTGTTAACACAGAACATGACCTAGGAGAGTAATGAATTATTTTAATACGTCCGAGGAATGAAATCAATTATTCATAACACTAGTCACAATTAAAACTATACATTCTTCTTCTGCAGATGTTGTAATACACGTAGTAACCAATGTGCAATTATTGTGTTTGATCAATAATACTTTGATCAAACACAATAATACAATATTTCTGCCATTATTTATGTAATTAATGCCTACTTTTCCAGCTGGTAATCAGCCTGTCTAAGCTCAGGCTAAAAGAGAAACAAGGTTACGTCTAAGTTAAAATTATAAAGTTACAGTATATAATACCATATTGGCTTATATATATCAGTGTAGGGTAATATGAACATATTTTTTTAAGCTGCAGTTATGTAAATACGATCACCTTGTTAGAAAAAAATACTTCCTGTATACTTATGTACTTAATTATTTTTTTTTTTTGTAAACACAAAAACTAGTTCTCTATTTGTGTATGCTTGTATACTTCTAACCAGGAATTATTGCATTTCACTCAATGAACATTATAGAAATTATGTTTACTACTCATATATGGGCTCTACAGCAAAGGTTGAATATGTTTGATTTCAATTTCATTTATTTATTTTAAACAAAAAACCAAACTAAATACTGATTAGAGGAGACTCTCCACAATAATATCAGCAGATAAAAAAACATGTATGTATATGCGCAAATATGGGCGATTCCCAGGCGACGGAGTCTATATTTGTACACTTTTAGTTGAGCTAAAGTGTAAGTAATGGAACGATCTAATATATATCTTAAGCATTTCAAAGAAATGAAGGAGTAGTATATTTAAAAAAATTAGGCCGATATCAATAATATAGCAAAATGATATAAACAAATGTGAGCGAGAAACGGACGCGATAAATAAAGAAGTTATGATACCTTAAACCACCTTTTGTTCCTTAATTCTTTTGGATATTAAAGAAAAAAATAGAAGCAATTTTTGTGCACTTATAGAAATATGTATATGTATGTACATAATTCAGCGAAATTTTATGAAGAATTTTGTTTTTTGTGAATGTGTAAATGAAGGTGAAAGAAAATCGTTTATGTGTGGATTTATGAAATATGAAAATATCGTTTAAATTTTTTTTAAATGGGCAAAGTACAAATACCGACGCGACAAATTTTTTCCCAAGGGAACTAAACATGGTAACTTTGCTAACATTTTTTTAACTTTAAATCAAAAGAAATTAAGCAATAACAAATGCTTATTTAGTGCTGAAAAAAATTATAAATATTGATTTTATGCGTCGGCTGCGACGTTAAGGTATAAATGAAACAAACTCATATAAATTCAGTAAAGTGCGACTTTGGCTTGCGCAAGAGGGTTCCGTACATTCGGTTTTGAGCATTTTTTTAATGTGGCTTTTTTGGTGTTTTTTTAGTTTAGAAGATTTTTTTTAGTTTTGTTGTTTTTTTCTCGTTTCAGCGAGTTTTTTTTGGGGTTTTTTCATTTAGGCAATTTTTTTCTGTTTTTGGGGTTTTTTTCATTTTTGGCGTTTTTTGGGGGTTTTTTCCTTTTAGGCGATTTATTTCATTTAGTCGATTTTTCCAGTTTTTCGCGATTTATTTTAGTTTTAGAACTTTTTTTTAATTTGGCGCTGTATTTCGTTTTGGCGATTTTTTTTGGTTTTTGGCGATTTTTTTTCGGTTTGGCGATTTTTTTTTCGGTTTGGCGATTTTATAATTTTTTGCTTTTTTACTTTTACCGCTTTTGAAAATTTCAAGGGTTTTGCTCCTACGATTTCCAGGATACAGCAAGTTGTCAAAATTAAATAGTCAAAATTGCATTAACTGATGGAACACCCTATAATTTAAATTTTTTAAATTTTAGTGCTAATTGTTAAAGTCTGTATAAAAATACACTAACCTTACAAATTTCAAGTGTATATACATAGAATTGTATTTATGTATATTACATGGGATTTTAAAATTTTTCGTTGCTCGTTTTGGAACACCCTTTAATTTTAAACTCTCATTGTTATTGTTATTGTAGAGGCCAAAGGTCTACACAGTCTGTCCAAATTTCAGATCCGTAGCTCTTGCGGTTCTGGAGAAAATAGCCTGTGACGGACAGACGGACAGCGTAGCGAAAACAATACGGTTCCTTTTCACCTTTGGTGTACGGAACCCTTAAAACTTCCCTTATTAGAACTACCTTTTCCTTCTTTTATACTAATGCGTGAGGTTATTATTAGTTGAAAATTTTTAAATTTCCAAAAAAAAAATTAATACCTATTATTTTAAGTAATCGCTAAAAAAAAGTCTCAGTAAAAAAAATCGTTTTTTTCGGTCGCATATTTCGGTAAAAAAAAAATTCAAAAATTAAAAATGCTTTTACATTTTTAAAGTAAAGACCTTTCAGATTTATAATTAAAAATGTTTAATAATTATCACATGTAATTTGGCTTACAAAGCGATACGAACTTAAGCCTGATCAAATTATAAATATAGAAACAAATGAACTTCGAACAATAATAATTAAAATTAACTAAAATTAATAGTTATGGGCCAGTGGCAAAAATTAATAAAATATACTTAATAGTAACAAATCAAAATAATTGTGCATAATTAGTAAACAACAGACGACAAAGGCAAGACTGTTGTAAATTTAGAGATGTTAAAATTGAGCTTTCATTATAAAATAAAGCTTTCAGCAAATTGAATACCATGAATCAAAACAGTTCACATATTCCATTTGCAATAATGGCTGAGCAGAAATCTACATCAACTGACACCACACACAGTGGACCAAACACGAAGAACTCTGATAATGAAGATGTAGTGGCCTTCGAAAACCACTAGTTGTTCCGTTGTACTACGTATTTGTCAGAATATTTACAATTAACTTTGGTACTATTTGCTCATTTATAATTCTCACATGAAAGTTCCCTACAGAAAATTTGGTGACAATTGAACCAACCGTACTCCTCGTAGGACTTGAGAAAATGGGAGTGTTAAAAAAAGTAGGGCGTAATGTATGGTAAAAAGAACATATATCGTGTAAGTGGTTACATATTCACCATTTTCGTGATGTATCTAATATATTGAAACATGCCAAAATCTCGATTTAAAAAAAAAATGATTTAGGCGGTTTTTATATTAAGGTAACTATATTGTTTAATATTTTCTATACGCTGAATTACGTTAATGCTAATGCCAATTTATCAGAAAATGTCCAACCAAATTCTTAAAAAAAAAATTGGAATTATATAAAATCTACCATAAAGTAATTGAGAATTATTAAACATCTTAACAGCTAAAAAGCTTCAACAGACATCAGAGTATGCTCGTTCTAGTTATTGGAACTCGTTCCTGTATTGCAGCTGAGTCCAGGACCTATCAAATAATATAATAATCTATTATCCGCCATCATTGACTCTCAAAAAAAGTTTGTATACTTCAGAAAATGCCAAGTTGAAAATTTGGCAATACGAGTTCAAATTCATGCTTTTCAGAAATAGATTCAAATTTCAGATTTCAAAAGTATATTAAAAGTTTACAATCTAGACTGAGGATTGAATTTCTACTAGTTAATCAGCCAATGTATATGAGTTAATTTAAGCTTCATTTGTGTTCGCTAGAATCAATGTGGTGTTTCCACGTAAGCCGGGTAAATGTTACCTGAACACATTTTTTTTTCGTTTACTTTTATGCTCTTTTAGTTCATCCATAGTTCAATAGGGCACAATTACGAATATTATATATTATATGTACTACGAATATTTTTTTTTAGTATGTCTATATAAGAAAGACTTCGGTAGTGCATGCATTATGTATTACGAATATATTTTTTTCTTGGTTTAGTATATATATATATAAGAAAGACTTGGGTGGAAAAGATAATGAATCGATATAAAAGGACCGTCAACTCACTCTGGAACAAGTCCCGTAGCTAGACTTAGATATTAACCTAAGTTTAACAGGTGTTTATACTTTTGAAATATGAGTGCCTCTGTGGTCGAGTGGGTAGTGTGCGAGCCTGTCATGCACGAGGTTGTCAGTTCGAGTCCCAAAAAGAAATTATAATTGAATTTGTAACAATAAAAACAAAAATTATAAGTTTTCATTGTTAGAGTTGAGTGTCCGGGTGACCGATGACGTTTTTCAAAAAGTGGCACCAAAAGGAGATTTATCAAAAACAAAAGGTGCAAAATTAAAAAAAAAAAACGAGAAAACTACATTATTTTTTTGTATTAAACACTAAAAAAAAGGAGAAAAAAATGGCAAGGCAGTAAAAAAGTGGTAAGGCAGTCGAAAAAGTGGCAATTTGCCACTTTAGTCGGTAAAACGGTCTCGCTGGTCGGAATGACATTTTTACTGTGGGATAGTGCAGTGACAAGTCAAAAGGCGTATACAAAGTATCAATTAACCCTATCCTAGGCCATCCCCATGAAAAAGTGACTGGTCCGCTTCATAGGAAGTGTTAGAATTCGGACTGGTCCCTATCACTTAAAGACCGGTCACGTGACTAGTCTTGTGCCAGTTCCACTTCCTGCAGGGTTGGCTTACAAAGCGATACGAACTTTAGCCTGATCAAATTATAAATATCAAAACAAAAATTGTTGGGCAAACAATTTTTTTTTGTTGACCTTTTTCTGGAAATACCCATATGTATAAGTAAATTAAATAAAAATACAAACAAATCAAATACTAATGACCCAACCACACAAATCCACAATGTACATAAAACAATTATTTAGATATGATGGCACTAATAATTTGCTTGAATTCTTATACAAAAAAAAATTAAAACAAAGATATAAATAATAAAAAAAATATGTATGAAAAAATGCGCACATTTTTTTAATCATATGAACTCATACAAGCGAACAACCATACTAATTCGCTCTGGAACAAACAAAGTGCTCAGCAGAAACCCACAAATTAAAATTCACTCGCTCTCTTTCCTTCTCTTTCTCTCTCTCTCTCACTTATTCAGAAAACTTAACAAACGCAAGTGTTTATTTATTTTTTTTTTAAATTTAGTATCAATAAAACCAAACAAGTGGAAACATTAAATAAAATAGAGAAGAAAAAAAAACACAAAACAACAACGAAATATTTAAAAATAATCAAACAAAGATATAATGGAAAAAAGTGTGAATTTGATTTAAATCTTGTTATATAGAGGAGAAAATACTAAATACGAATAAAAGTTATGCCTTTACTTGATGGATTTTTTTGCACTTGCCTTTATCACTTCCTCTTTGTCTTCTTCTAAAACGTTGGCATACGGTATTTAGAAATATATTCTTACAAATCCATTTCCAACAATGTCGGCACCATTGGCATACGATGCCTCTTATTTGAAGTCCATTTCCGGCATTTTAAAAATCTGTTGCATGGTAAGCACATTCTTGAGCTGTTGTAATCTGTAATTTGACTGCTTTGGTTGGTGTATGAGGTGCGTGTGTGTGTGTGTGTGTGCGTGTATGTGCGTGTATGTGCGTGTATATGCAAGGGAATGCGTGCACGGGTGTGTGTTGATGATGGCGATTATTTTCCTTTATCTGACATTGTTTTCAATAATCTGCTAATTGTAGTCATTTATTTAACATTATTTATTATATTTTTGTTTTTGAAAATATGTGTTAGAAGAAGTTTTACGAAAAAAGGAATAACTAAATATGTGTAAATATGTACATGTATAACACTTTGTGACAAGAACAAAATACCTGTGACGTGTTACTATTTTTCTGGTAGGTATTGTCGAGTATAAAAACATTAAGTATTTGAAATGTTCCAAACACCCCCAAAATCTTGATTAACGTGTAAAAAACCGGGGTTTCGAACCCATAGGCACTTTTCAACCTCTAACTAACTTAAATATCAACAGATTTTAAATTTATAAATGGATTTAGAAAGAAGAAACTAAAACCTTTCGAACCATATATATTTTGTTTTAGTAAATTTCTTAAGTTAATAGACTTATATCAATAAAAAGTGTAAAATTTTTTCTTGTGAGCCACATTTTTCACATACACCAGCCATACATTCCTCTAAGTTACACCAAATTACAATTTATTTCGGTGTGGATATCGTTGTTTGAAATGCTGCACTGGGAAATAACTGGTATTTAATTTGCATTGTATCTTAATATCTAGTTAGTACCCTATACCTATAATAATTAATACGATTTGTACAATTTGAGGGCCGCAAGTTGCAAATCACTGTTTTATACTAAATAAATGTTAAAATACTACAGCTGATTATAATTTAGCGGAATATTAAAGTTGGTGTGTGTGAAAAATTTGATTCTGTAGAGAAAAGTTTGGCGACCACTGTTGCATCAGTTTTGTACTATGTGTTGATTCTACTTTAATCATCCTGAAAGCTTAAATACACAGAAAACTTATAATTAGAACGCAAAATACATCATGCCGGTAGAGTTTTAATAAAAATTCATCTAATAAAATATTTAATAACTAAGTCAATTTCTTAGGAATTTGTTAACACAAACTTGTGTCCCAGGTATTTCGAATTCATAGATTTTTGTCACACACTGTAATTTGAAATAATAAAAAAAAACTTAAAATTAACATAAACGTTAATATTTAACATTTATGTAAATATCTACATACATACATGTATACAGGGTGTTTCAATAGGATATTTTATTTTGCATTAACCGCTATATGGCAGTTGACTTGAATTTTGTTGCTGTAAGCTGTAACTACTTGAAAGATTAGAATAATTAAAATTAATATTTTGAAACTATAAAATGAACTTCTAAGATGGTGAAAATTTCGCGGTCACAATTCACAGAACTAAAGCATTTTTGGGCCTCTATGAAGCACCTTCTGAGCCAAAAATTGTAACACGGGTGGAAAAATTTGAGGTGTTGGGAGAATTAAACTCGTGAGGATCTGTTCAAATTTTGAGATCTGTTCAAATTTTGAGATCTAACAAGACTTTTTTCTTTCGGGTTACCTGAAAGACAACATCTGTGCCAATGCCCTATAATCCATTCAACAACTCAAAAATGAATTTCGTTAAGTTCTCGAGGATATAGATAAAAGAATATGATCCTGCAAGCGCAGCCTTCTCGGCGCTTCTTGGCATACTTCCTCTCTCCACTTTACAATGAAATAAACATTCGATGATTTCGCTTAAAAATACTTTTTCTAACATATCAAAATGAAACACCCTTTATTTCATCATCACAAGTTTTGCTTATAAAATTACTAAATTATTACATATATAATGTATAGTATAGTATAGATAAAAAAAAATGCTGTTAAATATATTATAAAAAATATGGGAAAGAAATTGTAATGTGATAATGATTCATTAAACTTTTTTAAATCGAGAGTATGTAGGTCAGCATTTTTGCTTCTCTACATTCATACATTCGCTTGTGAGCAGAAGACTCACAAGATACATTTTGTTAGCAAATTTTAGACCAACAAATCTCTTGTTATATTTTTTTATTTAATGAATTAATTTATTTAACTTGTACGTATTTTTTTATTTGCAGTTTTATTTATTATTATTATTTATTTGTTACAAGCTTTTAACTTCATTGCATATTGAATTATTTACTGATTAATTTGGGGTCACTACCCAGCAAAATATTAAAATAAGCAAACGGGCGTGGAAGAATTTCTTCTTTCGCAGTAAAGAAGTTTATTTAAATTGAAATTTATTTGCTGGTGGTTAAGCATTGTCTATGTATTTCATCGGTGCTTAGCCAAATCATCAGTAGACTTCAACCACATATTTTGAACAGTCACAAATCTCTTATCTAAGCCTAATACGCTTATTTTTCTTTTGTGATATTCAAAAATATTATTATTTGTAAATTCTCAAATAGTTTTTGAAAGTCCTTACGGGGGCTCCCATACAAAGGCGAAATTTTTATAAAATTTGCTCGCAGGGCTCTAACTGCCGTGCGGTGTGCCGCAAAAATGAAGAAAAAATATTTTTACTTCAAGTCGTTGCCCAAAATAGAAAGTTATATCCAACATAAAAGCGTAATTGGCTCTAGGGGCAGTTAGAGATCTGCGAGTAAATTTTATACAAATTTCGCCTTTATATGGGAGCACCCTTAAGGAGTTGAGATAGGACATATGTATATTCACAGGAAATGTTGAAGATAAAAAATTACTGTGGGTCGGTGCTACATTTTACGCCCCTGGGAGGCACCATAAAAGTGGAACAAACTCGTTTCTAAAAAATTAATAAAAACTAATTTTTTGTATGGGGACCACCTTAATGGTCGAAGATAGACGATAAGTATATTTAGAGAAAATCTTTGCATTAAAAAAATATTGGAGGCAGATCATACATTTATTTGACGTCGATAGGGACGCCCTAGGGGCAGTTAGAGCCCTTTGTGCAAATTTTATAAAAATGTTCCCTTTGTATGGGAGCCTCCTTAAGAAGTCGAGATAGGGCATAGGTATGTTCGGTGGAAATGTTGGAGATCAGAATTACTGTGGGTCGGTTTTACATTTTAACCCCCTGGGAGGCACCATAACAGCGGTAAAAGCGGATTTCTTAAAAAAAATTTATCCAAAAGTTCTTTTTTTGTATGGGGTCCACCTCAATGGTTGAAGATAGACGATAAGTATGTTTAGAAAAAATCTTTGTATTAAAAAAATATTGGAAGGTGGTCATACATTTGACTTCTTTAGGTACAGCCCTAGGGTAAGTTAGAGCCCTGCGAGTAAATTTTATAAAAATTTCCCCTTTGTAAGGGAGCCCCTTAAGGAGAGGAGTTAGGCGGTCGGTGTGTTTAAAAACTATGTTAGGCGGAGAAAATTAATGGGTGCTGGTCATACGTTTGACCCTTGTAGCGGTGACCCCGGGAAAGTTATATGATTTCTTGTAATTATTTTTGCTTTTACCCTCAACTTTGAGCATGAAGAGGCGACCTTTGTCCCCACCTTTGCTCAAATATTTTTTTCCGAAATTCATAAAATGAGGGGTTCTTGCAAGTCGAAATCGAAAATTCGTCCACTATGCCATACCTTATATATGTATATATAAATCAGCTTAAGTTAATTTTTTTTTTAATTATTTCATTTACGTTTCTTTTCACAATGTATGATTAAGAGTTAGCGTGAACTTTAACTGAAAGTTCTTCATATAAAACTCGCCATTAAAATCCCTGTTAGCTTTTGATTGCACCTTGTGAAAAGGTCCGTTAGTTGCTAATATTGAAATTGTTAAAAAAAAATTCTACTGCATTGAGTTGACTGTATTTTTAAATAAAAGGACTTTGTTTCTTGTCTTAGTCCTTGTTTACTTAAGCCAGCTAGAAGATTAATCTAGTAATTTTGTATAGAAATTACTTTAAAAAAAAGTTGTACTTTGCATATAAATTTTCTATGCAAGTCCATTGTGTGGGTTGTGTAAACAGGGGGTTAAAAATTTTGCAAAAATTGTTTGTGAAAATATAAAGTTTGCATAGTTTTCCATGTCACAATAATTGCATAGTTTCTTTTTTAATGGCACCTGCGAGTACTTAAAAAAATGAGAAGCTAAAAAATTGCATAAAATACATTACTTTGCATTATTTATTTTCTGCATTTAATTTTTTTATAAAGTTTCTCGTATTGATGTTGTGCGGATTTAACTGGAAGTTTATTTTTTTAACACTTTTTTCTTTTTGCTGGTGAATATCCGTTTTCCGTTGTAAGAATGAACGTGTGTGTGTGTGTGTGTGTGTATGCAAGTGTTCATGTGTGTAAGTGTGTGTTTGTTGTTTGCTGTATTCATTGCTGGTGCTAATAAACCTTGACTGGTTCTTATTGCTCTGTGTCTTTACCATTCCTCTTCCAGATTTGCTGTTTCCTAGGATTTCTTTTCATTGTTTGCAGTTCTGTACATTTGCACAACTTTCGCGGTAGTTTTTACACTGCATGTGTTATAGTTGCCTTTATTTGTTCATTGTTGGCATTGTTGGCACGTCTTTTTCAATTATGGCAGCGCAAATTCTATGAAGTCAATGCTGTAAAATATGAATTTTACCTGCATGCATTTCTGGCATTTATTTGTTTTATCGCTGGATGCGTTAGCATATCCTTGGATATCTTAGCTTATACAATTGCAACGGTATGTAGAAATGTTTTTATTGCCGCAATACCATATTGCATATCGTTACCTTAATAAAGAAAGGCCCTAACTCATTCTTTCTTAGAAATAGAGTTTTTTCTTATATTTCGATAGAAAAACATCTAATGTATTGCAAAATGCAAAAATTTCCATATCAATAAAATAATGAGTTAGGGCTTTTCTGTATTAAGGTAATGATATTATTTATTTTTTTCATTATTAATTCATTCTTTTCATTACAGTTTTTTGCATATCTCGCCTTTAGCTTTTATGCATTTGATGCTTATTTGGGTTATCGCTCGAGTCGCCTTTGTGATGCCCAGACCCAAACTCAACCACAACCAGCAGTTTGATTAAGAATTTTTTTTATTATTATTTTTATCTTATGATGTAAGATTTTTTTTCCAAAGAGAAAATTACGTATCGAGGTACGTATAAAATGTTTAAAATATTTCAAAGCAAATTAAAACTAAATATTTCAAAATTTCGATTGATATCGAATGGCAAATTACACTGTACAACAGAATGAATGTTTTTGAAAATAATGTTCTGCCAACTAAGTTTTGTAGAGGGGACTAAAAAAAAATATTAAAATACTCGTATGTATCAGAGCACACTTAAGTCGAAAATTCCACTTTAGTATCAGAAATAAACAAACTTGAAAAATAATTATTTAATTTTTCGGATTGTTTACTTTACTGCCACCTTTTTAATTTTTTGTGACATTTGTGATATTAAAATTGAATTTTCGACTTAAGTGTGTTCTGAGACTTTAAGTAGAATTTCATGAAAAATATTTTCGCAGAATATTTCAACTGCCTACATCCCTGTTGTGTAGGTGATTTTTGATTTTTTTTATTGCAAATAATACCAATTTCCAGAAGAGTTAGAAGGTCAGCAAAAACCTAATTATCACACGATTTTCTAAATTTTTCTACTAGGCCGTCAAATGAGTTTCATATGTAAACCTTTAAACTAGGTATCACACGATTTTCTAAATTTTTTACCAGGCCGTCAAATGAGTTTCAGATGTAAACTTTTAAAGCGTTGATGCACGTACATCTTTTTTAGTCACCTCTACAAGAAGCATTTGGCAGAACACTGTTATTTTTGTGTGTATTAGACAGTGTTAGTTATAAAATTAAAGTAAAGGATTGGAGAAGTTTTAAAGCAAAGAAAGCAAAGCTCCAAGGACAATAATCTGGGCGGAAACTACGGCATTCGATAGAGAAAATTTTCATATAATTAAAAAATTTTTATTTTGTATTTATTTATTTTCAATTCAGTAATAATAAAGCCTATAAGGCCGAACAATTTATTACATAAGGGTATGAATATTTCGAACGATATCGAATGCCATAATTTGTGCCTTAAGTAATTAAGCTTCAAAGCTTAATTGCTGCATCTACATATTTAAATTTTTTTAGTTTTGCCACTTGTACCCCTTCGCTTTTAAATCTCTAAATTATAATTGTTATAATATCGTTAGTTTGGTATACAAATATCCCATTTTATACCTTTCAAGTTTACCGACAAGAGCAAACAACTATTTTAATTTTAACTTATTCTAATGCTGTAAATATTTTTAAGTAAAAAGTTCTTGTTTTATAAAGTACGCATATTAAGCTGTCCTGCCTATTTGCAAAGAGGTCAAAGAGGTTTCATAAAATATAATATAAAAATATAAAAATATACAAAAACTCGATTTCAAAAAAATATTAAGTTAAGGCCTTTCTATATGTATGTTTATAAAATAGTTAAATTTTTTCTTTAACAATAGATAATTTTTAGTCACTTAAGCTTTACACAGATTGAGAAAAAAGCGTGACGTAATTTCTATTAATATTTCAAATAAATATTCATTAAGTTTACTTAAAAAAAATAAAATAAAATAAAGTGCAATTTTTTATACAATAAATTTAATTTTAAATATGCCATAAATTATTGCATATAAAAATAGCGACTACGCTTATTATGTCAGATATTTTGCACATTTTAATATTAATAAGACTGTACATTAAAATTAAAGCAACACAAAAAAAAATAAATAATGTAGGGAAACACTGTACCAAAAGCTAAATAATATATTTATTATGTATTTAAGTAAGTGAAATAAAATAATTTAATTGTTATGATGACTGTTTATTTTTTACTTAAGACCTTAACACACTTATGCATAATGAAAAACTAACATGAAATTAGCATGAAATTAGCATAAAATTTTATATATAAAAACACGCTAGGATTTAATGGGTTAAAACAACACTGTCCACGGATCTTAAATGTCAAATTGTATGGACGAATTCGTTGAACTCGTTAGTTCAATTCCGTTACTAATGCTAACTTTATGCCAGTTTTTCGTTATGCAGAAGGCTGTAACTTTATAAGATTATCAGGGCTGGGAGTTTTATGCAACTAAGAATTGATTTTAAACGCTTAACAAATACACCTAAAAATTAAAAATATGTGCAAAAATATGCATTTACCTACGCAACAAGTACCAAAAATAAAATGATGCAGAAATATTGTTTTTTTTTTTTTATTATATAAAACCAAACCATCATAAAATAAAAAATAGAATTTAATAAAATAGAGCTTTAAAGTCAAATTTAAATCTTAAGCGCATTATTCACGGCCAAAATGCATGATCGAGCATTATAATAATATTAGTGAAATTTTGTTTGTATGAGTCACACCGACGATGCTTGAAGCAAAATCTAAATTTTTTGATTTTTGCACACGAATGTATACAACACAATCATAACAAGATAAGCTACTCAAAGCAGTGGGTTCTAATAAGAACTGTCAAATTCTATATGCAAAAAGTTTTTGTATGAAACTTGACAATTGCGTTACAATAAGCTGGTAACAAGATCCCATTAATTTATCGTGCACACGTATACGATGCTTGTGTCATGCATTTTGACCGTGAATACTGCGCTTTACTCTGTTAGGACGTAAGAAAGAAACTGGGCTCAAAATCTACTGAAATCGAGGGTGCGTATTTCAATGGCGATGAAAGTTTATTTTTTTTTTTGTAATTATTTGAAGATAAGTCAAGTGTCTAAAAAATTTCTTTGAAAATATATGGGCTGATGTTTTTCTCTATGATATTGATATTTTGTTTTTATTTCTTCTGCCTTTTGAAATTTTTTACATTAGAAACTTTTCTAATAGTTTATTTAGCGGACTTTACTTGTCTATTTAAGTTGTTGAGTAGTGTGATTATTTCACTTGAAAATAATTCTGCCAAAAAAATCCGACTTTAATGCAAAGATCTGATAGAATATTTTCGAAAAAAATTTATGGGGCCAAACTAGAAGTTAGCTCAAAAAAAATTTTAAGAATCTGTTGGTTAAGAAGTACATGAAAAATTAAATTAAATGTTGATGGGCGTACCTCCGCCCATTTTTATAAAGCAAGATTGTGCATTTTTCAGAGCTGTATGTGGTAAGTTTCGTAAAAATCGGTATAGCTCCGCCCATTGCTTCACCTTTTAATATTTTATAATTACAAGAACCAAAGGTGTTTGATAGGCTTTGCAGCAATCAAATTAGTTGAATATCATAAAATCCAATAACAAAATTGTGAGCGTGTCGCCACTTTTTTACAATAGGGCCAATTGGAAGCTATACTCTCTCAGACAAAAAAATTTTAGACCGATTTAAAGTATACAGAGTTATGAAGTAAAAGTGTCAAAAAAAATACAGACAGTTAAAAAGAGTTTTAATATACAAGTGATTTTTAAAAGTTTTTTAACATGTTTTAAAAAATAGTTAAAACTCCAAGAATATTCAGTTACTGCCAAAAAAAAATGCAAAAATATGTGACCCGGTCTATGAAAAGGTGGCTTATGACTCAAAAAATTATTTTTCACTTTTTTTTTTGTTCGAATAGTTTTTGAGACGCTCTTTAACATGGTGAAAAGCAGAAAGTCCTAACTTGCTTAGAAGTGTACTTAGACAGCAATCACAGAAATTATTCGCTGGTTTCATTACTGTAACATAAGGTATGTATTTGCCCCATATGCGTCGAAAGGAACAAATACTCATCGTCAGTTCATCATTACCGAGTGAAGCAATGTGTTTTCGATAAACACAGTTTTTTTTTCCTCAAAACTTCACTAGTTTATAACGAAACGACCAACTATCGAGAAACTGACGAAATGCATTGTTTATCTTTAACAGCTTTTCATAGACGGGGTCACATATGATGATTTGGATAGACCAATACCTTTTTATTTTTTATATGCATTTGCGTGAAAGTCCGAGATTACACTTAAAATGAGAAATGAAAGTGTCACTTAATTCTGGAATAAGAGCAACCCTACAAAAACTATTTAATCCTAACTAGCATCGCCAATTCTTGTTATATTCCACTTTCTTCAGTTACTAAAAATTTTTTACATTGTACACTCGTTGAAGAATATAATTGTCTGTTATTTGTAGTATATTTCTCCTTTTTCAAGGACTAAAAAGTGTCAAGCGGCTATCCGTGGAATTTAAATTGTACCCACAATAAATATAGATGTGCTGACTTTTTGGTATTGCGTTGACGTGACATCGACATAAAATTGCGAAATAAGTAATTATTTTTAAAGGAAGTCCAAGGCGATTTTATCTAGAAAAAGCCAATTATTTAGTGTTTTTTACATCAAACTATAAAAAAGGTATTTAGGGGGCAAATTACGAAATTTCAAAATAGTTTAATAGGAAATGGAATATTCGATATCGAATGCCGTTATTTAAGCCCATGAGTATTAAATGTAATTATAATATAATATCTGCAGTTGTTCGAAGAAACGTGTGTGTAATAATGATCTGTATTAGCAACATCAAAATACGCATGAAAACTGGATAAAAACAATAATAATAACAAAATTTAATATATTTTGAAGGAAAAAATTTTTCAATTCACAAGCTCAGTCGTATGGTGTATAGTTAAAACAAACAGCCTGGCCCACGATGTCACGAGAAATCGTTCGATTGACAACTTGTATTGCAAACAACAACAAATTTTCTAAAGTTATTGTTGTTTTCAATAAAAGTTGCCGATCGAACGATTTCTCGTGATATCGTGGGCCAGGCCGAAAGCCAGTAAAGTGTGACTTTGACTCGCATACGAAGGGTTCAGTATGGTGCTGATTTCTTTTTTTTTGCGATTTTTCCGCATATATAAAATATTTTTACAGATTAATTTAACATATAGACTATTCCCAGACCTGACCTCAATACAACAACTAATTTGAAAAACATATAAAATTCAATCGTTTAATTACAGCACAGTTTTGTATAAAAATTATTAATGATAAAAAAAACAATATTGTACAATTAGACGACTACACAACGCATACGACGTTAATGCGAGCTTGTGAATTGAGTAATTTAATTGAATAATTTAAATGAATTTGTATAATTTTAATTTAGCAAAATTAGTGCTTTGACAAGTGTTTCAGTGAAAATCCTGTTAATTTATGGACAATTTTATTTAAGGGAAATTTTATTTGAAGGGAACAAGTCTTAAAAGCAAAAATCTTTTAGTTTGAATTTGCCAACAACTTAGATCCTTATACAGTTTTGCTTATTAACTAAATAAGAAGTAATACTCATGCGTATTAATGTACTATGGTAAACAAACAAATGTTGTGTAAATAAACAAAACAATTTTGTTATATCCTCTACTACATAAGAGAGTACGTGAGCATATTTACTCGTAAATACATTAATAATTTTGTAACGTCACGTCTGCTGTTAATAATTCCTTTCTACCTATTTTCACTTACAAAAAGCGTCTCTTGTAGCTCAAGTCTTTAAAAATATTTAAATTGTTACTACTTTATTCATATAAAGTGCTTATAAAACAAATTTTATATGATAAAGTATTTGATGAAAATCTTATGAAAGAAAAATATATTTTTTGAAAAAGGCTTTTAACCTTTGGTTTTTATTACTCTGAAAAATATATACAACTGAAAGCTAAGACCACACTCCACACTGTGCCTGTGTTAGCTTATATTTTATTATTTTAAGCCTTTGTGCTTCAGCAGGTTTACTATAAAAATAGTATCCTTAATCCGTGTTGAATGTTGTATGGGGGGAAAGTTATTGCATTTGTTTTTTTTTTAGTTTCCTTTCTCTATTCCTTGCCCCATTTTTGTGGCATAAAATGCATTTCCTTCGAAATTTCACGTCTTGTCATTCTCAAAATTGTTTATTAGCATACGTGCAAAGTATATATATTTTTTACATACATACATACATTTGTCTATGCGAATGAAGCAGGATACAAGCATTGCTACTGCAATAGCTAATATTATCTTTTTAGTTGCGTTATAGGAAAAAAAAATTATTAACCAACTTAAATAATATATAACCCATATTTTACCAAACGTTTCAGAATATATTTTGATAAAACAAAATTTCAGTGAAATTGGTACGTGACATAAGCGGATAAAAATCACAGTTGTCTGCCCATCCTGTGAGATGATTTCAGTCACACATTGTGCCCTACAAATAAAGTTTTGCATAATTTGCAAAATATATACATACTTCGAAATACGATATATATACAGATATTCCAAAAAAGGTTTGGAAAAAATTATTTTTTTATTAGGTATTATTTTCGGTCTTCCATTGGGGTATTCAAGTGGTACTCATAAATTAACACGTTTTAAAGTAATAACACAAAAAAATATGACTGCTGCAAGCAAAGTCTCATAATTTACAATTATAAATATTTGAAGTATACACACCAGTGTCTTAAATGTCCTAAGTGTTATAATGTCTTAAAATTTTAATATAGTTTAAAAAAAATTGTTGTTGTGGCTCAAGCACAAAGATCATAAATTAATATAGGACTTTCTCAGCTAAGTTTATTGTTTGTCATAACTACATGTAGAAATCTGTAAGAGTTTAAGGAATTGAGAGAGAGAGAGAGCCAGAGAGTAAGCACTGTACAAATCAGGGTGACCGATGATATTTTTCAAAAAGTGGCACCAAATAGAGGATTTATCAAAAAAAAATGTATTTAATGTATTTTTATATAACTCACCCTTAAAAAAATTAAGAAAAAAAAGTAGCAAGGAAGTCGAAAAAGTGGGAAAGTGGAATCGATATATCGAAAAAGTGACAATCTGCCACTTAAGTCGGTCAAACGGTCACGCTGGTACAAAAATGTTAAAACCAAAATACAAGTACAATATTTATAATAGTAAATTAAGAGGGGTTCCTCATAGAAGTTATATGCTTTTGTGCTATTACTTTAAAACGTTTTAATTTATGAGTACCATTTGAATACCCCAATTGTATTTATTTTTATTTTGGTTTTAGCACCTTTGTACATTGCTTTCTCTCTCCCAATACCTCTGGTAAACTCTCACGCATTTCTACATGTAGTTTATGACCAACAATAAACATAGCTGAGAAAGTCTTAATACTTTATGACTTTTTTGGTTGAGCCACAACAACAATTTTTTTAAAGTATGTTAAAATGTTAAGACATTATGACACTTAGGACATTTAATACACTCGTGTGAATATTAAAAATGTTTTTAAACTATGCTAAAATGTTAAGACATTATGACATTTAGGACACTTAAGACACTGGTGTGAATACCCCAAATATTCTTCAGTCATAGCACGATATATAAATTTTATGTTCCTTGTTCGCTCGTATTGCTTTAGTAGCTGATGTGGGTCACTGCAGTAGCATCATGCTTGTAATAACATAAGTTAAGAAAACCTTAAACCCATGAAATAAATACGTGAATTACATGCATACGTGCACAAATTTGTAGTGTAGTGTACAAGAGTGTTATACTCGTGTCTTGAAACTAACTTAAAAGTTAGTTAAGTGACTTTCAAGAGTGGTTGTTGCGATAGAACAGAACAAATGTTTCTCTGTGTTATATAATATATATCTAAAAGTTTTTACTATCTGCACAAATGTTGCCATGAGCTTAAAGATTTAATAAAGACTTGTTTAGTTTTCTATCAAAATATTCACAAACACGCACACACAAACACACAGATACCGACAAGTGCGTACAGGCTTAGAAAAAAGTATGTGCAATTTTACACTGAAAAAAAAGTTGCACTTGAAAACATGAAACGGTTTCATTAGTTCTTTATTTTTCTATTAAATGAATCAATGAATTATTTTCAAATATTGACATTTTATTTATTGCGGCTAACAAGGTGAATTCAGTACCTGGTTTTAGTTACTTTTATTACGATAATCGTATCTCTATTATAAATATAACGAACATTTATCGACTTTGCTATTCAGTAACGGTTGGAGGAAAATAAAATAAAGTCGCAAGCTCATATTTATTGAGTTTTACTTTACCATTCTTTGTGCTTATTTCTACATTTTCTATACAGAGATACCACATAATATTGAATTCAATGGTGAGTAAGATAAAACTGAAGACTATCGTAAGATATAAATTACAGAATCACATTATCGTTACCGCAAACGAATAAATATGTCGTTAAATATTACGATTTTCGGTTTGCAAAAAGTTACAGAATGCAGGTACAGGTGCTCTCAATTTTAAATGAAATTCAATACTGCAGCAAAAAACGTATTTTTGTTACTAAAAAGTTTAGTGCTGTCAAAAAATTACCGAACAGTTTGATTGCTTTGACACCAGAGAAATTAACAGATGATCACTGTTTGCTTGAAGGCATAAGTTGCATCATCCGGAACCATATTACAAGCAACGAAAATAGTCAACTTAACGGTTGCGACCATCTAGTATGGATTAGCCTTGAAATTATTTTAGTTTTTTATAGCTATGCTATTTATTGCGCGAGACAGGAGTTATTAGCACGTGATTTTCGTAACAAAATTAATCGACACTATTACAGTTAAAAATTTATTTTGATTACGATTTCTTTGTACTTAAAAACAGAGTAAGAAAAGAAACGAAACAAATGGTTTGATTTTGTTTTGTTTCGTTTTTTTGAAGTTATGGGTGGCCCAGCTGCAACAACGCTTGCGTTCTCTTTTTGGAGTCTTTTCTTAAATCCACGAGTGTTTATATGAACACTTTTTTATCGCAATAGTCAGGCGACTTTTTGACATTAATTTTATCAATGTTTTTTATTCGTTCATTCCTAGCAGTTTTGCCGTAAAGGAACTAATTGTTATTTTAGGAAATGTAAAATTAATATGTCAATATATTTCTTTTTTTTTTAATTTACTACCAAAATTCAACAATTCCTTTTCTCTCCTTACTTTATTTGCTTATAGTTTGTATATTATAACTGTTTATTTCATGCATGTTATAAAAAATTGGTCTAACTGGCAACACTGCTGGTACACAGCATCACGGATGGAAATCATGGTACAATTGTACTTTTCATGGTACATTTTTGACCTCGTCGGTACCGTGGTACTACCGCGAGTTACTTCGTACAATTTAAAAATGCCAATGTTTCAATATCCTAACATTAATTTCACCAATGTTGTTTTTAATTTTTTTGGTTGTGTTTTATGTTAGAAACAGGGAAACTGACCCCTGTTTTTGTTGCAATGCTGTTGTCAAGGCAAAGTCATGTACCAGTTGGTGTCAATTCTGCAACAAGAACTCTGTCTAGCGCTTTAACTGTACGTGTTAACTTGACAGTACCTCGTACATGAACTCGCCTTGGCTGTGGTTATATTTATTTTTGTTAACTACATATCGCTCCTTTACTTCAATAGTGTGTTTTAGGTTTTATCGCGCATTTTTTATGCGCATAACTTAAATTTTATAGTGCATGAAAATAACAGGCTTGTGAATAACCAAAATTTGTAAAATAACCGATCTCTAACAAGTCTAATATACGAACGTACCCTTATGAATGTAATATTTAATATATTTTTATAGAATTTTTTATTTTTTTTTTTTGTTAAGTTTCTGTTTTTTTATTGTTTACTTCTGAATTTTTTACACATTTTTTTACGTTTCCGTTCTTATTAATAAATGTTAAAAAAATGGTATCGTCATGGTCCCAAAAGTACATTTTGTTTTTACAGTTGGTACAAAATCCAAGAAGTCATTTTCCTTCCCTGCATAGCATACAAAAACACGAGAGAAAGAAATATGTGAGAGAGAAGAGATAAAATCGTTGCTTCAATTCCCAGTACGTGCGACTTTTGCTACCCCGCAAGCTTCTCCTCACTTCACACCTACAAACACGACTCACAGGTGACTACATACAAAACAAAAGCAATGAGAATGATTGCGCGATTGCCTGCAAGCCGGCTATCAGCTATCACTGGACCCAAGCTGAACGTTTGACCGACTAAAGTGGCAAATTGCCACTTTTTCGACTGCCTTGCCACTTTTTTCTCCCTTTTTTTAGAGTGAATTATATAAAAATACATTAAAAATAAAAAGTTTAATGTACTTTTCTCGTTTTTTTTTTAATTTTGTCTCTTTTTTTCGATAAATCCCCTTTTGGTGCCACTTTTTGAAAAATGTCATCGACCACCCTGCCGGTAATTTAATCGTACGTCGCTAGAAAATAAAATAATGGGAATTACCCGTTTTGAAATATTTGCAGAGAATTTGACATCATCATATAATATATAGCAGCATAGCTATAACCGGGTGTCCTTAGACACTCCTCTTCTTTTGATATTTTATTTTATTATATATTACTTATACATAGTGTATAATTATTTTTGTAAATATTGACGATTCTCACAAAAGAGCACCTCTGGTGCTGCAGCGTTAAAATATTGGTTGGATGATTATATATTTTTTTATTTGTTTTTGCACTTGCGAGTGCTACCCTACTACGATTCCCAAAGGAAGTACATACATATGTATATTCAAGCCAATGACTAATGCACACAATGTCAGGGAAACACTTTTGTACACAACTGAACACTTTATTGGACGTAAACAACTCTTTAAATATTTTAAGTGCATACGAATAAAGTGATGGTGGATTTTGTGATAAAGAGCAACACTTTGCAATTACTTACATGTAAAATTGGCCATTATAAGTAATTGTTATATGCAAGACTGCAATTACATCAGTATTAATTATAGTTTTGCTGATTTTAATAGAATGAAATATTCATGTCATTGCGATGGAAATTAACATGTTAATTTCATTAAAAATGCATTAACACTATGGATCAAAATGCAACTTTTTGGTGGCATGTTCTAAATGTTGTTTTTCTATTTTATAATTAATTATTTTATTAGTCTTGATATCTTATATATATAGATAATCGTTATTATAATTTTTTTTGTGCTTTTTCACAGATTTTATTACAATCTAAAATATGTAGTTAGACATGTAAAACTTTATAATTAGGTCTACTTCAAAGTTTGTATTTTAAATAAATATAACATAAATTGGCCCAAAAAAAAACATATTTTTTCAGAATAGAAAAATGTGTGTTTAAATCATTATGGGAACGCTGAAAAAATAGGAAAATGTTCACTTATCAATGACAGTTTGATTAGCTGGGAAGTAAAAAAAAACTATTGAAAGCAATAACAAAGTAACATAATGTCAACTACAACGTAGTTACATGTACATATCGCACACTTAATCATAAACAGTCCCTGCTCAAAAAGTTTCAGAGGCTGATTAGTGGCAAGCAACTGTTGATATTGTGCAAATAACTCAATTACGTTACATAAAACTAAGCATGACGATTAGAGATTTGTTTGTTCAATTAACTGGTTAAAAAAAAACAAATATTGTGACTAATTATGATTTAGTGTGCAATATGTACAGACGGTACATCAAATAAGTTTTAATAATTACACTTATTATCCTTCGCATAAGTGACCCACCAAACTATCGACTTGTCGCTCGTCTGGTCTAACGTTACTAACGTAATGCATTTAATCCTTGTCCAATTAATATATTGCCACGTCAAAAATTTCATAAGTTAAACGTTTGCTTGAAAAACAGATTTGTAATGTGAAAAGAGCACTATAAAATATGCATCTCTTTGCAAATTAAACTTGTTGGAAATAGAAATATAAAACGTATTTTTCAATACTGTGACAAACATTTTAAAAATAAACAAAAATTATAAAACTAAAATATAAACGAAATACATACATACATACACATATTGATTGTGAACCATTATTTGGTTTATATCAGAGAACAGAAATGAGTAGTGAAAAAGTGAGTAGAATTAAATCATGACTTATAATTTCTTGTACTTATGCGCACTCACACTTATTGCAATGCTGTCTACTTATCATATTCAGTCGAAAATTTAAAGTAAGCATCGAACTCATACTTAGCAACATTTATGACGTTGTTGATTCATTGATCTCCTCAACTCAATGCTTGTGGACGATGCAAAATAAGTATGATTCACAATTCGAACTTCGCATACGAACATTAAAGTTCTCAAGGTTATGTGTTTCTCTGCTGCTTTTTCTTTGTTTTTTTTTTGCAGAAAAAACAATCCTATTTACTACTATTGTATACTACTTGCAACTAAACTCATATATAAACATACATGCATGAGTTGAGTGAGTAGCATAAGTATTTTTCTGAAATTAGAAATCAAACTGAGGTGATTTATGAGTATGAGTGTGTTATGACTATGATGTCGACGTAGTATTCATATTTATTTTAACCTATTTTTATAAATCAGTGTGATCGTGCGTATGCTAAATCAGAGTAGTTGAGTTTAAATGATGTCTACTCACTTATATTTAAAATTGAATGAGTCAGTATGAATATATATATATAAAAAACGATTCATTGCCTATCACTGGCCCATATCTTTCCCCTGTTCTACTCTAGAGATTGTGTTTTGTTACACCTTTTCTAGGCCCTTAAAATTTAACCACCCTTTAGTTAAGTTTTAAAGCATATTGTGCGCTCTTAATAAGAAATGGCCTTAACTGTAACAGTTAATATTTTGGATATATTTTTTGGAGGATATGCCATCAAATCAGTAACTACTTTCATATCTATACACTGAAAGAATTTTCGGCACAAATTCTATCAATTTCGACATTAATCTAATGAAAAATTCATTAAAATTCAACCAACGTCACGCTTCGTTGGATTAATGACACCAGTTTCGTCAAAATTATTTTATTGAAAACGTCATCAAATTTATTTAACAGTGTAATTAATGCAGTGCTATAGCTTCATCGAAACAATAATAATAATTTCATGAAAATAATGAAATAACTTAAATATAAAGGGGTTTCTTAATAATTAGAAAATATTGTTGTCATAAATCCAATAAAATATTCTTACGAAACCAGAATACCAAGGAAGCAATTCCAATGAAATTCTTTCACAATATTCATGAAATTTTCATTGGATTTGTGAAATTATCATTAGATTTGTGAAAAAATTTTATGAAGCAAAATTCGTTCGGTGTATATACGTAATAATATACGTACACACATATATATGTCTGTACATAAATAGTTCTGCGCACAAATATCTGTCGACACAAAAATAACACAAGTGACTGATTTTAACATTTGGCGTCACATGGTATTTCATAGTGGTTCGGGAATTTTTATGGAAATACTTACATTTTTCACACCCATTATCAATCAACTTGTTATTCTGCAAAATTAAATCTAGGGGCTTAGCTCACTTGGTTCCAATGCGATAACCCCTTTATGCTACCTGTAAGTTGAAAGTAGTAGAGAAAAGAAAGATAGGAAAAAAGGAGAAGATAAAGATGAATAAATGATACTTACTTGAGGATAAAAGAGAATAAAAGTGAATTGGGTCAGGAAAGGGTCTAGAGTATACACATGTCACAGAAGGGGTTTAACGGCCATACCATCCGCTTCTCCTAATATATAGACATATTTTTGAGTCCTATTTCCGATAACTCGGACAGGCTATTGAAAGATATTCTGCCAAGGAATCGCAGATAGAGGTTCTCCAAAGCGGGACAGAAACAAACGATATGCAAGATGATTTCCTCTTCTTCATCATTGCAACTATAACAGTAATCATTGTACGGGAGATCCATACGTTTAGCTTGAGTTCCGAAAGTGCAGTAGCTGTTCAGTGTGGCCAAGAGATTCCTCAATTGCTTACTGGAGAAGCTCATGAGGTTTTTGGTTCAGTGGAGGATTAGGCGAGGCCAAAGGATTCTCGATATAACGGAGGTGGGCTCATTGCGCCATCTGTGTGTAGCTGAATTGAGAAAGCAGCATCACAGCGTCTCCAGCAGGATGAGTGCGGGATTGTCAATATCGATTACTCCGAGTAAAGTTCTCATCTTTGCCAGGTCATCTGCAAGTATGTTGCCTGAAGCAGTCCCGTGTCCACGCACCCACTACAGTGTTATGGATGAGTGCTGCGCAAGCTTATCTAGGGCTGTGTGACATTCTTGAAAAAAAAATGATATTGAGTACACACCTGCCAGGCACTTGATTGCAGATTGGCTGCCCGTTATTATCGCAGTAAAAAAAGACACTCCAAAAAAGTCATGCAAATGTAGAGTTTGCGATCTGGAAGTAGTGAAAATTTCGAGCCGATCTAATGATTTTTACATAGGGCTGTCATTGCAAGAAGTTCTCTTTTTCGATGCCTAGTCACCGAATTGGAAGCGATTTTAAGAAAAATTTAATTTTTTGTGTTCTATGATAATATTTTCATCTAGGAAAAATGGTTAATAGTTACCTATTTCAACAATTATTTTCTTTTTATAGGAATTTAAACGCGAAACAGTATTTTCATGTAAATTTAAGCAAATAACTTCAAAATTTTAGACCAAAATTAATTCATAAGTTTCTTGAAAAAAATCGATTTTTTTAAAATTCTGGTGAGTAATTTCTAAAACTATAGAGGACTTACAAGGTTCTGTATGACAAAAATAAACTTCTACTTGGTTTTCTACTAACTATCGGCAAATTAAAAATATCGATTTTTTGGAAGCAATGAAAATGTAGTTCCTTTAGAATGACTTCCAATTTTTTTTTACTGGGTATATGGATATCTCGATTATATATTCCATAAAAACTTAGCCAGTGTGTTTGGTTAAAGTGATATAACTTGGTGTTGACCTGAACAACAAATCAATAAATCAATAATTGTTTATACAATAAAACCATTTCTCATATATCATTTTATAAAAATTCATGTTAAATGGCAAATGTTAACAACCAAGTTTTATAAATTACCTTTGAACTGACTTTAATATGCATTTAAAAATTTTAAAAATAATATTATAGGGAATAGTGCGATTTTTGTTTTGGGCGATGGACTAAGAGAGGTTCGTAATATTTTTCCACAGCCAGTGACATGATTGGCGAATCGCCATTTCCTCTCAATCTCACAAGTAAGTTTATTGTACTCATAGAAAAATAAGTTATTTTCTGGTAGCACTTGGGCTTGAACTTGGGCATTGAAGCCAATAAAAGCTTAAAACCCAATGTTTTTACTAATTGAACCATACAATTTATATGAATTGTATTAGCAAAAATTCAAAATTCTCAAAAGTGAATTTTTGAACAATAAAAGAAAGAAATGTTAAATTTTGCTCTTATTTGTCTTATTTCATGCTGAGTATTCCATGAATGACAAAATAATTTTATTAAATTTCAGGTTTAAAATCTATTGAAACCAAAAAGGACCAACCATAAATGTTTAAAAACATATATTCCTCTTGTTAACATAAGCATATTTAAATAAAACTGAGAGTATTATCTGCACCTGATTGTTAAATTTTATCAAAAACCTTATTGATTATATAAATATCAAAGATATAATATCAAAGATATATTTTTTATTTCACACAACTTGTGCTTATACATATGTGCATATGAACAATAAACTTTGTATGTATAATGCTTATACATATACGTACATACATATGTATTCGTATTGCACAAATGTCTTTCCTTGCAAATAACTGCACAGTCTTTTTTCGCTTTGTAATAATTCCAAAACTTTTTTGCTTTTGCTCATTCATTTGTTCTCTTGTCATGTCCTCTCTAAGTTTGCCAACAGGAAATCAAAAATGTCACACATACACACACACACCTTTAAGCACACTAAAGAATATTTTATCTATTTTTTATTGCATTATTTCAGTATTTTCTTTTTCTTACACTTTTTTTTAGTTTTTAACAAAAAATGTGCATTTATTTTTCCCAAAACATGCTTGAGTTAGAAAATGGACAATTTCGTAGAAACATAATTTAAAAACGAAATGGTAAAACTTTTTCTAAAAAGGCAATAGAAAAATCTGTAAACGTGCTCCAAAGATATTCTTATTAGCACAAACAGACAAACATAAATGAAATTGTTGTTCATCTTTTGGTTGTTTGAGTGTTCAATATAGAAAACATCGCTGAAATTGAAAAGGTAAAATTTCTAAGCACATTTTAAGGCTTATTTATCATGAAAGAAAATTGTGAAAAAGCTTTAAGAAAGCTCTTTAAATTTTAACCGAGACGATTTTGCCAGTTTTATTTTTATTGTAAAGCAATTCCATAGCGGCACCGAACTTACAAATAATACAAGTTAAATAATAAAAATTAATTTATGAAAATAATGTATTTAACTGACAGCATGCACAGAAACAATTGTTCGCTAATTAATATTTTTAATTAAGAATTTAATAGAATTAACTAAATTTTTAATTGCTTCAATTAATTCGGCGGATAAAAGTTAATTCATATTAATAAATTTTTAACTGGTGAAAATTTAATTAATTTTTTAATTAATTTTACTTATTTTCATACATGAAATATCGATATTTATTTAATTTCAAAATTTAACTTTTTTATGGTTTGAAGTCCACTGACGAGTTCCATAAGCGAGAGCGAAATGCATATAGGCAATGCTTTACCGCAAAAAAAAGAGCAAAATTTTCAATTACGAGTATAACTTATTTTTATATATCTTTTATTTTGTGTATTTGTTGAATTTACGTTCTTAAAACTAACGAACGAAAACATTTTTAAGTTTTTATAATATCTTTTTCTTTTATCTAATTTTTCGACCTTTTTTTTATATATTTAATTAAACAATTTTTTTGAGCTTTAGGTCTATTTGTATTATGCTTTATTATTTCGATATTTCGTAAACCTTCGGTTTACTTCTTCAGGATATAGTATATTGTATTTTGATTTTTCTGTTTTTTATAATATTGAATAAGTGGGTGGCAGGCAGCAAAAACCTTTTACTTTTTCTATGTACTTTTGTTTATACGAACAAACTAAAATGGACAAAAGTTTTAAAATCTTTTATTTAAACATAAGTTTAAATGCTGTTATTTATGAACGAAAAATAAGTGAGAAAATATTTGAGCTTTGAGTGGTTTAAAATTGTTTAAGAGTTTTATTTTCTGCTTTTTAGGGGCTATAGTAAATTTTAAGTGAAATAGTTGTGCTAATTTTTGTGAAAATTCAATTTCATTACCATTAGAGCAGACTTTCATGGTAATCGTTTGAGTAGAAGTAAAGGGTGTTTTTAAGAAAGTTTATCGATAATATGGCCATCGCGGCATTTTAAGGGTCCTTATGTTCAAAAACAAAACATAACGTTGACTCTGGCGTTGTTTTTGAAAAAATAAGATCCCATTTAGAGATGCTAATCGGGACAGGTTTTTTGAAATCCCGCGCTTCGGGATTTAGTGATGGAGTCTCGAAATCCCGAACCGGGACCCCGGGATTTTCGGGACATACAAAATCCCGAAAACATTATACACAAATGTGCGTCTTTATATTGAAAATAATATTTTAATTTTACAAAATATTTTTTTTTGCTTATTTAAAGGGTACTTATACAATTCAGACATTTAATTGCAAATTTTCATTGAAAAGTGCAATGTATGTATGTAAAATTTTTCCTAGAAAAGAAAAAGCCATAAGATATATTATGTATATACCATATAATATTATCTACTAAAATATTTATTCAAAGCAAATTTTTTATTTTAACTTTTTATAACAGGAAGTTTCTAATAATTTTTGATGTAAAAGATGATAGTCAAAAACATTGTTTATGCAAAAAACGGGATTCATACAATCCCAAAAATCCCGGGCTCCGGGATTTGAATAGTCCCGAAAATTTCGGGATTTCCGGGCTCGGGATTGCCCGTTTAGCATTTCTAGTCCCATTATACTAGAAACACTTAAACCAGACCCTAAACTTTGCAGTTTCCTGGATGTTATAGACTATGTAAGCTCAAATGTTTACAAAAACTTCAATGATTTTCATTTCATTTGATTTTGCTTCTGCTTTTGCTTTTGAAACATACAACAGTTCCAGTCAAAGCAAAATCACAAAACAATTTATGAACTTTCAACAGTCAACGATTTGAAAATTTTGAATTTGATTTGCTTTTGTTTTGGTTACTTTCGCGAATAACAGCAGAAGCGGTCTGCATGCTTTTGCCAAGTCTCAAACAGTCACAGTCGAAGAAGCAAAACCTCTTGCCTTAAGAAGTTGTAAGCGATCGCAGTAAAATTGTTTTTGTTGTTGTTCCTTGTCTGAAGTGCAAAAGCAACAAGAACAACGTGACAAACATCATAAAATATTTAACTGAAACTTCTAAAAGCAAGAGATTTTGCTTATCCTACTGTTGTGACTGTTTGCTACTTACAAAAGCTTATACTTTTACTTGCGAAAGTAACCAAAAGCAACAACAAATCAAATATAAACTTTTGAAATCGTCGACTGTAAATCGTTTTCTGTTTCTACGGCGACTGCGACTGTTGTTTTTTTTCGCTTATGCACAAGCAAAAGCATTGGTTTATTTTAATTAGTTGGAAAAAGCAACTTCAGTTATTTAAACACTAGTTAGCTCCGATCTGGATTAGTTTCACGACATTAGCAAAAAAAATTTTGGTTTGTAAGTTGGTTGGTTGAGCTCAAATAATCTACTTTAATGCTGTAATGCCAGACCTGCATTTCATTATTTTTCAAAAAAATTTACTTGAAATTAATTTGCTATTGAATCCAACAAAATTTCAAATACCATTTTATCTGCCACGAATACATTAAATACAAAATTGTTATCATAAAACTGCAACATAGTTTCACTTGGTTTATGGGAAATATTTAATGTCTACTACCTTAACTTGTTTGCAACTTTCCAGATGCAAACACCAAACACAATAACTCTAAAGAGGGTGCAAAGTTTTCAATTCAGTGTATGTACATTGTTATTGTTGTTGTTGTGTAAAAACTATTTCAAATGAACTTGTTAAAGAGAAAAAGTGAAATCATTGAACAAAAAGTAAAATACTAAATGTTAAAAGTGTTAAATTGTAAAACTAAAGATACGGTCACACTTGACAAACATTTGCCCAGAAAAAAAAAGCGTAACCAATATATACTAATTAAAAATCTTTTGATTCAGACGCGTGTTTATTAAGTTCAATAGTTTACAATAATATTGTATTCTATAACTTTGCCTATTTGTTAAATACGAAACTAATTAATTTAATAAACACGTGTCTGAAGCAAACAATTTTGCATTAGTATTTATTGGTTACGCTTTTTTTGGGCAAATGTTTGTCAAGTGTAACCGTAGCTTAACCGTATTGAAAAACTACTCCTTCTCTTAAAAAAAATACAGCAAAAAAAACACATGTTGTTTAAGTAGGTCATGCTGAATATGACCGACCGTTCGATGGGTGGTTTTATGATGGCAGTAAAAGTTTTAATTTACAAAAGGGTTAATATGGTTGGTTGAATAGAGTCTGTTTAGAAGATAATGAAATTTATGTGCGGACTGCACCATAAGGAAATTTTTAAAACTGGGTTTAATATTACTTAAATTGTTATCCGAGTAGTAAATCTTAATTGAATTGCTATTAAGTGAAAAGTTTTTAGCTTTAAGTTATTTGATCCATATATGTAGATATATTTGGGTAACAGTGTTCTATTCGTATGAAAGCGTTAACATCAATGCAGCAAAAATTTAACATGTTGGGCGGAAATTGTGTTCCGCCTTTCGATTGAGGCCAAAGCAAAAACACTGCGTACTGTCTTTTAATGTGAGTTTTCGCACACAGCGCAATCGGCGCCGAAAACAAAAACTGAAACTGAGACTGAAAACTTTGTTTTTAGTTAACGTTTCTCAGTAACAGAAACTAAAGCTAAATTATTGCGTGCTATTTTTTAGTTTCATCATGACGTCAAATGTTGTGCGTTCAATAAAATATCAAATTAAATACTAATAAATGTTTAAAACTATAGTGTCTATTAAATTAACGAGGCCAATCGTCGAATTGCAGCCTACAACATACCACAGCATCAATATGAAAACAAGAAAAAATAAATTCAGTAAAATGCGACTTTGACTCGAATTTAAGCCTCTAGTTATAATCGAATATCTTACCGGATATAGACATTTAAGAAAAAAAAATTTTATTTTTAGCGTTTTATTTCATTTGCCGATTTTTTCTGTTTTTGGATTTTTTTTTTAGTTGATGCGTTTTTTTATTTATGGCGCTGTTTTTTCGTGCTGACAATTTTTTTTAGATTTTTGGCGATGTTTTCGGTGGTTTTTTTAGCTTAAGAGCATCTATGTCCAAGCCATATGCACAATGTGCTTTTTGTGCTTTTACACCGACGAGAGTACAACATCCACAACAACAACAACAACAACAACACAGCAGACACCAATGCTTGCTCTTACTTTGCAAAGAAACAAGAACAAACTTAAGAACTTTCAAAGCTGTTTACATCAAATGCAAATATCAGTGTATGTGTGTTTGGACGTAGCTGCTTTAGAACTTTTTAAGTTTTGGCGACTTTTTTCAGTTTTTGGCGATTTTTTAATTTTTTTGCAACATTTTTACTCTTATTGATTATTTGTTCATTTAAGAGATTTATTTTGTTTTTGCTGGTATCTTTCACAAAAAGGTTTTAGAAAAAAAGCCTGCGCCGAATTAAGGGTATGTTTGTAAATTTTCCGCTTTTAATATGCCGCGCACATTAGTTTACCAATAAAAAGTTCCAGTTGCATGTCAACCAACATTGTCGATGTCGTTGAAACGGTTTTGACTCGAATTAGTGTGACTGGTCTTAAGGTGAAAGTACATAGCACGCGTTAGTGCACCCAAAGAAAAAATATGGTTGAGGTAACAATAATCAAACAGCAACATACTATGATTGAATTATATGGTTGCAGTCAAATCATATTATTGTCAATGGAAAAGCAAAGTTTAAATAATATTATTCTCTGAGTTAATAATAGTATTATCTACAAAAACAATTAACTTTGTTATACCTAATCTTATTATTGTAAATAAGACAACATATAAAAGATAAATATGACCATAGTATTATTTTATGTAATAATAATATTTTGTTTTTTAATCATATATATATTGGCAAATATTTTGTTTAAAACAGCTGTGCGGTAAATCCGAAATAAAAATAAATTGATATTGTTGAAAGAAAATGTATGTATGTATGTATAGAAATCTATATTTACATATACGTGTATACACGAAATACAGACATATCTGTATAAAGAGATATACATACATACATATGTATGTACATATTATTTTTATTTATCTACCCTTTTGTTTATACTTTTTTTATTTAACACCACGCGTGCACTACCGATAGCTTACAAACGAAACACTGAACTGACAGAAGATGTTTCTGAAAAAGATTTTTTTAAAAACTTAACATAGTATGGTTTTAGATAACATTATATTGTAATTTACATCATATTATTTTTACACAATAATACAAATTATATTGTAGTCATAAATTTTTAACAAAACTATATTGTTAAACTCTAACCATATCGCACTTTCTATGAATATAATAATTTAATTATTAAATTCAAACATTACTCTGTTTATCGTAAGGAAATTAATGTTTAAAATAACAATAACTAGTTTTCAACGACCACACATTTATTTCAGAGAAAAGAGTATTGTTTTCTCAACCATTTTACAACCATATCTTTTCTTTGCGTGTGCGCTTGCGAGCTGTAGGCATCTGTCAAAAAAGTTGAAATAGTGTTTTTGCATACAAAAAGTTGCATTCGAAACTCTTTGACGCGTTTGCCGCAGAAAGTTGGTTAACTTTCAACTTTTTAACGCGTTGCATTGTTTTGAAATTTATTCAGCCGACAATAAATAAGAAAAAATTTTAATCATGGAGTAAAAACTTATTAAAGAGTTTAAAAAACATACAGTATTGCATTAAAAAGGCAATTGAAAATGTTCCAAGTCCATTTTTCAATGTAAAAATAAATAAAAAAGCTGATAGGAAAAGCGTTTATAACGCGTGTTGTGTAATTTGCAATTTTTCATGCGGTAAAGTTTTCAAACGCACGATATTCGTCGACGAACCAACGCGTGTTATCTATTTCTACCTTTAGTTCGGCTATGTTTACTTTTGATGTTGTTGCACAGGCTACGAACGTGTCCTCTCCTGTTCTAAATTGTGCGTATGAGCAATATTTATTTAAATAAAGTTTCTTTTGTATATCAAGTATACGTTACAAGCAAAATGAGGAGGTTTTCAATACTATTAAAAAAACTTTATGTCCTTTTTGTCAATGTCGAAAAAACTATGTATTTGTTTCAAAAGTAAGTGTGCGATAAGCCGAATGTTTTCGACATTGATTGGGTTAATAATGCAGAATTAATCCTTATATCATTGTTTATATTGTGTAAAAATTTCATACAGATATTTTGTAAATACAACTTTTGAGTTTTTAATAAGCGTTCTTATTCCTTTTATTTGTGTGTACACTGAATCCTTTTAACTCGTTTTTTATAAAACTAGTTTTATCAAGTAATGATGTTGTTGTAGTAACTGAGCGATATGTTATTCTATAGCTCTATAATTTATTAAACGGTTACTAAAAAAATATTTTTCATATACTAAGTGAGTGCAGACTTCAAAAAAAAAAAAAGCGGAACCAAGTCCTGAGTGCCCTCTTAGATAGCCGGCAGTATACTAGTCTGTAGGTGTTTCTGAAGAGAATCAAAAGTAGCTTTGCAGCTTGTGTTAAAATAAGTAATATTTATTCTATAATATTATGTACTCTTGTCAACAAAAAGACTTAAAAAAAGAAATAACATTCCAGCAAAAAATTACACATTATCATCATAACTACTTGCCATATAATGACTTACTTTTCTGATTACCAAATTTCTTTACTCGCTTACAAATCACATTACCTAAAATTTAAAAACATTATGTACAAGTTGCTAAATGAGGAGAATAATTTTTTTAGATTAAATAGATAAAATCAATTAGTTGATAATCCAGTAAGGAACAGCTTCCACCAAAAATGCTTAATTTTGAAATTTTTTGCCGGGATATTGGTTTTTAGTATCGGTAGCTAAAATATTACCTGTAAGAATTGTTACGTTATTTGTCGGCATGTCTGCGAGCACAGGTCTGCGGTCATATAAACTGGAAGGCTGAAAGTAATATTAATATTTTGTAGGTCATAGTTTGGTTGGGTCCCACCATCTTATATAAAATTAATATAAAAAATTAATTTTTTTACACTTTTAAGCATTCAAGTCGATTTTCAGAAATTTCGCTATTTTACCGACTTCAAAAAAAGAAGGAGGGTAACAATTCGTCTCTATTTTTATTTTATTTTTTGTTGGGGGGTGTTACTTCATAACTCGGTACATTTTCAACCGATTGTAAAAATCCTTTTTTTTTGTCTCGGAGGATATAGTTTCCCATTGGTCCCATTGTAAAAGTCGGTTTAAACAATGTTGATTGGACATTATTTTTTTCTTACAGCTTTTCAAAAAAACAAAGTAAATAAATCAACATATTTTATTAACACATTTAAATAAATTAAAATTTTTATTGTGTCATTTAAAATTGTCATTGAATTAAGTTTTTAAACAAAAGCTCGATTGACTCAAACACATTTATGAACTTAATTTTTATTCAATAAAATTTTTAAACAATATCGCAATTGAACCAATTAAATTTTTAATTTATTATTTGTATTTTTTCAGTTAAACGTGCTACGTCCGTTTTCACAATATCATGACTAAGAGTTAACGCAAACTTTAACTGCAAGTTCTTCAAACAAAACTTGCCGTTAAAATCCCTGTTAGCTTTTAATTGTATATTGTGAAAAGGGCCGCAAGTAATGATACATTTTTTTACGTTTTGTGAAATGCCATATTTAAGTTTTTTTTTTATAAACAACGCGACAAGGAGATTGAATAAATTAACGGCAAAAAAGTCAACAAGACTAAATTTTATTTATCTCTTAACACTTGTGACTTAATATTGTTTTTAAATTTTCCATCTCAGAAATTTCATTACATAGAATTAAGTTCTTATTTATTTTCTCTTTGGGGTATTAAAAAAAATTGTATTTCTTTTTATTCAAACGTTTAATAAGAAATTTTTACATTTATTTACTGCAAGAAAAGGAAATGGAATATTTAATTAATTTTTTTTTTCTTTGATTGTGGTTAAATTTGCATATTTTTTTAGGACGAAAAAAAGAACAATCCTGTCCATGCGTGAAGTATTTTACTAAGAAAACGATTATCAGCATTTGCAAGCAGTTCAAACACACTTCTACGACATTTGTTGGCTTATTTTGTATTACTAATTCTTTCTTTTAGGGTTTCCGATTTGAATTAAAAGGAAATAACGCCCAAATAAAAAATGAAATAAGCCCCAATCAAATAAACCACAAAAAAAAAAATTAAAAAACGCCCAAGAGAAAATGTATGAAAAAACATCCAATACAAATGAAATAAAACCCAATGAAACCAAACCCAAGATTAAATAAAGCTCAAAAATAAATGAAATAAAGCCTAATTGAAAACTCCTTAATATCTGTGGCAGTAAAGAAAAAGTGCTTAAGTCATATTTTACTGTTTTGCAGGAGAGCACTTTTAAGCGTTCAAGTCGATTTTCAGAAATGTATTTCTTTTACAGTTTAATTGGGAAATTCCCTGTTAACCTTTATTTTTTTCAGCAAACAACGTTCTTCACACTGTAAATAATACATTTAAGTTGAAATATACCAAAGCGTAGCCTTAATTAAGCTATTATTCCAAATGAGATTAGAAGTCTAAAAAAGATAAGTCGCAAGTAATTTTGCTATAACTACCTGAAAAATCAGACAAATTAATTAAGATTTTGACCAGATGTACTTTCAAATATGCAGATTACAGAGATACCATTAACTCAAAATCAAATTATCTCTACTTAAGCACTTTTTCCTTTTTGCCACAGATATTATTTGGCCTTATTGCGTTTTCTTATTTGGCCGTTATTTCTTTGGCCCTTATTTCATAGCGCCAGAGTTGCAGGCAATGGTACGTAAAAATAAGTAGTGTTTAAAAAATTTAACTCAAAATATCCTGCGATTTTCAAAATGAAAGCAAGCAAGGCTGAATGAAATAACACCCAAAGCAAATACTTCCAATGAAATAACTCCAAATGAAATAGGACCGAAATCAAGAATAAATAAATTGAATAAAATAACAAAAATTAAAAATTTTAAAAACCACGGATATATCTAGGAAAGATGTGATATCTTCTAAACGGCTAGACCGATTTTCTTAAAACATAGTTAAGAACCTTCTCGATCAAGTCACCTTTCAAACAAGAAAAAAAAAACTAAATCAAAAGCGGTCCAGCCGTTTGGTCTGTACGTGGACACGGACAGACACACAGACACACACTACAAACTTATAACACCCCTTTTTTTGGTCGGGGGTTAATAAAACCCACACCAAAATTTAATGAAATAAGTTTCCAGAAAATGAAGTAAAACGCAAAATTGCAAAGAAAATAAAACCCAAATCTTGGGACTTATTTTATAATAACTGCCACGGAAAAAACTGAATAAATTCTCAATGAAATAAAATCTAAACAAATATGAAATAAGTTCCAAATGCATAAATATTTCAGGCGAAAATTCGTGTGACAGGCAGAAGTCCTGCAATGAAAGAATCCTTTTGATGTACCGTAGAGAAGGAAATCATTGTCCCTAAAGTTGTTGTTTAACTTTATTTGCAACTGAGCAAGTATGTACTACTATTTTTATTCAAGATGTTTTATTTATTTAAACACATACTTGGTATGAAAATTATATGTATAAGATATCACATTAATATGTATAGCCAGCACTGGCTGCCAAGGCTACGGCTAACTACATTTTTTTATAAGTGTAACTGAAGTGAAGTACAGCAAATTGCAAATACATATGTATATTCTGTTGTTTTGTTAGTCAATTTTACTTATACTCGTATCAAAAATTCACATTTTTCTCTAACCAACTAGAATAGCAAACACTGAATGCCCTTTTTTGGTATATCAAGATTTTGTATATTTAATAATGCTGTTACTGTGAGCTGTTTCATTTGAAGATTAATTTGCGCAATATTTGTACTACCCATGGTGAAAACCCTTAATATATCTTTCCTACAATATCCCTTATCATTATCAATTCATTGGACACACTGTAATCAGTGTTAAGTTTTATCATGCGTAGCATGAAAACAGAATAAAGGGCAGGAAACTTTCAATTAACTTAAAAGGAAATTGCAAAGCTAAGCAATTGTTCTGGCATCAAAAACTCACACTTTTCTCTGAGCGATAGGAATTGCAAACAATGAAGGCCATTTGGTATATCATCTTTTCTTGTGTATTTAACAATTCTGTTAAATGAATCTGAAGATTCACTTTCAACGTGGGTAATATAACAAAAATAACAAAAAAGAGTTTTGATTTTTGTTGGAGCTTTCAGGCTTGTTACTTATAATCTTAATAATTTTTTTATCAGTTCCCATATAAAGTTTTGAGGGTTTCTAAAGGTACAGTCACACTTGACAAACATTTGCCCAAAAAAGCGTAACCAGCAAATAATAATGAGAAATCATTTGATTCAGACGGGTGTTTATTAAGTTCAATAGTTTCCAATAATATTGTATTCTTTAACTTTGCCTATTTGTTAAATACGAAACTAATTAACTTAAAAAACACGTGTTTGAAGCAAAAGATTTCTCATTAGTATTTGCTGGTTACGCTTTTTTTGGGCAAATGTTTGTCAAGTGTGACCGTATCTTAAAGCTATTAAACAATTTGTTTGATACTTTTCTAATAGCTTAGTATTAGCTAAACAACGAATAACAATATTTGTTCCTAATTAAAAGCCTTACTGGCACTTTCACCATCTCGAAGGAAAAACTCTGCAAAATAAAACTAGTCGCTCAAATTTCAATACTCGTACATTTTAATTTTTCTATGTCGTCAGCTTTCTTTCGCTTATAAGTATATATATACATAGGACACTTTTCTGTTTAACTTATTTATAAATTAAAGTAGTGCCAAATTGTAAATTTCAAGTATTTCTAGGGTTTTTTTAAATGTAAAGGTTGGTTAAATTTTAAGCATAGAAGGCTTATAAACTTATACAAAATTATTTGCTGGGTTTTGTATAAGTTTTTAAGACTACTATGCTTAATATTCTTTTGTGATTTTCAAAAATGTTATTATATGTGAATTCTCAAATAGCTTTTGAAAGTCTGTACATAAGATAAGAGGTTTTTGACTGTTCAAAATGTGTGATTGAAGCCTACTGACGATTTTTTACAGCAACAATGGAATGCATATAGACATCGCTGAACCACCAGCAAATAACTTTCAAATTAGTTTAATAACGATGATTTAAAGAGTTTTTTAATTTATTAAATTTTGTGCTTGTGATTCGTAACCTTTATATATACATACACATATACAAATCTGTGATATTTGTGAAAATGTAAAATTTTTTTATAAAAAGATTGTTCATATGTATTCAAGTCCTGCATAAGACTATTTATAAGACCTTTCAAGACATGCGACATTTTTCAAACGCTATACTACATCGAAATATTCTAAAACATACGCTAAACAACACTGTTGGCAAGATAAACAAGTGAAAAAAAAAATCTTGCCAACAGTGTTGTTTAGCGTTTGTTTTATAATATTTCGCTGTAGCAAAGCGTTTGAAAAATTTCGCATGTCTTGAAAGGTCTTATAAATGGTCTATTAACAAATAACTTGTTTAAATATTTCATGTGTATGATAACAAATTCTTCGTAACGAATAAAATAAGCACTTATTTATGTTGCTTTGAAAAATGTGAAAACAAAATATTTTTTCCTCTACTTAAAATAAAAACTGCGGGAAAAAATAAATTTTTTGTATAAAGTGTTACTGAAACTCAACAGAGAAGTTTGCATTTAATTATATGATTTAAAAAAAATTTTAGCTTCGAAAAATTTATGAAAAACCACAATTTTTGAGGTAAAAAGTGGTCTGTATGAGCTATTAGGGTGCCCTAGACACGTTCAGATAATATTGGTATAATGACAAAAGCTGTCCAGCTTCACCGTAGCTACAACTTTGCTAAATATTTGTTAACAAAAAAAAAAAAAAAAAAAAAAAAATAGGAGTCCTTGTAAGTTATTCCAAAGAAAGTGAAAAATTTGTCTTTGAGTGCACAAAGAAAAATGGTTTTTGTAACGTAAAATGATAACGAGATTCATTAAGTGAACTCTTAGCTACATTATTTTTAAATATAGTTAAGTGCTATCAAAAAGTCTGAATTAGCTGCTGGCCAAAAACTGATGACACAATTTTTTGAGGACGAAATCTTTGGTCTTCCCATAAGAAAAATTGTTCATCAAAATTGCCAAACTGAGTATAGGGTTTTATTACCCTTCGGTAGTACTACTGAGCCTACACTGTCTAGACCGTGTGGACTTTTCACTGTTGCACAGTATTACGAGTCGCAACTCAAATAATTGTAACAGGAGAAGATAAAAACAGAAAATATGTAAAAGCGTTATTTTTTTACACTATTGCAATAAATTTTTATTACGTGGTGTATTTGTTTGCAAAAAATACCAGTTAGGGCTTTTCTACTTGATACTATCGATATATCATTTTGCCTTAGGCATTTTAAAAGATTGAATACAGCCAACCAAACAATTTATAAGAGATTAAAAAAACTGATTTAAAGAAAATATACAAATTAACAATCTGGCGCCGTTATTTTATTAGGCTAACAATTTATTACCAATTGCGGAGATTTTTCATTTAACTTGGCATGTGTTATTAGGACACTACTGTGCTTTAGTTAAACATTTTGTTTATTTGCGGTAGTGCAGTAAAACCTATGTTATCCTTCCTTGGAATCTATCACTGTATATTCAACTTTTTTCTAGCAACATTTATGATAAAGGAAAATGCCAATAATTGGTGGTTTGAGATCATTTGATTGTTGCTTGTTAAATATGATAACACATATTTTTTATTTAAATGCTTGTAACTTATAGACATTTGCCATGCGGTGTTTATATTATGTACAGCTGCAAAGTTGCTAAGCATTGTAACCATGAGCAGCAATTTTTAAATGCATGTTTGAGGTGCTCTTAATAATTGACGAATATGTTTTCAAATGGTGTTAATTTTCAAGGTTTTGTTCTGCGACTTTATGAAATATTACACTTTATTCAACGAACAAGCAATTAGAGTTTTGAAAGTCAGCCAAACTTTCTTTTGAGACAGCCTGTATAATCTTGAGTTTAATCAAACGTATTCATCTTCCTTATGCCAATGCATCAAGCTTTAAATTAAAATAATTTTTATAAGGAATTATTTCTTAATCTGGCTTAAGCTCATTATTTTCGCCAAGTACATATACAAGGTTGTCGATGACGGGCGTGGCGGCATAGCAAAATACCGATATGTCCAGCATCTAAATTTTCTTCTCTTCTTTAGAACAAAATCACATTATTATTAAATCGTTTTAATTTTAAAATATAATTTCTTTGTAAATTTACTGTTAGGTTTCTTCTTGCTAGCATTCCAATGTATTTGCTAAAGTTTGTCGGTGTTTCAGTTGTAGTCTTTCATACATATGTAAATATTTGTGGGTTTAATTTTTTCGGTTTTCTATTTCATATTTAAGATATCATGGACAGGGAGCTCTGTGCCACAAACAAGCAGAAACTGGCAAAGGCTGAACAAAATCTCTCATGAAATTTTCATTTATTTCGATTAGTTCTACTGTCTGCACATGAAGTGTAATGAAATATTATAATCAACGAGATGTACAAGCTGTTTGCATTTGTATAAATAATAGAATTCATTTTAATTAATGTTGTTTGAACATGATGACTCATCCACATGCGGGTATGGTTAAATTAACACTTTCTGTATGACGTTGAGTGCGAAATAAAATCAAAAGGGCTCATCACATTTGTTAAGCTTATGAAAAGCATAATAAATAGTAGTATGAATAAATATGCTAACTAGTGAATTGTTTTTAAGCAAATACAATCTACAATACTGTTTCTGTTTTAATATAGGAAATATATAAAGTTTTATAAAAGATTTATTAATCAAATTTCCATAGAAAATTTGTTTAATAAACCTCTTATAAAACAGAAATATTTTTTATGAATTAGGCCTCTATAATATAAATTTGTTGAACGAATTATTTTGCCTAATAGACCCGTAAATTGAACTTGACAATCATACAATTAAGCACTGCTGGACTATTTGAAGTGCACTACTTGCCAAAGAATGACAATAAGTAATTAAAAATTATATATACATAAGAAAATAGTCTTAATTTTAGTAAGTGAGCATAATCTTAATTTTAACGCATATAATTTGTACGCTAGCATATTTCCTCTTAAGCAGCTATGACTATAGCCGATTCCAACATGCAACAGCATTTTTACTTCGCATATCAAGCTCATAGACTCTATCTCTCTCTTTCTCTCTCCCTCTCTCTCATACTTTCAGTCATTCTGTGAATGTTTAATCGGCAAAAAAAATACGCTGATATTCGGGATATTTGCCCACCATTCGCCACCGTGTGCAATCATTTGTGTATATAAAATGGAACGAAAAACGTGTGGGAGTGTGTGTGGCTGTTTAAAAACATGCTTTAAGTGTGTTTGTGTAAATAAAATTAGCCCTGTATATACGCATGTATACCCGATTAATAGTCAGAGTATTTTTATACTCATGTGTATGATAGTTGCTGATACAGTTTATAAATTTTAATTAACGTTGCTTGTGCTGCGTTATTTAAAAATGTCTATAAACATAGTTATTGGATGTTTATAGTTATACGTATTCTGTCTAAAAAAATGCGCGTGTGTATGCATTTTGTTTTGTTTCGTTATTATTTTAAATGCAGCTTAATAGCTTTCATAGTTATTTGGCGGCCAAGAGTAGTTCAAACGATACTTTTGTCATTCCCTGCTATTTGCCACATATCTGACGCCACATTGCTCTAGACATTTAAGAAGCACGCCACAAAGCGAAGCAGCTACGAAAATTTGCATGACAATGTATTGCATACATAATGATAACAATAGCCCATTGATGATAACTTCTACACGATTCTTTTATTTAAAGACAGAAAACACTAAACGAAATTCCCCTGATAAGCAAAAATAAATAAAAACCATCAAACTAATGCTTCAGTGAGGCAAAATGTGTTTAATTAATACCCTTGCGTTAAAAGTTGCTTTTCCTAAAATAATGAGTTAAACAAAATAATACAGTTGAAAGTTTATTTCTTCCTTTTCATGTGAATTTCATAGTTTTTTACATCATGTTTTTGCAACAAAATCCTTTTTTAATTTTAATTTATTTTTGTAGTAGATTTAGTTCTTCAAAATTGGAAATAATGAAATTATAAACCATTAGCCCTTCGCCAAATTGTTAATATGAAATTGAAAAACGTCTAAACCAACATATGCCAAAGGCAAAGGCAAGGAACCCAAATTATTAAGCTGATTGGAAAACTAGTTTATTTATGGTTTCTAATATATGTGTGTATGTGTGTGTGCAACGTAAAATACATAGAAAGCTGTGGCATCGAACAGGAGTAGAAAAGATACCCAATGCATTACAAATAGAAACCTGAAATGCACTAACACTATCGTAGCCTTTGTAAAACACTACTCCTCCTGTAAATCTAAATAGATTGTGTGATGATGAATTCATAAATGATGGACTACTGATGAGTGGAAGAACACTCACCGTCATCCTCAAACCATTTCAATTTTACCATAGAATGATAGTAGGCAACCAGAAATTACTGCTTAGCTTTACCTTTAGAGCATTCTGCATAATTTAATTGGTGTATCATCTGGCACGTTTCACAAATACAAATTTTTCATAAAACATCTCTTCTTTACCACAAACATACGTAAAAGCAAACAGGACGAACATTTTGAGTTCAAAGGTGTACTCATTTCAATGCTGTGCTATTATTGTTTATGCTAATCAATGATGATTAGCTTTGGATGTTGGTTTTAAGTTGGTGAACTTGCTTTTGTTCCTGGTATATGGCAAGTTTTTGTCGGGAATAATTTTGGTTTAATGGCATAGCCAGGGCAACGGTGTGGAACATAATCTAGTGTTAGATAAATTTACCTTTCGCAGCTTTAATTGGAAAATTAGAATTATTCATACCTTCCAGGCAACGCAGACAACAAATGTTTGCTTGATTAAAAATTTCACATACATATACTCGTAGTTTAGGCAGGCTGAATCACATTAAACAATTTTCCAAGAACGATTTTTCAAGATGACCAACAGAATTTATAAAATGTGGTATATGTTTTACTGAAAACGGGCCATAGAAACTTAGTTTTAACATCAGATTAAACACTAATTTATATTAAGTATTTTTTTTTTCATAAAATTCGTTGCATGAACAATATTTAATTTGTCAATAGCTGGTCTAGGGAAGCAAATCCGATTAAAAAGGTTGCCAAAAATGCTTTAAGGATTCATGATGCGTCATTTTTTATGCAGCACTCTTTAAATAGAAAAAGTTTCGTGCAACAACTTCCATAAAATTTCGCGAAAAAAAATGCTTAATGTGTTGTGAATCAGAATTGAACAACCCTCGTACCCATACATTGCACTAATTTATTAACGCAGCATTAACCAGTTCATTCACGTGGTTGCTTGCTAAATTCTTTGTATTAACAAATTGTGCAATATCGATATTTTGTAATTGGGTTAAAAGCTAAATAATATTAAAGAAATTGGTTAACAAGTTAGCATAATAATATTAACGGTTAAGCATAATATTAAGTTGAAATATAATTATGATTAACTTTTGTATAAATAGCTCATTTTAAGAAAGACACAGTCAGTTGTAAGTATGCAGATGTAATTAGAGAGTTTTTAGTTGTAATTAGCTGAAGAAAGTTGAACTTATTGAGAGAATACCTGCGATTCCCACGGGGACCCTTCAGGTTTAACGCAACAAATGTAAATTAGGTATGCCTAAAGATATCTTTTTAATTCTTTTTAATTTTAAAAAAAGCTTTTTTTATTTTATTCTTTGACCACTTTCTATATATATATAATTAAACTATTATTTTAAGCTTTAGGTCTTTATTTTTTTACATAATTTTTTTGCGCAATATTTGGTTTTTTTTTTTTTTTGATAAATCTAAATCCAAAAAAAAATATTTTTGCGTTTCCAACCAAAAAACGAAAAAAATAATAGGGCATTTACATTGTCTCAAAATCTTACGTGATTTCGAGCTAAATCTAGCTGCTTTGTACATAGATTTTCCATACAAAACAAAATCTAGTTTGTGAGTAGATTTGTAGGAAATCTACATAAAATCTAATATATTTATCTTATTTTCACTACCCTCTACATAACAGTTATATAAAAGATGACTGAATTAGCTACGGCCTCCTTGATAAGGTGTTTGAATTGGCTACATTGCCATTGTTTGGTTCTAGTACTGGAAATTTTTCACTTACAGTGCATTTACACTGTCTCGAAATCTAGTGCTTTCGAGATTTCGAGCTAAATCAAGCTGTTTTTTTCCAGATTTTCCACACAAAACGAAATCTAATTTTTCAGTAGATTGCAGTTATTTGGTTGTAGTTTTGGAAATTTTTCACTAAATGGGTTTTGTTTTGGATAAAAAGTCTTTATAAATGTCAAAAAAAACTTGGTGTAAACTGTATAGATGTTCACAAAGATTTTAATTAAAATCTCCTAGATTTTGTGCAGGTGAAAATGCTCTGTAAAAAACAAAACAAGAGATTCTCTTGAAGAACTTAATCGACGGTTAGCGAAATATTGCAAACAAAACTATCTACAAAAAGAAATGCCTAATAGGGTATTTCATTATCTCGAAATCTAGTGCTTGCGAGATTTCGAGCTGAATGTCGTTGCTTTTTACTAGATTCCCCATACAAAACGAACTGCCTGGCTCACGATGTCGACAAGAAATTTTCGTTCGCTTATTTATATTGAAAACAAAAACAAAATAAGAAAATTTGTTTTTGTTGTCAATATAAATAAGCGAACGAAAATTTCTTGTCGACATCGTGAGCCAGGCCGGAAATCTAATTTGTCAGTAAATTTGTAGGAAATCCACTCAAAATGTAATATTTTTATTTATTTTTTACCACCCTGTATAACATATTTATATAAAAGGTGAGTGAGTTAGCTTCGCTCTAAAAAATTTTCTATTGAAGATGTGTGCATGAGCTAAGTCGGCACTTTTTGGGTTTTTTTTTCAAATGTTTCCAGTAAACCGTATTTTTTTTTCGGTTTTTAACAAATTTTTTTTTTAGTTTTGACTCTTTTTCCCAGCTTCGGTGCTTTTTTCGTTTATGGGATTTTAGGTTTTTGACGACTTATTTTAGTTTAAGCGATATTTTTAGTCTTGTTGTAGTTTTTAGTGTTTTGGCGATTTTTTTTTTTTATTTTTTTAGCGATTTATTTTAGTTTTAGCGATTTTTTTAGTTTTGGCGCTTTTTTTCGTTTAACGATTTTTATCGGTTTATGGTTTTTTTTTGTTTAGACGATTTTTGTATATTGGTATTTTTTAGTTTTAGCCTTTTGGAAAATATTAAGAGTTTGCCTCTTACGGTTTCCAAGATACAACAAATTATCAAAATTACATTACATTACAACTGATAGAATACCCTTTAAGTTTGATTTTTTTTTTAATATAAAAATACACAAAAAATGTCATTTGAAAGCAGCATTTATTATTATTTTCTATCTATTATTTTCTTAAAAATATTATAACTGTAGTTAATGTACCCTGATGCATTTAAAAATTTCATATGGGAGACATATTTAATAAACAAAAACTTGTAACTTTTACTTTGATCTATGAAAAAATTCCCCAGAATGTAATTATAATTTATATATCAAGTACAGTGCATGAAACTCGGTTTTTCCAAGAAATATATTTTTGAATTCAGTTCAACACATTGTTTGTTCATTCAGTGTTTGCCTTTATATGCAGCAATGTTTTTGCACAAAAGCATACACACAATTATATTCTGGTTGAGTTTAATAAGGAGTAAACAAAATTTTTTATAATATCATGACCAGGGCAAGTTTTTTGTGGCATATGCCATTTTTGTCATATTAGCCATCCCTTCAATCATTGACATAAAAAGCCATTATTAGTCCACTTTGCCATCAAATACCATTTTTGCAATGTAGAACAGATTTTTATTTGTCAGAGTTTTCTGCTAGCCATTTTGAACCATCCCTAGTGCCACAAAAATTTTGCCCTGATCATGACACACTTAGAGTCATTATTACAACTTAAAGTTAGTTAAAAGTAGGATTTTATCGGACGTATAAAAAGTTTTCTATCAGTACAATTTTAGCTTAAGCTAAAGTGAGGGCTAAGTTAAAAGCAAATCTATCCTTCCTGGTAAGTTAAATTAAATTTATAATAATGAGTAGGGTTTTATACGTCCGACAGGATCCAACTTTTAACTAACTTTAAGTTGTCATAATGACCCTTAGTGGCGGCTTTTATTACAAGTCAAATATTTCTGATAAGTAAAAAGAGAATAATATACTCAAATATAGCAACTTGCTTTGGAAATCAAATAATTGTCATCGTGTAGTATATATTATAAAGTTTAATTATTAACTTTCTTGCAAATTTATGCCTTTATATGTTAATTTTATTTCGTAACTCACATCACAATTGTTGAAGCCTTCTTCTTTAAGTCACTGCAAGTTAATAAGATTTATTTATTATATCCACCATTTAATTTTATGAATTTTTCCCATATTAATTGCATAATTACAAAAAAGCTTTTTCTCCTCCCACTTCAAAGTTCTCCCACTTCAAATGTGTATTAATTAACACGGCAAATGCTACAGCAGTTATTATATGGAACGTAAGAGAAAACTGTTTATTTCTTTTAAATGTTTTATATTCTTTGTCATGTAACAGATAAGCATAAAATTTTATGTTTATTTAATTGAGTTTTGCCGAAAAATTAAGCAATAAAAGTAAAATGTTTGCAGGAAAGAAATCTCTAAATATAAACTTGAGTTAATAAACGTTATCTGGCAGTCTTTGACTTCTGAGGTAATAATAATTAATTTTATTTAGCAGAAAACTATTCCTTTTTAATTGTGTTTAATTATAAATGTGCTTCACATATGTATGAGCAAAAAGAAGTTGTCATAAAGATGTAGATGATGAAAGTATATTCCACATGTTGCTAAACACACCTTTTACTCGCATTAAAACTTACAGCTTCAAATATTGTTAACAATAATTTCATTTAGTAAGTATAAGTTTCAAGGCCACTTTCACCAACTTTTTTTTTCTATAAAAAAATTGCTGAAAATCGACATTTAAATATGAATTGATATTTATACGGCATTTCCATTGTCTCGAAATCTAGTACTAACGAGGTTTAGAGCTAAATCTTGCTGCTTTTTACTAGATTTCCCAAAGAAAACAAGTTCTATTTTGCCATTAGATTTGTAGGAAATCTAATCAAAATCTAATATTTTTATTTACTTTTTACCACCCTGTACAACATATTAAAAAAAGGTGTGTGAAGTGGCTACATTTCAGTTATAGGGCATTTACATCAGCACTAAATCTAGCATATTTTGATTACAATCTTTACGAAAATCTATACCATTTACACCAGCTTTTTTTGACATTTATCCAGATTTTTTTTTATCCAAAACAAAACCCATTAACTGATTTGTTTCCAAAACTACAACCAAGTAACTGCATTGCAGCCAATTCACGCACTTTCTTCAGCAGACCATAGCTAATTCACGCACCTTTTATTGTACAGGGTAGTAAAAAACAAATAAATTCATTAGACTTTTATTAGATTTCCTACAAATCTACTGAAAAATTAGATTTCGTTTTGTATAAAAGATATGGAAAAAAGCAGCTTGATTTAGCTACAAATCTCGAAAGTAATAGATTTCGAGACAGTGTAAATGCACTATTAGTTGGTTGTAAATTTGGAAATTTTTCAGTTAATAGGTTTTGTTTTGGATAAAATCTTAATAAATGTCAAAAAAAAGTAAGTTGAACTAAATGGTATAGATCTGCTTGATTTTGTGCGTAAATGCCGTATTAAATAAAGTTATAGGGCATTTGCATAGCCTCCAGTACTTACGAGGTTTTGAGCTAAATCTTGCTGCTTTTTACTAGATTTCCCATACAAAACAAAATCTATTTTATCAGTAGATTTATTGGAAATCTAATCAAAATCTAATATTTTTATTTATTTTTTACCACCCTGCACAACACATTTAAAAAAAAAAGGTGAGGAAATTAGCTACGGTCTGCTTAACAAGGTATGTGAATTGGCTACATTTCAGTAAGTTGGTTGTAGTTTTGAAAATATTTCAGTTAATGGTTTTTGTTTTGGATAACAACATTTTGATAAATGTCAAAAAAAAAGTTGGTGTAAATGGTACAGATTTTCATAAAGATTTTAATTAAAATCTACTTGATTTTGTGCAGGTGTAAATTTGCTATTAGTGAAATTGACCCTCAGTATTTATCTTTTTTTTATAATAGAAAATGTTTATTAAGCTATTGATAATTAATTTACTCGAACACAAGGTTTATATAACATAAGAAAGCTTCACAGCTTCAATGATGAATCCTTTTCAAAACCAACCAATAAAAACTGCTTTCATATATAAAAATAGAATATGGGAATTGTTTTCATTCATCATACTGCAATTTGTTAAAAGCTTTTTATGTAATGAAAGCTCAAATTTCAACATCACTAATTAAAAAGAGTTTTGAGGTTGTGTTGTCTGTAAATTTTTTGTATTCTTGTTCTACTTAAGTCAGCTACGTCCAAGCCATAAGCACAATGTGCAAACTTTTATAAAGAGCTTCTTTTGCTTTCACACATCTCGGCGACAATAATGCTTCCTCTTATTTTGCAACAAGAAACAAATTTAAGAGCTTTCAAAGCTGCAAATATCACAGTATGCGTTTTTGGATGTAGTTTCTTTAAGTATTTATGTTTAATTTTTGCTACAACCCCAAAGCTATTAATTTTCATTATTTTTGTTGAACCTTTATTTTTTTCTCTGCTGATAATCGGAATAGGCTAACGTTTTGAGCTTTCATTACATAAAAAGCTTTCAACCAATTACAGTACTATTAATCAAAACAGTTCACATATTCCATTTTAATTGAAAAATATGTATATAGAGCAGCTACGTCCAAACACACGTATACTGATATTTGCATTTGAGGTAAACAGCTTTGAAAGCTCTTAAATTTGTTATTGCTTCTTTGCAAAGTAAGAGCAAGCATTGTTGTCTGGTGTGTTGTTGTTGTGGCTGTTGTACTCTCGTCGGTGTGAAAGCACAAAAGCTCTTTTGTAAAAGATTGCACATTGTGCATATGGATTGGACGTAGCTGATATATAGTTGAACTTTACACCAATTGACATCGTGCACCAAACACAAGAACTGTGATGATGTAGATGTGCCGCTTTATGTCATAACTGTACAAGTATATATATATATATATATATATATATATATATATATATATATATATTTCGTTTTATTTAACATTATACTGTCAAAATAGTAACCATGATTAAGGTGTTTGTTTGTAAGTCTTCTCTTAAGCGACAAATATCCGACACTCACTCATAAGCACTGATTTGCGGGTTTATTTAATCGTTTCCAGGGCAGTTAAAGACTTCAATGTTGAAAAAATACGAAAGCTCTAACCAAAACACGCAGTACCTGTCTAGAGTCTGAAAAGAAACGCAATGGTTTAATGTGATTTTATTTTAGTTCTTAAATTGCTTAGAGACTACTTAAAATTAAAAGTCAGAAACAATTTATTTTTTGTTGTCTTTAATATCAAAACAAGACAAACTTCCCTTCCGTTTTAATAAAACTGGCAAAGCAAAAATTGAAAATTAAAATCTTAACTAAAGTATATTTTCTTTATTAAACACGTAAAAGTTTCATATAATTCCATAATACAATTTGCTAATTATAGTCATGCTTTATCTTAAAAATTAACATGGATCACCCATTAAATTTAAATAAAACGCATATAAATTTTTATAGTAAACTGATAATAAAAAAAAATAAATGGAAACCTGTATAATAAAAAAAAATTTTATGAAAAACAAAGACATAAAACTATTTACCAGAATTTAATTGATTTATTCAATTACGTTGATCTGCTGCAAGATTTAGGGCTCCCTTTTATAATCCATATATCACTTGAGTTATTTGTGATACTTTAGCAAATATTTATTACTGAATGCCTTGATAATTTCCATATTTAAGTGCCAATTTATAAATGACAAGTGAAGGGATAATATTATGGTTATGGTAAGTCACGTAGTATTGACTCCTTGAATTGCCATTTAAGGTCGACTGGTATTTAACAAAAAAGCTCACGTAATCCTTCCAGTAGTTCGGTGTCATCATAATTTAGTTCATGACAAAAATTGATTATTTCAGTATACGTCGTTATCTGATTTGTGTTAAGTAAACTCTTAAGCATAAAATATTTTGTGGTAAAATAACTATTGTTGTGTATAATCAAATGTGCTTTCGAATGTTGGAACTAAGTGTGTAAGAAAAAATAGGAATTTTCTTTCGGTTTAATATTGACCGGCAGCATGGTAATGGACACCATTTTATGACATTTTGTAAATGTAGGTCACCTTTTATAAATGTAATATTTGCTTAAAATAAAAAAAAAGTATCAATATAAAATATTAAAACATAAAAGTAAACTATAAAAATATCAGTGCTAATAAAATACGAGAGTTTGAAGTTCCTATCGTTATACAAGTTTTTGCGTTTCAAATGAAGTTATAAGCAAATTGAATATTAATCCAATAAGCATCAAAAAACTAAAAATCAAACACTTGAAATTTTATGTCACATAAATATTCCTCGGTATTTCATGATTATCGAGAATTTCTCAATATTTACACTAGCCAAATAAAAAGCATCCACAAATTTTACAACATGTTCCTTTCTAATTAATGGAATGAGTAAAGTAATTAATATAACTTAAAAAAAAACAAATCCTTTTTTAATTTTGTTTTAATTAAATAGATGATTAAATAAATGAATTACTTGAACACGGCGTGATCTGAAAAAGATTGATGAGCATTTTTTCTGCAGATAAATTATTAATTTTTTAGCTTTAAATTTAAAAGAAAAGCTTGAACCTTGTTTAAGAAAACTATTATTATATTTTTACTCTTAAAGAAAAGTCGTAAAATTAAGGATGTATTTTCCTTATTACATGCGTGTAGTATTCGTATTTTAATAAATAATTGAACCCAGAAAGCTGACAAAACTGTCAATATCATGTTATTATTTACTGAATTAATTTTCGTTTGCCTTTTTTTGTATAGTTGCGAAAATAATGTTTGATATTAACTGTCACATTCAGATTTGTTAACGTATTTTTCTATTTATTTATTCGGTTTTGATTTTTATAATACATAATTTTAGAAATTCTTTCTTATTTATGTACATATGTATTTAATAAAATAAGATTCATTACTTTGGCAGAGTGACTGCATGTAAATGTAATAATTTGCAATAGGTAAAATACCTTGACAAATAATATGAGTAGACAACAATATTTGCAAATAATTACAAACTACTTGTTCATAATTATGCTTCAAGTATATTATATTGAAAAATAGAATCCTGGAGATATATACATACATATCGTCACCTTAAATGCAAAAGGACGTAACTACAATTTTATATTTTTTACAGGAGAAACAAAAAACGTTACCAAATTAATAATATTAAGTATTTTTGAAAATGTTCTTCGAAATTTACTTGTAGTATGGATACTTATATGTATTTGACCATTTATTTCCTTTTTATATATATTTAAGCTTAAGTAACTAACATACGTTCCTTAAAATAAAAAGTAGATGCATTCGTTATTACGTCCGTTTGAATTTCTTTAGTAAAGTCTTCATTTTTGATCGCAGGGGTCTAAATATTTTCGAGAACATGTAGTTCGATAAAATGAACCACAATCAATCAAAAACTGGATTTCGAATTTTTGTGTAGTTACGTCCGTTTGCATTTAAGGTGACGATATACACATAAGTATATTAAATTACTAGAAACTGAACTATTTTTCAAAAAACTAAAATGACAGCTTGTTAAAATATTAGAATGAATGAATTTGGTTGTTGAAAGCTTAAAATTCTTGGAAGGAAGTTGTGGATGTAAGACGTTTCAATGACATTGTCAGGATCGGTAAGACGTTTACAACAATTATTAAAATCCATTTAAATACTTTAAGAATTGCTATTCTATTTCTATCTTCAATTAAATAATGAAAAAAACGAAATAAAGTAAAAAATTTTAATTAAAAACGCTAACGGCCGTATTATTCACTTTTGATAAAACTAGCTTGAAAACTAGTTTTCGTGAAAACTAGTTTTCGTGGAAAAAATCTGAAATTCATTCAAAGCTAGTTTTAAAAAAAAGTTGGTATTATTCTCATATGAAAACAAAACTGGTTTCAGTTTTCAAACGCATTGCTAGTTTTGTGATTAAAACTAGTTTTGTGCAATATTTTGCATCGAAACACATGCTATCGCAGGCAGTGTTTACATTTTGAGTGCTTAAAATCATTGCGGAAAACAAAATATTGTTTTAAATATTACTCGTGAGTTCGATTTGAATAAATATTGATTGTAATATGTGTTTAATGTTATTTATTTTGTTTTTAGTTCTATTTTAGCTACTAAAGCCTGGTACGGAGTTCATACGGAATTTCAGGTTCTCATACAAACTGTATGTAAAAAAAATTACGGAAATTCAGGTTGGTAAATTTGATAACGAAATTTCCATTTGCTAGTACGGACTTTCTAAAGAAAAATACACAAATTTTTTTTAAATTTATTGTCTATCTTGTGGATTTATAAATATAAGTGGAGAGTTTTTTCAGTCAACTGATACAAAAATTAATGTTCAAACAATTGTTTGGTGACGGAATTTTTGACATTTCTAATTTTCATCAAATTTTAATTAATTTTTATTGTTTTTGTGTGTTTCAAATTCATTGTGGTTTATAAATATGGAGCGTAATTCGAAGAAGCACACCAGAAATCGCAGCAGAATCAAAACTCTCTGCTCAGTGGTGAGAGAACGGCATCTGTGGAAGCACGAATTATTTCTACTTAATAGCGAGCACTTAAATATAGAAACTTACCGCCCTGCATTCATTTCATTCGAAATCGCTGACGAAAGGCCACATCGTCCCATTCATCAACTTCTGCATGGGTTCGTAGTGTATATGGTCGACGAGGGAGTTACGTCTTCATATTCTTCGTCAGAGTTGAAACTGGTATCATCGTCGTTATCTGTTAAGAATTCGGCCATCCCCATTTCTTGCAGTGCTGCTCGGCGTGCCATTTTTTCAAATTAATAATGTGAAACAGAGGCTAAACTAGTTTTATCTACCCCAAAGCCAGCTTTTTCTGGTTTTGACGAAAACTAGTTTTTAATAAAACTAGTTTTCAAAATCCGAGTTTTATCGCTCAAAACTACAATGAATAATACCAAATTTCTCAAAACTAATTTTTTAATTGCCTATAAAACTAGTTTTCACGTTAAACTAGTTTTCAAACTTGTCAATAATACGGCCGTAAGAAAAGTAGATAGATATTTATTTGAACTTCGTATACGTATTGATGAAAGTCGAAAAGAAGGTCCCCCACTTTTTAGCTGGAAAAAAATATTTCAATTGCGGAACTCACTCGTGGATATATTGTTGTTTTGGTGTCTGTAAACAAATCACATGAAGTTGAAATTTCCAAAAATAAAATTGCTACTGATGAAGGCCACCGAAAAATGTTGCATTTCCCCTAGCCAAAGTCTAGCTTAGTTTTCTCTAAAAAAATCGCATTTATAAATAAGTATTTTATTGTTTTAACAGAACTGAAAATGTTGAATTTTAGCCCGGCTTAGAAATTATTAATGATTAAATTTCAAGATTTTTATCGCATTTTTTTCTCAAAAACTAATATTGTACTTGTTTCTTAAAACTACATTGAAATTGATTGTTGAGGGATAAACTAATTGCAGCGCCCATTTAACTTTTGCCAATATAGATCATCTGGGAACTTTTGTGAATAATTTTTAAACAACTGCAGATTTTATGTTAATCGTTCATTTCAAAAAATAAGAAAGAAGCTCAACTTATATCGTAGTTAAGATTAGAACTCGACATCAATATATTGACTGACTTTATTTCAGCTCGAATTGTAGTTGCAAGAAGTATGAAAATGAAACAGCTTTACATTGCTTTCGCAAGAACAGAGTGAACGGTATGGCTTAGCATATCGTTTAAGTTATGATTTTTTATTTTTTTATTTTTTATAAAGAGAAGTAACACTCAGGCAGTGAATGGCTACTACTATTACCAGGTGTTACCTTTAGGAAAGGGATAGTGATAGAGAAGACAGTTGGTGAAGGAAGAGATAGAGGAAAGCTTCAGTCTTTTAAAACTCTGCTTTTTTTTTTAATAATGCAGTGTTGCAGTGCTGCTGTTGTTAAATGGGGGATATTAAATTTTTCCGAAGCTGTGTTTTAGTAACTATTGGTTATTGTACTTCGCGGATGATTCTGCTACACAAAGAAGGAGGGTGCTCTGATGTTACATTAAGATTAGCATCTGCTGAAGTCGGTATAGTTCAGTGACCAGTGACTATGGCTTCATCATTTGAACTTTCCAACAACAACTGATACAAAGGGACACTAATGCACATCGGAAAAATGTGTGCTACTGTTATTTAATTAATTTTGCAAAATTTCCTCTTCGAAACTGTCAACGGATCACTAGCTTTGAAAAACTTTGGCATACATATATCGAGTTTAATAGGAATTACTTTTCGAAAGGACATTAAACTTTTAAGCTTATGTCATCTTAGGAGCCTAAAGTTTTTCCATAAAACTATAAAACAAGTTTTAGTTGGCATGGCCTTTGCCCATGACATATTAACAATGTCGCTCAATAGTTATTATACGCTGTAAAATAAACACAAAATCGCTACAAAAGTGAAAGAAGAAAATAATTGAAAGGTCTCTCCTTTTCTGAAATCTGCTATAAAGTTAAAAATACAAATTAGCTGTTAATATCGAAAATAATGTCTAGATGATGGATGGCAACCGAACTTTGCTAGTTGCCGAAATGGTATTACGGATGGCAACTGGCAACTAACAGCTGGTAATATCAGTTGTCATATTGGCAACCGCATATTTGTAGTTTTAAAAGCAAAAAAATTGGAAAAATTTAAAAGTAATTGCAAAACTATTTTTATTTTTGAATTTCTTCTAATACATATTTAAAGAAAATATGCTTTACAGCTAAAAATAACAGATTGTTAAAACTTATTTTAGGCCACAACATTTACTCACTGTAGAGGTGGTAATTCTAAAGAGCCGTCTGAGAAATTCAACATTTTGTACTTCCTACTCTTTATCAAAAATTAATTCCACTTAACTAATCATTTTTATGATCAGTAATGTTTTTAAGCACTTTTTTCTTTTTAGTACTTCTATTTCTTATATTTTAAATTTTTTGTTTATATATAATTTTCAGTTGCCAGTCTCTCATAATCATATTTCTAATAACTTTTTTGGCAACTGGAGGAAGTTTCCATGCATAATACCAATTTTAAGTTCCCTTAAATCGAGTCCATAATTGAGCCATACATTTTTCAGCATAAGTGAATTTTCGCAGTTTCAACTAGTTTTAAATTTTATATAACAAAATTTTGTTATTTAATTAAAAGAATTTTTTTAATGCAAACAGTAACCCGTCTCTGTATTTCTCGCATCGTAAAACTTCTCTCATGAAGTGTGAAGCATCATGTTTTCATCGTTTCCCTATACATGAGAAAAAAAACGTATTTCTATATTTGAATGCGGAAACAAACCACACTGATTTTGTTTTTACTGGAAATTTTCCAGTAATCGTGTAACAAATAAAAACAAAATGTCACAAAAATAATATTGCAATAAAAAAACAGAAGTAATTAAAAAGAAAAAAAAATAAAACAAAAGGCATATAAGATTAATGTTGAATGATTGAATGAAAATATTTATCTAAACTGTCGCTACATAAGACAATTAAAAAAAAACAAATTCTAAACAAATAGGTGTGTTCATTTACATACTTTCCTAGCCAGTGTTATCAGTTTTTTTCTACAGCTTATCCCCAATTTTTGATTTGTCAACCCCAAAAATCCCAAAACAAAAATAACATACTCGTATTTATTCAATAAAATTCATTTACATCGATAGCTATATGTACAATCATATTAATTTAATTTGTACTCGTACTTATAAAACTTGTAAAGAAAAAATTACACAATTACACCAAAGTTGACCATTTAAAAAACTTCAGATTCGAAGTCTTCTGAGTCATCAGCCTCAAACTTTGTTGTACATAGTACTTGTATTAAAAAGCATTAGCATTTCCGCAGAAGGATTAAATTTGTCACAACATATTGAATTATTTTTAAAGAGTGTGTTTATTTTAATGCCTGTAATTTCTATACACAGGTAATTTACCTAAGGTTTTTACCCACGAGTTTGCCTTATAAAATTCAACTTACACGATAGATATCTAGGCACCAATAGATATCTACTTGTAGAAATTACGGAGCTAAGAAGTACTTCCAGCAAGTCATATTACATCTTGTTACGTATTTTTGTTTTGGTATTTTTGTTTGGTATTCTTTATTAGAAACCATTCACTATGAATTGTAACACATATCAGCTATAAAAAAAATTCCCTAAAATTTGGTTATCATCCCCAACAAATCCCCAGATCCCCTATACGAAATTTTCATCCCCAATGGCGAAAAAAATCCCCAATTTGGGGACAAATCCCCTAAACTGGCAACACTGTTCCTAGCAGAAACTGGCAACGAGAGAGTAATGCCAGCCATACACTACACAAGTTCAGTGCTCAAGTCTGGCACTGCGTAAACTAAGCTTGTGACACACACTATACAAGTAAACTGAGCAGTTTTTATTTAATAAGCCATAATGCAGATGATTCTTTGTATAATTCCAGGAACTCTGTCCAGAATATTTTTTCTGCGCTCATTGCGCAGAACACGAGACAACTGAGCGTTTGCAACATACACTACACAAGTTCACTGTACAGTTTTCAAACTTGAGCAAATATCAAAATCGTTTTGATATTTACTCAGTTCACTGCGTAAATAGTACAACCACCCCCATACACTACACAAACGCACTGTACAGTGCCAGACTTGTGCAGTGAACTTGTGTAGTGTATGGCCGGCATAAGGCAAAATTTTTTATAATTGCTCTCCCAGTAAAGAAAGAAAATGTTATTCATATCAGAACCATGGATGGAAGTCATGATACAAATGTAATTTTTCTGAATTTTGATAATATTTTAAATTACAAAATTTTTAAGAATCGAGATTTAATATGAATTAGATTACACAGTTTCATATATTCTTTACTATTTTCATGCATTTTTCATTATGTTTTAATTCTATTCTATTAACATACACAAAAATTACGCCTTCCATCTCTGATAAGATATGACAAGCAAACAAAAAACTTTCACCATAAAATTGTACTTACGTGGCTTAATCCAAGTTAAAACAATAAATACATATTTAGTACATATTTTTTTAATAAAGAAATTTATATTTTTAAGTTTTTCTTCTTCAGCTGTTTTTCCAATAATTAATTGGAAAACTAAACACAGAAAAAATATTTTGACAATTCTTACAATTTGTAAGAATTTTTTTTGTCTCTCAATTTTTTGTTTTTCTTTTGACGCTCTCTCCTTGAAAATGCTTGGAGTTAATGAACATTTTCCAGTAACAATTGTTACAACTGTTAATGAACAAACCTAATATAAACATATCGACTTGCTAATAATAATATTAGTTCAAACAGTGCATTAGATATCTTTTCAACCAATTTAAGTTTCATATTTTTACACACAAATTCGAAAATAAACAGTTTCTGTACGATTTAAAATGCGAGTCGTTTTGACAGTTCTTTGGGGAAACATTTCACAAGATATTTTTACAGAAACACGTTTTCTGACATCCTTCCAATAATTGTTGGAAATTTATTTAAATAATATAAATTTCTCTTAAAGTAATGATACGGAAACACGTGTCTGTGAGAAACGCTATTGGGAGCTTCAATTTACACTGTTGTTGTTACAATTCCCACGTTTCTTGCGGAAATACAGAAACGAGCTATAGATTACAAATTGTAATTAAATATTACCTGAAATGCGATTTTAGTCTTCTCGAAGTTTACTATTATTTTCTTTGAGTATTTGTAATCCAATGTGCGTGCATGTAAGGCAATAAGCAAAATTATTTTGTTTTCAAAGAAAATGTATTTAAATGAAAACCTATACAAAACTTACTAAAACCTTTTGTGCATGAAATGTAAATGGTTACGTTTAAATACAAAAATACTTTTGCCTATTCACAAATAAATAATTAATTAAATTAAATGCTTTTGTAATATTTCTCCAGAAATGTTATTTTTTTTTCTACGTTGTGGATGACGACAATAAGTTCAAGGTCATTAAAGTAAAGCTTATAGAGAACATACATACATACATTAAGTGCCCTGTGAGAATATATTTATATTTTTAATTTACTTTATGGGACTTTATGGAAATTTATTTATTCTGCTGCTGAAAAACTCACAATATATTCTATTATATGAGGAAAACTGTACACTTGATGTAAATAAATTTGAGCATAATAAATATTTTTGTTTCTTTATAGAGTTAGGAATAGTTTGCTATAATTTATTTCTTAAAGTTCTGGGAAAGCTCTTAAGCCTAATATATTACTTCAAAAGTTACAGCAAATAAAGGAATATAAACCTTTATACTTAAAACACTGAACAATTATTTAGCAATAAGCCCACACACAACATAATTATTTTCATAGAAATTATTAAAATAATATTTGACAAATATTCTGTTGAAATTATTAAAATGAATAATAATACTTATAAATTTTTAAACATGTAACATCCCAGCAAAAAAAAAGGAGCATGCAATCCCAATTTTAATGACTTACTACATTTAATAATATGTTGCTTTATTGTAAATAAAAATATTTAAAGATTATACAAAAAAAAATTTGGATTGTGTTGTGTTTTGCTTCAAAGAAAAATTTTACGTATTGCTGTTAGATATTGATAAGAAATTTATTATAATTTTAGCATTTTGAATTTAATTGAAACCTTAAAATCACCTTAAATACTCGTATGTACATAACTGCCTGGAGCTTACTATGTAATTCGAATTCTATTAAAATTAAAATAAAAAAGTTAAAATTTATTTAAGGATATTTCAATGTAAAATAGTAAATGCAAAGCAAATGTTTGAATGCAGTTGATTCAATGTATCATCTTTTTATCAAAATTGATAAAACATTATAAAACAATTTAACCATTTGACATTTGCTGCCAATATAAAATGTGTTGAATTTTGACTCCCAAAAACATAAAATAAATATTCTGCCAAAACGAACTTTTCACCTTTGACAGTTTATAGTAGCCACATTAAGCAAGCTACATCTGTCGTCTGGGCTGTCGTTTATTAAGTCCATTTTGGTAATTAACCAATTATGTAAATGATAAAATTGTTTTATCAAAGTATTTGTTGTCTTCAGGTAGCTTTTCGCGAACATGGCATATCGCTGGACTTGTGTCCAACAGCTCTATTTGAACTAGTTTGAGAGCGTTCAAATCAAAAGTTGTTTTAAGCCCATTTAATTTACATTGATGTTTTTGACCAGACTTGTTCAAAACTAACTCTTGAACACAACTCTAGAAGTCGCCAAAACTATTAACAGATTTTCTTGGCCCGCATTAGATGATATGGACACTAAACACATGTGGTTTCAACAGGAAGGCGCTACGTGGCATATAACTAATTCCATATTGGTCGACACACGTAAAGCTAGTGCAAACTCAATATTTCGGATACGAGCCTCTCTTATCCTCATCGATAGTCGTTTCATGTAAATAATAATAAGTTAATTTATGTAAAAGCTCACGTATACTTTTTTTTCATCTAAATTTAAAGCTAAGAAGCTCCTAATGCAAAGATTTTTATATCGCAAGTTTATAAATATTCACATATTGCAATGTAAAGCTTAAAAGCAATTTCACCAATTGCTTGCAAGTTATATATTAATTACTGTTTGTAATAAATGAAGACTTTTTTTACCCACAAAATATTTTTTAAACTACGATCAACTTTGTCCATTCTAAACAGAATTGAATAAATTAAATCTCTTAGGATATGTAACAAATTTCTTTTTAATTGCCAGCAAAGTCTTGCAAGAAACTTACTGCCAGTTTACAGAATCCATGTAAAAATTCTCGCCTGCCTGTTTATATTGAAAGCAAAAGCAAAGCACTCAAAATTTGTTTTTTTTTTCAATATAAATAGACGGCCGAGAATATTTACATGGCTTCTATAAACTGGCAGTTAGTAAAATTTAACTTATACATACATAAACATAAACACAACAATTTTAAATTGTAACGAACAGTTTGCACACAAACTGTTGTCACACCCTGTAAAGTAGTAAAACGACGTTACAAGTGTTTTTTTTTTTATTTTTTTTTTTTTATTTTTTTTTTTTTTTTATTTAGATATATAAAAAAAATATATATTTCCATGCTTTTCATAGTGGGCTTTAGCCCCCAGTTTTTTTCTCTTCACGTCTTACGGATGCCTGTCCAAATTTCGAGACCCTTATTCTGTATCGCTTGCCTCCTATTTCTTTCGCCAGGTTTACTCTTTTGCTTCTGTCCTGCAGCACTATATTTGTTGCCAAATCCCATATTTCAATTGGTAGTTCCCCATTTGTCAGGTTTTTAATGGTACCCATCTCTACTAGCCTAATATCGTGGTTCTCGGGTGGTAGCTGTGGTTCCATCGTCTCTGGTGTTGGCTCTTTTTCCTCGTCCCTTGGTGAACCATCGCACCGTACTGTCGAATCTTCGTCGAAGGACCATTCCGTACATATCGACAATACGTCATCACTAAACCATGCCGCCGTTGCTAGGTCTAGCTCCTTCTGTAGCTCTTCCGTGCAGCTGGTTACGGGTTGCAAATATGATCGACGAACTAATTTATAAAACAAGAAAAACACGGTTCAGGAAGAAAAAAGGATACATTTTTTTAAACCACGAAGCAGGAAGCCACGTTACAAGTGGCGCCAGAACAAATTCTGGATAAAAACAAGAAAAACACAGAACAAATAAAAAAAAGAGGATACATCTTTTTTTATTTAAAAAAAAAAAATACCACGAAGCAAGAAGCCACGTTACAAGTGGCGCCCGAGCAAATTCCGGATTAAAACAAGAAAAAGACGGAACAAATGGAAAAAATTAAATAAACTTTTTTTTTTAAATAATACTACGAAGCAGGAAACCACGTTACAAGTGGTACCTGAGCAAATTCTGGATAAAAAGAAACACATATACATATGTATGTATATAAGAAACAAAAAAAAAAACACATTTTTTTTTTAATATTTTTTCAAAGAAGGGGGGAAGTGTAACGAACAGTTTGCACACAAACTGTTGTCACACCCTGTAAAGTAGTAAAACGACGTTACAAAATTAATTTTTTTTATCATGCGAGAATTTTCTAAAAAAGGAGGTCCCGCCAAATTCCTGTTCACGGACAGCTTACTAAGTTTTTTTTTTTTGCGTGGACCCCCTTGATTGTTTTTTAGGTTGAATTAAAAATGCAAAAAAGTAAAGTCGAAAATATATTTCTTATTTTAATTAAAAATTTTATTTTGAAGGCTCATGTATTTGTTCAAAAAAATACCGTTTTTAACTATGTTTCAAAATATATACTTTAAAAATATTTACCTTTATTACAGTTGTCGATATCGACGTCACTTTAACACAATTCCAAAAAAATTGGGGCTTTTTTACTCGCTTTAGAGAACAATTGTGTGCTACTGACAGTCTCTTTCCGTTCTATAATGCACATAAAATAGCATAAACCTGTCAACAGGAGCCAGTTGTTTTCGACAACGGGTACACAAGCCCAAATTGTTTGGTATTTTATTAAAGTGACGACGATTTGGACAACTGGAATAAAAGTGATTGTCTCTTCTTTGAAGTGTTTAAGCCTCAGCTTAAATTCTATCAAACTAAATGAAATTTGCCATAAAAACAATATCAGCTGTTTTTAATTGTAAGTGCAGCGTCTAAGTGGGTAGTTTATATTAAGCAGTGAGCAGTAAAAATTCTCACTAATATGTAGGTATTTGTGTTTGAAGGTTTCACAACCTATGTACCTACATACATACATATGTTCATTGGTATGTAAGTATATAAATTCCAAAAATAAAATAAAACATGAAAAAGTATGTAGAATGTAAACAAAAACTAATATTATTTTTAAAGACTCCTTGTATGGTTAGTACGTACCCCAGGTTAACCTGGACCCCATTTGTGAACCGTTGTTCGGTTTAGCCGTTTTCAGTCAGTGCAAAAATAAATCACTTGAAAATATCGTACCATAACCCCAAAAAAAGCTTAACATGCATAGTTTTTTTTTTAAGGAAAATCGATTATTTACACACGCAAAGAAAAGATATGGTTGTAAAATGGTTGAGAAAACAATATTATGTTCTCTGAAACAAATGTGTGGTCGTTGGAAACTAGTTATTGTTATTTTAAACATTAATTTCGTTACGATAACCAAAGTGATGTTTTAATTTAATAATTACATTATTATATTCATAGAAAGTGCAATACAACAATATAGTTTTGTTAAAAATTTATGACTACAATATAATTTGTATTATTGTGTAAAAATAATATGATGTAAATAACAATATAATGTTATCCAAAACCATACTATGTAAAGTTTTTAAAAAAATCTCCTTCAGAAACATCTTCTGTGTTTCGTTTGTAAGCTTTCGGTAACGCACGCGTGTTTTAGATAAATAAAAAAAGTATAAACAAAAGGTTAGATAAATAAAAATAATATGTACATACATATGTATGTATGTATATCTCTTTATACAGATATGTCTGTGTTTCGTGTACACACATATATGTAAGTATACATTTTTATACATACATACATACATTTTCTTTCAACAATATTAATTTATTTTTATTTCCGATTTACCGCACAGCTGTTTTAAACAAAATATTTGCCAATATATATATGATTAAAAAACAAAATATTATTATTACATAAAATAATACTATGGTCATATTTAACAATATTATTATGATATTAAAACATGGTATGGTAAGTATCAATTACATTTTAGTCACATCTAACAATAGTGTTGTCTTATTTACAATAATAAGATTAGGTATAACAAAGTTAATTGTTTTTGTAGATAAAATTATTATTAACTCAGAAAATAATATTATTTAAACTTTGCTTTTCCATTAACAATAATATAATTTGACTGCAACCATATAATTCAATCATAGTATGTTGCTGTTTGATTATTGTTACCTTAACCATATTTTTTCTTTGCGTGCATTCGTAGAACAGCGAAGTTCAAAATATATCTTGATTAATGCCCCAATTCTGTTGGACGAATGTATCGTCTTGTCTATGGACGAAAAAAAGAAGCAGGTTTGATTCTTTAAAACGATTATTATTTATTGTCTATGCTAGAAGGTTCGTGTATTTGCTTTATGATTTTGTTCTAAACATTATATCCAACACATATTTTTTCATATATTTTTCAAACTATTGTATAATAATTTAATTGAATTTTTATGTTTTAAAAACATGGCAATAATATTTATATTTTTCATTGTCAAAGACAACAATCATTTTTGAAGAAAGTAATTTAGAGACTTCAAAGACAAGAACTCAGAAGCATTTTCAAACAAAAACGTCCTAAATCTTCTTACTGAATTAGGGCATAATTAATGTTCATACGTTATATATTTCGAGTAGTGAATTAAAACTGTAGCATACTTTTAGAGATATTTCAGTATAATTTTGAAAATTAATTAAATTTCTAATATGAATTGGGGAGAATTTAGATGAAGAGTTTCGATGGCAACTGTTGAGTAAAAGCATGTTCCTGGAACTAAATTAAAAAAAAAAATGGTTAGTTACGGAAACGTCAAATAAAATTTCTCCTCTGTCACGAACAGAACAGCCAATACCAACAAAATAAGATATATATATATATATATTTAACTTCAAGAATATTTGTGCATTTCAATTGTGATTTAACAGTATAGAGATCTTTGCACATGTGTTTTATCACTGAACAATATGATATTTCATTGTCTTTAATAATGGCACATCAAATGAAATTATGTATATTTATCTTATGTAAAATTGGGACAAATGATAGTACTGGTTCTTCTTCATAAATTTAAATTTAAAACGTTTCGTTTTAGAAATTCAAAGGAAAGCATATATAAATTATATACAAAGTAAGACTTAAGGTACGGTCACACTTGACAAATATTTGCCCAAAAAAGCGTAACCAGCACATACTAATGAGAAATATTTTGCTTCAAAACACGTGTTTATTCAGTTAATTACTTTCGTATGTAACAAATAGGCAAAGTTAAAGAATACAATATTATTGGAAACTATTGAACGTATTAAACATGCGTCTGACTCAAAAGATTTCTCATTAGTATTTGCTGGTTACGCTTTTTTGTGCAAATGTTTGTCAAGTGTGACCGTACCTTTATTCTCCTTAACTGGTTATTTTCCTTAGCCAAGAAAAACATATAATATACTGAATCCAAGAATCAATAAGCCATGCATTGTGTTCTTTTGCTTTAAACATATTTTATCTTGATTGAAAGAAAAAAACTTTACAAAAAATGTTATGGTGAAAACTAATTTCGATTTGCAACAATTTCTAGAGTAAAATAAACTAGAATTTTATACATTTAGTAAGCAACAAGTTGTATTTGTCTTAAAGAAAATGCTTAATGTATTATATTTAATAAAATTCAGTCATATCAAAAGCAACATTTAATGCTTAAAATTATAGTATACTCGTACATAAAGGGAAGACAAAAATTTAATGAATCATTTTGTTGATGCCTTCAAATTTTTTGTTTTTTTATGAGAATAACAATAAGGGGTTTCATCATAACTCTTAAAATTACCATTTATGCAATTGGACAAATATGCGGGACTTGTTTCATGAAGCCACTTGGCAACACTTGCGCAAACAGTTAAGTCAATTTGAATTAAATGCGAAAAAAATTAATTTAATAATTTAACTAAACCAAAAATTTCAAGCAGTTTTTTATTCAAATATATATTTATATATTTCTATAAAAATAAAAAGTGTGTGTGTGTCTAAAAATGCCTGAAGAAAGCCGAAAAACAAATAAGTTGTTGTATACAAAATGCACGATTGCACAGCTTAAGTTTACGAGTCAGAATTGTTGGGCAAACTTAACAGGTTTGTGTAAATAAATTTCCATAATATTTTTGAGATTTTATTTACGAGAGCGTAAAAATGCACAATTGCACGGTTTGCGAGACTTTTAAACATTCTTCTGAAAACCCTTAATACATTTTTTTGATTTAAATATAAATTTAAAGTTTATTCAATCACACAAATTATGCTGAACTGTTTGTATATAATGGAAGATTATTTTAATGAAGTAAAGGCTTAGAAGGAATACATATGTATATGACAAAAAACAGAAAAATTTAAATTGAATTTTAGAAGTCTACCTACCAAGAAATATAAATATTTTCAGAAATCTTTAAGCTTCAGTATATGGCCAATCAGATAAATTGTTTAAAATTTGTAAACTATTCATGAGTAAAATTATTAGCCATTTATTTTCCTATGCTCTACTTCTACTTCAAAAAAAGAACAAAAGAACTTGTTTATGCATGCTAACTGTCTGCTTGTACATATCGATGGCTTAATATAAAAAGGGCGTATCTCAATTTTTTTCGAAATCGCGTTTTTAAGGTTTTCTGGGAGATAACGCATAATTGCATACTCCTTGAAGATCTTAGTACATTAGAGCTAAAAATCAAGGACTTATGGCCACTTAAAAAATTATACCTTTATGTAAATGCTTTAGTTTTTCTTCAGTTTTTGGTTTGTCCTATAAAATATCGAAATCGATACATTCATTAGAAGAAAAGCCTTATATTGAATACTGGACAAATATTGTCGGTACTGTTACGGCTTAATTCTACACTTTTCAAGGATTTTGTTAGAATAATTGTGCTGTGATTGATATACATCCAACATTTACAAATAGAAAGCTCAAAAGCAGCCACCCTTTAAAATTTTACTGCAAATTGAATATTTATCGGTATGAAAATTATATAATCTTCACACAACTTTTTTCCTAGGGTCAGAGAATGGAAACTGGTGATTATAAAATAGTTTGAGCCCAACTAGCAAATGGAGTAAATATGCCTTTTGCTTGCAAACGATCAAACCCAATTATCACACGGGTAGTTAACTAGATGACTTCATTTGTTTTTATTGTCTTAAGTCAATCAGTTTTGGAGCGCATTTTTCTATCCAATTTCAGTAGAAGAAGTTACAGATTTTTACTAGCGAAACTTCAGTTGCTTAACCCTATCGCAACATCTTTTTATTTGAAATAATAATAATAAACAAGTATCTTGTTTGTATTGTGCAAACTATTCATTAGAAAATTAATTAAAATTTTTTTTTCATTTCAAATGAACTTGACTTTTTGACTTATCCCTCTACACAATAACAAAAAAAAAATATTTTGTAGCAAACGGTAAAATTTAAATGCGAGTGAGTTGAAAAAAATTTGTGAATTTGAAAATTTATTTTGCACATACTGTATATTTGCTGGAAAAAATCTAAATTTTGCGCAAAGTATAAAAAGTTATTCCATCAACATTACTCGGCCAGACAAGTCGAAAATACTGCAGTTTAATTTAATTTCATTAAAACCAACAAAATAACTTCTTTTTATTCTAATCTGTTAAGTTTATTATTTGCTTCACTCCTCTATTACACGCGCATAAATTGAATTTTTTTTGTTATAAAAAAAAACGACCATCGGCTTAGCGAGACAGCCAGAGATTTAACTGTAAGCCTAAATATACATATCTTTGTCTTAAGAAAACAGTGAAACAGTTTTATCAAAGAAAATTATATTTATATTTATTACAGACAAAATTCATGAGTAAAATCATTTTTCCATCAATCAATTGTTTATTTTATTCATAAATAGATTCATACTTCCGTTATACCCATCAATGTGGGATTTTCATTTTACTTTATTTTCTTTGCTTAAGGACAGTAAAAGTAGAGCACAAACACAATAAAAGTCCTTGCTGTCTCGAGACTTCTACTTTAACCGTAAGTGAAAACAGTAACATAAATGACAATTTTGTGAACAAAGAACATATTTGCATACACAGGCGTACATACAAACTTATATTGAATTTTATTTCATATTCAACTTTAAAAAACTTATGGAAAATTCAATAAGATGAAATTTTATTTTTATTTTATTGTTTTTATTATTATTCCTTTACTTGCTCGACAGGATTAATTTTGAGATTAAAATAATTTGTACTAGCACTAACTGCAAGGATCAGCAGCTAAAGAGGAAATCAAGAATTTCAGCTATTGGTTGAGAAATAAATTTCAAGAATTAAATTTAAATGTTTTTAAACTAGGAATACATGTCAATGTCGGGTGACAATTGACGGAAATACTTGTAAATCTAATTGTAGAATAAATATGTTGAAATTGAAAAATGAAATGGATGATTGATTGAATAGTATGACATATTTAAGTCGAAAATGCAACTTTAATACCACAACTAAACAAAAATAAAAATATAATTATATAATTGCTCGAATCAAGGCACATTCATCAAGTATTAATAAAGATACAGCTGCGCTATTTTATTTCAAATTAAAGTTCATCGGCAACTTGAACAATTCATTACCAAAAAGAATTAAAAAAATGTTCTATACAAAAAAAATATTTTATTAAAAAAATTCTTTGAAAACAAATTTTAAAGTATGAAAAAAACTATTAAAAAATTGTGAAAAGTGCTAAACGTTGCAAATTTTGTTAGTGGTAGCTGCTGTGGAGAACTTTTTTTTTCAAATTTGTGTGAATAATTTTTATTTTTATTTTGTTAAACGAATTCTAATTTTTGAAATTTTGGGTAACCTAAATAGCCATGTTGTTGTTTTTTTTTTCTTTGTTGTATTTTTGTAATATTGAAAATGACTGTGCCATGATTCAAATTACTTTTTTATGGTTGCTAACACTTTAACTATATTAACTCTTAAACTACCATTTATGTTCTTGATTATTTCGACTTTAGTATGTTCTGAGTCCTATAGCAGAATTACATGACAAATATATTCGCAGAATAATTTAACTACATACATACATACATACGTGCTTTGAAGGTGATTTTTGCTTTTTTTTTTAATTGCAAAAAATACCCATTTTCAGAAGAGTTGGAGGGTTAATGTATATCAGCAAAATGTTGCTTGTAAAGTTTTGAAGATACAAACTATGTACTAAGTATCACCCGATTTTCTAATTTGTTTTACTTCAAATGGGTGCAACTTTAAATAGGCCGTAAAATGGGTTTCAGATATAAACTTTTAAATCCCCCATACAAGTATATATTTTAGTATCTTCTACAAGAATCAGTTGGCAGAACATTGTTATTCAAAAAATATTTTGTTGTGCATTATAATCAAATATCTAGCTGCTGTAGAAATGTTTAAAAAAAATTAAAGTACACGGTAAACTTTTTTTCGGTTTTTGGCAATTTTTTTTTTTGCTGTGGTGCTATCTTAGTTCTGGCACTTTTTTCGCTTATGAGATTTTTTCAGTTTTTGGCGATTTAATTTTGTTTGAGCCATATTTTTTTTTAGTTTCGAAGCTTTTTCGTTTTAACGATTTTTTTTTTTGGTTTTTGGCGATTTTTTTTTGGTTTTGTGTTTTTCTTAGTTTTGGCTCTTCTTTCGTTTTTGGCAATTTTTTCGGTTTTTGGCGATTTATTTTAATTTTAGCGATTTTTTCGTTTTTGTGCGATTTTTTTCGTTTTTTAGCGATTTATTGTAATTAAAATATTTTTTTTCGTTTTTGGCAATTTTTCCGGTTTTTGGAGATTTATTTTCGTTTTAACATTTTTTTTAGTTGTGGAGTTTTTTCTTTTTGGTATTTTTTTTCGGTTTTTGGCGTTTATTTCGTTTTGGCGATTTTTTCGGTTTTTGGCTATTTTTTCGTTTCGGAGATTTTTTTATTTTGAGATTTTTGTTTAGTTTTAGCGTTTTTGAAAATTTCAAGAGTTTGTCTCTTACGGTTTCCAAGATACGGCAAGTTGTAAAAATTACATTAACTGATGGAAAACCCTTTAATATTGATTTTCCTAATTTCTGTTTTAATTGGTGTAGTCTGCATTAAAATACACTAACTTTGAACATTTCCAGTGTCTATATGATTGTGTTTATCTTATATTAGGATTTCCACATTTTTCGTTGCTCGATATAGAACACCCGTTAATTTTTATTGTCATATATTTGTTGTTGTAGCGGTGAAAGTTTTACATATTCTGTGGAAACAGAAAACAGCCTAGGGCGGGCAGACGTACGATGTCCGGCGAAAACACCTTTGGTGTATTTCGCTGTTTTCGATCACTTTTTTCTCGCGGTTTAGAAAAAGCTAGATTTCAATTATTTCAATTAATAATAATTGTATAATTTTCCAATATTTCCAATATTAAATCAAAAACCAACAAGTTCTATATCAGAGAAGCTAATTCACTTTTAGCTAATTTTATTTAATTTTTTTTATAAAAGTTAAAACTTAATGATTAAACAAAATAATTTCGCAACTTCAGGAAAAATCGCTGTCAAATTAGCAAGGCCCATAATGAAATCTACGGCAGTAACTTCAAATGCTCTCTAATTTTTGTTTCAGTGTCTTTTGTGTTTATATTTCTTTGTCAAAATAAAATAGATTATATCTCTCGACTGCTTTCATGAGGTGCTTTTTGTGTGAAAAATGTGTTTATGCCGCAATTCTGTTCGATCATTTAAGCTGAATTTACCCATTTGTTGCAGATAAACATTTTGTCCGAACAAATATATTTTTGTATGTAGTTAGATAATTTTTTTACTATGTGTAAAAAAAATATAAAAAAACATAGTAGACATTTAACTTTTCCATAACAAATAATTTTTGCTTAACGCCACAAGTGACACGTTTCATGAGGATACAATCTATTACTGCTATTGCACTGAAACTCTTTTGAAAATTCTGGAAAATGTGAAAGAGCATCCATAAGACGTTCGCGATCGCTGCCATGTTCGGCCATGGAAACAAATTCTTCGGCCGATTTGCCGCAAAAGAATTGGGCGAAATTTAAAAAGAACAGCCTGCTGACAGGAATTTGACTGCCATAAAAATTAATTGTCTTGGTAGAGGCCTGAGGATCAGAGTCAAAGTATGCCTGATATGCATAACGTAAGCCACTAATATCGGCAATTTTCTCACTTACTACATCCGGATTGATTTCAAGCAAACAATTTAAGCTGGCATTGAATAGTGGATTTTCTTCGAAACGTATTAAGTTCAGGCTGCCGTGGGCATCTGTCAACAGTCCACTGTCATCAAAGCCATGAAACATTTCATGGGCCAGTAGAAAACCCAAAGAACTATATTTGTAGATATTATCCAAGCCTGGGCTATAGATGGGCTGCTGTAGCAGGGTCAGCGGCACAAAGACTGTATTGGCATTTTGCACAAAATAGGGAGAGGAACTGGCACCGGTTTCATAATTTTCCAAATAGGTGAAATCTAAAATTGTGTTTTGTCCACTTAAGAGTTTAAGACGGGCTTGAAAATTGAAACGCAGCAACTTCAAATTATTTTCATAAAATTTCTCAATATTCAAATTTAAATCATGGTAAAATTTCTCCAATATTTCATTAGTATCGATGCGTGGTATGTTATTAAGTCTCAGCTGCATGTGATTGATTTTATTTTGCAGATACTGAATGACGGTGTCATTGAAACCGTGTTTATTTTTTATCACAGTAGTGTTGAAGTGTTTACGTATGTCGTTGAAAATTTCATAGATGGATGAGTATTCGGCTTGCAGCTCGGGATGTCTCCTTTCATACAGCCAATGCATGGCCACCGGCATGAGACTTCTGGTGCTGGACAAGCAATCCTCGTCGATGAAATTTGCTGGTCCTTTTGTATGCAAATGCCATAGGAAACGTATCTCCAAATATTTGCACACGAAACGCTGCGTGTATTGCTTTAAAAGCTGATCCAAAGCCATCATGTAGGGTATATTTTGTAGGTACAATTGCATTTCATTTTCTAAAGCCGTTTGATTGAGCACAACCTTAACATAGTCCTTGAGCCAGTCGAGCGGTAAATCCTTGACATAAAATAAACGTTCTCTTTCGTAATCAATTTCAGTTTCCACCTCAACATCTTCTATGGCATCCAGCTCTTGTAGATTTTCTTCGAATTCCTCAATTTCTTGCCATAAGTTGTTAAATTCTGCAACTGTCATTTGTGCTGGCAGCGACAACATTAGAATTTCCAATTGCAATTTAGTCAAGGGTTGAAAGCCGCCATCTGCTACTGGTTTGTCTAAATCTAAAATATAGATTTTGGGATCATTTATCTTGGCCATGACAATTTGCTGGATGAAAACATCATTGAGACCGTAAGTGCGCATTTTGCCCAACGTCTTTACCCAATCGAATTGGGTATTATTTTTGGGCTTTGTCCACAAGGCAGGCCAGTGAAAGCCATCGTTTGCCTTTAGCCACACCAGGTACTTGATGGATTCATATCTCTCCAAGTCCTTGCAGGATTTGTAATAATTGTAAGCCTCTCTGATAAACTTTGGCTGATTTCGCACTCTGAAATGATTGAAGACATGCGCCATTTCTTGGTTAACATTATAGTCTAACATGGTAATGGGCTCATAGTATTTTGAACCCGCTTCCAAAAACACCTGATCCCAATTGCCACAGGCATATTTATAGAAATCATCACAAGCGTCTGCTCCCAAGTCCAGGGATCTCTCAAGGAGTTTCTTTTGCTTACGATTTGTCAGGCGATTGTGAAAAGTTGTGGTAGTAGCCGCTTCCTCGCATTGCCATGATGTTATCAGAATTATTACGCCCAAAAAGAATTGTGTAAATTTCATTTAATTTATTGTCTTGTTTTAATAACAAATGCGACTTTTTAATTGTATGGCAATTTAAATACTGCTGTCTCAAAAATTTAACCAAAATCATTTGCTGTTGTTGAATTAGAATTTAATGAGACTGTGTATGCAAAAAAAAAATAATAAATATAAAAAATAACAAATGTAATTGCTTATCAGTTTAATGAATTTTTTTTTTTATTTTTTTCTAAGTATAATGTCATTATCTTGCTGCTTATTACATGATGTTGTGTTTAAGCTGCAATTGATAACGTAGATTTTGGAAAAAAAGGAAATGTATTGAATTTGATAAATTGCAATTGCACTTAAAGTTCGGACTTGATAAGCTTGTTAGTAGATTAAAAGATAACAAAATATGCCAGCAATATATTTTTATATTTCCAGAGTTGTAAAATTGATAATCATAATAGAGTTTATATTTTAAGACAGCCACGTCCAAACACACATACTCTGATATTTGCATTTGAGGTAAACACGATCACGTTTCCTCTGCTTGAGGTTATGGCATTGGATATCTAACCATATTATTTCATTGTTCGATAGCGAATGCCATAATAGCAAAGAAAAAAACGCGACCGAATCAGCTTATTATTGAAAGCTACTATTAGATCCCTGATTGGCTGTTGTGCTCTCGTCGGTGTGAAAGCACAAAAGCTCCTTTGTAAAAGTTTGCACGTTGTGCTTATGGCTTGGAAGTAGCTGCTTTAAGGCTTTGTTTTCATATTAAAAAAAAGTCAACTTGTCTATACATTTTTTTAGAGACATCACATAATAATAATAATAATATCAATTTATTTCATGCTTTTTGCGTGGCGATTATATTTTCGAGTATAAAATTTCAGATTTAAAAAAATTTTAAATGACAGATGGGTGCTGGCTTTCTTCATCTGTACACAATTATGCTACTTTTTGATCTGCACTCGTATATATCAATTTTATTTTGTTGATTTAAGTGATTCATTCATTAATTTTATTTACGCTTAAAAAATGGGTCTTCTTATGAATCAGATTGCAGATTGTGATGCTGTACGCCCCAAAATTGAATTGTAAATTCAATATTTTGAAGAAGAATTAAAAAAAAAATAGTGTGTCATAACCTGCATTGCAGGATCTTATCACAGAAATAATTTAGTTTTTTTAAACTCTTCTACATACACAGAAAAAAATCTCAAGAATTTATTTAACCAGGCGTACAGGTTTATTTCGATTTACTAACTTTTGTCTGGTTAAACTCAACAATTTGGATTTGTAATTTTATTTTTTAGAGCAAACTGTTGTTGTAAATTATAAAAAAAAAAGATGGCTATCTTGTGTGAAGTAAGAAAAATATCGACCGAAACAAATATATCGTCACCTTAAACGCAAACGGACGAAACTATACAAAAATTCGAAATCGAGTTTTTGATTGATTATGGTTCATTTTATCAAACTACATGTTAACGCAAATATTTAGGCTAATTATAAAAAATAAGATTTTTTCAAAGAAATTCAAACGGACGTAATAACGATTGCATCTATTTTTTTTATTGCAAAGAACGTAACTAACATAAAAGCTGATATATCTTATTATATATAATACAAAAAAACGTTTATTTGTTTCGCCTTCCACCCCGCAAAATATTTGTAAAAGGCCGGTGCGTGTTTTTATATATATTCTACCCCGGTAAATGCTACGCCCCTTTCAGAAATAGTGATTCGTCCGACAGATGGCGCTATTTTTAGTTTTTTTTATGTTTTTGCACCGTAACTCAAGAACTACTGCACCGTTTTCGACCAAACTTTATATACATGCTCTATGGGGCGTGAGGAGCGTTTCTGTGTAGTTTGAAGTTCGTCCGGCAGATGGCGCAATATTTAGTTTATTCGTGGGCAAAATCCAATTTTCATATTGTACCACCAATGCCATATACAACACTAATGTTTGCTTAGGGCCAGCAACGCGGACCGGGGTCAGCTAGTATATATATATATATATATATATATATATATATATATACTATATAAAGGAAATAAATTGTTAAAAACATATACATAAGTATCCATACTACAAGTAAATTTCGAGGAAAATGTTCAAGAATACTTTATTATTATTGATTTTGTAACGTTTTTTGTTTCTCTTCTTGACGATATATAATTGTCGGTATTTTACATTAAGATTTTAATGTGTTGCTTTGTTCGCTTTGGAACACCCATTAATTTTCTCCTATTAATTTTTTCCCCGCTATGAGTCGCAGTGAATGTAAATATTCAGTAAATTGTGAATTGGATTCGCGCTCGAAGGGTTCCGTACGGACACTAGATATGTAATACTATAGGAACTTTAGCCTATAGTTTTGGCATTTTTGTCGTTTTTGGCGAATTTTTTATTTTTTTCGGTTTTTTTTTCATTTTGACGAGTTTTTTTTCATTTTGGCGATCATTTTTAATATTGGCGATTTTTTTTTATTTTGGCGCTTTATTTTTATTTTTGTGATTTATTTCGGATTTGGGCGATTTTTTCGGATCTTGGCGATTTATTTTAGTTTTAGATTTTTTTTAATTTTGCGTTTTTTTTCGTTTGGCAATTTTTTTTTCTGTTTTTGGCGATTTTTCGGTTTGGCGGTTATGTAATTTTAGGATTTTTTTTAGTTCTACCGTTTTTGGAAATTTCAAGAGTTTACCTCTTACGGTTTCCAACTTGCTGTAAGTTGTCAAAATTACATAGCAAAATTACATTAACTGATAGAACACCCATTAATTAAATTTTTTTTCTCTTAACTTTAGTGTTGCTTGTTGTAGTCTGTATAAAAATACACTAAATTTACAAATTGCAGGTGTTTATATACATATCGTTAGCTAAAATGCAAAACGGCGTAACTAACAAAAATATAATTTTACAGGAGAAACAAAAAACTGAACAAACGTGTAGTTAAGTCCCCTTGTTATTTGTTAATAAAAACGTAATTTTTGATCGCAGAAGTGTAATATTTTGTCAAGACATGTAGTTTAATAGGCTTTCATAATAATCAATCAAAAACTCGACTTTGAATTTTTTGTTAGTTACGCCTTTTTGCATTTTAGCTGACGATATAATTGTATGTATGTATGTTACATGCGATTTTAAAATTTTTCGTTGCTCGGCTTGGAACACCCTTTAATTATTAACTCTAATTTGCTTGCTGTTGTAGCTGTACAAATTTCAGGACCGTAGCTCGTACAGTTCTCGAGAAAATAGCCTTTGACGGACAGACAGACATACGGACACACGGGCAGCGTAGCGAAAACAATAGGGGACCTTTTACCTTTGGTGTACGGAACCCTAAAAAAGGGAAGAATATATGTAAAGCTTAAAAGTTAATTGAAAATCAAACAAATTTAAGTTTAATAATAAGAAGAATTTGTGTTTTTTTAATATTGTAGCTGCAGCTAAAAAAAATTCTTTGGTATACCACCGCGGTGCACCGCCATAAAATTTACTGTGTGTACTAGAGATGGGCGTGTATCGTTGTTGTTTTCGTGATATGAATACGTACGACTCAACACGAAGTGCTCGTGACAAAAATCTGATTTCGTGCGTGTTCGAGTCGTTTCATGTTGAGCAAAATTGTCACGAAAAACACGAAACGATTTTAGATGTAAAATATGTATGAACAGTACAGAAAAAATTTAATATTTTATATCGTCAAACACACAACACCAGCATATTTGTTGATATTTTGTGGGCGTATGAAGCTTAAAGTTCTGTATGTAAACCGATAGTATTAGCTGTGGTGACAGATAATATCAGCTGGCAGTGCCAACTTGGTGAGAGAAAAAAATCAATTAATTTTTCTGATTTTCAAATACCATACCAATAATACTTCGTGTGTGTTGTGCAGCATCGTGTTTCGTATGCGTTGAGCGTCTTAGTATTCGTGTCGTGTTGGAAAAATTCGACACGCGCCCATCTCTAGTGTGACAAAGAAATTCATAACACATGAAAAGAAGGTGTTGCAGGGAAACATCTTTTATTATTTCATTCGATGGAAAATATCGAAAATATCAGTTTGCCTGCAAAAATAAAGTGAACAAAATCTAGGGAAAAGTGAAAAAATCTCCGTGAAAAATATTATATAATTCCACGAAAAATTTTTGCCGGGGAACAATTTCAAACAATAGCAAGAAATAGGGAAACAACAAAATTATAATTGGTAAAGGGAGAAATTCTTCGCGGAATTTTATTTATGATTTCCCTGATTATTCAGGACAAAGGGGATTCTCGAAAAAGGAAAATACTTCTAAAGAAAAAATATGCACGATTATAATCTGGTGAAAAAGGGAAATTATTCGAGAGAAAAAATTATAGGGGTGTGAATATTTTATTTTAATTTAACGCGTGTCAAAATGATTACGAATTTTAAGAATTCATTTGTTGTTTGTTGCCTTAGCACGTGGCTGACGTTTACTGCTATGTTGCTTAGCAGCAACGACAACCAACAACAAATAAGTTTTTTTTTTAATATTAGACAGTGTTGGTTTCATTAAAAAAAATCAATATACTTGTACCTTGTACTTTTGTATTATTTTATATCTCTTTGAAAAAAAATTGATTTTGCAACAATTTCAATTTCAGTTAAAATTTATATTCTTTATTATTTACTTTATAACAACTTCAAATCACTTAATTATATATCATGGATTAAAAAAATATAAACAAGAAACTTAAACAATATTTATTTACAATTAAAAATTGATTTTCTTCAATAGGTTTTCTTATAGAATAAGGAGTTTTTTTCAAGAAATTAATTTTACAACTTTTATTCGAATGTTAAAATAGATGCATTTGTTTTTTTTTTAATTAGAATGCAAAAAAGTTGCATTACAATTTTACAATTTTGATTAAAAACTCTATTAATAATTAAAATTTTGAATTTATAATGCATTAGCTTTTAATTTAATGAAAATTGTTAGTAATAATAAAATTTAATTTATTTTTTTACTTAACAGTTTTCATTTGCAACAAAAATTTTGTAAACTGTGGGGCTCTTTAGAGTTTACAAAATAAAATGTTTTTTTTTTAATGCAGTTTTTTCTTTTTATTGGCTTTTTCTACTTGCATTTTTAAATTCTTTCACTGGGCTTTTAAGCTCATTAAATTAAAATTAAATAAAAAATGAAGGACTTATCAAAGTATAATTATTTGATACTCAGCCACTAGCCATGAACTTGGTAGGGGCATCATGTCTGACATCGCAAATGGCTAATGGAGACCGCTCATGTCCGTGTTTCGTCCATACTGTGACATTGATGCCAGAACACATGGCTGAGTAACAATGTTCGCCATGAGATTTGCAATAGCAAGAAAACAGGCCTGAACATGAACATCACACGTATTCACCACAACAAAGAAGTTGATTAATTGTTCACAGTTGATCTGCCGGCGTTATGTGCATGTCATGTCCAAGTCGATGGCTAGTGAAGACGTAGGGTAATGAAAATAATTTAATTTGCGTTTTTCATGACAGATTTCCTTGACTAATCCCAACTTTTTCAGGGAGGATTTTTATTTAGTCTGGTAGTATTTTTATTATATAAATAACTAAAGTAATACGGAGTTGAAGTATCACCCGTATTGCGTATGTCGAGTCAAATATTCGTCTACGAGAATTTTGTCACAGAATAAAGAAAACTTGTGCAAGCTTTAATCAAATAAAAAAAATTCTCGTAGACGAATATTCAACTCGACATACGCAATGCAGGTGTATATTTATTTAAATAAATATTTTTTTTTAACAATCGCTTTATTACACATAATTATAATTTTGCTTTTAATTAAAAAAGTGTATGTAAGTAAGCTATTGTTTAAAGATATTGTTATACAATTTTTTAAATTTATTTTTTTTTTGTTTGTTTTAGGGCCGGTTTATTAACGTCGACAACGTTCGACTTGTGTCGCACAGTTCTCAGCAAAAATACATTTGGTACTAAGGCAGAAAGAAGCGCTTCGGAGATGCGGAAAAGAATACAGTGCATCCCCTCTGCCTTACGAGGATGCAATAACGTGACGAAATTGAACGCAAACTCTACGTCTGTTTATACTGTGATACTGGTTTGAATACAAATTTGGATGCAAATGGGGTTTATATTTGGTGAGTTGATTATTTTTCGTTTAATTACGATATTTATTTAAATTATTTTTATTTAATTTTAAAATTTTGTTTTTGTCTTGAATGTAAGTCATGTTTTTGACTCGGAAGTTTTTCTTGAAGCAAGTCTGAGTTTATGAGAGAGATAGAGAGAGATGAAAAAATAAAGAAGAGGGCTACAGACTTGCTTGTACCCAGGGATGTCAGATTTTTTCTGGCATATTTCGCCAAATTGATTTTGAAAATCGCCAAAAGTCGCCAAAATCAATTTTATGTAGTTTTTCTTAATAAATATTTGATAATAAATTTGATTTTATATAACACTTTTTTTTTTAATATAAATTTTTACAAAATAATCGTATAGAAATTTAGCATAAAATCGCCAAAAATAGAAATAAAGTCTCCAAAAATAATTTCTTACAAGTTTTCCTCATCCAAATTTAAAATGGATTAATTAATATAAGAAAAATCAACTAGATTTTATTTCTTGAAGACGAGTTTTGTTAGGATTTATTTTTTTTAAACTACTCCTTCAACAAACTAATTTTGTTGAACTACAAAAATTTTGAGTTTCAATTTTGTTGAAAAAATAGCCACAAAAATCGCCAACAAATTAATTTATCGGCAAAAAAATTCCCATGTCGCCAAATCCAAAAATTTAGACACCAAACAAGTTGAAATATTGCCACGTTTGGAGAGAAATCGTCTTATCTGACAGACCTGCTTGTACCGAAAAAATACCTCATTGAGAATTTTACAATTGTGCCAACAATTTTTCAAATTAAAATTTTTTGGTCTTAATAATTGTGCTGAAAGATTTTTTTTAGTTCAAGTTGCATATTTTTAATCCCCGACCAAAAAAAGGGGTGTTATAAGTTTGTAGTGTGTGTCTGTGTGTCTGTCCCAGTAAAAAAAGACACTCCAAAAAAGTCATGAAAATGTAGAGTTTGCGATCTGGAAGTAGTGCAAATTTCGATACGATCTAATGATTTTTACATAGGGTTGTCATTGCAAGAAGTTCTCTTTTTCGCTGCCTGGTCACCGAATTGGAAGCGATTTTAAGAAAAATTTCCTTTTTTGTGTTCTATGATAATATTTTCATATAGGAAAAATTGCTAATAGTTACCTATTTTAACAATTAGTTTCTTTTTAAAGGAATTTAAACGCGAAACAGTAATTTAATGTAAATTTAAGCAAATAACTTTAAAATTTTAGACCAAAATTAGTTCATAAGTTTCTTCAAAAAAATCGATTTTTTAAAAATTCTGGTGAGTAATTTCTAAAACTAGAGAGGAATTACAAGGTTTTGTATGACTAAAATAAACTTCTACTTGGTTTTCTGCTAACTATCGGCAAATTAAAAATATCGATTTTTTGGAAGCAATGAAAATGTACTTCCTTTAGAATGACTTCCAATTTTTTTTACTGGGGTGTGTCTGTCCGTGTCCACGTACAGACCAAACGGCTGGACCGATTTTGATTTAGTTTTTTATGTTTGATAGGTGACTTGATCGAGATGGTTCTTAGCTATGTTTGAGGAAAATCGATCCAGCCATTTAAGAGATATAACATATTCTTTAGATATATCGGGGGTTTTTAAAATTTTTAATTTTTGTTATTATATATTTTTATTATCGTTTTCACAAATTTGCTTGTGAGTTCAGATGTTAAAGTTGAAATTTAGGATATACAAATTAATAGCATATGCTCCAGCTGCCGAATTTAGGAGAAAAATAATTTGGAAATGGACGAGTTCACATTTTTTTCGTTGTGTTTTACTTTCACAATGCTGTTTATAGTTAATTGTTTGAAAATATATGCAGTGTGGAAATGGGTAGATTCCTTAAATGTATCAATTTAATCATTGGTGAACTTTTCAAGTTTGAGTAGTACCAAAAAAGTACAATTGTACCAATTTTGCCAACCTTGAAATCTGCTTTTAGTTATTTGTATATCAACAATGCTACCGGACTTAATAAAAAAAGATCCCTGAAGATGTTGGAATGAAGGAAACAAACTTATAAAATTGTTTTTTATTTTAATTGCATGATCTGAAAACCCCAGTGATAAAAAAATTAAAAAGAAACATTTATTGTAATGCATGTGTATTTCTTTGCAACAATACGAGTATATGGTTTTAATTATAGCTGTTAAGTAATGATTATTAATCGTAATGATTACTAATTTGATTACTTTTTTTTTAAGGTGAAGTAATGATTAAATTACGATTATATTCAGTTTCGTACTTAGTAATCGTCATTACGATTACTAATAATGGAAAAGTAATCTGAATTACTTAAAATTACTAAAAATAATCAAAAAGAATCAAAAGTAATCAAAAGTAATCCGACTTCTTTCAAAGATTACTTTTGATCCTTAATAAATAATCAAAAAGAATCAAAAGTAATCCTTAGAAGTAATCGGATTATTTTTTGACTACTTTTGATTCTTTTTGATTATTTTTAGTAATTTTAAGTAATTCAGATTACTTTTCGATTATTAGTAATCGTAATCAATTATTTATCAACAATTCTTTTAAAGGCAGTTATATAATCATTACGATTCTTTTTAAAATGTAATCTACTTCATTACTAATGGTAATCGAAATTTAACAGCTCTGTTTTTAATTTATTTCTTTAGCCAATTTGTTTGGGAAAAATAATTTTATATATGTATATTTACAATTGTTATTTTTGTTCTTATGTAGGTAATATTATGTTTACAGTTTTCTTTCGCATTCTATGTGTTCAAACAACAAGATTTGTTTCAAAGTATATTTATAACAAGTACTACAGCAATGCAACGAACAACAATAATTTTGTTAATTTGCAAATAATGTGCATTGTCCAAAAAATAGGCAACTACAACTCCAAAAAAAAAAAATAGAGAATATAAACGATATAAAAAATTTTACAACAGTTTATGAAAATATATGACACAACAACAAAAAAATAGTAAATAAATGCACTTTGTTTTCTTGCACAAAAAATTTTTAGATACAATCCCAATTGAAACCAACAAATGACATAAAAACAATTTCCTTAAAATTGGAAGTTAAACGGAACTTGAGGCTTAATAATGGCATCTAATCAAACTTTACAAACATTTTTATTTATTTTATTTAACTGAACTTACAAAATTAATAGTTTCCCGCTTTTAAATTTCTATTTGTAACATAAACTTAAGAAAGTACTTGCGATAGCATTTACAATATTAAGGTTTTCATGAGAACTCTTAAAATTGATATTTTTGCATTTGGTAAAATATGCGTGACTTGTTTCATGAAGCCCCTTTTCAACTTTTGCGCAAACAGTTAAATAAATTTGAACGAAATGTCAAAAAATTAATTTAAGAAAAATAAAACAAGAAATCTTTAAATACAAAATTTAAATACATGTTGTATGTATATACATAAACACATATTTCTATACAAATAAAAATGTGAATTGTGTCTGAAAATGTTAAAAAAAACCAAAGTTGCTGCTTACCAATTGCATAATTGCAGAGCTTAAGTTTACAACTACAAATTGTTGGGCAAACTTAGCAAGTTTGTGCAAATAAATGTCTATACCATTTTGGACAGTTTTATTAAGGGAGTGTAAAAATAAACAATTGCACAGTTTACGCGACCTTTGAACAATTTCTTAAGGACGCATACTCAGTTTTTTTTCTATTGCACTTAATAATAAACACTGTTCAATTATTTTCAGCTTTCAGCTTATTTCATCGTGCGATCGAAACAAAATTGTCTAGAGTTTTACACAAAAAAATTTTAATGGTAAATAAATATGTACATATCGATGACTTAATATAAAAAGGGCGTAATTAAATTTTTTTCGAAATCCAGTTTTTAACGTTTTCAGGGAGACAAAGTATAATAGCATCCTCCTTGAAGATCTTAGTACGTGACAGTTCAAAATCAAGGACTTATGGCCACTTAAAAAATGATTTCTGCATGTAAATTAGAGATCGACCGAAGGCGTTTTTTTTTGGCCGAAGCCGAAGCCGAACTTCGGCTAAAATCCTAAACTTCGGCCAAAACCGAAGCCGAAGCCGAATGTTTTAAATTTTAAAAATGATACTTACGTTTCATATGAATTAAGAAAAAAGTTTGCTTTTTTGAGATCACTGAAATAGCTGTAATATCTATTGGATACATAACAAGAAAAATAAAACTATTTTGCAATTTCTAGATTGCTTTTTCATATGATCACTCACAAGAAAGTCCAAGTAAAAGAAAATAGAAAGCAACAGGGTTATATTTCAAAGCAACCCTTTCAAAACGTTAAACACAATAGAAACTGTCGGCGAGCAACGACCAAAAATAATGTTATTTTTCAAGCTTGGAATGAAAAATATTCGGCTTCGGCTAATCGGCCGATTTTTGCCGTAGGCCGAATGTTGGCCGATTACCAATTTTTGGCCGAAGCCGATTAATCGGTCGAACTCTAATGTAAATGCTTTAGGTTTTCTGCAGTTTATTTGTTTTTCTTATAAAATATCGAAAATTCGAGTTCCGCCTTTCTTATATTAAGCCATCGATATGTACATATGTATGTAATAGAATATAAAAGTTTCGAACTTCAAAAATAAATTTTATGAAATTTGATATGGATTCATCAACAGCGAACGTTTATTTTAGCGGCAAGTTGTATATATAACATATCGTTCAATAATACGAAAGAAAATGTTAAAATCAGTGAATTAATATTTTGCTATTTGTTGGTAAAATTTATTTGCCAATAAGCCAAATAAATATTGTAAGAAAAATTACTTTTTCACTTTTATTTAATGTTTGCAAGCTTTTTTTTTTACCCACTGTTCCGCTCGCGTTGATCTGCTTAAAAATAAAAAAAAAACGGGCTTAAAACTGGTTCAAAAACCAAACCCGATAATAAAATTAGTCTCACCAAAAATGGGCTTTTCAAATAGAATCTGTACCAAATACAAAAAACCTATTCCGAACCGGAGAAAAAATATCCTATATTTGATGCTGATAATACAGCTTTCTATTGGTGAAGGAATTTTTAAAATCCGTTTAGCGGTTTGGGCGTGAAGGCGCAGCGAACAAACAAGCAAAATCAGTTTCATATATATTTATAATATTATAATATATAGTAACGATTAATATTACATTTAGCCAAGTCACAAAGTGTTCTATTGCATCATGTCGACTGTATAGCGTTAAATTTATTGACTGTCATAAATTGTTGCTAATCAAAAATATTTTTTTTTAATTCTCTGCACTTCGATTCGAATTGAAAACTGCTCGAATTCATATTTTATTAATATTGCAATTCGAAATAATTTCCTTTCGATTCGATTTACAGACTACGCCTCATTTTATAAATTGACTTATACGATACATTTATTGTTAATTTGTCCCAAAATATCAAATAAATAGTGCAAGTATGTTATCTGTTAACTGAACTTTTCAAGAGCTTTTTATATGCTTAAATTTTGTAACAAAAAAATATTTAAATTTAAATTTTTTTCCAACATGAGATTCTTGCTTTTAATTTAAGAAAAGAGTTTTTTTTATGTAGAGAGTGTTTCAAACAGGACTTGGTTGAGGAAAACTATGACAATAAGTTATTACATTATTTATTTTATTTAAACTATTTGGTTATATACAATAATTTTTAAATGTTCGTTCTGTATCAAAAAAGTGTTGTTATAAATTCGAATTAAATTTCTTTCATTTTACTTAATTATTAAGATATTTACAAGCTTAACTTATTTTTATATTGGAGAAGTTTTGTAACTTAAGTAAATTAGTTTTTTTTTGTAACTTAAATAAGTCTCTTAGCGTATTAGCCATAGAAGTTTGAAAAAAAAGTTATATGAGACCTAAAAACCACCAACCTTATTTGTTTTTTAGTTATAAATAAAACTAATGCAGACTTAATTAGTACAACTATAAGTAAATGAGAGTTATAATATAATTCTAAACTTCCACCTTATCCTCATCGATAATATCCATTACCACAACATGTTGCTGGTGTTCACTGAAGCGTCTGGAACCACCAACCACAGTCGAACCATCTAAATTGTTAAGACTTTTTTTATGACTAAAAATATTTACACCACTACCCGCTGCAACACTGCCATCTCCTCCTACTCCCACTCCTTTTCCTCCACCACCACCTACTTCAACACAACTTGTTACTATACTAGTGGTGGCGGTATTGGCACTTGTCTTGCCACCGCCCTGCGGGTATTCTGTAATACTGGAGCAAAAACTTGAATGCCGCCTCCTTTGTTTCCAGCCTTTGTGAAACGGCATTAAGAGAAACCTTTACTAGAGCACAGTCTCATTAGTGTTCGTGCAAGTACGTTGGCCATTCACAATCGAATATCTGGACGAGTTTTCCTTCTTACCGCTCTTGCTGCCCAAGAATATCTCCTTGAATGTTTCGCGAAACTGACGCGACATGCCGCAGTAAATGCCAAAATTAATGGGATAGCTGACAACCAAAAAGAAATTCGTAAATGCTATTAAGATATTGGCACTCTCATAGTCCATGAAATTGATATACAATGAGGACACAATGTGCATTGCCGTGACCACAGCTATGGGAATTTCCACCACCAAGAACACCGTGACCACAACGATCAGCATAAGTGTAGTGCAGTGGCTTTCACTTCTCTTAGTTCTCTTGCGATTGTCTTTGAAGAGTAGTTTTCTCCTTCTGTTGGCTTGGCGCATGGCGGCAAACAGCAGTATATTCAGAGTGACCAACATTATGCACGGCACCAGATGTACAAATATCACTCGAAATAGAAAATAGCTGGTGTAGTATAAATCCTCGCCAATAAAGTCGTCCACCCATTTTGCCACATGCATTTGGCACACTTCGACAGTTTGTCCTTCCCACTGTATTTGTAGGGCTTGGAAGTTATGATCGAATAGTTTCGTACTCTGATGCAGGAAAGCGGCAATTGTTATGTAGAGGGTGCAACGTTTCACGCGTGGCATCGTACACCAGGTATGAGCCATGGGAGCGTGACAAACGTAGATGTATCTGGAAATAAAAGAAAAAAATAATAATAATAATTAAAAAATCGATTATTTAGATTGCAAGTTTCTGGAGGGTTATTGTGTAATTCGATGCAAAACATAACCCCTTTCGAAAGCAATTTCCGATAAGAATTTAAATTGGGAAGGTACAAAAAAAAAAAAACAGATAAAAGCAAGCGTTACATAATACACAATAATAAAGCTAAATTTTCTTAAATTTGTCAGTACGTTTGGTCCTCAAAGTTCAATAAAAAAAACTTTCATTTTAGTTCTGCAAAGTAGAATTTTTAGCTGGGGAAAAACCGGAATTTTTCTGTGCAGTCAAGCACTTATCTACCGTTCATCATAGTTTTCTTAGCATTTCTTCTTTTCCTGAGCCTTTCTCTTTCTCTCTCTATCTCTATCTCTCTCTCTAAAGCTAAATACAGTTCACATTTTTCTTAATTTTATTTATGATCCTTAATTTCCGTTTTCTTTTTTCGATATCTATTGAAAAAAAATTGCATTTTAGACTTGGCGGGACGGGTGTGACTAAATATTTCCTATAACAAATTACTCGAATATTAAAATGGAGGTTCACAAATTGTATTATATTATTATGCCCAGTTTATTCTCTCAACTGTTAAATACAATTAATTTTTTCTTTATTTTCTTTAAGTTTCTTCCTCTAAATCTATTGAAAAAAAATGCACTTTAGTGTTGGTGCGACGGGTGTGAACAAGTAATCTCTATAAAAATCGAGCCTCACAAATTTTATTATATTATTATTTACCCTTACTGTTAGGAAGTATCAAGTCGAGCGACATGTTATCAAAAATATACTTTATTATTAAAATTATAATTTTATTGGCCTACCCATAGTTTAGAATTCTCAAAACGCCAAAATTGTTGATAACTTTTAAGATAAGGGCTGTAAAATTATATCGTAAGCGACAATTTACGTTTGTAAAACAAATTTGAATATTATAAAAAACCTTCTCCTGAAAAATTTAATATTTTTGTCGCTTACGATTAAATTCAAAATAAGTGTCGAAGTGTTTATTATGAATTAAACTTTTTACTTTTAACTTGTCATTAAATCTGCAAAACTTTGATTACAGGATATACAAAGATGAAACTTCAATACGAAGAAAGATAGGAAAGGGATATTGAAGAGAGAACTGTGCTATTGTGTGTTTTATAAATTTTTACCGTATCGTTTCAGCGCCTCTGGTGTCAAGGAGTAGTACTACTTTCAGCTCTTAAGTCATTTTATTAGCTACAAACATATACATGGGAGGGAACTATGATTCATATTAACATGGACACCAATTCATATCAGAAAATTGGTGATGCTGATGCAGATAAGTATGGCCAAGGATTGCATTTTATGCGTCGAAAAGTATCATTTGCTTACGGTGATATTCACAAAAAAAAATCATTTTATTTAAAAACGAAAACAAACAAAAATCTTTTATAAATCAGAAATTCAAGAATTTTATTATTTAACATATTTTCATAATTCTATTATAAGTGAAACCTATCTGCTGGTGGTTAAGCATTTTCTATATGCAGTTCATTGTCGCTATAACAAATCCGACAATGAAATGTTTAACCAGCAGATAGGTCGGTTTTGTTATAGCGACAATTAAATGCATATAGAAAATGCTTAACCACCAGCAGATAGGTTTCACTTATAAGTCAGAAATTTTTTTTTTAAATGCATGAAACAGTAAACTGACAACACTGACTACCGTTAATACATATTTCATAACTGGCAACACTGACTGCCATAAGTTTTTATTTCAATTATTTTAAATTGCCAATTTCTATAATATTTTTTGCTTTTGAGACATATTTTTTATATCAAAAATTCCAAACACTTTAACAATTCCATTTTAAGCAAAACCAATTTTATTTTATGTTCACTTTTAAAATTTCTGCAATAAAAATGTATATATGTACATATTAAAGTCCTGCACAAGACCATTTATAAGAACTTTCAAGACATGAGGGAGTTTTTAAATGCTTTACTACAAACAAATCTTCTAAAACAAACGCTTAACAACACTGTTTGCAATAATTTGTTTCAGCTATTGCAGGTATAGGAATAAAGAAGAAAATACTTCGTGACTGAAAAATTTGTGATGCTTGCTTCTTTCTACGCATGGGCGCGTATACAAGCGTCATGCATGTACATACACACACACGTTGTGTGTATGCTCTTTTATTTTTCTGCACACAAACAAACGTTCACATGCATTTACATTAGTTGTGTGCGCTTGCTTAAAAAAACCTCCCTTAAACACATAATAGCTTACCACCCTGAAGGAAATGTCGATGGTGAAAATGTACTGAGTCGCTTTTGACTTTGTCACCAGTACTACTCTCTAATTATTCCCCATACAATATTTTGTGCTATAGACATTTAGCATGTGCTTGTCATTGAAAATCTACTAGTAACACTTAAACAGTTGACTAGGTAGTGAATACATAGTTCTTATGGGAACATGGAGACAGACCAACCAGACATTTAGTGGTGCATTTCTATACCTTACGTACATACAATTATAGGAATATTGACAAGTTGTTGCAAAACCCACCACAAATGCACCACATCTGTTTTCTCTCGTTCTTTTGTACTGACGAATAGAAGAGAAATTGTAGACAATGTACATACTACTAGAATTTTAGTGTTGACATAGGGACATTTGGCCCCAGTCTGACTGCAGGGCATCTACATCTTACACACACACTCAAACGTACAAGCATACACGTATCAACAACACTTTGGTGACTGTGTGTTCATAACAAGAACTCTTGACGACATTGCTTCCCTGCAGTCAGACTGGGGCCAAATGTCCCTATGTCAACACTAAAATTCTAGTAGTATGTACATTGTCTACAATTTCTCTTCTATTCGTCAGTACAAAAGAACGAGAGAAAACAGATGTGGTGCATTTGTGGTGGGTTTTGCAACAACTTGTCAATATTCCTATAATTGTATGTACGTAAGGTATAGAAATGCACCACTAAATGTCTGGTTGGTCTGTCTCCATGTTCCCATAAGAACTATGTATTCACTACCTAGTCAACTGTTTAAGTGTTACTAGTAGATTTTCAATGACAAGCACATGCTAAATGTCTATAGCACAAAATATTGTATGGGGAATAATTAGAGAGTAGTACTGGTGACAAAGTCAAAAGCGACTCAGTACATTTTCACCATCGACATTTCCTTCAGGGTTGTTATCACTCATATACACGCACACAAATGCATCTATCGTGCTTTGCTTATAATGGGACAGCATTTATTATTGGTTTAGCATTCTACAGCCACGAGAATACATTTAAAAAACAAGACGTATTTACATTTCAAGACAATTTACGCAGGTCTCTAGTACATATGTACATACATACACATATTTGTATGTATGTATACTCTTCAATAAAGTTGTATAAAAAATTTCTTTAATAAGGAATATATTTTATGTTTTGACGGTTACAAACATAAAAATAAATGTAGACAGCATGACATTTTATGTCTTTTTGTTATGTTCCAATATAAAATGATCTGTGTTAATTCCAATAACTCTCGCCGTCTGCTAACACGATTGAGTGATAACTTTTTAAGACAATTTAACGATTGAAATAAACAATTTTCACAAATATCTATTTTATGTAAAGAGTTGATGGCTTTTACGCTATATAATACAATAAAAATGTTATTCAGTAAACACTTTATAATATGCCTATGTCATGCTATAATCATATAAAACGTGACTAGTATTTAAATTTATTAAAAGTTTCTTTGGTTCAGTTTTAATTAAATTTTTATTTAGTTTATAATGTTCAATAGACAATTTGATAAAACTTTTAAAAATTTTTTATTAAATATGCTTTGCAGCCTTACATAGCGTCTATACCTGATATAATATCAAATATATTTCTCTCATCAAACGTCAAATTTCATAGCAGAGAGACTCATATTACGTGTGGACTGCAATATTAGTATTATATTACTATTATTTCAGATATTATAATATTGTTTTCATAATATATATTTAGAAAACAATATTATGATATCAAGTGTCTAGAAACGTACACATACATACATACGAGTAAATACGTGAAGAGAATTTTGTGTATTAAAGTGAAAATTTATATTTTTTGATACAAATAATACTGAAATGTTTTAATTATACACGATGTATTAAGGAAATGCTAAAATTTTTATCACACACACATTACTATTACAATAAAAGGATATGTTTACTGCACGGCTGCATGATAATTATGAAATATTATGATATTTTCAATAGTACGTTTTCCCCTACATAGATATTAATATTAATGTAAATATATTTTTCTGCTTATTCTGCCGACGTTCTCTCTCATATTCTATCAGAGTTAATATCAAGTATAGACGCTATGTTAAGAAGTCATACATAGTTGCATTAACGATGAAACGGCGTAACATACATATTTGACTGAAATATATAAGTTTCACCATCTTTCATACACAGTGAATTCTGATCCCCCGTCTAGACTAGCAATAAATATGTTCACACAGAAAAAAAAAACACCAATGTAACATATCATTAAAAATTGTTTATTGCAAATCATATTAAACTTACAAGAAATAATACCGAGCCATAACCGCCAAAACAGCTTAACGGACTAATTTTCTGGACCTCGTTTTTTGACGAAAATAGATTATGATCGCAAATGTTCGATTTGGGTAAAAAAAAATAAGTTCGAAAATTATGTTGCTTAAGCTTTTTTGGCGGTTATTGCACGATATCTTATTAAGCGGCCTGTCCCACGATGTCACCAGAAGTAGTTCGATCAACAATAACATTAAAAAATTTGTTGTTGTTTTCAATATAAGTATTCGATCGACTGATTTCAGGTGACATCGCGAGATAGGCAGTATGTTGCTGCTTATTTTTTTTTAATGATTCAAAACACTGTTCAGCTGTGTAACTTGTTTTTTTTATGATGTTGTTGTTTGTTTTGATGTTCGTATATAGCCGACAAACTTCGCATTACTAATGAAAACTTCCTGCTGCTGGCTAGTAGGCAGTGTACTATTCTTGTAGTTGGAGGGTCGCAAGTTCGAATACTAGCGATAAGCCAAAGTAGCTTTGCAGTTTGTGTTTTTTAACTATATATTTTTCATTGCAAATAAATTTTATGTTAAATGATCAATTTAATAATGTTGAATTATTTTTTTATTTAAGGTTATTGTGGCTGCATCGGTAGGCGCATTGACTACCACGCGATGAGCTCCGAGTTTAAACCTTGCCCGGGGAAGCAAAGATACAGTCATTTTATTGATGCCTGTGTCAATACCCACATATAGCGTAAGTTAAATAATTAATAAAATACAATGACTACATGACATTGAATTCATATTGTTTCAACGTAAAATAGCTTTGATGCAACAAAGCATCAAAGTTACTCGTATTTCAGTATCGAGTTTACGTTGTTCCAACCTGAAATAACTTTGATTCGATATGATTCTTCATTTTGATTTAATATTACAGGAATCTTAAATCAATGTGAAGTAAAGTTAATTTCAAAAGGAAAAATTTCCTTTGAATATTATTGTTAATCATGTTGAATTAACATGAAATACACATGAAAGAGATTCATTACCAAAAAAATGTTAAATTAGTATTGTTTACGTAGATTTTAATGTAAAATTTTTCTGTGTGTATGTTAGCCATAGAGTAAAAATACTGCCAAAATATTTCAGTTTGCTTTGCTTATGTTAAGGGCATTGATCATATGCGAGTACTTATGTTAGCTGACAATATGGAAAAGTCAACAGAGAACCTTCATAGCAAAAAAAATGATCCACTTGTAAATACAGATTGTCGCAAGGATAGTCTCCCGATGTTCTTCGAATATTTTTTTAAATAATCAAAAAAAAAGTATGCGACATTGGTCCATCCTGTTGGAATCACTTGTTCTCCAGTATTAATTCATCCAGTTGAGGGAGCCAGCAGAAAGTCGTCCGAGATGGCTCTGTAGTGCCTGTAGTATTTTTGCAAACGGTGTTTTCGAAAAACGAATGCCCACCATACCATACAGTTACTTTAAGTGGATATAATGACTATTCGGTGATTCAAAGGGTAGTCTTAGGTGTCTTTTTAAAAAACAAAGTCTAAAACAATTATATATTCGTATATTGGGCCTTTAAAATAACTTTAAGCCTTATAACACTATGACAGTGAAGACTACCGTTTGAATGCCCCAATTATTTTATTTAATTACTCTAAAACTGTCTGTTTTTTTTTTTTTTGTTAACTAAAAACTCATTAAATCTGTTGCCTATTTTAATTCACAAGATAATTGCAAGACATACTTAATGCTTAGTAACAAATTATTACTTTATAAAACAGTATAAAATATATTAAAATTCTTTATAGCCATCAGTTTTTTATAATAAAAATATTTAGCTTTAATATACTTAAGTAGTAAGAAAAATATCCTTGAATATTTTACAATAAAATTTACGCAGAAAATAGAATAGTATTAAATATAAAACAGTTTATTGACTTAATAAAAACTTTTTTAACACAAAGCCACCAGCAAGAGTGTGAACGATTGTGGCCATCAAATATTTTTGTAAGTAAGAATGCAAAATAGAACAATTTAAATATTCAAATGTGGCTAATGTAGTATATTTCTGGCAAAAGTAAAACTCAGATTTCAGATATAATTTTGGTTTATGGCAAATTTGAACTCTTAATTCATTGACTTTTTGGCAAAATGGTCAAAGGCATTAAATTAAAACTTATTCGTTGGCCTTTTAAGAAGTTTTTTTTTTGTAACAATGACAAAAAAATTTAAAAAAAATAATGATTAGGGTAAATACTGATATTATACTTATTTGTTGCTCTTTCACAAAATCCCTAAAGAATTCTTTTCAAGAAACTGACAAAGAAATATAAATAAATAATGATAACCAGAAATTTCATTATAATTTTATATTTTTCCCTATACTTTTATTTAAATTTATGTTCCTTTTATTAATTTTGTAGACCAATAAATTCAAAGTTTAACTGAATCAGTTAACGCCATTGTGATTTATTATAAATTAAAAATAATACTCCTACCTATCTCTCAACAATGATGAAAGGAATGGAATTTTAAAATAGCAACCCAGTGTGTTCTGGGGAATTCATTTTTATTTTATACAGAGATTTTAAAAAGTTGATTTAGAGCATAGAACATTTTTTCTGTTTCGTTTAGTGTTTTTAGTATTCTGCTACTATTAGACGTTAATGGGAGTCAAAGATTAAGATACAAATTTCAAAGTATAATTTTTTTTAATAAATTCTGTCATAGACTAGAATTATAAAAGTCGCCTTGAAATGAGATGGCAGTCTAACAACGAAAATATAAAATCCATATCAGATTGTAGTGATAGATAGCTATTGCATCAAGCATGAAAATGGTACGAATTTTGATCTCAGCATTTTTAGCAATGCGAAATTTTTAGATAGGAACTTTTAAAATTTTCACAGAATATGTAAAAGTTTGGGCGCTACAACAACAAATATATGAAAGTTAAAAATTAAAGGATATTCTAAAGCGCACAACGAAACATGTTGAGATCGTAATGTAATATGCAGACAATTTTATATGTATAGACAGTTGAACTGTTCAAAGTTAGTGTATTTATATTGTGCAGACTGCAACAATAAACACTGAAATTAAAAAAAAACAAAATTAAAGGGTATTCTATTAGTTAACGTAATTTTGACAATTTGCTTTATCTTGTTAACCTTAAGTTGACAAACTGTTGAAATTTTCAAAAATGCTAAATGTGAAAAATCCGAAAATTAAAAAAAAATCCCGAAGCGAAATATTGCCAAAATGAAAAGAACACTTAAATAAAAAATTTTCCCAATAATAAAATAAATCTTTAAAATGTAGAAAACTCACCAAAAGAAATAAGTCGCCCAAAAACTTAATAAAATTAAAGTGCGACTTTGGCGTTTCTTAGTTTTGGCATTTTTTTTTGCGTTTTTGACGTTTTTCCGGTTTTGGCGATTTTTTAGTTTTGGCGCTTTTTTTCTCGTTTTGGCGTTTTTTTATTTTTTGCGACTTTTTATGTTATTTTAGTGTTTATTTTTTTTTTTAATTTGGCGCTTTTTTGTTTTGACGATTTCTTTCGGCTTTTGCGAGCCCGTAATCTGCGATGTATTTAATTGTTCTATGTGAAAAGTGTAAATGTATAGTCCGTTTAATTTTTCTATATGAGCAATATATGATGTATAGCCGATTAAATTTTTCGATATTAAAAATTTTTAATTTTTCTTTGTGAAAAATGTACGATGTATAGCCCGTTTAATTTTTCTCTATGAGAAATGGCTGCCAGAAGATTTTGATGAGAAATCTGAAATTTTTTTTTTTAAAAATCATCGCCATTTTCGGCATATAAATTTTGAAAATCGAAAGGAAAATCGGCAGAAATAAAACAAAATATTTTTAAATTTTTTATTAATTTTTATTAATTAGAAAAAAAAATTACAATCATAGGCAATTTCATGTATTTTACAAAACAATAAATAATAAATGATTATTACATTTATGATTATATGTTGCTGGTTAAGCACGTCTAGATGCATTTCGTTGCTTCTAAGCAATACTTCAGTAAACTCCTACCACAATTCCAAAAAAGCTTACACAACCTCAATGTTTATAGAAAAACTCTCAATAGATTGTTGAGAATTACAACATTAAAATCATAGTTGGCCAAGGAACTTTTTCTAAAACAACAAATAATATTATGTAGCTTGTGTTGTGTAACATTTTATCATCATATTACAAATAAATTAAAGAAAAAAAAAATTCGGAAACTTTCAAATGTCTGCTCAACACGTTCATCATCCTCATCGTCTTCTTTTTCTACTAGAAAATTAAATTAAATTGACAATAGTTTTAGCAAAACCTTCTTAAGCTCACCAATAAAATCATATTTATTTTGGAAATATTTTAAAATTTTTAGCATCTTAATTTTCCTGCAGCAAGCCACTTCAGTTCTCTTTTAAAACTGCTAATTTCATTACAAACAGCCAATCTCTTTGTTCAATTTTCCTATAGAAGTAAGATTTCCGTACAAGCAAAGTTAATAACCCTTTTCTTTAAACATATTTCTATAAAATCAGACTTGTTTCAAGAAAAACTGATGTGCCTAAAACATGACTAACATAAAAAGCATAACAAAACTGTTTGTATGAAAAATGGAAATGATGTATATAGTCCATTAATATTTTTTCGTGAAAAATGGACGATATATAGTCCACTTAATTTTTTACATACGAAATGGACGACTTATAGTCCAGTCAGATGTTTTATAAAAAGTTGAGAAATGGTCGATGTATAGTCCATTAAAAAAGGAACGATGTGTAGTCCATTAACATTTCTACATGAAAAATAGACAATGTATAGTCCACTAAATTTTTTGCATACGAATCGGACGATTTATAGTCGATAAAATTTTTTCATAAAAAATTGAAAAAAAGACGATGTATAGTCCATTAAATTTTTTTCATAAAAAATTTTTTTTCATGAAAAATGGATGATGTATGGTTTATTAAATTCTTTGCACGAAAAGAAGACGACGTATATAGTCCACTTAAGTTTTTACATACGAAATGGACGAATTATAGTCAATTTAATTTTTTATAAAAATTTTAAAAATGGACGATGTATAGTCCATTAAATTTTGTATATATAGCCAGTCCATTTAATTTTTTGCATTAAAAATAGACGATGTATAGTCTAGATAATTGTTTGCATACGAATCGGACGATTTATAGTCAATTAAATTTTTTCATAAAAAATTTAAAAAAGACGATAAATTTTTTTCATAAAAAAATTTTTTTCATGAAAAATGGATGATGTATGGTTTATTAAATTCTTTGCACGAAAAGAAGACGACGTATATAGTCCACTTAAGTTTTTACATACGAAATGGACGACTTATAGTCAATTTAATTTTTTATAAAAATTTTAAAAATGGACGATGTATAGTCCATTAAATTTTGTATATATAGCCAGTCCATTTAATTTTTTGCATTAAAAATAGACGATGTATAGTCTAGATAATTGTTTGCATACGAATCGGACGATTTATAGTCGATTAAATTTTTTCATAAAAAATTTAAAAAAGACGATGTATAGTCCATTAAATTTTTTTCATAAAAAAATTTTTTTCATGAAAAATGGATGATGTATGGTTTATTAAATTCTTTGCACGAAAAGAAGACGACGTATATAGTCCACTTAAGTTTTTACATACGAAATGGACGAATTATAGTCAATTTAATTTTTTATAAAAATTTTACAAATGGACGATGTATAGTCCATTAAATTTTGTATATATAGCTAGTCCATTTAATTTTTTGCATGAAAAATAGACGATGTATAATCTATATAATTGTTTGCATACGAATCGGACGATTTATAGTCGATTAAATTTTTTCATAAAAAATTGAAAAAAGACGATGTATAGTCCATTAAATTTTTTTCATAAAAAATTTTTTTGCATGAAAAATGGATGATGTATAGTTTATTAAATTCTTTGCACGAAAAGAAGACGACGTATATAGTCCACTTAAGTTTTTACATACGAAATGGACGAATTATAGTCAATTTAATTTTTTATAAAAATTTTAAAAATGGACGATGTATAGTCCATTAAATTTTGTATATATAGCCAGTCCATTTAATTTTTTGCATGAAAAATAGACAATGTATAGTCTATATAATTAATTGCATACGAATCGGACGATTTATAGTCGATAAAGTTTTTACATAAAAAATTGAAAAAAGACGATATATAGTCCATTAAATTTTTTTCATAAAAAAATTTTTTTCATGAAAAATGGATGATGTATGGTTTATTAAATTCTTAGCACGAAAAGAAGACGACGTATATAGTCCACTTAAGTTTTTACATACGAAATGGACGAATTATAGTCAATTTAATTTTTTATAAAAATTTTAAAAATGGACGATGTATAGTCATTAAATTTTGTATATATAGCCAGTCCATTTAATTTTTTGCATGAAAAATAGACAATGTATAGTCTATATAAATAATTGCATACGAATCGGACGATTTATAGTCGATAAAATTTTTACATAAAAAATTAAAAAAAAGGCGATGTATAGTCCATTAAATTTTTTTCATAAAAAAATTTTTTGCATGAAAAATGGATGATGTATGGTTTATTAAATTCTTTGCACGAAAAGAAGACGACGTACATAGTCAACTTAAGTTTTTACATAAGAAATGGACGAATTATAGTCAATTTAATTTTTTATAAAAATTTTAAATATGGACGATGTATAGTCCATTAAATTTTGTATATATAGCCAGTCCATTTAATTTTTTGCATGAAAAATAGACAATGTATAGTCTATATAAATAATTGCATACGAATCGGACGATTTATAGTCGATAAAATTTTTACATAAAAAATTTAAAATAAGGCGATGTATAGTCCATTAAATTTTTTTCATAAAAAAATTTTTTGCATGAAAAATGGATGATGTATGGTTTATTAAATTCTTTGCACGAAAAGAAGACGACGTATATAGACCACTTAAGTTTTTACATACGAAATGGACGAATTATAGTCAATTTAATTTTTTATAAAAATTTTAAAAATGGACGAGGTATAGTCCATTAAATTTTGTATATATAGCTAGTCCATTTAATTTTTTGCATGAAAAATAGACGATGTATAGTCTATATAATTGTTTGCATATGAATCGGACGATTTATAGTCGATTAAATTTTTTCATAAAAAATTGAAAAAAGACAATGTATAGTCCATTAAATTTTTTTCATAAAAAAATTTTTTTCATGAAAAATGGATGATATATGGTTTATTAAATTCTTTGCACGAAAAGAAGACGACGTATATAGTCCACTTAAGTTTTTACATACGAAATGGACGAATTATAGTCAATTTAATTTTTTATAAAAATTTTAAAAATGGACGATGTATAGTCCATTAAATTTTATATACATATATAGCCAGTCCATTTAATTTTTTGCATGAAAAATAGACGATGTATAGTCTATATAATTGCTTGCATACGAATCGAACGATTTATAGTCGATAAAATTTTTTCATCAAAAATTAAAAAAAGACGATGTATAGTCCATTAAATTTTTTTCATAAAAAAATTTTTTTCATGAAAAATGGATGATGTATGGTTTATTAAATTCTTTGCACGAAAAGAAGACGACGTATATAGTCCACTTAAGTTTTTACATACGAAATGGACGAATTATAGTCAATTTAATTTTTTATAAAAATTTTAAAAATGGACGATGTATAGTCCATTAAATTTTATATACATATATAGCCAGTCCATTTAATTTTTTGCATGAAAAATAGACGATGTATAGTCTATATAATTGTTTGCATACGAATCGGACGATTTATAGTCGATAAAATTTTTTCATAAAAAATGAAAAAAAGACGATGTATAGTCCATTAAATTTTTTTCATAAAAAATTTTTTTGCATGAAAAATGGATGATGTATAGTTTATTAAATTCTTTGCACGAAAAGAAGACGACGTATATAGTCCACTTAAGTTTTTACATACGAAATGGACGAATTATAGTCAATTTAATTTTTTATAAAAGTTTTAAAAATGGACGATGTATAGTCCATTAAATTTTGTATATATAGCCAGTCCATTTAATTTTTTGCATGAAAAATAGACGATGTATAGTCTATATAATTGTTTGCATACGAATCGGACGATTTATAGTCGATTAAATTTTTTCATAAAAAATTTAAAAAAGACGATGTATATATAGTCCATTAAATTTTTTTCATAAAAAAATTTTTTGAATGAAAAATGGATGATGTATGGTTTATTAAATTCTTTGCACGAAAAGAAGACGACGTATATAGTCCACTTAAGTTTTTACATACGAAATGGACGAATTATAGTCAATTTAATTTTTTATAAAAATTTTAAAAATGGACGATGTATAGTCCATTAAATTTTGTATATATAGCTAGTCCATTTAATTTTTTGCATGAAAAATAGACGATGTATAGTCTATATAATTGTTTGCATATGAATCGGACGATTTATAGTCGATTAAATTTTTTCATAAAAAATTGAAAAAAGACAATGTATAGTCCATTAAATTTTTTTCATAAAAAATTTTTTTTCATGAAAAATGGATGATATATGGTTTATTAAATTCTTTGCACGAAAAGAAGACGACGTATATAGTCCACTTAAGTTTTTACATACGAAATGGACGAATTATAGTCAATTTAATTTTTTATAAAAATTTTAAAAATGGACGATGTATAGTCCATTAAATTTTATATACATATATAGCCAGTCCATTTAATTTTTTGCATGAAAAATAGACGATGTATAGTCTATATAATTGCTTGCATACGAATCGAACGATTTATAGTCGATAAAATTTTTTCATCAAAAATTAAAAAAAGACGATGTATAGTCCATTAAATTTTTTTCATAAAAAAATTTTTTTCATGAAAAATGGATGATGTATGGTTTATTAAATTCTTTGCACGAAAAGAAGACGACGTATATAGTCCACTTAAGTTTTTACATACGAAATGGACGAATTATAGTCAATTTAATTTTTTATAAAAATTTTAAAAATGGACGATGTATAGTCCATTAAATTTTATATACATATATAGCCAGTCCATTTAATTTTTTGCATGAAAAATAGACGATGTATAGTCTATATAATTGTTTGCATACGAATCGGACGATTTATAGTCGATAAAATTTTTTCATAAAAAATTAAAAAAAGACGATGTATAGTCCATTAAATTTTTTTCATAAAAAAATTTTTTTCATGAAAAATGGATGATGTATGGTTTATTTAATTCTTTGCACGAAAAGAAGACGACGTATATAGTCCACTTAAGTTTTTACATACGAAATGGACGAATTATAGTCAATTTAATTTTTTATAAAAATTTTAAAAATGGACGATGTATAGTCCATTAAATTTTGTATATATAGCCAGTCCATTTAATTTTTTGCATGAAAAATAGACGATGTATAGTCTATATAATTATTTGCATACGAATCGGACGATGTATAGTCTATATAATTGTTTGCATACGAATCGGACGATTTATAGTCGATAAAATTTTTTCATAAAAATTTAAAAAACGACGATGTATAGTCTAATAAATTTTTTTCACAAAAAAATTTTTTTCATGAAAAATGGATGATGTATAGTCTATATAATTGTTTGCATATGAATCGGACGATTTATAGTCGATTAAATTTTTTCATAAAAAATTGAAAAAAGACAATGTATAGTCCATTAAATTTTTTTCATAAAAAATTTTTTTTCATGAAAAATGGATGATATATGGTTTATTAAATTCTTAGCACGAAAAGAAGACGACGTATATAGTCCACTTAAGTTTTTACATACCAAATGGACGAACTATAGTCAATTTAATTTTTTATAAAAGTTTTAAAAATGGACAATGTATAGTCCATTAAATTTTGTATATATAGCCAGTCCATTTAATTTTTTCCATGAAAAATAGACGATGTATAGTCTATATAATTGTTTGCATACGAATCGTACGATTTATAGTCGATTAAATTTTTTGATAAAAAATTGCAAAAAAGACGATGTATAATAGTCCATTAAATTTTTTTCATAAAAAAATTTTTTGCGTGAAAAATGGATGATGTATAGTTTATTAAATTCTTAGCACGAAAAGAAGACGACGTATATAGTCCACTTAAGTTTTTACATACGAAATGGACGAACTATAGTCAATTTAATTTTTTATAAAAGTTTTAAAAATGGACAATGTATAGTCCATTAAATTTTGTATATATAGCCAGTCCATTTAATTTTTTGCATGAAAAATAGACGATGTATAGTCTATATAATTGTTTGCATACGAATCGGACGATTTATGGTCGATTAAATTTTTTGATAAAAAATTGAAAAAAAGGCGATGTATAGTCCATTAAATTTTTTTCATAAAAAAATTTTTTCCGTGAAAAATGGATGATGTATAGTTTATTAAATTCTTAGCACGAAAAGAAGACGACATGTATAGTCCATTAAATTTTGTATATATAGCCAGTCCATTTAATTTTTTGCATGAAAAATAGACGATGTATAGTCTATATAATTGTTTGCATACGAATCGGACGATTTATAGTCGATAAAATTTTTTCATAAAAAATTAAAAAAAGACGATGTATAGTCCATTAAATTTTTTTCATAAAAAATTTTTTTGCATGAAAAATGGATGATGTATAGTTTATTAAATTCTTTGCACGAAAAGAAGACGACGTATATAGTCCACTTAAGTTTTTACATACGAAATGGACGAATTATAGTCAATTTAATTTTTTATAAAAATTTTAAAAATGGACGATGTATAGTCCATTAAATTTTGTATATATAGCCAGTCCATTTAATTTCTTGCATGAAAAATAGACGACGTATAGTCTATATAATTGTTTGCATACGAATCGGACGATTTATAGTCGATTAAATTTTTTTATAAAAAATTGAAAAAAAGACGATGTATAGTCCATTAAATTTTTTTCACAAAAAAATTTTTTTCATGAAAAATGGATGATGTATAGTTTATTAAATTCTTAGCACGAAAAGAAGACGACGTATATAGTCCACTTAAGTTTTTACATACGAAATGGACGAATTATAGTCAATTTAATTTTTTATAAAAATTTTTAAAATGGACGATGTATAGTCCATTAAATTTTGTATATATAGCCAGTCCATTTAATTTCTTGCATGAAAAATAGACGATGTATAGTCTATAAAATTTTTTTCATACGAATCGGACGATTTATAGTCGATTAAATTTTTTGATAAAAAATTGAAAAAAGACGATGTATAGTCCATTAAATTTTTTTCATAAAAAAATTTTTTGCGTGAAAAATGGATGATGTATAGTTTATTAAATTCTTAGCACGAAAAGAAGACGACGTATATAGTCCACTTAAGATTTTACATACGAAATGGACGAACTATAGTCAATTTAATTTTTTATAAACATTTTTAAAATGGACGATGTATAGTCCATTAAATTTTGTATATATAGCCAGTCCATTTAATTTCTTGCATGAAAAATAGACGATGTATAGTGTATATAATTGTTTGCATACGAATCGGACGATTTATAGTCGATAAAATTTTTTCATAAAAAATTGCAAAAAAGACGATGTATAGTCCATTAAATTTTTTTCATAAAAAAAATTTTTGCGTGAAAAATGGATGATGTATAGTTTATTAAATTCTTAGCACGAAAAGAAGACGACGTATATGGTCCACTTAAGTTTTTACATACGAAATGGACGAATTATAGTCAATTTAATTTTTTATAAAAATTTTTAAAATGGACGATGTATAGTCCATTAAATTTTGTATATATAGCCAGTCCATTTAATTTCTTGCATGAAAAATAGACGACGTATAGTCTATATAATTGTTTGCATACGAATCGGACGATTTATAGTCGATTAAATTTTTTTATAAAAAATTGAAAAAAAGACGATGTATAGTCCATTAAATTTTTTTCATAAAAAAATTTTTTGCGTGAAAAATGGATGATGTATAGTTTATTAAATTCTTAGCACGAAAAGAAGACGACATGTATAGTCCATTAAATTTTGTATATATAGCCAGTCCATTTAATTTTTTGCATGAAAAATAGACGATGTATAGTCTATATAATTGTTTGCATACGAATCGGACGATTTATAGTCGATAAAATTTTTTCATAAAAAATTGCAAAAAAGACGATGTATAGTCCATTAAATTTTTTTCATAAAAAATTTTTTTGCGTGAAAAATGGATGATGTATAGTTTATTAAATTCTTAGCACGAAAAGAAGACGACGTATATAGTCTACTTAAGTTTTTACATACGAAATGGACGAATTATAGTCAATTTAATTTTTTATAAAAATTTTTAAAATGGACGATGTATAGTCCATTAAATTTTGTATATATAGCCAGTCCATTTAATTTCTTGCATGAAAAATAGACGACGTATAGTCTATATAATTGTTTGCATACGAATCGGACGATTTATAGTCGATTAAATTTTTTTATAAAAAATTGAAAAAAAGACGATGTATAGTCCATTAAATTTTTTTCATAAAAAAAATTTTTTCATGAAAAATTGATGATGTATGGTTTATTAAATTCTTTGCACGAAAAGAAGACGACGTATATAGTCCACTTAAGTTTTTACATACGAAATGAACGAATTATAGTCAATTTAATTTCTTATAAAAATTTAAAAAATGGACGATGTATAGTCCATTAAATTTTGTATATATAGCCAGTCCATTTAATTTTTTGCATGAAAAATAGACAATGTATAGTCTATATAATTAATTGCATACGAATCGGAAGATTTATAGTCGATTAAATTTTTTCATAAAAAATTTAAAAAAGACGATGTATAGTCCATTAAATTTTTTTCATAAAAAAATTTTTTTCATGAAAAATGGATGATGTATAGTTTATTAAATTCTTTGCACGAAAAGAAGACGACGTATATAGTCCACTTAAGTTTTTACATACGAAATGGACGAATTATAGTCAATTTAATTTTTTATAAAAATTTTAAAAATGGACGATGTATAGTCCATTAAATTTTGTATATATAGCCAGTCCATTTAATTTTTTGCATCAAAAATAGACAATGTATAGTCTATATAATTAATTGCATACGAATCAGACGATTTATAGTCGATAAAATTTTTACATAAAAAATTTAAAAAAAGACGATGTATAGTCCATTAAATTTTTTTCATAAAAAAATTTTTTGCATGAAAAATGGATGATGTATGGTTTATTAAATTCTTTGCACGAAAAGAAGACGACGTATATAGTCCACTTAAGTTTTTACATACGAAATGGACGAATTATAGTCAATTTAATTTTTTATAAAAATTTTAAAAATGGACGATGTATAGTCCATTAAATTTTATATACATATATAGCCAGTCCATTTAATTTTTTGCATGAAAAATAGACGATGTATAGTCTATATAATTGTTTGCATACGAATCGGACGATTTATAGTCGATAAAATTTTTTCATAAAAAATTGCAAAAAAGACGATGTATAGTCCATTAAATTTTTTTCATAAAAAAAATTTTTGCGTGAAAAATGGATGATGTATAGTTTATTAAATTCTTAGCACGAAAAGAAGACGACGTATATAGTCCACTTAAGTTTTTACATACGAAATGGACGAATTATAGTCAATTTAATTTTTTATAAAAATTTTTAAAATGGACGATGTATAGTCCATTAAATTTTGTATATATAGCCAGTCCATTTAATTTCTTGCATGAAAAATAGACGACGTATAGTCTATATAATTGTTTGCATACGAATCGGACGATTTATAGTCGATTAAATTTTTTTATAAAAAATTGAAAAAAAGACGATGTATAGTCCATTAAATTTTTTTCATAAAAAAATTTTTTGCGTGAAAAATGGATGATGTATAGTTTATTAAATTCTTAGCACGAAAAGAAGACGACATGTATAGTCCATTAAATTTTGTATATATAGCCAGTCCATTTAATTTTTTGCATGAAAAATAGACGATGTATAGTCTATATAATTGTTTGCATACGAATCGGACGATTTATAGTCGATAAAATTTTTTCATAAAAAATTGCAAAAAAGACGATGTATAGTCCATTAAATTTTTTTCATAAAAAATTTTTTTGCGTGAAAAATGGATGATGTATAGTTTATTAAATTCTTAGCACGAAAAGAAGACGACGTATATAGTCTACTTAAGTTTTTACATACGAAATGGACGAATTATAGTCAATTTAATTTTTTATAAAAATTTTTAAAATGGACGATGTATAGTCCATTAAATTTTGTATATATAGCCAGTCCATTTAATTTCTTGCATGAAAAATAGACGACGTATAGTCTATATAATTGTTTGCATACGAATCGGACGATTTATAGTCGATTAAATTTTTTTATAAAAAATTGAAAAAAAGACGATGTATAGTCCATTAAATTTTTTTCATAAAAAAAATTTTTTCATGAAAAATTGATGATGTATGGTTTATTAAATTCTTTGCACGAAAAGAAGACGACGTATATAGTCCACTTAAGTTTTTACATACGAAATGAACGAATTATAGTCAATTTAATTTCTTATAAAAATTTAAAAAATGGACGATGTATAGTCCATTAAATTTTGTATATATAGCCAGTCCATTTAATTTTTTGCATGAAAAATAGACAATGTATAGTCTATATAATTAATTGCATACGAATCGGAAGATTTATAGTCGATTAAATTTTTTCATAAAAAATTTAAAAAAGACGATGTATAGTCCATTAAATTTTTTTCATAAAAAAATTTTTTTCATGAAAAATGGATGATGTATAGTTTATTAAATTCTTTGCACGAAAAGAAGACGACGTATATAGTCCACTTAAGTTTTTACATACGAAATGGACGAATTATAGTCAATTTAATTTTTTATAAAAATTTTAAAAATGGACGATGTATAGTCCATTAAATTTTGTATATATAGCCAGTCCATTTAATTTTTTGCATCAAAAATAGACAATGTATAGTCTATATAATTAATTGCATACGAATCAGACGATTTATAGTCGATAAAATTTTTACATAAAAAATTTAAAAAAAGACGATGTATAGTCCATTAAATTTTTTTCATAAAAAAATTTTTTGCATGAAAAATGGATGATGTATGGTTTATTAAATTCTTTGCACGAAAAGAAGACGACGTATATAGTCCACTTAAGTTTTTACATACGAAATGGACGAATTATAGTCAATTTAATTTTTTATAAAAATTTTAAAAATGGACGATGTATAGTCCATTAAATTTTATATACATATATAGCCAGTCCATTTAATTTTTTGCATGAAAAATAGACGATGTATAGTCTATATAATTGTTTGCATACGAATCGGACGATTTATAGTCGATAAAATTTTTTCATAAAAAATTCAAAAAAGACGATGTATAGTCCATTAAATTTTTTTCATAAAAATTTTTTTTGCATGAAAAATGGATGATGTATAGTTTATTAAATTCTTTGCACGAAAAGAAGACGACGTATATAGTCCACTTAAGTTTTTACATACGAAATGGACGAATTATAGTCAATTTAATTTTTTATAAAAATTTTAAAAATGGACGATGTATAGTCCATTAAATTTTGTATATATAGCCAGTCCATTTAATTTTTTGCATGAAAAATAGACGATGTATAGTCTATATAATTGTTTGCATACGAATCGGACGATTTATAGTCGATTAAATTTTTTCATAAAAAATTTAAAAGAGACGATGTATAGTCCATTAAATTTTTTTCATAAAAAAAATTTTTTCAGGAAAAATTGATGATATATGGTTTATTAAATTCTTTGCACGAAAAGAAGACGACGTATATAGTCCACTTAAGTTTTTACATACGAAATGAACGAATTATAGTCAATTTAATTTTTTATAAAAATTTTAAAAATGGACGATGTATAGTCCATTAAATTTTGTATATATAGCCAGTCCATTTAATTTTTTGCATGAAAAATAGACAATGTATAGTCTATATAATTGTTTCCATACGAATCGGACGATTTATAGTCGATAAAATTTTTTCATAAAAAATTTAAAAAAAGACGATGTATAGTCCATTAAATTTTTTTCATAAAAAATTTTTTCCCATGAAATATGGATGATGTATAGTTTATTAAATTCTTTGCACGAAAAGAAGACGACGTATATAGTCCACTTAAGGTTTTACATACGAAATGGACGAATTATAGTCAATTTAATTTTTTATAAAAATTTTAAAAATGGACGATGTATAGTCCATTAAATTTTATATACATATATAGCCAGTCCATTTAATTTTTTGCATGAAAAATAGACGATGTATAGTCTATATAATTAATTGCATACCAATCGGACGATTTATAGTCGATTAAATTTTTTCATAAAAAATTTAAAAAAGACGATGTATAGTCCATTAAATTTTTTTCATAAAAAAATTTTTTTCATGAAAAATGGATGATGTATAGTTTATTAAATTCTTTGCACGAAAAGAAGACGACGTATATAGTCCACTTAAGTTTTTACATACGAAATGGACGAATTATAGTCAATTTAATTTTTTATAAAAATTTTAAAAATGGACGATGTATAGTCCATTAAATTTTGTATATATAGCCAGTCCATTTAATTTTTTGCATCAAAAATAGACAATGTATAGTCTATATAATTAATTGCATACGAATCAGACGATTTATAGTCGATAAAATTTTTACATAAAAAATTTAAAAAAAGACGATGTATAGTCCATTAAATTTTTTTCATAAAAAAATTTTTTGCATGAAAAATGGATGATGTATGGTTTATTAAATTCTTTGCACGAAAAGAAGACGACGTATATAGTCCACTTAAGTTTTTACATACGAAATGGACGAATTATAGTCAATTTAATTTTTTATAAAAATTTTAAAAATGGACGATGTATAGTCCATTAAATTTTGTATATATAGCCAGTCCATTTAATTTTTTGCATGAAAAATAGACGATGTATAGTCTATATAATTGTTTGCATACGAATCGGACGATTTATAGTCGATTAAATTTTTTCATAAAAAATTGAAAAAAATACGATGTATTATAGTCCACTAAATTTTTTAAAAAAAAAATTTTTTTGCATGAAAAATTTATGATGTATAGTTTATTAAATTCTTTGCACGAAAAGAAGACGACGTATATAGTCCACTTAAGTTTTTACATACGAAATGGACGAATTATAGTCAATTTAATTTTTTATAAAAATTTTAAAAATGGACGATGTATATTCCATTAAATTTTGTATATATAGCCAGTCCATTTAATTTTTTGCATGAAAAATAGACGATGTATAGTCTATATAATTGTTTGCATACGAATCGGACGATTTATAGTCGATTAAATTTTTTCATAAAAAATTTAAAAAAGACGATGTATAGTCCATTAAATTTTTTTCATAAAAAAAATTTTTTCATGAAAAATTGATGATGTATGGTTTATTAAATTCTTTGCACGAAAAGAAGACGACGTATATAGTCCACTTAAGTTTTTACATACGAAATGAACGAATTATAGTAAATTTAATTTCTTATAAAAATTTTAAAAATGGACGATGTATAGTCCATTAAATTTTGTATATATAGCCAGTCCATTTAATTTTTTGCATGAAAAATAGACAATGTATAGTCTTTATAATTCTTTCCATACGAATCGGACGATTTATAGTCGATAAAATTTTTTCATAAAAAATTTAAAAAAAGACGATGTATAGTCCATTAAATTTTTTTCATAAAAAATTTTTTCCCATGAAATATGGATGATGTATAGTTTATTAAATTCTTTGCACGAAAAGAAGACGACGTATATAGTCCACTTAAGTTTTTACATACGAAATGGACGAATTATAGTCAATTTAATTTTTTATAAAAATTTAAAAAATGGACGATGTATAGTCCGTTAAATTTTGTGTATATAGCCAGTCCATTTAATTTTTTGCATGAAAAATAGACGATGTATATATAGTCTATATAATTGTTTGCATACGAATCGGACGATTTATAGTCGATAAAGTTTTTACATAAAAAATTGAAAAAAGACGATGTATAGTCCATTAAATTTTTTTCATAAAAAAATTTTTTTCATGAAAAATGGATGATGTATGGTTTATTAAATTCTTTGCACGAAAAGAAGACGACGTATATAGTCCACTTAAGTTTTTACATACGAAATGGACGAATTATAGTAAATTTAATTTTTTATAAAAATTTTAAAAATGGACGATGTATAGTCCATTAAATTTTGTATATATAGCCAGTCCATTTAATTTTTTGCATTAAAAATAGACGATGTATAGTCTAGATAATTGTTTGCATACGAATCGAACGATTTATAGTCGATTAAATTTTTTCATAAAAAATTTAAAAAAGACGATGTATAGTCCATTAAATTTTTTTCATAAAAAAATTTTTTTCATGAAAAATGGATGATGTATGGTTTATTAAATTCTTTGCACGAAAAGAAGACGACGTATATAGTCCACTTAAGTTTTTACATACGAAATGGACGAATTATAGTCAATTTAATTTTTTATAAAAATTTTAAAAATGGACGATGTATAGTCCATTAAATTTTGTATATATAGCCAGTCCATTTAATTTTTTGCATGAAAAATAGACGATGTGTAGTCTATATAATTGTTTGCATACGAATCGGACGATTTATAATCGATTAAATTTTTTCATAAAAAATTGAAAAAAGACGATGTATAGTCCATTAAATTTTTTTCATAAAAAATTTTTTTTCATGAAAAATTTATGATGTATGGTTTATTAAATTCTTTGCACGAAAAGAAGACGACGTATATAGTCCACTTAAGTTTTTACATACGAAATGGACGAATTATAGTCAATTTAATTTTTTATAAAAATTTTAAAAATGGACGATGTATAGTCCATTAAATTTTGTATATATAGCCAGTCCATTTAATTTTTTGCATGAAAAATAGACAATGTATAGTCTATATAATTGTTTGCATACGAATCGGACGATTTATAGTCGATAAAATTTTTTCATAAAAAATTGAAATAAGACGATGTATAGTCCATTAAATTTTTTTCATAAAAAAATTTTTTGCATGAAATATGGATGATGTATAGTTTATTAAATTCTTTGCACGAAAAGAAGACGACGTATATAGTCCACTTAAGTTTTTACATACGAAATGGACGAATTATAGTCAATTTAATTTTTTATAAAAATTTTAAAAATGGACGATGTATTATAGTCCATTAAATTTTGTATATATAGCCAGTCCATTTAATTTTTTGCATGAAAAATAGACGATGTATAGTCTACATAATAGTTTGCATACGAATCGGACGATTTATAGTCGATTAAATTTTTTCATAAAAAATTGAAAAAAAGACGATGTATAGTCCATTAAATTTTTTTCATAAAAAAATTTTTTCCATGAAATATGGATGATGTATAGTTTATTAAATTCTTTGCACGAAAAGAAGACGACGTATATAGTCCACTTAAGTTTTTACATACGAAATGGACGAATTATAGTCAATTTAATTTTTTATAAAAATTTTAAAAATGGACGATGTATAGTCCTTTAAATTTTGTATATATAGCCAGTCCATTTAATTTTTTGCATGAAAAATAGACGATGTATAGTCTATATAATTGTTTGCATACGAATCGGACGATTTATAGTCGATTAAATTTTTTCATAAAAAATTGAAAAAAAAGACGATGTATAGTCCATTAAATTTTTTTCATAAAAAAATTTTTTTCATGAAAAATGGATGATGTATGGTTTATTAAATTCTTTGCACGAAAAGAAGACGACGTATATAGTCCACTTAAGTTTTTACATACGAAATGGACGAATTATAGTCAATTTAATTTTTTATAAAAATTTTAAAAATGGACGATGTATAGTCCATTAAATTTTGTATATATAGCCAGTCCATTTAATTTTTTGCATGAAAAATAGACGATGTATAGTCTACATAATAGTTTGCATACGAATCGGACGATTTATAGTCGATTAAATTTTTTCATAAAAAATTGAAAAAAAGACGATGTATAGTCCATTAAATTTTTTTCATAAAAAAATTGTTTGCATGAAATATGGATGATGTATAGTTTATTAAATTCTTTGCACGAAAAGAAGACGACGTATATAGTCCACTTAAGTTTTTACATACGAAATGGACGAATTATAGTCAATTTAATTTTTTATAAAAATTTTAAAAATGGACGATGTATAATCCATTAAATTTTGTATATATAGCCAGTCCATTTAATTTTTTGCATGAAATATAGACGATTTATAGTCTACATAATAGTTTGCATACGAATCGGATGATTTATAGTCGATAAAATTTTTTCATAAAAAATTTAAAAAAAAGACGATGTATAGTCCATTAAATTTTTTTCATAAAAAATTTTTTTGCATGAAAATGGATGATTTATAGTTTATTAAATTCTTTGCACGAAAAGAAGACGACGTATATAGTCCACTTAAGTTTTTACATACGAAATGAACGAATTATAGTCAATTTAATTTCTTATAAAAATTTTAAAAATGGACGATGTATAGTCCATTAAATTTTGTATATATAGCCAGTCCATTTAATTTTTTGCATGAAAAATAGACGATGTATAGTCTATATAATTGTTTGCATACGAATCGGACAATTTATAGTCGATAAAATTTTTTCATAAAAATTGAAAAAAAGACGATGTATAGTCCATTAAATTTTTTTCATAAAAAAATTGTTTGCATGAAATATGGATGATGTATAGTTTATTAAATTCTTTGCACGAAAAGAAGACGACGTATATAGTCCACTTAAGTTTTTACATACGAAATGGACGAATTATAGTCAATTTAATTTTTTATAAAAATTTTAAAAATGGACGATGTATAGTCCATTAAATTTTGTATATATAGCCAGTCCATTTAATTTTTTGCATGAAATATAGACGATTTATAGTCTACATAATAGTTTGCATACGAATCGGATGATTTATAGTCGATAAAATTTTTTCATAAAAAATTTAAAAAAAAGACGATGTATAGTCCATTAAATTTTTTTCATAAAAAATTTTTTTGCATGAAAATGGATGATTTATAGTTTATTAAATTCTTTGCACGAAAAGAAGACGACGTATATAGTCCACTTAAGTTTTTACATACGAAATGAACGAATTATAGTCAATTTAATTTCTTATAAAAATTTTAAAAATGGACGATGTATAGTCCATTAAATTTTGTATATATAGCCAGTCCATTTAATTTTTTGCATGAAAAATAGACGATGTATAGTCTATATAATTGTTTGCATACGAATCGGACAATTTATAGTCGATAAAATTTTTTCATAAAAATTGAAAAAAAGACGATGTATAGTTTATTAAATTCTTTGCACTAAAAGAAGACGACGTATATAGTCCACTTAAGTTTTTACATACGAAATGGACGAATTATAGTCAATTTAATTTTTTATAAAAATTTTAAAAATGGACGATGTATAGTCCATAAAATTTTGTATATATAGCCAGTCCATTTAATTTTTTGCATGAAAAATAGACGATGTATAGTCTATATAATTGTTTGCATACGAATCGGACGATTTATAGTCGATAAAATTTTTTCATAAAAAATTTAAAAAAAGACGATGTATAGTCCATTAAATTTTTTTCATAAAAAATTTTTTTGCATGAAATATGGATGATGTATAGTTTATTAAATTCTTTGCACGAAAAGAAGACGACGTATAGGTCCACTTAAGTTTTTACATACGAAATGGACGAATTATAGTCAATTTAATTTTTTATAAAAATTTTAAAAATGGACGATGTATAGTCCTTTAAATTTTGTATATATAGCCAGTCCATTTAATTTTTTGCATGAAAAATAGACGATGTATAGTCTATATATATGTTTGCATACGAATCGGACGATTTATAGTCGATAAAATTTTTTCATAAAAAATTGAAAAAAAGACGATGTATTATAGTCCATTAAATTTTTTTCATAAAAAATTTTTTTGCATGAAAAATTTATGATGTATAGTTTATTAAATTCTTTGCACGAAAAGAAGACGACGAAAAAAAAATTTTTTGCATGAAATATGGATGATGTATAGTTTATTAAATTCAGCCAGTCCATTTAATTTTTTGCATGAAAAATAGACGATGTATAGTCTATATAATTGTTTGCATACGAATCGGACAATTTATAGTCGATTAAATTTTTTCATAAAAAATTGAAAAAAAGACGATGTATAGTTTACTAAATTCTTTGCACTAAAAGAAGACGACGTATATAGTCCATTTAAGTTTTTACATACGAAATGGACGAATTATAGTAAATTTAATTTTTTATAAAAATTTTAAAAATGGACGATGTATAGTCCATTAAATTTTGTATATATAGCCAGTCCATTTAATTTTTTGCATGAAAAATAGACGATGTATAGTCTATATAATTGTTTGCATACGAATCGGACAATTTATAGTCGATAAAATTTTTTCATAAAAAATTGAAAAAAAGACGAAGTATAGTTTATTAAATTCTTTGCACTAAAAGAAGACGACGTATATAGTACACTTAAGTTTTTACATACGAAATGGACGAATTATAGTCAATTTAATTTTTTATACAAATTTTAAAAATGGACGATGTATAGTCCATTAAATTTTGTATATATAGCCAGTCCATTTAATTTTTTGCATGAAAAATAGACGATGTATAGTCTATATAATTGTTTGCATACGAATCGGACGATTTATAGTCGATTAAATTTTTTCATAAAAAATTGAAAAAAGACGATGTATAGTCCATTAAATTTTTTTCATAAAAAATTTTTTTGCATGAAAAATGGATGATGTATAGTTTACTAAATTCTTTGCACGAAAAGAAGACGACGTATATAGTCCACTTAAGTTTTTACATACGAAATGGACGAATTATAGTCAATTTAATTTTTTATACAAATTTTAAAAATGGACGATGTATAGTCCATTAAATTTTGTATATATAGCCAGTCCATTTAATTTTTTGCATGAAAAATAGACGATGTATAGTCTATATAATTGTTTGCATACGAATCGGACAATTTATAGTTGATAAAATTTTTTCATAAAAAATTGAAAAAAAGACGAAGTATAGTTTATTAAATTCTTTGCACGAAAAGAAGACGACGTATATAGTCCACTTAAGTTTTTACATACGAAATGGACGAATTATAGTCAATTTAATTTTTTATAAAAATTTTAAAAATGGACGATGTATAGTCCATTAAATTTTGTATATATAGCCAGTCCATTTAATTTTTTGCATGAAAAATAGACGATGTATAGTCTATATAATTGTTTGCATACGAATCGGACGATTTATAGTCGATTAAATTTTTTCATAAAAAATTTAAAAAAAGACAATGTATAGTCCATTAAATTTTTTTCATAAAAAAATTTTTTGCATGAAATATGGATGATGTATAGTTTATTAAATTCTTTGCACGAAAAGAAGACGACGTATATAGTCCACTTAAGTTTTTACATACGAAATGGACAAATTATAGTCAATTTAATTTTTTATAAAAATTTTAAAAATGAACGATGTATAGTCCATTAAATTTTGTATATATAGCCAGTCCATTTAATTTTTTGCATGAAAAATAGACGATGTATAGTCTACATAATAGTTTGCATACGAATCGGACGATTTATAGTCGATTAAATTTTTTCATAAAAAATTGAAAAAAAGACGATGTATAGTCCATTAAATTTTTTTCATAAAATTTTTTTTTGCATGAAATATGTATGATGTATAGTTTATTAAATTCTTTGCACGAAAAGAAGACGACGTATATAGTCCACTTAAGTTTTTACATACGAAATGGACGAATTATAATCAATTTAATTTTTTATAAAAATTTTAAAAATGGACGATGTATAGTCCATTAAATTTTGTATATATAGCCAGTCCATTTAATTTTTTGCATGAAAAATAGACGATGTATAGTCTATATAATTGTTTGCATACGAATCGGACGATTTATAGTCGATTAAATTTTTTCATAAAAAATTTAAAAAAAGACGATGTATAGTCCATTAAATTTTTTTCATAAACAAATTTTTTGCATGAAATATGGATGATGTATAGTTTATTAAATTCTTTGCACGAAAAGAAGACGACGTATATAGTCCACTTAAGTTTTTACATACGAAATGGACGAATTATGGTCAATTTAATTTTTTATAAAAATTTTAAAAATGGACGATGTATAGTCCATTAAATTTTGTATATATAGCCAGTCCATTTAATTTTTTGCATGAAAAATAGACGATGTATAGTCTACATAATAGTTTGCATACGAATCGGACGATTTATAGTCGATTAAATTTTTTCATAAAAAATTGAAAAAAAGACGATGTATAGTCCATTAAATTTTTTTCATAAAAAAATTTTTTGCATGAAATATGGATGATGTATAGTTTTTTAAATTCTTTGCACGAAAAGAAGACGACGTATATAGTCCACTTAAGTTTTTACATACGAAATGGACGAATTATAGTCAATTTAATTTTTTATAAAAATTTTAAAAATGGACGATGTATAGTCCATTAAATTTTGTATATATAGCCAGTCCATTTAATTTTTTGCATGAAAAATAGACGATGTATAGTCTACATAATAGGTTGCATACGAATCGGACGATTTATAGTCGATAAAATTTTTTCATAAAAAATTTAAAAAAATTAAATTTTTTTCATAAAAAAATTTTTTGCTTGAAATATGGATGATGTATAGTTTATTAAATTCTTTGCACGAAAAGAAGACGACGTATATAGTCCACTTAAGTTTTTACATACGAAATGGACGAATTATAGTCAATTTAATTTTTTATAAAAATTTTAAAAATGGACGATGTATTATAGTCCATTAAATTTTGTATATATAGCCAGTCCATTTAATTTTTTGCATGAAAAATAGACGATGTATAGTCTACATAATAGTTTGCATACGAATCGGACGATTTATAGTCGATTAAATTTTTTCATAAAAAATTGAAAAAAAGACGATGTATAGTCCATTAAATTTTTTTCATAAAAAAATTTTTTGCATGAAATATGGATGATGTATAGTTTTTTAAATTCTTTGCACGAAAAGAAGACGACGTATATAGTCCACTTAAGTTTTTACATACGAAATGGACGAATTATAGTCAATTTAATTTTTTATAAAAATTTTAAAAATGGACGATGTATAGTCCATTAAATTTTGTATATATAGCCAGTCCATTTAATTTTTTGCATGAAAAATAGACGATGTATAGTCTACATAATAGCTTGCATACGAATCGGACGATTTATAGTCGATTAAATTTTTTCATAAAAAATTGAAAAAAGACGATGTATAGTCCATTAAATTTTTTTCATAAAAAATTTTTTTGCATGAAAAATGGATGATGTATAGTTTATTAAATTCTTTGCACGAAAAGAAGACGACGTATATAGTCCACTTAAGTTTTTACATACGAAATGGACGAATTATAGTCAATTTAATTTTTTATACAAATTTTAAAAATGGACGATGTATAGTCCATTAAATTTTGTATATATAGCCAGTCCATTTAATTTTTTGCATGAAAAATAGACGATGTATAGTCTATATAATTGTTTGCATACGAATCGGACAATTTATAGTCGATAAAATTTTTTCATAAAAGATTGAAAAAAAGACGATGTATAGTTTATTAAATTCTTTGCACTAAAAGAAGACGACGTATATAGTACACTTAAGTTTTTACACACGAAATGGACGAATTATAGTCAATTTAATTTTTTATAAAAATTTTAAAAATGGACGATGTATAGTCCATTAAATTTTGTATATATAGCCAGTCCATTTAATTTTTTGCATGAAAAATAGACGATGTATAGTCTATATAATTGTTTGCATACGAATCGGACGATTTATAGTCGATTAAATTTTTTCATAAAAAATTGAAAAAAAAGACGATGTATAGTCCATTAAATTTTTTTCATAAAAAAATTTTTTGCATGAAATATGGATGATGTATAGTTTATTAAATTCTTTGCACGAAAAGAAGACGACGTATGTAGTCCACTTAAGTTTTTACATACGAAATGGACGAATTATAGTCAATTTAATTTTTTATAAAAATTTTAAAAATGGACGATGTATAGTCCATTAAATTTTGTATATATAGCCAGTCCATTTAATTTTTTGCATGAAAAATAGACGATGTATAGTCTATATAATTGTTTGCATACGAATCGGACGATTTATAGTCGATAAAATTTTTTCATAAAAAATTGAAAAAAAGACGATGTATAGTCCATTAAATTTTTTTCATAAAAAAATTTTTTGCATGAAATATGGATGATGTATAGTTTATTAAATTCTTTGCACGAAAAGAAGACGACGTATGTAGTCCACTTAAGTTTTTACATACGAAATGGACGAATTATAGTCAATTTAATTTTTTATAAAAATTTTAAAAATGGACGATGTATAGTCCATTAAATTTTGTATATATAGCCAGTCCATTTAATTTTTTGCATGAAAAATAGACGATGTATAGTCTATATAATTGTTTGCATACGAATCGGACGATTTATAGTCGATTAAATTTTTTCATAAAAAATTTAAAAAAAGACGATGTATAGTCCATTAATTTTTTTTCATAAAAAAATTTTTTGCATGAAATATGGATGATGTATAGTTTATTAAATTCTTTGCACGAAAAGAAGACGACGTATATAGTCCACTTAAGTTTTTACATACGAAATGGACGAATTATGGTCAATTTAATTTTTTATAAAAATTTTAAAAATGGACGATGTATAGTCCATTAAATTTTGTATATATAGCCAGTCCATTTAATTTTTTGCATGAAAAATAGACGATGTATAGTCTACATAATAGTTTGCATACGAATCGGACGATTTATAGTCGATTAAATTTTTTCATAAAAAATTGAAAAAAAGACGATGTATAGTCCATTAAATTTTTTTCATAAAAAAATTTTTTGCATGAAATATGGATGATGTATAGTTTATTAAATTCTTTGCACGAAAAGAAGACGACGTATATAGTCCACTTAAGTTTTTACATACGAAATGGACGAATTATAGTCAATTTAATTTTTTATAAAAATTTTAAAAATGGACGATGTATAGTCCATTAAATTTTGTATATATAGCCAGTCCATTTAATTTTTTGCATGAAAAATAGACGATGTATAGTCTTCATAATAGTTTGCATACGAATCGGACGATTTATAGTCGATTAAATTTTTTCATAAAAAATTGAAAAAAAGACGATGTATAGTCCATTAAATTTTTTTCATAATAAAATTTTTTGCATGAAATATGGATGATGTATAGTTTATTAAATTCTTTGCACGAAAAGAAGACGACGTATATAGTCCACTTAAGTTTTTACATACGAAATGGACGAATTATAGTCAATTTAATTTTTTATAAAAATTTTAAAAATGGACGATGTATTATAGTCCATTAAATTTTGTATATATAGCCAGTCCATTTAATTTTTTGCATGAAAAATAGACGATGTATAGTCTACATAATAGTTTGCATACGAATCGGACGATTTATAGTCGATTAAATTTTTTCATAAAAAATTGAAAAAAAGACGATGTATAGTCCATTAAATTTTTTTCATAAAAAAATTTTTTGCATGAAATATGGATGATGTATAGTTTTTTAAATTCTTTGCACGAAAAGAAGACGACGTATATAGTCCACTTAAGTTTTTACATACGAAATGGACGAATTATAGTCAATTTAATTTTTTATAAAAATTTTAAAAATGGACGATGTATAGTCTATTAAATTTTGTATATATAGCCAGTCCATTTAATTTTTTGCATGAAAAATAGACGATGTAAAGTCTATATAATTGTTTGCATACGAATCGGACAATTTATAGTCGATAAAATTTTTTCATAAAAAATTGAAAAAAAGACGATGTATAGTTTACTAAATTCTTTGCACTAAAAGAAGACGACGTATATAGTCCACTTAAGTTTTTACATACGAAATGGACGAATTATAGTCAATTTAATTTTTTATAAAAATTTTAAAAATGGACGATGTATAGTCCATTAAATTTTGTATATATAGCCAGTCCATTTAATTTTTTGCATGAAAAATAGACGATGTATAGTCTACATAATAGCTTGCATACGAATCGGACGATTTATAGTCGATTAAATTTTTTCATAAAAAATTGAAAAAAGACGATGTATAGTCCATTAAATTTTTTTCATAAAAAAATTTTTTGCATGAAAAATGGATGATGTATAGTTTATTAAATTCTTTGCACGAAAAGAAGACGACGTATATAGTCCACTTAAGTTTTTACATACGAAATGGACGAATTATAGTCAATTTAATTTTTTATACAAATTTTAAAAATGGACGATGTATAGTCCATTAAATTTTGTATATATAGCCAGTCAGTCCATTTAATTTTTTGCATGAAAAATAGACGATGTATAGTCTACATAATAGCTTGCATACGAATCGGACGATTTATAGTCGATTAAATTTTTTCATAAAAAAATTTTTTGCATGAAATATGGATGATGTATAGTTTATTAAATTCTTTGCACTAAAAGAAGACGACGTATATAGTACACTTAAGTTTTTACATACGAAATGGACGAATTATAGTCAATTTAATTTTTTATAAAAATTTTAAAAATGGACGATGTATAGTCCATTAAATTTTGTATATATAGCCAGTCCATTTAATTTTTTGCATGAAAAATAGACGATGTATAGTCTATATAATTGTTTGCATACGAATCGGACGATTTATAGTCGATTAAATTTTTTCATAAAAAATTTAAAAAAAGACGATGTATAGTCCATTAAATTTTTTTCATAAAAAAATTTTTTGCATGAAATATGGATGATGTATAGTTTATTAAATTCTTTGCACGAAAAGAAGACGACGTATATAGTCCACTTAAGTTTTTACATACGAAATGGATGAATTATAGTCAATTTAATTTTTTATAAAAATTTTAAAAATGGACGATGTATTATAGTCCATTAAATTTTGTATATATAGCCAGTCCATTTAATTTTTTGCATGAAAAATAGACGATGTATAGTCTACATAATAGTTTGCATACGAATCGGACGATTTATAGTCGATTAAATTTTTTCATAAAAAATTGAAAAAAAGACGATGTATAGTCCATTAAATTTTTTTCATAAAAAAATTTTTTGCATGAAATATGGATGATGTATAGTTTATTAAATTCTTTGCACGAAAAGAAGACGACGTATATAGTCCACTTAAGTTTTTACATACGAAATGGACGAATTATAGTCAATTTAATTTTTTATAAAAATTTAAAAAATGGACGATGTATAGTCCATTAAATTTTGTATATATAGCCAGTCCATTTAATTTTTTGCATGAAAAATAGACGATGTATAGTCTACATAATAGTTTGCATACGAATCGGACGATTTATAGTCGATTAAATTTTTTCATAAAAAATTGAAAAAAAGACGATGTATTAAAATCTTTGCACAAAAAGAAGACGACGTATATAGTCCACTTAAGTTTTTACATACGAAATGGACGAATTATAGTCAATTTAATTTTATATAAAAATTTTAAAAATGGACGATGTATAGTCTATTAAATTTTGTATATATAGCCAGTCCATTTAATTTTTTGCATGAAAAATAGACGATGTATAGTCTATATAATTGTTTGCATACGAATCGGACAATTTATAGTCGATAAAATTTTTTCATAAAAAATTGAAAAAAAGACGATGTATAGTTTACTAAATTCTTTGCACTAAAAGAAGACGACGTATATAGTCCACTTAAGTTTTTACATACGAAATGGACGAATTATAGTCAATTTAATTTTTTATAAAAATTTTAAAAATGGACGATGTATAGTCCATTAAATTTTGTATATATAGCCAGTCCATTAAATTTTTTTCATAAAAAAATTTTTTGCATGAAATATGGATGATGTATAGTTTATTAAATTCTTTGCACGAAAAGAAGACGACGTATATAGTCCACTTAAGTTTTTACATACGAAATGGACGAATTATAGTCAATTTAATTTTTTATAAAAATTTTAAAAATGGACGATGTATAGTCCATTAAATTTTGTATATATAGCCAGTCCATTTAATTTTTTGCATGAAAAATAGACGATGTATAGTCTACATAATAGTTTGCATACGAATCGGACGATTTATAGTCGATTAAATTTTTTCATAAAAAATTGAAAAAAAGACGATGTATTAAAATCTTTGCACAAAAAGAAGACGACGTATATAGTCCACTTAAGTTTTTACATACGAAATGGACGAATTATAGTCAATTTAATTTTTTATAAAAATTTTAAAAATGGACGATGTATAGTCTATTAAATTTTGTATATATAGCCAGTCCATTTAATTTTTTGCATGAAAAATAGACGATGTATAGTCTATATAATTGTTTGCATACGAATCGGACAATTTATAGTCGATAAAATTTTTTCATAAAAAATTGAAAAAAAGACGATGTATAGTTTACTAAATTCTTTGCACTAAAAGAAGACGACGTATATAGTCCACTTAAGTTTTTACATACGAAATGGACGAATTATAGTCAATTTAATTTTTTATAAAAATTTTAAAAATGGACGATGTATAGTCCATTAAATTTTGTATATATAGCCAGTCCATTTAATTTTTTGCATGAAAAATAGACGATGTATAGTCTACATAATAGCTTGCATACGAATCGGACGATTTATAGTCGATTAAATTTTTTCATAAAAAATTGAAAAAAGACGATGTATAGTCCATTAAATTTTTTTCATAAAAAATTTTTTTGCATGAAAAATGGATGATGTATAGTTTATTAAATTCTTTGCACGAAAAGAAGACGACGTATATAGTCCACTTAAGTTTTTACATACGAAATGGACGAATTATAGTCAATTTAATTTTTTATACAAATTTTAAAAATGGACGATGTATAGTCCATTAAATTTTGTATATATAGCCAGTCCATTTAATTTTTTGCATGAAAAATAGACGATGTATAGTCTATATAATTGTTTGCATACGAATCGGACAATTTATAGTCGATAAAATTTTTTCATAAAAAATTGAAAAAAAGACGATGTATAGTTTATTAAATTCTTTGCACTAAAAGAAGACGACGTATATAGTACACTTAAGTTTTTACATACGAAATGGACGAATTATAGTCAATTTAATTTTTTATAAAAATTTTAAAAATGGACGATGTATAGTCCATTAAATTTTGTATATATAGCCAGTCCATTTAATTTTTTGCATGAAAAATAGACGATGTATAGTCTATATAATTGTTTGCATACGAATCGGACGATTTATAGTCGATTAAATTTTTTCATAAAAAATTGAAAAAAGACGATGTATAGTCCATTAAATTTTTTTCATAAAAAATTTTTTTGCATGAAAAATGGATGATGTATAGTTTATTAAATTCTTTGCACGAAAAGAAGACGACGTATATAGTCCACTTAAGTTTTTACATACGAAATGGACGAATTATAGTCAATTTAATTTTTTATAAAAATTTTAAAAATGGACGATGTATAGTCCATTAAATTTTGTATATATAACCAGTCCATTTAATTTTTTGCATGAAAAATAGACGATGTATAGTCTATATAATTGTTTGCATACGAATCGGACGATTTATAGTCGATAAAATTTTTTCATAAAAAAATTTTTTGCATGAAATATGGATGATGTATAGTTTATTAAATTCCTTGCACGAAAAGAAGACGACGTATATATTCCACTTAAGTTTTTACATACGAAATGGACGAATTATAGTCAATTTAATTTTTTATAAAAATTTTAAAAATGGACGATGTATAGTCCATTAAATTTTGTATATATAGCCAGTCCATTTAATTTTTTGCATGAAAAATAGACGATGTATAGTCTATATAATTGTTTGCATACGAATCGGACGATTTATAGTCGATAAAATTTTTTCATAAAAAATTGAAAAAAGACGATGTATAGTCCATTCAATTTTTTCATAAAAAATTTTTTTGCATGAAATATGGATGATGTATAGTTTATTAAATTCTTTGCACGAAAAGAAGACGACGTATATAGTCCACTTAAGTTTTTACATACGAAATGGACGAATTATAGTCAATTTAATTTTTTATAAAAATTTTAAAAATGGACGATGTCCATTAAATTTTGTATATATAGCCAGTCCATTTAATTTTTTGCATGAAAAATAGACGATGTATAGTCTATATAATTGTTTGCATACGAATCGGACGATTTATAGTCGATTAAATTTTTTCATAAAAAATTGAAAAAAAGACGATGTATAGTCCATTAAATTTTTTTCATAAAAAAATTTTTTGCATGAAATATGGATGATGTATAGTTTATTAAATTCTTTGCACGAAAAGAAGACGACGTATATAGTCCACTTAAGTTTTTACATACGAAATGGACGAATTATAGTCAATTTAATTTTTTATAAAAATTTTAAAAATGGACGATGTATAGTCCATTAAATTTTGTATATATAGCCAGTCCATTTAATTTTTTGCATGAAAAATAGACGATGTATAGTCTATATAATTGTTTGCATACGAATCGGACGATTTATAGTCCATAAAATTTTTTCATAAAAAATTTAAAAAAAGACGATGTATAGTCCATTAAATTTTTTTCATAAAAAAATTTTTTGCATGAAATATGGATGATGTATAGTTTATTAAATTCTTTGCACGAAAAGAAGACGACGTATATAGTCCACTTAAGTTTTTACATACGAAATGGACGAATTATAGTCAATTTAATTTTTTATAAAAATTTAAAAAATGGACGATGTATAGTCCATTAAATTTTGTATATATAGCCAGTCCATTTAATTTTTTGCATGAAAAATAGACGATGTATAGTCTATATAATTGTTTGCATACGAATCGGACGATTTATAGTCGATTAAATTTTTTCATAAAAAATTGAAAAAAAGACGATGTATAGTCCATTAAATTTTTTTCATAAAAAAATTTTTTGCATGAAATATGGATGATGTATAGTTTATTAAATTCTTTGCACGAAAAGAAGACGACGTATATAGTCCACTTAAGTTTTTACATACGAAATGGACGAATTATAGTCAATTTAATTTTTTATAAAAATTTTAAAAATGGACGATGTATAGTCCATTAAATTTTGTATATATAGCCAGTCCATTTAATTTTTTGCATGAAAAATAGACGATGTATAGTCTACATAATAGTTTGCATACGAATCGGAGTCCATTAAATTTTTTTCATAAAAAAATTTTTTTGCATGAAATATGTATGATGTATAGTTTATTAAATTCCTTGCACGAAAAGAAGACGACGTATATATTCCACTTAAGTTTTTATATACGAAATGGACGAATTATAGTCAATTTAATTTTTTATAAAAATTTTAAAAATGGACGATGTATAGTCCATTAAATTTTGTATATATAGCCAGTCCATTTAATTTTTTGCATGAAAAATAGACGATGTATAGTCTATATAATTGTTTGCATACGAATCGGACGATTTATAGTCGATAAAATTTTTTCATAAAAAATTTAAAAAAGACGATGTATAGTCCATTCAATTTTTTCATAAAAAATTTTTTGCATGAAATATGGATGATGTATAGTTTATTAAATTCTTTGCACGAAAAGAAGACGACGTATATAGTCCACTTAAGTTTTTACATACGAAATGGACGAATTATAGTCAATTTAATTTTTTATAAAAATTTTAAAAATGGACGATGTATAGTCCATTAAATTTTGTATTATAGCCAGTCCATTTAATTTTTTGCATGAAAAATAGACGATGTATAGTCTATATAATTGTTTGCATACGAATCGGACGATTTATAGTCGATAAAATTTTTTCATAAGAAATTTAAAAAAGACGATGTATAGTCCATTAAATTTTTTCATAAAAAAATTTTTTGCATGAAATATGGATGATGTATAGTTTATTAAATTCTTTGCACGAAAAGAAGACGACGTATATAGTCCACTTAAGTTTTTACATACGAAATGGACGAATTATAGTCAATTTAATTTTTTATAAAAATTTTAAAAATGGACGATGTATAGTCCATTAAATTTTGTATATATAGCCAGTCCATTTAATTTTTTGCATGAAAAATAGACGATGTATAGTCTATATAATTGTTTGCATACGAATCGGACGATTTATAGTCGATTAAATTTTTTCATAAAAAATTGAAAAAAAGACGATGTATAGTCCATTAAATTTTTTTCATAAAAAATTTGTTTGCATGAAATATGGGTGATGTATAGTTTATTAAATTCTTTGCACGAAAAGAAGACGACGTATATAGTCCACTTAAGTTTTTACATACGAAATGGACGAATTATAGTCAATTTATTTTTTTATAAAAATTTAAAAAATGGACGATGTATAGTCCATTAAATTTTGTATATATAGTCAGTCCATTTAATTTTTTGCATGAAAAATAGACGATGTATAGTCTATATAATTGTTTGCATACGAATCGGACGATTTATAGTCGATTAAATTTTTTCATAAAAAATTGAAAAAAAGACGATGTATAGTCCATTAAATTTTTTTCATAAAAAAATTTTTTGCATGAAATATGGATGATGTATAGTTTATTAAATTCTTTGCACGAAAAGAAGACGACGTATATAGTCCACTTAAGTTTTTACATACGAAATGGACGAATTATAGTCAATTTAATTTTTTATAAAAATTTTAAAAATGGACGATGTATAGTCCATTAAATTTTGTATATATAGTCAGTCCATTTAATTTTTTGCATGAAAAATAGACGATGTATAGTCTATATAATTGTTTGCATACGAATCGGACGATTTATAGTCGATAAAATTATTTCATAAAAAATTTAAAAAAAGACGATGTATAGTCCATTAAATTTTTTTCATAAAAAAATTTTTTGCATGAAATATGGATGATGTATAGTTTATTAAATTCTTTGCACGAAAAGAAGACGACGTATATAGTCCACTTCAGTTTTTACATACGAAATGGACGAATTATAGTCAATTTAATTTTTTATAAAAATTTTAAAAATGGACGATGTATAGTCCATTAAATTTTGTATATATAGTCAGTCCATTTAATTTTTTGCATGAAAAATAGACGATGTATAGTCTATATAATTGTTTGCATACGAATCGGACGATTTATAGTCGATTAAATTTTTTCATAAAAAATTTAAAAAAAGACGATGTATGTATATATAGTCCATTAAATTTTTTTCATAAAAAAATTTTTTTCATGAAAAATGGATGATGTATGGTTTATTAAATTCTTTGCACGAAAAGAAGACGACGTATATAGTCCACTTCAGTTTTTACATACGAAATGGACGAATTATAGTCAATTAAATTTTTTTAAAAATTTTAAAAATGGACGATGTATAGTCCTTTAAATTTTGTATATATAGCCAGTCCATTTAATTTTTTGCATGAAAAATAGACGATGTATAGTCTATATAATTGTTTGCATACGAATCGGACGATTTATAGTCGATAAAATTATTTCATAAAAAATTTAAAAAAAGACGATGTATAGTCCATTAAATTTTTTTCATAAAAAAATTTTTTGCATGAAATATGGATGATGTATAGTTTATTAAATTCTTTGCACGAAAAGAAGACGACGTATATAGTCCACTTCAGTTTTTACATACGAAATGGACGAATTATAGTCAATTAAATTTTTTTAAAAATTTTAAAAATGGACGATGTATAGTCCTTTAAATTTTGTATATATAGCCAGTCCATTTAATTTTTTGCATGAAAAATAGACGATGTATAGTCTATATAATTGTTTGCATACGAATCGGACGATTTATAGTCGATAAAATTATTTCATAAAAAATTTAAAAAAAGACGATGTATAGTCCATTAAATTTTTTTCATAAAAAATTTGTTTGCATGAAAAATTTATGATGTATAGTTTATTAAATTCTTTGCACGAAAAGAAGACGACGTATATAGTCCACTTAAGTTTTTACATACGAAATGGACGAATTATAGTCAATTTAATTTTTTATAAAAATTTTAAAAATGGACGATGTATAGTCCATTCATTTTTGTATATATAGCCAGTCCATTTAATTTTTTGCATGAAAAATAGACGATGTATAGTCTATATAATTGTTTGCATACGAATCGGACGATTTATAGTCCATAAAATTTTTTCATAAAAAATTGAAAAAAAGACGATGTATAGTCCATTAAATTTTTTTCATAAAAAAATTTTTTGCATGAAATATGGATGATGTATAGTTTATTAAATTCTTTGCACGAAAAGAAGACGACGTATATAGTCCACTTAAGTTTTTACATACGAAATGGACGAATTATAGTCAATTTAATTTTTTTATAAAAATTTTAAAAATGGACGATGTATAGTCCATTAAATTTTGTATATATAGCCAGTCCATTTAATTTTTTGCATGAAAAATAGACGATGTATATTCTACATAATAGTTTGCATACGAATCGGATGATTTATAGTCGATTAAATTTTTTCATAAAAAATTGAAAAAAAGACGATGTATAGTCCATTAAATTTTTTTCATAAAAAAATTTTTTGCATGAAATATGGATGATGTATAGTTTATTAAATTCTTTGCACGAAAAGAAGACGACGTATATAGTCCACTTAAGTTTTTACATACGAAATGGACGAATTATAGTCAATTTAATTTTTTATAAAAATTTTAAAAATGGACGATGTATAGTCCATTAAATTTTGTATATATAGCCAGTCCATTTAATTTTTTGCATGAAAAATAGACGATGTATAGTCTATATAATTGTTTGCATACGAATCGGACGATTTATAGTCGATTAAATTTTTTCATAAAAAATTGAAAAAAAGACGATGTATAGTCCATTAAATTTTTTTCATAAAAAAATTTTTTGCATGAAATATGGATGATGTATAGTTTATTAAATTCTTTGCACGAAAAGAAGACGACGTATATAGTCCACTTAAGTTTTTACATACGAAATGGACGAATTATAGTCAATTTAATTTTTTATAAAAATTTTAAAAATGGACGATGTATAGTCCATTAAATTTTGTATATATAGCCAGTCCATTTAATTTTTTGCATGAAAAATAGACGATGTATAGTCTACATAATAGTTTGCATACGAATCGGATGATTTATAGTCGATTAAATTTTTTCATAAAAAATTGAAAAAAAGACGATGTATAATCCATTAAATTTTTTTCATAAAAAAATTTTTTGCATGAAATATGTATGATGTATAGTTCATTAAATTCCTTGCACGAAAAGAAGACGACGTATATATTCCACTTAAGTTTTTACATACGAAATGGACGAATTATAGTCAATTTAATTTTTTATAAAAATTTTAAAAATGGACGATGTATAGTCCATTAAATTTTGTATATATAGCCAGTCCATTTAATTTTTTGCATGAAAAATAGACGATGTATAGTCTATATAATTGTTTGCATACGAATCGGACGATTTATAGTCCATAAAATTTTTTCATAAAAAATTGAAAAAAAGACGATGTATATATAGTCCATTAAATTTTTTTCATAAAAAAATTTTTTGCATGAAATATGGATGATGTATAGTTTATTAAATTCTTTGCACGAAAAGAAGACGACGTATATAGTCCACTTAAGTTTTTACATACGAAATGGACGAATTATAGTCAATTTAATTTTTTATAAAAATTTTAAAAATGGACGATGTATAGTCCATTAAATTTTGTATATATAGCCAGTCCATTTAATTTTTTGCATGAAAAATAGACGATGTATAGTCTATATAATTGTTTGCATACGAATCGGACGATTTATAGTCGATTAAATTTTGTATATATAGCCAGTCCATTTAATTTTTTGCATGAAAAATAGACGATGTATAGTCTATATAATTGTTTGCATACGAATCGGACGATTTATAGTCGATTAAATTTTTTCATAAAAAATTGAAAAAAAGACGATGTATAGTCCATTAAATTTTTTTCATAAAAAAATTTTTTGCATGAAATATGGATGATGTATAGTTTATTAAATTCTTTGCACGAAAAGAAGACGACGTATATAGTCCACTTAAGTTTTTACATACGAAATGGACGAATTATAGTCAATTTAATTTTTTATAAAAATTTTAAAAATGGACGATGTATAGTCCATTAAATTTTGTATATATAGCCAGTCCATTTAATTTTTTGCATGAAAAATAGACGATGTATAGTCTATATAATTGTTTGCATACGAATCGGACGATTTATAGTCGATTAAATTTTGTATATATAGCCAGTCCATTTAATTTTTTGCATGAAAAATAGACGATGTATATTCTACATAATAGTTTGCATACGAATCGGATGATTTATAGTCGATTAAATTTTTTCATAAAAAATTGAAAAAAAGACGATGTATAGTCCATTAAATTTTTTTCATAAAAAAATTTTTTGCATGAAATATGGATGATGTATAGTTTATTAAATTCTTTGCACGAAAAGAAGACGACGTATATAGTCCACTTAAGTTTTTACATACGAAATGGACGAATTATAGTCAATTTAATTTTTTATAAAAATTTTAAAAATGGACGATGTATAGTCCATTAAATTTTGTATATATAGCCAGTCCATTTAATTTTTTGCATGAAAAATAGACGATGTATAGTCTATATAATTGTTTGCATACGAATCGGACGATTTATAGTCGATTAAATTTTTTCATAAAAAATTGAAAAAAAGACGATGTATAGTCCATTAAATTTTTTTCATAAAAAAATTTTTTGCATGAAATATGGATGATGTATAGTTTATTAAATTCTTTGCACGAAAAGAAGACGACGTATATAGTCCACTTAAGTTTTTACATACGAAATGGACGAATTATAGTCAATTTAATTTTTTATAAAAATTTTAAAAATGGACGATGTATAGTCCATTAAATTTTGTATATATAGCCAGTCCATTTAATTTTTTGCATGAAAAATAGACGATGTATAGTCTACATAATAGTTTGCATACGAATCGGATGATTTATAGTCGATTAAATTTTTTCATAAAAAATTGAAAAAAAGACGATGTATAGTCCATTAAATTTTTTTCATAAAAAAATTTTTTGCATGAAATATGTATGATGTATAGTTTATTAAATTCCTTGCACGAAAAGAAGACGACGTATATATTCCACTTAAGTTTTTACATACGAAATGGATGAATTATAGTCAATTTAATTTTTTATAAAAATTTTAAAAATGGACGATGTATAGTCCATTAAATTTTGTATATATAGCCAGTCCATTTAATTTTTTGCATGAAAAATAGACGATGTATAGTCTATATAATTGTTTGCATACGAATCGGACGATTTATAGTCGATTAAATTTTTTCATAAAAAATTGAAAAAAAGACGATGTATAGTCTATTAAATTTTTTTCATAAAAAAATTTTTTGCATGAAATATGGATGATGTATAGTTTATTAAATTCTTTGCACGAAAAGAAGACGACGTATATAGTCCACTTAAGTTTTTACATACGAAATGGACGAATTATAGTCAATTTAATTTTTTATAAAAATTTTAAAAATGGACGATGTATAGTCCTTTAAATTTTGTATATATAGCCAGTCCATTTAATTTTTTGCATGAAAAATAGACGATGTATAAGACGATGTATAGTTTATATAATTGTTTGCATACGAATCGTACGATTTATAGTCGATAAAATTTTTTCATAAAAAATTGAAAAAAAGACGATGTATAGTCCATTCAATTTTTTTCATAAAAAAAATTTTTGCATGAAATATGGATGATGTATAGTTTATTAAATTCTTTGCACGAAAAGAAGACGACGTATATAGTCCACTTAAGTTTTTACATACGAAATGGACGAATTATAGTCAATTTAATTTTTTATAAAAATTTTAAAAATGGACGATGTATAGTCCATTAAATTTTGTATATATAGCCAGTCCATTTAATTTTTTGCATGAAAAATAGACGATGTATAGTCTATATAATTGTTTGCATACGAATCGGACGATTTATAGTCGATTAAATTTTTTCATAAAAAATTGAAAAAAAGATTAAATTTTTTTCATAAAAAAATTTTTTTCATGAAATATGGATGATGTATAGTTTATTAAATTCTTTGCACGAAAAGAAGACGACGTATGTAGTCCACTTAAGTTTTTACATACGAAATGGACGAATTATAGTCAATTTAATTTTTTATAAAAATTTTAAAAATGGACGATGTATAGTCCTTTAAATTTTGTATATATAGCCAGTACATTTAATTTTTTGCATGAAAAATAGACGATGTATAGTCTATATATATGTTTGCATACGAATCGGACGATTTATAGTCGATAAAATTTTTTCATAAAAAATTGAAAAAAAGACGATGTATTATAGTCCATTAAATTTTTTTCATAAAAAAATTTTTTGCATGAAATATGGATGATGTATAGTTTATTAAATTCTTTGCACGAAAAGAAGACGACGTATATAGTCCACTTAAGTTTTTACATACGAAATGGACGAATTATAGTCAATTTAATTTTTTATAAAAATTTTAAAAATGGACGATGTATAGTCCATTAAATTTTGTATATATAGCCAGTCCATTTAATTTTTTGCATGAAAAATAGACGATGTATAGTCTACATAATAGTTTGCATACGAATCGGATGATTTATAGTCGATTAAATTTTTTCATAAAAAATTGAAAAAAAGACGATGTATAGTCCATTAAATTTTTTTCATAAAAAAATTTTTTGCATGAAATATGTATGATGTATAGTTTATTAAATTCCTTGCACGAAAAGAAGACGACGTATATATTCCACTTAAGTTTTTACATACGAAATGGACGAATTATAGTCAATTTAATTTTTTATAAAAATTTTAAAAATGGACGATGTATAGTCCATTAAATTTTGTATATATAGCCAGTCCATTTAATTTTTTGCATGAAAAATAGACGATGTATAGTCTATATAATTGTTTGCATACGAATCGGACGATTTATAGTCCATAAAATTTTTTCATAAAAAATTGAAAAAAAGACGATGTATAGTCCATTAAATTTTTTTCATAAAAAAATTTTTTGCATGAAATATGGATGATGTATAGTTTATTAAATTCTTTGCACGAAAAGAAGACGACGTATATAGTCCACTTAAGTTTTTACATACGAAATGGACGAATTATAGTAAATTTAATTTTTTATAAAAATTTTAAAAATGGACGATGTATAGTCCATTAAATTTTGTATATATAGCCAGTCCATTTAATTTTTTGCATGAAAAATAGACGATGTATAGTCTATATAATTGTTTGCATACGAATCGGACGATTTATAGTCGATTAAATTTTTTCATAAAAAATTGAAAAAAAGACGATGTATAGTCCATTAAATTTTTTTCATAAAAAAATTTTTTGCATGAAATATGGATGATGTATAGTTTATTAAATTCTTTGCACGAAAAGAAGACGACGTATATAGTCCACTTAAGTTTTTACATACGAAATGGACGAATTATAGTCAATTTAATTTTTTATAAAAATTTTAAAAATGGACGATGTATAGTCCATTAAATTTTGTATATATAGCCAGTCCATTTAATTTTTTGCATGAAAAATAGACGATGTGTAGTCTACATAATAGTTTGCATACGAACCGGATGATTTATAGTCGATTAAATTTTTTCATAAAAAATTGAAAAAAAGACGATGTATAGTCCATTAAATTTTTTTCATAAAAAATTTTTTTGCATGAAATATGTATGATGTATAGTTTATTAAATTCCTTGCACGAAAAGAAGACGACGTATATATTCCACTTAAGTTTTTACATACGAAATGGATGAATTATAGTCAATTTAATTTTTTATAAAAATTTTAAAAATGGACGATGTATAGTCCATTAAATTTTGTATATATAGCCAGTCCATTTAATTTTTTGCATGAAAAATAGACGATGTATAGTCTATATAATTGTTTGCATACGAATCGGACGATTTATAGTCGATAAAATTTTTTCATAAAAAATTGAAAAAAGACGATGTATAGTCCATTCAATTTTTTCATAAAAAAATTTTTTGCATGAAATATGGATGATGTATAGTTTATTAAATTCTTTGCACGAAAAGAAGACGACGTATATAGTCCACTTAAGTTTTTACATACGAAATGGACGAATTATAGTCAATTTAATTTTTTATAAAAATTTTAAAAATGGACGATGTATAGTCCATTAAATTTTGTATATATAGCCAGTCCATTTAATTTTTTGCATGAAAAATAGACGATGTATAGTCTATATAATTGTTTGCATACGAATCGGACGATTTATAGTCGATTAAATTTTTTCATAAAAAATTGAAAAAAAGACGATGTATAGTCCATTAAATTTTTTTCATAAAAAAATTTTTTGCATGAAATATGGATGATGTATAGTTTATTAAATTCTTTGCACGAAAAGAAGACGACGTATATAGTCCACTTAAGTTTTTACATACGAAATGGACGAATTATAGTCAATTTAATTTTTTATAAAAATTTTAAAAATGGACGATGTATAGTCCATTAAATTTTGTATATATAGCCAGTCCATTTAATTTTTTGCATGAAAAATAGACGATGTATAGTCTATATAATTGTTTGCATACGAATCGGACGATTTATAGTCGATAAAATTTTTTCATTAAAAATTGAAAAAAAGACGATGTATAGTCCATTAAATTTTTTTCATAAAAAAATTTTTTGCATGAAATATGGATGATGTATAGTTTATTAAATTCTTTGCACGAAAAGAAGACGACGTATATAGTCCACTTAAGTTTTTACATACGAAATGGACGAATTATAGTCAATTTAATTTTTTATAAAAATTTTAAAAATGGACGATGTATAGTCCATTAAATTTTGTATATATAGCCAGTCCATTTAATTTTTTGCATGAAAAATAGACGATGTATAGTCTATATAATTGTTTGCATACGAATCGAACGATTTATAGTCGATTAAATTTTTTCATAAAAAATTGAAAAAAAGATAAAATTTTTTTCATAAAAAAATTTTTTGCATGAAATATGGATGATGTATAGTTTATTAAATTCTTTGCACGAAAAGAAGACGACGTATATAGTCCACTTAAGTTTTTACATACGAAATGGACGAATTATAGTCAATTTAATTTTTTATAAAAATTTTAAAAATGGACGATGTATAGTCCATTAAATTTTGTATATATAGCCAGTCCATTTAATTTTTTGCATGAAAAATAGACGATGTATAGTCTACATAATAGTTTGCATACGAATCGGATGATTTATAGTCGATTAAATTTTTTCATAAAAAATTGAAAAAAAGAAGATGTATAGTCCATTAAATTTTTTTCATAAAAAAATTTTTTGCATGAAATATGTATGATGTATAGTTTATTAAATTCCTTGCACGAAAAGAAGACGACGTATATATTCCACTTAAGTTTTTACATACGAAATGGACGAATTATAGTCAATTTAATTTTTTATAAAAATTTTAAAAATGGACGATGTATAGTCCATTAAATTTTGTATATATAGCCAGTCCATTTAATTTTTTGCATGAAAAATAGACGATGTATAGTCTACATAATAGTTTGCATACGAATCGGACGATTTATAGTCGATTAAATTTTTTCATAAAAAATTGAAAAAAAGACGATGTATAGTCCATTAAATTTTTTTCATAAAAAAATTTTTTGCATGAAATATGGATGATGTATAGTTTATTAAATTCTTTGCACGAAAAGAAGACGACGTATATAGTCCACTTAAGTTTTTACATACGAAATGGACGAATTATAGTCAATTTAATTTTTTATAAAAATTTTAAAAATGGACGATGTATAGTCCATTAAATTTTGTATATATAGCCAGTCCATTTAATTTTTTGCATGAAAAATAGACGATGTATAGTCTATATAATTGTTTGCATACGAATCGGACGATTTATAGTCGATTAAATTTTTTCATAAAAAATTGAAAAAAAGACGATGTATAGTCCATTAAATTTTTTTCATAAAAAAATTTTTTGCATGAAATATGGATGATGTATAGTTTATTAAATTCTTTGCACGAAAAGAAGACGACGTATATAGTCCACTTAAGTTTTTACATACGAAATGGACGAATTATAGTCAATTTAATTTTTTATAAAAATTTTAAAAATGGACGATGTATAGTCCATTAAATTTTGTATATATAGCCAGTCCATTTAATTTTTTGCATGAAAAATAGACGATGTGTAGTCTACATAATAGTTGGCATACGAACCGGATGATTTATAGTCGATTAAATTTTTTCATAAAAAATTGAAAAAAAGACGATGTATAGTCCATTAAATTTTTTTCATAAAAAAATTTTTTGCATGAAATATGTATGATGTATAGTTTATTAAATTCCTTGCACGAAAAGAAGACGACGTATATATTCCACTTAAGTTTTTACATACGAAATGGACGAATTATAGTCAATTTAATTTTTTATAAAAATTTTAAAAATGGACGATGTATAGTCCATTAAATTTTGTATATATAGCCAGTCCATTTAATTTTTTGCATGAAAAATAGACGATGTATAGTCTATATAATTGTTTGCATACGAATCGGACGATTTATAGTCCATAAAATTTTTTCATAAAAAATTGAAAAAAGACGATGTATAGTCCATTAAATTTTTTTCATAAAAAAATTTTTTGCATGAAATATGGATGATGTATAGTTTATTAAATTCTTTGCACGAAAAGAAGACGACGTATATAGTCCACTTAAGTTTTTACATACGAAATGGACGAATTATAGTCAATTTAATTTTTTATAAAAATTTTAAAAATGGACGATGTATAGTCCATTAAATTTTGTATATATAGCCAGTCCATTTAATTTTTTGCATGAAAAATAGACGATGTATAGTCTATATAATTGTTTGCATACGAATCGGACGATTTATAGTCGATTAAATTTTTTCATAAAAAATTGAAAAAAAGACGATGTATAGTCCATTAAATTTTTTTCATAAAAAAATTTTTTGCATGAAATATGGATGATGTATAGTTTATTAAATTCTTTGCACGAAAAGAAGACGACGTATATAGTCCACTTAAGTTTTTACATACGAAATGGACGAATTATAGTCAATTTAATTTTTTATAAAAATTTTAAAAATGGACGATGTATAATCCATTAAATTTTGTATATATAGCCAGTCCATTTAATTTTTTGCATGAAAAATAGACGATGTATAGTCTACATAATAGTTTGCATACGAATCGGACGATTTATAGTCGATTAAATTTTTTCATAAAAAATTGAAAAAAAGACGATGTATAGTTCATTAAATTTTTTTCATAAAACATTTTTTTGCATGAAATATGGATGATGTATAGTTTATTAAATTCTTTGCACGAAAAGAAGACGACGTATATAGTCCACTTAAGTTTTTACATACGAAATGGACGAATTATAGTCAATTTAATTTTTTATAAAAATTTTAAAAATGGACGATGTATAGTCCATTAAATTTTGTATATATAGCCAGTCCATTTAATTTTTTGCATGAAAAATAGACGATGTATAGTCTATATAATTGTTTGCATACGAATCGGACGATTTATAGTCGATTAAATTTTTTCATAAAAAATTGAAAAAAAGATAAAATTTTTTTCATAAAAAAATTTTTTGCATGAAATATGGATGATGTATAGTTTATTAAATTCTTTGCACGAAAAGAAGACGACGTATATAGTCCACTTAAGTTTTTACATACGAAATGGACGAATTATAGTCAATTTAATTTTTTATAAAAATTTTAAAAATGGACGATGTATAGTCCATTAAATTTTGTATATATAGCCAGTCCATTTAATTTTTTGCATGAAAAATAGACGATGTATAGTCTACATAATAGTTTGCATACGAATCGGATGATTTATAGTCGATTAAATTTTTTCATAAAAAATTGAAAAAAAGACGATGTATAGTCCATTAAATTTTTTTCATAAAAAATTTTTTTTGCATGACATATGTATGATGTATAGTTTATTAAATTCCTTGCACGAAAAGAAGACGACGTATATATTCCACTTAAGTTTTTACATACGAAATGGACGAATTATAGTCAATTTAATTTTTTATAAAAATTTTAAAAATGGACGATGTATAGTCCATTAAATTTTGTATATATAGCCAGTCCATTTAATTTTTTGCATGAAAAATAGACGATGTATAGTCTATATAATTGTTTGCATACGAATCGGACGATTTATAGTCGATTAAATTTTTTCATAAAAAATTGAAAAAAAGACGATGTATAGTCCATTAAATTTTTTTCATAAAAAAATTTTTTGCATGAAACATGGATGATGTATAGTTTATTAAATTCTTTGCACGAAAAGAAGACGACGTATATAGTCCACTTAAGTTTTTACATACGAAATGGACGAATTATAGTCAATTTAATTTTTTATAAAAATTTTAAAAATGGACGATGTATAGTCCATTAAATTTTGTATATATAGCCAGTCCATTTAATTTTTTGCATGAAAAATAGACGATGTATAGTCTACATAATAGTTTGCATACGAATCGGATGATTTATAGTCGATTAAATTTTTTCATAAAAAATTGAAAAAAAGACGATGTATAGTCCATTAAATTTTTTTCATAAAAAAATTTTTTGCATGAAATATGTATGATGTATAGTTTATTAAATTCCTTGCACGAAAAGAAGACGACGTATATATTCCACTTAAGTTTTTACATACGAAATGGACGAATTATAGTCAATTTAATTTTTTATAAAAATTTTAAAAATGGACGATGTATAGTCCATTAAATTTTGTATATATAGCCAGTCCATTTAATTTTTTGCATGAAAAATAGACGATGTATAGTCTATATAATTGTTTGCATACGAATCGGACGATTTATAGTCGATTAAATTTTTTCATAAAAAATTGAAAAAAGACGATGTATAGTCCATTCAATTTTTTCATAAAAAAATTTTTTGCATGAAATATGGATGATGTATAGTTTATTAAATTCTTTGCACGAAAAGAAGACGACGTATATAGTCCACTTAAGTTTTTACATACGAAATGGACGAATTATAGTCAATTTAATTTTTTATAAAAATTTTAAAAATGGACGATGTATAGTCCATTAAATTTTGTATATATAGCCAGTCCATTTAATTTTTTGCATGAAAAATAGACGATGTATAGTCTATATAATTGTTTGCATACGAATCGGACGATTTATAGTCCATAAAATTTTTTCATAAAAAATTGAAAAAAAGACGATGTATAGCCATTAAATTTTTTTCATAAAAAAATTTTTTGCATGAAATATGGATGATGTATAGTTTATTAAATTCTTTGCACGAAAAGAAGACGACGTATATAGTCCACTTAAGTTTTTACATACGAAATGGACGAATTATAGTCAATTTAATTTTTTATAAAAATTTTAAAAATGGACGATGTATAGTCCATTAAATTTTGTATATATAGCCAGTCCATTTAATTTTTTGCATGAAAAATAGACAATGTATAGTCTACATAATAGGTTGCATACGAATCGGATGATTTATAGTCGATTAAATTTTTTCATAAAAAATTGAAAAATAGACGATGTATAGTCCATTAAATTTTTTTCATAAAAAATTTTTTTGCATGAAATATGTATGATGTATAGTTTATTAAATTCCTTGCACGAAAAGAAGACGACGTATATATTCCACTTAAGTTTTTACATACGAAATGGACGAAATATAGTCAATTTAATTTTTTATAAAAATTTTAAAAATGGACGATGTATAGTCCATTAAATTTTGTATATATAGCCAGTCCATTTAATTTTTTGCATGAAAAATAGACGATGTATAGTCTATATAATTGTTTGCATACGAATCGGACGATTTATAGTCGATTAAATTTTTTCATAAAAAATTGAAAAAAGACGATGTATAGTCCATTCAATTTTTTCATAAAAAAATTTTTTGCATGAAATATGGATGATGTATAGTTTATTAAATTCTTTGCACGAAAAGAAGACGACGTATATAGTCCACTTAAGTTTTTACATACGAAATGGACGAATTATAGTCAATTTAATTTTTTATAAAAATTTTAAAAATGGACGATGTATAGTCCATTAAATTTTGTATATATAGCCAGTCCATTTAATTTTTTGCATGAAAAATAGACGATGTATAGTCTATATAATTGTTTGCATACGAATCGGACGATTTATAGTCCATAAAATTTTTTCATAAAAAATTGAAAAAAAGACGATGTATAGCCATTAAATTTTTTTCATAAAAAAATTTTTTGCATGAAATATGGATGATGTATAGTTTATTAAATTCTTTGCACGAAAAGAAGACGACGTATATAGTCCACTTAAGTTTTTACATACGAAATGGACGAATTATAGTCAATTTAATTTTTTATAAAAATTTTAAAAATGGACGATGTATAGTCCATTAAATTTTGTATATATAGCCAGTCCATTTAATTTTTTGCATGAAAAATAGACGATGTATAGTCTACATAATAGGTTGCATACGAATCGGATGATTTATAGTCGATTAAATTTTTTCATAAAAAATTGAAAAATAGACGATGTATAGTCCATTAAATTTTTTTCATAAAAAATTTTTTTGCATGAAATATGTATGATGTATAGTTTATTAAATTCCTTGCACGAAAAGAAGACGACGTATATATTCCACTTAAGTTTTTACATACGAAATGGACGAAATATAGTCAATTTAATTTTTTATAAAAATTTTAAAAATGGACGATGTATAGTCCATTAAATTTTGTATATATAGCCAGTCCATTTAATTTTTTGCATGAAAAATAGACGATGTATAGTATATATAATTGTTTGCATACGAATCGGACGATTTATAGTCGATTAAATTTTTTCATAAAAAATTGAAAAAAAGATTAAATATTTTTCTCAAAAAAAAACTTTTGCATGAAATATGGATGATGTATAGTTTATTAAATTCTTTGCACGAAAAGAAGACGACATATGTAGTCCACTTAAGTTTTTATATACGAAATGGACGAATTATAGTCAATTTAATTTTTTATAAAAATTTTAAAAATGGACGATGTATAGTCCTTTAAATTTTGTATATATAGCCAGTCCATTTAATTTTTTGCATGAAAAATAGACGATGTATAGTCTATATATATGTTTGCATACGAATCGGACGATTTATAGTCGATTAAATTTTTTCATAAAAAATTGAAAAAAAGACGATGTATACCATTAAATTTTTTTCATAAAAAAATTTTTTGCATGAAATATGTATGATGCATAGTTTATTAAATTCTTTGCACGAAAAGAAGACGACGTATATAGTCCACTTAAGTTTTTACATACGAAATGGACGAATTATAGTCAATTAAATTTTTTATAAAAATTTTAAAAATGGACGATGTATAGTCCTTTAAATTTTGTATATATAGCCAGTCCATTTAATTTTTTGCATGAAAAATAGACGATATATAGTCTATATAATTGTTTGCATACGAATCGGACGATTTATAGTCGATAAAATTATTTCATAAAAAATTTAAAAAAAGACGATGTATATATAGTCCATTAAATTTTTTTCATAAAAAATTTGTTTGCATGAAATATGGGTGATGTATAGTTTATTAAATTCTTTGCACAAAAAGAAGACGACGTATATAGTCAGTCCACTTAAGTTTTTACATACGAAATGGACGAATTATAGTCAATTAAATTTTTTATAAAAATTTTAAAAATGGACGATGTATAGTCCTTTAAATTTTGTATATATAGCCAGTCCATTTAATTTTTTGCATGAAAAATAGACGATATATAGTCTATATAATTGTTTGCATACGAATCGGACGATTTATAGTCGATAAAATTTTTTCATAAAAAATTGAAAAAAAGACGATGTATAGTCCATTCAATTTTTTTCATAAAAAAATTTTTTGCATGAAATATGGATGATGTATAGTTTATTAAATTGTTTGCACGAAAAGAAGACGACGTATATAGTCCACTTAAGTTTTTACATACAAAATGGACGAATTATAGTCAGATTAATTTTTTATAAAAATTTTAAAAATGGACGATGTATAGTCCATTAAATTTTGTATATATAGCCAGTCCATTTAATTTTTTGCATGAAAAATAGACGATATATAGTCTATATAATTGTTTGCATACGAATCGGACGATTTATAGTCGATTAAATTTTTTCATAAAAAATTGAAAAAAAGACGATGTATATATAGTCCATTAAATTTTTTTCATAAAAAATTTTTTTGCATGAAATATGGATGATGTATAGTTTATTAAATTCTTTGCACGAAAAGAAGACGACGTATATAGTCCACTTAAGTTTTTACATACGAAATGGACGAATTATAGTCAATTAAATTTTTTATAAAAATTTTAAAAATGGACGATGTATAGTCCTTTAAATTTTGTATATATAGCCAGTCCATTTAATTTTTTGCATGAAAAATAGACGATATATAGTCTATATAATTGTTTGCATACGAATCGGACGATTTATAGTCGATTAAATTTTTTCATAAAAAATTGAAAAAAAGACGATGTATAGTCCATTAAATTTTTTTCATAAAAAAATTTTTTGCATGAAATATGGATGATGTATAGTTTATTAAATTCTTTGCACGAAAAGAAGACGACGTATGTAGTCCACTTAAGTTTTTACATACGAAATGGACGAATTATAGTCAATTTAATTTTTTATAAAAATTTTAAAAATGGACGATGTATAGTCCTTTAAATTTTGTATATATAGCCAGTCCATTTAATTTTTTGCATGAAAAATAGACGATGTATACTCTATATATGTGTTTGCATACGAATCGGACGATTTATAGTCAATTTAATTTTTTATAAAAATTTAAAAAATGGACGATGTATAGTCCTTTAAATTTTGTATATATAGCCAGTCCATTTAATTTTTTGCATGAAAAATAGACGATGTATAGTCTATATAATTGTTTGCATACGAATCGGACGATTTATAGTCGATAAAATTTTTTCATAAAAAATTGAAAAAAAAGACGATGTATAGTCCATTAAATTTTTTTCATAAAAAAATTTTTTGCATGAAATATGGATGATGTATAGTTTATTAAATTCTTTGCACGACAAGAAGACGACGTATATAGTCCACTTAAGTTTTTACATACGAAATGGACGAATTATAGTCAATTTAATTTTTTATAAAAATTTTAAAAATGGACGATGTATAGTCCATTAAATTTTGTATATATAGCCAGTCCATTTAATTTTTTGCATGAAAAATAGACGATATATAGTCTATATAATTGTTTGCATACGAATCGGACGATTTATAGTCGATAAAATTTTTTCATAAAAAATTGAAAAAAAGACGATGTATAGTCCATTAAATTTTTTTCATAAAAAAATTTTTTGCATGAAATATGGATGATGTATAGTTTATTAAATTCTTTGCACGAAAAGAAGACGACGTATATAGTCCACTTAAGTTTTTACATACGAAATGGACGAATTATAGTCAATTTAATTTTTTATAAAAATTTTAAAAATGGACGATGTATAGTCCATTAAATTTTGTATATATAGCCAGTCCATTTAATTTTTTGCATGAAAAATAGACGATGTATAGTCTACATAATAGTTTGCATACGAATCGGATGATTTATAGTCGATTAAATTTTTTCATAAAAAATTGAAAAAAAGACGATGTATAGTCCATTAAATTTTTTTCATAAAAAAATTTTTTGCATGAAATATGTATGATGTATAGTTTATTAAATTCCTTGCACGAAAAGAAGACGACGTATATATTCCACTTAAGTTTTTACATACGAAATGGACGAATTATAGTCAATTTAATTTTTTATAAAAATTTTAAAAATGGACGATGTATAGTCCATTAAATTTTGTATATATAGCCAGTCCATTTAATTTTTTGCATGAAAAATAGACGATGTATAGTCTATATAATTGTTTGCATACGAATCGGACGATTTATAGTCGATAAAATTTTTTCATAAAAAATTGAAAAAAGACGATGTATAGTCCATTCAATTTTTTCGTAAAAAAATTTTTTGCATGAAATATGGATGATGTATAGTTTATTAAATTCTTTGCACGAAAAGAAGACGACGTATATAGTCCACTTAAGTTTTTACATACGAAATGGACGAATTATAGTCAATTTAATTTTTTATAAAAATTTTAAAAATGGACGATGTATAGTCCATTAAATTTTGTATATATAGCCAGTCCATTTAATTTTTAGCATGAAAAATAGACGATGTATAGTCTATATAATTGTTTGCATACGAATCGGACGATTTATAGTCCATAAAATTTTTTCATAAAAAATTGAAAAAAAGACGATGTATAGTCCATTAAATTTTTTTCATAAAAAAATTTTTTGCATGAAATATGGATGATGTATAGTTTATTAAATTCTTTGCACGAAAAGAAGACGACGTATATAGTCCACTTAAGTTTTTACATACGAAATGGACGAATTATAGTCAATTTAATTTTTTATAAAAATTTTAAAAATGGACGATGTATAGTCCATTAAATTTTGTATATATAGCCAGTCCATTTAATTTTTTGCATGAAAAATAGACGATGTATAGTCTATATAATTGTTTGCATACGAATCGGATGATTTATAGTCGATTAAACTTTTTCATAAAAAATTGAAAAATAGACGATGTATAGTCCATTAAATTTTTTTCATAAAAAATTTTTTTGCATGAAATATGTATGATGTATAGTTTATTAAATTCCTTGCACGAAAAGAAGACGACGTATATATTCCACTTAAGTTTTTACATACGAAATGGACGAAATATAGTCAATTTAATTTTTTATAAAAATTTTAAAAATGGACGATGTATAGTCCATTAAATTTTGTATATATAGCCAGTCCATTTAATTTTTTGCATGAAAAATAGACGATGTATAGTCTATATAATTGTTTGCATACGAATCGGACGATTTATAGTCGATAAAATTTTTTCATAAAAAATTGAAAAAAGACGATGTATAGTCCATTCAATTTTTTCATAAAAAAATTTTTTGCATGAAATATGGATGATGTATAGTTTATTAAATTCTTTGCACGAAAAGAAGACGACGTATATAGTCCACTTAAGTTTTTACATACGAAATGGACGAATTATAGTCAATTTAATTTTTTATAAAAATTTTAAAAATGGACGATGTATAGTCCATTAAATTTTGTATATATAGCCAGTCCATTTAATTTTTTGCATGAAAAATAGACGATGTATAGTCTATATAATTGTTTGCATACGAATCGGACGATTTATAGTCGATAAAATTTTTTCATAAAAAATTGAAAAAAGACGATGTATAGTCCATTCAATTTTTTCATAAAAAAATTTTTTGCATGAAATATGGATGATGTATAGTTTATTAAATTCTTTGCACGAAAAGAAGACGACGTATATAGTCCACTTAAGTTTTTACATACGAAATGGACGAATTATAGTCAATTTAATTTTTTATAAAAATTTTAAAAATGGACGATGTATAGTCCATTAAATTTTGTATATATAGCCAGTCCATTTAATTTTTTGCATGAAAAATAGACGATGTATAGTCTACATAATAGGTTGCATACGAATCGGATGATTTATAGTCGATTAAATTTTTTCATAAAAAATTGAAAAATAGACGATGTATAGTCCATTAAATTTTTTTCATAAAAAATTTTTTTGCATGAAATATGTATGATGTATAGTTTATTAAATTCCTTGCACGAAAAGAAGACGACGTATATATTCCACTTAAGTTTTTACATACGAAATGGACGAAATATAGTCAATTTAATTTTTTATAAAAATTTTAAAAATGGACGATGTATAGTCCATTAAATTTTGTATATATAGCCAGTCCATTTAATTTTTTGCATGAAAAATAGACGATGTATAGTCTATATAATTGTTTGCATACGAATCGGACGATTTATAGTCGATAAAATTTTTTCATAAAAAATTGAAAAAAGACGATGTATAGTCCATTCAATTTTTTCATAAAAAAATTTTTTGCATGAAATATGGATGATGTATAGTTTATTAAATTCTTTGCACGAAAAGAAGACGACGTATATAGTCCACTTAAGTTTTTACATACGAAATGGACGAATTATAGTCAATTTAATTTTTTATAAAAATTTTAAAAATGGACGATGTATAGTCCATTAAATTTTGTATATATAGCCAGTCCATTTAATTTTTTGCATGAAAAATAGACGATGTATAGTCTATATAATTGTTTGCATACGAATCGGACGATTTATAGTCGATAAAATTTTTTCATAAAAAATTGAAAAAAGACGATGTATAGTCCATTCAATTTTTTCATAAAAAAATTTTTTGCATGAAATATGGATGATGTATAGTTTATTAAATTCTTTGCACGAAAAGAAGACGACGTATATAGTCCACTTAAGTTTTTATATACGAAATGGACGAATTATAGTCAATTTAATTTTTTATAAAAATTTTAAAAATGGACGATGTATAGTCCATTAAATTTTGTATATATAGCCAGTCCATTTAATTTTTTGCATGAAAAATAGACGATGTATAGTCTACATAATAGGTTGCATACGAATCGGATGATTTATAGTCGATTAAATTTTTTCATAAAAAATTGAAAAATAGACGATGTATATATAGTCCATTAAATTTTTTTCATAAAAAATTTTTTTGCATGAAATATGTATGATGTATAGTTTATTAAATTCCTTGCACGAAAAGAAGACGACGTATATATTCCACTTAAGTTTTTACATACGAAATGGACGAAATATAGTCAATTTAATTTTTTATAAAAATTTTAAAAATGGACGATGTATAGTCCATTAAATTTTGTATATATAGCCAGTCCATTTAATTTTTTGCATGAAAAATAGACGATGTATAGTCTATATAATTGTTTGCATACGAATCGGACGATTTATAGTCGATAAAATTTTTTCATAAAAAATTGAAAAAAGACGATGTATAGTCCATTCAATTTTTTCATAAAAAAATTTTTTGCATGAAATATGGATGATGTATAGTTTATTAAATTCTTTGCACGAAAAGAAGACGACGTATATAGTCCACTTAAGTTTTTACATATGAAATGGACGAATTATAGTCAATTTAATTTTTTATAAAAATTTAAAAAATGGACGATGTATAGTCCATTAAATTTTGTATATATAGCCAGTCCATTTAATTTTTTGCATGAAAAATAGACGATATATAGTCTATATAATTGTTTGCATACGAATCGGACGATTTATAGTCGATAAAATTTTTTCATAAAAAATTGAAAAAAAGACGATGTATAGTCCATTAAATTTTTTTCATAAAAAAATTTTTTGCATGAAATATGGATGATGTATAGTTTATTAAATTCTTTGCACGAAAAGAAGACGACGTATATAGTCCACTTAAGTTTTTACATACGAAATGGACGAATTATAGTCAATTTAATTTTTTATAAAAATTTTAAAAATGGACGATGTATAGTCCATTAAATTTTGTATATATAGCCAGTCCATTTAATTTTTTGCATGAAAAATAGACGATGTATAGTCTACATAATAGTTTGCATACGAATCGGATGATTTATAGTCGATTAAATTTTTTCATAAAAAATTGAAAAAAAGACGATGTATAGTCCATTAAATTTTTTTCATAAAAAAATTTTTTGCATGAAATATGTATGATGTATAGTTTATTAAATTCCTTGCACGAAAAGAAGACGACGTATATATTCCACTTAAGTTTTTACATACGAAATGGACGAATTATAGTCAATTTAATTTTTTATAAAAATTTTAAAAATGGACGATGTATAGTCCATTAAATTTTGTATATATAGCCAGTCCATTTAATTTTTTGCATGAAAAATAGACGATGTATAGTCTATATAATTGTTTGCATACGAATCGGACGATTTATAGTCGATAAAATTTTTTCATAAAAAATTGAAAAAAGACGATGTATAGTCCATTCAATTTTTTCGTAAAAAAATTTTTTGCATGAAATATGGATGATGTATAGTTTATTAAATTCTTTGCACGAAAAGAAGACGACGTATATAGTCCACTTAAGTTTTTACATACGAAATGGACGAATTATAGTCAATTTAATTTTTTATAAAAATTTTAAAAATGGACGATGTATAGTCCATTAAATTTTGTATATATAGCCAGTCCATTTAATTTTTAGCATGAAAAATAGACGATGTATAGTCTATATAATTGTTTGCATACGAATCGGACGATTTATAGTCCATAAAATTTTTTCATAAAAAATTGAAAAAAAGACGATGTATAGTCCATTAAATTTTTTTCATAAAAAAATTTTTTGCATGAAATATGGATGATGTATAGTTTATTAAATTCTTTGCACGAAAAGAAGACGACGTATATAGTCCACTTAAGTTTTTACATACGAAATGGACGAATTATAGTCAATTTAATTTTTTATAAAAATTTTAAAAATGGACGATGTATAGTCCATTAAATTTTCTATATATAGCCAGTCCATTTAATTTTTTGCATGAAAAATAGACGATGTATAGTCTATATAATTGTTTGCATACGAATCGGATGATTTATAGTCGATTAAATTTTTTCATAAAAAATTGAAAAATAGACGATGTATAGTCCATTAAATTTTTTTCATAAAAAATTTTTTTGCATGAAATATGTATGATGTATAGTTTATTAAATTCCTTGCACGAAAAGAAGACGACGTATATATTCCACTTAAGTTTTTACATACGAAATGGACGAAATATAGTCAATTTAATTTTTTATAAAAATTTTAAAAATGGACGATGTATAGTCCATTAAATTTTGTATATATAGCCAGTCCATTTAATTTTTTGCATGAAAAATAGACGATGTATAGTCTATATAATTGTTTGCATACGAATCGGACGATTTATAGTCGATAAAATTTTTTCATAAAAAATTGAAAAAAGACGATGTATAGTCCATTCAATTTTTTCATAAAAAAATTTTTTGCATGAAATATGGATGATGTATAGTTTATTAAATTCTTTGCACGAAAAGAAGACGACGTATATAGTCCACTTAAGTTTTTACATACGAAATGGACGAATTATAGTCAATTTAATTTTTTATAAAAATTTTAAAAATGGACGATGTATAGTCCATTAAATTTTGTATATATAGCCAGTCCATTTAATTTTTTGCATGAAAAATAGACGATGTATAGTCTATATAATTGTTTGCATACGAATCGGACGATTTATAGTCGATAAAATTTTTTCATAAAAAATTGAAAAAAGACGATGTATAGTCCATTCAATTTTTTCATAAAAAAATTTTTTGCATGAAATATGGATGATGTATAGTTTATTAAATTCTTTGCACGAAAAGAAGACGACGTATATAGTCCACTTAAGTTTTTACATACGAAATGGACGAATTATAGTCAATTTAATTTTTTATAAAAATTTTAAAAATGGACGATGTATAGTCCATTAAATTTTGTATATATAGCCAGTCCATTTAATTTTTTGCATGAAAAATAGACGATGTATAGTCTACATAATAGGTTGCATACGAATCGGATGATTTATAGTCGATTAAATTTTTTCATAAAAAATTGAAAAATAGACGATGTATAGTCCATTAAATTTTTTTCATAAAAAATTTTTTTGCATGAAATATGTATGATGTATAGTTTATTAAATTCCTTGCACGAAAAGAAGACGACGTATATATTCCACTTAAGTTTTTACATACGAAATGGACGAAATATAGTCAATTTAATTTTTTATAAAAATTTTAAAAATGGACGATGTATAGTCCATTAAATTTTGTATATATAGCCAGTCCATTTAATTTTTTGCATGAAAAATAGACGATGTATAGTCTATATAATTGTTTGCATACGAATCGGACGATTTATAGTCGATAAAATTTTTTCATAAAAAATTGAAAAAAGACGATGTATAGTCCATTCAATTTTTTCATAAAAAAATTTTTTGCATGAAATATGGATGATGTATAGTTTATTAAATTCTTTGCACGAAAAGAAGACGACGTATATAGTCCACTTAAGTTTTTACATACGAAATGGACGAATTATAGTCAATTTAATTTTTTATAAAAATTTTAAAAATGGACGATGTATAGTCCATTAAATTTTGTATATATAGCCAGTCCATTTAATTTTTTGCATGAAAAATAGACGATGTATAGTCTATATAATTGTTTGCATACGAATCGGACGATTTATAGTCGATAAAATTTTTTCATAAAAAATTGAAAAAAGACGATGTATAGTCCATTCAATTTTTTCATAAAAAAATTTTTTGCATGAAATATGGATGATGTATAGTTTATTAAATTCTTTGCACGAAAAGAAGACGACGTATATAGTCCACTTAAGTTTTTATATACGAAATGGACGAATTATAGTCAATTTAATTTTTTATAAAAATTTTAAAAATGGACGATGTATAGTCCATTAAATTTTGTATATATAGCCAGTCCATTTAATTTTTTGCATGAAAAATAGACGATGTATAGTCTATATATATGTTTGCATACGAATCGGACGATTTATAGTCGATTAAATTTTTTCATAAAAAATTGAAAAAAAGACGATGTATATATAGTCCATTAAATTTTTTTCATAAAAAATTTTTTTGCATGAAATATGGATGATGTATAGTTTATTAAATTCTTTGCACGAAAAGAAGACGACGTATATAGTCCACTTAAGTTTTTACATACGAAATGGACGAATTATAGTCAATTTAATTTTTTATAAAAATTTTAAAAATGGACGATAATAGTTTGCATACGAATCGGACGATTTATAGTCGATTAAATTTTTTCATAAAAAATTGAAAAAAAGACGATGTATAGTCCATTAAATTTTTTTCATAAAAAAATTTTTTGCATGAAATATGGATGATGTATAGTTTATTAAATTCTTTGCACGAAAAGAAGACGACGTATGTAGTCCACTTAAGTTTTTACATACGAAATGGACGAATTATAGTCAATTTAATTTTTTATAAAAATTTTAAAAATGGACGATGTATAGTCCTTTAAATTTTGTATATATAGCCAGTCCATTTAATTTTTTGCATGAAAAATAGACGATGTATAGTCTATATATGTGTTTGCATACGAATCGGACGATTTATAGTCAATTTAATTTTTTATAAAAATTTAAAAAAAGGACCATTAAATTTTGTATATATAGCCAGTCCATTTAATTTTTTGCATGAAAAATAGACGATGTATAGTCTATATAATTGTTTGCATACGAATCGGACGATTTATAGTCGATTAAATTTTTTCATAAAAAATTGAAAAAAAAGACGATGTATAGTCCATTAAATTTTTTTCATAAAAAAATTTTTTGCATGAAATATGGATGATGTATAGTTTATTAAATTCTTTGCACGAAAAGAAGACGACGTATATAGTCCACTTAAGTTTTTACATACGAAATGGACGAATTATAGTCAATTTAATTTTTTATAAAAATTTTAAAAATGGACGATGTATAGTCCATTAAATTTTGTATATATAGCCAGTCCATTTAATTTTTTGCATGAAAAATAGACGATGTATAGTCTATATAATTGTTTGCATACGAATCGGACGATTTATAGTCGATAAAATTATTTCATAAAAAATTTAAAAAAAGACGATGTATAGTCCATTAAATTTTTTTCATAAAAAATTTGTTTGCATGAAATATGGGTGATGTATAGTTTATTAAATTCTTTGCACGAAAAGAAGACGACGTATATAGTCCACTTAAGTTTTTACATACGAAATGGACGAATTATAGTCAATTTATTTTTTTATAAAAATTTTAAAAATGGACGATGTATAGTCCATTAAATTTTGTATATATAGTCAGTCCATTTAATTTTTTGCATGAAAAATAGACGATGTATAGTCTATATAATTGTTTGCATACGAATCGGACGATTTATAGTCGATTAAATTTTTTCATAAAAAATTTAAAAAAAGACGATGTATATATAGTCCATTAAATTGTTTTCATAAAAAAATTTTTTTCATGAAAAATGGATGATGTATGGTTTATTAAATTCTTTGCACGAAAAGAAGACGACGTATATAGTCCACTTAAGTTTTTACATACGAAATGGACGAATTATAGTCAATTTAATTTTTTATAAAAATTTTTAAAATGGACGATGTATAGTCCATTAAATTTTGTATATATAGCCAGTCCATTTAATTTTTTGCATGAAAAATAGACGATGTATAGTCTACATAATAGTTTGCATACGAATCGGACGATTTATAGTCGATTAAATTTTTTCATAAAAAATTTAAAAAAAGACGATGTATAGTCCATTAAATTTTTTTCATAAAAAAATTTTTTGCATGAAATATGGATGATGTATAGTTTATTAAATTCTTTGCACGAAAAGAAGACGACGTGTGTAGTCCACTTAAGTTTTTACATACGAAATGGACGAATTATAGTCAATTTAATTTTTTATAAAAATTTTAAAAATGGACGATGTATAGTCCATTAAATTTTGTATATATAGCCAGTCCATTTAATTTTTTGCATGAAAAATAGACGATGTATAGTCTACATAATAGTTTGCATACGAATCGGACGATTTATAGTCGATTAAATTTTTTCATAAAAAATTGAAAAAAAGACGATGTATAGTCCATTAAATTTTTTTCATAAAAAAATTTTTTTGCATGAAAAATGGATGATGTATAGTTTATTAAATTCCTTGCACGAAAAGAAGACGACGTATATATTCCACTTAAGTTTTTACATACGAAATGGACGAATTATAGTCAATTAAATTTTTTATAAAAATTTTAAAAATGGACGATGTATAGTCCATTAAATTTTGTATATATAGCCAGTCCATTTAATTTTTTGCATGAAAAATAGACGATGTATAGTCTATATAATTGTTTGCATACGAATCGGACGATTTATAGTCGATTAAATTTTTTCATAAAAAATTGAAAAAAAGACGATGTATAGTCCATTAAATTTTTTTCATAAAAAAATTTTTTGCATGAAATATGGATGATGTATAGTTTATTAAATTCTTTGCACGAAAAGAAGACGACGTATATAGTCCACTTAAGTTTTTACATACGAAATGGACGAATTATAGTCAATTTAATTTTTTATAAACATTTTAAAAATGGACGATGTATAGTCCATTAAATTTTGTATATATAGCCAGTCCATTTAATTTTTTGCATGAAAAATAGACGATGTATAGTCTATATAATTGTTTGCATACGAATCGGACGATTTATAGTCGATAAAATTATTTCATAAAAAATTTAAAAAAAGACGATGTATAGTCCATTAAATTTTTTTCATAAAAAATTTGTTTGCATGAAATATGGGTGATGTATAGTTTATTAAATTCCTTGCACGAAAAGAAGACGACGTATATAGTCCACTTAAGTTTTTACATACGAAATGGACGAATTATAGTCAATTAATTTTTTTATAAAAATTTTAAAAATGGACGAGGTATAGTCCATTAAATTTTGTATATATAGCCAGTCCATTTAATTTTTTGCATGAAAAATAGACGATGTATAGTCTATATAATTGTTTGCATACGAATCGGACGATTTATAGTCGATTAAATTTTTTCATAAAAAATTTAAAAAAAGACGATGTATAGTCCATTAAATTTTTTTCATAAAAAAATTTTTTTCATGAAATATGGATGATGTATGGTTTATTAAATTCTTTGCACGAAAAGAAGACGACGTATATAGTCCACTTAAGTTTTTACATACGAAATGGACGAATTATAGTCAATTTAATTTTTTATAAAAATTTTAAAAATGGACGATGTATAGTCCATTAAATTTTGTATATATAGCCAGTCCATTTAATTTTTTGCATGAAAAATAGACGATGTATAGTCTACATAATAGTTTGCATACGAATCGGACGATTTATAGTCGATTAAATTTTTTCATAAAAAATTGAAAAAAAGACGATGTATAGTCCATTAAATTTTTTTCATAAAAAAATTTTTTGCATGAAATATGGATGATGTATAGTTTATTAAATTCTTTGCACGAAAAGAAGACGACTTGTGTAGTCCACTTAAGTTTTTACATACGAAATGGACGAATTATAGTCAATTTAATTTTTTATAAAAATTTTAAAAATGAACGATGTATAGTCCATTAAATTTTGTATATATAGCCAGTCCATTTAATTTTTTGCATGAAAAATAGACGATGTATAGTCTATATAATTATTTGCATACGAATCGGATCATTTATAGTCCATTAAATTTTTTCATAAAAAATTGAAAAAAAGACGATGTATATTAAATTTTTTTCATAAAAAAATTTTTTGCATGAAATATGGATGATGTATAGTTTATTAAATTCTTTGCACGAAAAGAAGACGACGTATATAGTCCACTTAAGTTTTTACATACGAAATGGACGAATTATAGTCAATTTAATTTTTTATAAAAATTTTAAAAATGGACGATGTATAGTCCATTAAATTTTGTATATATAGCCAGTCCATTTAATTTTTTGCATGAAAAATAGACGATGTATAGTCTACATAATAGTTTGCATACGAATCGGACGATTTATAGTCGATTAAATTTTTTCATAAAAAATTGAAAAAAAGACGATGTATAGTCCATTCAATTTTTTTCATAAAAAAATTTTTTGCATGAAATATGGATGATGTATAGTTTATTAAATTCTTTGCACGAAAAGAAGACGACGTATATAGTCCACTTAAGTTTTTACATACGAAATGGACGAATTATAGTCAATTTATTTTTTTATAGAAATTTTAAAAATGGACGATGTATAGTCCATTAAATTTTGTATATATAGCCAGTCCATTTAATTTTTTGCATCAAAAATAGGCGATGTATAGTCTACATAATAGTTTGCATACGAATCGGACGATTTATAGTCGATTAAATTTTTTCATAAAAAATTGAAAAAAAGACGATGTATAGTCCATTCAATTTTTTTCATAAAAAATTTTTTTCCATGAAATATGGATGATGTATAGTTTATTAAATTTTTTGCACGAAAAGAAGACGACGTATGTAGTCCACTTAAGTTTTTACATACGAAATGGACGAATTATAGTCAATTTAATTTTTTATAAAAATTTTAAAAATGGACGATGTATAGTCCATTAAATTTTGTATATATAGCCAGTCCATTTAATTTTTTGCATGAAAAATAGACGATGTATAGTCTATATAATTGTTTGCATACGAATCGGACGATTTATAGTCGATAAAATTATTTCATAAAAAATTTAAAAAAAGACGATGTATAGTCCATTAAATTTTTTTCATAAAAAATTTGTTTGCATGAAATATGGGTGATGTATAGTTTATTAAATTCTTTGCACGAAAAGAAGACGACGTATATAGTCCACTTAAGTTTTTACATACGAAATGGACGAATTATAGTCAATTTATTTTTTTATAAAAATTTTAAAAATGGACGATGTATAGTCCATTAAATTTTGTATATATAGTCAGTCCATTTAATTTTTTGCATGAAAAATAGACGATGTATAGTCTATATAATTGTTTGCATACGAATCGGACGATTTATAGTCGATTAAATTTTTTCATAAAAAATTTAAAAAAAGACGATGTATATATAGTCCATTAAATTGTTTTCATAAAAAAATTTTTTTCATGAAAAATGGATGATGTATGGTTTATTAAATTCTTTGCACGAAAAGAAGACGACGTATATAGTCCACTTAAGTTTTTACATACGAAATGGACGAATTATAGTCAATTTAATTTTTTATAAAAATTTTTAAAATGGACGATGTATAGTCCATTAAATTTTGTATATATAGCCAGTCCATTTAATTTTTTGCATGAAAAATAGACGATGTATAGTCTACATAATAGTTTGCATACGAATCGGACGATTTATAGTCGATTAAATTTTTTCATAAAAAATTTAAAAAAAGACGATGTATAGTCCATTAAATTTTTTTCATAAAAAAATTTTTTGCATGAAATATGGATGATGTATAGTTTATTAAATTCTTTGCACGAAAAGAAGACGACGTGTGTAGTCCACTTAAGTTTTTACATACGAAATGGACGAATTATAGTCAATTTAATTTTTTATAAAAATTTTAAAAATGGACGATGTATAGTCCATTAAATTTTGTATATATAGCCAGTCCATTTAATTTTTTGCATGAAAAATAGACGATGTATAGTCTACATAATAGTTTGCATACGAATCGGACGATTTATAGTCGATTAAATTTTTTCATAAAAAATTGAAAAAAAGACGATGTATAGTCCATTAAATTTTTTTCATAAAAAAATTTTTTTGCATGAAAAATGGATGATGTATAGTTTATTAAATTCCTTGCACGAAAAGAAGACGACGTATATATTCCACTTAAGTTTTTACATACGAAATGGACGAATTATAGTCAATTAAATTTTTTATAAAAATTTTAAAAATGGACGATGTATAGTCCATTAAATTTTGTATATATAGCCAGTCCATTTAATTTTTTGCATGAAAAATAGACGATGTATAGTCTATATAATTGTTTGCATACGAATCGGACGATTTATAGTCGATTAAATTTTTTCATAAAAAATTGAAAAAAAGACGATGTATAGTCCATTAAATTTTTTTCATAAAAAAATTTTTTGCATGAAATATGGATGATGTATAGTTTATTAAATTCTTTGCACGAAAAGAAGACGACGTATATAGTCCACTTAAGTTTTTACATACGAAATGGACGAATTATAGTCAATTTAATTTTTTATAAAAATTTTAAAAATGGACGATGTATAGTCCATTAAATTTTGTATATATAGCCAGTCCATTTAATTTTTTGCATGAAAAATAGACGATGTATAGTCTACATAATAGTTTGCATACGAATCGGACGATTTATAGTCGATTAAATTTTTTCATAAAAAATTGAAAAAAAGACGATGTATAGTCCATTAAATTTTTTTCATAAAAAAATTTTTTGCATGAAATATGGATGATGTATAGTTTATTAAATTCTTTGCACGAAAAGAAGACGACTTGTGTAGTCCACTTAAGTTTTTACATACGAAATGGACGAATTATAGTCAATTTAATTTTTTATAAAAATTTTAAAAATGAACGATGTATAGTCCATTAAATTTTGTATATATAGCCAGTCCATTTAATTTTTTGCATGAAAAATAGACGATGTATAGTCTATATAATTATTTGCATACGAATCGGATCATTTATAGTCCATTAAATTTTTTCATAAAAAATTGAAAAAAAGACGATGTATATTAAATTTTTTTCATAAAAAAATTTTTTGCATGAAATATGGATGATGTATAGTTTATTAAATTCTTTGCACGAAAAGAAGACGACGTATATAGTCCACTTAAGTTTTTACATACGAAATGGACGAATTATAGTCAATTTAATTTTTTATAAAAATTTTAAAAATGGACGATGTATAGTCCATTAAATTTTGTATATATAGCCAGTCCATTTAATTTTTTGCATGAAAAATAGACGATGTATAGTCTACATAATAGTTTGCATACGAATCGGACGATTTATAGTCGATTAAATTTTTTCATAAAAAATTGAAAAAAAGACGATGTATAGTCCATTCAATTTTTTTCATAAAAAAATTTTTTGCATGAAATATGGATGATGTATAGTTTATTAAATTCTTTGCACGAAAAGAAGACGACGTATATAGTCCACTTAAGTTTTTACATACGAAATGGACGAATTATAGTCAATTTATTTTTTTATAGAAATTTTAAAAATGGACGATGTATAGTCCATTAAATTTTGTATATATAGCCAGTCCATTTAATTTTTTGCATCAAAAATAGGCGATGTATAGTCTACATAATAGTTTGCATACGAATCGGACGATTTATAGTCGATTAAATTTTTTCATAAAAAATTGAAAAAAAGACGATGTATAGTCCATTCAATTTTTTTCATAAAAAATTTTTTTCCATGAAATATGGATGATGTATAGTTTATTAAATTCTTTGCACGAAAAGAAGACGACGTATGTAGTCCACTTAAGTTTTTACATACGAAATGGACGAATTATAGTCAATTTAATTTTTTATAAAAATTTTAAAAATGGACGATGTATAGTCCATTAAATTTTGTATATATAGCCAGTCCATTTAATTTTTTGCATGAAAAATAGACGATGTATAGTCTACATAATAGTTTGCATACGAATCGGACGATTTATAGTCGATTAACTTTTTTCATAAAAAATTGAAAAAAAGACGATGTATAGTCCATTAAATTTTTTTCATAAAAAAATTTTTTTCATGAAAAATGGATGATGTATGGTGTATTAAATTCTTTGCTTGAAAAGAAGACGACGTATATAGTCCACTTAAGTTTTTACATACGAAATGGACGAATTATAGTCAATTTAATTTTTTATAAAAATTTTAAAAATGGACGATGTATAGTCCATTAAATTTTGTATATATAGCCAGTCCATTTAATTTTTTGCATGAAAAATAGACGATGTATAGTCTACATAAGAGTTTGCATACGAATCGGACGATTTATAGTCGATTAAATTTTTTCATAAAAAATTGAAAAAAAGACGATGTATAGTCCATTCAATTTTTTTCATAAAAAAATTTTTTGCATGAAATATGGATGATGTATAGTTTATTAAATTCTTTGCACGAAAAGAAGACGACGTATATAGTCCACTTAAGTTTTTACATACGAAATGGACGAATTATAGTCAATTTAATTTTTTATAAAAATTTTAAAAATGGACGATGTATAGTCCATTAAATTTTGTATATATAGCCAGTTCATTTAATTTTTTGCATGAAAAATAGACGATGTATAGTCTTTATAATTGTTTGCATACGAATCGGACGATTTATAGTCGATTAAATTTTTTCATAAAAAATTGAAAAAAAGACGATGTATAGTCCATTAAATTTTTTTCATAAAAAAATTTTTTGCATGAAATATGGATGATGTATAGTTTATTAAATTCTTTGCACGAAAAGAAGATGACGTATATAGTCCACTTAAGTTTTTACATACGAAATGGACGAATTATAGTCAATTTAATTTTTTATAAAAATTTTAAAAATGGACGATGTATAGTCCTTTAAATTTTGTATATATAGCCAGTCCATTTAATTTTTTTGCATGAAAAATAGACGATGTATAAGACGATGTATAGTTTATATAATTGTTTGCATACGAATCGTACGATTTATAGTCGATAAAATTTTTTCATAAAAAATTGAAAAAAAGACGATGTATAGTCCATTCAATTTTTTTCATAAAAAATTTTGCATGAAATATGGATGATGTATAGTTTATTAAATTCTTTGCACGAAAAGAAGACGACGTATATAGTCCACTTAAGTTTTTACATACAAAATGGACAAATTATAGTCAATTTAATTTTTTATAAAAATTTTAAAAATGGACGATGTATAGTCCATTAAATTTTGTATATATAGCCAGTCCATTTAATTTTTTGCATGAAAAATAGACGATGTATAGTCTATATAATTGTTTGCATACGAATCGGACGATTTATAGTCCATAAAATTTTTTCATAAAAAATTTAAAAAAAGACGATGTATAGTCCATTAAATTTTTTTCATAAAAAATTTGTTTGCATGAAAAATTTAAAAAAAGACGATGTATAGTCCATTAAATTTTTTTCATAAAAAATTTGTTTGCATGAAATATGGATGATGTATAGTTTATTAAATTCTTTGCACGAAAAGAAGACGACGTATATAGTCCACTTAAGTTTTTACATACGAAATGGACGAATTATAGTCAATTTAATTTTTTATAAAAATTTTAAAATGGACGATGTATAGTCCATTAAATTTTGTATATATAGCCAGTTCATTTAATTTTTTGCATGAAAAATAGACGATGTATAGTCTTTATAATTGTTTGCATACGAATCGGACGATTTATAGTCGATTAAATTTTTTCATAAAAAATTTAAAAAAAGACGATGTATAGTCCATTAAATTTTTTTCATAAAAAATTTGTTTGCATGAAAAATTTAAAAAAAGACGATGTATAGTTTATATAATTGTTTGCATACGAATCGTACGATTTATAGTCGATAAAATTTTTTCATAAAAAAATGAAAAAAAGACGATGTATAGTCCATTCAATTTTTTTCATAAAAAAATTTTTTGCATGAAATATGGATGATGTATAGTTTATTAAATTCTTTGCACGAAAAGAAGACGACGTATATAGTCCACTTAAGTTTTTACATACAAAATGGACAAATTATAGTCAATTTAATTTTTTATAAAAATTTTAAAAATGGACGATGTATAGTCCATTAAATTTTGTATATATAGCCAGTCCATTTAATTTTTTGCATGAAAAATAGACGATGTATAGTCTATATAATTGTTTGCATACGAATCGGACGATTTATAGTCCATAAAATTTTTTCATAAGAAATTGAAAAAAAGACGATGTATAGTCCATTAAATTTTTTTCATAAAAAATTTGTTTGCATGAAAAATTTAAAAAAAGACGATGTATAGTCCATTAAATTTTTTTCATAAAAAATTTGTTTGCATGAAATATGGATGATGTATAGTTTATTAAATTCTTTGCACGAAAAGAAGACGACGTATATAGTCCACTTAAGTTTTTACATACGAAATGGACGAATTATAGTCAATTTAATTTTTTATAAAAATTTTAAAAATGGACGATGTATAGTCCATTAAATTTTGTATATATAGCCAGTCCATTTAATTTTTTGCATGAAAAATTGACGATGTATAGTCTACATAATAGTTTGCATACGAATCGGACGATTTATAGTCGATTAAATTTTTTCATAAAAAATTGAAAAAAAGACGATGTATAGTCCATTAAATTTTTTTCATAAAAAAAATTTTTGCATGAAATATGGATGCTGTATAGTTTATTAAATTCTTTGCACGAAAAGAAGACGACGTATATAGTCCACTTAAGTTTTTACATACGAAATGGACGAATTATAGTCAATTTAATTTTTTATAAAAATTTTAAAAATGGACGATGTATAGTCCATTAAATTTTGTATATATAGCCAGTCCATTTAATTTTTTGCATGAAAAATAGACGAGTCGATTAAATTTTTTCATAAAAAATTTAAAAAAAGACGATGTATAGTCCATTAAATTTTTTTCATAAAAAAATTTTTTGCATGAAATATGGATGATGTATAGTTTATTAAATTTTTTGCACGAAAAGAAGACGACGTATATAGTCCACTTAAGTTTTTACATACGAAATGGACGAATTATAGTCAATTTAATTTTTTATAAAAATTTTAAAAATGGACGATGTATAGTCCATTAAATTTTGTATATATAGCCAGTCCATTTAATTTTTTGCATGAAAAATAGACGATGTATAGTCTACATAATAGTTTGCATACGAATCGGACGATTTATAGTCGATTAAATTTTTTCATTAAAAATTGAAAAAAAGACGATGTATAGTCCATTAAATTTTTTTCATAAAAAAATTTTTTGCATGAAATATGGATGATGTATAGTTTATTAAATTCTTTGCACGAAAAGAAGACGACGTATATAGTCCACTTAAGTTTTTACATACGAAATGGACGAATTATAGTCAATTTAATTTTTTATAAAAATTTTAAAAATGGACGATGTATAGTCCATTAAATTTTGTATATATAGCCAGTCCATTTAATTTTTTGCATGAAAAATAGACGATGTATAGTCTATATAATTGTTTGCATACGAATCGGACGATTTATAGTCGATAAAATTTTTTCATTAAAAATTGAAAAAAAGACGATGTATAGTCCATTAAATTTTTTTCATAAAAAAATTTTTTGCATGAAATATGGATGATGTATAGTTTATTAAATTCTTTGCACGAAAAGAAGACGACGTATATAGTCCACTTAAGTTTTTACATACGAAATGGACGAATTATAGTCAATTTAATTTTTTATAAAAATTTTAAAAATGGACGATGTATAGTCCATTAAATTTTGTATATATAGCCAGTCCATTTAATTTTTTGCATGAAAAATAGACGATGTATAGTCTATATAATTGTTTGCATACGAATCGGACGATTTATAGTCGATTAAATTTTTTCATAAAAAATTTAAAAAAAGACGATGTATAGTCCATTAAATTTTTTTCATAAAAAAATTTTTTGCATGAAAAATGGATGATGTATGGTTTATTAAATTCTTTGCACGAAAAGAAGACGACGTATATAGTCCACTTAAGTTTTTACATACGAAATGGACGAATTATAGCCAATTTCATTTTTTATAAAAATTTTAAAAATGGACGATGTATAGTCCATTAAATTTTGTATATATAGCCAGTCCATTTAATTTTTTGCATGAAAAATAGACGATGTATAGTCTATATAATTGTTTGCATACGAATCGGACGATTTATAGTCGATTAAATTTTTTCATAAAAAATTGAAAAAAAGACGATGTATAGTCCATTAAATTTTTTTCATAAAAAAATTTTTTGCATGAAATATGGATGATGTATAGTTTATTAAATTCTTTGCACGAAAAGAAGACGACGTATATAGTCCACTTAAGTTTTTACATACGAAATGGACGAATTATAGTCAATTTAATTTTTTATAAAAATTTTAAAAATGGACGATGTATAGTCCATTAAATTTTGTATATATAGCCAGTCCATTTAATTTTTTGCATGAAAAATAGACGATGTATAGTCTACATAATAGTTTGCATACGAATCGCATGATTTATAGTCGATTAAATTTTTTTATAAAAAATTGAAAAAAATACGATTATAGTCCATTAAATTTTTTTCATAAAAAAATTTTTTTCATGAAAAATGGATGATGTATGGTTTATTAAATTCTTTGCACGAAAAGAAGACGACGTATATAGTCCACTTAAGTTTTTACATACGAAATGGACGAATTATAGTCAATTTAATTTTTTATAAAAATTTTAAAAATGGACGATGTCCATTAAATTTTGTATATATAGCCAGTCCATTTAATTTTTTGCATGAAAAATAGACGAAGTATAGTCTATATAATTGTTTGCATATGAATCGGACGATTTATAGTCGATAAAATTTTTTCATAAAAAATTGAAAAAAGACGATGTATAGTCCATTAAATTTTTTTCATAAAAAAATTTTTTGCATGAAATATGGATGATGTATAGTTTATTAAATTCTTTGCACGAAAAGAAGACGACGTATATAGTCCACTTAAGTTTTTACATACGAAATGGACGAATTATAGTCAATTTATTTTTTTATAAAAATTTTAAAAATGGACGATGTATAGTCCATTAAATTTTGTATATATAGCCAGTCCATTTAATTTTTTGCATGAAAAATAGACGATGTATAGTCTACATAATAGTTTGCATACGAATCGCACGATTTATAGTCGATTAAATTTTTTCATAAAAAATTGAAAAAAATACGATTATAGTCCATTAAATTTTTTCCATAACAAAATTTTTTGCATAAAATATGGATGATGTAGAGTTTATTAAATTCTTTGCACGAAAAGAAGACGACGTATATAGTCCACTTAAGTTTTTACATACGAAATGGACGAATTATAGTCAATTTAATTTTTTATAAAAATTTTAAAAATGGACGATGTATAGTCCATTAAATTTTGTATATATAGCCAGTCCATTTAATTTTTTGCATGAAAAATTGACGATGTATAGTCTACATAATAGTTTGCATACGAATCGGACGATTTATAGTCGATTAAATTTTTTCATAAAAAATTGAAAAAAAGACGATGTATAGTCCATTAAATTTTTTTCATAAAAAAAATTTTTGCATGAAATATGGATGCTGTATAGTTTATTAAATTCTTTGCACGAAAAGAAGACGACGTATATAGTCCACTTAAGTTTTTACATACGAAATGGACGAATTATAGTCAATTTAATTTTTTATAAAAATTTTAAAAATGGACGATGTATAGTCCATTAAATTTTGTATATATAGCCAGTCCATTTAATTTTTTGCATGAAAAATAGACGATGTATAGTCTATATAATTGTTTGCATACGAATCGGACGATTTATAGTCGATAAAATTTTTTCATTAAAAATTGAAAAAAAGACGATGTATAGTCCATTAAATTTTTTTCATAAAAAAATTTTTTGCATGAAATATGGATGATGTATAGTTTATTAAATTCTTTGCACGAAAAGAAGACGACGTATATAGTCCACTTAAGTTTTTACATACGAAATGGACGAATTATAGTCAATTTAATTTTTTATAAAAATTTTAAAAATGGACGATGTATAGTCCATTAAATTTTGTATATATAGCCAGTCCATTTAATTTTTTGCATGAAAAATAGACGATGTATAGTCTATATAATTGTTTGCATACGAATCGGACGATTTATAGTCGATTAAATTTTTTCATAAAAAATTGAAAAAAAGACGATGTATAGTCCATTAAATTTTTTTCATAAAAAAATTTTTTTCATGAAATATGGATGATGTATAGTTTATTAAATTTTTTGCACGAAAAGAAGACGACGTATATAGTCCACTTAAGTTTTTACATACAAAATGGACGAATTATAGTCAATTTAATTTTTTATACAAATTTTAAAAATGGACGATGTATAGTCCATTAAATTTTGTATATATAGCCAGTCCATTTAATTTTTTGCATGAAAAATAGACGATGTATAGTCTACATAATAGTTTGCATACGAATCGGACGATTTATAGTCGATTAAATTTTTTCATAAAAAATTTAAAAAAAGACGATGTATAGTCCATTAAATTTTTTTCATAAAAAAAATTTTTGCATGAAATATGGATGCTGTATAGTTTATTAAATTCTTTGCACGAAAAGAAGACGACGTATATAGTCCACTTAAGTTTTTACATACGAAATGGACGAATTATAGTCAATTTAATTTTTTATAAAAATTTTAAAAATGGACGATGTATAGTCCATTAAATTTTGTATATATAGCCAGTCCATTTAATTTTTTGCATGAAAAATAGACGATGTATAGTCTATATAATTGTTTGCATACGAATCGGACGATTTATAGTCGATAAAATTTTTTCATAAAAAATTGAAAAAAAGACGATGTATTATAGTCCATTAAATTTTTTTCATAAAAAAATTTTTTGCATGAAATATGGATGATGTATAGTTTATTAAATTCTTTGCACGAAAAGAAGACGACGTATATAGTCCACTAAAGTTTTTACATACGAAATGGACGAATTATAGTCAATTTATTTTTTTATAAAAATTTTAAAAATGGACGATGTATAGTCCATTAAATTTTGTATATATAGCCAGTCCATTTAATTTTTTGCATGAAAAATAGACGATGTATAGTCTATATAATTGTTTGCATACGAATCGGATGATTTATAGTCGATTAAATTTTTTCATAAAAAATTGAAAAAAAGACGATGTATAGTCCATTAAATTTTTTTCATAAAAAAATTTTTTGCATGAAATATGGATGATGTATAGTTTATTAAATTTTTTGCACGAAAAGAAGACGACGTATATAGTTCACTTAAGTTTTTACATACGAAATGGACGAATTATAGTCAATTTAATTTTTTATAAAAATTTTAAAAATGGACGATGTATAGTCCATTAAATTTTGTATATATAGCCAGTCCATTTAATTTTTTGCATGAAAAATTGACGATGTATAGTCTACATAATAGTTTGCATACGAATCGGACGATTTATAGTCGATTAAATTTTTTCATAAAAAATTGAAAAAAAGACCATTAAATTTTTTTCATAAAAAATTTTTTTTCATGAAAAATGGATGATGTATGGTTTATTAAATTCTTTGCACGAAAACAAGACGACGTATATAGTCCACTTAAAAACTTAAATACGAAATGGACGAATATAAAAATTTTAAAAATGGACGATGTATAGTCCATTAAATTTTGTATATATAGCCAGTCCATTTAATTTTTTGCATGAAAAATAGACGATGTATAGTCTATATATATGTTTGCATACGAATCGGACGATTTATAGTCGATAAAAATTTTTCATAAAAAATTGAAAAAAAGACGATGTATTATAGTCCATTAAATTTTTTTCATAAAAAAATTTTTTGCATGAAATATGGATGATGTATAGTTTATTAAATTCTTTGCACGAAAAGAAGACGACGTATATAGTCCACTTAAGTTTTTACATACGAAATGGACGAATTATAGTCAATTTAATTTTTTATAAAAATTTTAAAAATGGACGATGTATAGTCCATTAAATTTTGTATATATAGCCAGTCCATTTAATTTTTTGCATGAAAAATAGACGATGTATAGTCTATATAATTGTTTGCATACGAATCGGACGAATTATAGTCAATTTATTTTTTTATAAAAATTTTAAAAATGGACGATGTATAGTCCATTAAATTTTGTATATATAGCCAGTCCATTTAATTTTTTGCATGAAAAATAGACGATGTATAGTCTATATAATTGTTTGCATACGAATCGGATGATTTATAGTCGATTAAATTTTTTCATAAAAAATTGAAAAAAGACGATGTATAGTCCATTAAATTTTTTTCATAAAAAAATTTTTTGCATGAAATATGGATGATGTATAGTTTATTAAATTTTTTGCACGAAAAGAAGACGACGTATATAGTCCACTTAAGTTTTTACATACGAAATGGACGAATTATAGTCAATTTAATTTTTTATAAAAATTTTAAAAATGGACGATGTATAGTCCATTAAATTTTGTATATATAGCCGGTCCATTTAATTTTTTGCATGAAAAATTGACGATGTATAGTCTACATAATAGTTTGCATACGAATCGGACGATTTATAGTCGATTAAATTTTTTCATAAAAAATTGAAAAAAAGACGATGTATAGTCCATTAAATTTTTTTCATAAAAAAAATTTTTGCATGAAATATGGATGCTGTATAGTTTATTAAATTCTTTGCACGAAAAGAAGACGACGTATATAGTCCACTTAAGTTTTTACATACGAAATGGACGAATTATAGTCAATTTAATTTTTTATAAAAATTTTAAAAATGGACGATGTATAGTCCATTAAATTTTGTATATATAGCCAGTCCATTTAATTTTTTGCATGAAAAATAGACGATGTATAGTCTACATAATAGTTTGCATACGAATCGGACGATTTATAGTCGATTAAATTTTTTCATAAAAAATTGAAAAAAAGACGATGTATAGTCCATTAAATTTTTTTCATAAAAAATTTTTTTGCGTGAAAAATGGATGATGTATAGTTTATTAAATTCTTTGCACGAAAAGAAGACGACGTATATAGTCCACTTAAGTTTTTACATACGAAATGGACGAATTATAGTCAATTTAATTTTTTATAAAAATTTTAAAAATGGACGATGTATAGTCCATTAAATTTTGTATATATAGCCAGTCCATTTAATTTTTTGCATGAAAAATAGACGATGTATAGTCTATATAATTGTTTGCATACGAATCGGACGATTTATAGTCGATAAAATTTTTTCATTAAAAATTGAAAAAAAGACGATGTATAGTCCATTAAATTTTTTTCATAAAAAAATTTTTTGCATGAAATATGGATGATGTATAGTTTATTAAATTCTTTGCACGAAAAGAAGACGACGTATATAGTCCACTTAAGTTTTTACATACGAAATGGACGAATTATAGTCAATTTAATTTTTTATAAAAATTTTAAAAATGGACGATGTATAGTCCATTAAATTTTGTATATATAGCCAGTCCATTTAATTTTTTGCATGAAAAATAGACGATGTATAGTCTATATAATTGTTTGCATACGAATCGGACGATTTATAGTCGATTAAATTTTTTCATAAAAAATTGAAAAAAAGACGATGTATAGTCCATTAAATTTTTTTCATAAAAAAATTTTTTGCATGAAATATGGATGATGTATAGTTTATTAAATTTTTTGCACGAAAAGAAGACGACGTATATAGTCCACTTAAGTTTTTACATACAAAATGGACGAATTATAGTCAATTTAATTTTTTATAAAAATTTTAAAAATGGACGATGTATAGTCCATTAAATTTTGTATATATAGCCAGTCCATTTAATTTTTTGCATGAAAAATAGACGATGTATAGTCTACATAATAGTTTGCATACGAATCGGACGATTTATAGTCGATTAAATTTTTTCATAAAAAATTTAAAAAAAGACGATGTATAGTCCATTAAATTTTTTTCATAAAAAAAATTTTTGCATGAAATATGGATGCTGTATAGTTTATTAAATTCTTTGCACGAAAAGAAGACGACGTATATAGTCCACTTAAGTTTTTACATACGAAATGGACGAATTATAGCCAATTTCATTTTTTATAAAAATTTTAAAAATGGACGATGTATAGTCCATTAAATTTTGTATATATAGCCAGTCCATTTAATTTTTTGCATGAAAAATAGACGATGTATAGTCTATATAATTGTTTGCATACGAATCGGACGATTTATAGTCGATTAAATTTTTTCATAAAAAATTGAAAAAAAGACGATGTATAGTCCATTAAATTTTTTTCATAAAAAAATTTTTTGCATGAAATATGGATGATGTATAGTTTATTAAATTCTTTGCACGAAAAGAAGACGACGTATATAGTCCACTTAAGTTTTTACATACGAAATGGACGAATTATAGTCAATTTAATTTTTTATAAAAATTTTAAAAATGGACGATGTATAGTCCATTAAATTTTGTATATATAGCCAGTCCATTTAATTTTTTGCATGAAAAATAGACGATGTATAGTCTACATAATAGTTTGCATACGAATCGCACGATTTATAGTCGATTAAATTTTTTCATAAAAAATTGAAAAAAATACGATTATAGTCCATTAAATTTTTTCCATAAAAAAATTTTTTGCATAAAATATGGATGATGTAGAGTTTATTAAATTCTTTGCACGAAAAGAAGACGACGTATATAGTCCACTTAAGTTTTTACATACGAAATGGACGAATTATAGTCAATTTAATTTTTTATAAAAATTTTAAAAATGGACGATGTATAGTCCATTAAATTTTGTATATATAGCCAGTCCATTTAATTTTTTGCATGAAAAATAGACGATGTATAGTCTATATAATTGTTTGCATACGAATCGGACGATTTATAGTCGATAAAATTTTTTCATAAAAAATTGAAAAAAAGACGATGTATTATAGTCCATTAAATTTTTTTCATAAAAAAATTTTTTGCATGAAATATGGATGATGTATAGTTTATTAAATTCTTTGCACGAAAAGAAGACGACGTATATAGTCCACTAAAGTTTTTACATACGAAATGGACGAATTATAGTCAATTTATTTTTTTATAAAAATTTTAAAAATGGACGATGTATAGTCCATTAAATTTTGTATATATAGCCAGTCCATTTAATTTTTTGCATGAAAAATAGACGATGTATAGTCTATATAATTGTTTGCATACGAATCGGATGATTTATAGTCGATTAAATTTTTTCATAAAAAATTGAAAAAAAGACGATGTATAGTCCATTAAATTTTTTTCATAAAAAAATTTTTTGCATGAAATATGGATGATGTATAGTTTATTAAATTTTTTGCACGAAAAGAAGACGACGTATATAGTTCACTTAAGTTTTTACATACGAAATGGACGAATTATAGTCAATTTAATTTTTTATAAAAATTTTAAAAATGGACGATGTATAGTCCATTAAATTTTGTATATATAGCCAGTCCATTTAATTTTTTGCATGAAAAATTGACGATGTATAGTCTACATAATAGTTTGCATACGAATCGGACGATTTATAGTCGATTAAATTTTTTCATAAAAAATTGAAAAAAAGACCATTAAATTTTTTTCATAAAAAATTTTTTTTCATGAAAAATGGATGATGTATGGTTTATTAAATTCTTTGCACGAAAACAAGACGACGTATATAGTCCACTTAAAAACTTAAATACGAAATGGACGAATATAAAAATTTTAAAAATGGACGATGTATAGTCCATTAAATTTTGTATATATAGCCAGTCCATTTAATTTTTTGCATGAAAAATAGACGATGTATAGTCTATATATATGTTTGCATACGAATCGGACGATTTATAGTCGATAAAAATTTTTCATAAAAAATTGAAAAAAAGACGATGTATTATAGTCCATTAAATTTTTTTCATAAAAAAATTTTTTGCATGAAATATGGATGATGTATAGTTTATTAAATTCTTTGCACGAAAAGAAGACGACGTATATAGTCCACTTAAGTTTTTACATACGAAATGGACGAATTATAGTCAATTTAATTTTTTATAAAAATTTTAAAAATGGACGATGTATAGTCCATTAAATTTTGTATATATAGCCAGTCCATTTAATTTTTTGCATGAAAAATAGACGATGTATAGTCTATATAATTGTTTGCATACGAATCGGACGAATTATAGTCAATTTATTTTTTTATAAAAATTTTAAAAATGGACGATGTATAGTCCATTAAATTTTGTATATATAGCCAGTCCATTTAATTTTTTGCATGAAAAATAGACGATGTATAGTCTATATAATTGTTTGCATACGAATCGGATGATTTATAGTCGATTAAATTTTTTCATAAAAAATTGAAAAAAGACGATGTATAGTCCATTAAATTTTTTTCATAAAAAAATTTTTTGCATGAAATATGGATGATGTATAGTTTATTAAATTTTTTGCACGAAAAGAAGACGACGTATATAGTCCACTTAAGTTTTTACATACGAAATGGACGAATTATAGTCAATTTAATTTTTTATAAAAATTTTAAAAATGGACGATGTATAGTCCATTAAATTTTGTATATATAGCCGGTCCATTTAATTTTTTGCATGAAAAATTGACGATGTATAGTCTACATAATAGTTTGCATACGAATCGGACGATTTATAGTCGATTAAATTTTTTCATAAAAAATTGAAAAAAAGACGATGTATAGTCCATTAAATTTTTTTCATAAAAAAAATTTTTGCATGAAATATGGATGCTGTATAGTTTATTAAATTCTTTGCACGAAAAGAAGACGACGTATATAGTCCACTTAAGTTTTTACATACGAAATGGACGAATTATAGTCAATTTAATTTTTTATAAAAATTTTAAAAATGGACGATGTATAGTCCATTAAATTTTGTATATATAGCCAGTCCATTTAATTTTTTGCATGAAAAATAGACGATGTATAGTCTACATAATAGTTTGCATACGAATCGGACGATTTATAGTCGATTAAATTTTTTCATAAAAAATTGAAAAAAAGACGATGTATAGTCCATTAAATTTTTTTCATAAAAAAATTTTTTGCATGAAATATGGATGATGTATAGTTTATTAAATTCTTTGCACGAAAAGAAGACGACGTATGTAGTCCACTTAAGTTTTTACATACGAAATGGACGAATTATAGTCAATTTAATTTTTTATAAAAATTTTAAAAATGGACGATGTATAGTCCTTTAAATTTTGTATATATAGCCAGTCCATTTAATTTTTTGCATGAAAAATAGACGATGTATAGTCTATATATATGTTTGCATACGAATCGGACGATTTATAGTCGATAAAATGTTTTCATAAAAAATTGAAAAAAAGACGATGTAATATAGTCCATTAAATTTTTTTCATAAAAAATTTTTTTTCATGAAAAATTTATGATGTATAGTTTATTAAATTCTTTGCACGAAAAGAAGACGACGTATATAGTCCACTTAAGTTTTTACATACGAAATGGACGAATTATAGTCAATTTAATTTTTTATAAAAATTTTAAAAATGGACGATGTATAGTCCATTAAATTTTGTATATATAGCCAGTCCATTTAATTTTTTGCATGAAAAATAGACGATGTATAGTCTATATAATTGTTTGCATACGAATCGGACGATTTATAGTCGATTAAATTTTTTCATAAAAAATTGAAAAAAAGACAATGTATAGTCCATTAAATTTTTTTCATAAAAAAATTTTTTGCATGAAATATGGATGATGTATAGTTTATTAAATTCTTTGCACGAAAAGAAGACGACGTATATAGTCCACTTAAGTTTTTACATACGAAATGGACGAATTATAGTCAATTTATTTTTTTATAAAAATTTTAAAAATGGACGATGTATAGTCCATTAAATTTTGTATATATAGCCAGTCCATTTAATTTTTTGCATGAAAAATAGACGATGTATAGTCTATATAATTGTTTGCATACGAATCGGATGATTTATAGTCGATTAAATTTTTTCATAAAAAATTGAAAAAAAGACGATGTATAGTCCATTAAATTTTTTTCATAAAAAAATTTTTTGCATGAAATATGGATGATGTATAGTTTATTAAATTTTTTGCACGAAAAGAAGACGACGTATATAGTCCACTTAAGTTTTTACATACGAAATGGACGAATTATAGCCAATTTCATTTTTTATAAAAATTTTAAAAATGGACGATGTATAGTCCATTAAATTTTGTATATATAGCCAGTCCATTTAATTTTTTGCATGAAAAATAGACGATGTATAGTCTATATAATTGTTTGCATACGAATCGGACGATTTATAGTCGATTAAATTTTTTCATAAAAAATTGAAAAAAAGACGATGTATAGTCCATTAAATTTTTTTCATAAAAAAATTTTTTGCATGAAATATGGATGATGTATAGTTTATTAAATTCTTTGCACGAAAAGAAGACGACGTATATAGTCCACTTAAGTTTTTACATACGAAATGGACGAATTATAGTCAATTTAATTTTTTATAAAAATTTTAAAAATGGACGATGTATAGTCCATTAAATTTTGTATATATAGCCAGTCCATTTAATTTTTTGCATGAAAAATAGACGATGTATAGTCTACATAATAGTTTGCATACGAATCGCACGATTTATAGTCGATTAAATTTTTTCATAAAAAATTGAAAAAAATACGATGTATAGTCCATTAAATTTTTTTCATAAAAAAAATTTTTGCATGAAATATGGATGCTGTATAGTTTATTAAATTCTTTGCACGAAAAGAAGACGACGTATATAGTCCACTTAAGTTTTTACATACGAAATGGACGAATTATAGTCAATTTAATTTTTTATAAAAATTTTAAAAATGGACGATGTATAGTCCATTAAATTTTGTATATATAGCCAGTCCATTTAATTTTTTGCATGAAAAATAGACGTATAGTCTATATAATTGTTTGCATACGAATCGGACGATTTATAGTCGATAAAATTTTTTCATTAAAAATTGAAAAAAAGACGATGTATAGTCCATTAAATTTTTTTCATAAAAAAATTTTTTGCATGAAATATGGATGATGTATAGTTTATTAAATTCTTTGCACGAAAAGAAGACGACGTATATAGTCCACTTAAGTTTTTACATACGAAATGGACGAATTATAGTCAATTTAATTTTTTATAAAAATTTTAAAAATGGACGATGTATAGTCCATTAAATTTTGTATATATAGCCAGTCCATTTAATTTTTTGCATGAAAAATAGACGATGTATAGTCTATATAATTGTTTGCATACGAATCGGACGATTTATAGTCGATAAAATTTTTTCATAAAAAATTGAAAAAAAGACGATGTATAGTCCATTAAATTTTTTTCATAAAAAAATTTTTTGCATGAAATATGGATGATGTATAGTTTATTAAATTCTTTGCACGAAAAGAAGACGACGTATATAGTCCACTTAAGTTTTTACATACGAAATGGACGAATTATAGTCAATTTAATTTTTTATAAAAATTTTAAAAATGGACGATGTATAGTCCATTAAATTTTGTATATATAGCCAGTCCATTTAATTTTTTGCATGAAAAATAGACGATGTATAGTCTATATAATTGTTTGCATACGAATCGGACGATTTATAGTCGATTAAATTTTTTCATAAAAAATTTAAAAAAAGACGATGTATAGTCCATAAAATTTTTTTCATAAAAAAATTTTTTTCATGAAAAATGGATGATGTATGGTTTATTAAATTCTTTGCACGAAAAGAAGACGACGTATATAGTCCACTTAAGTTTTTACATACGAAATGGACGAATTATAGTCAATTTAATTTTTTATAAAAATTTTAAAAATGGACGATGTATAGTCCATTAAATTTTGTATATATAGCCAGTCCATTTAATTTTTTGCATGAAAAATAGACGATGTATAGTCTATATAATTGTTTGCATACGTATCGGACAATTTATAGTCGATAAAATTTTTTCATAAAAAATTGAAAAAAAGACGATGTATAGTCCATTAAATTTTTTTCATAAAAAAATTTTTTGCATGAAATATGGATGATGTATAGTTTATTAAATTCTTTGCACGAAAAGAAGACGACGTATATAGTCCACTTAAGTTTTTACATACGAAATGGACGAATTATAGTCAATTTATTTTTTTATAAAAATTTTAAAAATGGACGATGTATAGTCCATTAAATTTTGTATATATAGCCAGTCCATTTAATTTTTTGCATGAAAAATAGACGATGTATAGTCTATATAATTGTTTGCATACGAATCGGATGATTTATAGTCGATTAAATTTTTTCATAAAAAATTGAAAAAAAGACGATGTATAGTCCATTAAATTTTTTTCATAAAAAAATTTTTTGCATGAAATATGGATGATGTATAGTTTATTAAATTTTTTGCACGAAAAGAAGACGACGTATATAGTCCACTTAAGTTTTTACATACGAAATGGACGAATTATAGTCAATTTAATTTTTTATAAAAATTTTAAAAATGGACGATGTATAGTCCATTAAATTTTGTATATATAGCCAGTCCATTTAATTTTTTGCATGAAAAATTGACGATGTATAGTCTACATAATAGTTTGCATACGAATCGGACGATTTATAGTCGATTAAATTTTTTCATAAAAAATTGAAAAAAAGACCATTAAATTTTTTTCATAAAAAATTTTTTTTCATGAAAAATGGATGATGTATGGTTTATTAAATTCTTTGCACGAAAACAAGACGACGTATATAGTCCACTTAAAAACTTAAATACGAAATGGACGAATATAAAAATTTTAAAAATGGACGATGTATAGTCCATTAAATTTTGTATATATAGCCAGTCCATTTAATTTTTTGCATGAAAAATAGACGATGTATAGTCTATATAATTGTTTGCATACGAATCGGACGATTTATAGTCGATAAAATTTTTTCATTAAAAATTGAAAAAAAGACGATGTATAGTCCATTAAATTTTTTTCATAAAAAAATTTTTTGCATGAAATATGGATGATGTATAGTTTATTAAATTCTTTGCACGAAAAGAAGACGACGTATATAGTCCACTTAAGTTTTTACATACGAAATGGACGAATTATAGTCAATTTAATTTTTTATAAAAATTTTAAAAATGGACGATGTATAGTCCATTAAATTTTGTATATATAGCCAGTCCATTTAATTTTTTGCATGAAAAATAGACGATGTATAGTCTATATAATTGTTTGCATACGAATCGGACGAATTATAGTCAATTTAATTTTTTATAAAAATTTTAAAAATGGACGATGTATAGTCCATTAAATTTTGTATATATAGCCAGTCCATTTAATTTTTTGCATGAAAAATAGACGATGTATAGTCTATATAATTGTTTGCATACGAATCGGACGATTTATAGTCGATAAAATTTTTTCATAAAAAATTGAAAAAAAGACGATGTATAGTCCATTAAATTTTTTTCATAAAAAAATTTTTTGCATGAAATATGGATGATGTATAGTTTATTAAATTCTTTGCACGAAAAGAAGACGACGTATATAGTCCACTTAAGTTTTTACATACGAAATGGACGAATTATAGTCAATTTATTTTTTTATAAAAATTTTAAAAATGGACGATGTATAGTCCATTAAATTTTGTATATATAGCCAGTCCATTTAATTTTTTGCATGAAAAATAGACGATGTATAGTCTATATAATTGTTTGCATACGAATCGGATGATTTATAGTCGATTAAATTTTTTCATAAAAAATTGAAAAAAAGACGATGTATAGTCCATTAAATTTTTTTCATAAAAAAATTTTTTGCATGAAATATGGATGATGTATAGTTTATTAAATTTTTTGCACGAAAAGAAGACGACGTATATAGTCCACTTAAGTTTTTACATACGAAATGGACGAATTATAGTCAATTTAATTTTTTATAAAAATTTTAAAAATGGACGATGTATAGTCCATTAAATTTTGTATATATAGCCGGTCCATTTAATTTTTTGCATGAAAAATTGACGATGTATAGTCTACATAATAGTTTGCATACGAATCGGACGATTTATAGTCGATTAAATTTTTTCATAAAAAATTGAAAAAAAGACGATGTATAGTCCATTAAATTTTTTTCATAAAAAAAATTTTTGCATGAAATATGGATGCTGTATAGTTTATTAAATTCTTTGCACGAAAAGAAGACGACGTATATAGTCCACTTAAGTTTTTACATACGAAATGGACGAATTATAGTCAATTTAATTTTTTATAAAAATTTTAAAAATGGACGATGTATAGTCCATTAAATTTTGTATATATAGCCAGTCCATTTAATTTTTTGCATGAAAAATAGACGATGTATAGTCTATATAATTGTTTGCATACGAATCGGACGATTTATAGTCGATAAAATTTTTTCATTAAAAATTGAAAAAAAAGACGATGTATAGTCCATTAAATTTTTTTCATAAAAAAATTTTTTGCATGAAATATGGATGATGTATAGTTTATTAAATTCTTTGCACGAAAAGAAGACGACGTATATAGTCCACTTAAGTTTTTACATACGAAATGGACGAATTATAGTCAATTTAATTTTTTATAAAAATTTTAAAAATGGACGATGTATAGTCCATTAAATTTTGTATATATAGCCAGTCCATTTAATTTTTTGCATGAAAAATAGACGATGTATAGTCTATATAATTGTTTGCATACGAATCGGACGATTTATAGTCGATAAAATTTTTTCATAAAAAATTGAAAAAAAGACGATGTATAGTCCATTAAATTTTTTTCATAAAAAAATTTTTTGCATGAAATATGGATGATGTATAGTTTATTAAATTCTTTGCACGAAAAGAAGACGACGTATATAGTCCACTTAAGTTTTTACATACGAAATGGACGAATTATAGTCAATTTAATTTTTTATAAAAATTTTAAAAATGGACGATGTATAGTCCATTAAATTTTGTATATATAGCCAGTCCATTTAATTTTTTGCATGAAAAATAGACGATGTATAGTCTATATAATTGTTTGCATACGAATCGGACGATTTATAGTCGATAAAATTTTTTCATTAAAAATTGAAAAAAAAGACGATGTATAGTCCATTAAATTTTTTTCATAAAAAAATTTTTTGCATGAAATATGGATGATGTATAGTTTATTAAATTCTTTGCACGAAAAGAAGACGACGTATATAGTCCACTTAAGTTTTTACATACGAAATGGACGAATTATAGTCAATTTAATTTTTTATAAAAATTTTAAAAATGGACGATGTATAGTCCATTAAATTTTGTATATATAGCCAGTCCATTTAATTTTTTGCATGAAAAATAGACGATGTATAGTCTATATAATTGTTTGCATACGAATCGGACGATTTATAGTCGATAAAATTTTTTCATAAAAAATTGAAAAAAAGACGATGTATAGTCCATTAAATTTTTTTCATAAAAAAATTTTTTGCATGAAATATGGATGATGTATAGTTTATTAAATTCTTTGCACGAAAAGAAGACGACGTATATAGTCCACTTAAGTTTTTACATACGAAATGGACGAATTATAGTCAATTTAATTTTTTATAAAAATTTTAAAAATGGACGATGTATAGTCCATTAAATTTTGTATATATAGTAGAGTTCGACCGATTAATCGGCTTCGGCTTCGGCCTTCGGCCAAAAATTGGTAATCGGCCAACATTCGGCCTACGGCAAAAATCGGCCGATTAGCCGAAGCCGAATATTTTTCATTCCAAGCTTGAAAAATAACATTATTTTTGGTCGTTGCTCGCCGACAGTTTCTATTGTGTTTAACGTTTTGAAAGGGTTGCTTTGAAATACAACCCTGTTGCTTTCTATTTTCATTTACTTGGACGTTCTTGTGAGTGAATCATATGAAAAAGCAATCTAGAAATTGCAAAATAGTTTTATTTTTCTTGTTATGTATCCAATAAATATTACAGCTATTTCAGTGATCTCAAAAAAGCAAAATTTTTTCTTAATTCATATAAAACAAGTATCATTTTTAAAATTTAAAACATTCGGCTTCGGCTTCGGTTTTGGCCGAAGTTTAGGATTTTAGCCGAAGTTCGGCTTCGGCTTCGGCCAAAAAAAACGCCTTCGGTCGATCTCTAATATATAGCCAGTCCATTTAATTTTTTGCATGAAAAATAGACGATGTATAGTCTATATAATTGTTTGCATACGAATCGGACGATTTATAGTCGATAAAATTTTTTCATTAAAAATTGAAAAAAAGACGATGTATAGTCCATTAAATTTTTTTCATAAAAAAATTTTTTGCATGAAATATGGATGATGTATAGTTTATTAAATTCTTTGCACGAAAAGAAGACGACGTATATAGTCCACTTAAGTTTTTACATACGAAATGGACGAATTATAGTCAATTTAATTTTTTATAAAAATTTTAAAAATGGACGATGTATAGTCCATTAAATTTTGTATATATAGCCAGTCCATTTAATTTTTTGCATGAAAAATAGACGATGTATAGTCTATATAATTGTTTGCATACGAATCGGACGAATTATAGTCAATTTAATTTTTTATAAAAATTTTAAAAATGGACGATGTATAGTCCATTAAATTTTGTATATATAGCCAGTCCATTTAATTTTTTGCATGAAAAATAGACGATGTATAGTCTATATAATTGTTTGCATACGAATCGGATGATTTATAGTCGATTAAATTTTTTCATAAAAAATTTAAAAAAAGACGATGTATAGTCCATTAAATTTTTTTCATAAAAAAATTTTTTGCATGAAATATGGATGATGTATAGTTTATTAAATTTTTTGCACGAAAAGAAGACGACGTATATAGTCCACTTAAGTTTTTACATACGAAATGGACGAATTATAGTCAATTTAATTTTTTATAAAAATTTTAAAAATGGACGATGTATAGTCCATTAAATTTTGTATATATAGCCAGTCCATTTAATTTTTTGCATGAAAAATTGACGATGTATAGTCTACATAATAGTTTGCATACGAATCGGACGATTTATAGTCGATTAAATTTTTTCATAAAAAATTGAAAAAAAGACGATGTATTTAAATTATTATTATTATTAAATTTTTTTCATAAAAAAAATTTTTGCATGAAATATGGATGCTGTATAGTTTATTAAATTCTTTGCACGAAAAGAAGACGACGTATATAGTCCACTTAAGTTTTTACATACGAAATGGACGAATTATAGTCAATTTAATTTTTTATACAAATTTTAAAAATGGACGATGTATAGTCCATTAAATTTTGTATATATAGCCAGTCCATTTAATTTTTTGCATGAAAAATAGACGATGTATAGTCTATATAATTGTTTGCATACGAATCGGACGATTTATAGTCGATAAAATTTTTTCATTAAAAATTGAAAAAAAGACGATGTATAGTCCATTAAATTTTTTTCATAAAAAAATTTTTTGCATGAAATATGGATGATGTATAGTTTATTAAATTCTTTGCACGAAAAGAAGACGACGTATATAGTCCACTTAAGTTTTTACATACGAAATGGACGAATTATAGTCAATTTAATTTTTTATAAAAATTTAAAAAATTGACGATGTATAGTCCATTAAATTTTGTATATATAGCCAGTCCATTTAATTTTTTGCATGAAAAATAGACGATGTATAGTCTATATAATTGTTTGCATACGAATCGGACGATTTATAGTCGATTAAATTTTTTCATAAAAAATTGAAAAAAAGACAATGTATAGTCCATTAAATTTTTTTCATAAAAAAATTTTTTGCATGAAATATGGATGATGTATAGTTTATTAAATTCTTTGCACGAAAAGAAGACGACGTATATAGTCCACTTAAGTTTTTACATACGAAATGGACGAATTATAGTCAATTTAATTTTTTATAAAAATTTTAAAAATGGACGATGTATAGTCCATTAAATTTTGTATATATAGCCAGTCCATTTAATTTTTTGCATGAAAAATAGACGATGTATAGTCTATATAATTGTTTGCATACGAATCGGACGATTTATAGTCGATAAAATTTTTTCATTAAAAATTGAAAAAAAGACGATGTATAGTCCATTAAATTTTTTTCATAAAAAAATTTTTTGCATGAAATATGGATGATGTATAGTTTATTAAATTCTTTGCACGAAAAGAAGACGACGTATATAGTCCACTTAAGTTTTTACATACGAAATGGACGAATTATAGTCAATTTAATTTTTTATAAAAATTTTAAAAATGGACGATGTATAGTCCATTAAATTTTGTATATATAGCCAGTCCATTTAATTTTTTGCATGAAAAATAGACGATGTATAGTCTATATAATTGTTTGCATACGAATCGGACGATTTATAGTCGATTAAATTTTTTCATAAAAAATTTAAAAAAAAGACGATGTATAGTCCATTAAATTTTTTTCATAAAAAAATTTTTTGCATGAAAAATGGATGATGTATGGTTTATTAAATTCTTTGCACGAAAAGAAGACGACGTATATAGTCCACTTAAGTTTTTACATACGAAATGGACGAATTATAGCCAATTTCATTTTTTATAAAAATTTTAAAAATGGACGATGTATAGTCCATTAAATTTTGTATATATAGCCAGTCCATTTAATTTTTTGCATGAAAAATAGACGATGTATAGTCTATATAATTGTTTGCATACGAATCGGACGATTTATAGTCGATTAAATTTTTTCATAAAAAATTGAAAAAAAGACGATGTATAGTCCATTAAATTTTTTTCATAAAAAAATTTTTTGCATGAAATATGGATGATGTATAGTTTATTAAATTCTTTGCACGAAAAGAAGACGACGTATATAGTCCACTTAAGTTTTTACATACGAAATGGACGAATTATAGTCAATTTAATTTTTTATAAAAATTTTAAAAATGGACGATGTATAGTCCATTAAATTTTGTATATATAGCCAGTCCATTTAATTTTTTGCATGAAAAATAGACGATGTATAGTCTACATAATAGTTTGCATACGAATCGCACGATTTATAGTCGATTAAATTTTTTCATAAAAAATTGAAAAAAATACGATGTATAGTCCATTAAATTTTTTCCATAAAAAAATTTTTTGCATAAAATATGGATGATGTAGAGTTTATTAAATTCTTTGCACGAAAAGAAGACGACGTATATAGCCCACTTAAGTTTTTACATACGAAATGGACGAATTATAGTCAATTTAATTTTTTATAAAAATTTTAAAAATGGACGATGTATAGTCCATTAAATTTTGTATATATAGCCAGTCCATTTAATTTTTTGCATGAAAAATAGACGATGTATAGTCTATATAATTGTTTGCATACGAATCGGACGATTTATAGTCGATTAAATTTTTTCATAAAAAATTTAAAAAAAGACGATGTATAGTCCATAAAATTTTTTTCATAAAAAATTTTTTTTCATGAAAAATGGATGATGTATGGTTTATTAAATTCTTTGCACGAAAAGAAGACGACGTATATAGTCCACTTAAGTTTTTACATACGAAATGGACGAATTATAGTCAATTTAATTTTTTATAAAAATTTTAAAAATGGACGATGTATAGTCCATTAAATTTTGTATATATAGCCAGTCCATTTAATTTTTTGCATGAAAAATAGACGATGTATAGTCTACATAATAGTTTGCATACGAATCGGACGATTTATAGTCGATTAAATTTTTTCATAAAAAATTTAAAAAAAGACGATGTATAGTCCATTAAATTTTTTTCATAAAAAAATTTTTTGCATGAAATATGGATGATGTATAGTTTATTAAATTCTTTGCACGAAAAGAAGACGACGTATATAGTCCACTTAAGTTTTTACATACGAAATGGACGAATTATAGTCAATTTATTTTTTTATAAAAATTTTAAAAATGGACGATGTATAGTCCATTAAATTTTGTATATATAGCCAGTCCATTTAATTTTTTGCATGAAAAATAGACGATGTATAGTCTATATAATTGTTTGCATACGAATCGGACGATTTATAGTCGATTAAATTTTTTCATAAAAAATTTAAAAAAAGACGGATGTATAGTCCATAAAATTTTTTTCATAAAAAATATTTTTTCATGAAAAATGGATGATGTATGGTTTATTAAATTCTTTGCACGAAAAGAAGACGACGTATATAGTCCACTTAAGTTTTTACATACGAAATGGACGAATTATAGTCAATTTAATTTTTTATAAAAATTTTAAAAATGGACGATGTATAGTACATTAAATTTTGTATATATAGCCAGTCCATTTAATTTTTTGCATGAAAAATAGACGATGTATAGTCTACATAATAGTTTTCATACGAATCGGACGATTTATAGTCGATTAAATTTTTTCATAAAAAATTGAAAAAAAGACGATGTATAGTCCATTAAATTTCATTCATAAAAAAATTTTTTGCATGAAATATGGATGATGTATAGTTTATTAAATTCTTTGCACGAAAAGAAGACGACGTATATAGTCCACTTAAGTTTTTACATACGAAATGGACGAATTATAGTCAATTTATTTTTTTATAAAAATTTTAAAAATGGACGATGTATAGTCCATTAAATTTTGTATATATAGCCAGTCCATTTAATTTTTTGCATGAAAAATAGACGATGTATAGTCTATATAATTGTTTGCATACGAATCGGACGATTTATAGTCGATTAAATTTTTTCATAAAAAATTTAAAAAAAGACGATGTATAGTCCATAAAATTTTTTTCATAAAAAAATTTTTTTCATGAAAAATGGATGATGTATAGTTTATTAAATTCTTTGCACGAAAAGAAGACGACGTATATAGTCCACTTAAGTTTTTACATACGAAATGGACGAATTATAGTCAATTTAATTTTTTATAAAAATTTTAAAAATGGACGATGTATAGTCCATTAAATTTTGTATATATAGCCAGTCCATTTAATTTTTTGCATGAAAAATAGACGATGTATAGTCTACATAATAGTTTGCATACGAATCGGACGATTTATAGTCGATTAAATTTTTTCATAAAAAATTGAAAAAAAGACGATGTGTCCATTAAATTTTTTTCATAAAAAAATTTTTTGCATGAAATATGGATGATGTGTAGTTTATTAAATTCTTTGCACGAAAAGAAGACGACGTATGTAGTCCACTTAAGTTTTTACATACGAAATGGACGAATTATAGTCAATTTAATTTTTTATAAAAATTTTAAAAATGGACGATGTATAGTCCTTTAAATTTTGTATATATAGCCAGTCCATTTAATTTTTTGCATGAAAAATAGACGATGTATAGTCTATATATATGTTTGCATACGAATCGGACGATTTATAGTCGATAAAAATTTTTCATAAAAAATTGAAAAAAAGACGATGTATTATAGTCCATAAAATTTTTTTCATAAAAAAATTTTTTTCATGAAAAATGGATGATGTATGGTTTATTAAATTCTTTGCACGAAAAGAAGACGACGTATATAGTCCACTTAAGTTTTTAAATACGAAATGGACGAATTATAGTCAATTTAATTTTTTATAAAAATTTTCAAAATGGACGATGTATAGTCCATTAAATTTTGTATATATAGCCAGTCCATTTAATTTTTTGCATGAAAAATAGACGATGTATAGTCTACATAATAGTTTGCATACGAATCGGACGATTTATAGTCGATTAAATTTTTTCATAAAAAATTGAAAAAAAGACGATGTGTCCATTAAATTTTTTTCATAAAAAAATTTTTTGCATGAAATATGGATGATGTATAGTTTATTAAATTCTTTGCACGAAAAGAAGACGACGTATGTAGTCCACTTAAGTTTTTACATACGAAATGGACGAATTATAGTCAATTTAATTTTTTATAAAAATTTTAAAAATGGACGATGTATAGTCCTTTAAATTTTGTATATATAGCCAGTCCATTTAATTTTTTGCATGAAAAATAGACGATGTATAGTCTATATATATGTTTGCATACGAATCGGACGATTTATAGTCGATAAAAATTTTTCATAAAAAATTGAAAAAAAGACGATGTATTATAGTCCATTAAATTTTTTTCATAAAAAAATTTTTTGCATGAAATATGGATGATGTATAGTTTATTAAATTCTTTGCACGAAAAGAAGACGACGTATATAGTCCACTTAAGTTTTTACATACGAAATGGACGAATTATCGTCAATTTAATTTTTTATAAAAATTTTAAAAATGGACGATGTATAGTCCATTAAATTTTGTATATATAGCCAGTCCATTTAATTTTTTGCATGAAAAATAGACGATGTATAGTCTATATAATTGTTTGCATACGAATCGGACGATTTATAGTCGATAAAATTTTTTCATAAAAAATTGAAAAAAAGACGATGTATAGTCCATTCAATTTTTTTCATAAAAAATTTTTTTGCATGAAATATGGATGATGTATAGTTTATTAAATTCTCTGCACGAAAAGAAGACGACGTATATAGTCCACTTAAGTTTTTACATACGAAATGGACGAATTATAGTCAATTTAATTTTTTATAAAAATTTTAAAAATGGACGATGTATAGTCCATTAAATTTTGTATATATAGCCAGTCCATTTAATTTTTTGCATGAAAATTAGACGATGTATAGTCTATATAATTGTTTGCATACGAATCGGACGATTTATAGTCGATTAAAAATTTTCATAAAACATTGAAAAAAAGACGATGTATAGTCCATTAAATTTTTTTCATAAAAAAATTTTTTGCATGAAATATGGATGATGTATAGTTTATTAAATTCTTTGCACGAAAAGAAGACGACGTATATAGTCCACTTAAGTTTTTACATACGAAATGGACGAATTATAGTCAATTTAATTTTTTATAAAAATTTTAAAACTGGACGATGTATAGTCCTTTAAATTTTGTATATATAGCCAGTCCATTTAATTTTTTGCATGAAAAATAGACGATGTATAGTCTATATAATTGTTTGCATACGAATCGGACGATTTATAGTCGATAAAATTTTTTCATAAAAAATTGAAAAAAAAGACGATGTATAGTCCATTAAATTTTTTTCATAAAAAAATTTTTTGCATGAAATATGGATGATGTATAGTTTATTAAATTCTTTGCACGAAAAGAAGACGACGTATATAGTCCACTTAAGTTTTTACATACGAAATGGACGAATTATAGTCAATTTAATTTTTTATAAAAATTTTAAAACTGGACGATGTATAGTCCTTTAAATTTTGTATATATAGCCAGTCCATTTAATTTTTTGCATGAAAAATAGACGATGTATAGTCTACATAATAGTTTGCATACGAATCGGACGATTTATAGTCGATTAAATTTTTTCATAAAAAATTGAAAAAAAGACGATGTATAGTCCATTAAATTTTTTTCATAAAAAAATTTTTTGCATGAAATATGGATGATGTATGGTTTATTAAATTCTTTGCACGAAAAGAAGACGACGTATATAGTCCACTTAAGTTTTTACATACGAAATGGACGAATTATAGTCAATTTAATTTTTTATAAAAATTTTAAAACTGGACGATGTATAGTCCTTTAAATTTTGTATATATAGCCAGTCCATTTAATTTTTTGCATGAAAAATAGACGATGTATAGTCTATATAATTGTTTGCATACGAATCGGACGATTTATAGTCGATAAAATTATTTCATAAAAAATTTAAAAAAAGACGATGTATAGTCCATTAAATTTTTTTCATAAAAAATTTGTTTGCATGAAATATGGGTGATGTATAGTTTATTAAATTCTTTGCACGAAAAGAAGACGACGTATATAGTCCACTTAAGTTTTTACATACGAAATGGACGAATTATAGTCAATTTATTTTTTTATAAAAATTTTAAAAATGGACGACGTATAGTCCATTTAATTTTTTGCATGAAAAATAGACGATGTATAGTCTATATAATTGTTTGCATACGAATCGGACGATTTATAGTCGATAAAATTTTTTCATAAAAAATTGAAAAAAAAGACGATGTATTATAGTCCATTAAATTTTTTTCATAAAAAATTTTTTTGCATGAAAAATTTATGATGTTTAGTTTATTAAATTCTTTGCACGAAAAGAAGACGACGTATATAGTCCACTTATGTTTTTACATACGAAATGGACGAATTATAGTCAATTTAATTTTTTATAAAAATTTTAAAAATGGACGATGTATAGTCCATTAAATTTTGTATATATAGCCAGTCCATTTAATTTTTTGCATGAAAAATAGACGATGTATAGTCTATATAATTGTTTGCATACGAATCGGACGATTTATAGTCGATAAAATTATTTCATAAAAATTAAAAAAAAGACGATGTATAGTCCATTAAATTTTTTTCATAAAAAATTTGTTTGCATGAAATATGGGTGATGTATAGTTTATTAAATTCTTTGCACGAAAAGAAGACGACGTATATAGTCCACTTAAGTTTTTACATACGAAATGGACGAATTATAGTCAATTAAATTTTTTATAAAAATTTTAAAAATGGACGATGTATAGTCCTTTAAATTTTGTATATATAGCCAGTCCATTTAATTTTTTGCATGAAAAATAGACGATGTATAGTCTACATAATAGTTTGCATACGAATCGGACGATTTATAGTCGATTAAATTTTTTCATAAAAAATTGAAAAAAAGACGATGTATAGTCCATTAAATTTTTTTCATAAAAAAAATTTTTGCATGAAATATGGATGATGTATAGTTTATTAAATTCTTTGCACGAAAAGAAGACGACGTATATAGTCCACTTAAGTTTTTACATACGAAATGGACGAATTATAGACAATTTAATTTTTTATAGAAATTTTAAAAATGGACGATGTATAGTCCATTAAATTTTGTATATATAGCCAGTCCATTTAATTTTTTGCATGAAAAATAGACGATATATAGTCTATATAATTGTTTGCATACGAATCGGACGATTTATAGTCGATAAAATTTTTTCATAAAAAATTGAAAAAAAGACGATGTATAGTCCATTCAATTTTTTTCATAAAAAATTTTTTTGAATGAAATATGGATGATGTATAGTTTATTAAATTCTCTGCACGAAAAGAAGACGACGTATATAGTCCACTTAAGTTTTTACATACGAAATGGACGAATTATAGTCAATTTAATTTTTTATAAAAATTTTTAAAATGGACGATGTATAGTCCATTAAATTTTGTATATATAGCCAGTCCATTTAATTTTTTGCATGAAAATTAGACGATGTATAGTCTATATAATTGTTTGCATATGAATCGGACGATTTATAGTCGATTAAAAATTTTCATAAAAAATTGAAAAAAAGACGATGTATAGTCCATTCAATTTTTTTCATAAAAAAATTTTTTGCATGAAATATGGATGATGTATAGTTTATTAAATTCTCTGCACGAAAAGAAGACGACGTATATAGTCCACTTAAGTTTTTACATACGAAATGGACGAATTATAGTCAATTTAATTTTTTATAAAAATTTTAAAAATGGACGATGTATAGTCCATTAAATTTTGTATATATAGCCAGTCCATTTAATTTTTTGCATGAAAAATAGACGATGTATAGTCTATATATATGTTTGCATACGACTCGGACGATTTATAGTCGATTAAATTTTTTCATAAAAAATTGAAAAAAAGACGATGTATAGTCCATTAAATTTTTTTCATAAAAAAATTTTTTCCATGAAATATGGATGATGTATAGTTTATTAAATTCTTTGCACGAAAAGAAGACGACGTATATAGTCCACTTAAGTTTTTACATACGAAATGGACGAATTATAGTCAATTAAATTTTTTATAAAAATTTAAAAAATGGACGATGTATAGTCCAATAAATTTTGTATATATAGCCAGTCCATTTAATTTTTTGCATGAAAAATAGACGATGTATAGTCTACATAATAGTTTGCATACGAATCGGACGATTTATAGTCGATTAAATTTTTTCATAAAAAATTTAAAAAAAGACGATGTATAGTCCATTAAATTTTTTTCATAAAAAAATTTTTTGCATGAAATATGGATGATGTATAGTTTATTAAATTCTTTGCACGAAAAAAAGACGACGTATATAGTCCACTTAAGTTTTTACATACGAAATGGACGAATTATAGTCAATTTAATTTTTTATAAAAATTTTAAAACTGGACGATGTATAGTCCTTTAAATTTTGTATATATAGCCAGTCCATTTAATTTTTTGCATGAAAAATAGACGATGTATAGTCTATATAATTGTTTCCATACGAATCGGACGATTTATAGTCGATAAAATTTTTTCATAAAAAATTGAAAAAAAGACGATGTATTATAGTACATTAAATTTTTTTCATAAAAAATTTATTTTCATGAAAAATTTATGATGTATAGTTTATTAAATTCTTTGCACGAAAAGAAGACGACGTATATAGTCCACTTAAGTTTTTACATACGAAATGGACGAATTATAGTCAATTTAATTTTTTATAAAAATTTTAAAAATGGACGATGTATAGTCCATTAAATTTTGTATATATAGCCAGTCCATTTAATTTTTTGCATGAAAAATAGACAATGTATAGTCTATATAATTGTTTGCATACGAATCGGACGATTTATAGTCGATTAAATTTTTTCATAAAAAATTGAAAAAAAGACGATGTATAGTCCATTAAATTTTTTTCATAAAAAAATTTTTTGCATGAAATATGGATGATGTATAGTTTATTAAATTCTTTGCACGAAAAGAAGACGACGTATATAGTCCACTTAAGTTTTTACATACGAAATGGACGAATTATAGTCAATTTAATTTTTTATAAAAATTTTAAAAATGGACGATGTATAGTCCATTAAATTTTGTATATATAGCCAGTCCATTTAATTTTTTGCATGAAAAATAGACGATGTATAGTCTACATAATAGTTTGCATACGAATCGGACGATTTATAGTCGATTAAATTTTTTCATAAAAAATTGAAAAAAAGACGATGTATAGTCCATTAAATTTTTTTCATAAAAAAAATTTTTGCATGAAATATGGATGATGTATAGTTTATTAAATTCTTTGCACGAAAAGAAGACGACGTATATAGTCCACTTAAGTTTTTACATACGAAATGGACGAATTATAGTCAATTTAATTTTTTATAAAAATTTTAAAAATGGACGATGTATAGTCCATTAAATTTTGTATATATAGCCAGTCCATTTAATTTTTTGCATGAAAAATAGACGATGTATAGTCTATATAATTGTTTGCATACGAATCGGACGATTTATAGTCGATTAAATTTTTTCATAACAAATTTAAAAAAAGACGATGTATAGTCCATTAAATTTTTTTCATAAAAAAATTTTTTGCATGAAAAATGGATGATGTATGGTTTATTAAATTCTTTGCACGAAAAGAAGACGACGTATATAGTCCACTTAAGTTTTTACATACGAAATGGACGAATTTTAGTCAATTAAATTTTTTATAAAAATTTTAAAACTGGACGATGTATAGTCCTTTAAATTTTGTATATATAGCCAGTCCATTTAATTTTTTGCATGAAAAATAGACGATGTATAGTCTATATAATTGTTTGCATACGAATCGGACGATTTATAGTCGATAAAATTATTTCATAAAAAATTTAAAAAAAGACGATGTATAGTCCATTAAATTTTTTTCATAAAAAATTTGTTTGCATGAAATATGGGTGATGTATAGTTTATTAAATTCTTTGCACGAAAAGAAGACGACGTATATAGTCCACTTAAGTTTTTACATACGAAATGGACGAATTATAGTCAATTTAATTTTTTATAAAAATTTTAAAAATGGACGATGTATAGTCCATTAAATTTTGTATATATAGCCAGTCCATTTAATTTTTTGCATGAAAAATAGACGATGTATAGTCTACATAATAGTTTGCATACGAATCGGACGATTTATAGTCGATTAAATTTTTTCATAAAAAATTGAAAAAAATACGATGTATAGTCCATTAAATTTTTTTCATAAAAAAATTTTTTGCATGAAATATGGATGATGTAGAGTTTATTAAATTCTTTGCACGAAAAGAAGACGACGTATATAGTCCACTTAAGTTTTTACATACGAAATGGACGAATTATAGTCAATTTAATTTTTTATAAAAATTTTAAAAATGGACGACGTATAGTCCATTTAATTTTTTTCATGAAAAATAGACGATGTATAGTCTATATAATTGTTTGCATACGAATCGGACGATTTATAGTCGATAAAATTTTTTCATAAAAAATTGAAAAAAAAGACGATGTATTATAGTCCATTAAATTTTTTTCATAAAAAATTTTTTTGCATGAAAAATTTATGATGTTTAGTTTATTAAATTCTTTGCACGAAAAGAAGACGACGTATATAGTCCACTTATGTTTTTACATACGAAATGGACGAATTATAGTCAATTTAATTTTTTATAAAAATTTTAAAAATGGACGATGTATAGTCCATTAAATTTTGTATATATAGCCAGTCCATTTAATTTTTTGCATGAAAAATAGACGATGTATAGTCTATATATATGTTTGCATACGAATCGGACGATTTATAGTCGATAAAAATTTTTCATAAAAAATTGAAAAAAAGACGATGTATTATAGTCCATTAAATTTTTTTCATAAAAAAAAGAAGACGACGTATATAGTCCACTTATGTTTTTACATACGAAATGGACGAATTATAGTAAATTTAATTTTTTATAAAAATTTTAAAAATGGACGATGTATAGTCCTTTAAATTTTGTATATATAGCCAGTCCATTTAATTTTTTGCATGAAAAATAGACGATGTATAGTCTATATATATGTTTGCATACGAATCGGACGATTTATAGTCGATAAAAATTTTTCATAAAAAATTGAAAAAAAGACGATGTATTATAGTCCATTAAATTTTTTTCATAAAAAAATTTTTTGCATGAAAAATTTATGATGTATAGTTTATTAAATTCTTTGCACGAAAAGAAGACGACGTATATAGTCCACTTAAGTTTTTACATACGAAATGGACGAATTATAGTCAATTTAATTTTTTATAAAAATTTTAAAAATGGACGATGTATAGTCCATTAAATTTTGTATACATAGCCAGTCCATTTAATTTTTTGCATGAAAAATAGACGATGTATAGTCTATATAATTGTTTGCATACGAATCGGACGATTTATAGTCGATAAAATTTTTTCATAAAAAAATTGAAAAAAAGACGATGTATAGTCCATTCAATTTTTTTCATAAAAAAATTTTTTGCATGAAATATGGATGATGTATAGTTTATTAAATTCTCTGCACGAAAAGAAGACGACGTATATAGTCCACTTAAGTTTTTACATACGAAATGGACGAATTATAGTCAATTTAATTTTTTATAAAAATTTTAAAAATGGACGATGTATAGTCCATTAAATTTTGTATATATAGCCAGTCCATTTAATTTTTTGCATGAAAAATAGACGATGTATAGTCTATATAATTGTTTGCATACGAATCGGACGATTTATAGTCGATAAAATTATTTCATAAAAAATTTAAAAAAAGACGATGTATAGTCAGTCCATTCAATTTTTTTCATAAAAAAATTTTTTGCATGAAATATGGATGATGTATAGTTTATTAAATTCTCTGCACGAAAAGAAGACGACGTATATAGTCCACTTAAGTTTTTACATACGAAATGGACGAATTATAGTCAATTTAATTTTTTATAAAAATTTTAAAAATGGACGATGTATAGTCCATTAAATTTTGTATATATAGCCAGTCCATTTAACTTTTTGCATGAAAATTAGACGATGTATAGTCTATATAATTGTTTGCATACGAATCGGACGATTTATAGTCGATTAAATTTTTTCATAAAAAATTGAAAAAAAGACGATGTATAGTCCATTCAATTTTTTTCATAAAAAAATTTTTTGCATGAAATATGGATGATGTATAGTTTATTAAATTCTTTGCACGAAAAGAAGACGACGTATATAGTCCACTTAAGTTTTTACATACGAAATGGACGAATTATAGTCAATTTAATTTTTTATAAAAATTTTAAAAATGGACGATGTATAGTCCATTAAATTTTGTATATATAGCCAGTCCATTTAATTTTTTGCATGAAAAATAGACGATGTATAGTCTACATAATAGTTTGCATACGAATCGGACGATTTATAGTCGATTAAATTTTTTCATAAAAAATTGAAAAAAAGACGATGTACAGTCCATTAAATTTTTTTCATAAAAAAAATTTTTGCATGAAATATGGATGATGTATAGTTTATTAAATTCTTTGCACGAAAAGAAGACGACGTATATAGTCCACTTAAGTTTTTACATACGAAATGGACGAATTATAGTCAATTTAATTTTTTATAAAAACTTTAAAAATGGACGATGTATAGTCCATTAAATTTTGTATATATAGCCAGTCCATTTAATTTTTTGCATGAAAAATAGACGATGTATAGTCTATATAATTGTTTGCATACGAATCGGACGATTTATAGTCGATTAAATTTTTTCATAAAAAATTGAAAAAAAGACGATGTATATAGTCCATTAAATTTTTTTCATAAAAAATTTTTTTTCATGAAAAATGGATGATGTATGGTTTATTAAATTCTTTGCACGAAAAGAAGACGACGTATATAGTCCACTTAAGTTTTTACATACGAAATGGACGAATTATAGTCAATTTAATTTTTTATAAAAATTTTAAAAATGTACGATGTATAGTCCATTAAATTTTGTATATATAGCCAGTCCATTTAATTTTTTGCATGAAAAATAGACGATGTATAGTCTATATAATTGTTTGCATACGAATCGGACGATTTATAATCGATAAAATTTTTTCATAAAAAATTGAAAAAAAGACGATGTATAGTCCATTAAATTTTTTTCATAAAAAATTTGTTTGCATGAAATATGGGTGATGTATAAATTAAATTCTTTGCACGAAAAGAAGACGACGTATATAGTCCACTTAAGTTTTTACATACGAAATGGACGAATTATAGTCAATTTAATTTTTTATAAAAATTTTAAAAATGGACGATGTATAGTCCATTAAATTTTGTATATATAGCCAGTCCATTTAATTTTTTTCATGAAAAATAGACGATGTATAGTCTATATAATTGTTTGCATACGAATCGGACGATTTATAGTCGATAAAATTTTTTCATAAAAAATTTAAAAAAAGACGATGTATAGTCCATTAAATTTTTTTCATAAAAAATTTGTTTGCATGAAACATGGGTGATGTATAAATTAAATTCTTTGCACGAAAAGAAGACGACGTATATAGTCCACTTAAGTTTTTACATACGAAATGGACGAATTATAGTCAATTTAATTTTTTATAAAAATTTTAAAAATGGACAATGTATAGTCCATTAAATTTTGTATATATAGCCAGTCCATTTAATTTTTTGCATGAAAAATAGACGATGTATAGTCTTCATAATAGTTTGCATACGAATCGGACGATTTATAGTCGATTAAATTTTTTCATAAAAAATTGAAAAAAGACAATGTATAGTCCATTAAATATTTTTCATAAAAAATTTTTTGCATGAAAAATGGATGCTTTGCACGAAAAGAAGACGACGTATATAGTCCACTTAAGTTTTTACATACGAAATGGACGAATTATAGTCAATTTAATTTTTTATAAAAATTTTAAAAATGGACGATGTATAGTCCATTAAATTTTGTATATATAGCCAGTCTATTTAATTTTTTTCATGAAAAATAGACGATGTATAGTCTATATAATTGTTTGCATACGAATCGGACGATTTATAGTCGATAAAATTTTTTCATAAAAAATTGAAAAAAAGACGATGTATAGTCCATTAAATTTTTTTCATAAAAAATTTGTTTGCATGAAATATGGGTGATGTATAGTTTATTAAATTCTTTGCACGAAAAGAAGACGACGTATATAGTCCACTTAAGTTTTTACATACGAAATGGACGAATTATAGTCAATTAAATTTTTTATAAAAATTTTAAAAATGGACGATGTATAGTCCATTAAATTTTGTATATATAGCCAGTCCATTTAATTTTTTGCATGAAAAATAGACGATGTATAGTCTATATAATTGTTTGCATAAACCGACTTCAAAAATAAGCACTAAAAAGCAAAAAATAATATAGATCTAGTTAAATAAAAGATTTTTATATATGTTACCTACAGTGCCGTTTGAAGTTGGTGCCAGCAACATTGGTAACTAAGCAGATACATATGTACATAAAAATTATTTGCAGTTTTTTTACCGGACATGTTCTTATGTGCTTAGTACCAGTATTACTGGCACCAACTTCAAACGGCACTGTAGGTAACATATATAAAAATCTTTTATTTAACTAGATCTATATTATTTGTTGCTTTTTAGTGCTTATTTTTGAAGTCGGTTTAATTTTTTTTTTTAAGTTTTATTTTTACCTTTTTAGTGCAGACTTTTGAGCTCTGGTCAATTATTTAGAAATATGCCAGTTTCGTAAAAATCGATGAAGTAAAAGCACGTGAAATTAAGTGTTAAATTTTATGGGGCGTGGCTACGCCCTTTTTTTAAAAACAAGATTGTGTATTTTCAAGAGTTCAAGGTGTGTGCTAAGTTTCGTAAAAATCGGTTAAGTAGAACCACATGTATTGCTATAATACATTTTAATGGGCGTAGCCCCACCCATTTTTTCAACTTAAAAATTTTGTAATTACAAAAACCAAAGATGTTTGCTAGGTTTCGCAGCAATCAAATGAGTAGAAGATTACAAAATCAAATTTAAAAAATTGTAGGCGTGACCCCGCCCACTTTTTTAACGGAATTGTGGCTTTAATAAAACTTAGGGTGTGTGCCAAGTTTCGTAAAAAGCGGTGAAATAGAACCCTGTGAAATATAATATAAAATTTTAATGGGCGTGACCCTGCCCATTTTTTTAAAACACGATTGTGTATTTTTAAAAGTTCAAGGTGAGTGCCAAGTTTTGTAAAAATCGGTTAAGTAGAACCACGTGTATTGCTATAATACATTTTAATGGGCGTAGCCCCGCCCATTTTTTCAACTTAAAAATTTTGTAATTACAAGAATCAAAGATGTTTGCTAGGTTTCGCAGCAATCAAATGAGTAGAAGATTACAAAATCAAATTTAAAAAATTGTAGGCGTGACTCCGCCCACTTTTTTAACGGAATTTTGTGGCTGTAATAAAACTTAGGGTGTGTGCCAAGTTTTGTAAAAAGCGGTGAAATAGAACCCTGTGAAATATAATATAAAATTTTAATGGGCGTGACCCCGCCCATTTTTTTAAAACACGATTGTGTATTTTTAAAAGTTCAAGGTGTGTGCTAAGTTTTGTAAAAATCGGTTGAGTAGAACCACGTGTATTGCTATAATACATTTTAATGGGCGTAGCCCCGCCCATTTTTTCAACTTAAAAATTTTGTAATTACAAGAACCAAAGATGTTTGCTAGGTTTCGCAGTAATCAAATGAGTAGAAGATCACAAAATCAAATTTAAAAAATTGCGGGCGTGACCCCGCCCACTTTTTTCAAATGGGACCAATGGGAAGCCATACCTTCTCCGACAACAAAAAAAATTTTTACAATCGGTCTAAAATGCACCGAGTTATGAACCTACACACCTAAAAAAAAAAAAAAATAGAGACGAATTGTTAACCTCCTTCTTTTTTTGAAGTCGGTTAAAAAAGACGATGTATAGTCCATTAAATTTTTTTCATAAAAAATTTGTTTGAATGAAATATGGGTGATGTATAGTTTATTAAATTCTTTGCACGAAAAGAAGACGACGTATATAGTCCACTTAAGTTTTTACATACGAAATGGACGAATTATAGTCAATTTAATTTTTTATAAAAATTTAAAATGGACGATGTATATTCCATTAAATTTTGTATGTATAGTCAGCCCATTTCATTTTTTGCATGAAAAATAGACGATGTATAGTCTATTTAATTTAAAATTGATAAATAGACGATGTATATATAGCACATTAAATATATTTCATAAAAATTTTTTTTTTTTGATGAAAAATGGATGATGTAATTTTTTGCATGAAAATAAGACGACTTTTATAGTCCATTTAATTTTTTGCATACAAAATGGACGAATTATAGTCCATTAATTTTTTTTTTCATAAAAAATTTTTTTGCATGAAAAATGAATGATATGTATATAGTCCATTTAATTTTTTTGCATGAAAAATGGTCCATTAAGTTTTTTTTTTTCTACCTGAAAGATTTACGATTTATGGCACATTTAAGCTTGCGATATGAAAGTTGACGATGTATAGCCCACTTAATTTTTTAAGTGAAAAATATAAGATATAAAACGTAGGAATTTTTATGTGTGAAAAATTGAAGTTGTATAGCCAATTTAATTTTTATTAGTGAATAATGTATGATGTCTAGCCCATTTGGTAATATTATATTTTCGCAAAAAAATCTAATGCGATGTGAATCTAGAAATATGTGTTCAATACAACGAATATCATATTGGATTTTCTTGTCAAAACATTAAGAACTTCCCATTTTCTAATTTTTCCTGTACCCACAGTTACTAATTAAACAGTATTATTACTCTTACTTAATACTTGTTATTTGAACGCAAGTATGCTGACCTCGTTATTGAGGAAACAAAAGGGTTGAAATCAACCCAATAATCCTTTTCGTTTCACTTCGTAGGTAAGAATTGTTTAGCTTATATATAAATATCTGCTATTTTATGGCTGGCACCAAAATTTAAGGCGGAAACTTTAACCACAAAAATAAAAACTTGCTTTGAGCAAAATTTCAATTAAGTTTTAATTAAAAATGCACATGTTTATGAATATACTCGTACATTTTTTATTTTCTAGGAATAGCTTTAAAATGAATGTAAATTTTTAGCTGTAGTTTAAAATTTCTGTATTTTCAGAATTAGATTTTTAATAATAAATAACATTTTCATACAGGAAATTGATATTAAACTTCCATGACATTTTCATAACGTTGATATTTAAGTGCTTGAAATAGTTTTCAGGGACAAATATCTTTGATTGTTGTCATCAATAAATAAACTTAGCACTAACTTAATACTCGTATAAAATAATTTCTACTGAATGGCTGACTGTATGTCCCCTTTGTCACCAATGCATTTCTCTTGGCATGTTGCGTTGATTATCTTATTTTCTGTGTGTTGGATTTTCCAACTTTCATTAAAAAAAAAAATAAAAAACAAGAAACTTTTCAACAAATTATTAGCAAATATAATTTATGCAACAAAAATTTGTTACATGGCCATACAAATTTCTAGTGTCTGCTGCAAAATACTATGGTATGTTACATATAATTTGTTAATGTTGTTCGTAGAGTTTATTACGTCTTAATAGCTTTTATAGTTTGTTATTTTTTTAATGCAAGTGTTGCAAGTGATTTAGCTTAGTGTCACGTATTTTAAAGTAATTTCAATATATTTCAAAAACTAATTAAAGTTTTACTTGGTAGTTATTTTACAGTGATGGGCATAGGTTTTGGAATAAAAATTAGAATAAAAGCTCGTGTTTTGTTATTAGTTTTCCTATAAATTTTTCATGTGAGCAAAAGTACCTCAAAAATAAGTTTTGCTGCAAAACTAGTCAAAACAACTTGTGCAACAAATGCGAAAAAAAGTAACTGTCGTTTGTCAATATCAATACATTTGTAATAATTAATAATAAATAAATTACTAAAAACTTAACATTCCTGGTATTGACTTCAAAATCTCAGTTTTAATTTTAGGGATGAAAAATTTGCAAAAAAGCGCAACACATCCCACTATATACCAGCAAATCTTCCATAACATCACCAACGATTTTTACTGTCAAAAACTGGATTTTCCAATTCACAGACGGATCGAAAACATGTTATTCCACAATATGCAACAGTTGAACAAAATCGAAAAACAATAAATTGTGGTCACATTAAAAATGTGTGCAGTTGAGTTTGCTTCAAAATCTGATAGCCTCTCATCAATCAAAGTACTGCAAGACCCTAATAACTATTCTCCACTAATAAAACAAATAAGGAACACCTATATAATACACTGCGACAAAATTCAAATAATTTGGGTTCCTTCTCATGTTGGAATAACTGTAAACGAACATGCCGATTCAGCTGCTAGCGTTCTTAACTTGGGAAGTGCGCGATATTCCAAACACTCCACTGAAGTATCTAAAAATTATTTAAAAACCCTACAATAGTCATCACATAACCACAACTACAAAGACACTAACCCGTGAGGAACCAAAACCATCTTTCCAAAAACTAGTTCTAGAAAAACAACATCTGCAATAGTTCGTCTCAGATTTGGATACTGCCAACTCTCCCACCGCCAAGATGCTCGGACTGTAACAAAACGCTCTATACTTCTCACATACTCGATGAGTGAGTGACCCACTTACAACTGCTACAAGGAAAATATCTTTGGATCCCAACTTCTAGAAGATATCTTTAAAAACATTTGTGATGAAAATATAAAATTAACATATAAATTTATTGTCCAAGCTAATCTTATTGATAGTTTACAAGTCGAGCCGATAGCCACACGACCTCTTCTTTCTCTAATATTAGTTATTATAGTTTGTTATGTAATTAATTCAAAATAAATAAATAAATACAGAAACAAATATTTCTGCAATAAACAACTTAAATTAAAAATAAAACCAAGTCCAAAAAAATCAATTAAACTTTTGTTTAATTTCTGCAATAAACAACTTTAATTGAAAATAAAATCAATAATCAATTAAAAATTTATTCAAGTTAATTAAATTTTTGTTTAAAAATTTAATTAATTACAAAGTTTAATTGACTCAATTACATGTTTAATTATATATAAATTAATAATTTTTTCAATTCCAAAAGAGTAAATCAATTCTTAAAATCGAATTTAACAGAACACTTGGAATTATTATTATGAGTATAAATATACTCTGACTATTAATCGGCTACACATACGCATATACAGGGCTTTTTTTTATTTACATATACACATAAAAAATATTTTCAAATAACCCCACATATTTTGCATTCCATTATATACACACAAGTGTATGTATAACGTGGCGAATGGTGAAGAAATATCCGGAATAGCATCGTTTTTTTTTATAATTAAATATCATTAGCCTGAATATAAACATGCTCAGACTGTGAGTATGAGAGAGATAGGATCAATGCGCATGACACGTATAATAAATATGCACATTTATTTTTGGTTGTAGCGTATTTTAGTGTTTCCCATAAACGAAGTATAGATGCTATTGTATTTTAGAAGCGGCTGTGTTCCTAGTTACTTGAGAGAAAATATGTGAGCGTACGAATTGTTTGCACTACAATTATGATTAAATGCAATTACTAAAATTAAGACTATTTATTTAATTATGTATATTTTTTGAGTACCCATTGTCATTCTCAGAATTGCACTGCACACATCCATATGAACATGGGAGAGAGAATAGTGAAAATAGAAGGTGGAGATCTAATGAAAACTCTGCTGAAAAGAGTAACTTTCTATTTTAGATAGTGGGACTTATTGGTTTCAGTAGAAAGAAAAAATGCAAAAAAATTATATTCGTTTATTATACATATGTATGTTTTTTCAGGGCAAAAAAAAGTTCAGAAAAAAATTTGCTTACAATTTCAATGAAAGAGCAAATCGTTACGTGAAATTAAAAAAAAAAATTGTTTAATTGAATTTAAAAAAAGTAAAAATTATAGTTAACCAAGAATTAGTTTTCCAATCAGGATGAAGTTCAGTATTTTTCAATTCTTGTTAAAAAAATTTTTGGATTGAATTTTTGTTGCGGGAAAAGTAAAAATTTTGGTTAAAAAGGATTAGTTTTCCATTCAGGATCAAATTCACTATTTTTTAATATTTTTCAATTCTAGTTGAAGAACAAAATATTATTTTAATTAATTTTCTGAAGAAATCATGAAAAGTTAAAAATGAACTGGCGCTACAAAAAGAACTATTTCTCATATTCCATTTCAGTAAAAATTCATGTTAAAGTACTGATGTGGTAATGAAGAGCATTTCCCCGGTAAGTTTTATTTAAATTTTTTATTTTATTTTTCTAGCTTTCCTTAGAAAATCACATTAATTAAAATAATATTTAATTCCATATATTATAGTTAAATTTAACATTAAAAGGCATATTGTTAATGCGTATGATAAAAAAAAATAACTAACCGACACAGTAGTACGAGAAGTAAAGCATTGGGATAATAGTTTTTGATGTGTAAACATCTATACGCTAGGGGATAAAAATCTTTTTCACAATACACTCACAAATTTTGAGTAAGATGTGCGATGCGTTATCAAATCGGTGTGAGCTATTTATAAGTGTATTAGTGTAATCATACGGACAACAAAAAGTACAGGGAAACTTAACAGCTGCATAGAAATACACTCAACCGAATTTTAAAGCATACCTTCAGGAGCAATGTTAATTTTAATAGAAGTGTAATAATGTTGCCAGTGGGGATAATTTTGTTAAAAAGTTGAAAAATATAAAATATATATATATATATATATACTTTTAAATAAAAGAGCGTTTTAAATGTCAACTATTTGCTTAAAAGAATTTATAATTTTATATTATAACATATTTTCCTTACGTACTGTTGCCTTACACTGAAGCTGGTGCACGACAATTGGGTAACAATCTCCATCTCATGCCAATTATTATGGGTGGAGATTTTAATACAAATTTTGCATACCAACAGTCGCAAGCTTTATCAAAATTTTTATTTGACGTTTTCCAAATGCATATATGTAAGTAATTCTCCACAAACCCCCACCAACTAATAATTCCCTACTATAGATGCAGTTTTCCATAGATTTTTAAATACAGTAAAGTCAAAAATTTATATATCTTAGTTTAGTTAACATAAGCCAATATTAAAAAAAAAAATTCATTACTAGATGTTTTCACATATCCCTTGTGATCGGACTCACATGGCTTTTTTTTTGTGCGACTATGAGGTTTAAGGCTAAAATCATACATACCTTTGCACTGCTAACGCCAACGTTAACCAAATTGAGGCTGTGTGACACATTGTAGGCATTATCTGCAAGAAAGAGACAAGAAAATTTAAGCAATAACGAAAAAAAATCAGATTCTAAATTCTTTTTTCTAAATTACAAAATTTATGTTTAATATATATATATATATATATATATATATATATATATATATATATTTAAAATAGACTTATACATAATTATAAAATTTATAAGAAATAGATATGAAAATTTCAAATGAACTAGAATGAATTTAAATCAGGACTAATTTCTTAATCTGAATCAATTCTTATTTAATGAAATATTGATAATAATAGGGCATTTACACCTACAAAAAATCTAGTAGATTTCAATTAAAGTCTTTATGAAAATATATGCTGTTTACGCCAACTTTTTTTCAACATTTACAAGATTTTCTTAGAGGGTGGCGTTGGCTGAAGTAGTTAGCACGTTGACTACAAAAACCGAAGGTCCTGCGTTCGAGTCCGGTCTCCGACAGTCATTAAAAAAAATAACAACACCACGCATTTTTCTGATCTGCACTGTCCTTTGTATCAGTTGTTGTGGGAAAAGTTCTAGTGATGCAGGCATAAGGCACTGGTCACTTAAAACTGTACCGACTTCATCAGATACCAATCCTAATGTAACACCAGAGCGCCCTCCTTCGTTGTGTAGCAGAATCATCGGCGAAGTAAAATAACCAATAAAATTTCGCTGCAACACTGCATTATCCAAAAAATTTACAAAGAGCAGAGTTGTAAAAGAATGAAGCTTTCCTCTATCTCTTCCTTCACTACCTGTCTTCTCCATCAGTAAGGGCAGTTATGAATAAAATTCCGCGAGAAATATTTCCCGGGGAACAATTCTAACTAATGGCAAGTGATAGGGAAAACAAAAAAAAAAACTAATTAGAAAAGGGAGAAATTTCTCGCGAAATTTTATTCATAATTGCCCTGACTATCATTTCCCCAAATTTCAGCCTTCCTTACCAGCAGCCTGCTAACCTAACCTAACCTAAGATTTTCTTATATAAAAAAAAAACCCACTAACTGAAAAATTTCCAAAACTAAATCTAAACAACTATGTTCAATGTAGCCAATTCACACACCTTTTTAAGCAGACCGCAGCTAATTCACTAATCTTTTTTTAGGTTCACCACTTTCATTGCATACCAATCACAATAGGTACTGAATTTAATATTCTAAGGCTATTGTTTATATCAAAAATTATTCTAGACAACCTTTTAAGCACATACCATTCAGTTATTTGGATCACTTCCGTCCTATGAAAACCATGTGTTAAATTCACTGATGATTCACCAGAAATAGAAGAACTTGGGCGAAGGCATGCCCACTTTTCGTAACCATCAGATTTTAAAAAAATTTTGTTTGAAAGAGTTTACTTCCAGTGTGGTCCGATACATTCTTTGGACAGAATTATCTATTTAATAATTGTTACCACTATACATTCACATATTGTCAAAATATTTCAAAATTTTATATTAAAGATAAAACAAACAGCCACATGTCTACATGCCTCATATACGAGCATATATTTTATTTTAAGAACAATATGGTCATTAATTATGAAATCATAAAGTTAAATTTGATCATCAAACTGAAATCTTCGCTTAATTAATTTTTACAACACTCAGCTTTCAGTGCAAATATTTGGTTGACAAAGCAACCAAATCAAATTAAACACACTCTGCTGCTGGTGTTTTTTAACCATATTTAGTTTTTTAATGTCCTTCATACTCACACTCTTGTTAGTAATCAAAATATTCACAAACACACACGAAAGCACACACACACACACATAAATATATTTCTTGTTATTCTTTAAAATATATCAGAGATATTGTTAGTAAAAAAAAAAACACCAGTTCAAGCAAAAGGGTATTAAAAAAGGACTTGATACTGATACTTGTTTCCTTGCGGGCCAGTGTGACCAGTGTTACCAGGAGCAAAAAACTACAAATAACTTAATTGCTCAGAAAAGAAGTCTGACACGTATGTTTTTTTTTAATACACATACCTACACTAAAAGTTTTGCTTTAAAGAACAAAATGCATAAAAAAATTTATGCATAAATAAAAATTTACACGCGATCATAAGAAAAAAATTACTGAGGTCTTAAAATTTAAAAACTATGATATATAGAAAGGACTCAGGGAAAGTGCCTAAACACATAAGCATTAAGCATCAGAAATAGAATATACACACAATTTTATATGAAAAAAAAAATTATATTGACGCCATCACAGCTTAACGACTGCACGATGACTTTTGTCATTGTTGCTCTTTAATTTAAATTTTTATAAGCGTCAATTGAAGGTTAGCCGCGAATAACGTTTTAAGTGACAAAATAATAACTTTTCAGGAGAGCCAATAAACGTATTTTGAAGCAAGATTGCTTTTTTCGTTAATTTTTTTTTAGCTTATTGAAAATAATGATAACTAGCATTAGCTTTTCTTTTTGTATCTCTGCTACATTTATCAACTATTTTCGACAATTTCGTTTGCATGATTTTATTAGTTACTTACAAAGTTTTGCACTGACTGACCGATTTGTAATTGTATTTTGACGACGATAAGATGCATAATTTTGAATGGTTTTATATTTGAACAACGCAAGAGAGTTATGTTAATTATAATCTGTGAAAAAACTGGTTTTTTAAAAATTGTCTTTTACAACGTTATTCGCGGCTGTGCTTCAATTACCAAACACAGTGCTGATAAAAAAGAAATCGGGTTACAGCATTGCAATGAACGCATTGGCATAACGATTCTCTGCTCACCCAATGCGATAGTTTAACCATTCAAATTTCATACATATCAAATAGAGGTGACAATTCATCTATTTTTTTTTAAACCTTAAACACGATTTTGATTTATTTTTCTATTTTTTTTTTTTTAGTTCAAGTCTATTACCCCTCTAGAACATGTATTCGTTTTTAACTTTTTAATATCTTTGACAAGCTCAAGGCAAAAGAAAATATAGATTTCAAAGTTAACACAATAAAATCGTTGACCTAAATCTTTTTCATTAGTAAACAAACTGACATATGCTTGTGCAAACGAAACTGAAAGTCAATTTTGTCAACTTTGACTCAAACACATCTATAGTTGATGCTTAAATTGTTCATTGTGCTTCGAAGAGTAAATATGTACAAAGACCGTATTCAAACATGTATGGCATGTGCACATAAACGCCTTTCATTTAACACTAATAATAATGTGTTCTTTTGCACTCCCGCCTTACACTGCCACTGCCGTTAATGCTTCTTTAATAAATAATTATTTTAATGATCATTAATAAGATGCTGATGACGATGTAAATGTTGCTGTTGATGATGATTTAATAATGTTTACTGCACATTAATAAACTGGCAACATATTGCAGAATACGAGTACATATCATTTAAAGGCAGCATACGGTGAGACACTTTGTGAAAAGTCGCTCGTCTTAATTAATGATCTAGTGAATTAGCCACCCATCTGCTTAAAAAGGTGTGTGAATTGGCTACATTGTACATAGTTGTTTAGATTAAGTTTTGGAAATTTTTCAGTTGATGGGTTTTTTTGTATAAGAAAATCTTAGGTTAGGTTAGGTTAGCAGGCTGCTGGTGAGGAAGAATAAAATATGAATAAAATTCCTCGAGAAATTTCTCCGTTTTCTAATTAGTTTTTTTTTGTTTTCCCTATCAATTGCCATTAGTTGGAATTGTTCCCCGGGAAAAATTTCTCGCGGAATTTTATTCATAATTGTCCTTAGTGAAGGAGAAGACAGGTGGTGAAGGAAGAGATAGAGGAAAGCTTCATTATTTTACAACTCTGTTCTTTGTACATTTTTTTGATAATTTAGTGTTGCAGCGCCATTTCATTGGTTATGAAATGTAGCCAATTCACACACTTTTTTAGACCGTAGACCGTAGACCGTAGCTAATTCACTCCGTAGCGTAGCTAATTCACTCACCATTGCTTGTACGGGGTAGTAAAAAATAAATAAAAACATTAAATTTTTATTAGATTTCCTACACATCTACTGAAAAATTAGAATTGGTTTTTTGTGGGAAATCTGGAAAAAAAGCAGCTTGATTTAGCTCGAAATCCCGAAAGTACTACATTTCAAGACACTGTAAATGCACTTTGAAACAAATGTTGTATGGCAATTTGTTTGTAAAACTTTTTGAAAACCAAAAATTTTTTTTCTGAATGAGGCCTTTAAAGTTTCATTTATCACAAATATTTTAGATTTATAAGAGGTTTATAAAGTAGTTTTCAATATAAAACTTGTTTTATAAACTCCTTATGAAATGAAATAATTAAAATCAGAAATAATTTCTTAGTCAGGCTTAAGTTCAGTAATTTCAATTCTTACCGAATGAAATATTTTTATTAATTAATTCATTCGGTAAGAATTGAAATTAATGAACTTATGCCTGATTAAGAAATTATTTCTGATTAAAATTCACTACAGTTCAATTAAATCTAAAAAATATCTCAATTAAATAATTATTTTAATAATTAATGTTTTTCACTTATAAATGAAAAAAAATTAAAAAATATCCAAAGGAAAAAATGTGTCAATAAGTGCCAAAAAGTGCCACATTCCCTTTCAGCATACATAAATCCCATCACTATTTATAAATGTCATTTATACTATGTTCACACTTATGGTCTTAAACGTGTTAAAGCAAGTGTTTTAAAAAAACTAAACACAACCGTTCACATTACATATTAGTGTATTTGTAAAAAAATTCCCAACAGTTATGCTTTTTATTTGGTTTACTATTTTTAAACAACAAATGTTTTGTAAATAATTTTTTAACTAATACTTGTTTGCCAAATAATTTTTCACGTGCCGCCATTTTTTAACAACACAAAGTTGCCAGATTAATCAAAAATCGGACTGAACATATTCCATTTACGTGTTTAAATCTTAAACACTTCATTTGAGATGTTTAACAAAAACAAGTCAATGTATTGTAAAACATCTCAAAACACGTAAGTGTGAACATGATATTTACTATAGGGTGGGACATTACGCCTAAGTGACATTTCGATCATGCAACGAAAGATATCAGCTGATTCATCCACATTTACTCATTTTACATTTACAAAATAAATTACAAGTTTATCACGACTCGAAATTAAAAAAAAAAGGAGAGAGGTGTCTTAGGACACCCGGTTATAGCAATTGCTACTTAGCTATATAATACTATGTTCACACTTATGTTTTTAAACGTGTTTAACACCTTATTCGTGTTTAAGAGCTTAAACACGATGATTTTGAGATTGTTGTTTTGTTAAACATTTCAAATGAAGTGTTTTGTTAAACATCTCAAATGAAGTGTTTAAGATTTAAACACGTAAATAGAGTATGTTCAGTCCGTTTTTTGATAATTCTGGCACCTTTGTTTTGTTATTAAATGGCGGCAGCTGATACATTATTTGGTAAGAAAGTAATTACTTAAAAAATAGTGAATTATTTACAAAAACATTTGTTGTTTGAAAAGCATAATTATTCGTAATTTTTTACAAATACAATAATTGACAATAATACTGACAAAACGACAACCTTAAACATCTCAAATATAATGTGAACGGTTGCGTTTAGTTCTTAGAAAACTCGTCTTAAACACAATTGTGAAAATGTCGTCGTTTGGTTTCTGGTTTGCTACAGACATAATGTATTTTGAATATACTGTGCCGCAAACCAGAAACCAGCTGACGATGTATTAAACATGTTTAAAAACATAAGTGTGAACATAGTATAAAACAAACTTAATGTGTTTAAATTCGCCGCAAATATTTCAAAACGTTTCCATTTTCTAGCGGAGCACGATTAAATGAATATATTGTTTGTGGTCGGCGGCGGCGGTTATTCGTCTTACAGTCGATCGGCAATGTTCTCTGGCTTGTGCTTATTTGCAAAAAATAATACAAAAACAAACTGAGCGATGTTTTTCATTGTTTTTGTTTTTGTTCAACTCATTTCAAAGAACCAAACAAAACAAATTCAAACAATTTACTTCGTTTATTTTCGTACGCTGCTTTTAAGTACAAAGGAATCAAAACAAAAATAAATTTATAACTGTAATAGTGTCGGTTAATTTTGTTACGAAAATTATTTTCTAAGCCCTGTATCTCGCCATAAATAGCAATAGCTATAAAAATACTTTTTACAAAAAATTAGCTAACAACATTTATTTAGATCTACAAACTGTAAAATTTTCTCTTTATTGCGTCTACTCTCTTTCATTTTAAAATTTCTCTCATTAAGCTTTTATAAACGGTAATATTTTTTATAAATAAGAAAGTTAAATTTTATTCTTTTATAGTACGAGTATTTTATTTATTTTTTCCTGAGAGCAACATACATTTTGTGATTATTTTTTTACATATCAATAGTTTCTAAACTGTCCCACTGTGTGGCGTTAATGGAGAAACTTTATGCCAGCTTATGTACTAATTTTTTTTTTGATTTTTTTTTTCAATGTAAATATTTGCAACTTGTTAACCCCTTTTTTTGCTAAAGTTTGTTTATATTTGTTTCACCGTTTTTAAATATAATTATGCTAGTTGTGCTCTTAGGGGCGATTTAATGCAACCAAGCGCAATGGATTTCCATGTAAGTACGGTTGAACAAGTCAAACAACTAACTATTGCATTACGATAAATATTTATAGAGTTTAGTTTATAAAGTGATTTCAGTTTCTCTTTAATTTTTTATTTATTTTTTATAAAATGTTTGCAGCGTTATTTTTAAAAATTTGCTAAGGCTGTATAAGAAAAACTTTGTATGAAAACCCTATATTTATAAGGCCTGATAAAATTTTTATGAACAGCGCTATAATAAATTTTTTATTAATTAATAATATTTTTCATAAATAATACCTTAAATATGTATTTAAAGATAGTTAAGAGCCAAGTTTATTTATTTTCTGTATGGTGTCTACCTTAACTGAAAGTCTTAAAGAAAAAGCTCAACACGAAAATCGCTTAAAATATTTGAAAGCTTAACTAGGCACAGCAAAAAGGAAATTTCTACTATGTTATTTTCACAACTTGCTGTATTTTGAAAACCGTAAAAGCCAAACTCTTTCAATTTTCAAAAAAAGGCTAAAACTAAAAAATCACCAAAAATGAAAAAAATTTCCAAAAATCAACAAAAAAAGCGCTAAAATTAAAAAATAGCACCGAAAGTAAAAAGTTAGAAAAAATTAAAAAAAATGCCCTAAAACCGAAAAAACACGAAAGTAAAAAAGGTCCAATTAAAAAAAAATTGTTAAAACTAAAAAAAAAAATCGAAAAAATCGCTAAAAAGAAAGCAGCAAAACTAAAAAACACCAAAATTAAAAAAATTTAAAAAAATTTACAAAAAAGCGCTAAAATTAAAAAAAACGCCGAAACAGTAATTGTTTTTAAGAATGTGGACATCAGGTATGATATTCAATTATATAGGCTAAAGTTCGTATAGAATTACATAAATGCATATGTAGCGTCCATACGGAACCCTACGTGTGCGAGTCAGAGTCGCACTTTAGTGAATTTATTATTTGAACGATTTATTGCTTTCTAGTTTTCTTTCCGCAAGCCAATTTTTTATTTTACTTTCCTCGTACAGTAATTGACTTTAATAAAATGTCAATTAATTTTAATTTTCATATAGTCGTACGCTCAACTGAAAAATAATTTAGTTTTTAAGGCGCACTATATTGATTAATGGAAAGCAGCAGTGAAACTGCAAATATTATTAATCATTCATTGGCTCAAAAAGTCGTAAACAAGTTCTTAACAACTGGAAAACTTTATAATTCTGCGTTAGAAGAAAATCATAAGAGGCGGACAGAGATAGTGGACGAGAGAGAGAGAGAGAGAGAGAGAGAGAAATAGAGAGAGAAAAAGAGAGAGAGGAGAGATATAGAGAGGAAAATTTTTTGTCATAGAGTGTTAAAGCCAGTGATGCCAACTTTTTCAGAGCAAAAAGCACTGTTTGTTCATGAAAAAAGCACTAAAAAAAACTAAAAAGCATTAAATGCAATAACTTTGTTGGTATGTATGAACAGTATAAAGATTTCAATTGAAATTTAATTTTTACTATTATATATATTTAAAATTAAATCATCCGGTATAGTCGAAGTATCAAATCACTTGACTAAAATTTAAGTGGAAATGTTTTGAAATGTTGGTCCTTATACAGTGCCTTACTTATACTTTTAGAATAATGCAAAGCGCTAAAAGATCTTACGAGTACCACCACAGCATATGGTATTGGAGCCAAAATTTAGTTTTGGAAATAGATTACACAGTGTGTAATATAAATTTCTAAATTTAAAATCAGTTGATATTTAACTTAGTTAGAGGTTGATAAGTGCCTACGGTACGAAAAACCGCTTTTTAACCTGTAACTGAAGATTTTAGAGGTGTTTGGAAAATTGGAGATACAGATTGTTGTTATATTCGACAATACCAATCAGAAAAATAGAAACACTTCGCAGGTATTTCGATTTCATTACAATTTGTCACACAGTGTTATCATTAGTTAAATTTTTATAATTATGAACTTTAATCCAAAATTTATTGAGCAAATTTTTTCATTTATGTAGCCTTAAATTTTTAATGATTCGTTCTTCCAAGAACTTTGCAGCTTTTGCTAGAATTTTCAATAAAAGTAAGAAGTAAAAAAGGAAATCAATGTTAGTTTTTGTATTAATAATTTTGGAATTATTTAATTTTAAACCTGTTATTGTACATAATTTATCGACTGAAACAACAGAAATATAACATTAAAAAACTACTCGTAGTTAAAAACCCTATTAGTAATTTTTTAAAAACATATTTCATTGATGAAATTTAATTAGGAATATATGCCAGGGATATATTTGCTGATGCTAAGGTTAATCAAATTGAAAAATGTGATATCATTAAAAATTTTAAAATTTTTTATATACAACCGTGGGTTAAGATTTTCATAAGATTTGACTTCGAAGATAAATTTAAAGCCTTAATTGAGCCTTATTGATCCCTACAATATTATTACAGAAAATAAAAGTTCTTTCGACTATATGTTAAAAGAGTTTTCTCATTTTGTTAAGCAATGTGAAAGATAGGAAATTGGAAAAAAGAATTTTGGAGTTTTGAGAAATAAAAATTCAGAAATGAAAATAGGGACTCTAGTCTTTTATTTACCACGTTAACTAATTTAATCTTTATGGAGAGGAATTAAGAATATTTTATAAACAATTTTGAATTTATTTATTGTGGTATGTTTTCGTTAAATAAAATAAATATATAATTTGAAAAAGTATGTTTTATTTTTGTCGAATTTTTGACGTTTTCAGATAATAATTTTGACGTTTTTTTTCGCTCGAAATTTGACGAATCGACGCATATTTCATGTGGCAACTATGACTAAAAGCAAAAACTAAAGTAAGCAACTTTTGTGCTGTTAACCTCTAATACATTTATCACCGCCAGTCAGTGTATTTGGCTTATTGCAGTCATACTATATTCCCAGTCTCAATCACACACCCTCAACCTTCTCACAATTTATAAAGTCATCTTTTTTATTCACTGAGGTTTAGTTTAACTACAAACACTGCGAAAGTTGGTGTTAACCATAATATACATAACATGTTCTTTGTGGGTTGCGAGTTTTATTATTGTTGTTGCTGCATTTCTTGCCTCACAGTACACAGTGGCGCATTTTATGCAAATAATTATCATGAAAATCGAGCTACTTAAATCGAGCCTTCAAATCAAAACCAACTCTTAAGTTTAATAACTGGTTATACTCATAAATATAGCACCAACTATGTACACTTCAGTACCTTGTTGAATTTTCTTCCCAGCTCTGCAATTTTCTTTCAACTTACTGTCAATATAAAAATTATTACTACTGTGCAGCAGCTGAAACATAAAATATATTGACATATTGTGGCTGTTATTGAAATGGGAATTGTTAGAAGAGATGGCAAATTAAGTATGTATGTATGTATGTATGTATGTATATGAATTTTTGTATGTTTGTGTGCGTAGATGAATGTCTGTCAGTGTGCTTGCATAAGTGCGTCACTGTTTATGAAAATAAATTTAGGTTATACAACGTGCATCCCTGGTGGTTGTGATTCTGGTTGGTGGTAAAGAAAGGAGGATATCAGATTTAATAAAATAAATTTCCAATTAAAATTGTAGCAATATATATAATTTATAAATAGCTTTTTAATTGAAGTGCTTAAATATTTAGTGGTCAATAAAAAGAACAGTAAAAAATATTTTTCATTTAGAAATTTCGAAAGCGTTATTATCAAATAAAATTCACTTTGTGCCGTAATAGCGTAAACAATAATGAAATGAAAATAAACATGAACACATAAAGTGGAAATAAACATATTAAACATATTAATAACACTGTAGAGAAAAATAAAAAATAAATAAAACGAAATACTAATGAGTGATTCGGCCCGGAGGAGGCCAAAAAGAAAAACAAAAAATTGCAAAAAAAAAAAAAAAAAAAACAGAATGTTGTTTGCCGTAGCTTAGACACTTAGGTGCCTTATAAGTTTCGATTCAAGGTGACTAGTCAAATATTTAGCGTTGTTAGACAGCTTAAGTTTTATTAGAGATTTAGAAAAATGTTCACAAACTTGTTCCTGCCAGAGGAATAGGAGACAAAAGCATGAATTCTGTGCCTTTGAGAACTGCCGTTTTTGCTCCCTGGGCGATGGATTTGCAACCCTTTATCAGCTTCAATTGATGACACTGTAACCATCAAATTGTTATAGATACGAGTTCGCACGACACTGTAATCCAGTGAAACGCACGCCATACCAGAATTGAGGACAACAAAATCAGACATTCGCTTACGCTCACTCTTTCATTTAGCGACGAATGAAGTTGTTTCGTTTTTTTTTTTTGAGCACACTGAACGAAATTAAAGTTCAAACTTAATAAATTTGTACCGCAAGAAAAATGAAAAAATAATTATGGAAGATAAGAAAATTTTGCGGATCACTGGTCTAATTTCTCTGATATTTTTACTTTTACTCATATGTGACGCGCAAAATAGAAAGGGACCTAAGGGTAAAAATCGGTTTTGTTGAAGAGAGCCATTTAAATACGTGTATCTTTGGTGTACCATCACTGAGCGTGTTGGTATTGGTCTCATTTGAAAGCGACACATCTCATGACGTCAGGAACGTATTGGTCAACCTTGAAAACGCGCGTAGGTCGTCCCTACCTCTTGTTTTGTGCAGTTGGTTTTTACTGTTTTCTACCTAGCGCGCTGTTGCCATGAGTTTGATATCAATTTTGCTCGCGTTTTTTTCGAATCCAGGTTTATTTTCTGGCATTATTAATTGTGAATTATAATAAATACCCATTTATAATTCTTTTAAATCGTGAATATCACTCTGTTAGTACGAAAATTTTTTAACATAACCTTAGAATCGTCGACTTCAATTTCATAAAACGCGCATATCTCTGGGAGGGAACACTTTTGGGGCATGGGATGGGTCTCATTCGATGCTCAGATATTGTCCACATAAAAAAAAAGTGAAAATTGATTTTTTTTTACCCTTAGGTCCCTTTCTCTATGCGCTGTCACATATAGTGTTTTCACACTGAAAGTTAAAACCATAAATAGCTGATTGTGCATTCACACTGCAAGTTTGTTAAATTCAGGTTTTAACTCACAGATTGTCTAATAACTTTGCTCAAAATAAAATAAATCTCCTGCAGAAATGCGTGTGTTTGTTGCTGTATTTTTTTTTTTTTTTTGCTTTTTATAACACTTATTTGACTAACTGTACAACAACTGTTTTTGTTTGTGTGAAGAACTCTTAAATTTTACAATGCGTTGTAAAATGGAAATTATTTTATATTTTGTAAATAAATATATTAAAATTATGGAACTAGTAATACAAAGTGAAGAAGTGCTTGGAAATCAAGTTATTGTATTTAAAAAAAATGCACAAATACATCACAAAATAAAATTTTTTTATCGGCGGATCGATGTCAGTAGTATCGTCTATTTTCACTTCCCAGAGATCAATAAAAACAATTTAATTGTTTTCTCTCAAAAAAAAAAAAAAAAAAAACTCTTTTTTTCCATAATTTTTTTATTATTGTTGCTGCTGCATCCATTTTTAAGTTGGTTTTGACAAAAACAATTTGTATGGTAAAACCAGATTTTAACAGTTGGTTAAATCTATCTGTCATCTGAAGTGTGAGGTTTATTTGGTAAAAGGTTTGTCATTTACGAATATAGAAGAACGCGTAAAAAAGGTAAAAAGTGGTGGTTCTCAAACGTGTCCACCTTTCGAGCATTACAAGGTGATTATGGCATCGAATCGACCACTGTGCAAGAAACTGACAATATAAAAAAATTTATTTGAGGAGAATGAAATCGTTAGACGTGCGATCACGCCTGTGCATCATCACAATGTGCGCTCTGCCGAAAATATATAGCTTCTGTTAGTGAAAGCGTAGCGGATAATCTGAATTTGTCGATTCCACAGCCTTCGGATGAATTGGGCATATCTTGCGGCTTATAGTGACGTATTTTTTATATAAAGTCCAACTCACGTAACAATTTAAGCTGGCTGCCTCGGCCATTTACAACACCGTAGATATGCTAACTGCATGCTATGCCTTCATTGCAAATTTTTCATATAAAAATTTTCTTCAGCGATGAAGTTCACTTCTCACTTTGTAGTTACGTAAACAAGCAAAATTGACGCATATGGAACTCGGAAAATCTAGAAGCGGTTGTCGAAAAGGCGTTGCATTTTAGAAAAGTGAATGTTTGGAGTCATTGACTAAAATTGCGCTAGAAGCGCTATAGCCGTATGATAACCTACTTTTTTTGTCTTGCAATTGAAGATTGTGAATTGGACAATACGGTGCTACGGGCAACACAGCACGATTGATTTCATTCTTATTGCATGGGAAGTCTAAAGTACTCGCAACTTCACGTTATGCGTTTATTCCCCTCAGATTAAGGCATTTTAATACCAACATTCGTTAAGTTATTTTCCCAGATGTCGCCCGAAATGTGCGAAAAATTTGTTGAAAATCACACAAAGAAAAATTTCATATTGAAATCTACGTTAAAAAAGGTTAATTTAAAAATTTTTCTTCAATGATTTTTGTTTCATATGTGCTTCATGTATATTCATCCAAACCCAAAAAACAAATTTCCTTTTGAAAATAACTTTATTTCATGTTGATTTAACATTTCAGTATTATTAAATCAAAATGTATAATAATATTGATTCAAAGTTATTTCAAGTTAAATTAACATAAATTCAATACTGAAATAACACGAAAAACCATGTTGCATCAAAGTTATTTCAAGTTGAAACAACATTAATTTAATTTCATGCAGTCATTTTATTTTATTAATTATTTAGCTTAAGGGTTGTGTGTATTGGCGCAGGCATTAGGAAAATCTTTGTATGTGTTGTAGTAGTCGGCTTTGCCATCCAAGATTCGAAATCGAAATTATTGCGTGTGGCTGCAGCCAAAACAACATGAAATACAGCGAAGCAACTTTGTCTGCAGGATTCGAACTTGTATTTTTAGGATTAAAAGACTAGTTCACTGCCCACTATCCAGCAATAGGAAATTTTCGTTGCTAATGCGAAGTTTGTCGACTATTTACGAAGTAAACAACAACAAAACAAAAACAAGTCACACAAATAAGCTCAACAGTGCATTGTAGCTATAACGCACTTAAACAACATATTACTTTTAATAAATTTAATATGATTTAAAATCAAAATTTTTTCATGTAGATTTTACATTGGTATTGGTGTGTAATGAACTAAAATCATTGTTTTATCTTACTTTACTTTTGAAAGCGGAAAATTTATAACCCGTTAGCTATCACAAAGCAATTTTCGCCAAACTCAAGTATTTACAACAAAAAAATTAAAAGAAAATATTAAATTAAAAAGAAACGCAAAAACAACGATAAATCATCAGAGCTGGCAGCTGATACCACAAAACACTTTTTTCAATTACAAACTTATTGAATCTTTTACTTTTGCATCACAGCTGAATAACTCAAAAAGAGTTGATTAATATTTTGTGCATAACTGACAGCAAGACGGAAAATTAATTTATGGCATTTGATTAATGTTTATTTAATATGCTGTAAACAATCATATGTAACCGAAATAATGAGCAACACACATATATATGTCCATTACACAACACCATGAAAATATACAAGATAATTAGTAATTTTTATGGAAATAAGCAAAAGTTTCAAGGACAAATAATACGAGTAATAAGTGCAAAGCACAGACTTAATAATTTTGTATACCCGTACTATAGTTTTGGGTGACGTTAATGAGTTTACTAGCAGCACAAAAATAAAGCAATAGAATTTCATGATATATAATAGATTCTGTATTTTCTTACCTCATTTAATATTTGATACAAGTAGCATACCCACAGGGGGTGCAAAGGCTTGTAGTGATTGCCAAACGTGTACATATACCAAATCCCAGGAGCAGGAAATATCACCGTCAACATGTCGTAAATGGCCATGCCTGAAAAAGCATATTTGTGGAAAGTTATTGAAAAGTTAATATAATATAATATAATTTGCAATTAGTAATTTATTAAATAAACATTAGTAAGAAAACAATATATTAAATAGTATTGCAGTAAATCAAAACCAATTTAATTGACTAAGAATGTTGTTCAATAGCAACAATAAGCTTCCAAGCTTGATGTAATTAAGAGAGCTTTGTTGATATAAAAAACATGTGAATAAGCACTGCGCCCAAGATTGTTGCGACTGATTTTGGCAGAGGAGACCAAAAAATATACACCTGGTGCCAGGTTCCGCAACGATGACTTTTAAAGTGTTTAACAATTTCAGTATATCTAGCAGATTTTATTTAAAATGTTTATGAAAATCTATACTGTTTGCACCAAGTTTTTATATTAATCTAGATTTCGTATTCATAAAAAATTGTTTGAAAAACTGCTAACAGACAACTGCAATATCTGTAGCTAATTCACACACCTTTTGAAATACACAGGCTGACTTTTTAGTAAAAATTAAAAAAAACCCATAGTTTATTCACTAGGTTAGGTTAGGTTGAAAAGAAGAGCCATTACTCTCATATCCGGGAACATACATATAATAGGGCATTTACATTGTCTCGAAATCTAATACTTATGAGATTTCAAGCTAAATCTTGCTTCTTTTTACTAAATTTTCCATACAAAACAAAATCTATTTTGTTAGTAGATTTGTAGGAAATCGATTCAAAATCTAGTATTTTAATTTATTTTTGACTACCCTGTACAACATATTTATAAAAAAGATGAGTGAATTAGCTGGTTAAAAAGGTGTGTGAATTGGCTACACTGTAGTTGTTTGGTTGTAGTTTTGGAAACTGTTCAATAAATGGGTTTTGTTTTGTATACAAAATCTTGATAATTGTTTTTAAAAAAATTTTTGTAAACGGTATAGATTTTAATTAAAATCTGCCAGATTTTGTGCGGGTGTAAATGCCATATAAGCTAGTATAGGCCTGCTGTGCGCTCTCATATAAATTAACAAACGAACCCCACCTTTTTAGGAACTCAATATCGTTCACGTCGTCCCTCAAACTTTTCCAGTCAATACCTCTAAGACGGGTAATGTCCGGTAAGGTGTCATACCCAAAATCACAGAATCTCGGCTGGGAGAGTGCCCCGTTAAGATGCAGGTCAACTTTCCGAGCTCGGGCTTGTTTAGTTTTAACAGTCCCCTTGTTTTGTCTTCGTACGGGTCGCCCCATAGATCCTTGGTTAGACTACCCACAATATCACAATTCCATCGTGTCCTGTGGGCCATCTAATTTTGTAATTCAATCTTCGTTGCCTTGAAAGGCTTCCCATTAGTTAGAGTTGCTGTCCGTAACGTTGTGGCCTTTTTTGCCAGTTCATTGCCGTAGTGGGCCGAAAACCATGCAAGGCGAATGTTGCCATGTACAGCGTAATCGTTTATCATATTTTTGCGATCTAAAACGGTCCTAGAGTTTGCTCTTTCGGTTGTGATTGCCCTAATTGCCGACTTACTTTCGGTAAATATATTGACTTCTGTGCATCTAATATTCACACTGATCCATTTTAAAGCCTCCGTGATCGCACGAACCTTCCCCTGGAACACTGTATTATGGTCAGACAAGCGGATAGTTGCTTCACTAAGTTCTACTAGATTTTAAGAAGATTTTGACAAAATCAGGTCACAAAGTAGATTTAGTTTTGCATGGGAAATCTACTCAAAATCTGATAAGACTTTGCATGAAATCTAGTAAATATTAGATTTTTTCAGATGAAAACGCACCATTAAATAAGTTTAATAATGAAATTTTAATTTTTTCCATAACGTGATTTAACGGAAATCACTTTCGGTTTGTGAATCTTCTGGAATACTTAATAGTGCATTTACACTGTCTCGAAATCTAGTACTTTCAAGATTTCGAGCTAAGTCAAGCTGCTTTTTCCAGATTTCCCTGTACAACAAAAGGTGAGTGAATTAGCTACGGTCTGCTTAAAAAATCGTGTGAATTGGCTACTTTGCAATTATTTGGTTGTAGTTTTGGAAACAAATCAATTGATGGGTTTTATTTTGGATAAAAAAAAAGGTTGATAAATTCCAAAAAAAAATGTTGGTGTAAACGGTATAGATTTTCATAAAGATTTTAATCAAAATATGCTAAATCTTGTGCTGATGTAAATGACCTATAAAACAATTATTATGCTGTGCTAGAAGGTTTGTGTATTTGCTTTATGATTTTATTCCAAATATTATATACAACACATATTTTTTCATATATTTTTCAAACTATTGTATAATAGTTTAATTTAATGTTTATGTTTTAAAAACATGGCAATAATGGGCCTTATTACGAGTGTCGTATTACGACTTCGACTACGACGATTTTGTAAAAGACTAAAGAAAATTGCAAAATTTTTTCTTTAATCTAGTACGAAATTGTCGTGGTCGTAGTCGAAATACGACACTCGTAATTAGGCATAATATTTTTATTTTTAATTATCAAAGACAACAACCATTTATGAAGAAAATAATTTAGAGAATTCAAACACAAGAACTCAAAAGTATTTTCAAACAAAAACGTGCTAAATCTTCTTACTGAATTAAGGCATAAGTCTTTTATAAAGGCTTGAGGAAGACGATCAATGTGTTTGTATGATGCCGTTACCGATATCGATGTTATAGTGGGTCCTTTTTCAAGTTTTAATTTGGAAAATTTTTATAATGATTTAATTTTAGCATAACTTTCGTTTTCGTAGAACTTCACTTTATTTTATCATCATTCTACTACCTTCATTTAGCAAGTGCAAATTGAATGCCTGGCTTTATAGCCCAGTCTTCGTATGTATATTTATAATTATGTTGGATTTTAGTCTCTAAGTTATTAAACAAAATATAATATAAGAATACTGCCACTCTAAGCACTGGTTGTGCGATAATAAATACTCTAATGCAATCACACACACGAGTTAATAGGAAATAATGAAAATGTTTATCAAATAAGCAAAATCAAGCAGGCAATACGCCACATTCTGATTAGTTCTATTGCCAGTGTGCTGTGTAGCAAATAATTTTTTTTTCATTTTTGCGAAAAATTAATTTTGTCTTATTATGCTTTCAGTTGATTATGAACGACTATGTATGTACCTGCATAATAAACCGATTTAATAATAAAATGCTTTAGGCCATGAAACATGATGATGAACAAAAACATACATATTTGATTAAATTATTAAAAGAAAAGCAACAGAAAATGTAGCAACCACAATGAAATAACCAGATAACTAGATAATCTCAACGAAACACAATATTAAATTATAATGAGAAAATAAGCAGAAGCGACACTGAGACACTGAGAAATGTAATGGCAGTTTTCATTGTGCAATATTTTTAAATTTACGACTACATCATTTCCTTAACTTAAAAGCATTTTGAGCAATTCTTGTTTTCAATTTTTAATAACTTCCCCTGCATTTCTTCTATTTAAAAGCCATTTATTCTAAGTACTTCTAATCTTATCAACAAATGCAAGCAACCAGCAACCCCTGCAGCAAATATTTAAGAAATTCCCCTTGATATGATTTTTTTATTGTAGTTTTACTTGGTTTATCCCACTTTGATTTTATCATTAGTTTATGATTTTTCCTTTTTAGAAAATGCGTATAAATATTTTTGTTGTTATTTTAGTTGCTGCTTGTGTTAGAACAAAATCTATAAACGTGATTGAGTGAAAAACAAGAACATAAATAGTTCTCTGCTCAATAAAAAAAAGGGGGAGAGTATTTTATTTATTGCAGCTTAAAAAGGGGACATTTATTTTAACTTTATTTGTTGGCCAAATGCTGATTTATTCGACACTAAAATACCTTTAAAGAAATACTATTTTAAAGGAATCGTTTGGATGCTTCAAGCCAAACTTGAGGCGTACTTTTAACTAACTGTATAAGACTAGAAGTAGAAATCAAAGTACTGTTAAGCCATAATAGGAGACTGATGTGCGACTGACTGGTGCTTATATCTCTAACAGTGAAAAAATAATTGCACAAGCCAAATTCGAACGTATTTGAAAATTTTGAATTAAAAGGGCATTTAAGCTTGAATAAAATCTAGCAGATTAAATGTTTATCTTAATTAAAATCTATAGCGTTTACACTAATTTTTTTTTACTTTTATCAAGATTTTTTATCCAAAACAAAACCCATTAACTGACAATTTTCCAAAACCAACTGTAATGTAGCCAATTTACACACCTTTTTAAGCATGCAGACTGACCTTTTTAAACTAAACTTTTCTTTTTGCAAGCAAAATCTAACTAGATTTCGGGCAAATCTAGTAGATTTCCCATACAAAACAAAACCTGACTCGTCACTAGATTTTGATAAAATCTACTTAAAGTAGTGAAGCAACCATTGCTCCTTTTCAAATGTGTACTAAAAAGTCTTAAAAAGTTGTTTGAATTGGCTACATTGCAGCTTTTAGGTTGTAGTTTTGGAAAATGTTCAGTTATAGGGCATTTACATTGTCTAGAAATTTAGTATTTTCGAGATTTCGAGCTAAATCTAGTTTATTTTAACTAGATTCCGCATACAAAACGAAATCTACTGTTTCAGTAGATTTGTACGTAATCTACTCAAAATCTAATATTTTTATAATTTTTTACTACCCTGCACAATATATTTATGTAAAAGGTGAACGAATTAGCTACGCTCTACAAAATTTTCTCTTGCAGGTGTGAGAATAAGCTAAGTCGGCAGCGTTTAGCACTTTTTTTAGACAAAGAATTTTGTCTTGGAAAAATGGGGAAAAATGCTTGGTGTAAACGATATAGATTTCAATAAGGATTTCAAATCAAATCTACTAGATTTTCGAGACAAAGTTAATGCAGTACTAAAAAGTCAGCTTGTTTACATAAAACGATGTGTCTTTTGATTATAGTTTTGGAAAATGTTCAGTCAATGGGTTTTGTTTTGAATAAAAAATCTTGATAAATGTAAAAAAAAACTTGGTGTAAACGGTACAGATTTTCATAAAGGTTTTAATTGAAAACGATCATATATCAATCAGGTTTGTACTCTGTGTGCAGCAGCATTGTACTAGAAGAAATTATTGTATTGCTCTCCAAATCAAGTTTATACCTACTTATTGCCAAAAAATTTTTGGGGTCATAATAAAGCAATAAATCTTTGTTTGCCAATTTGTCAAATCAAGACTAGAATACAAAATACAATTTTATTTACTGTAATCAATTGAGTAGAGAGGCGCCAAATAGGTTAATTCTTTATGACTTTATTCAGAAGCATTAGTTTTAATAATATATGTGCATATATTACTTTCAAATTTATTGTTGGACATTTAAGATGCGGTTCGGCATTTTACATTTGTTATTTGTTTGTGGAATGCTTTTGCTGTAAAATATTTGACCATAAAATAGAATTTACAATATCCATATTCATTGTTATTGATCATAAAAGTTTATCTATTTGTTAACCGCAGAATAGCAGGAAATAAACTGGTGTGTCTGTCTTTTTTATTATATGAGGGTAGTTTTACATATAGGAAATTAAAAAAAATATGTATATTAAAATTATATTAAATTTTTAATTTCTATATCTTTACTTAGATTGAAAAAGAATAACTACGCATGTTTACGGCACATTTCTTTGCGGAAAAAAATTTAGCTTTTACTGACTAGATATCTTATCAAGATTTTTTTTTATATAATTGAAATACATACTTATAGGCAGATTTTGTAAAAAAAAAATTCGTTTCTAGATGTTTCCAAAATAACGATAATTCGTTTCAAAAAATATTTTTTCATATAAATTTAAAAAGGAAAAAAATTGTTTGTATATACAAATCTACCCTTAAAGTGAACTAGAATGAATTCTAATCAGGAATAATTTCTTAATTCGCTTCCACTTCCACGAAATCTCTGAAACTACTACACAGGTGTAGAAACAGGGTGCTCCTATGGCTGAGTGGTAGCAATGCTAGCCTCTCAGTCTAGAGGTCGTGGGTTCGATTCTCGCCATAGACCTTAGGTGTTTTCCGCAGAGAAGCTAATCGCTTCGCGGGTTATCTTGTGTTTAAAAAAAACACTGTTTAGACATTTAGACAGACTAAAGATAATGTTGTTGTGGCATTTCGAAATTGCTTTTTTTTCTAAAAAGAGCAAAAATGCCTGCCACATGGGGACCAAAGTTGGTGACTTCACGGATTAATTAAAAAAAATTCAATACCGGGAAAACTGAAAGTACTCGCTTAAAGTATACAAAATTATTCATCCCCAGTAAAAAAAATTGGAAGTCATTCTAAAGGAAGTACATTTTCATTGCTTCCAAAAAATCGATATTTTTAATTTGCCGATAGTTAGCAGAAAACCAAGTAGAAGTTTATTTTAGTCATACAAAACCTTGTAATTCCTCTCTAGTTTTAGAAATTGCTCACCAGAATTTTTAAAAAATCGATTTTTTTGAAGAAACTTATGAACTAATTTTGGTCTAAAATTTTAAAGTTATTTGCTTAAATTTACATTAAATTACTGTTTCGCGTTTAAATTCCTATAAAAAGAAACTAATTGTTAAAATAGGTAACTATTAGCCATTTTTCCTAGATGAAAATATTATCATAGAACACAAAAAAGTACATTTTTCTTAAAATCGCTTCCAATTCGGTGACCAGGCGGCGAAAAAGAGAACTTCTTGCAATGACAATCCCATGTAAAAATCATTAGATCGGATCGAAATTTGCACTACTTGCAGATCGCAAACTCTACATTTTCATGACTTTTTTGGAGTGTCTTTTTTTACTGGGTCACTACGCAAAATAATAAATAAGTGTCAAATAGTTAACAGTGCGCTTTTGAAATAAGGCTTGAAGCATGAAAAAAAGCTAAAAACTTTGCGTAATTAAATCCTATTTTATTCAAGTAATTTTGTGTAAGCAACAAATCCAAATATGCAACCAACAAGTTCAGGTATTCCATCAAATGTTTTGCTTAAATTTATTGCAAAAGTAATTTGTGGATGTGCTTTTATTTTATATCTTTATATTGTAAATAGACTAAAATAATGGGATTTTCTTAGTTTAAGTGGACATAAAGTTATTAATCGTGCTCAATAAGGCAGAGATTTTAATTTTACTTTAAAGTTTGGGAGAAGGAGCGTTATTTTAGAAAAATTTCTGCAGCCCATATGTGCCCCTTAAAAGTTAGATACGAATTAGTAATACCCTCACGCGTACCAATAATAAGGGCTTAATGCCTCCTGCTAACACTTTTAATGTTGTTGTTTTTGTCATTGTTTTATGTGCTTTTATTAAAAATGTACAAATTTCATAATTTTTTTTTTGCGTGAGTCACGCATTACTCACGAGTGAGTCACGCATGAGTCACGTATGATCGTGGTTGTATTTATGTATAATTCTTATCCGAAGTCAGTCAATGCATATGTGCATGTTTTGTTGGTTAAGCACCGTTTAAATGCATTCCGTTCCTGCTTCGGTATTTGTTACACACAAAAAAAAACATATTTATTAATTAATTAATAATACTGTTCTGAAAAAAATGTAAAAAAAATTCGGGAGCAAGAACTTTATTATATGATTTTAATGGACTTCAGTGCGCTAAATCCAAATCTGTTAAAAAAAATTAAATAAATGGACAAAAATAAAACAATTACAATATTTCTTTCCCGCATAATCGTCGTTGCGGGTTGATTGAATAGTGGATAATCGGGGCCGTACTGTAACTACTATTTAGTAGATCGCTTCCTTTTTCTTCGAGTCCTCGGACAAGCAATTCTAAAGTGTAAAAACGTAACAATATGTGTATTCCAATTATAACGATATTTCTTAATTCCCGGATCAATAAAAATAATAATAATTTCTTTACTTGGTATGGCTTTGCAATTGAACCTCACAACGTTTGTCAAAGTGCCTACCTGCCTAAATTGTAAATAAAATCAAAACTTTTTTATAAAAATTTTCGTTACTTATACCTTTTTTTATTTCCAGCATACTTAGCTTTCCGATGAATAACAAAAATGTAAAACATTTGTTTTTTTATGGATTTTTGAAGACAAAACAAAAATCTAATTTTGTATTAACAATATTTTTTTTCGTCAATAATTTCGGAATAAGTCCAAAAAAATTATATTACGAGTAGTTTGACTTGAGGGTAATTTTATTTAGCATCTGTCACTGCTGAATTTATTAAAATCGAATAAACTGTTATCCAGTTATATAGAACTAAGTTAGCGTGACTGCCTTGTTTAGGGGGTCATAGCAGGCACTCCCATTAAAGAACATGCACGTGATATATAAAAACTAAACAAAAATTTAAATTTAGGGCTCCTAAATTGCACATATTTTTATTTAAAACAAATTTTTTTTACAGAACAATATAATTACTTGGACGTCTGCCCGTCCTATAGCCCCAAAAATTTGGTGGAACATGCAGTTTGTTTGAAGAGCTATCTATATCAAATGTAGTGTGCATCACTATGGTATTTCGGAAGATATAGGAAAAATAATAAACGAGTAGCCCCCCTCCTATAACGTCAAGATTTTTTGTGAACATGCAGTATATTGTAAGATTAACTCATATATTGTAGTTGTGGAGATATGAATTGATCCGCGAAAAAGTGCATTTGGCCCCACTGTGCTTTCTCAAATTATGCTAATAGGTACATATCGATGGCGGAACTCGAATTTTCAATATTTTATAGTTGAAGGAAAAACTGAAGAAAAACTAAAGGATTTATATGTAGAAATAATTTTTTAAGTTGCCATAAGTCCTTGATTTTTAGCAGTAACATACTAAGTAGTTCCGGGAGGATGCAATTGTAAGTTGTCTCGCAGAAAACGTTAAAAACGCGATTTCAAAAAAAATCTAGGTACGACATTTTTATATTAAGCCATCGATATGTATATGCATGTCGTGAAAGTGAGATACTGATATCTCGAAAATTAAAGTGATAAAAAAAATTACTACAGATTTGGATTCAGCATACCAAATTAACAAAGTAACATTCGTATCTAGAAAATTCAACAATTCCTTTTTTTATAAAATCTACCCTCAGTTTTCAACACAAAATTGACAAATCCTTTTTTTTTTTTTTTTTTTTTTTTGTTTGCTAAGCATTGTAAGTGCATTATTGTGATTTATTGGATTTTTTTTATTTGCATAAATGGCAAGTGTAATAAATTTGAAATATCGATGCCACTAAAAGTTCAACATAAAAAATAATTTAGATTTATATTGTCAAATGTTACGACTACAGAGCATACATTTTGTTGCAATTACATACATACGCATGTATCTGTAGCTTAAACTTTATAGAAAATAATATAAAAATTTATTTTAAAGATTTTTTGAACTTTTTTCAAAGGATCAAATTAATATTAATTAATGTTTTTATTTAGAGCCTGTCCCACGATGTCGACAAGGTTCGACTTGTCGCACACTTACATTTGAAACAACAACAAAATATTAAAATTTGTTTTTGCTTTTAATGTAAGTGTGCGACAAGTCGAACGTTGTCGACATCGTGGGATTGGCCCATATTCTCTTGCTTTATGAAATCCGCAAGTTGGAAAAAAAATTTAATTCAATCTTAATAATTTTACTCACCCATTAGGACAAAATTGGTGGGCGTGGACATTTTCTTTTTACTTAATATCAGCACAATCAATGAATTGGACAGCACAGTGGTTATCAGCAGAAATGGCATACTATAACCATATAAAGGTACAATATATTCTACAGGTGAATCACAAGTAACATTCCAATAACTGCTATTAGTTTCTAAATCAATATTTTGACATCTTTCCTCGCCATAATAGAAATCGGTGAAATTTATGAGTTCATGACGCGTGTTATTATTAACATATGAGTTAAGATAATTGCTGGCTGTATGTGTGAAGGCATCCCCACTGGCCTCGTAACTATTGCTACTGCTATCAATCACACTGTTGAATCCATTTGCACTTCTAGCAGTGGCATGTCCACCTCCACCACCTCCACCACCACCACCATGGCCCGACCATCCCCTGGATGCCGGAGTATCATAAGAATAAATTGAATCATTGTTCTTCATATTATTGTAACGGACAGCCAGTGAGGGATCCATTACAACAGCAGCAACAGTTTCTTCGGTTACTGCAGTGCTCAATATTCCAGTTGAACTCATTTTGATGTCAGTGATGAAGATGAAGACGAAGAAAAAGAAGAAGATTTGTAGTTATATTTTATAGATTAATTGCATTGTGGTTTTAGTTATAATTTACAAACATTTTGCTAATATTGCACTTTGTTTTGGTTGAAGGTTTGAAATTTGTACAAAATCTGAAAAGATATAAAAAATTAAACATCAGAAAACATTTTTCACCAATTAACAACTTTAATTGAAAAAAAATTATTAAAATAATAAATTAAAAATTTAATTGAGTCAATGAAAATTTCCATTAAAAATTTAATCGATTAAAATTTTATTTAAATATTGCATTGAGTCGAATAAAGTTTTGTTTAAAATTCAAATAAATTATTTTATTATTCAATTTTTATTTAACGCAAGTCACAATTAATGCGATTTTCAAAAAAAAAAATAGTTGCTTTTAAGCACGCCTAGATGGAATTATTTCGTTGTTGCTTAAGCAACATCTCAGTAGAATTCAGCGATAATTCGAAAAATTATACAAAGAGGTTTTAAATTAAAGATGAATGGTTTAAAATTCAAATTATTACTTGTTATTAAAATAACAATGCCAACCGATTCTTATAGCAGGGACTAAAAAAGAGATATGGCATGTCGGCGTTTTAAAAGTTTACATCTTAAACTCATTTTACGGCCTTTTAAAAGTTGCATCCTTGAGTTGTAATAAAATTAAGAAAATCGTGTGATACTTAAGTTTTTGGTATATAGAGTCCTCAGAACATTTATTCAGAACATTACTGTACATTAACCCTCTAACTCTTCTCAAAATGGGTCTTTACTGCAATTTTCTGTAATGAAAAATCACTTTTAAAACAGAGTTGGTTGTAGTTGAAATATCCTGCGAGTCATGAAATTCTACCATAGATCTCAGAACACACTTAAGTCGAAAATTAAACTTTAAAACCAGAAATAAGCAAAATCAAAAAAATCATTATATTTTACATCGGAAGCTCATTTTACGGCCTTTTAAAAGTTGCATCCTTGAGTTGTAATAAAATTAGGAAAATCGTGTGATAGTTAAGTTTTTGGTATATAGAGTCTTCAGAACATTTATTCAGAACATTACAAGCAACACTTTGTTACCGTACATTAACCCTCTAACTCTTCTCAAAATGGGTCTTTACTGCAATTTTCTGTCATGAAAAATCACTTTTAAAACAGAGTTGGTTGTAGTTGAAATATCCTGCGAGTCATGAAATTCTACCATAGATCTCAGAACACACATAAGTCGAAAAAAAGCAAAATAAAAAAAAAATAATTATATAATTGTTCGAATTGTTTTTTTTTTGAGGGGGTTGCCCACATTTTATTTCTAACACTTTAACTATATTAAACCCTAAACCACCTTTTCAGTTTTTTGTTAGTTCTGGTATTAAAGTTCAATTTTCTTTTCAAGTGTATTCTGAGACCTATAGTAGAATTGCATGCTATTATTTTAAATTTTTGTCATTTAGAATAGAATATTTTATTCCAACTACCAACCCTGTAAGTCGTGTATTTTACAAAAGCAATGCTTTATTTAACTTTTTATGAATTTTTTGAAAATCACCGTGATTTGACATATTGTGATTTGCAGAACAACCCCGAATATATTTTGAATCGTAAGAGCTCTGTAATCATATTATGCTCTCTAGCATTTTTATAGCTACGCTATTTATTTCACGACACAGGAGCTAGGGTGTGATTTTTATAACAAAAATAAGTAACACTATTACACTTATAAATTTATTTTTGTTTTGATTTCGTTGTACCTAAGACCAGAGTACGAAAATAAAAGAAACAAATTGTTTCATTTTGTTTTATTTCGTTCTTTGAAGTGAGTAAAACAAAAACTAAATAAAAACAATGAGAAGGATTGCTCAATTTATTTTTGTATTGTTTTTGCACATGAGCACAAAACAGCGAATACAGCCGATCGACTTTAAGCCGGCTAACAGCCGCCGCCGGCCACAAGCAATACATTAATTTAAGCGTGCGCCGCTAGAAAAGAAAATAATGGGAAATGAAATCTTTTGAAATATTTGCGCCGCACTTGACATCATCATATAATATAATTTTATTGCATTGTTATTTAAAACATTAGCCCAATTCACAGTCTTGTGCAAATGGTCTTGCATTGCAGCATGTGCAAAATGGTGTAGTATATTGATACTCACCACTAAGAATTGTTAAGTGGTGAGTATCAACATATTACACTGTTTTGCACATGCTACGATACAAGACCATTTGCACAAGATTGTGAATTGAGCTATTAAGTTTGTTTCATATAGCTAAGCAGCATAGCTATAACCGGCTGTCCTAAGACACCTCTCTTCTTTTTTTTCTTTACTTCACAAACATAATTAATTGACATTTAATCTATATCTTATTTGTTAGCCAATGTTAATGACATTTAATTTTATTATTTTTACAAGTTTAACGTAAAATTTGCAATAGCTCTAAGAACTTTAATAATATAAAATGAAGCTAATTGTCTCAATTGTATCACGTTGACATGTCAATTTAATTAAAATGTTTTGCTAAATTAAATTTCAAGTTGTATTTTTATGTTACACAGTAGCTAAAGGTCAAGCTCTTGTATAACTTATGGTTTGTGGTTTAAAGGGTTGAACAGTTTATTGCACAAGACATCCAAATTTAGTAAGACAGACATATTTGTCTCTGCAGGTAACATTAGATAGACAATTTTCACACAATAAAGCAAAAAGAGCAAAACAAATACAAAAATTTTCTTAATATTACAACCACAAAAAAAGTAATAAAACCGACAAAAGTAAATAATTAAACAAAACAAAAATCAACTTTATAAAGACAGCAAAATAAATGTTTTATTCAAATCGCAACAACTCAAAATTTAAGCTTATTCATAGTTCGAAAATTGAGCATTTCCGTTCAGGTTAAAATAAAGTCGTCTTTTGGAGTAGCAGATATACTAAAAAAAAATAGAACAAAAATAATAGTAAAAATTAATATTATCGATTTTAGAACTTTGTGAAGCAACTACATTATTTTAATTTGTACTAAAAAGTCTGATTTTTGTGCCTAAAAAAGGTTTGTGAATTGACTAAATTGCCGTTGTGTGGTTGTGCTAAAAAGTCTGATTTTTGTGCCTAAAAAGATTTATGAATTGGCTAAATTGCAGTTGTTTGGTTGTAGTTTTGGAAAAATTTTAGTTAATGGGTTTTAGTTTGGATAAAAAACAAAATTTGGTATAAACGGTATAGATTTTCATAGAGATTTTAATTGAAATCCGCTAGATCTTGTGCTGGTCTAAATGCCCTATAATTCAGTTATATAATAACTAAAAGTTATTTTTGGCTTCTCTAAGCAGTAAAATAAATAAGAACATATTAAAGCATCAAGTTTATTTTAGAATAGCAAAAGTATAAATAAAATCTGTATTCAATCAATCCTTATAATGATTATTTGGATAGAAAAGTATTAAAATAAAATTATATGGGGTGGACCTACATTGATAGGGGATAATACTAATTCCATTGATTGATGACATTTTCATTGTTAAAAATAAATAAATTTAGCTGGAAATTCATTTTGTATTTGAAAAAGCAATATAAAAATATTTTGGACTGAAGGTTTTTTCACTGCTTCACATTTCACTGATTGATGGAAGTGTATTCTCCTTATTGGGTTAGATTTATTTATAAATTTTTTATTTATTTTTTGTTCTGTTTGCTTACACAAATTTCTGTTAATCTTATAAATGTTACAACAATTATTTACACACCCAAAGACAGAGTTAACAATTATTTATAAAAAATAACATGTTTACAGTCAAACAACATTGTTGATATGAGTCAAACTGTAGCGTGATGCCAGTGCACAGTCTGTTGAAAGATTAACAATAACATGTCACTGGAGGTGAAGCGGCAACAACAATAATACCAGTATGTATACCTGTTTTATACAACTTGTGTACCAACACACTCATCTACACTAAAATATTCATGTATTACGAGCACAATAAAATTGTAATTGCAAATTGTACGAGTATTTTTATTGCTGTTCCTTTTGCAGTTAATCGAATACTTCATGTATTCATGTAACATACAAATGATACTATTGTCCTTGAAATTTTACAGAATTTTATGGCAAAATAATTTTTTGATTTTCCGCACACATGCATGTCTATACAATAGTTGGCCAACAGTTACAACAAAAAATAAAATAACAAATATTTCAGGGGCATTAGTGTTTATGATGAGATATGAAATAATGGCAATTGAGTCCTGTAATGAAAACAAGTTACAAGTATAATTTGCAATTATATCGTTGTTAAAGCTGCTTACGTATTAAGTTTTTCACATATTCAATATACATAAGTTTGTAAATTTAAAAAAAAAAATCAGAAAAAAAATTTGTGATGTAAGCTCACGGCAGGACATCTAAAACAGAATGTTTCTTGCTGACAGCCCATTAGTTATGAATACAAATACGACTTTTTTACAAAACTAAACAAAATTATGAATAAAACTTAAAAAAAAAAAAATTAAACCGACTTCAAAAATAAGCACTAAAAAGCTACAAATAATATAGATCTCGTTAAATAAAAGATTTTTATATATGTTACCTACAGTGCCGTTTGAAGTTGGTGCCAGCAACATTGGTAACTAAGCACATACATATGTACATAAAAATTACTTGCAGTTTTTTTATCGGGCATGTTCCTATGTGTTTAGTACCAGTATTACTGGCACCAACTTCAAACGGCACTGTAGGTAACATATATAAAAATCTTTTATTTAACGAGATATATATTATTTGTAGCTTTTTAGTGCTTATTTTTGAAGTCGGTTTAATTTTTTTTTTTAAGTTTTATTTTTACCTTTTTAGTGCATACTTTTGAGCTCTGGTCAATTCAAAAAAGTTTTATTTGTAAGTATCTTCTTAGAGCAGAGTTGTGGTCCAGTTTCGTAAAAATCGATTTAGTAAAAACACCTGAAATATAGTATTAAATTTTATGGGGCGTGGCTACGCCTACTTTTTTAAAACAAGATTTTGTATTTATAGGAGTTCAAGGTGTGTGCCAAGTTTCGTACAGATCGATAAAGTAAAAGCACGTGAAATTAAGTATTAAATTTTAATGGCTACGCCCCTTTTTTTAAAACAAGATTATGTATTTTTAAGAGTTTAAGGTGTGTGCCAAGTTTCATAAATATTGGTTAAGTACAAGCACATGAAATATTATACTAAAATTTAATAGGCGTGCCCCGCCCACTTTTTTGAACGCAATTTTGTGCCTTTATTAAAGCTTAGGGTGTGTGCCAAGTTTCGTAAGAATCGGTGAAATAGAGCCCTGTGAAATATAATATAAAATTTTAATGGGCGTAACCCCGCCCATTTTTTTAAAGAAAACTTTGTACATTTTAAGGTTCAAGGTTTGTGCTAAGTTTTGTAAAAATCAGTTAAGTAGAACCACGTGTAATGTTATAATACATTTTAATGGGCGTAGCCACGCCCATTTTTTCAACTTAAAAATTTTGTAATTACAAGAACCAAAGATGTTTGCTAGGTTTCGCAGCAATCCAATGAGTAGAAGATCATTAAATCAAATTTAAAAAATTGTGGGCGTGGCTCCACCCATTTTTTTCAAATGGGACCAATGGGAAGCTATACCCTCTCAGACAACAAAAGAATTTTTACAATCGATCCAAAATGCACCGAGTTATCAACCTACACACCTAAAAAAAAAAAAAATATATATATAGACGAATTGTTAACCTCCTTCTTTTTTTGAAGTCGGTTAAAAAATGGTACGGTCACATATTGATAATAATCGCCAAAAAAAAACCTTAACAGACGAAAATCGATTATTTACGATAGCAAATATGTATGTAATTGATTTTGGTCAAAAAATCAAGTTCGAAAATTATGTACTTCCACACATAGTTTTTTAACAGAGAACTTACTTTTGATCACTCAAGGCATATTTATTTGTGCTGGCCCATCAAATTGTGTCATGCGTCCCATTATTCGTGAAGCGCAGAACGCAAAAAAAATTTTGCTAATTGTTACAATTAAGTTTAACATTTGTTAACGCACTAATAATTCCAAATTATTATTTTAATTATTCAGTAAAATATTTTTAACCCCCGACCATAAAAAGGGGTATTATAAAATAAATATACGTATAATACTCGGGGTATTTATTAATCATTCGCCACCGTATACATACATTTGTATATATAAAATTGAGTGGAAAATGCATGCGTATGTGTGTGGCTGTTTGAAAACATGCTTTATGTGTATGTGTGTGTGGCTGTTTGAAAACATGCTTTGTGTGTATTTATGTGTGTGTGTGTGTGTAACTAAAATAGCCCTGTATATACGCACGTCTAGACGACTAATAGTCAGAGTATTTTTATACTCATGTGTATTATTATGGCTCATACAGTCTGTAAATTTTAGTTATAGTTGTCTGTGCTGCATAATTTAAAAAATGTGTATTAACATACAAGCTGTTTTAGTTAATTATTATTGTTCGAACTTCATTTGTTTCTATATTTATAATTTGATCAGGCTAAAGTTCGTATCGCTTTGTTAGCCAAATTAGTTGTGTTTGGATGTTTATACTCGTAGGTATACGTCTTCGGTTTGAAATTATTGTGAGTGTGTGTGTGTGTTTGCATATGAGCGTGTTTTTCTTAATTGTGCGCATTCATACTTGTGTGAGGGCCAATACGCAATGAGTAATTAAGACGATACTTTTTACATTCTCTGGTCGACATATCGTGCCTTATTTTCGATTTGATCGTAAGAGAAAAAATTTAATTTTGTACGTAAATTGTCGCTTACGATAAAATCTTGCAGCCCGTATCTTGAAAGATATCAACAATTTGGGCATTTTGATAATTCTAAACTATGGGTAAGTAGACCCATAATATTTTAATTTCAATAAAAATATATATTTTCGATAACATGTCGCTTAAGATAAAATCGAAAAAAAGGCTCGATATGTCAGGTGTAATAAGACCCATTATATATCATCCAGCAGGTAGTAGAGTAAATTGTGTCATAAAGAAAAAAAAACGTCTAAAGTTCTAAAAACTGTTAAGGTGACTTAATAAAATATTTATAATGGGCCTTATCACGAGTGTCGTATCACGACTTCGACTACGACTATTTTGTATTAGACTAATGAACATTGAAATATATTTTTTTAATCGATTACAAAATCGTCGTAGTCGAAATATGACACTCTTAATTAGACCCAATTTCAGAAATATTTGACAGGGAAATTTTTAGGAAAATTGCATTTAAAAAAAAAGGTTTTCAACAAGTTTAATATTTTATAGTTGAGTTGGTTTAATAAAACGTCAATTTGTAATCGCAACAAGTTGGGCTATACCTGCTTCCTTTTCTCAATCTATTCAGCTGCGTGCAGCTTTTCAAAAGCCAATTTTGATTCTTTTTTTTTTTTTCTTCAGCAATAAGTATAAAAGATAAAAGAACTCATTATGTCAGGCCTCAAGATTATGCAGCAAAACAATAGATTTTATTAAATTTTTCTATTTCTAACAATACTAAGGCAATCAAATGTAATAAAATCTATTTCGGTTGAATTAAGAGAAGAAATTATAAAAATAAAAAGACACCATTTAGCGTAAAACAATAACTACAGCCGTATAGATTCGCATTGTTGCTCATGCTCTAGATTTTGTTCACACACGCATTTCTTTCAGATTCCTTTCAAATTGAAATAAGAGAAAAATTTTATTGTAATGAGAAGGTCATGCCCACAATCCCTATTTACAGTCTAGCTCTCTATAGCAATAAAGATAAAATTAATTTAATAATTAGCCCAAAAAGCATAACAAAGTAATTGATATACTATTCCATTTACTAAATCTGTTTAACATTCCGGAAATTTTTATTTACTGGCTACATTATAATAGGAAGTACTTTTAATGCTTTTTGAAATTAAATCTCCATTGTTTCTCGTTTTATATCCAGATATTTATATTACAAAAATTCCCTTAGTATTTTTTATGTTTATCCTCCCCTCAGACGATTTCAACATAATAATAATGGAAAATATATTCAAACAGATTTGCTTGTATGCGGCTTAAAGAATTTTCGTACAACTTGTATTTCTTGTATTTTTAGTTGTGAAAATTGCTATTTCAATAAATTTTATTGTATCTCCACTTGTGTAGCAATTGAGGGGGATTTTTATTCAATTAAAGTTTACTAACCAGCCGTAATTGTCTCTATATACTCGTAGATATTTGCTTTCAATATAAATTCAATACACAATTTAGATTTGTTGCCATTGGATTAAATAAAATCTAATAGTTTTTATGCCGATTTAGTTGAATCAGTTATCAATGAAATGCTCTAAGTGAACAGCACTGTATCGTTGGTATTAGATGTAACTAGATTCGTTTGTTTTTTATGGAGCTGTATAGATATAATAATTAACAATTGTGAAACTTTTTCCAAGCAAATAAATAATTAATTCGCTGTTCGAGCGAGCGGCAAAGTTGTCTATTTGCAATATACTCGTGTCTCAAAAATGTATAATGTTGGTAGGAGTGGCTCTGACAAAAGATCGAGCTCTAACTCTTACAGTCATTGCATTGGCCTTCTTTGCAACTCACTAAATACTTCAGCCTATAGCTGAAGTTTGGCTATTAGGAAAGTACCTTACTAGGACTTAAAAATACAAGTTGAGTTCTTCTTTCCATACAACACAATTAACTCACTTTAAGCCCGATATGGAGTTCTTATGGAATTTCAAGTTTGTAAATTTAAAAAGTATTTATTTATTTACCAAATGTTACATATACAATTACAAATTATATCATAACTTAATTTAAACGAGAATAGTAACAAAGACCTTCACTCGTTGTAGTAAAACAGACCAGGGTCTAATGTGGGAATCGAACCCACAACCTCCACACTGATATGCTAGCCTATCTACTACAACACTACTCACTAGCCTACCGAGGCACCCAAATTTAAAAAGTAATCATGTAGCTTTTGTAGAGAATTATGTTTGCATATACACAAATTTATTAATTTTTTTTATTTAAAATACATAAAAACACTAATAACAAAAATTATAAATTTTAAAAATGCCCCGAAATATCTAGAAAAGATGTGACATATTCTAAACGGCTGGACAGATTTTCTTCAAACATGATTAAGAACCATCTTGATCAAGTCACCTTTCCAACAGAGAAAACTAAATCAAAATCGGTCCAGTCGTTTGGGCTGTACGTGGACACGGACAGACACACAGATACACAGATACACAGACACACACACTACAAACTTATAACACCCCTTTTTTGGTCGGGGGTTAAAAAGTAATTAATATTTGAAATCCGTGACCAAACAATTCTATGAACATTAAGTTCTGTTTAATTTTTACTGAAAAATAGACAATAAATTTAAAGAATTCCGTGTACTTTTAATTGGAAAATCCGTAGTAGCAAACGGAAAGTTCTTTAAGAAATTTATCAACCTGAATTTCGGTAATTTTATTTTACATGGAATTTTTGTAAATAAATAAATAAATTTGAATTATAGGCCCCTATTATGAGCAACTTTAAATATTCGACTGCAGTCGAAAGTACTGGTCGAACGAATTTCTATTTGGTATTAGGACGAGCATTCGATAAAGAATGTCCTTTTTGTGAATATCACTCAAAGTGATTTTAAGACTTTGCAGCAACTTTACCTAAAAATAAAAAACAATCGTTCATAATAATTTTTTATACTAAAATACTCATCGGAAGGTAAATTTTGCTCGATAGAAAATTCGTTGCTCAACGAAATTTTCGATGCTCATATTATGAATTGAACATTCGATTTTCGATGTTCGATAGCCAGCGAAGGTCGAAAATCGAATGCAACTTATAATAACAAGGGCCATAATTTACGAGAGAAGTAAGCATCCAATTATGTTTAGTACGAGTATCAATAGCGTATGAGTATTATATAACTTAAATAATAAAATACTCATACGCCTTAGCGCATAAATAATACTGAGTGACAAAAAAAAATTTCTTAATGACTGATAATATCAGTTACTTTTTGTCAATTCTGTAAGGCCAACGGAACAACTGAATAAGCATCCATTATTTAGGGTTCCGTACACCAAAGGTGAAAAGCAACCCCATTGTTGCACACCGGGACAAATTGTAAATTTAGTGCGAGAAATTAATTTACTTCATATGGATTCAATAAATTTTAATAGGTTTCTAGGGTCGTTGATTGCGAATATGATGCCAGCTTTAAAAAATTTAATATGGGCGAATCCAATATGGAGGAAAATTTAAAAAAAATTTATCGAATTCGCTTAAAACTTTTTATAGGGAGGTTTTTGGGCTTGCTGATCACGAACCTGATATTAGCTTTGAAAAATTTTAAATGGCGGATGCAATATGGCGTACAATTTTTAAAAAATTTATCGAATTCGCTCAAAACTTATTGCACGGGAATTAAGTGTACTACCTACGGAAAACATGCTCTATTTATTGAAAGGGGAAAAGGAGGGAACACCACTTGACTTTTATTACACTTATTAGAAAAAGTCGTGAAACGGTTTGGAACTTTTTTATAGCTCTAGCTAAAGTAAATTTTTCAATATATTTTATAATAAAAACAGTATATATAATTATAGTTTTAATAATAACTCCAAATTAAATAAGATACATAATGCTTAAAAATATATTTAAAAAACTTTAAACTGTAAACTTACAAAAAATTTTCGAGTGTACGAGCAGCAACAATAAACACTACAGATACTGCTGGCAGGTATAAGAGTGTGTAACAGATAATAATACTTTGCAATAGTGATTACATCTAACAAAATAAAAAATTCCATTTTTTCGTCGTAATTCGCTTATTTGTCCTTACGTGCGGTATCCATCTGTCCGCCTGTCCGTCACAGGGTTTTTTCTCTAGGACCGTAAGAGCTACGTAGCTGAAATTTTAACAGCATATGTAGAACTTTGGACGCTACAACAACAAATATTAAAAATTAAAGGGTGCTCCAAAACGAGCAACGAAAATTTTTAAAATCCTATATATAGTATATACATACATATGTACTCGTACATACAATTAAATCTGTGGCGAAAAGGAAAAACTGCTTAAGTCGAGATAAGCTAATTTTGAGTTAAAGGTAGATCCGTAATCTGCATATTTGAAAGTATCCCTGGTCAAAATCTGAATTAATTTGTGCGATTTTTCAAGAAGTTGTAGCAAAATGAATTGCGGCTTATCTTTTTTGGAATAATAGCTTAATTTAGCTTATACTTTAATATATTTCAACTTAATTGTATTATTTACAGTGTGTAGAACGATGTTTGTATCAAAAAATAAAGATTAACAGAGAATTTTCCAATTTACATGTAAATGAAATAAATTTCTGAAAATCGACTTGAACGCTTAAAAGTGCTCTCCTGCCAAACAGTCAAATATGACTTAAGCACTTTTTTCTTATTGCCACAGAAATATAGACACTTGAAATTTGCAAAGTTAATGTATTTTTTACACAGACTACAACAATTAACACTAAACTAACACTATTATTTAATGTAATTTTGACAATTTGCTGTATCTTGGAAACCGTAAGAAGCAAACTATTGAAATTTTCAAAACCGCTAAAACTAAAAAATCGCCAAACCGAAAAAAATCGCCAAAAACAGAAAAAAAATCGCCAAAACGCAAAAAGCGCCAAACTAAAAGAAAATCTCTAAAACTAAAATAAATCGCCAAAAGCTGAAAAACAACGCCAATATAGAATAAACTGAAAATAAAAAAAAACGCCAAAAGCCGAAAAAATACCTAAAAGCGTCAAAACGAAAAAAAATCACCAAAAATAGAAAAAAAGTTTACCGGGTACTTAATTTGTCTAAAACAAATTCTGTATTAGATAAGATATTTGATTATATAGGCACAAATTTTTCTGGTGTTCATTAGAGTGCCATTGTGTCAATTGTTCTACGAAAAAATCAAGTAATGAAGGATCACTGAACTACATCTGCTTTAGTGAATACTAATCCTAATATAACACACATTTTTTGTGAGTGTATCATATTGTGTGACAGTAGAATTCGTCTTTTTCATTCTGAGTTTCTGTGCTCAGATGATATTGGCGGGCTTCTCCAATATCTGTACTGACCTTCTGAGGGTCATACAGAGATTGAATTAATCAAATTCATAGATCTATGGCACAAAAGATCCATCAGGTGTCACAGTGCCGGTCTTTGGACCAGTAATACTGGTACTAAACACATAGGAACATGCCCGGTAAAAAAACTGCAAGTAATTTTTATGTACATATGTATGTGCTTAGTTACCAATGTTGCTGGCACGAACTTCAAACGCCACTGTAGGTAACATATATAAAAATCTTTTATTTAACTAGATCTATATTATTTGTAGCTTTTAAGAGCTTATTTTTGAAGTGGGTTTAATTTTTTTTAAGTTTTATTTTTACCTTTTAGTGCATATTTTTTTTAAAACAAGATTGTGTATTTTTAAGAGTTCAAGGTGTGTGCCAAGTTTCGTACAGATCGATAAAGTAAAAGCACGTGAAATTAAGTATTAAATTTTATGGGGCGTAGTTACGCCCCTTTTTTTAAAACAAGATTGTGTATTTTTAAGAGTTCAAGGTGTGTGCCAAGTTTCGTAAGTATTGGTTAAGTACAAGCACATGAAATATTATACTAAAATTTAATAGGCGTGCCCCGCCCACTTTTTTGAACGCAATTTTGTGCCTTTATTAAATCTTAGGGTGTGTGCCAAGTTTCGTAAAAATCGGTGAAATAGAACCCTGTGAAATATAATAAAAAAGTTTAATGGGCCTGACCCCGCCCATTTTTTTTAAAGAAGATTGTGTCTATTTTAAAGCTCTCAGTGTGTGCTAAGTTTCGTAAAAATCGGCTAAGTAGAACCACGTGTAATGTTAGAATACATTTTAATGGGCGTAGCCCCGCCCATTTTTTTCAACTTAAAAATTTTGTAATTACAAGAACCAAAGATGTTTGTTAGATTTCGCAGCAATCAAATGAGTAGAAGATCACAAAATCAAATTTAAAAAATTGCGGGCGTAACCCCGCCCACTTTTTTCAAATGGGACCAATGGGAAGCTATACCTTCTCAGACAACAAAAAAATTTTTACAATTGGTCTAAAATGCACCGAGTTATGAACCTACACACCTAAAAAAAAAAAAAATAGAGACGAATTGTTACCTCCTTCTTTTTTTGAAGTCGGTTAAAAATGGATACCAACCAGTAAGCACAAACGAATTTAACTCAACTTTGATACGAAATGGTATCGATTACAGTATTTTATACCACTCTGTATTGTAATTCAAAAATTATTTATAAATCTGATAGACAGCAATATCCTTTTTAAGCATTCAAAATCTGGCAAGGCAGCCAGCTGTCAAATATTTTCCATCTAAACTTTAGATTTAGATTCTAAAGTGTCATTTCTTTTGCCATTTACAAATATGGATCGTTTAACAAGCCAAAAATGTGTAAAAATACTTAAAACTTACTACAAAAGTGGTGGACACTTTTCGATCATTAAATTTTAAGAGACTGGAAGATTTACAAATGGGTTCAAGTCTGTATATCATCGCAATGTGCGTACTGCCGAAAATATCGCTTCTGTTACTAAAAATGTGGCGGATAATTAGAAGAACCTTGACCGTCTCGGACAGTTTTTGAATTGTATTTTATTTTATATTAAGTTGAATATTTTTATCGCACTTTTTCCCAAAATTAATATTTAACTTGTTTAGTTAAATGTTAATTGTTTCTTAAAAATACAGCCAAGTTGATTAATAATTAAAGCTGATCATCAGAAAAGCTTTAACCAAAATTTTTTTGGAACAACTAGAAATATTCGGGCATGTTCTGTATTCCATGTGAAATTTAAACGTGCGGAATTGCCATAGAATTGTTTTTACAAGTATGTATTCACAACAACAATACTGTGGCAATTCCGAAATATTTCATTTTATGTGGAATATAGAACATACCCGATTATGTTAAATTTTCCTTGAAATAAATGAGAAGTTCAACAATTATCATATTTATTTTGTTAACAGGACACAGGAAAATATGTTGTACACTTGACAAAATGATATTCAGTACAAAACGGGACATTTTCGGTCTGCGGCATCAAACGTAAACCCTAGATATTCCAATACTTTTGAATCCATGGTGTTATAAATAAAAACTATAATTTCAATAATAGAGAAATTGAAAGATCTTTCAATCTATATGTTTTTTATTCCCTCATAAATAATTGCTAATTTTTTTCCATAGGGCAGGGCAGAAAGCTTTAAAAATCAGTTTTCAAAAAAAAAATATACAAAAATTTAATAAACAAAGAGAAAGTCAAGTAAGGCAATGAAAGTGCTATTTATACTCATTACTTTTTACATTATCTTTCGTTTTATGCCATGAACTTAAAGTTCTAACATCTGTCACACACCATGAATAAGTGCTGGTTTGTTGTTGTTGTTGTTGTTGTTGATTTCTAACACCACACTGTGTGTAAAATAAAATACCTAAAACGCTTACTCGCACTCATTAGATTTGTGATGATGGCGATAAAATTGCAATACATTAAACTACAAGCACGACAGTCCGGCTAAACGAAACACAAGAAACAGCAACTACACTTACAACTACAACATACAACATACAACAACAATAGGCAAAAATATTGGCTCTATAAAAGGGGAATAAATAAAGACAAAACTCTGGAAGGAAAATTTATTTATTTCATTTTGAATACGTACTTGGTAAATATCTGAGTATGATGATTCTAGCAAAAGTAAATGCAATACAATAAAAAAAAGAAGGCCTCAAGTGTTATGTGGGTCATAAATAATGATACCACACCCACTGTTAAGTACAACAAATGGGCCATGAATCACTATGGTCCTACAAAAATATTTCCTGGCCAACCATATTAAAGTTGTGTGTCTGTGTGTATTAGTTTTACCTAATTTGTCAATTAAAGCTACGCCAAATGTCGCATGTCTAAATAAACATCTAGTGTCTTTTAAACCGACTTCAAAAAAAAAGGACTTCCTCCTTTTTTTTATTAATTCCTCTATATCAAAATTTTTATCAAATTTTTCTGTCTTTTTTTTTATATGTTCAATTAAACTATTTTTGCAAGCTTTAGATCTTTTTATATTTTTATTTTTTAATTCGATATTTCGTAGACTTTTGGTTAACTTTTTCATCCAGTTTAACGAAATTTCAAACTCAAAAATAAGGGGCTTAACAAATTTAAGTTTTTTGTTTTTGTTTTTAATATAAATGTTCGATAGAAACGTTCGTTCGCATTTAGACAAACAAGTCCTAAATATATAAACAGATCAAAGGCTTAAAAAAATCCGTTCGCATTTTTTTTTTGGCATGTTACTTCATAACTCGGTACAGTTTGGACCGATTGCAAAAACCAGTTTATTGTCTGAGAGGGTATAGCTTGCATTTGGTCCCATTGTCAAAAAAGGTGAGCAGAAACATGCCTACTAAGTTTTTTATTTGATTTTATTATATTCTACTAATTCGAATGCTATGTAACTTGTGCTACACACTGGGGGCTCTCATAATGACACAATTAAAAAGTAAAAAAAAATGGGCGGAGACACGCCCAATAAAACTTAATATTATAATTCAGTGCTTCTGTTTAACCGATTTTTACAAATATTTGCTCACAACTCGAGCTTTTAAAAATAAACAATCTTTAATTAAAAAAAGTGGGCGGGCCCACACCCATTGAAATTTAATATTATTATTATGCTTGTATTTTATCGATTTTCACTCAGCTTATCACGCAGCTTGAGCTTTTAATAAACCCAAGCTTGCATTTAAAAAATGGGCGGGACCACACCCATACTTCATGTTATTCTACTTTATCGATTTTTACGAAACTTTGCACACACCTTGAGCTCTGAAGAATACTTTGTCTGTTGTTCAAAAAAGTGGCCGGGTCACGCCCATGCAAGTTTAGCATTAAATTATATGCACTTCTGTTTATCATATTCCCATAAATCTTGCCAAAGAGTTTTAGTCTGTTGGAATGTCATAATTTTGTGCTTAAAGAAGTGGGCGGGGCCATGCCCATTGAAGATTAATACTATATTTTATGTGCTTTTAACTGATCGATTTTAATGAAACTTGGCATTCACCTTGAACTCTGATAGTGAATGATTTTGAATTTAGAAAAGTGTGTGGACTGTAAAATTTACCAAATTGGGCCTGACTACGCCCCTAAATATATTAAAATTTCACTAAGAATTTAAAAATAAAACTTAGAAATTAAAAAAAGCCGACTTACAAAAGTTACAAATAATCTAGATTCAAAAAATAATTTCGATTAAATAAAACATTTTAATATGTGTTATATTTAATGACATTCAAAGTCGATGACAATAACACTGATAACTAAAGGCATAAATAACCTGATTAGCATCGAATTCGAATAGGATTATAGGTTTTATTTAACTGAATCTAAATTATTTTTAATTTTTTACTGTTTATTTTTGAAGCCGGTTTAGCTTTTTTTTAAGTTTTATCAATTGAAAAAATATTTCATATTGGGCCTTATTACGAGTGTCGTATTTCGACTATGACTACGACGATTTTGTACTAGATTAAAGAAAAATTTTTGCAATGTACAACATCGTCGTAGTCGAAGTGGTGGTACGACACTCGTAATAATGGGCTTTACGAGCTTTATAGAAAAAATTAAAATAGGTAAAAAAAATATATTTTTGTAATTCAGTAATTTGGATGCCCCTGTGGCTGAGTTTTAGCGATGCTAGCCTCTCAGTACAAAGGTCGTGATTTCGATTCCCGCCATATACAGCGGGTGTTTTTTGCAGACAAGCTAATCGCTTCGCGGGTTGTGTTTGTTTAAAAAAATAAATAAAACTTTAATATCTAATACTGAAAGAAACAGATTAATAAAAAATAACACTAGCCAACAAGGTTTTGGATTGAAGCAACTAAAAATCTTTTCCAGGGTAATTTGGTGGGCTCAATTTATATATGTAATTGGTTTTTCTCTATCACGTCAGGTTCAAGATACAAAAAATATGTTTTTGTTTACTTTTTACATTAAAAATCACGTATTAGAGTCCAGCCTGCTTTTGTCCCAAAATCATTACTAATTTCTTTAAATTTTCACTAAATCTTGGTAAGTACGCAACCCTTGCTCGTCGCTCTGAAAATGACTAGTTGGATAAGTTGGTGGACGTTTAAATGGTTTGGAAATCGATGGAACATTCGCGTAGGTAATATTTTTTGGATTTTTCATATTGAATCCGGCAGCTTTTGTTAAACAGAAATTACAATCGGTTTGGTGGTTACTTGACTCTCTCCAAAATACTGAAATTGAAAAAGATCTTTTTGCCACTTGTATAAAACAGTTCTAAAACTATTGCAAAATATGGTCGGTGTGTACGGTTTGTTCAAGTTTCTGATAGTAAAACCAAAATAATGTAAATATGCATATTTCAATGATTCTGATATTGCATATCCTTTTTCAAACCAAATATTTAGCACACACAAAGCAAAAATAGCTTGAAGTAGTAACACACGATCTCCCTGACATGCCTAAACGCTACTATTATGAAGATTTAGAATGAATGTGGGCTTCAATCAAATTAACAATTGTGAAATTGGAGTGTAAGTATTGACTGTTTTACTGTATTGCCAGCATGCGATAAAAAATTAACAAGACGAGATAACCCAATTTTACCCAGATTAGTTTAAAAAAACATGCTTCGTTTATGCAGTTTTTCTTTCAAATTTGTAGCCCAGTGTTATTTATTTTTATCAAGGGTTAATACCAGAACTTTTTGTATGAAATACTATTTATTATATATTTTTTTTTTAATTTTATAATTTTTTTTTAAATATTTTATTTTTATTTAACGCTAGTCAAACGGCAAACGTATTAAAAAAATTAATTTGTTGTTGTCTAAGCACGTCTAGATGCTTGTACCGCAAATAAATACATCTAGACGTGCTTAACCAACAACAAGTAAATTTTTTTATTTAATTGAAAATATTTTTTTTATGTAAAAAGCTTTTAGGTACAAATATTTCATATTTTTTTATTAAACAATAAACACAAACAAACTATTTCAGTTTTTTTTTTTTTGTTAATAAAAAGAAAAATATTTTTTTAATAAAATTTAAGGTTTAAGAAAAATTATGAAAAGCTACACAAGAGAAAATAATAAAAATATTTTTACCAATAAAGGGATGATACAACAGGAAAGAGCAACTCACAACAAATGATGTAACAAGAAAAAGGTAGAACAAATATTCGACTAAATGTGTTAAGGCGTTTTTAGTTTATTTCCTCTTCCAAGCAGGAAGCCATAAAAAAAGTGTAAAAGGCTAACTTTGCCTTTTTTTGTTGGTCCAGCTGTTCTGATTTTATGATTTGTATTTTTTTTGTAGATAGCTATTAACTCCTGGTTAGTGATGTATCAATTACATTATTGGCAACCAGAGGAAATTAAAATTAGAGAATTATGCCGAGATTTGTTATAGAAAAATTAGTTGATGTGTGTTTTACAGCCAAAGAGGAGAGTTCAGTCAGCTTTACTGTTTTGATAACAAATTGTCCAATAAACGCTTTATTTCGACTGACAGTTTGTTTTTTACATTATTCGAATGCATGTCAACTTCTTTTTTAATTTTGAAACTTTACTAGGAAAGTTAACATTTATTGTGACAGAACAAATTTATCTTTGAGATAGCAGAATAACAAAAAATTATATACATAAATAACAAAAATTAAAAATTTTTAAAACCCCCGATATATCTAGAAAAAATGTGATATCTTCTAAACGGCTGGACCGATTTTCTTCAAACATACTTAAGAACCTTCTCGATCAAGTCACCTTTCAAGCAGAAAAAACTAAATCACAATCGGTATAGCCGGTATAGGCGTGGACACGGACAGGCACACGAGACACAGAGACTCAGACACACACTACAAACTTAAGTAATTAATATTATATAACACCCCTTTTTTTGGTCGGGGGCTAAAAACAGAACAAATATTTTTTTAATGTTTTATTTTTGGGAATATTTATATTAATGTTTAAAAAAATATTGTTCAGAGAAACTTCCGAAATTTCTTAACGAATTCGCTACGAAAAGTCTGAGTTCAGACAAACTGCCGAAATGTGTTAACGAATTCGGTACGACAAGTCTGACTTCAGAAAAAGTGGACACATTTGGTTTGGGGGATAAATGACTGAAACTAACACAAATCAAATTTTTTTAATAACTCATTTGCAACAATTTTACATTGAATTCAACAGTGACAGTCAATTGACTAGTCATATGATAGGTAGTAATGGGGGATAGACTTATCGATTATAGTTGCTCTACTCTAACATAAAATTTTATAATATTGAATTTTACTGAAAATAATTTGTAGTTCGTTCGGTCTGTAAAATGAAAATTTTTGAAAAGTGTAAAAAGCTATTGTGTTTGTAAAAAAGTAAGATAAAAGCAATAGTAAATAAACGAAATTTTGTGCAGCTTAATTTAAAATATATGCATTCATTTATTTCTCTTTTTTGCGTTGAGTGTTAAAGAAGGCAGTATCGAAATAGCATTTGCTAATTATTTTCTTTGTTGTGGTTTTAAATATTAATTGCATGTCTCAATTTTTAAAAAACTTTTTATAATAAAAAAACTTTTAATTAATATAAAAAAAGAAGAGAGGTATCTTAGGACACCCGGTTATAGCTATGCTGCTTAGACAGATAAAACAAACTTAATGTGTTAAATAATAATGCAATAAAATTATATTATATGATGTTGTCGAATTTGCCACAAATATTTCAAAACGTTTTCATTTATTTACATGCGTACGATTACATAAATGTTTTATTTGCTACCCGGCTTATAGTCTATCGGCTGTTGTCTCTGGTTTGTGCTCATGCGCAGAAACAAATTGATCAATCCTTCTCATTTCAAAATCAAATAATTTGCTTCATCTATTTTTGTACTCTGGCTTTAGGTACAAAGAAATCAAAACAAAAATAAATTTATAACTGTATGTATCGTGACATAAATAGCATAGCTATAAAATTATATTTATTATTAGTATATGAATTCGTTTGAGTTAAGTAATTATGATCAGTCAATGAAGTTCTTGCTCCCGATCAGTGAAATTATGATAGATGATAGTATGTAATTGCTTCCTGGTTGGCGAGTAGATTGAAAACGAAGCATCTTAGAACAAAGTGATGCGCTCTGAAAATTTCATATGGCGAAGCAACTTGTTTTCACACGACATACGAGTTTATGTGTCTGTGTCTGAAAATAGTATAACTTTTTCTTAAATTATTAAATTTAAGATTTAGTTTTGTTTGCTGAAGCTCTGAACTGTCACGAACTTTCCTACAAATCTTGGCATGGCAGCATGTGCTTAACTTTATTAAATTATCATGAAGTTCCGTAAAAAATTAAGTTCCATATGTTTTGGAACTTTTTTTTTTTGCTTACCAGTATAAATACGAATCACACATTTAAACAAACAAATATACTTCAAATTAGTGCTGAGCAGCGTTACTATTTTAGAACAGACCAACAGTGAAAAGAGTTCCTTTGAACTTTTGAAAGGACACGTTGTGACAATATGTTACAAAGTTAAAACACATAAACACACACACACACACAACACACATTTAGCCAAGAGCCAGTTAAATATAATAAATTTATTTATTATTTAAATGATATCAGCCTTTGCTGCTTTTGTTTTTTTTTTTTCAAGTTAAAAAAACGGAGTAAATTCATTTGAAAATTGTATTATGCACACATTAAATATTCAAAAATGGCGAAACAAAAAAAAATTTTGGTCCAAAGGCAACAAACTTTTAAGCGCCATATGCTGAACTTTATTGGATTATAAGGATTTGCATAAATGAAAAAATGCCAGTAATTTTTTTTAATATTTTGTGGCCCATAGAGAACTAAACAATTAAAAAAAAATTATTTGTTGACGGTTTAGCATGTCCAGATGCATTTTGTTGCAGCCAAGAGACTTCAACTACAATTCAAAAAGGTTACAAGATCTAAATTTTAATTGTGGTTAAAGTGAACAAGTATGAATGCTAAACAGCTAAAAATTAAAAACACACTCAAATACAAACAGACACATTAATTTTAAACAAGATATGTACAACTATAACTATTATATTGTATAACAAACAACTATAACTAAAATGTATAGATTGTAGGAGCTACAACCACACGTTTGAGTATAAAAATACTCTGACTATTAATCGGCTACACATGCGTATATATAGGGCTATTTTATTTACTCACACATAAAACATATTTTTAAATAGCCACACACACACGGCAACCCCCTTCCATTCCATTTTATATGCACAAATGTATATATGTATGTATGTGTGCAGTGGTGAATGATAAAGAAATATACCGAGTATTATGCGTATATCTTTTTATCCGACTAAATATCCATACTCTGAGTATAAGCATACTCAGACTATAAGTATGAGAGAGAGAGTCAATGCATTTGATAAGCATGTGCCTTTTTATTTTTAGTTGTAGCGTATTTTAGTTTTATTTTTTTGCATAAACGAAGTAGAGTTGCTCTTGTATGTTGGAATCGGCTGTAGTCTTAGTTGCTTGGGAGAAAATGTGTGAGCGTGCGATTTGTTTGCGCTACAATTATGATTATACGCAGTTACGAAAATTAAGACTATTCACGTATGTATATTTATTTAGTTTTGAATACTCATTGTCATTCTGAGATACATATGTATTTATGAATAGACATACGTAGGCGAAAAGTATATTGGATTCGGCACAGCCCATTATAGCTTGTTTTTTCTTTAAAATTGAAAAAAGCAAAAGATTTACGTGATATCGTTGAGAGCCACTTCAATGTGTGGCTGTAGGTTTATGTGTGCTCTAAAACAAAGTTAGGGCGTTGTCATAATAACAGTTAACATTAAAATATAAATTCAATTCATTTTATAAAAAAATAAATTAATTAATGCCTAAAAGTCGTTACCAATTCCCATCAATACACATACATTCGCATGAAGCCAATGAAAGCGTGTTTAAATTTAAAATTGGAATTAAATATTGGAAAAACTTCTAAAGATACTTGTTGTGTAAATAAATATAAAACATTGTAGGAAATATGTTCTTAAGGAAGAATCCTTTTAAATCAAACATGACAACACACATCACAAAACCTTTGTGTAGAAGATTAAAGGAACTGTAAGGATTAATTTCTATATACTAGATACTAGTTCGAAGAAAAAACAACATTCTTCAAAATATGTTTGTAGTATGAGTATAAGAAAAAAGAACCCCTATGAACGCGCAGTTAGGAACTTTTCAATTTGCCATTTGGTCTTTTTGATGAAATATGTAAGTTGTTTTTATTGATGTTTTGTAGGATTGTCTGCTTTAATTATTGTACTGTTGATGGCAAATTGTATACTGCATGTTTTTTCCCCTACTTCTTTAACAACAATTTTAGTATGGCTTGATATTTACTCGTATATTGAAATATTTGATTTTGGCCAAAGACTTTACAGTTTACAAAATGAAAATTTGAAAACGTTTTTCCTTAAGTTAAGACTTGTCACTGAGAAAAATAAAATAAAACAAACAAACAAACGAACAAACGAACAAGCGTCTCTTTGGCAAGTATGAATGAAATAAAGCTTTTGAATGTGGCAATAAGGAAATAATTTTTATTGCTGTATTTTAAATAATTTGTGTGTTGCTTTGTCAACAAAATAATCAATTCAAAGTAAATTTTTTTTGCCTTTAAATAACTTAAAATGTATATTGTAAGAAAATCTTTCAAATGCTATACCTACAGTATATTTAAAAAGAGAAAAAAGAAACAGAAAATCCTCTTATCATATTTATTTTAGATTCTTTAAGCAAAACAACTTAAGACCCAATCCATGCCTTTATATTACTTGTATAGAGGAATAATACAGATCCCAGCGAATATATGAGCTTATGCAAAATCTCCACAAAAAGCAGCAACAAATTAATTTTTCTTTCAAGGAAATTCTTTACTTAAAGTTCGCTTGAAGCAAATTGTAAAGAATTTTAACACAATTATACCGAATTATTCAACAGCTGGACTTGGTTTCAACAGCAACAAGAAAAGAGGATTGTTAAATCAAAATAAGAAAAAAAAAATAAATAAATCAATCAATCAAATAAAATAATAAATAAAGAAATACAAATTCATGTTATGCTAGAGCTAGAAAATTGCCACAAGACTTTTAAAGATTTAAATAGAGAAAGAGCGAAAGAAGCGCGCAACATTGCTAGAACGAATTTTAATATAAGAACTGAGCTTAATTTATTACAGTAATTTCCTAGTTTCAACTGAAATATGTCCGGTAATTTTAGAAATAGATTCCGTCACATACATATGACTAAATTTTTTCCCCACACTCTGTATGGTTTTACTTAAATTTTTTTATTATTTTTTATACATGAAATACCGAAGTATATTTATTTGACATTAACTGCCTGTTTCACGATGTCGACAAGAAATTTTCGTTCGCTTATTTATATTGAAAACAAAAACAAAATAAGAAAATTTGTTTTTGTTTTCAATATAAATAAGCGAACGAAAACTTCTTGTCGACATCGTGAAACAGGCAGTAAGTCTTTATATGTATATTTAATTTGAAATTTTTAGCTTGTTTGTATGGTTAAGCAATTGTGTATATGTATTTCGTTCCCGCTTTTGGAAATCGTCAGTAGACTTCAACCCATAAAAACAAGCTAAAATTTTCAAATGAAATAAATAAGGACTTAATGTCAAATAAATATACTTCGGTATTTCATGTATGAAAATAAATGTTTTTATTTTTCTTTTTGCCTTTTAATACTTTTATTGTTGCCCGTTGTGGCAGATAATTGTAAAAAGGTGGTGGAAAATAAAATAGATACACAAATCGAATAAAGATGCTTGTTTTGTAAAGATTTTTGTTTGCGGCTTTCAAACTTATTATGTTTGTATATTGTGATTCTCAATATATTATTAAGAGTCTTACTCTTACTCGTCTACTGACGAATTCCAAAAGCGGGAAAGAAATGCATATAGACAATTGCTTAACCATAAAAACAAGCTAAAATTTTCATATTATTTTTTAATTTTATTTTACAACTACACCTATTCTTTTAAATTGAAATTTTACCAAAAGAAATAATAACAACAACCACACACTTGACCTGACATTCGATATAAACGAATGCTCACTGAAGAGAAGAAATTTCGAAAAAAAACTTGTTCGATATTTGTTCGCAAATCTAACAAAAATTCTTATGTTCGCTAAAGCTTCGAATATCGAACTTCTGTCCATAGTTTCTCGAATATGCCACGGTAGCTGCGTGGATGTGTGCTAGTATGTTAGCCCAGAAGTAACAAGTTCGAGCCATGAGTGCACCGCAAGTTAAAAAATTAAAAAAAAAGATACTTACATATAAAATAAATAAAAAAAAGTTAAAATAAATAAATTTACTTTTTCTGCTGCCTTTTTGCGTTAACGAAATTATTTCTTTATTTTCTAATTTTTGATATTGGTAGTGAGCCCATGAATTCGAATGTTTTTTGGAACAAAACTGAGCGACAGATGAGATTTTTTCGATTTATTTTTGAGTGCCGTTCTCGATAGTTTTACACGATAAATGTTCGAGACATATTTGAAATCGATATCATTAACGAAAGTTTTGGTCAACTGGTTAATCATACCAAGAGAAATAAAAGACAACAACAGCACTCATGCACTCTAAATAGTTGCAATCGTACCAAGAGAAACAAATTACATTACAGCAACCACACACACACTTCTACAGATTTCAAACTAAAACGGGGAAAAATACAAGTAGGAAAATAATTCTCAAGGAGTTAGCATCATCATCACTACAAGATATCACGTTTTAGCAACAAGCAATGAGGACAAATTGGGTGCCTTAGTACGGTAAGCAGAGACACTACCAGTCTATTACAAAGGGAACGGACATCAATCAATCAAGGTCCAACAAATATATCTAAAGCTTAAATTAGACGTGCCATAATGCCGTAGCCATAACCAAACTCAAATTCAATTTGTTTCTATCGTAATGGCTATGCCGTTGCGGCGAGTCATCTATAATCAAAAACAGTGTTGTCCCTAAGTTTGGTTCGAAGCAGCTGTTTTGTATGGTTACGGTTATGTCACCTCTAATTTAAGCTTAAACCTGTTTATTGCGAGAGCTACCGAATTCCTTTCGCCCGCATTTATTAAAACGGCTTTAGGGTCCACCGAATGCTCTCAAGGCTAATCTTAATTATTTCTTTTTTATTAGCGTTCCGTATACCAAAGGTGAAAAGAACCCCTATTGTTTTCGCTACGCTGTCCGTATGTCCGTCTGTCCATCTGTCTGTCACAGGCTATTTTCTCGAGAACCGTAAGAGTTACGGACCTGAAATTCGGACAGAGTGTGTAGAAATTTAGCCGCTACAACCGCAAATACATGAGAGTAAAAAAAATTGAAGGGTGTTCCACAACGAGCAACGAAAAATTTTAAAATTTCATGTAATATACATACAATTGTATACAATTGAAATTTGTAAAGTTAGTGTATTCTTATACAAACTACAACAATTAACACTAAAATTAAAAAAATATATAAATTAAAAATGTTCTATACAGACTTGCTGTATCTTGGAAACCGTAAGACCCAAACTCTTGAAATTTTCAAAAATGGTAAAACCAAAAAATAAAAAATTATAAAGTCGCCAAACCGAAAAAAATCGTCAAAAACCAAAAAAATCGCCAAAATTAAAAAATCGCCAGAATGGAAAAAAATTGCCAAAATGAAAAAAACCCCAAAAAACTAAATAAATCCCCAAAACGATAAAAATCCACAAAACGATAAAAAAAAGAGACACAACTAAAAAAATCGTTTAAACTGAAAAAACGCCAAAAACGCAAAAAATGTCATTTTAAAAAAATGCTCAAAACTTAATGTAATGACTCGTGCTCGAGTCAAAGTCGCAGTTTACTGAATTTATTTTTAATTATTTTAAGAGCTGTCAATGCCCGAGAAAACCTGACAACATACCCTGTAGTTCTAAATAGCATAAGTTTCGGTAAATAAAGCTTTTTATATTATATTTTTTGATACTTTAGAAAGTGAATCTTTTATTTCAAAGGAAGTGGTCCTTTGAGTTCGAACCTCGACAGACTGAATCATATCCTAGTGGAAAAAGTAAACCACGTTACAAGATTTCGACATGCTCGCACTCTCATCTTCGTAATACAAATTTGTTTTCTTTAATTATTATTCCCTGCCAGAATTAAGCATTAGAATGTTTTTATATAAAAAAAAATGTTCATTAAGTTGCACAACATAGTAAATCAATTTGCTAAAACTAAATATTAATTGTAATCATTTGTGTTTATTTTTCTAACATTAAACTCGCAGATTTTTATTTTAAGCAATTCAGTATCATTATAATTGATTGAAAAATGAAATTAAAATTAAAATTTATTATTAAGCAATAATAAAAAAGAAATAAAAAATAAACACTTTAATTTAAATTTAATTGATTTAAAAATTAATTAAAATCTATTAAGCAATAATATACATGTATCTATTATTATGTTATGTATATATATTGTTATGAGTGTAATCCAACAAATGCTTAATTTAAATGTTAATGTCTTTGATTTCTAAACTCACAGCTTGTTATTTGAAATGATTTAATATTGCTGTTATTGATGGAAAATTTAATTAAAGTTGGTTTACCAATAACAACAACAACAAAAATTAAAAAATAAACAACAAACAGTTTATTATAATTATTTTTCACACAAGGCCAAATTTGCGGTCATTTATGTAAAGTTTTTAAATTATCACTTATGTATACAAATAATTTAATTAAAAAAAAATCCTGCAAAAAAACGAGCGATAAATATAAACACAATTTTAATTTATATTTCAAAGGCACAGCAGGTGTCTTTAAAGAAATATATTTTTGCTGCCATACAAAAGGATACAATTTACAAAGTAAAATTAACAATACTAACCCTGTGCACTTTAATTGGTTGGCCATATAAATGCGTTAAAGCTGTTTGCAAGTACTAGTGTGTTGGTTTTACACTTTATGCACATTTTAAAATAAATTCAGTAAAGTGCGACTATGACTCGCGCACGAAGGGTTCCGTACGTTGGGATTTGAGCATTTTTTAATACAGTGTTTTTTTACGTTTTTTCAGATTAAATAATTTTTTTTTATTATTTTTCGCTTTTTTCTCGTTTTGGCGATTTTTTTTCATTTTGGCGATTTTTTTTCATTTTGGTGATTTTTTCATTTTGGCGATTTTTTTTATTTTGGCGATTTTTTAATTTTGGCGATTTTTCCATTATGGCGATTTTTCCGGTTTTTTGCGATTTATTTTCGATTTAGAATTTTTTTTAATTTGGTGCTTTTTTTTTTGTTTTTGAGATTTTTTTTTTTTTTTATTTTGGCGATTTTTTTCGGTTTGGCGATTTTATAATTTTGAGATTTTTTTGTTTTACCGGTTTTCAAGAAGTTTGCTCTTACAGTTTCTAAGATACAGCAAGTTATCAAAATTACATAGTCGAAATTACATTAACTGATGGTACACCCTTTAATTAAAATTTTTTAAATTTTAGTGTTAATTGATGTAGTCTGTATAAAAATACACTAACTTTACAAATTTCAAGTGCATATACATACAATTGTATGTATATTACATGGGATTTTAACATTTTTCGTTGCTCGTTTTCGAACACCCTTTAATTTCCAACTCTCATGTATTTGTTGTTGTAGCGGCCAAGGGTCTACACACTCTGTCCAAATTTCCGTAGCTCTTACGGTTCTCGAGAAAATATTCTGTGACGGACAGACGGAGAGATGGACAGACGGACAGATGGACAGACGGACAGCGTAGCGAAAACAATAGGGTTTCTTTTCACCTTTGGTGTACGAAACCCTAAAAAGGGTAAATTTTAAATTGAAAAAAATCAAAAAAAAAAAGGCTTAACTAGATCCTATAAAAATTTAACTGTTGCTAATGCAGAGCATCACTGAGAAAATATTTTATTTTGTATTCAACTACTTAGGTAAAAAATTAAATTATTTTTTTACTGCAGTAGGACTTTCCACAGAGTTCTTAAAATTAAATACCAAAATTCGTAGAAATTTAATAGAATGGAAAATTCATTTAATTTATTTATTAAAAAAAATGCACTATGTAGTTATCAAACCATATAAAGACAATGGGGGGGGGGGGATTCAAATGGTACACACAAAAAAATTTCATATTAAAATCTACGAAAATAAGGTCAATTTAACATTTTTCGTCAATGATTTTGCTTCATATGTGCTTAATGTTAATTCAACATGATTTATAGTAATCTTCAAAGAAAATGCTTCCTTTTGAATCGGCCTTATTTCATGTTGATTTAACATTTTAGTACAGTTAAATCGAAATGAGGAATCATGTTGAATCAAAGTTATTTCAAGTTGAATCAACATGAATTTAGTGTAATGCAGTCAACACAAAATGGTGCCTGATAGCTATGAACAAAGCAAGAAAACACTAACACGCTTAAACTACATTTTTTTTTTCAATATTTTTGCATGCTGATTTTACATTAGTATTTTTTTTTATTTTTTTTTTTGTGTACACCTAAGTGTCATAATGCATTAATTATTTTAATAAAATTTTGCTTTTTTTTTTAACTTTCAAAACATAATGACACTGCGACACTTAGTACTATCTGAAATCAGTTTTAAAACATATTTGTTTAAAAAAACCAGTCATAATTTTTTTCAGTGAGGTTTCGCAAATTAACCATGAGGGGTCTACTGCTCTATAATGTCGTCTCTCTCTATCAATATCGTCAAAGACATCATATAAACACATTGATCGTATTCTTCAAGTCGTACAAGATTTATTGCTAAAAATCTAGTATCCAAGAAGATTCAGAATTTGAAAGTCACTAAACGATAACGTTGTGAATTATTTTATAAGTCTTATAAATTATAAATTTAAAATTAATAACTCAAATAAAAAAGGTTTAAGATACTTTTCCGAGCTCCTACATATTTTGCAATATCAATTAAAAGATAATTAAAGAAATCAAATTTAAAACTGACAACATCAATACATACTCATATAATTCATCTTTACATTTGTGGATTAGATTATTACACCGAAAGAATTCTGCTTCAAAAGTCCAATGAAACAATATCATTAACATTTTTTAACAAATCTAATGATAATTTCACAAATCCAATGAAAATTTCATGAATATTGTGAAAGAATTTCATTGGAATTGCTTCGTTGGTATTCTGGTTTCGTAAGAATATTTTATTGGATTAATGACAACAATATTTTCTAATTATTAAGAAACCCCTTTATATTTAAGTTATTTCATTATTTTCATGAAATTATTATTATTGTTTCGATGAAGCTATAGCACTGCATTAATTACACTGTTAAATAAATTTGATGACGTTTTCAATAAAATAATTTTGACGAAACTGGTGTCATTAATCCAACGAACCGTGACGTTTGTTGAATTTTAATGAATTTTTCATTAGATTAATGTCGAAATTCATAGAATTTATGCCGAAAATTCTTTCAGTGTAGCTCGGAAGATATGAGTTTTCCGCCTACTAAAGAATTTTGTCAGCAAAATTGGTCTTATATAACAACATATACAGCCCACTGTGTTAACAATAGCTGAATTTTTTTTGCGTAGCTTATAGCCTAAATCATTGTCTATTATTTATCCATATTTTGTGGATCAGATTATTAGTTTAAAAGTTTCGATTTTTCAGCCAATATATTTTCGGTTTTTTCGAGTGTGCTACCCCAGCATAAATTGTTGGCACAACTGGAAACAGGGAGTTAGATCGTAGTCTTGCTTACCAATTTGCTTCCGGATGTTTGTATTTGTAAGTCCCATTTAGCAGATTTTATACCATCAGGTTCTTTCTATACATATCAGATTCATTCAATATTTGTTAAATTTCTTTAAGAAATAAACCCATTTTTCTTTTCTTAAATACTGCATTTTTCCATAAGGTCAGACTAAACAAATCATTGGACACAATACGTGCAGTCAAACTTTACGCAAATATTTATACACCCCTAGAGCATGACAAAGAGTACAATAAAATGTTTGTCTTGATTTTTACTTAATAATTAATATTGTCTTAAATGAAAAAATGCATATCAGATAACCTTAGTCTAGTCTAACCATAATCTCAAGATTTATATACAACTTTATGTGAAAAATATTTGTTCTATTTCATTTTTGCCAAGAAAATTATGTGTTATGGTAGGAGGTAATTACCTAATAGCATTTGAAACTTAATACTCAGTTTAATGTTACGAACACAAAGCCTCGAGACAAAAATCACAAAAGAAAAAGAAATAAAAAGCAAACAAAAATAATAAAACAGAAAGCCCAATACTTAAAGCAAAGTTTATAATCCAAATTTTATTACAAAAATTAAACTGAGTAAATTTAAAATAATGAAATATGTAAAATATAAAATATAAAATATAACGTATAAAATATATATTATAAATCATAAAATATAAAATATAATATATAAAATGTAAAATATAAAATATAAATTATAAAATATAAAACATAAAATATGAAATATAATATATAAAATATAGAATATAAAATATAAAATATAAAATATAAAATATAAAATATAAAATATAAAATATAAAATATAAAATATAAAATATAAAATATAAAATATAAAATATAAAATATAAAATATAAAATATAAAATATAAAATATAAAATATAAAATATAAAATATAAAATATAAAATATAAAATATAAAATATAAAATATAATATATAAAATATAAAATATCAAATATAAAATATCAAATATAAAATATAAAATATAAAATATAAAATATAAAATATAAAATATAAAATATAAAATATAAAATATAAAATATAAAATATAAAATATAAAATATAAAATATAAAATATAAAATATAAAATATAAAATATAAAATATAAAATATAAAATATAAAATATAAAATATAAAATATAAAATATAAAATATAAAATATAAAATATAAAATATAAAATATAAAATATAAAATATAAAATATAAAATATAAAATATAAAATATAAAATATAAAATATAAAATATAAAATATAAAAAATAAAATATAAAATATAAAATATAAAATATAAAATATAAAATATAAAATATAAAATATAAAATATAAAATATAAAGTATAAAATATAAAATATAAAATATAAAATATAAAATATAAAATATAAAATATAAAATATAAAATATAAAATATAAAATATAAAATATAAAATATAAAATATAAAATATAAAATATAAAATATAAAATATAAAATATAAAATATAAAATATAAAATATAAAATATAAAATATAAAATATAAAATATAAAATATAAAATATAAAATATAAAATATAAAATATAAAATATAAAATATAAAATATAAAATATAAAATATAAAATATAAAATATAAAATATAAAATATAAAATATAAAATATAAAATATAAAATATAAAATATAAAATATAAAATATAAAATATAAAATATAAAATATAAAATATAAAATATAAAATATAAAATATAAAATATAAAATATAAAATATAAAATATAAAATATAAAGTATAAAATATAAAAACAGCATAATCCTCATCACGTCACATTGAAACGTTTTACACACACAGAGAGAAACAAAAAATCGGTATATAACATTCGGCACAGGGTACTATAAACCTATATAACTATTACTTGTTAAAAATAATTTTGTGCTAAATAAATATATTCCCGGATTTTTTTTTAGTCTGTAGTGTTCCTTCGCTGTACTTGAAATGTCTTAAATATGAAACCTCGCAAAATGCGTAGCGAAGCAGAAAGTGGTCGAAGTTGTGAGAAAAATTAACTTTTGCTGCTCTATCTTCTCGAGAAAAATAATAAAAATATTTAATGAACTGAAACTTAATTAAATTATTTTCTATACGAATAAACATCGAATAAATTTTGCTCAGAAGGATTTTCTAAAACTTAAAATAGAAACTTTGCTATAAAGTATAAAAGTTGGAAATTCAAAAGGAATTTATGAAAACAATTTTTTTTTATGTACATATGTATGTGGGAGTAAGTATCAAATAGAATTCTTAAGACTAAGAGTAAATTTCATAAAACTTTTCTAATTAGAAATAACAAATAAAATGTATTGACTTGTCAAACAATATTTTTTTCATACAAAAAAATAAATAAATAATTCCGACAAGCAAAATTTAAGTTTTCATAACATGAACAATATGCAAGATAAAAATCATTTTGATGTTCAATATTAAGAATGAAAGAACATTGGAAAAGTTTATTAAAAATAAAGAAAAAAATTTACAAAAATATTTCGAAACAATAAATGTGAAGAATTTCTTTTTGTTGGAGGAAATAAATTAATATAAAAAACATTTGTTTCAAATATCTCCTTTGAACAAATTTTATTAAATCTTAAGCATTAATGATTGATTTATTAAATTTTATTATTGTTTCTGTTGGCTTCGAGCTGCTACAATATTTAATTTTCAAATAAAAAATAAACTTTTTAATTTGGGGGTTGAAATCACAGGAATTTGTTATTTTTTGCATTTAACGGCTTGTATATTATTTATTTATTCTATTAAGATTTATTTAATACCAAAACTTAACGCATTCATACTTTTTAAGAAATTTCGTGTGTAGAAAATACTTTTTATAATAGATAAGTGCCAAAAAAAGTTTTAGGCGAAAACTTTGCGTTATCTTAACTTTTTTATATTTTCTTATTAGGGTTTTAGTTAATGGATTATTTTCTGTAAATTCTGTTGGTCTGCTAAACTTGATATATTTTTTTAAGTCTTTACAATGACTAACAGTTTGTTTTTTTTTGCTGTCAAAATGCCTTCACGAGAGTAAGCAGGTGATAGTGTGCTTTGTAATGGAGCTTAATTTACTTCCTTCACATTACAACAATTTGCATAATTGTAGTAATTTGCGGCAAGACTTTTAGCTAAATAGCAACTTATTGCGTCATTCGTTTAATATTGGGCTTTAGGTCTGGTAACAAAATTAACAAAATGTTCTCTTTATCTTTAAAAAAAAATGAGTTTTTTTTTTAAGAAAAATTTCGCATTTGTCTACAGCAGATAATTCTTTAAATCGATAAGGTTTTGTTGTCTTTTTTTTGTGGTCAAAGTGAAATGGTAAATTAGCAACTTTCAAACAAGACATAAATTTTGAAAGCCACCAAAAAAAAAATTAATAAAATTAAAATAATCAGGCAGCGAAATTTCGCTTCCTTTCAAATTATAGTTAGACTTTTTACAAAGCCATATTGAACAATGCCACCAGATCAAAATCCCCACTAAACAGTGACTTATTTGGCAACGCGAATGCATTTAACGTTTTTAGATCTCGTGTGGATTGTTATCGTTAAAGAGGTACCTGCTCATGCAGAAACGAATCTACATATCTCATCGCTGAAGATGATTTTCTGGGAAAAATTTTAGTCAGTTTCCATTTGCTCATAATGACCGCTTGTTTACAGCTTTTGGGTCCGTTGAATTTTGTATGGGTGCAGGTCAAAATTGCAACATACTCTCCTACATTATATATTAGGTTACATACAGCTGGACTAAGAGAACCATACCAACTCACTTAATATAGAGCACAACACAATTATTTTGTTTACATTGTTTGAAAACATTGATGTTGGTGAATATACCTTAAAATTCTCATTCAGTTAATGAGTGTAACTGGATAAATATTCAAGTTTTCCACACTATCTAGCATATGAGAGAACCGAATGAAGTCTCGTCTGTAGACAGAAGAACATCTTTAAAGACTTTTGGGAGGACTTTAACGGTAAACGGGAGAATTATTGACATAATTCGGCTTCATCGATTAAGCTTTAATTTAATGCTTTTATTGCTTTAAAAATATTATTTAAGCATCATTGCTCAATTTTTAATTTCATGAGTTGCACTGTGGGACAAAATACTTATTTGTATTTAATAATTTGTTAAAAGGGCACTTACACCTGTGCGGAATCTACTGAATTTTAATTTAAATCTTTATCCAAATCTATACCGTTTACAGCAAGTCCTTTTAACATTTATCAAGATTCCATATCCAAAATAAAAATCATTAACTGAAATTATTCTTAAACTGCAACCAACTAATTACAACTTAGCTAATTCACACACCTTTTAAATTAAATCAGAAGCCGTTTCCTTGAGAACCGTATGAGCTACCAACCTGAAATTTGAAGCTTTGGCAGCTACAACAAATATATGACAGTTAAAAGCAAGTAAGAGTGCTATATTCGGCTGTGCCGCATCTTATATACCCTTCACCAACGTACGTATATGTAGTATACAGACACATACATACATATTTGATTTTTGATAAAATCTATAATGTGACCTTTTGGTTTTTTTTTTTCGACTAAAGAATATGATTCAAATATTTTATTTTCTATATAGTTAAATATTTTATTCTACACTCTATATTTATGAACTATTTTACATTTCCCTTATTCCAGTTGTCAACATCGACGTCACGTCAATACAATACCATAAAATTGCGACTTGTTTACTCGCTCTCAAGATATTCAAAAATCGTGCTACTATTCAATAACCCTAAGGTAGTCTTTCGTGTCTAAATTTAAACATCCCCCCATTGCAAATGATATATCGCGGTATGAATGAATGAATGAATGAAGCACAGGACACTGCGACCATAGTAGATCTATTGTATCCCCTGCCAACTGCTAGAGCACCTCATCTACACCTACTCCCCTGATGAATCTCAGGATTCCCAGTGGGTTCAGAGTTGGCTGTTCCCAATCCTCCAATAGGTGCTTGCCCAATTGGCTATATCTTTTGTGGCAAAACGCTTCACAGTCCTTCAGAATATGCTCTCTGGAGTTTCATCTTCGTAATCACAGAATCTCGGTATTATGTGTAAACGGTTTATTCCTACAGATTTTTTTCGATTTTGTTCAGCAGAAAGGAATGAGAAATGAAATGGAAAATGCCCTTAATTTATTTTATAGCTATGACTGTTCTTTAGCGATTAATTTAATTTGTATCTCCATTTACCAAACATTAATAAGAACTCGTTACAAGGTGTCAACTAGAGACCATCGGTTTGAAACATAACTGTGCTGAGGCATAATAACATTTCAAAAACCTTCGTTTATACTTAAATTAGATATCCATATAAAAATTAAGCATATAAATGAAATAAATAAGTAAATCTGGAGTAAAGATCTTTTTAAACCATGAAATACTAGTATGTTTAACTGAAAAAAAAAATAAATAAAAATGTTATTTCTGGTTATAATTTAGCCCAAAAAAATGGTTTGTCAATTTCCAACTTATTTATTTCTTTCTAAGATATAGAATATATTTAATAACCAAAGAAATAACTAGTTTTATTTAATTAGTTTTATATATCACAAAAAGTGTACGTTTTTCAACTCTGAAATCAACTTTTTTTTTTAAATATATAAACATAGTAAATAAGGAATTAAGAAAAAAATTTGTTTTATTTAGTTACTTTAATATCCAAAAAAAAAAAAATATTTCCAGCTCTGGAGTTTTTATTTTTCTAATTGTCTATACCAAACTTTTATCTTCAAAACATAAAATAATTATATTAAATTTATAAAGAAGAAGAAGAAAAAAATGAATTAGACGTAGTTAATTTTATATACCACAAAAAATGTAAGTTTCCCAACCCTGGAATCATCCATTTAGATTTTTCTGATTTCTTACACCAATATTTTTCTTTTAAGAATGTAAGATATGTTTAATTTATAGAGAAAACGGTAAAATTAGTTTTAGTAGATTATAACAAATATATAACAAAAAAATTAAAGTTTTCCAACCCTGGAAACGTCTTTTTGTTTTTTTTTTATTTATATTTCATATTTTTAATACCAATTTTGTTGGTACTGAAATATAAGATAAGTCTTATTAACAAAAAACATAAAAACTAGTTTTAGCTATTTACTTTTATATGGCAAAATCAAGTTTAAGTTTTCCAGCTCTGAAACCGTCTGCTCGATTTTGCTGATTTTCAATACCAATCTATTTTGGACCATTTCTGACACACCAGTCAAAAACCGAAGTTTTTAGCTTTTCTGGGGGCTTTGGAAAACCGATTTCACGTACACTAGACGGACGGACGGACTAACGGGCGGACAGACGGACATCGCTTATTTGTCTTCCCTATGCATAAGGATTCAGATTTTATATATTTTATGTGTCGCATATTAATATTGCGGAAATTACACACGAAATAACAAACCATTTTTGGTAAAGGGTATAAAAATCACCAAAAAGCGAAAAAAGTTTACCGGGTACTTAAATTTTTTAGAATTGCCTATCATAGCGTCTACAACTGCGACTAACTCTGATATAATATGTGAGAGAACGTCGGCAGAATAACAAAAATAAAATGCCGATATTTCTCTTCATATCATACAATAGGACAACGTAATTTTACTTTTCTTATAACATTTCATTTTATTCAAATTCTCATCAAGTTAATAACATGTATTAATTTTATAAAATTATTTATTTTGTTTTTACTTTTTCACACAAACTTTAACCTATAAATCAATTAAACATAAAAAATGCCAGAAATTTTGTAAAAACATTGTTTTTCATATATATTAATAAACACTCACACATGCATACTCATTTATTTTCATGTACGTGTAGTTTTTTGACAGTTCATATCATAAGATTGTTGTTATAGGATTTCTTATAACAACGCTCTTATAAAAAATATTATAAGATTGACATAACACTAATTTGAAGTCTACACGTAACATAATTCTCTCTGCGATTGAATTTGACGCTCTTATCTTACATATTATGTTAGGTGGAGACCGTATGTATATCAGGTAAGATATTCAATTACATAGGCTAAAGTTCGCATTACGGAAAGTTGTGATGAAGAAAAAAAACCATAGTTGTATCACTAAGTTCTACAAGACATTGAGAAGATTAAGTAGATTTTGTTTAATATAGGAAACCTACTAGATTTTCCTCAGATATAAAAAAAGCACTATAACAAAAAATATTTTTGTTACTAAAATATTTATGCACGTGAATTACTTTTTCCTTTTCTTCGCTAAGCTTAAGTTTTAATATTAAGAAGCCAAATTTTCACTACAAAAATAAAAGATAGAATAGAATACTATTCTATTTAGTACAGCACGCCACAAAGTCAAAACTTCTTAATCTTTCATACAGCCAACAACAACATGATACCACAAACTCACAATTCAATTTGCTGAACTAGTAATAACGGTTGTTATGTCTGTAGGCCACAGACGTAACAACCAGTCAGTCATATACATATGTATGTACCCAGCAAAAAACTTTGCCTACTAGAATGCAAAAAAGTGTATGTACTCTTCAGTCGTAAGTACATACAATTTGACTGAATAACCCATTATTTTTGTTTGAGAAGTTCAAAAAGTATGCGGTACCCTATACTTTTTGCCTACAAACATGCAAAAGTTAATATATTACTGATTGCCTAAAAGTAGTCAAAATTTAATGGGTTATTTTTTGCGTACAAATATGCAAAATAACGGTAAAATTAATTAATTAATTAATTTTTGCTTAAACTTATTCAAAATTAATTTGCTATATTTTTTAATTTTTTTATTTTAAATGAATAAAATTTTGTAACAAATTTCTCTAGATATACATATTTCCTTATTAACTGGAAAGTACTACAATAAGTACTTTCACGTAGTGATATAAATAAGTTCTTATTTTATTTATTACATGACAGTCATTATTATGCAAATAAAATAATTAGATAAATAAGTACCACTCGTTACTTTGTAAGCCATTAAAAGAGTACTACCCATTACAAAATTTCGAAAATTTTTTGCTGGGATATGTTTGCTTTCAGTTTAGAGACTATGGCTTGAGGTATTGAATTTGCTTATAATTTCAAGTTATTGTTACCTTTAAACATCTGCTATTTTAATTTAGAAAAAAATCAGAATTCTTACTTGTCTGCTTTCTACAGAATTTTTGCACTTGAAGAAACACATTGAATGCTCAAGTTATTACTAAATTTTTCTCCACAAAATATAAATACAACACGGATGTAAATTATAATACCTATTTATTTTGTATGTATACATATATTACAATTAAAGCCTTAAGTCCTCTTAGAGAAGAATTTATGATTTCTAAGGCTTCTCGTATTCAAAGAAGATGTTTGCTTTTTTCCTTTAAGGTAAATGTTTTATCTGGAATAATCCAAACAGCTATGGATTATCATTTATTTTGTTTAAGCTATCGTAATACAATTGCTTTTCTTAATGTTATAATTTTTTATTTTTCCCTAGCAAACTTTATTTAACAACAGACAAGTGCGGTGAAAAATTCTGCTTAAATCTTTCCTGTTTTTAGCTAAGCTCGAGCTTTCGTTAAGCATCTTCGCATCGTAATATTAGGATTGTATAATATTTTGAAAATCTAAGCAGTGCTGTCCTTGAGTTTAAGTCACACGTGTGGTGTTTACAGTACAAATATTTAATATTTGTACAGGTACAGTATTATATAGCAAACATTTGCCCAAACAAGTGTAACCACTAAATATTTAAATCAAAAAACACGTGCCTGAATTGAAAGCTTCTTCATTAATATTTAGTAGTTACGTTTTTTTTTTTTGCAAACTTTTGCCTTAAGTCATTTGATTTTTTTGCTCTTTCACACACGAGTACTGAGACTATAAAGAAACTTAGTTTGCAATAAAAATTTCCAAACAGATTAAAAAGTCTCGTATTAGATTTCATGGTAATAGCAAACTTTGTATAATAAAATTGAAATGTAAGAAAACAAATCTTGATAATGCCAGCGTATTTAATCTTAATTTATGTGTGTTAGAATAAATTACAATTTAACTAGCAGAGACAGAAACCAGAATTTCTAACATAGCATGTTCTGCACATAACAGAGCACTGTTAGTTGCTTAACAGTAATAGGATTCCAATTCGTTGCGATTGTCACGAGATTGATAATTTTTATAGCTATGCTATGTCACGACAACAGAGCTAGGACGTGATTTTCGTAACAAAAATAATCGACACTATTACAGTTATAAATTTATTTTTGTTTTGATTTCTTTGTACTTAAAACCAGAGTACGCAAATAAACGAAACTTTGAAGTGAGTGAAAAAAATAACAAAACACAGCCGATTGGCTGTAAGCCGGCTAACAGTCGCCGCCGGCCACAAACAATACATTATTTTAATCGTACGACGAATTTGACATCATCACATAATATAATTTTATTGCATTGTTATTCAACACATTAAGTTTGTGTTATATACATAGCTAAGCAGCATAGCTATAACTGAATGTTTTAAGACACGTATTTTTTATTTTTTTTTTTTTTGTTTCGTTCTTTGAAGTGAGTGAAACAAAAACAATGAGAAGGATTGCTCAATTTGTCACATGAGCACAAGCTAGAGAATACACCCGATCGGCTATAAGCTGGCTAACAGCCGCCGCTGGTTAGAAAAAATACATTAATTTAATCGTATGTCGCTAGAAAAGAAAATAATGGGAAATAAATTAAAACATTTGGAAATATTTGCGGGGAATTTGACATCATCATATACTCGTAGTTAATATAATTTGATTGCATTATTATTTAACACATTAGAAGTCTATTTCACCAATTTTATTTAAATATCAATTCATATTTAAATGTCGATTGGTATGAAGAGGAACTAGAAAATATTGAACATATTATCTGTCACTGCCCGAAGCTGAAGCGTCATAGGCTTAGATGGCTGAGCAGACGTTTCCAGGACAGCATTACTGATATCGGGAAGTGTAAACTAGAGGACATCAAGGGCTTCATCATGGGAATTCGGTGTTTATATGACTACAAATCTGGAGGGAGGGGGGGCGCAACGGAAGGGAATCACAATGGGCCCAATTGGGTCTCCGAGTGGAGGTGCTGTATATCACCACCCTTCCGAACCTAACCTAACCTAAATGTCGATTTTCATTCATTTTTGTATGGAAAAATTACTTTAAAATATGAATTGATATTTAAATAAGTTGGTGAAATTGGCTCTTAGTTTGTTTTATATAGCTAAGGAGCATAGCTATAACCTGGTGTCCTAAGACAACTCTCTTCTTTTTTTTGGGGAAAATTGGTTGGGAATATGTCTGGTACTGCCAGTAACTTAGATTCATAAAACATCATTTCTTTGAGAAGATTTGCGGTCATTTTGGGCTAAATATGGTACGGCACAAATACTACAATATTTACGTGGGGGTCTTAATTATGAACCAAATGTTAAATTTTCTGAAATATTTTTGGAAAAAGCATATCTGGACTCCTTTTCACATAAGAGTGATTAGACTATAAAGAAAATTATATATTTATATTATTATTATATTATTCTTTTGTGATTTTAAAAATATATTATTTTTTGTGAATTCTCAAGTAGTTTGTGAAGATAAAAGAGGTTTGTGGCAATTCAAAATGTGTAACTGAAGTCTACTGATGGTTTGGTTGAAGCGCCATTGAAATTACGTATATAGACAGGATTGACCTCCACCAAATAAATTTCAAACATTGTATGTACACTTCTGACACTATGTCATATAATAAATTTCTTCAAAAATTAAGAATTTAAAAAATACCCGATATATCTAGAAAAGATGAGATATCTTTTTAAGCAAGTGGACGGGATTTTCGTCAAACATAGCTAAGAACTGACACTCTCGATTAAGTCACCTTTTAAACAGAAAAAACTAAATCAAAATCTGCTCGCAGACTCGTACATTCACACAGATACAAAACACACACTTTAAACTTATAACACTCCTTTTTTTTGACGTGTGTTAAAAATTAATTGATATATAAAAAAAATTTATAGACTTGAACCTAAAAGTATGTGTATTACATCATTTATATGGGTTGGAGTTAGGGTTTGGGAAACGGGAATTCCCGGGCGGGAAATCCCGGGAAATGTCTGTCTAATATTCCCGGGAAATTTTTGAGATTTTCCCGGGAAAACGGGAATTTAAAAGTGCTTGTTATTTCATAAATATATAGAATTTATAATCCAATTTTACTTTAATATAAAAACTTATTATTTTTTTATATATTATAAAAGTTCGTTTGAATGATTGTATGACTAAATTTACACGAACGTTGACACGTTTTTCATCGTCTGTTTAAACACTTACATATACTTTGTTCGAATGAAATTTTTTAATCTTAAAATTTAAATTAGGTTTTTGTTTTAAATGTAACTGTAAGAAAGAAAGAATTCTTTCGACTCTGATAAACAAGAAGTAAAATGTCCATATTTTTTTAATATAAAATAAAAATGTGAGCTATTCAAATCTAGTCTGAAATTTCATAAAAATTCCATTAAATTGAGGTCATACCATACATATCTCCTAAAAAAAGTGGAATAAATTGTTTAAGTATCAATGATTGCAATGATATAATCGTTTCCTAAAATAAATAATTCGATGCTAAGCGAACTTGAAGTGATTTTTCGCCGAATTAGTGAACAAATTTTGAAAAGTGTAGTGAAAAGTTTAAGCTGTAAGAACTCTGAGTTGACGAAACTTAAATTGATTACAAGTAGACGCTATTATGGAAACCCTGCAGAAAATATTTTAGGAGAAATACAATGAAAGACACTTAGATATACTGTGGCTCAGGGTATTCAAAATTCGGCGCAGCGCAGTATGGTACTGTAACCTGCTTGTACTTAACGATAAGAAACCGCCTGGAACTTTTTCAAAAAGAATGAGAAACAAGCAAGTCAAATTCTTATTAAAATGAAGGTATTTCTTATTAGAAAATTGTCTACTAATTGTGGTAACAGTCGTCAATTGGTTTTTATATGATCTTTTGCTGTGTAATAACTTTATTCCATTTGCTTAAATTCAATTAAAAATTCTTAAAAATTTGTCTTAGAACTGCTTTTTTATTAACTTTTATTTCAAAAGAATGCTTACATTAATAAAACAATCGAAATTTCACCAACTTTCATTTAATAAATGTATTTAATTTAGAAAATTAGCTTTTCCCGGGAATCCCGGGAATTCCCGGGAACTTGATTTTTTAATTCCCGTTTCCCGGGAAGTGCAAAAGTCCGGGAAATCCCAAACCCTAGTTGGAGTTTATGTAACATGTGACATTTCTAAATAAATTAGTGTCATTTTTTATTAATATCAGTTTGTCATTAATTACACTGGTTTACAGCCAAAAAATACCAAGAACGCCATATGCCTAGATGAGTTAATTGGGACCTCCTGAACAGAAAAAACGCTGTAATTTTTTTTTCTAAGTACCGTTTTTTAGATAACGGTACTTTTGTGTTTTTCGGTGTATGGTCCCACTCAAACCCTTGTGGAGCCCAACCCAAAAGTCCGATCGAGATAAATGGCATATCGTTGAAAAGGTAATTGAATGCCTTTTCCGTCAATATGCTGCAAATTTCTATCTGAAAAGAAATGGTTGAGTTATGGCACCTCAAAGTTCAAAATTTGCCTATTTTTTAAGTTTTTTTCAAAATTTTTAAATTTTGTTTCGTTTTTTTTTCTCCGTTATAGTAAAGATCTGGAACGTTTTATTTTTTTACCAAATAGTTTATTTAGTTACAAGCATTTTAAGCGTAATTTGAAGAAAAATGGATGAAAAATAAAGTTTTTATTAAGGATTTTGTGGAACGACAATATTTTAATTTTCATTACTCACACATTATATTCGGCATGAATTCAGAAAATTTAAATTAAAATGACGAGCGACTTGAACTTTTGCGTTTTTTTTTTCGGATGTATCTTCGCGAATGAGGAACCAACAATAGTCTGCCATCATTTGTTCATCCCACCAGCCTTTATAACGTCTCTCGATTTCTTCCATTTCTTGGTGAAATCTTTCACCTTGTTCATCACTTTCGGAGCCCAAGTTCGTGGGGAAAATATCCAAATGACTGAATAAGAAGTGTAATTTAGGTGTCATATTTGAACCTAAGAGTTAAAAAGAATAAATTTTTAAATGATAACGGCCTTTTTGATATACATGCTTTCACTCAACGCTTACCAATAGCATTGAATTTTTGCAGTAATGTATCGATCTTCTCAGCGTAATCAGGACTTCTGTAGTTTTCCAAAAAGTTGTGAACGATGTCCTGGAATGCTTCCCATGCCTCCAAATAAGCTGGACCTAAACACTCAATAAATGCTTGGTCACCCTACAGAGCCCGAATTTGAGGTCCATCAAATATACCAGCTTCAATTTTTCTCGCTGTGGCTCTCGAAAATTTTTGTTTAAGGTAATTCATGGCAAGACTGTCTTTTAGCAACTTTTTCACAATATTTGTAAATACGTTAAAACTGATGGACGCCGAATATAGTGTGTGAGTAATGAAAATGAAAATATTGTCGTTCCACAAAATCCTTAATAAAAACTTTATTTTTCATCCATTTTTCTTCAAATTACGCTTAAAATGCTTGTAACTAAATAAACTATTTGGTAAAAAAATAAAACGTTCCACATCTTTACTATAACGGAGAAAAAAAAACGAAACAAAATTTAAAAATTTTGAAAAAAACGTAAAAAATAGGCAAATTTTGAACTTTGAGGTGCCATAACTCAACCATTTCTTTTCAGATAGAAATTTGACGCATATTGACGGAAAAGGCATTCAATTACCTTTTCAACGATATGCCATATATCTCGATCGGACTTTTGGGTTGGGCTCCACAAGGGTTTGAGTGGGACCATACACCGAAAAACTCAAAAGTACCGTTATCTAAAAAACGGTACTTAGAAAAAAAAAATTACAGCGTTTTTTCTGTTCAGGAGGTCCGAATTAACTCATCTAGGCATATGGCGTTCTTGGTATTTTTCCAAATTAAAAATTTGTAAACCAGTGTTATTCATCACATGTTTCATCTAAATTTAGTTTTACTAATAAATACTCGTGTTAAATTTCCCAACTCTTTGCTGGTAAAATTTATGCTACCAAATTATATTTATTTCCATATTTTCTAATTTGCTGACGCTGAAAATAGAAACCATCAACCATCAACCATCAACGTGCATATGCATGTTATTTTAATTACAACGAATCAAATATTTAACATACGCTGCATAGTCAACTGTGGTATACACTGGTGCCCCGTTGCCGTACTTGTTACCAATATTTTTAATTTTACGTCACTGTGCGATGCAGAGGATTGAATCTAATCTTCAAAAAAATGAATCGAATTCACGACAAACGGGGCTCTAGTGTTTGATACTGAAAGTGTTTTTCATATTCATTAATTATTTTCGTATTTTAGTTTGTGCCTTCATTAAAATTTTTAATAATACAGGGTGCTCATGAGAGTTTTCAAGGAAGTCAATAAGATTCTGATACTGACAATTTCTAATGATTTTCATAAAGGGTTGTTAATGCAAGAAGTTCTCTTTTTTTATACATATCCAGTGATTCCAAAGTCATGTTCATAATGTTAAGTAAATCTGAATTATTGTATGTTTTTTCTTTTATTTTTCAAAAATTTATTTTAAAACAATATATATTTTTTATAAACAAGAACTCAGTACTTTGGGAATGTCCTTATTATTAATATCATTTGAAAAAATTAGCAACAACTTTACCTAAAAATATAAAAAAAATCATTTGTAATAATTTTTATACTAAAATACATCATCATCATCATTTCGTTGCTCAACGAAATTTTCGATGCTCATAATATGAATTGAACATTCGATTTTCGATGTTCGATAGCTAGCGAAGATCGAAAATCGAAGCAACTCATAATAAGGGCCATTGACAACAATTTCCTAAAAAAATCAAGACATATCGAAAGTATTTCCAAAAACTACAAATCATCTCCAATTTTGCATAAGTGAAATAGTTTCTCAATTAATTATCAGGATGTTGTTAATACTGTGGCAATAAAGAAAAAGAGCTTAAGTCATATTTTACTGTTTTGCAGGAGAGCACTTTTAAGCTTTTTTAAGCTTTCAAGTGGATTTTCAGAAATTTATTTCTGTTTACAATTAAATTAGGAAATCCTCTGTTAACCTTTATTTTGTGTTAAGCAAACGTCGTTCTACGCACTATAGGTAATAGATTTAAGTTGAAGGAAGTATGTATATCGAAAGTATAACCAAAATTAAGCTATTATTCCAAATGAGATTGGAAGTCTAAAAGAGATAAGTAGCAAGTCATAGTGCTATAATTTCGTGAAAAATCATACAAATTAATTGACATTTTTAACATGAGTATGCAGATTACGGAGGTACCATTAACTCAAAGTCAGCTTAATTCGACTTATGCACTTTTTCCTTTTTGCCACAGAATAATCGATTTCTGTAAAGTAAAAATACACGCTTATTGATGCTTTGGAAATACAGTAAAATTAGTTCCTGAATAAATACTACCAATTTTTTTCAAGGGCGGTGTTATTCCTAAGGCAAAATTTTAAATAAAAACACATTGGGACATAACCATAGTCACAGAATAAAGTCGGTTCATTTTAGAAACAACTTAAAATTTGAAAACCAGTTTCTAAATACTTTTCTACTATAGTAAATAACAAAAATTAAAAATTTTTAAAATCCCCGAATATATCTTGCAAATCTAAGAACCATCTCGATTAAGTCACCTTTCAAACAAAAAAAAAAACTAAATCGAAATCGGTCCAGCTGTTTGGTCTGTACGTGGACACGGACAGACACACAGATATACAGATGCGCCGATACACAGATACACAGATATACAGACACACTACAACGTTGTAACATTGCAGTTACATTTCATTACTGTCGGCTAACTGAGACTTAAGACACTGTTGCAGTAATAAGGAAGTGATAAAATATAATGGTAGGTACAGATTTAGCAACGTGTTTATGCAACCAGGCAGGTTGCCTTGTCGCTCGCATAGTCTGTAGTCTTGCTTTATGGTTGTGTTCGAAGTTGCATTCGAAGTTTCGAAAATATCAAAATGTTTTGATGTTTATGGGTTGCATTGTAGGTTGCAGTGGCTGTGTCAAAATATTCGAAAACGTGTTGCGTAAGCAAGTTGCAAAGTCTGTACCTACCATAAGATCACTTTATTGCATACAAACGTCACTTGATATTTTCATTCAATATACTGCAAAAGATAAATTATGTACATATTTATAAAAAAAAATTATATTTTCAAAAAACTTTTTGGCATCTCAATAAACTTAAAAAAAAAGGGAAAACTTGACAATTGGAAAAGCTGCTTGAACTAAAGAGCCAGAGTCGGTGCTAATCTAGTTAAAAACAGTTTCAGCATGTTTTAACTTTAGAACCGACTCTTTAGTTTAAAGTGCAGTTATTCTCGTCTATGGTACACGCAAAGAAAAAATATGGTTGAGGTAACCATAATCAAACAGCAATATACTATGATTGAATTATATGGTTGCAGTCAAATCATATTATTGTCAATAGAAAAGCAGTTTAAATAATATTATTTTCTGAGTTAATAATAATATTATCAAAAAACAATTAACTTTGTTATACCTAATTTTATTATTGTAAATAAGACAACACTATTGTTAGATGTGACTAAAATATAATTGAGACTTACCATACCATGTTCTAATATTATAATAATATTGTTAAATATGACCATAGTATTATTTTATGTAATAATAATATTTTGTTTTTTAATCATATATTTATTGGCAACTCTTTTGTTTAAAACAGCTGTGAGGTAAATCCGAAATAAAAATAAATTTATATTGTTAAAAGAAAATGTATGCATGTATAGAAATGTATACTTACATATTTGTGTGTACACGAAATACAGATATATCTGTATAAAGAGATATACATACATACATATATACATACTATTTTTATTTATCTACCCTTTTGTTTATACTTTTTTATTTATTTAACACGCGTGCCCTACCGATAGATTACAAACGAGACACTGAACTGACAGAAGATGTTTTTGAAAAAGATTTTTTTTTTAACTTAACATAGTATGGTTTTGGATAACATTATATTGTTATTTACATCATATTATTTTTACACAATAATACAAATTATATTGCAGTCATATATTTTTAACAAAACTGTATTGTTAAATTTTAACCATATCACACTTTCTATGAATATAATAATGTAATTATTAAATTCAAACATTATTGTGTTTGTCGTAGCGAAATTGATGTTTAAAATAACAATAACTAGTTTTCAACGACCACACATTTGTTTCAGAGAACATAATATTGTTTTCTCAACCATTTTACAACCATATCTTTTCTTTGCGTGTAGGTTGAAAGTCTAAAAAAGTGCATGCTAAAACAAAAAAAGTATACTTTTTTGTTGAATATTGTTATGGCCCATTGTATATTGCAACCAAAAGAAGTTCTCAGGCAATGGTAGCTTGTGACTTTCAAAGTAACTAACATCGACAAGATGTTTCTCTAACTAAAGTTATTTTTAGTTAATTTTAATTGAATTGTTACAATTCAAGTTTAACATTTGTTAATGCACTAGTAATCCCAAACTATTATTTTACTTATTTAGTAGAGTTTTTTTATTAAAAATACCTTGAAATTGATTATTGAGGGGTTTAGCTGGATCCTATGCACATTTCACTATTGCTAATGCAGACCATCAGGCAGCCTTTACCCAAAAATTTCTTAGAACAACTAGAGTTATTATGTTAAAAACTTTCATTTAAACAACTGAGAAGCTCAACCAATAACAAAGTTGAAATAAGAACTCAATAATTAACATGTTTTTTATTTTCTTCCTTTACTACATTGCAACATTGGCTGACTTGTTTTTCAGCTCTAATTGTAAAGTGATTTTTTATAAATTTTACCTTGCTTCCAATTACTTTAAAAGCTCATTTTAAACATCTAAAACCATATTTACATACTCGTAGCACATTTTTTTGTTTTTTAATTTATTTTTTTCAACTGAAATATTGAACAAAATCTGTCACTTATTGTAAACACGCATTAGTTTTCCTTTTCTTTTTTTTTTTTTTGTAAAATTATGCTGTAGCATTTTCCAATATTTTTTTTCGGCGAGCTTTTCATTTAATAAACAAGAGAGCAAAACAACTTGCGCTGTCTAGTCAACTGTGGTCCCTGTCAGCATATTAAATGCGGTTAGAATTTTAAATTTCCATAAGGCCTTTATTACAGAAATGTTTTAAATACTGGCCATAGTAAAATATTTGAAAATGGCGTCATAAATACTGTTTGTTTTCTAATAAATTTTACGGTTTTATGGTGGAGTGGGGTGGAGGGAGAGATAGAGAGGGAGAGATGAAACAAAAGAATACTCTACAAGGCTGACAAATTTTAAGATATTTCTAATACAATTTTAATATTCATAAGCACATTTAAAACAAAGTCATACTCGATTGTTTCAATATAAAAAAAAATATTATTGGTGTAACTTAAAATAGCCATGAACATGCTTTTGAGGGATACAAAAACTAAAAAAAAAGAATATTCAATTAAATTGATGCACTTAAATTTGCCTGCATCCTTGTCCATGAGCTTGTGTTAATTGCCAATTAAAATTTTTGTTAAAATACTGCTTCAGCCCCTCATGTACTTTGTCACATAACTTTTTGCAGCACATGACGAATTTTGCCATTAAAAATAAATTTCAATAGAAATTTTCTAGGAACAACAAGAAAAAATTTTAACGTTATCATAAACAGCCAACCGCCCCCAACTCTCGAGTCAACTAAAAATATTCAATTAAAGAAAGACACTCTGCCTGGCTCACGATGTCGTCAAGAAATTTTCGTTCGCTTATTTATATTGAAAACAAAAAAAAATTTCTTTCTTTTTTTTTTTGTTCAAAAAAAAATTTTCTTTTTTTTTTTTTTGTTTTCAATATAAATAAGCGAACGAAAATTTCTTGTCGAAATCGTGAGCCAGGCAGACTGTGTACATTACTGAGATATGTGTTACACCAATATCATAACAACACACCTGCACAATGGTGTGTTGGTGGCTTTGTGTTGTTGATGTGTGGGTTAAGTGACTTTTGGAGAGCAACACTTTTGTAACACTCATTAATAGAAAAATAAAAAATAAAAGAAAAAATATTAAGCGTGTTTTAAAAATATGTTTCCAAATGATAGAATTTTATAATTAGTCCCAATTTACACTCAGCAAGTCTTATTGCTAAGCTGATTAGTTTTTTAGGAAAGAGAGACGAGGGGAAAAGCAACTTATATGTTCCCCTCGTCTCTCTCTCTCTCTCTCCTACAAACTAATCAGCTTAGCAATAAGACTTGCTTAGTGTAAATTAGGACTTATGGTGATTTGAATTTAAATAGTTTTTTATAGCTGTGCTATTTATTGCGTAAGAGTCTAAACACAATGTTTGCGGTGCGGAGCGACTTCTCGTTGCGGGAGAAAACAATAAACGGACGGCTACGAAAATACTTGTCAGTGTTTGTTTAAATTTCTATTAATTTTTTTGTGGATACATTTTTATAAAATTTTTTTAAAAATTTTCTATTTGTTTAATATTTTGTAATGGAGGACCAATGCTCCTTATAGGAACGACGGGAACATATATACATATGTATGTATATATATACATACATACATATATAATATTTTGTAATGGCAGTAACTAAAAACAAGAAATTAACATTTTATACATTGGCAGATACATATATAAGATCTATTTTTTAAACTTTTATATTTTATGACAAAAGTTTTTGAGCTTCAAAATCATTTTTCACAATAATGTTGTGAACACCGCCAATTATTCAAAAACTATGGCAACATAAGAAAGAGAAAGAGAGTCAAAAATTGAGAGCATAAGAAAGTTCGCAGAGAAAATAAAATAGATTTTAATTTTATACCGTTCCGCACTGCGGTTTTTTACTTCAAAATCGTATGAAAAACCGCACCGCAATAAATTATCGTTACATTGTGTTCAGACTCTAATACAGGAGTTGGGACTTGATTTTCGTAACAAAATTAATCGACATTATTAAAGTAAAAAATTAATTTTTGTGTTGATTTCTTTGCACTTAGAGTAGAATATGAAAATAAACGAAACAAGTTGTTTAATTTTGTTTAGTTTCGTTCTTTGAAGTGCGTGAAGCCAAAACAAAACAAAAACAATGAAAACGATTACTCAATTTGTGTTTGTATTGTTTTTGCACATGAGCACAAAACAGAGAACACTGTTGATCGGATGTAAGCCGGCTAGCAGCCGCCACCGATTACAAATAGTACATTTATTTAATCGTACGTCGCTGGAAAAGAAAATAATGGAATAAGGAATGTAAACGTTTTGAAATATTTGCGGACAATTTGACATCATCATATAATATAATTTTATTGCATTGCTATTTCACACATGGAAATTGTTTCATACATATAACTAAGCCGGATAGCTATAATCGGGTATCCTAAGACACATATCTTCTTTTTTTTAATTAATCATTGCCAATTCACACTATAAAAGTCCTATTGCTAAACTTATCACTTTTACTTCTGTGATCTTTCGTCGGCGTCCTCACAATGCAAGTCTGATTGTTAACGAGATGTTTTTATGCATAGTTTTAGTCCTTGTCCATACAGTGAAACATTTGCTGCAAAACATTTCAGTTTGTCGACGAGGGGGGAAAGCGGAATGTCAAAGGGTACTTTGTTTCATGTACACAAAGTTCTTGTTGAGTACGTCAATCTCGCCTCATTGTCTTGAGAAATATATGAGAAAATGTATTAAGCTGCAAAACAAAAACTTCACAGTGTGCACACGAATGCAGTTTAAAAAGAGAAATCAAAAATGTTTCGCAGCAAATGTTTCACTGTATGGACGAGGACTTACGAATTGGAAAGTTAAACATATTCACAGCACATGAAGCTGAGTACTCGTTTTTTTTTCCTCTTGTATCTTTCTCTCGTACAAACTAATCGGCTTAGCAATAAGACTTGCAAAGTGTGAACGGGGACAAAGTATAAAAAAATATTGCGTGGTTTTGGCATTATTATTTTTCCTGTTAGTTTTTGCATGTTTAGTTCGGTTTTAAGATTTTATCGTGAGTAGGCTGTGGTTTTCATACGAAACAGCATATGTCGAAAAATCAAATTTTTCAGGAGAGCCCAAAAAATTTCTTTTCGAAAATAATTGTAATAAAAAAAAGTAAAAGCAGTGTTATTTTAGGGAAAAATTATATTGATACACATTAAATTTTATTTAATTTTATTTGATTTCATTTAATGGTTCTATTATTCTTAAAAAAAAACACCCAACACCTTCTAGTTATCTACTAAAATATTGACAAATATTAGAAAAACTATTGTTAAACGTTCAGCTGGCCTGCACCCACAAATTTTGTAAAATAAATTATAGATAGCAAAAATGTATTTCACTTTTTCTATTTAACAAAACAAAAAAAACGCAAACATTTCAAAATTTTATCACGCTTGCACTCCTTGTTAGTGTCAGCAATAAACAAAATCTTTTTTTTTTTTGCTTTCAGTTAAGTTTGACAGTTTTTTGGGATGGTTTTTATTTATCGAAAATGAAAATAAATATGTTAATTTTACAAGTATGTATCTATGTATGTATATATATAATTCTTCCAATCATTCAATACATTTTCAATATAAGATTGACAGCCTATTCTCCCTTCTTTAAGGCGTAAATTATATTACGAAAATTGTACAAATGTTTAACCAGCATATTTTGAAGTTCTTGTGTTGTCTGTGGCTACGTAATTTGAATCATCTGTTGGCTGGCTATTCTTTAACAAAAGTTCTTTTTTTTTCTTATGTCGTATTATCTTTCACAGACGACCTCCTGGCAACTTCTTCAATTTATTATAAAATCTTTTTGTTGTTTTGATTGTCGTCTGCCTATCTAAATTTAATGCTTTTATGTCATATTTAATGACAAGTCTGGAAAAAAAGAGTGTAAAAGCTTTAAGGTTTATGGTTGTGTTATTTAAAAATTCAAAAACTAGTAAATTTTTAGAGCAAAAAATAAATAAAATCATTTGAGACAGTTTTGGTGAATATCGTCATCAGCTACATACATATATAGTTACCGTAATATATATAGGCCCTAACTCTTTTTTCTTTTTTTGAAATCGTGATATTTGCATTTTTCAACACATTAAATGTTCTTCTATCGAAATATACAAAAAACTCGAATTCCAAAAAAAAATTCAGTTAGGGCCTTTCTATATTAAGGTAACGATATGCACATATCGCTCTTTTACTACAAAAATATAATTTGATTTTTCTGTCAAACCACTTTTTTTATATACATATGTATATGAGGTTACTTGACTAAATGAGCGATATGTGGGAAAATATGTTTCAAATACAACAAAAAAAATTTTAAGCTAGAAATTGTGCGATAAAATTAATTGAAGGGCTTTGTGGTGACACCAGGCCAGTAAGAAATTAATTATTAAAGTCTTATTTTAAGCATAATTTACTTTTCCACACAAACTACATACCATCTGCATTACTTTACAGCATTTTTTTGTAATAACTGCTAAGTAAATAAATAAACTAAATTAGTTTGATGTTCAAACCGCACCAAGTACAGTGTCTTCATTAGAACAAGTTGCGATGGGGGAGTGAGTAAAATGTTTGACTTCAATCACATTAAGCACAAGTTCAATACTGCCAGCTGACGTTAGATATTTATATCGTTTTGTGTACACAATGGGTAAAGTGAATAAAAATAAAATCAGTAAAGTGCGAAGTCAACTCGTGCACGAAGGGTTCCGTACATTCGGTTTTGAGCATTTTTTTAATGTGGCCTTTTTGCTTTTTTGAAGTTTTTTAAATTTTTTAATTTTGGCATTTTTTTTTGGCGATTTTTTTTCATTTTGGCGATTTTAATCTGTTTTCGGGGGTTTTTTTCATTTTGGCGTTGGCACAATGTTGCCACATTAAAATTTTCATATACTCATTGTGAATTCTCTAATTGTAAACATTTTAAAAATTTTCTCAGACAAAAATTACACAGAAAAAAATATCATCGAAATGCAACCAACAAAACAAATTGTTAATATATAATTTAAAAATTAACAATCATCGTTGTTTATATAACAAATTAAAATTTTTGTAATCAATTAAATTACTCAACAAAATTATTTGTTAAATTATATCATAACGTAATGCCCACATGCAGAAGAAACAAGAAATCATGTTTTGTGTGTATTCATTGTTTGCGTGTCTAATAAAGTGTTGCTCTTTAGCTGAGAGGTTAGTAAGTCAGCTTGTTACTCCTGATGTTGCCGGTTCAACTCCGCTCAAAGACATTTAGTGTTTTTCGCAGACAAGCAAAAATCGTTTCGAGGGTTGTGATTATGTATAGTATAAAAAAATTGTTAATATAACAATTATGATAATAAAAATTTGTACGGAAATTCAACAATTCGCATTATTAATATAACTATAACTTTAATTGAAATAACTTTAAAATCTAATAAAAATAAATGTTGAAAAAATATATAAATTTCAACAAACTTACAATTTCGTTAATTGTATTTACAAAAATCGTTGTAGGTTCAAAATCAATTAATTATTTAATTGATATAACAAAAAAATTAATTGTATTTACAAATAATTTTTTTCTGTGTAGCGATTTCTTGACAACAGCTTATACAAATTTCGATGCGCGGTTGCTGAACGACTTTAGAATTTGCTAGAATTTGGCAAAACAATAATGTTTGCTGGGCACTTATAAAGTAACATTTGATATTTGTTATTTGTATACATATACATATATACACATGCATGTATGTGTGTGTGTGTGTCTGTGCGTTTTTAACCATTGAAAAACTATTGTTTTTCACGATCTGTGAAAAATAAGCAGACTGTCAAAACATTGAATGTTTCTGTGTGTATGAACATTTTAGCAAATGCCATAGAAACTATGGCCAATTTAGCAATATTTTGTATGAGAGACGACTGTTTTTGGCAAAATGAAAATATAAAAAAACAAAGAAATGCTGCAAGCAACTACTTAAACTGTTGCTCAATGCTTGTTCAAAGTGGTTGTGGAATTGATTGATGCAAAAGTTAATTAATAGGAAGAGCTTTTGAAACATGAAAATCACTAGTTTAAACTTGAACAGAATAGTGAATTTTTGTTATCATGTTAAATCATAAAAGATCAGACAATTTCTCAAAAACAGGTAACTGGTAAAGGTTATGCGGCAACTAATTTTCAACTATTTATTTTATTGCAGCGTGAAACTTTTAAAATACTACGGTTTTCCATGAAAACTTTACAGGTTGCAAATAATTAAAATATTAATGATTTTCATTCTCATAAACTTACTCTATTTCAATGTAATATTTTTTTTTCTGGAATCATAACTTAACTTGATTTAAGCCTGATACTTAAGACTTTTTAGTTGACAAGACAAGTAAGTTATTCTAAAGAAAGAAAAAATAAATAAAAAAAAAATAGAATTGAAAAGTTCTCTCCCAAAATAAATTTTTCAATTATTTCCTTATTTCATTACAACTTAAATTATTTAGATTCGAATTAAAAAAAAAGTATTTTCGGCATTACTTTAAAATTAAGCATTAAACACATTCACCACAGCAAGCTACCGACTACAAAATGTCAAAAATAGAATACACATGTTTATATGAGAATGATTATTTTGACGGCAACAAGGCAACGGGCTACAGGTTGTTGTCTATGCTGATTTTGGCGTTGTAGTCGAATTAAACTAATTTTTATTGAGCAAATGCAGTGTTGCCAGTGTAATACAAAATGTTGAATGAATGATATCGTACAATTATTTCATATTATTTACCAGAAACAATATCCAAAAATGGATGTAAAGAACAAATTGATTAATTTTTGTACTTTTACGTGAAATAAGTACATTTTAAAAGAAAAATTAATTTTTATAAATGCAAAATATATGAAAGTGGCAATACTGAACTATGTATTTGTACTTGAATATCAAGTGTAGATGGTGCTGCTGTCGTCTCCAAAATAATTAAGTAGCTGGCTACGAGGCGACAAATGCTGCTGGCGGCATTTAAAGTCGTATGTTCGTGTAGCCTGCTGTGGTGAATTTGTTTAATGCATTAGTATAGCACAATTAATTTAACTTCAATCGACTCACCTTTTGGAAAATACAAAACGAATATTTAAAATTTCTTTTCTTTATTTTGTTACGAGTTTTCATAATATCGAGCCTTTTTTCGATTGTATCGTATCGTAAGAGACATGTTATCGAAAATGTACTTTTTTATTGAAATTAAAATTTTATGGGCCTACCCATGGTTTAGAATTATCAAAATGGCAAATTTTTTGATAACTTTTAAAAAAAAGGCTGTACAATTTTATCGTAAGCGACAATTTACGTACAAAAACAAATTTGAATATATTAAAAAAAAACCTTCTCCTGAAAAATTTAATTTTTGCCGCTTACGATAAAATCGAAAATAAGGCTCGATATGTACCTCGTTGAAGCTTCACATTGTAGTGGAATACTTTGCAAGTACTCGTTTATATTTTTATTTCAAAATATCGCATATGATTTGAATAATTAATATTTTGTTTAAATTTGTGCATGTGGGTATGTGTGCGTGTGCGTGTGCGTGTGTGTGTGTGTGTATGGAAACATGTACAGCCTAATTTATGGAAATTATTAAGGCTTTATAAGAGCTTAGTAAGAAAAAATTTTTATTAAAATTTGTGCTTATAGAACCCTTTATAAACCATTAATAAGTTTTATAAATAAGGCTGGTAGTATATTCAATTAAATTTTAGTCAATAGAAAATTCTCTTATAGGCTTTAATTTAAGAACGTTTGAACGTATCTGAAGCACATTTGACGCTTTCCATAGATGTCGATTCGTTTCGGTATACATATTTTGAAAATTTTTAAAAACCTTTTTTTAACAATTTTCAACTACTTGGCCGATCTGTTCGAAAGAACACACCGATTACTGCCGTTTTGACTCAGATCGGGTAATTCGTTTTAAAAATATAGTTGATGAAAATTTGGGGAAATAATTATTTTTTCTAAAAACTTTAAAAGACTCCGTCAATTCGATTTTAAGTAGTCACTTATTTTAGAAGTCTTGATGCCGAAAATTGGATCAAAATCTATAGCTTAGTGGGAAGTTTCCGGGATGAGAATTTATATAATTTTTTATTATTTTTTAGTAGACTTCAACCACAAGTCAATTGAATACTTTTGAGACAGATTTGTCAGAGGCAAATTGTTTAAATTTGAATTAAAGGGCTTTATCTATTTTTCATTCACCAATGCTGGCAACTTTTAAGCTAGTGCAATTGTGCACCCTAGAAAATCTAAAGTTATATATTAGATCATCATTATCAGATCATTTCTTTGCAAAAAATTTTCAGAGTCCCACAGTCTACGGTCGGTATTTTTAAAATTACTTTTTTATTCTCACACTGTGTATTTAGCTGCCCTATGGGAACTCAAACCAATTTATAACTAACTTAAAACTGGTTTTTTAATAACCACATCTAGTTGATTAAGTGACTTTTATCCTTGTCGCCGACTCACTATTTTACCATAGGCATGTCATAGGCGGTATATATAAATATTTATTATTATTATATTTCCTAAAAATAAAAAATACGTATATACTTATGTTTATACATTAGGGCGTTTCACCAAAGGCGTTTTTGCGATTTTTGCAACACTTGAAGCGGAATATTAAGGCTTATGATGTAAAAGAATTTCGAAAAAATTTTTGGATTTTTTGAAGATGGGTATGGGTTCGCTGAAATAGATTTTATCAAAAAAATGAGGTTATAGGGAAAAAAAATTTATATTATATTTTATTATATATTTATGTACAACAAAATTTAAAAATTTGTTTTTGTTTTGAATGTAAGTGTGCCACAAGTCGAACGTTGTCGACATCGTGGGTTTGGTTCTATATCTTCGCAATTTCACGCACCGAACTTTTTTCTTTTTCAAACTCACTTTTAAGCAGAGGTAAGCAAATGACTTCTTCATATACACAGCAATTATTTTGGCGTCATCAACGCATCAGTATTTGCCGGGGAATCACACTAATAACAAAATATGAATCATAGTTGAATAAATAAAGAAATACTATTTAAATGTTTGTCTTGTGGTCATGTTTCACCACTTCTGTCTGCTTTTATGAGAGGTATTTAGAACAGTATTTTTAAACATTTAGTGTCCGCGTCCTGTTATTAGAGTGTTCGGTTATGGGAGTGTATTTTGTATGGAAAAACTAATGAACGAGTTCGATCTACAAAACTTGTCCGGATATTAAAGATGTCCGTTATGAGACGTTTCACTGCAGATAAAGTTTTTAGCAAAAAATTTCATGAAATTTAACAACAAAGCAGGTACTCGAACTACTTAAAATTTTTTTTTAATTCTTTTTATTAAAAAAAAAAGCTCAAGACAAAATATTTACTGAAACAAACTAAAAGTTTCAAAATTAAATTGAGCCCCACAATTTACGGTCGCCAACGTCACTCATACACAGAAAAAAATATGCAAGAATTATTTTCAACAAACAATGTTATTGAATAAAATTTTTAAATTCAATAATATTTGTCATTAACTTGAATATTATGTTTATCAATACCGCGCATTTTAAAATATCATTTAATTTAATTTGCTTGTGTTGGTCTTTATCTTGCTTGTTGGTTGACCCAACTTGGTCATGTGCTATTGTTGTTGTTTATTTTGATTGCTCGGCTTGTATACGTGTGAATTACAACAAGTAGCCGAAAAACGTCGTGGCTTGTTTTTTTTTTTTCTTAACAAAGTTATTTTTAGATTATATCATAACGCAATGCGCAAATTTAGAAGAAACATAAGAAATCATGTTTTGCGCGTATTCATTATTTGCGTATATAAAGCGATTTGCTCTTTAGCTGAGTGGTAAGTATGTTAAACTATTAGTCAAGAGACTTCCGGTTCGACTCATCCCAAACACATTTAGTTTTAATCGCAGCCAAGCAAAAACAAACCAAAAGGGGTTAAAAAAATGCGACATTCATCCACACACACACACACACACACACTAAAACAAATATCACTGAAAATAAAATTTCAGCCAACAATTTTTTTCTTTGATTCATTAAATCGCTTTATTGACTTTATATCCAATAAACATGCTTACAATTTTATTTATCAATATTGTAAAAATCGTCATCACAGAAAATTTAAAAGATTTTTTTATTGAATCAAAGATTTTCGTATTCAAATATGAAAATCATTTTTTTCTGTGTACGCATACATTCGCGTAAAAAACCATTGCCTACTTTTTGCGACTCATGGTTGTTTGATGTAATCCAGGACGTATGAGCAATATCTAAAATAAATAATTATCATACGTAATAAAACTGTAGCATAGTTTTATGGATATTTTAACATTATTAAAAAAAATTTTTGTGTATAATATAATTAAATATCTAATAAGAATTGTGAAGAAATTAAATACAGATTTGCCATGGTATATACGAGTATATGTTTGGCTTTGATTTTAAAATAAATTAATTCACGAAATGTCACAGAAAATTAACGCTCTTTGAAAAAAAAACAGCTGTTTAGAGCTGTGTAAATTTCTCCACTCGCACGAACAGAACAGCCAATAACAACTACATCAGATTTCTTTATGTTTCAGAAAAATTTTACCATCCAACCGCATGTGAATTGTGATTTAACAGCATACAGAAATTTTTAGCTTTTTACAAAATTTTATACAAAAACACACATTTTAACCCAAGCCAATAGAATACATCACAGTCCTTAATCTTTGCATAAAAATGAAATGTATTTTGAATATTTACAACTAACTTGATGTTACGAACAGTAGCCTAATTCAATTCATAAGAATTTAAGAAATGGATTTTATTTTAAATAAAATTGATACAAATGAAAGAGCAGTGCTTCTAAATAAATTAGAATTTAATATATCTTGTGTGAGAAGAGTTCACAGAAATAAATCTTGTTACATAATTTGTACACATTCAAATTACTCTTGAAATAAGATTTATCCTGCTGAGCTGGTTATTTTGTTTTTACCAAGAAAGCAATACAATGAACATTGAATTGGAAAATGAGAAAGACATGCATTAGGTAGTGTGAATAAAAAGAAGTATTTTGTTTTTTTCTTAAACATTTTTTAAAAAAATAAACAAAAACCTCTATACATATTTGGAATTTTAAAATAAGTTTTTCAGTAAAACGCAAATACTTTTATTTTAATTCACACTACCCATTGCTTCATTTTGATTTTTTTTTTCAACAAAAACAGCTAACCTTATATTTGTATAGAGAAAATTGATTTCTTAGTAAAAGAATTTTGTTTTAGAACCACAAGACTGAGTAAATGATGCAAGAATGTTATATGAAAAAAAAAATATGAAATATTAAATAAAAAAAGAATAGCAAATTGTGTTTAAGTTTTGTAACATTGTTGACAGCTACTCGTATTAAATTTTAGAAAAGATAAGAATTTGGAAAACAGCTTAAGTACTTAACACTTTTAAGTAAAATAACACTAAGGTCCTATTTGAAATTATCAAGTTAGGCTTATATAATTATCCTGAGGAAGTTAACAGCGTGTGAATGTTCCCTTCTGTTAGTTTTTGTCTTCTAATTTGAAATTCCTTGATATATTTTAGCACTAAAATATTGTAATATGTTCAGTTGGCTCGCTCAGGATACGCACCTTGGCACTAGTCAACAATTTCATTAAATCTGTGGCAATAAGGAAAAAGTGCTTAAGTCATATTTTACTGTTTTGCACGAGAGCACTTTTAGGCGTTCAAGTCGATTTTCAGAAATTTACTTCTTTTACATTTAAATTGGGAAATTCTCTGTTAAACTTTATTTTTTTCAAGCAAACATCGTTCTACACACTATAAGTAATATATTTCAGTTGAAATTTACCAAAGTATAACCTTACTTAAGCTATTATTCCAAATGAGATTAGAAGTCTAAAAAAGATAAGTCACAAGTCATAGTGCTATAACTTCTTGAAAAATCACACAAATCGATTGAGATTTTGACCAGCGGTTCTTTCGAATGTGCAGATTACGAACGTACCGTTAACTGAAAATCAGCTTATCTCGTTTTGCCACAAAAGTTTTGTTTCCATTCTTTTCTTTTCGTGCCGCAAACATTAAATAAATATTAAAATCAATTATGTGTTCATGGTTAGAAACAAATCAAAACTTAGTGCTCGAATCATTTGTATTATTTTCGTATTTATTTTATTTTAATCACTGGGGGAGAATAAGAAAAAAAAAAAGAAAACATTTCCTTCTGTTTATTTTTCTATGTATTAGTTTTGTTAAACTTTAGCACATACAACTGCCACCACATTTATAATACCCATATGAGTTATTTTGCTGCGCTGACTAGTTTCATTACACTGTATGACAGCTTTTTTTTCGTTGCAGCAATGCGACCATTTACCATTTAATAAAGTTACAATATATAAAATAAAATTGCGTTTTTGGTTTTTCATTGCCTCATATTTTGTGCTTTTCAAAGGACTTTTAATTTCTTAAGGATGCCTTTTTTAAATAACTGTTTCTTCTTTAAAATAACATATTTGTTCAGCAATATTGGTATCACAGAAAAGGAAAAACTCTGTAAAATTTCATTAAAATGTTAACTTTACATTACCAGGGAAAAAATATAAAAATTCCCTTTCAAAAATATCCTTTCATATCGTAGTAAGTATTTCCAAAAAATAAATTAAAAATTATCTACTATCTATTCTAGTTGAAGGTGGCGTTAGCACGTTGAGTACAATACCGAAGGTCCTGAGTTCGAACCCGGTCTCCGACAGTCATTGAAATAACAACACCACACATTTTTCTGATGTGCATTAGTGTCCTTTGTATCAGTTGTTGTGAGAAAAGTTTTAGTGATGCAGGCATAAGCCACTAGTCACTAAAACTACACCGGCCTCAGTGGATGCTAATCCTAATGTAACATCAGAGCGCCCTTTTTATTCGGTATTGTGTAGCAGAATCATCGGCGAAGTAAAATAAGCAATAAAATGGCAACTAAACACCGCTTCAAAATTTAGTACAACTCAACAATGCAAATAAGTGTGCAAAAAGTAAAGTTGTAAAAAATAATGAAGCTTTCCTCTATCTCATCCTTCACCAGCTGGCTTCTCTATCGCTATCTCTTCCCTGTCACTCTCTCTCTCTCTCTCTCTCACTATCTTCTCTTCACCCCACAGATAGCACAGGGAGATCATTGTACTAGACGCAAGTGAGCTGGACTCTCAATTTCACCCTTACTTACCAACAGCCTGCTAACCTAAACTAACGATCTATGCTAGTACAGAAGACATTGATGTTTCTCCTCGCTGCCAAAAAGAAAATAATTTAAATTTGTCACACAGTGTTATTATTTAAAAAAAAACCCCGACACAACATCCACTAACATCAAAGGATTTATTTAACTTTTGAACTTAAATGAAAATTGAAAAATTATTTTTATTAAATTAAACGAAGCACACATTCCTTATCCTGTGCTACACATAAGGACTACTGCAGAGGACACAAATGTCAAAGAGAGACTTCCAAAAATCCATACACAAAAAAAATATTATAATCTTAACTAGACAAGTTAAGAGTTCAAGTTAAAAGCTACACTCAACAACATTGAAATTTATAAGACTAGAAGTGTATGTTCATGTTGTGCATGGGAAGTGGATATTTGCAAATCCATACACATGTATGTAAGTTTGTTTGTTCGTGGTCATATAGCCTTCCACAACGCTTCTATTTTAACAAGCATATTCATGTCATTTTCAAGGCCAATAGCAAGTTATGTAAATGCAGTTAAGAAGCAACGCATAGCTTGAGGTTATTAAGGGAGAAGAACACAAAGCTCTTATTAAATATTCAAAGGACTTCAATCATATTTATTGAACGTTCAATATAATAAGTTATTTTGAAGAATTTTAAAGCTTCTTCAATTAATTGCAATTTTGACATATTGCTGTATCTTGGAAACGGTCAGAGGAGAAAAAAGCTCTTGAAATTTTTAAAAAAGCTAAAACTAAAAAATCACAATATTAAACGAAATCGCACAAAAAAAAACAACCGAAAAAAATTTTTAAAACCCGAAAAAATCGACAAACCAAAAAAAAAACAACCAAAAAAACCTAAAAAATCTACAAAAAGAAAAAAAAATAATATATCCCTAAAACTAAAATAAACCGCCAAAAACCGAAAAAATCGCCAAACCGAAAAAAAACACTAAGACGGAAAAAAATCGCCAAAACGAAAAAAGAGCCAAAACTAAAAATATCGCTAAAACTAAAATAAATCGTCAAAAATAAAAAACACCAAAACAAAAAAAAAACGCCATAACGAAAAAAAACACCAAAAACCGAAAAAAAGTCCCAAAAACGGAAAAAATCGCCAAGACTAAATATATCCCTAAGACTAAAATAAATCGCCAAAACCCGAAAAAATCGCAAAAAATTAAAATTGAAAAAAGTTAAAATAGCTCTAAAACTCAAATAAATCGCCAAAAACCGAAAAAATCGCCAAAACGAAAAAAACACTAAAACCGAAAATAAAACGCCAAGACAAAAAAACACCAAAAACCGAAACAAATCCCAAAAACGGAAAAAAGGCCAAGACTAAATATATCGCTAAAACTAAATTAAATTGCCAAAAAACCGAAACTAAAAAACAACCAAAAAGATCACCAAAAACCGAAAAAAGAACCAAAACGAAAAAAAAACGCCGCAACTTAAAAATCGCGTTAACTAAAAATCGCTTAAAATAAAAGAAATCGCCAGAAACCGAAAAAATCGCAAATGGCCAAAACGAAAAAATGCCAAACCGAAAAAATCGCCAAAACAAAAAAACCGCCAAAACGAAAAAACGCCAAAACGAAAAAAACGCCAAAAAACGCCAAAAAACGAAAAAAACGCCAAAACGGCAAAAAAAAACACCAAAAACAAACAAACAAAAAAATTCTATAAACGCAAAAAACGTTTAACTAAGAAAAATCACCAAAAAAAATTGCCGAAATGAAAAAGCGTTTTAATTAAAAATACCACCAAAAATAAAATAAATCGCTAAAATAAAAAAAAATCACTAAAAATAAAAAGCTAGCCAAAACGAAAAAATTGCAAAAACTAAAATAAATCGCCAAAAATCTAAAAAAAATCGCCAAATGGAAAAAAATGCAAAAAAGGACACCAAAAACCAAAAAAAAAATCCCAAAACCGAAAAAAAACGTCAAAGCTCAGAAAAAGCGCCAGAAAACCAAAAAAAAGTTTACCGGGTACCGAAAGTTTTCTTAAAAATTTTCTACATCAGGTAAGATATTCGTTTATATATGCTAAAGTTCGTATAGTATTACACATGTAGTGTCCGTATACAAAACTTTATTGTTACTCAGCTACTAATGGATAGATTTGTACGAAAGTTATTGCTTAAATATCTTTTTTTAAGCTGCAAAAGTCCTTGTTGAACTGATTTTTTTACTTTTTCTAACATCTCTGAATTTCAAGAACTTCGGCGAGCAGTGCAACGTTGATAAAACCCAGTTAATTGATTCAAAGCTTATCCTTGTTTTTTTTTTTAATAAAGCAGGAAGTTTTTATCAATTAAATTTTCTTGGTTTATTTAATTTTTTTTAAGCTTTGAAAGATTGGAGTGATAAATATAATTTAAAAATTTTCGACCGCTTTGGGGTTGAGCTTGACGTGAAGTTTCAAGTATCGCCTGCAAGCACACTTGTGTAGCATCCTTTTTTTTTTGCTAAAATGTTTATCAAACATTTCTTAAACCTTTTAAAAAAAAAACACACACACACAAAGTAATGGATGCTGATGGTGCTTCTAATATATAATTTTATCTGTATATTTTTTTATCAAAATTTCTATTCAACTTTATTATGTTATAAAAAAAATTGAACACGAACATGAAAAATTACATGCAATTTTCTAAGAATCTTAATAAAAATAATCATAAATTTTATACTTTAGAAGCAAATTTATATCTTTGGCAACAGTTGAGAACTTTTTGCTCATTTACTTTCTATGCAATTCATAGAAAGTTACAAGCAACAAAAAAAATTACAAATTAAATAATATTTTATAATTTTATTTAATAACTTAATAAACTTTTAATCTAATACTAAAGAATATTTATTACAACTGTCTTCGCAAGAAATTTGCAAAAGCCTTGGGGACCCTGCAGATAAATCATGAATTTAAGCAAATGTTGCTATAGGGAGTATGAGAGGAGAGACAAGAAGAGGAAATTGATTGAAAGGAAATGATTTTCTTATGGTGTAAATGTTTTTGCATTATTTTATGAAAATTTTATTTCTTTGAAATACAGCGCGCGGGTTATTTCAGTGTAAGAACAAAAGAAAAATATGTTCTAAGTTTGTTCCATTATTTTATAGAAATTTCTATTTCTAAGCCGTGTGAATTATTCCAGTGCAAACCAGAGAGAGAGAGAGAGCAAACATTATTGGTAAGGTTTGAATTTCATAACATGGCTTTAATTTAATAAAAAGTCCTTAAATAATTCTTAATTCTGATTTCCTAATGCACAAGAAATTTATTTCTTTCTCTTGGAAAGTGAAAAAAAAATTATTTATTTTTCTTTGGGAACAGTAAATGACAATGTATGTTTGTAAAATTTAAGCAATTTAAAACATAAATTATACTTGGTTAATTTAATTATTATTTTTCGAACTGTATTTGTTTCTATATTCTTATGAATTGAATAGGCTAATAATAGGCGTATACATTACGAAACACATTAGCAAATTGAAATGCAATGAATCAAACCAATTCACATATTCCATTTGCAATAAAGTTACGTATATAAGGCAGACATCTACATCAACTGACACCACACACAGTGGACCAAAACACAGAAGACCGCTGATGAGGAAGGTTTAGTGGCCTTCGAAAACGGCTGGCTGTTCCGTTCAACTATGTGTTGTTGTCAGAATATTTACAACTAACTTTGATGTTATTTGTAAATTAATAATTATCACATGTAATTTGGCTTAAAAAGCGTTACGAACTTTAGCCTATTCAATTCATAAGAATATAAATTATACTTAATTACTACAAGTGGCTAGAAGGAAGTAGTGCTTAAATCATAGTTTATTGTTTTGCAGGAGCGCATTTGTGAACGTTTAAGTCCTTTTTCAGACATTAGTTTCTATTAAAGCATAATTAGAAAATTCAGTGCACAATTTTATTTGATTTTATTTAGAAAATCATCGTTATACACACTATAACTAATTTATTCAGTTTTAAAATATACCAAATTATAAATTTATTTAAACTGTTATTCCACATGAGATTATAAGTCGAAAAGATATTAACAGCAATTTTTTGCGCTATAACGTCCTGAAAAATTTAACAAATTAACTGAGATATTGCCTAGGGATACTTTTAAATATGGAGATTGCAGAAACACCATTAACCAAATATTAACTTTTCTCGACTTAAGCATTTTTTCCTTTTTGGCACATACATCAATCATCCTTATTTGTTTAGTATTATAGGCAAACAACACGAACTGCAACTAACTGCATGTAAAGTATGAAAATGGAATGAAAATCTAAATAAAATTTCAAGTCGCACTGTCTTCTTAAATCCACAAGATGCCCCACGTAAGGAAGAAACAATTCCCGAATTGCTGAAAACTAATGCCCGCCATTACTGCCTTTTCCGCCCGGGCATTCAAGTAGAATCTAGATGATTCCTTTTTGAAAAACAAATTTTCTGAAATTTTAAAATATTGTTCACACAGAAATACTTCAAGTTAAAATTGACGAAAACAAGGTTTATTTAACATTTTTATTCAGCTATATCTGAAAAAAAAATAATTCCTTTTGATATAAAATTATTTCATGTTGACTTAACATTCTAGTACTGTTAAAATTAAAATGAATCAAATTTATTTTAAGTTGGAACAATGTAAGCTCGATACTGAAAAAACATTAAGCAACATGTTGAATCAAAGTTATTTCATGTTGAAACAACATTAATTTAATTTAATGCAGTCATAATTAATTTAATGATTATTTAACTTATGTAATTGGTTATACATACATATATGTGGGTAGACACACGCAAATGTGCTTAGATTTCCGTGAGCACCTGCCTTTACGGCCTTATCTCACGGGTGCCAAGCACCGGGTGTGGGTTACACGCCAGACCAACGCCCCCTTGCACCCTTTTATAATGAACCCAATCTTTGTATATATTTAGTTATCCCTGTACTATATTCAAGTACCTTGCTGAGGTACTTTGGGCTATCTAAACTCTTCGCCGTTATGATTTTGTCAAAACAGTACTATCTGTTATATGGCAACAGCACCTGGAATAGTGTCTGGCAGGCGCGGCAGACCAATCACTAGCATTGATTTAACACTGGGAAGCCAAGACTATTCTCCCAACATTTTTGGTAGCAACCACAGCCACCTCGTTTATACTCCCACTTCTCACGCAACAAGTGTTGTGTATACACCCACAGCGAGGTTCCCAAGAGAATTCCTCAACCACTCATCCGAGATGAATGCATGCATGTGTCGCCCAAAAACCAGTGCCTAGTCCACACACACCAAAATCATCCCTTAAACCCCGTGTGGTAGGACGAACTCGACGTTTTAGCAAAGGATCCTGACGACCGCTACATACACTCCAAACTTCAGAGCATGTCGATTGTCGGGCAACCGGCACTCGTGGTACCAGAGACAAGCATCTGGTGATACCTCGAAGTTCCACCATAAAGGCTTCACCTCTATCGTCTTTTGAACTGCACCTGACTGACATCAACAGGACCTGTCTTCCTTTTATAAATATGTGCACATCCTTTGCTCTGTTGCCAGAGATCGGGTAGTAACACATAAGTTCTATGGGTAATGTACCAAAGGTACGTCAATGGAAAAAGCCACATTACCCCAGCTGGGGCCTCGGGGTTGCCAAGCCCGTAGTCAAAAATAGACTCCCCTGGGGGAGGTAGACACAGGCAAGAGAAAAATTTTTGTATGCATAATGGGCTTATTCGGGGAAAATTTGTACTTGAACTCATACGCGTGGTAGTCAAAGCGCTTACCGCTGCAGCCACAACAATTTTAAATACTCTTTATATAACCACTAAATTAATATCACTATGAATTAAATTTTAATTCAACATGATTTAATTGATGAAATAAAATAAAATTTATTTGAAATTAAAGCTAAACAAAAAAAACACAAGCTGCGAAGCTACTTTGACTCCTCCGACTACAAGACTATTACACTATTTACTAGCAAGCCGCTGGATATTTTCGTTGCTAAAGCAAACATCAATCAATACAAACAACAACAAGTCATACAACTGAACACAATGTAACTTGCATTTTTGCTTTGAAGAAAGCAAATAAATGCCAACACACTTAAACAACAATAAATTATAATTATACATTGAATATGATTTGTTAAACAAAATTTTTGCATGTTGATTTTACATTGTTATCTTTTTCGGTGTGTTTACTTATTATTCACTTGAACGATTTGATATTATTGCGACAGCCATTATTTTACTTAGCACCATTCCATTACTTTGCACTCCTTTTATATTTTACCTCGGTTAAAAATCACCACCGCCTTCACCACCCAACCAAGATCCTTCCCTCACTTAGCACTCTTTTTATATTTTAGCGGGGTTAAAAACCAACTTCCCATCACACATCCAATACCCAACCCCACCCACCCCATAAGAGACTCAATTAAATTCTAAATACTTTGTAAATAAACAAATTAAAAAAGAAAAAATATATAAGAAATTCAATTACGGTTCAAGCAGCCTACTGGAAACAAGATGTAAAATTATCCACACCAACGTGAATGAATAAATAAGCAAAAGGAAAGCTGCAATAACCACAGCAAATATTGTGAATTGTTGAAATGGGAAAGAAACACGCAAAATGGTTTTACGCTTGACAGTTGAACACAAAATTGCTGGTGTAGTCAATTGTAAAATTAAACTCAGGTGCAAATAGATACACACATAAATAAATACATACATAAATTGAATTGTTGTGAAAAGGATATATATATATATATTAAGGATTATAACCCAAAGTAACATTAAACTGAAGGTTTAGAGAAATTGAAAGGGGAAATAAAATCAATAACTGTTAGATGTTAGATGTACGTACATTGTGCATGAATGCCTAAGCAGATTGAAAATATTTGAGATGTGAAATAAGCATTGCTTTCAATGAAAACTTGCTGCTACTGTACAGACTTGTGCAGTGAACTTGTGCATTGTATGGCTGGCATTATATGATATCATTTTCTTTACAATATATATTAATTAAATATGAAATAAAAATGTTATGTTAACAAATGTTAAACGTTAAAAATGGATTTTCAAACTTTTTTCAATATTTATCTTTTTGTGAAAAAAATTTATTTTTTTAGAAACTAAAATGTAACTTTCTCGAAATTTCACTGGCAACACTGCTTCAGACTGACTTTTTGACAGGCTGAGCTGCCATTCGATGCGTCGTCCTTTTCATACATCACACAAGGCTTCCAGAATGTGACAGCAGCGTCGCGCAATTAGTTTCTTTACTTTATTCTTTTTTCTGCATTACTATGTATGTATGTATTTATGTATGTGTATTTTCTTAACAAACAGAAGCTATTTCGTTATTGTTGTTGCTACATTTTGTTTATTTAACCTCCAGTTTTAAAAGTAAAAATTGACTCAAAATCGTTAGTGATTTCCCTAACGAAAAATCGACTAACTATTACACTAGCCACAAGTAATGCAAGAGTTCGCCTTTTGAATCTCTCACTCATGGATATGTTAATGCCTTTAACCTCCAAAAAAAAATTTGTTTGCCAGTGGAAAAAAGCTATGCTGTTATTCCAAAGAATATCAACAAGAAAAAATTTATTTTAATTAAGTATTTTAATTATTTTGTTTGCGTCAGTTACAATTGCAAGTTCGTGGTCAGTGAACGTGTAAGTTTTAGTGAAAAAAGTGGTTTTCTTTTAGAAAGTAAAATGAACGTTGCATTAAAAATAAAAAATTTTATTTTATTAAATTAAATTAAAATGTATTAATAATTTACCCCCATATTCACAAAAATAAATAAAATGTGTTTGAAATCCAGTTTAAGAAAATTTTGTAAGAAAAATTTAAATAAAATACATTTCAATCTCATTTTAAATTTTATGAATATGGGGGCAATTGTTTTATCAGTAGAATAATTAATTGTATTGATTATCGAAATCACTGATGAAGGGTTATGTAGATGGTGGCAACTGACTACCGTCAATCTCATCCCCATGTTAAAATCGTCAGTCTATTGCATTGCTAGTAGTTAGGCTGGTAGCGATTGGTAGTTAACGAAATAACTAGACATTCGCTAGCTACGCAAATTGCAAGGCAATTTCACAGTGCAACACGAAAACATATAACCATATGTGACGCGCAAAATAGAAAGGGACCTAAGGGTAAAAACCGGTTTTGTTCAGGAGAGCCATTTTAAAGATTTAAATATGTGTATCATTGGTGTACCATCACTGAGCGTGTTGGTATTGGTCTTATTTGAAAGCGACACATCTCATGACGTCGTTGAGGAACGTGTTGGTCAACCTTGAAAACGCGCGTAGGTCGTGCCTACCTCTTGTTTTGTGTAGTTGGTTTTTACTGTTTTCTACCTAGCGCGCTGTTTCCATGAGTTTGATATCAATTTTGCTCGCGTTTTTTTCGAATCCAGATTTATTTTCTGAAATTATTAATTGTGAATTATAATAAATACCCATTTATAATTCTTTTAAATCGTGAATATCACTCTGTTAGTACGAAACTTTTTTCACATAACCTTAGAATCGTCGACTTCAATTTCATAAAACGCGCATATCTCTGGAAGGGAACACTTTTGGGGCATGGGATCGGTCTCATTCGATGCTCAGATGTTGTCCACATAAAAAAAAGAAGTGAAAATTTATATTTTTACCCTTAGGTCCCTTTCTCTATGCGCTGTCACATATACGGACACCACTACGTGATAAAAGACCAAAAAAAGACTCGTGTCTCCCAAAAAGTGGTTTATTGAGATCTAAGGTACATTTTTGTAGTTGATTGCTTCCTTGAATTTTGAACGGTTTTCTACCTCTGGACCTGAACAAGGGAAGAAAGGTATCAAAAATCGAATTTTTTTAATTTTTTGCGATTTTGATCATGAAGATGAAGTTTTTTTTTTATTTTATATGTTCACAATTTTTGTTCTTTATCACTAGAGCTACAAATTTGAATCAAAGAGTAAATTAAAATTCCGAACGTTTTGCAGGATATGAGCCTGAGAAAATGCAAAAATGACACCGAGACCCCAAAACTTTGGAGGCACATAAAAAAAAGTGCATGGCTTGAGGCTAAACGATTCTTAATAATCTTTTTGGTTTACCAAATGTTTTCTTTATAAAAATATTTGCATTAACTCTGTTGGCGGCCATTTCCGTAACAATATGTAGTCTCCGTGCGCAACCCTTTTGTGGGTGGGTCAAAGTCGCACTTTACTGAATTTATTTGAAGCCGTGCACTTTTCTCTTCCGAGTTGCCAAACACGTTATTGATGAAAAAAATGGATGCTAGAAGAAAACCATTGAAACCCACAGTGGGCTATAAGTGAAAAAATTTAGATCTGTAGTTGCTAAACGATACGTAAAATTTTGATGAAAACTTTCTATGGCTTCAAATTCTAAATTTGGATTCCATGTTCTCAAAATTGGTGGTGCAATAAGTTCTTAAGTAAAGCATTTTAGTACAATGCAAGTTATTTTATTTTGAATTCGATTAACCGAATTGTACTACACATGTGTTTTTCTAGTTAAGGTCTTCAAGAAAAAAACTCTTCTGGAGGTATTGCTTATTTTTCACAGTTTGGCATACACCCAATAGATTTGGGCAATACTCGTTCACTAGTTAATTTACGACAGAAGCCGATTATCAAACCCGTGGAATTTAAATTGGTTTCATGATGATTTTGTGACCCAAGAAATAGAAATTAAAATTTTTGCTAAAAACAAAAATTATTGAAAGAAACACCTAATCATGCTTCTTCAAGCTTATTTTTTGCTAAATACCAGGGTGGGGAAAAATTCTGCTCGCGAGAACAATTTTTATTAACTCGCTCGTTTTAAAATTTGTGCTCGCGAGTTCAAAATTAGAAATCACGAGCACAAATTTTATAAGACTCTTACACCTTTTGTGCTCGCCTCGTAAGCATTAAACGACTCGTAAGCACAAATTTTGAAAGAGTGCAAAACGAGCATAAATGAATTCAAAACGAGTAGTTATTACAAAAAAAAAAAAATTTTTTGTTTATTCGAAAAAGTATGTATATGTATTTATATGCGAATTTGAAACGTATAGTACTTACAAATGCATATACCTATATAAAAATATATGTTCTTACTTTCATGTCATGAGGTATTTTTCAAATGTTTTAAGGCTTCTGCTTCATGAAAGGTTATTCAAATGCTTACCTCTCAGTAATAAAATATAATTTCAACATTGCGACCTATAGAAAAAAGAATTTGAGCAAACAAAATTAATAAAACTCGCGAATAGTTCTTTTTAATTCGACTCGCGAGCCGAGTTTTTTTTTTATTTTTGACTCTTAAAATTTGAGTTCTTCTCGCGAGTCCTATTTTCGATTCTCAAAAATTAAATTAAATGCGCTCGCGAGTTTTATTTTTTTAACTCGCGAGCAGACAAGAGTAGCTATTTTCAATACAAAAAATAAAACTCGCTCGAATTGAATTCGTTTGCGAGCGAGTTTAATTCGAGCACTCTCCGCACTCTGCTAAATACTAATATTATTATTATTATTTTGGTTCACATTAAGGCAACATGATTTATAGCTGATTGAAAATAAAATAAATATAAAATATGTTGTTTTAATGTTGTGGTAATATGATGTTGCATAAAACATGCTGAAAGAAAAGTAAAAAAAAATTATGTTTTCTATTTGTGCCTGCTTGTTGTTGTTGCTGCCTAAACTGGGCTAGAAAAAAACATAAAAATTTAGAATGTTTATTACCATATCATTTAAGCCCACATATACATACATATAATGATATGACAACAATTATAAATGACATTTATAAGGGTAAGTGTAGAGAATGTTTACCCTCAGCATATGCAGATGATTGCCAAATGCTTGTCATTAATTTGAATTACAAGTTTGTCAGCTGTAAGGGTGACAACATTTATAGTTAACAAATAAATTAAATGTCAGCCCCTCATGGGCCACCGAAATGTGTTTTGTTGTTTTGGCGTATGCGATTTTTTTTTCGGTTGTTGCTTGTGTGCCATCATCTTGTCTTGTTTTCTTTCAGTAAAAAACATTTCCTTCGCTTGATTAGTCTTTCAAATACTTCGGAGAAATGGAAGGGATACATACATACATACACATTTGCGTAAAATGATAAGAGAATTTTTAAAAATGAAAACGCCAGAAATGGCAGTATGATGCGCCATTAGTTTTCTTATTTTTTTCCAATTTACATAGACATTATATAAAACCAAAATAATGGTGGTTGCTGTCTACACATTAAGTGACAGTTTATTGGCCTTGAGTAAACAAAATGAAAATAAACACTAAGTGTACCCAAAATGGTGTTTTTGTTTTCTAAAAGAAAATTACCATTACATGAAGATTGATAAAAACAAAAACAATGACAGAATTGGAATAATCAAATTATAGTTATCTAACTCATTAGCTCTTAGAGCAGAACTCGTGCAAAGTGGAGTTCGGTTATATTGAACAGCAGACTTAATGGTCATAAAAGGTTTGAATTGATATTTAATGCAAACAAAGCACCCAGCAAACGGTCAGATAAACTCATCAATCACATAGTTGAGAGCTTGCAAATAATATTGTTAGTTATTTTCTACACAAAGAGTGAAAAGTAAGTTATTCCCCCGTATTGTGTATGTCGAGTCGAATATTCGTCTACGAGAATTTTGTCATAGAATAAAAAAAACTTGTACAAGCTTTGTTTAATCAAATACAAAATTGTCGTAGCCGAATATTCGACTCGACATACGCAATACGGGTGATTGTTTTCCCAATGATGTCCGTATGTTTGTCTATCCGTCTGTTCTTCACAAGCTGTTTTCTCGAGAACCGTAAGAAATTTTCACAGAATATATAGAACTTTAGCCACAACAACATCTATATAATAGCTAAAAATAAAAGGGTGTTAAAAAGCGAGCAACGAAAAATTTTAATATCAAAACAATTATATGAAGACGCTTGACATTTTCAAAGTTAGTGTATTTATTTTATGAAGACTACACCAATAGACACTGATTAAAAAAAAAATTATAAATTAAAGGGTATGCTATCAGTTAATGCAATTTTTACAAAATGTTGTATACTGGAAAACTCTTGAAATTTTCAAAAACGGTAGAACTGAAAAATCCCATATTAAACGAAATCGCCAAAATGAAAAAAAATTCTAAACACGAAAAAAAAAATTCAGCAATTTTCTGTGGATGTAATGGTGTTTCGACAAAAGCTTGTGGATTCTTTTCACTCCAAATGCGACAATTCTTATGCTTATTTATGTACCCATTCAATCAGAAATGGGCTTCATCGGAAAATAGAAGAAGTGCACGATGAGTTTGACGAATAGAACAATTAGTTTGATTAAAAATTTCAACAATTTGCATTAAGTTGCTCTGGTATAAGTCGATTTATAATAAAATTTCAAATCAAACTAAACAAAATGCAACTATCAGCTGTTAAATTGGTGCACAAATAAAGCAGTGATGCCAACTCAAAGTTGTGACACCTTAAAAAAAATACCCTTTACTAATCACGGCGAAAAAATTTAAAAACACTATGAGATATAAAAGAATTAATATTTTAGGAATATATTTTCGGTGCAATAAGCAAAGGTTGGCTTGATTGCAGCAAGAGTGGAGCTGGTGTAGACGAATTGCCACATGTAGTATCGATTTGATTATAATGAAATGTAATTTTTGAACCAAATGGAAGTACCCTAGCAAAAAATTACACATTAACATCAGAACAACTTGCCATATAATGACTTACTTTTCTGATTAGCAAATTTCATTACTCGCTTACAAATCACATTAGCTAAAATTTTAAAAAATTATGTACAAGTTGCTAAATGAGGAGAATAATTTTTTCAGATTAAATACATAGATTACGTGAACAATTTGCCACATAAAATAAGTAAGTACTTCTCCAGAATCGATTATTTTAGTCTCACGCCTTGTTTAAATAATTAAGTTGGTAATCCAGTAAGGAACAGAACTACGCACAGCGAACTCAAAATTAAAGTGGTGATAAACGATTTTATTTGTACGTTTGTGAAAAAGCGTCAAATAAACAACATACACAATGCTTGATGGACTTATTTGATCGTCTCTAGGCATCATAATAAAGTCCGATTTTAACGAATCTTCGCTTATAACAACCTTTTTATTAACATCCTACAAATAAAACTGCATGAAAATGTATGCTTATCCCAAAAAAAAAATTATTGCAAGTTATTGGCTACTGTTTGTTTTTTTACAATTTCTGTTCTCGTAGCCTAAATGTATGCTTTTTTTCTCAGTTGCCAAAGTGCCGGTTAACATCACTGTACAAACATTATTTCTAGTTGTTTGTGCCTGACGTCCGCATTGACTTATGGGTTTGTGTGGTTGTATATTTCTTAAGAAACAGCAGGTATACGAGTATTATTATAGTTCTTGTTATAATTGGAATAATTACTTCAACATCGTCTTTTAGTGTTTGTTTACTTGTGTAATTTGTTCTTTAGCTAATAATTACTAAGTTATTGTTATTTTGATTATAAAAGTTATTATCAAAAACATTTGTATTTGTTTATTTTGTAGCACAATATTACTCGTAACAATCTCCTTAATTTGATTCTTGGAATATGAGTAAAAGAATAATTCCGCGCGCGTGTGTGTGTGTGTGTGTGTGTATGTGTGTGTATGTGTGTGTGTTTGACATTAAACTTCTCCGACATTTTAATGAATAGTAAAAAGTAATCCAGAGATTTGTCTTGTTATCACAAATATACATTCCAGGCTAATAATCTCAAAGGTAATTATTGTTATGAAAATTATTTAGAGACTACATTTCTACACACACATACATACATACATATGTAATTTATATGCGAAAACACATCATACATACATACATATGTAAGTAATCATATGAAAAGTGAGAGACAGAAAAATAGCCTGAATTTACATAAAGAATAAATACGTTAGAAAAACTTGATAAACAAACTCTCATTTACATTATTTTCAATAGTAAGAAAGTGTGTGTGTGTGTGTGTGTGTGTGTATGTGTGTGTGTGTAATAACTATCTTGTCATCAAAATTGAATAAAACGATGTGAATTAACACAGCATGGTTTTTATTCTAGCCCACATCAATTTTCAAATTACCATAATATTTTTCAAGCAGCAGCATAATATGGTCGGATATGTCGACTTTACTAACAAACAAAATATATGTAAAATGTATCCAAAAAATGCGAAAAAGGCCACCTAATGGATCTAATGCATAAAACCTGAGCATTTGCTTCGACTCAAAAATTTTGAGCAAAAGGTACATTTGGTATGCATAAAAATATTTACTGTAGCTAGCTCTAGGTGGTATACTTGGGCTCATCGTACTCAGTAGACTTAACTTGAGTTAAAGCTCAGTTTTTATGCCTAAGACCCAATTATTTTATGCAAACATTTATTCAAATATATACAAACATACATACATACATACAAATGTATAGAGTTTAATGGTATTCATTTGAATAATTGTTTACTTTTTTCTTCTAAGCGAGGCGGAAGACACATATATTTTATTCCAACAAAAGCAAATGAAGAGGCAGATATTTTGAGCAACAGCCAAAAACAAATAAAATATGTAAATATTTATATACTGAAAGTTATTTATTGACAAAAACTCTGCAACATTAGTTAGTCATACTCAAGAGTGAGCAGCTCTGTTGCGTTAATTTCATTACGGCGAATTAATTTATTCATGTTCTGTTGTTTTAAGTTATGTTCATTTTTACTCGTGAGAGTGACTAAAACTAAAGTGATATATAACCACAGGGTATTCCAATAACATATTTATGACTATAGCCGATTCCAACACACAAGACAAACTCTACTCCATTCAGATGCGAAAAACTTAAATACTCTACAACTATAAATAGAAAGTTAAATGTGCATGTCATACTTATAACCGAAGTATGCTTATACTCAGTGTATGGATATTTATACTCAGAGTATTTATTCACCATGCGCCCCCGTATGTATGTACATATGTATATGCGTGTGTATGAAATGAAATGGAAGATATGCTTGAGCTTATTGAAAACATTAATCAGACAATAAGGGGGTAAAATTGAGAACAAATATAAACTTTAGACAACTAATCTGGCAAGTGATGGAAATCTATCGATTTCAAAATCGCTCGATTTCGTATAATTAATAATAGCTAGATATGTGTTATGTTAATTGCACGCTACAGTGAAATCGAATTTAAGATCAAATAAACCATTCTAAGCTCCTAAAACAATAAAAACATCCATAAGTCATCTTTCAGAAGATTTTGTTTTTTGGAATCGATGCGATTTGAAATCGATCGATTTCCATCACATACCAGAATATTTATTATTTAAAAAACTTTATTCGTAAAGCTAAAAAAAAAATCGTTAATTAGCTGTTATTTTATAATTTGCAAGGTGATAAATGTATTTCTAGCAAATACTTAGTTAGAAAGGTCCTTAGCAGACAGACTGCCAAAAATTATTTAATCGCACTTTTCATCTCTGGCCAAATTGGTTTTAAAAATCGCCAAAAGTCGCCAAAATCAATTTTTTTAAATAAATTTTTACAAAATAATAGTACAAACATTTTGCAGAATATCCCCAAAAAGTAGATACAAAATCGCTTAAAAATTATTTCGCGTAAAATTTTTTTCATCCAAATCCAAAACGCATTAATTTTTATAATTAATATAAGAAATATCATCAAAATCAAATTGTTTTATTGCCTAATTTTGTAAAACGTAACGACAAGCGTTGACAAATTTTATATGAAAAAAATTTAATTACAAAACAAAATATAAAAAAAATTTGTCAAGGCCAAGCGTTGCGTTTTACAAAATTAGGACCTTAATTACTTGGAGACGAGTTTTGTAGGATTTACTTTTGAAAATAATTCTTCAACAAACAAATCTTTCTGAATTACAAAAATTTTGAAGTTCAATTTTGTTTAGAAAAAAAAAATAGCCATAAAAATTGCCAACAATTTTATTTATCGCCACCGCCAAATCAAAAATTTTGACGCCCAACCAGTTGAAAATCACCCCGTTTGATGAGAAGTCGTCATAATATATATTAGGCAAAATTAATTAATTTAATAATTACCACATATCGTCGCTGTTTTATCAAACTAACCTATCGTATCTAACATTTTTAAAATTTTACAGGAGAGCAGCTTTTATTATTGTTTTCTACATGTATTCTTATGGAAACGTCTGAATTATTTTTAATGTTATAGACTCAAGAGTAATGTTTGCAATCATAAAAAGTTTAGACAAGATCTATTATGACTCATAAAGTCTAGTAGTGGACTAAACTCATTTAAAAAAAAAAACTATCAGTTAGGTCGGTTAGTTAAAACAGCAACGATATTACCCCGGTTTTATTCGGTTATTCTATAATTTCTACAAAAAATTAAACAAAAGAGTATTAGCGAACTATATATGTATATGTGTGTATATGTATCTAGGAAATTAACTATTGCGTACTCTTGCACGTGTTTAACCCGTATAAATGTGAAAAAAGAAACAGTTGAACAAGACATATATTGAAAACTTGCACAGAATGAATCTGTATACAGCAATTGATTGACACAAGTAATCAAATATCGCAAACTTTTTGCTTTCTTTGAGTTGGCAATTTAAAAGTATGAAAGCAAAAAACAAAGCCTAATTCAAGGTCATGAATTGTGCTATTTAAGCATTTTATAAATGTGAACAGAGACTGTCTGTTAAATGACCAAAAGCCAAAAGTAAACAATGAATTTAGTGAAGCATTTTTGTTGAATCATGACAAACTGCTATTTTTTTAAACTTAAGTTGTTATGGTATAATTAAAGTATAACTATTGTTAGCTTAAATGAAAAGGCATAAAACTGGCAAGAAAAATAGACGAGACGAGGTAACTTAGGACACCTAGTTATAGCTATGCTGCTTAGCTATATAAAAGAAACTTAATGTGTTAAATAACAATGCAATACAATTATATTATATGATGATATCAAATTCGCCGCAAATATTTCAAAACGATTTCATTTATTTCCCGTTATTTTCTTTTCTAGCGGCGTATGGTTAAACTAATGTAAAACAAAGCAAAAATAAATTTACAACTGTAATAGAGTCGATTATTTTTGTTATGAAAATCATATCCTAGCTCCTGTGTCGTGACCTAAATACCATAGCTATAAAACCTTAAAACCGTAGATCCTGTACACACAGAAAAATACCAATGAAAAATCAACATCAAAAATTTTAATTGCAAATCATATGCAAGTTGGGAGATTCAAACGGAAGTCATAAGTGTCATAATGTTTTAAAATTTTGTGTGAGAAAACAAATAAAGGGTAATTTTCTAAGAGCTTTCGGATTTGATTAAAAAAAAAAGCACATACAACTTAAAGAAATTTATGAAATATTTATTTGACTCGGTGGAACGATTTATATAATACCATGTTTAAAGAAGATTTCATGTAAATCTTGACCGCGGATACGTCTGAAATGATTCATACGTTGGGTTCAATTTTGGCATACTCTTTCCAGCATATCAACCCGGTATCTCACGAAAAAACTCTTCAATATTGTCCTCCAGTGCTTGTCCCTATAGACATGAGTCTTTACATAGCCCCACAATAAATTATCTAAAGGCGTTAAATCACACGATCTCATCTGTCAATTGGCATGAAATAAACTATTCACATAACTCGCCTCTCAAGTGGGCCATTGTTTAGAGTGCTGTGTAACATGTTGCACTGTCTTATTGAAACCACATGTCAGCCAAGTTCAGCTCTTTCATTTTAGACAACAACAAAAAATTAACAAAGGCCCAATGGCTGCGAATGGCGCCGAATCGATAGTTCACGATCATCAACAACACTGACGCATACAGCTGTCATATTTTCCTCTGTCCGCACTCTACGTATGCGTGTTGATGGTTTAATGTTCAATAATATAATTCTAGAGCGAAATTTAATCACAAGATTCCGAATATCCTTCTCAGAAGGTCGCCCAAAACTGACCATTAAATGAAAGGAGTGCACGGACGCACTTTCTTAGCCGAGCATAAATTTTTATAATAAAATTTAATAATCTGCTAACATTGTTCATTTGTAAGTCGATTCACGGCTAAATTATAGACGAAAACAGTCAGTTGCCAAAAACAGTGTTGCCAACAAGAAAGTTGCACCCTTTAAATACAAAACCAATTATACTAAAATAATTTAAGACATTATGACAAAAATGATACATATGACAACAGTGTTTACATCCCCAAATATGTTGTTTAAATGCGTTGATTTTTACTTGCTCAGTTGTATGTTTGTACATTTAACGAAATTCATGTTGTTTCAACTTGAAATAAATTTCATTCAATATAGTTTTTAGCATTAAAATTCACGTTATTTGTTATTTTAACTTGAAATAAATTTGATTTAACAAGATTCTTCATTTGGATTTAACAGTACTGGAATATTGAATCAACATAATATAAATTGAATTCAAAAGGAAAAGTTTTCTTTGTAGATTACTGCAAAACATGTTGAATTAACCTGAAATACATATGAAACAAAATCAGTAACGAAAAATATTACATTATCCTTATTTTCGTAGATTTTAATAGAAAACTGCTCTGTGTATAGACTTTTTCAACAATGAACACCTATCAAGCAATACAAATTGTAGTGTTATTGATGAAAGATAAAGTTATGCTGTTGCCAAGTGCTTATGAGAAGTTGTATTAAATTCAGAAACGTTTAGAAGCATAGCTATTTATACTCGTACATCTTCCTCATATGAAATTCACTTACTGCTTAAGTTCTTATAAGGCTTAGATAAAATTATGTAGATGGTAACTGGCTTAACAAGCTTTTACAACACATGCACACACACGTTTGTTTCGTAAATATCATACTAAATGACATTTAATTCAATAACGCCACAACAAATAAATTAACATGGATAAACAGCAAAAACCGGAAACAAACATTTAACTATTCAACTTTAACTTTCCGTTTATTTTATTCTTTCTTTTTTTCATTTTTCTCACTTTATATTTTTGTGATATAATGCCTATAACTACTGCATAATTATAATGCGATTATATTTTTGTTTGAAATACGTGCTTTTAATATGAAAAGCATAATGTTTTCATTAGAACAAGGCACGACAGCAAAATTTATGATGAATAACTTGTTCCCTTTTATTTATTTATTTTATTTTATTTTCTTTTTTGTTCGTATTTTGTCTTTTTCTTGGTTTCTTTTTCTTGCAAGCAAAACATTTATAAAAATTTATGTATGTCACGGTGATAATTTATATTCAAAATATCTTTTGTTTACTTTTATATATAAACATTCTAGCCTAAACATACATATATACATTCATATCGTTAGCTGAAATTGAAAATTAGGTAAGTACTCTTTTTTTAATTTTATATTAGGGAGAGAAAAAGGTAAACGAAAGTATTCAAGTGACTGCAAACAAATTTCTTTATTTTAATTTTAGGTTAGGTTAGGTTAGGAAAGGTGTTGCTATACCGCACCTCCACTCGGAGACCCAATTGGATCCATTGTGATTCCCTTCTATTGCCCATTAATAATAATATTTACCCTCCGATTTATAGCCAGAAGTTACCCTATTATCCATTATTAAGCCACCGAATTCTAATGATGAAGCCCCTGATATCCTCTAGTTTACATATCCCGATATCAATAATGCTTTCATGGAAACGTATGCTCAGCCATCTAAGCCTAATTGCGTTGCAGTTTCGCGCAGTGACAATGGTTGCAATGGTTTCTGGTGAATAAAGGTTAAGAGCGACATGTGTTTCGCAGTAATAATTAAAAATGCGATTATTTATAGCTATGCTATTTATTTCACGACACAGGAGCTAGGACGTGATTTTCGTAACAAAAATAATCGACACTATTACAGTTATAAATTTATTTTTGTTTTGATTTTTGTGTACTTTAATCAAAAACAGAGTACGAAAATAAGCGAAACAAATTGTTTGATTTTGTTTTGTTGCGCTCTTTGAAGTGAGTGAAACAAAAACAAAACAAAAACAATGAGAGCGATTGCTCAACTTATTTTTGTATTGTTTTTGCACATGAACACAAACCAGAGAACACAGCCGATAGGCTGTAAGCCGGCTAGCAACCGCCGCCGGCCACTAACAATACATTAATTTAATCGTACCCTGCTAGTAAAGAAAATAATGGGAAATAAATGGAAACGTTTTGAAATATTTGCGGCGAATTTGACATCATCATATAATATAATTTTATTGCATTGCTATTTCACACATAAAAATTGTTTTATCTAACTAAGCAGCATAGCTATAACCGGGTGCCCTAAGATACCTCTTTTTTTTTTTTTTTTTTTTTTTTTTTTGTTACTTATCTGTTCTTGCATTTCAGCTGGCGATATGTGGATGTTATTATGTATAGACTAGTATGAACAATTGTATAGGGAAATTATTTTGAAGCAAAACACAAAAAGAATTTGTTTAATATTTCGTTTTATATTAAAATTTTTGAATATTTCAACGACTGGCAAAGGAGTGTTTAATTTAGCAATATAGCAAGAAACACAAGGACTAATATTTTGTGAATTTTAATTATTTTGGCATCAGGTTTTTTCAACTACCGCCTTTACTTGACATCATCATCATCATTGATTGCTGTACTTTTTATAATGATCAAAGGACCTCCGTTTTGGTTATAATTATTTTAAGGTCTGCTTTTCTCTACAACACTTTCAAGGTCACCACCATGTCGAAGTGACTCATTATGCTTTAGAAAGCGTGTGTCGTCAGCATAAACAAGATCGAGGGTGGCCATATATTATTATGCCTTTATTTTTTTTTTGTTTATTACATTCCTAATTAACCAGAAATAATTCCCTAATCAGGCTTGAGTTCAGTAATTTCAATTCTTATTGAATGAAATATTTTTATTAATTAATGTGAGTATCTAAAGAAGAGAAGAAAAATTAAACTAGACTTTATAGCTGGGGGAAATACCGATATTTTTCCGTGCAGCCACGCACTTCATCAGCACCCATGTCTATCTACTGGGGTAGAGATTATTATTAACATCAGCTATTTAACTTAAATTTCTATGAAATGGAATATGAGAATTGATTGTGTATACAATTATTGATTTGCCTTTGGCAAACACATTTGTAAGTATCACTATTCATTTCCTGTTTTTCCATTTTCTATTTAGGTTAGCACGAAGTTATATCACTCTACCTATGTATGTTTAACTATTCCCCCAGCTATAAAGTCTAGTTTAATTTTTCTTCTCTTCTTTAGATACTCACATTAATTAATAAAAATATTTCATTCAATAAGAATTGAAATTACTGAACTCAAGCCTGATTAGGGAATTATTTCTGATTAAAATTCACTACAGTTCAATTAATTCTAAAAAAAATGTCTCATTTTATTCCTAATTAACTGACATAATATCTAAATTAAGTTAAGTCCTTGCTGATTTTTTTATTTTCTTAGAAAAAAATTTATAATTTTATAAACTTAAATATTTTTATTTATTACTAGCTGACCCGGCAAACATTGTTTTGCCACATAAATTATTTCTGTCTGAATTAAACAGTTTTTCGGTTTACGCTTTTACGCTGTTACGCTTTTTTGGACACATTGCACACAGATCTAAGCCCGGCCTATGAGTTATAGAGGCAGAGAGTGCTGTGAACGATGACGTAATATAAAAATAACGAAACAGCAAACATTTATGATTTTAAATTTATTATAATTTATACTTATATTAATTGTTTTCAAATTAACTGATAGCAAATTTGTAGACTCTTGCTTCCAAAATATAAGATTATTATTAATTACTTTGTATGGGGGTACCCTTTCCCAGGTCCTATTCCACCTATAGTTTGAGTTACTTTGCACTTTGCTCTCAAAAGAGTTTGTACTAAATTTGAAAACTCTTGTTATTACTCGTATAGCTTTCAATATATAGAATTATTATTAATTACCCCCCGTGCCCCTTCCTAAGGTCCTACTCCACCTATATTTCGAGTTACTTCGCACTTTACCTCCCAAAAGAGTTTATACCAAATTTGAAAACTCTTGATATTATTGCTTTCAAGATATAACATTATTATTAATTACTTTGTATGGGAAGAGCCCCATCCCCCGCAACAAGCTCTCAAAAGAGACCATAACAAATTTTAATACTCTGACTCCTATACTTTTTAAGATACAACATATTATGTTCATATGGGCGTGGCGCAGCCCACTTAGGGATATGAAGAATATATTACGACAGACCTACCGAATACACATACTAAGTTTCATAAAAATCGTTGAAGCAGTTTCGGAGAAATTCAATTACAAACACCGTGGCACTGTTATTTAATATACATAAGTAATTTTTTCCCATAAACTTGTTGATTGATTTTAAAAAAGCATTCAATTAAACTGAAATATGTTAGTTTACCGGTGGTTGTACTGGTGGGTATAGCCGCAGGAAATATTAGACCGAAACTTTTGTCCACTTGCAAATTCAGCGTTGCCACTGGCGAAAAATTTTTTATTTACCCCTACATGCAAAAAAAAAATAACGTGTGCTTCAAGTGTACGTTAAAGCTGGGTTTTGTTTGGAAATTTTGTTTTAAAGTGCACTTCAAGCACGCGTTAATTATTTTGCATATGGGGGTTAATTTTCTAAAACTCCCAAAATCCCTCAAGACATATTTATATACTAAAGTTATACCGTCTCATGACAAAAATCAGTAAATAAATAAAATTTATGAAAAACATTAACATGTTCTATTCGGATAAAAATGATCCCTCCAAATTTTGTTACACAGACAAAATAATGGCAGCACCGGTTGCAAAAATTCAATAAAAAAAATTTCTAGTAAGTTGTTTGTATTAATAACACACTTGCAACACCCTTATATTGAATTTAACAGTGTCAGTCAAATAATTGGTCATTTGATCGGTAGTGGTGATGGATATATTCATCAAATATAGTTGCTCTACTCTAATGCCTAGCACACATCTGGCATTTCTTGTGTTGTCATTTTAAGGTGTCGTTTTCAAAATATCGGAAATGACAAACGTTGCCACTAGTACACACTATTGCGATGTCACAATGTGTACTCGTCATAACATACAAAACCTATTAAAACATCGCGTTTTATTGTAAAATATATTTATAACATCGTATGTCCAAAAATCAAATTTCTGTAGTAGAGCCAGAAAAAGTCATCTTACATTTTATTTAAAAAAAAGGCAGAAATTGTGTTGTTGTTTTAAAAAAAATGTGACGTACATGCGACCATATTTTTCAAAAATTTCTTAGGCCTTTCTAAAAGGTATTTAAAATATAACTATTTGATATCATAAGCTCGAAATGAGAAATATATAACATACGTTTGTGGATAAATTCGTTCTGTCTGAGAAATTATAAAAGCTTTCAAAAATTATTGTGTTTGTGAAAAAATAGCAAGTAAAAACAATAATGAAATAAATAAATGTTTAAAGTTTAATTTAAAATATGTGTCTTTCTTTTTAAAGTTTTAGAAATATAATATAATTAACTACTATTTTAATAGCTTTGAATAGTATATTCATTAACGCACCTTTTCACAATGTATTTTTAAAAGATAACAGAGACTTTAACTGCAAGTTTTGTATGAAGAACTGTCAGTTAAAGTTCACGTTAACTTTTAACAATACATTGTGAAAAGGAACGTAAGTATGATTAATCAGTTGTGGTGACTAATCAACTTTACTTTATTAGAGTTGACTGATATACATATGTATCATTCAATTATGCTTGGTCAACTGCGTTCATCGGAGTCAAAAGTAATTATTTAGATTCGATCTGTATATCAATAATAATGTATGATTGCTCAGCTGTGGGGGATATATTAGTCAAGCCTGATAAGTTGTAGTTGATGGGTATATGCCTCAAATAAGACTAGTATTTATGCTATCATTCATTAGGAAAAAGCTGTGGAATGAGCAGTTCGCAGATGGGATTCACTTATTAAAGTTTAAATCACACTTTTTATTTTACCCTTTTATTTTACCCTCATATTGATAGAAACGTTGTCCTAAGTAATGATGCATATTCATCACTCCTGATCAAATTACTGGTCAATTGACTTGTCACTGTTCTTGTAGGTTGGTTTTTATATAACTATATATTAGTTTTGGTTCTTTCTTTTCAAGAATGTTGTTGTATGTCTTTATATGAGTTGGTATGAGCAGCATGAGTTATATTTAGGTACGTCAGTCAATCAATTTGCTTTAGTTCTTCAATAAAACAAAAAAAAAATTATCTTTCCAATCACCACCTCTGACATAAAAAAATTGTAAAAAGCAATTAAAAATTTTATTGTTTCCATTAAAATTTTAAATTAATTAGATTTTAAAATAAAAGTTCATTTGACCCAATTAAATTGTTAATAACACTTTTAATTGTAAACAAAATTTTAATTGACTCAATTAAACTTTTAATTGATTTTTTTTTAATAATTCTTTAACTTTTCTATGTTTGTTCAACTGCTGTTTCTTGTGACTTATTAAATGGTTTAATAAAATCACAATCAGACATATTTTGAAAAAAATTTTGAATTAAAAATAAAATTTCTATTAATTTGAAACAAAAAATTAAATTTTGTAAATTTTTGTTAATTCTGATGATTAATATCAGTATTTTTGTAATAGTTTTTTGTTTTAATTTTTCTGTGTACTTTTAACTGCTGTTTTTCAATTATTAAGTTGTTTAATTCAATCAATGGATTGATTGATTTTTAAATATTTTTAATTAATTTTTTTAGTTCCTCAAATCCAACACCATAATTTGGAGCATATTTTTAGTAATTTTTATGAATTGAAAATAAAAATAAAAAAACTTAATTATCATTTTGTTTATATAGGTATTTCAAAATAAATAATGCCCGAATTCAGTAAGAAGATTTAGGACGATTTTGTTTGAAAATGCTTCTGAGTTCTTGTCTTTGAATTCTCTAAATTGTTTTTTTTTTCAAAATGGTTGTTGTCTTTGATAATGAAAAATATAAATATTATTGCCATGTTTTTAAAACATAAAAATTCAATTATAGTGCATTTACACTGTCTCGAAGTCTAGTACTTTCGAGATTTCGAGCTAAATCAAGCTGATTTTTTCCAGATTTCCCATATAAAACGAAATCAAATTTTTCAGTAGATTTGTAGGAAATCTAATAAAAATCTAATATTTTTATTTATTCTTTACAACCCTGTACGACAAAGGTGAGTGAATTAGCTACGGTCTGCTTAAAAAACTGTGTGAATTGGCTACAATGCAGTTGTTTGGTTGTAGTTTTGGAAACAAATCAGTTGATGGGTTTTGTTTTGGATAAAAAAATCTTGATAAATGTCAATAACGTTGGTGTAAACTGTATAGATTTTCATAAAGATTTTAATCAAAATATGCTAGATTTTGTGGTGATGTAAATGCCCTATTAAAGTATTGTACAATAGTTTGAAAAATATATGAGGGATATAATGTTTGAAACAAAATCATAAAGCAAATACACGAACCTTCTAGTATAGCCAATAAATAATAATTGTTTTAAAGAATCACCACAACTGCGGCTGTTTTTTCGTCCATAGACAAGACGATAAAATCGTCAAACAGAATTAGGGCACAAATTTGTCTGTGCCTGTTTAATTTATATTCTTCTTGTGACTAAATAGATATTAATTATTTGGTTAGACAACGGAAAGTGTTGACGTCTTTTATAAAAGCCGGAAGTATTTATTTGTGTACGTCTGTGCGGTTTATGGCTTTTCATTAAAATTATTAAATTCTTTATTACACTAGCGAACTTGAGCCTGACCAAATTTACTCGTACTTACAGACTTAGAATAGAGTCGTAAATAAAACTCTTTCAGCCAAGCATAAAATATTGCATTAAATATGTAAGTATATCTGCCCATATAAAAATAAAAAATATGTTTTTTTTTTACCCCCAACCTTTGTTTAATATCACACTTTTTTTTGTAATAAAAATATGGCTGCTGTGTGGATTTTCCAAAAAAAAAAATAAGAGAGGACATAAAATTTTAAACACTTACCCGAAATAAAATGGAAAATATATGTGCCACAATAGAAGAAGCAAAATAATGATAAATGATGTTGCTGGTGATACTTCGTTTGCTCTGCTTTACGTTGATATTTTTGTTAAGAAGCACATTTTTATGAAGTCTGCATTCTTTTATTTGTATAATTTATTTGCTGGTTGCTTTCAAAAGGAAGTTCATAAAACAGACACTCTGCCTGGTAAATTTATTTCTATTGTTGCCTGCAAATACAAAAGGGTAGAGTAGAGTAGATTGGAGTATAAACGAAAACATAAAGTTTTAAACAACTTTATTTTACTATATTCATATATACAGTCTTAAATTTGACAACTCAACCAAAACATTCTAGCATTTAAATTATGAAATAAAAATAAACAAACAAATAAATAAAATAGAAAATGTTTAACATACTCGTAAAACATGCAGTAAAGTTTTATGCCTTTTAAGTCTCTTATTTACGTATTTGTTAATAAAATTTTTGTTTTTAATATGAATGATGGCCCGGAAAAATTCAATTGTTTTAAAATTAGATCATAGAACACAAGTTGTAAATCTCATGGTTGGTTATGAATTGTAATCAAATTTTATTTTTAATGTTGTAATTTAGGGAACATAATATTAAATTGAAATTTTTAAAAACACCCCACAGAATACTTTGCATCATTAGTCTTATTTTTTGTAGTGTGCAATTAGGAGCTGTGGCAACACAGACGAACACAGACGAGAGTTTATAACTTTGACAATGGCTAAATCGAGTTTCTTCAAACGTGCTTCAGAAATGGTATTATCCATTTATCCACTAGAAAATGTATGATAACCTCAAGACGGCTTGAGCGATTTTCATCTAATAATTAAATCACTTTTTATATATCCTTTATCTCCTTATAAGGATCATCATATGGTGTACCAATGGTTTAGTGATGCTTCCCCACAGCCTCTCCTGCACAACTGTCAACCTCCCCTACACGTGGCGTATCCTGTTATTAGCTGACGAAGCTCTGACGACCGACCATGGGCGGTATAACCCTCACAAACGGTGGCGAATAAATCTCCACTGTCAACTTTCTTCCGTCCCCCAGGGGAGTCTATTTTTGACTACGGGTGTGGCAAGCCAGGAGCTCCAGCTGGGGTGATGTGGCTTTTTCCATTGACGTACCTTTGGTACATTACCCATAGAACTTATGCGTTACTACCCGATCTCCGGCAACAGAGGAAAGGATGTGCACATATTTATATAGTGTCTATTTGTATCCTGTTGATGTCAGTTAGGTGCAGCATCACCTAGAACTGCCCCTGAGTTTAAAAGACAATAGAGTTGAAGCCCTTGTGGTGGAACTTCGAGGTCTAACAAGAGGCTGCTTCTGGTGCCACGGGTGCCAGTTGCCCGACAGTCGAGCTGCTATGAAGTTTTGAGTGTATGTAGCAGTCGTCAGGATCCTTTAGTAAAACGCCGAGTTCGTCCTACCCCACGGGGTTTAAGGGATGATTTTGGTGTGTGTGGAGTAGGCACTGGATTTTTGGCGACCAGGCATGCGTTTATCTCGGATGAGTGGTTGAGCTGTACCGGCAATGGTTGAGGAATTCTCTTGGGGACCAAGCTGTGCGTGTATACACAACACCTGTGTCGTGAGAACCGGGAGAATAAACGTGGTGGCTGTTGGTTGCCACTAAAATCGCCGGGAGAATAGTCTTGGCTTTCTAGTGGTAAATCAATGCTAGTGGTTGGTCTGACGCGGTCTGCCAGACACTATTCTAGGTGCTGTTGCCATACAACAGACAGTACTGTTTTCACAAAGTCATTACGGCATAAAGAGTTTAGATAGCTCTGAGCACCTCAGCAAGGTGCTTGACGTAGTACAGGGATAACAACTATGCTCTAAGATTGCAACCTAAATGCCTTGAAGAATGGGCACTACGTTCATTCTGAAAGGGTGCAAGGGGGCGATGGTTAGCGGCTTTCCTACACCCGGTGTTTAGAACTCCGTGAGGCAAGGCCGTTAATCTGAAACACTAATATCAACTATCTTCCTGGAGACGTGCTGGCAGCCCCAGATCCAGGATCGGATGCAGAAGACCAATCAGCTACTCATCTTACATTAAGCAAAGATTAACAAAACCTCAAACTTTTTATACCAAGAAAAAATATAAATTTGCAAGCTATAGCGCCCTAGACACACATAATCTCAAGAGTATACACACAAACAAGTTATACGAATAATTTTGTAATATCAATTAAAATATTTGTAATATCAATTAAAGAATTAGTTAAATTTTTACCTATAAACAATTTGTTAATATCAATTAATTTTTTCCACTCAAATTAATTAATACTATTAAAAATCTATTAAAATTCTTAAATAAAGACATTAATTGGTGAGTACATTTTTCTGCGTACTTTCAAACAAACAAACAAAAAAACTCAATCAAAATTGATGCAGCCGCTTTGGCTCTACGAGGGAACATACAGACACACAGTAACACACTCCTTATTGGTCTAGGATTACAAAGGGTATGTTCCTTTTGATATTTTATTTTAAAATAATAATGGAATCTAAGAAATTTAAAATTTTATCACTTCTAGTTTCTATAAATAAGCATTTTATTAAAAATGAGAGGTTACCTGGTCCTCGAGGAGCCAGTTTCCACACACAGAATAATTTTATATTTAATTTAATTTTCGGTAATGATTTTATTTCATATGTATTTCATGTTAATTCAATATGATTTAATGCAATCTTCCAATAATATATTTCCTTTTGAAATAACTTTATTTTATGTTGATTTAATATTTTAGTACTCTTAAATAAAAATTCAGAAAACAACTTTGATTCAACATGATGCTTTTACGTTGGTATTTTTTTTCTGTTTGTTGATGTTCATTTGCTTTGTTGATACCTGCAAGACACTTTTGTGCTCACTTCTGTGAATTGTTCTTGTTTTGTGCATTAAATTAAATTCATGTTGTTTGAACTTTAAACATGGTCCTTCGTATTATTTCAGTGTCGCACTTACGTTGCTCCAACTTAAAATAACTCTGATGCAACATTATTTTTCATTTAGAAATTTTAAATAAAAATGGAATCTGTGGCTGAGTGGTAAATGCCAGCCTGTAGGCCAAAGGTCGTGGGCTCGATTCCCGCCATAGACCCTGGATGGTTTTCGTAGACAAGCTATTTGCTTTGTTTTTTTGTTTTAAAATATAAAAATAAAAATTATTATCAAATGAAAAATGTTCTTCGCAAATTACTGTAAGTCATGTTAAATTAACAAAAAGCACATATAAAGCAAAATAAAAAAAATAAATTAATTAAAATTGTCTGAGCACACTTAAACAACATATTATTTTTATTAAATTTAATATAATTTTCAATCAAAATTTTTGCATGTTTTTGAGTTGGCTGAAGTAGTTAGTACGTTGACTACAAAACCGAAGGTCCTGAGTTCGAGTCCGGTACCTGCTAGTCAATAAATAAAAACACCATGCATATTTCTGATGTGCATTAGTGTCTATTTGTATCAGTTGTTGTAGGAATATTCACTGATCACTGAACTACTCCTGCTTCAGCGGTTACTAGCCCTAATGCAACATCAGGGTGCCCTCCTTCGTCGATATTGTGTAGCAGAATCATCGGCGAAGTAAAATAAGCAATACAAAATGGCTACTAAGCACAACTTTGAAAATTTAATACACCTCATTGACACCAGAGGCGCTGCAACACTGCATTATTAAAAACGAGCAAAAAACAGCAGAGTTGTAACAGAATAAAGCTTTCCTCTATTTATTCCTTCACCACCTCTATCACTATCCCTTTCTTGAAAATAGTAATAGGCATTTCATTGCCTGAGTGTCACTTTTCTTTTAACAAAAAAAAAATTTGTATTTTTCTATGTTCTTCAGATCTTGACGTTTTCAGGAAATGGGATCTCATACTGGCTGTTTTTACGATTATTTCTCTTAATTTGTATGTGCATAAAGATGTCATGGCTGGAGAATGATTTAGGTGATCGGAACCTAATTTGTGGCAAACTTAAAACTTTCGCTTTGGAGTATGTGAAAACAAAGTTTTTCTTCGTGCATATTCAAAACGCATAAAAGACTTCCCTTAGATTACGTTTCTGTGCTTCATAAACTTGTAGTGAACTTAAAAAAAAGCACCCAAACATAAAGCAAAATGAGAATAGAAGAGGAGTTTTGTTCCTAACACTAAGGATAAGAGTTCCTTTTTCTTTTTTGCAAAAAAGCTACTGGTTTTTCCGCCCTACTCAATTTATTCTTAAAATTTTAACTTAAATATGGTAATTTACTTTTCCGTTTGCTGATATTTTTTGAAGTCTTTCTTCTTAAGTCTGATAATTTCAAAATACAAAAACGTGGAGAAGAAAAAACAAACCTTTTGCGAACTATTGTAATTTCCTGTCTATCTACGAATTTAAAATGTTAATTTGAATAAAAGTTTAATGAATATTTTATATTTAAAATATTCCATTTGTAGATATAGATTTTTCTTTTACTATTTTCCCCACACAAGAAAAATAAACAAATTTCCTCTTCCCTTAGTTATTCCATTTTTTATTTTCCTTTCATATAATTCTGCATGTTTTCCAAATTGTTGAGGTTTTATTTAAATTGCCTGGAATGTTAAAATATGCTTAAACTTTTGGGTTAATGAGGGTTTATCGTGTTTTTTTTTTTTGGCTTATTTTCCTTCAGCAAATTTCTTTAAAAGAAGCCAAAATGGGCTGCAAGAGGAATGTCAAAATGCGGTCCGTCTAATTCTCTTTATGGCCGGCAAATCAAAGTCATGTGTTAATCAAGTGTAATAAAATATTATAAGAAAAAAGCCAAGAAATATGCCAAAAATAAATAAAAATAAACCAAGCAGGTCGTGAGAGCAATCTGCCTGCACTTAAAGAAAAGCTATAATTGGCTTTAGCAAATATTTGCTTTGAAATGATGTTGTTTGCATGCAAATTGAAGACAATCGCTTTTCATGAATTATTTATGATAAAATTACGAAAAAAAACAAAAAGTTTAAAAAAGTTTGTAAAAGTTACTTTTTTATTAAGCATATGCTGATAGCGAATTTAATGGCTGAAAAAAGAAATTGTAATTTGTCAGGGCTTTCGAAGGCCTCAATGTCTTTTTAAGCTCAACATTTTTGAAATGAAATTTTAGCAGAGATGGAAAAAGTTGCAACCACTCCCTTAATTTCTTGCCTCAGTAATTTAGAGAACTTTTTCCTCCCTTGCAATTGTTTGCTTACAAATAAGCTTCATTTTCTAGCATACTCGTATGTTTTATAAACTTTTTTCAATAGTAATCTTTATATCGTTACGAAGTAAACGTTAAATGGCATAAATTTTTATGAAAAACTGTTTGTCCTTTTAAACTAAAATTTAATAATAATGCAGTAAGCCTGAATAAAACCTTAGGTTTTTTTACTACTTGATCTTTGTCTTAAATTTCTATTGGTAGTTTGAGGCTGCATTTGCAGGTATTCGCAATGGAAAATTAAGAAAAATACACACAAGAGTATACGTTGTATTTCAAATGGAATAACAACAACAACAACATAAATGTTCAGTAATAAGCCTGGCTGGCCTTGAGCGTTCTTGAAGTGTCACCACAATATCAAAGTGTCAAGTACCACTCACAGCTCACACTCATTAATGAAATCATGCTGCACTCTAAACATGTGTAATTTCTTTTGAATAAATGATTTTAGTTTAAAATTTTTGCCAGGCAGTTCTTCCTTGCAAAGGACAAATTTTCTTTTGGAACGATTTTCTGTCATGCCACGACAAATTTGGTTTTCAATAAAACAAACAAAAATAGGAAAGATTGTAAGCCCGTGATCTGGAAGTAGTGCAAATCTGGATAATTTCTAATGAAGATCTAGTTTTGTATACCTATTCAGTGAAGCCAAAATCATTTTAATAATGCCAAGTATGGTTGACTTGCAAAATGTTAATCGTTTTGTCTTCGAAAAAAAGCGTACACAGAGAAAAAACTGCTTCATAGAATAAAGAAGATTTTCTCTATGAAACGTTTTTAGGCTAAGGGGTATCCCAGCAGAAAGAAGCGAAGATTTTTTCATAGAGATTCCTTATTGTTTTTACTAGGTAAATCTTATTAATTTTATCAAGAAGAAAACCACATAAAATCAAGAAGAAATCTTATTTTTCACAACTTTTTTTACTCAATATTTTTAACACCAAAAAACAATCCATAGAGAAAAACTTCTTGATTCTATTAGGTTTTCTTATAAATTATAAACTATAGGGATTTCTTATTGATTTTATTAGGTTGCCTTATTGATTTTTTTAAAAAGGTTTTCTTGATTTTATTAGGCTATCTTATTGATTTTTTCAATAAGGTTTTCTTCTTGATTTTAGTAGGTTCCTATATGATTATGTGTAAAGCATCTTATTGATTTTTTAATAAGGAAATCTTCTTTATTTTATGAAGTGTCGTTGTTATTTCATATCTATAAATAGACATAGAGACAATTTTTTTATGAACTTTTTCATTTTTGTATAAGAATGTTTGCACAATAATTTCAGCGATTATTATTTAGGCTGCTTGTTAGCATATTGGTTAGAGTGCTTGTCTATTCTATCAGTCAGAAGTTTGCTGGTTCAATACTTGATGAGTAAGTTAGTTAAGAATATAACATAATGTGTATGTATGTATGTATGTACAAATAAATAACATCTACAATATACTACATACATACATACATATGTATGTGGTATAGAATTTAAATTAAAAAAAATACACAAGTACAGAGAATAAAGAAGAAATTTTTTTTTATTGAAAAAATCAATAAGATAACCTCATAAAAACTAGAAGATTTTTTCTTGATTTTTTCAAAAAGGTTTTCCCTATAAAATTAATAAGATTTTCTTATTGAATAAAACCATAGAGATTTCTTATTAATTTCTATTGTTCTATTTTATGAGGTATTTAGTAGGCACTGTTTTCTCTGTGTAAGAATTCATAACGCCGCAGTGCAAAACATTAACAGCCCTGCAGAAAATTTGATGACAAGTGATCCAAACGTATGCTAGGAACACAACTGGGATGAACGACGAATTTTTCGGTGCGAACTTTCGTCATAAAAAATAAAATACATTTGTGCATATGAAAATGAACACAACACCGCCGTACAACGAAATTCGTTGTGCGTGACGAATTCTGAGATAGATTTATTTCTATTTTGTGCGCCGACGAGCGAAGAAAGAACAAATTTCTCTCTTTCTCGCTCTGTGTTTGTACACGCAACAACCAACTTTATCAAATGTAAGAGAGGAATTAGCTGAATAAATTCGTCGTTATACTTCACACGACGAATTTACCCAGCGAACTCTTATCAACGAATTCGTCGACGTGGACGAAATTCGTCGTTCGTACCAGTTATGTTCCTAGCATACTCGTCCTATAACTTGAAAAAATGGGAGGTATTATCAAAAGTAAGGAGTAGTGTGTAGTGAAAAAAAGACATATCCTGTAAATGGTATCGGTTGTATCGTCTTTATCGTTTGTCAACTTAATTGGATATCGGTCTATTATTATAGTAAACAACACTGAACTAGTTCTATGTGTTTGGATACAGAACCTATCAAATAGTTAAATATAATGTAAATTGTTCCCTCCAATAATACCGCCAAGCCACTCTGGAACAAGTCCCGTAACTATAGTTACATATTAACCTAAGCTTAACTGGTGTTTATACTCGTACTTTTCAAATATTTGTGCCCCTGTGGGCGAGTGGATAGTGTGCAAGCCTGTAACGACGGAGGTTGTCGGTTCGAATCCCAAAAAAAATATCTGCTTAAAAAATATAACTGCATTTGTAACAATAAAAAATTATAAGTTTTCATTGTTACAGTTAAGTGGCGGAATAACATTTTTAAATCATCTATATATAAATAGGCAAGTGAAAAAAGTTAAGAACCATTTTAACTGACTTAAACTCAACGTATTCGCTTGATTTTTTTTTGTTAGATAGATTGACAATAGGAGCAGTGCAGAATGTATTTTTTCTTCTACATTTTTGTGTCTAAGATAGTTAAAAACAGTTAAGAATAATAGCCAATCATAAAGCCATGCTTTCTTTTTTTCTCTTAATTTGCTAAAAAAAAAATACAACAATTTGGCTTGGCAACTCCATAAACACTCAGAAGGAAAAACGTATTTTATTTGTTCATTCTATTCTTATTTCCATCTTTCTATGTATTTAAACGATTATTGCTGAAACTAATAAAATTTGGATATTTAAATAAGGAGTGGTACTGTATTATTTTTCTTTAGATGCTTAAAAATAATATATTTTTTAATTATTAATAACTTTGATTAAAGTTAAATTCACCTACAGCACAAAGTAAGTTTTTTATTTTTGGTTTATTTTTTTTGTGTGCGTTTTGTTTTTGTTCATTGTTTTCATTATTTTTCTGTGCTTTAAATTACTGAACATACTGGAATGTTGAAATATGATGGAATGTTTATATTATTAGGCTAGCATATTCGTACATACATATGGGGTCTTTCTCAAAGAATAGGGAATAGAAATTTTTTAACGTTTTAATGGGGAGTCTAAAACTTTAGAGAAAAAGCGTTCAATGAAAAAATAAACGAATATTTTTGTTTTGGGAAATAATAATGAATATGAAGTGAAAACACTAGGAGCAAATATCTAATTACATTTAGTTCAAAAAGTGAACAACTTTTTTTAAATAGTTTGCTTAAAATCTATTCTTATTTATGCCGATAAATGAAATTTTAAATTCGTATTTAGTAGTTAAGAAAGTGGTTTAAGAGAGTGGTTTACCTTGGAGTCTATACATATGTATATTTGAATATAGTTTTTAAATTGTGTTTTAAATTCATCAAACTTTAAATATTTTAATTCTATTCTCCACCTCTGTGCGTTAATGGTTGATTTTCAACCACTGGGCGAACACTAGTTTACATTATTTTAAACTGATTAGGTCCATATGAGATAGTTCAGTGACCAGTCTCAAGGTGCATACGAAATATCAATTAACGGCCTTCTAGGCCATCCTTATGTAAAAGTGACTGGTACGCTTCATAGGAAGTGTTAGAACTGGTAATGGACCGATCACGTGACTAATCTTGTGTTAGTTCCATTTCCTGAAGGGAATGTTTTCGCACTTTCAACACGACGTCGAAAGCATCAGCAATCAGCCACCAGGATTGCCAGATTTTTTCCGACCTATGTAGCCAAATCGATTTAAAAAAAACCCAAAAGTCGCCAAAAACAATTTTATATCGTATTTCTTAATATATATTTGATAAATAATAAATAAATTTGTTTTTACATAAATAATCGTATTAAAGTTTAGCAGAAAATCTTTGAAATCGCCAAAAAGTATTTCTTTTAAATTTTTCTCATCCAAATTCGAAACGCATTAATTAATTTAATTAAAATTAAAAAAATCACAAAAATTCAATGGTTTTAATCAGGGTAGGGAAAAATTCTGCTCGCGAGAACAATTTTTATTAACTCGCTCGTTTTAAAATTTTGTGCTCGCGAGTTCAACATTAGAACTCGAGAGCGCAAATTTTACAAGACTCGTACTCCGTTTGTGCTCGACTCATAAGCATTAAATGACTCGCTTTAAAATTTGTACTCGCGAGTTTTATTTTAAAACTCGTAAGCACAAATTTTAAAAGTGTGCAAAACAAGCAGAAACGAATTCAAAACGAGTAGTTATTACAAAATTTTTTTTTGTTTATTCGCAAAAGTGTGTGTATTTATATGCGAATTTGAAAAGTATAGTACTTACAAATGCATATACATATACAAAAATATATGTTCTTACTTTCATGTCATGAGGTATTTTTCAAATGTTTTAAGGCTTCTGCTGCATGAAAATATAATTTCAACATTGCGACCTATAGAAAACAGAATTTAAGCAAATAAAATTAATAAAACTAGCGAATAATTCTTTTTAACTCGACTCGCGAGCCGAGTTTTATTTTTGACTCTTAAAATTTGAATTCTTCTCGCGAGTCCTATTTTCGATTTTCAAAAATTAAATGCGCTCGCGAGTTTTATTTTTTTAATTCGCGAGCAGACAAGAGTAGCTCTTTTCAATACAAAAAATAATACTCGCTCGAATTGAATTCGTTTGCGAGCGAGTTTACTTCGAGCAGTCTCCGCACTCTGGTTTTAATATCTTGCAGACGAGTTTTGGTAGAATTTACTCCTTCAGCAAACTAATTTTCCTCAATTACAAAAAATTTTGAAGTGAAATTTATTTACTGGTGGTTCAGCATTGTCTATATGCATTTCATTGGTGCTTTAACAAATCGTCAGTGGACTTTAAACACGCATAAGCAGAGTGGTTCGAATAACAAGTTGTGCAAGTCACCCCCCTAGGAATAAAGAAAATGTAAAAACAATTACAAAAATTTATTTTTTATTTTTTTTGCTACGCCTACAAATACCGCCCTTTTAGTATTTTGTTCACTGTGTCGCCATTTTTAGTTCAGTCATAACATTATATATATGACTAATTAAAATTTTTTTTTTAGTTGTCTCATTCAGGTACTATATTCGATTATATAGGCTAAAATTTTTATACTATTACATATGTTGTGTCCGTACGGAAGCCTTCGCATGCAAGTCAAAAAATACGCTTATACGGAGACTTATTCGCAAAATAATATTGCAAATAGAGAGTTGTGCCGCATAAACGGCGAATTAATTTTTTATTTACAAATAGCTAACTCACAAAAACAATTCCTGATTAACGCAATCTTCGCAAATTAAATGCTTGAGGTTGCCACACTTACAAATTTTTGCTAACAAAAAGCAATAAATGGATAAATATTGCACAAAAAACATTGATAGAAGCAAATAATGACAAATAAAACAAAGAAATAACTCTTTGTTTTTATTTTGTACATTTACACAATTTTTTTGTAAGTTTTCTATAGAAGTGCTACCAAGTTCGTGCACTTTTGCTATGCCGTATAAACAAGCAGTTAATTAATTTGCAAATAGTGCACGTATAAACGTAGTAAAAGTAGCACTTTACTGAATTTATTTAACCTTTCATGAATTTTTGCTGCGAAATATTAAATAAATCTTAAAAAAAAGTCAACAAATACTTAATAGATATTAAATAAATTTATATTAATCGACACTAATACAACTCTAAATTAAAATGTTGCATAATATAAAAATATTTTTGGATTTTTTCAAATGCAATCTACTAACAGCCGTATTCATAAAATTTTTAAACAGCATTTGATAAGTTGTTTAAGCAATATTTGCTAAAATTTTATTCATAATAGATTTTTAGCTTAAAAAACGTTTTTTCAACGTTGCGTAAATCAGCAAATTTTAAAATTGACAACCCCCATGTTTAAACAAATTTTAAGATGTTGTTGTTGTAATTTTGCTTTGCTTGTATGTATGTATGTATGTATGTGCTTACATATGTATATGTCAGTGTTGTTTAGAAAAACAATTTAATTATTTTATAGAAAATATTGCCGGAATATCAGATGGACTCCAAAAGAGTACTTAAAAATAAAAGGAGCGATTTCCATTCCCAGTCGTTATTTTCTAACTTTATGTGTTAACAAAAATAATAATAATTATAGAAAATTAACTAGTGATGTATAAACACTCAAAACAAATACAATAAAACTCGTTATTCTAGTCCTTCTTAATTTGCTATAAAAACATTCATATAAAAAGCACTTTTAGTAAGATTCGTTGTGAACTGTTTTTATTTTTTATTAAATACAAGTTGGAACACATTTTTTATTTTATAAAAACTATATTTCTCTGAAAACGGACAAACAAATAAATATAAACACGAGTACTTTGTGAATTAATAATCGTTGTTGTGCAGAACTAAAGGTACGGTCACACTTGACAAACATTTGCCCAAAAAAGCGTAACCAGCAAATACTAATGAGAAATCTTTTGCTTCAAACACGTGATTATTAAGTTAATTAGTTTCGTATAGGCAAAGTTAAAGAATACAATATTATTGGAAATTATTGAACTTAATAAACATGCGTCTGAATCAAAAGATTTCTCAATAGTATTTGCTGGTTACGCTTTTTTGGGCAAATGTTTGTCAAGTGTGACCGTACCTTAAGATGCAAGTGACAAATAAGCAATGCAGGATTGCCACGATATTTATAGAAATTCAAGTTAATTGATTTTTAGTTAAAATACTGATTATGAATACCAATATTTAAAAAACCTTAAAATATTTTTTAACTAATAAGCTTTTTAAACCTCAATCTACCTTTTTTTTAAGAATACGGCTGTAAATATCTCGATACAAGAAAAAAATTTATGACTTAGACCACTTTCATAATTAAGGGCACATATAAGAGTATATATATACTGCCTAATTCATAAAAAATATGTTTAAAAATGTTTAATAAAAGGTTTATGAAACAAATTTTCTTTGGAAATTTGATTAACAAAACCTTTTATAAAATTAAAATATTTTTTATGAATTAGGCCCTAAATTTATAAATATATGTATGTATATTTTTTGGGTGTTATTTTGTTTAGGGTTATTTCATCTCAAGTTAGTACAGAAATGTCGACTGCGTCATCACAGCATAATTTTTCTATTGAAAAGTTGACTGTGCCACTATAACACACTCTTCCCATAGAAAAGTTGACTGTGCCACCACAGCACACTTTTTCTAATAAAAAAAAGTTAACTTTGGAGTTGATTCATTTCATTCATTTTGCCCTCTGCTTGTGCCGCAAGTAAAAATATCAAGTAAAAATAACCCTTGACCTTTATACCTTTTATCGGCACAACAAGGAAGACAGACTCCTTTCGTTTACTTTTATATCTAACTAAAGAGTTTTCTGAAGTAACCATTTTTTGCATCATATAACACAACGTAAAATAATTTTATAATAAAAGAAAAGTAACAATAAAAGCTGGAGAACATAAACCAAGAAAGTGAGAAAAAATCACAATTGTACATAATACTCGTATGAAAAGAAAACATCATAAGTTTGCCAAGAATAAAAGCCACTTTATGGCTTATAAGCAGGATAAGTGAATAGTATATAAAAGAAATAACATAAAAAGCATTAAAGCCAGAATTGCCACAAGATTTTCACAACAATCAGACTGAAAGTGAAAGTCACCTGCATTCCCCAGAGAACGTCTCTTTTAAATGAAATAAAAGCTATTTGTTGTATTTTGTTTTCTCATATGAACTGAAATAGAAAAATAAAAATTCTGATAGGTTTTTTTTCCTTTTTTTTATTGTTTGCTAGGTGGGGGGGGGGGGGGTGGAATACTCGTATGTTATAAGTATAACAAGTGTATCTGCAATGCAATGAATGGGCATTTTTATTAGGCATATAATTTGAGATAAAGTGATTTAGCTACAGTTAAGGTCAAACACAAAATGGAAAAATTTTACCAAGCTTTTTTTGTCATGTAAATATCTTATGAGCTTAAATAAAATATCAAAATATTTTTTTAATTTAAATTTTCTTACAAAAACTGCCGTGTCCAGAAAAAAATTAGTTTGAAGTTCGAATGTCCTTTTGCAAAATTGTTATGGAAATTTTGTTTTAACGCACACTTTAAGCATTTCCTTTCATCTCGAATTACAGGTTAGACCCCCAGAACTATTTTTATGATAAATTCTGATCTAATTTATGTATTATCGGCTATGTCACAGAGTTCACCCCATTTTTGTAGCAGATGGTGTCTAAAAATGAAAATTAAAATACGGAAATTTGTCAGGTGTGTCCTTACTCTTGGGGAGCGCTGGTAATAAGCTGGGGAATACTTCGGCTGGGGCTTGAGATCTTTAGGTGGATTCAATTCCGTTTTCGAACGGAATTGAACTCTGTGACATGGCCGTATAACTCTTTTCTAAAATTACAATTTAAATTGCGTATAACTTTTGACTAAATTGTGCTTACAATACCAGATTTTTTTTTAAATACATATGTATGTATGAATGTGTGTTTTTGAAACTAAGCGAAAACCCATAAATTTAGCAGATTTTCATTTATCTCTTAGATAAGAAAATAAACTTGAAAAAAATCTTTATTATCTGATTAAAAACATCAGGTTGTCATAGATTTGAATTTTTCATTTACCCGAGTTAGCCCACATTGAGGGAGCCACAAATATGTACTAAATATTGTCTAAATATTTTTTAATTCATGAAATTAAAAATTTTAAAAACCCCCGACATATCTAGAAAAGATGTGATATCTTCTAAACGGCCGGACCGATTTTCTTCAAACATAGTTAAGAACCTTCTGGATCAAGTCAACTTTCAGACAGAAAAAACTAAATTTGCGTGGACACGGACAGACACAGAGATACACAGATACACAGATACACAGACACACAGACACACACTACAAACTAATAACACCCCTTTTTTGGTCGGTGGTTAGTAAAATTATTAATACTTTATGGCATTGATTTCATTTCCCTTAAAAAAACGCAAAAAATAACTTCTTAATTAATTATCTGGTTGTTGTTAAGAATCACTTGCTGAAAAGTCAAAAATACATTTTAGTCATGCTTTGGAAGCAGACAAAAAGTAGTTTCTCACTAATTACTTCACAAATTACTTCCAATGGGCTATATGTTCCGTAAAATATTCTGCATTATTAGAAGTTTTCAGCACTTCAATGGTATGTGATCGAAAAAACATTATTATTATGATTTACGATCTTCTCTGGCTATTGAACATCGAAATTTGAATATTCAGTTCATATTATGAGCTTCGAAAATCTCGTTGCCCAACGAATTTTCTATCGAGCAGAGTTTAGCTTTCATTGAAGTATTTTAATATGAAGAATACTTATTAAAAACGATTAGTTTTTATTTTTAGGTAAAGTTATTGCAAAATTTTAAGAAACACTGTGAGTGATATTTTCAATAAAGACATTCTTTGTCGAATGCTCGTCATAATATCAAATGAAATTTCGTTCGATCAGTACTTTTGACTACAGCCGAATATTGAAAGTTTAACATAAGGGCTTAAACAAATTTTAAGGCACCGGTACAAAAAAACCAAATTTAGTGCAACAAAGATCATCAGAAAGATTATAAGAGCTTAAGAGAACAATAGTATAAGAATATAACAGTATAAGAGTATAAGTATAAGAGTATAAAAGTATAAGAGTATAAGGGTATAAGAATATAAGAGTACAAGAGTATAAGAATTTAAGCGTATAACATTATAAGAGTATAAGTATAAGAGTTTAAGAGTATAATTTTATAAGAGTATAAGAGTATAACAATATAAGAGTATGGGAATATATGAGTATAAGAGTATAAGAATATAAGGGTAGAAGGGTATAAGAGTATAAGACTAAAACATTACAAGAGTACAAGAGTATAAGAGTGCAAGAGTACAAGAGTATAAGAGTGTAAGAGTATAAGAGTATAAAAGTATAAGGGCATAATATAGCTACAGATATGAGTATAACAATATAAGAGTATGAGAATATATGAGTATAAGAGTATAAGAGTATAAGAATATAAGAGTATAAATAGTATAAGACCCTAACTTTTCAATGATGAAGCGCGCAAAACCTTTAAATGTGCATAAACCATCATTACACTGCAAATATTTAAGGCTGTAATTAAATTGAAGTAATAAACAGGGGCTTCACTGCCTCGGAAACAGATCTGCATTCAGTGCTGATATAACCCCAAGGCACATCATCCCAAAGAAGGCTATTTCAAATATAACATTTTCATAATTAATATAAAATGTCACGAAATGGCAGCAAACAGTGTCTATCTACTGAGCTCTCAGAAGAGCTTTTTTTACTCGACTAAATCAGTGCCGCCAACGAAGACGTTTGTATTTACATTACCTGCATATTGCTGCCAATTGTCTACAGTCCAATTTCTTTTGATTTAGTTGATAAATTTTAAAGTTTAAACTTCTAAAAGTTCGTTGCAGAGCACACCAATCACAATAACAATACAAGCGTAAAAGCTGGGATTTTTTGTCTGTAAGACATTTTCGTCTGCATTCATAATGCAGTTGAAAATACAAAAAAAATCGATTTGAAAAATAGTAATGAGCAAGGGCCTTTCTATATTAAGGTTACGATATGCATGCATGTACATTAGGGCGGGTCGATTTAAAAATCGCACAAATTACAAGGAAAATATTTAGATTTCTAGATTTTTCAAAATTTGGCCCTTCAAGAAAATTTGACCTTTCGGATCAAAAGTCGGGACATCAAAATACATTTTAGAGGTATGGTTCTTTCGGCAGTTTCTTATTTTTATCCTTGTAATTTAAGCGATTTTTTTGCCTCATGCATATGTATGTCTCTACATTTAATGACTTGTGAAGGGTATATAAGGTTCGGTACAGCTGAGTATATGTAGTACTCGTGCCTGCTTTACTCGTACTTATTTGAATGTTTTGTTAAAATATAGTTTTTGCTGGCCAACTGTTTACTTTCTTTGCACTTAATATTTAATAATGTGATAAAACATGATATAATGTTTTAAAAAAGTATAGAAGTTGTTTACGAAGGCATTTCGCCTGTCGTTCTTATCATGTCATCAACAAATTTCTACAACAATTTTTGACAAATTGAATGTCAGCAACTCATTAAACTTAATGAGAAGTAGTTTAATGCAAAAGACAATGTCAAAGTACCCACACACCAGCCACCTAAAAGGTTTTCATGTAACTCGTAGCCTAATCTTTACACAAAATATCGCAATATAAACAAATTTTACATTTATACATTGTATGAAAAATGCCACACGATAAGTTCAGCTATTGTTGTTTACTTCAAATTAATTTGAAATGTGTTATGGGCAAAATTTATTCTTGATATCGATTTCAAGTTTTCCGCAGGGAAATCTACTTTTGGTTATAATTTTATATGACTTTTCGTATAATTAAATCGCACACGCAAAATATTAGAAATATATACATATAAATATACGAAGAGGCATATAATTTTATATGTATATTTTACATTTAATGGCGCAATAAACTCTTAATGGAAAATAAAAACCTCATTATGTACGAGCATCAACTCTGCCATACCCACTCCCTTTTTAGATCTTTTTTAATTCTCAGACCCAAATGTCAGTGTCTTATTAGCAGATACAAATTTACTAATACTGTTTGTTGTTCATTTCATGGCCTCTGTCATGCAGTGATTTTTTAGTAAAATTTGCTTTAATTACACGGACGGCACTTTCAATGTTGTACCGATTTTATTATTGTGTCAGAAAAATTATGGGCATATTGTTTTTATAAATGGAAATTAATCGGTCATGCCACAGAGTCACACATATATCATATAACTAATCTACTCATGCTTAAGTTTTAATGTCAAAATAAATAATATTTAGCTTAAGTTCGCTTTAGCTTTTATTTTTCTAACATCTTAACTAAAAAACAATCAACATTAACTAATAAAAAGTTTTTTTTTTTTTTTTTAAATAAAATTAACAATTTTGTTCTAAATGAATGAGTGCATCTTCTTCTGTGGCTAAAAATTTTATATAAAAACTAAACACAATTTATTTTAATATCTCAAATGAAAAAATTTCGACCTAAGCCATTATTATTATGTATTGCCACAGTTATAATTTTGGGGTAAGCCAGAAACATTCAAATAGGACACCCGGTGCGAGCTATGCTGCTTAGCTATAAAACAAATTTGATGAGCGAAATAATATTGCAACAAAATTATATTATACGATGATTTCATATTCACCGTAACTATTTATTTCAAAACGTTTCTATTTATTTTCAATTAATCTATTGCTGTTAGCCGCCTTACAGCTCATCGGCTGTATTCTCTGGTTTGTGCTCATGTGCAGCGTAACCGTTTGACCGACTAAAGTGGCGATTTGCCACTTTTTCGACTGCCTTGCCACTTTTTTTCTCCCTTTTTTTAGAGTGAATTATATAAAAATGCATTAAAAATTAAAAGTTTTCTCAGTTAATTTAATTATTATTTTTCGAACTGTATTTGTTTCTATATTCTTATGAATTGAATAGGCTAAAGTTCGTAACGCTTTTTAAGCCAAATTTTCTCTTTTTTTTTTAATTTTGCCCCTTTTTTGATAATTCCCTTTTGGTGCCACTTTTTGAAAAATGTCATCGGTCACCCTGCTCATGTGCAAAAACAATGTAAAAACAAATTGAGTAATTCTTCTCATTTTCTAGGGTTCCGTACACCAAAGGTGAAAAGGAACCCTATTGTTTTCGCTACGCTGACCGTCTGTCCGTCTGCCCGTCACAGGGTATTTTCTCGAGAATCGTAAGAGCTACGGACCTGAAATTTGGACACAGTGTGTAGACCCTTGGCCGCTACAACAACAAATACATGAGAGTAGGAAATTAAAGGGTGTGCCAAAACGAGCAACGAAAAATGTAATATACATACAATTGTATGTATGTATATGCACTTGAAATTTGTAAACTTAGTGAACTTTTATATAGACTACAACAAATAACACTAAAATTTAAAAAAATTTAATTAAAGGGTGTACCATCAGTTAATGTAATTTTGACTATGTAATTTTGATAACTTGCTGTATCTTGGAAACCGTAAGAGCAAACTTCTTGAAATTTTCAAAAACGGTAAAACAAAAAAATCTCAAAATTATAAAATCACCAAACCGAAAAAAATCGCCAAACGAAAAAAAGCACCAAATTAAAAAAATCGCCAAGACGAAAAAATCGCCAAAACGAAAACATCGCTAAAATGAAAAAAATCGCAAAAATGAAAAAATCGCCAAAATGAAAAAAATCGCCAAAATGAAAAAATCGCCAAAATGAAAAAAATCGCAAAAATGAAAAAATCGCCAAAATGAAAAAAATCGCCAAAATGAAAAAAATTGCCAGAATTAAAAAAATTGCCAAAACGGGAAAGAAGCTAAAAATAAATAAAAAAAAAAATTATTTCAGCTGAAAAAACGTAAAAAAACACTGTATTTAAAAAATGCTCAAGGCCCAACGTACGGAACCCTTCGTGCGCGAGTCAAAGTCGCACTTTACTGAATTTATTTTTGTTTTGTTTTTATTTCAATCACTTCAAAGAACGGAACAAAAGAAAATCGTTTATTTTCGTACTCTGCTTTTAAGTATAAAGAAATCAAAACAAAAATAAATGTCTAACTGTAATAGTGTCGATTATTTTTGTTACGAAAATCACGTCCTAGATCCTGCATCGCGCAATAAAGAGCATAGCTCCAAAAAATATATATATATAAACTGATTCTAACACACGAAACAATTAAGGAAAATTACTTACGGTGGGCTCCTAATACTTTGCAATCCTTGTTGACTCGTGTGTACATTACAACTGTTACTTTGAATTAACACATAAATTTTAATTAAAAATCTGAAGACAATATTTTACAATTTTTTTTTTCACAAATGTTTTTACCATCAGAAAATTTTGTATTTACGTACGTATTTTGTATTATCTTCAATAAGAAAATTTTTACGCACAGAAAGCATAGAGGTGGAGAATAAGGGTACGTACGATCACACTTGGCAAACATTTGCCCGAAAAAGCGTAGCCACTAAATGCTAGAAAAAAAGAGAAACCTTTTGATTCAGACACACTCAAAAAAAAGTAACTAAAACTTGGGAAAATGTTGTAAATTTTAGTAAACAAAAAGTTGACTTCTACTTGTTTTTTACTCATATTAAGTAAATTTTTCCAGATTTTTGTACAAATTAGCTTAAACTTAGAAATTTTTTTACTTAAATTTAGAAATTTCTTTTACTTAATAATAGTATATGTTTTTTTTAGTGGACTTGTGAAATCTGTGTGGGAGTCATTCGATATATGCCATACTTACATTTTTCTTGTCATCTGCTGGTATCGCTAAGGCTCAATAATGGTCTATGCGAGGTCCTCGACTAACCAGACTAACCTAACCTAACCTAGTGCACTTTTTTATTAAGTTAAACACTTTCATTCATAACTGATAGACAATGTTTTAAAATCCAAGATTATTGGAAACTGTTTGCCCCAATTTAAAGCTTTTTTATTGGTATGCAGTGGTTACGTCTTTTTGGGCAAATGTTTGCCAAGTGTGACCGTACTTTAAGTCTTACATAAATTTAAAAAAAAAATGCTACAAGTATAGAATAATATAATGACGCCCTTATAATCTTAACTAATAAATTTACATGGCACACTTTGTAAGGGTAAACGATAAAAGTAACGAAACCAAAAATTTATTATAAAGGCAGCCAAGCAGTTTTGATGAAGATAGACGTATGTATAGGGCTGACAAAACTGCGAACTTGCAGACAAGCACAAACAGCAAGAATATTTAGATTGCCACAATAAATGCTCTACAAGCACAGAAATGTATGTATGATATGCCTGCCATTGTTTATCGTTATCTGACACCAAAAGAAGATAATGACAAACATTTTAATTTTTTTTTTTACAATGAAAATCACGTCCTAACTCCTGTATTGCGCCATAAATAGCATAGCTATAAAAATTTTCTGGGCTTATAATTTAAGAATTTTGTGATTAATTGTGTCCAATCTATTTGAAATAGTCAAAAAGACTTTAAGAATTTGAACTGAACATACTTTTGAAATATTTATTAAAGCACTTTGCATTTCATGCAACTATATATGTATATGAAGCCTATGTTACTTAAGTATGTGTAGTTGTCTCCCACACAAACATACACACTCGTAGGACACGCACATGCATCTGATAAGAGTTTCAATTATAATGATTGTGCACATTGAAAAAATGTTGTTTAAGAAATAATTTTTGTTTGTGAATGTAATTGTTTGTGTGTGTTTGCGTGTGAAAGTTTGTGTTAAAGTCGAAGTTAAATAAGCATTTACTGTTATGCTTCCGTTGCTAAACTTTGCAGTGTGTTTTTGTTTCCTGCCATTTTATTCGTTGTCATTTAAAAAAATTTGTGCATATCTGTGAACAGAATATTAAGGTAAACAAACATTAAAAGTAAAGGATTTCTATACACAGGAAGAAAAAATATCATCAAATTGCAACCAACAAATCTAATTTTTAACATTTAATTTCAAAATTAGTCTCCCTTGTTGATATAAAAATAACTTTATTTGAAATAACTTTGAAATCTAACAAAAAAAATAAATGTTGAAAGGATAGATACATTTTAACAAACTGTTTGTTGATATATTTAATTGAAAATATTTTTCTGATTTTTCTTTAACTTACAATTTGGTAATTGTATTTACAAAAATCGTTGTAGGCTCAAAATCAATTAATAAATTAGTTGATATCACAAAAAAATTAATTGTATTAACAAATCTTTTTTTTCTGTGTACCTAGACTTATATATTAATATTATAGCAAATAAAGTTTGTTTGTTTGCAACAGGTACTCTCCAGTCGCATCGCTGGCTTCTAAAATTCTTTCAGGAAAATATACCAACAAAGGATATTCATTGTGAAACTGCTAAGGATAAGACCTGGGCCGGTAAGCCTCCTATAACAGAATGTATTTATTATTATTTTAGCAGATCTATTAAAGTAAGAGCTAGGGTTCTGTACTCAAAAACAATATAACCCTTATAATCTGAATATCCTGTTTGCCCTACAAACCGTCTGACTGTCTTCTAATCCATCTGTCCGTGCAGCAGTCAGTCTGTCTAGTCTACCTTCCGCCTGTTCATTCCCTCACCGAATGAAGCAGTAATTTTATTTTTTTGCTACGCTTTGTCGGCTAAACCGTTAACCGATTTTAATGAAATTAAAAAACATGTAAAAAAATGCACACAGGCTAAATAAATTTTAAAAAGGGGGACCAATAAGGAGAGCAAGGAGACATACAACAGAGTATGACAATGAGTACTACGCTCACATATTTTCTCACAAGCAACTACTGGCTAGAGACGATTCCAAACATACAAGAGCATCTCTACTCTACTAAAATACGCTACAGTTAAAAATAAAAATACGCATGCATATCAAACTAATTGACTCTCTCTCTCTCTCTCTCTAATACTTCCAGTCTGAGTATGCTTGTGCACAGGCTATGAATGTTTAATCAGTTAAAAACAAAAATACAGGTATACTCGGAATATTTATTCATCATTCGCCAAAATGGTAAGTAAAATCTTAGGGTGTGTGTGTGGCTGTTGGAAAAAATGCTTTATGTGTGTGAGTAAATAAAATAGCCCTCTATGCACTCATAATAGTCAGAATATTTTTATATTCGTGCATGTGATTGAGCTCACACACAGTCTATAAATTTTGGTTGCTGTCATCTTTGCTACTTAATTATAAAAAAATTTTGAAACATAGTTGTTGGATGTTTATAGTTATACATATTCGGTTTAAAATGAATGCGTGTATTTGCATATGAGCTGTAGGCACTCAAAGTTGTTTGACGGCCGATACCAAAATAAAACATTTGCCATTCTCTGATATAAAGCTATCTAAATAATTTTTATAAAAACCAAAACTCATAGCATGAAAACGAAAGATTAAAAAAAAGACGAAAGACCAAAACACAAACTTTCGAGACTGCCAAACTGGCAACACTAATTGTTAAAATTTGGCATTTTTAAAAGCGAAACAATATTGCAAGGTATATTTAAATTTTATTTTCAAGCTTTATGGGAGCTTTGTTTTTAAATTCATTTATGAAATTACAATGCAAAAAATTTTCAAATTAAAGCAAACATAAGCACAGATGCAGATTAGTGCCGGCGCCAAGAGGCTTGGCAGCGTACAGATTTATTTCTCTATTTAATTGAAGCCATATTGTATTTTTCGCTCATCATCCAATATTTTACGCCATCTCATTGTATCGCTGCGTATACAAAGTTGTTAAATATTAATTTGAATTATTGCCCAATTAATTTTCATTAGCAAAAGATTTTCAAAACATTAAAAAAAATTTTTTTGTTTTGTCTTATTTTATTTTATTTTTTTTTCCTCTAATAATATTGCACTATCCAGACCATTTAGCGCAAAAATTTTTTCTTACAAATTTGTTTGGAAATATAAATTAAAAAAATAGAACAAAAATGTCTATGCTTAATTCACAAAACGTATTGTATCTTTGTATCGATTGTATTATCGTAATAAAACATATGTTTTTAAAATGTTGTATTTAAAGAGAGAATTTATATGCAGCTTGTTCTTCTTTTGTCATTTAAAATACAAAACAAATTAATACACTACACACAGAGTGTTCACAATTAAAAAACAGAAAGTGTATATGATACAAGATACAACAATACAAATTGTTGTGAATTAAGCAATAGAAACACTTAATTCGAAAAAATACATGTACCTTGCACCCTGGCTTTACGCCAGTATTGCAATAAAAAAAATTGTAAACAAAGTTTTTTAAAAAAATTTTACGTTTTCAATAATGCAGAAAATCAAAATAAAGAAATTGCATAAAAGAACTTTTTAATGTGATGTAAAACAGAGTTAAGCGCAAAATCTTTCGTAAAAAAGATGTGTATTACATTTTACTTTTTAAGTGATGCAGACACTTAAAATGACAAAAATTAAAAATTTTAAAAACCTCCGACATATCTGGAAAAGATGTGATATCTTCTCAACGGCTAACCCACAATCTTCAAACATAGTTAAGAACCTTCTCGATCAAGTCACCTTTCAAACAGAAAAAACTCAATTAAAATCGGTCCAGCCGTTTGGGCTGCACGTGGACACGGACAGACACACAGATACACAGACACACAATACAAACTTATAACACCCCTTTTTTTGGTCGGGGCTTAATAAAAATAGAGCCAAAGAAAAGCTTTTCATCATTATCATTTCTCACGTCCAAAGATATCATTAACTGTTCCCTTTTGTATAATGTCTATAAATTTCAGCCTTATATTAAAACTTTTCAAACGAAATAGAATACGAGAATTGTTTATTCATAAGCTAAAGAAAAAATTCAGCAATAATAAGTAATTTATTAGTATAAGTTTTAATGCCAGCTGCTCCATTATTTGAAAAAGGTAGGTAATTTTTTTTAAATAATACATTTAAGTAGTTATTTATAGAATCAATGGAAAAAGACGGATATAAAATATAAAATAATTTTGAATGTAGCTTATTATTATACGTACTTAAAAAAAAGGAAGGGTACCTTCATAAAAATATAAATTGAAAAAAAATTTTATACACAAATATTCTTTTAAAGATTTTCCTTTTCAGTAATTCATACATACTCGTACATTTTGGCAGGAAAATTTATATTCTTGTTAAGCACATAAAATTAAAAAAATTTAAACAAATTATAATACTACACACGAAACGATAAAAGAAAACTTGCCTGCTGTTGTTTGTTTAGAAAACAATTTGAAATAAAAGTTCAATTAAAAATAATAATAATACAATAAATATATTCTCAAATCTCATTAAAACAAATAATTACATTTACGACTGAGCTGATGCTTATTAACTGCACGCTGTTGGAAGCAATAAATTGGTTAATAGGATTGAATATTAATGAAATTTTTATTTTGCTAAACAAAAACCGTAAACATATTTTCAATTGCTGGAATTTGAATTTTCACAATATTAGGCCAGCCTTAAGTACATTATGATACACATCAAACGAAAATAAAAGCAATGTTATTTATTTTTTATAATAACTCTAGCATAATAATATTAAACATTAAAACGAAATATTAAAAAAAAATTTTTTTAACTAATAGAACTTTGTACATAATAGTATTATAAAAAAAATTACACTGTGCAACAAAAGATGCTTTTCTTTTTAAACAAAACTCTAAAGTTTCTTCTGACCATATTCAAATAATTATATTCAAATAATTATATTTAACTTTGGAGATTTAAAATTTCAAATAAGGGAAATAAGACACCATTTTACTGGCAACACTGGTTCGTGGTGAGAGTCTTGTTGACTACGCATCTGAAATTTTTTGTGTTGTCAGTTTCAAAATTGTGCGCTGCCGTTCAAATTATGTTTTTTATATGGATATGACAAACGTTGCCCCTTGTACACACTATTGCGATGTCAGAAAATGCCATAATATTTACTCGGCGTATAACTCATAAAATCGTAAAATGAACAAGTTTTTAAAATCATTATCACATTTTTAGTGATGTATACTGCACAGTGGGGTAGAATCGAACATTTTCGAAATGCGTCGGGAATTTTTAAAAGGTTGCTCGAATATATGTTATAGTTTTATGCTTTCTTCTTCTTTTAATGAGAATAAGATACTCAACAAGAACAATGACTTCAGAAAAAAAATATATATATATATATATGTATGTGACAGCGCATAGAGAAAGGGACCTAAGGGTAAAAAAATCAATTTTCACTTCTTTTTTTTATGTGGACAACATCTGAGCATCGAGTGAGACCGATCCCATGCCCCAAAAGTGTTCCCTCCCAGAGATATGCACGTTTTATGAAATTGAAGTCGACGATTCTAAGGTTATGTGAAAAAATTTTCGTACTAACAGAGTGATATTCACGATTTAAAAGAATTATAAATGGGTATTTATTATAATTCACAATTAATAATTTCAGAAAATAAACCTGGATTCGAAAAAACGCGAGCAAAATTGATATCAAACTCATGGAAACAGCGCGCTAGGTAGAAATCAGCAAAAACCAACTACACAAAACAAGAGGTAGGGACTACCTACGCGCGTTTTCAAGGTTGAGCAACACGTTCCTGACGTCATGAGATGTGTTACTTTCAAATGAGACCAATATCAACACGCTCAGTGATGGTACACCAAAGATACACGTATTTAAATCTTTAAAATGGCTCTCCTGAACAAACCCGGTTTTAACCCCTAGGTCCCTTTCTATTTTGCGCGTCACATATACATATGTAAATTAGCTATGGCATAGTGTTATATAAGAATTCTTAGTAACGAGATTTCGACTTGTGAGGTTCGGAAAAAAATATTTGAGGCAAAAAATGGTGCCGGTGAGATGGAGGCAAAGTTCGCCTCTTCGTGCTCAAAGTTGAGGGTAAAAGCGAAAAACAAAATTAAAAAAATCATATAACTTTCCCGTGACCCGCTACAAGTGTCAAATGTATGGCCACCACCAATTAATTTTCTCCGCCCAACATCTTTTTTAAACACACCAACCGCTTCACTCCTCTCGTTAAGGGGGCTCCCTTTATAAAATTGTATAAAATTTACTCGCAGGGCGCTAACTGCCCCTGGCGCGTACCCATCGAAGTCAAATGTACGACCAACCTCCAATATTTTTTCAATACAAAGATCTTATCTATGCATACTTATTATCTATCTTCAACCATTAAGGTTGTACCCATACAAAAAATAATTTGTTTATTATTTTTATTTCAGAAAGCCGCTTGTTCCGCTTTAATTATGCCTCGCAGGGAGGTAAAATGTGGGACCGACCCACAGTAATTTTTCATCTCCAACATTTCCTCCAAACATACCTATGCCCTATCTCGACTCCTTAAGGGAAAATTTGTATAAAATTTACTCGCAGGGCTCTACTACCCTTACGGCGTACCTAACGAAGTCAAACGTATAACCAACCTCCAATATTTTTTCCAATATTTATTGTACATAAGTTAATAGTCTTAATTTTAGTAACTGCATATAATCCTAATTGTAGCACAATCAATTCGTACGCTCACATATTATCTCTCAATCAACTATGACTAAAGCCAATTTCAAAATACAAGAACATCTCTACTTCATTTATGCGAAAAACTAAAAGACGCTACAACTAATAATAAAAAAGGACATTTATATCAAAAGCATTGACTCTCTCCATCCCTCATACTCACAGTCTGAGTATAGTTATACTCACACTATGGCTATTTAATCGGGCAAACAAAATATATGCATGATAGTCGGGATATTTATTCATCATTAGACATACTCTGTAGACATATATTTGTGTATATATAATGGAAAGGAAAATGTGTGGGTGTGTGTGGCTCCTTGAAAAAATGCTTTATGTGTGAGTATGTGAGTGTATAAATAAAATATCCTTGTATATACGCATATGTAGTCTGAGTATTTTTATACTCATGCCTATGATTGTAGCTAATGCAGTCAATAAATTATATTTAAAGCAGTGCTGCGTGATATAAAAAAATGTGTATAAACATAGTTGCTGGATGTTTATATATTAAACGTATTCGATTTAAAATTAATGCGTGTGTTTGCACATGAGCTATACGCATTCAAAGTTGTTTAAAGGCTGATAACCAAAAAAAAAAGTACTTAAAACGATACTTTTATCATTTTATGAGTAGGTATATGAAACAAGCTAACATTTTCCTTTCGTCAAAAGTTTCGCAGCAAATGCTCAATAGTATGAATGGGGACTTTTTTTATTTACCAATTTCTATGCCAATTTTCAATAATAAAAAGCTCTTAATTAAACCAACAAATACAAAATAATTGTTCCACGTGCACAATCAAAAGCACTTCCATTTTGCATAATTTATATAAGAAATTCCGGTACGCTTTTTTTCTCAGCAATAAATCGTTATTGAGAGAAGGGGCAAGCCGCATTAAAGATGTAAAAGAAAATAAATGCAGAATACTAAGATAACTTCAAAGTACTTAAATTTAATTCCATTTCCAGAAAATTGTTAATGTTTCAAAAGAAATTAAAAATAAAAATTTAAATGTTTTATTTTCCCAAGTTTATGTCCTTAAGCTTGCTTTTGCTTTTAAAGTAAATTCAGTATTTTTCAATACAATACAAAAAATTAAGATGGTAATTTATGTATATTAACGATGTCTTTGACAATACATTTCAAATAAATGTTAAGGGAAATTTCAAAAGGAAATGTAAACATTTAAGCACACCGATACATACATACATACATAAACACATGTATACAATGTTGAATGTAGAAGCAAAAAATGTAAGAAAAATTTCTCCACGTGAATGAAATCAAATTAAAAATATGGTCTGTAGATGATGTGACAAGTAAATTGAAGAACAACAAATTATGTGCAAAATATGATATTTTGCGCATTAATTCCCGGCGTGTTTAAAGGAAAAGAAAATGTTTTTTTTTAACATTTGATGATTTAAAGTATTTCGTTTATAAAAATGTCTATGAAAAATAATTTTTTTTTTAATTTTTGTGGCAATTTAAGGATTCAATTCTAAAATCGCTTCTTAAATTGTGAAGTTATATATATTGAACTTTTTTTGTGAAATGCACTGCAAAAATATGTCGAAATTTCCCCCAGCTAAAGTCTAGTATAATTTGATTTTTTATTGTTAGGGTTCCGTATACCTAAGGTGAAAAGGAACCAATTGTTTTCGCCACGATGTCCGTCTGTATGTCTGTCACAGGCTGATTTCTGGACCTGCAATTTTCACAGAATAACTAACTATACAAAACTTTGGCCGCTACAACAACAAATATAGGTGACCTTCTACAAGAAAAGGGACCCCGTGTGTCAAAAATCGGGTTTGGACCTAAGGAGTGGATTCTGGTACCTAAAAGGGTATAGAATAAGATGAAATGCGTTTTTCTCAAAACTTCATTTTCACACACTAGGTCCCTTGTCTCTGAGAAGGTCACATATGTTAAATTAATAATTACAGGGTATTCTAAAGGGAGCATCGAAAAATTTTGAAATCCTAATAGACACTTGAAATTTTCAAAATTAATGTATTTTTATGCAGGCTATACCAACTTACACTGAAATTACAAAAAAAAATTAATGGTAAGGCAAAACTTCTGATCGGTTCAATTTGGTGGACCCAGAGTGATCCTTATTAATTGTACTTCAAGTCGATTGACGTACCTCCTCGTGGTGGCCCCTGGGCGATGTTCTTGACCACCGTCAAGCATCAGCGAGTCGTGAGCGGCGATTGCAGCGTCTGTTCTCCCAATTGGAGCGGCTGCAAGCGGGCGTCTGTTCTTATAATAAATGCTAAATTATTTTTTTTTTTAAATTTCACTATTTATAGCAATGGAAGTTGGAATAAAACATTTCATTACACATGACAAACACATAACTTACAATAAAAGGACACTAACAACGCAGCTATTAATAGTTTGTTTTTGAAATCACCGTGATTCTCAGAACAGGACCGATAATTTCCAAAAAACCAACAAAAAAAAAGTTTGCTGGGTACCTAAATGTTTTAAAAAATATATACATTAAAGAATTGAAATTTATTTGCTGGTGGTTTAGCATGTCTATATACGTATTTTATTGGCGCTTCAACCAAATCATCAGTAGACTTCAACCACAAATTCTGAAGAGTCACAAACCTCTTACTTTATGCATAGACTTTCAAAAACTATATGAGAATTCATAAAATAATAATATTTTTGAAAATCACAAAAGAAAAAATAAGCTTAGTAGGCTTTGAAACTGATACAAAATCCAGCAAATAATTTATATCCAGGTGATCTGAATCTGATTTTGAAGTCTACTGATGATTTGATTGAAGCGCCAATAAAATACGTATATAGACATGCTAAACCACCAGCAAATAAATTTCAATTATTGTATGTAAACTTCTGACAATATGTCAAATAATAAATTTCTTCAAATATATACATTAGATAGATATTTGATTAGCTTAATACAAAGTACCCCTCTCTCTCTCCCTCACTCTACACTAACTGATATTGACATCACTATTAAAAACAGCTGATATTGTTTTTATTGCCATTTCATTTGGTTTGATAGAATGTGAAGTTGAAGGTTTAACATGTCAAAGAAGAGACAATATGTTGAAGATTATTTGAAATTTACATTTACATTTAAACAAAGAAAGTGGCCCGCGACTTAAAAAAGTATTACAAGGGGGGTCCGTGAACAAGAATTTGGTGGGAACCTCTGCCCAAATGGTTGAGTGGTAGCGTTGTCACTCCAGAGATTGTAAAATCGATGGGTGTGCTTGTTTATAACAAAAAAATAAAAAATAATAAATAAAAAAACACACAACAGAGCACGAAAGTCAATTTAAGGATTAAAAAACTAGTCCAGCTTTGAAAATTGATTTATGGATAATTAATTTCTTGGCTAATCCTACTTGTATTTTAGACGTATTTGTGCTCAGCATACCCTCCTACTCTTCTTCACATGTTTTTCTTTGTGGAGCCTTTGGAAAATGGACTTTAAAGTACTATTGAGGGGAATGGGTTAAAACTAAAACTAATAAAAATATGACAGCCTTAAATTTGGGTTAAGTATCAAAACATAGTCCCAAGTTTAAGTGCATTGAAGGGTTAAATTCCTACTCTATTTTATTTTATTTTTGTAGTATATCCTATATGTTTGACTGTTTTATACAGAATCTTATGTGGGCCACATTTCTTTGCGACATTTTTATACTCTACCTCTTCTTTGTGTAAAACTTTTTGATGATTTTCATAGAGAGGCGCCAATAAATTGTTATTTTTACCCCTATTCGGTATAAAAATTCCCTGGCAGTTTTTCTATTCAAAAAAATCTATTTGCAAGCTTGCAGATAGAATAAAAAAATGGAAACAAAATAGCTGACCTCGAAAATTCGAAAGTCTCTCTCATTTTTTTATTTGTATAGCCCACTGTTAATAATAAGAGAATTTTATTTTTCGTCAAATTTAAATCCGCGAGTATTATTTCCCGGAATATACTTAAAATTAAGCTTTTCGTGCCAGCTATCTAAAAATCTGATGTGGAACTAATAAGAAATGCTCAACTAGAGAATAGAGTACTTCTATTTCATTATGAAGAGCATAAATACCCTAAAGAAACCTAAAATAAACACATTGTGTCTCGGTTATTAATAATTAATAAACATTAAATTAATTTTTTACTGTATTCCTCTTTTTAATACTGCTAGGCCTTCATTTTACGATTTTATTATTAATGTTAACGTAAACATAATTACATTTATATAAATACATAAATTAGCTCATATGGGGCTGTATTTTTGTTAACGACTCCGTATGTGGGCAAATGGAGAAATAAAGCAAACAAATGTTATTGATATAATAACGTCAGTAAAAGTTAACAACAAGATAAAAAAAAAATTATCATCAGTTTTTTTTTTCAATTACCGACGTTGCACAGTGGTGCAAACTATAAAAAAAGTGGTAATAAGTATAGAACTTCTAAAGTAATAAATGGGAAATACTGAGGTATGTTTAAAATCTTAAAGTTTCTAGATTCTGCTAGGCAAGGCAAAAAAAGTTGATTCATAAACTAAAAAATTGTTTTGAAAATTTATAAAATGTCAAACACTGCTAAATGTAGGGTGCATGTCCTAAATAAAAACATTGCGCTACGCACATGCTTAAAAAATTTGCTTTCAGCCATGATTAAACCGTTTTTAGTAAATTTTAATTATCTTGCGTTGTTGCTGCGTATGGCGTTCAACATACATACATACATACATATATTAATGGCGCACAGTGGTTCATTGGCAAAAAATCTGTAAATTTTTAAATAATGAATATAATATAATAATGATAACATGCTAACATTTATCCAAATTAAATTTCATTGCAATCAGTGCAGTTTTTGTTGAGAAATTTAAGGTTAAACTTGAAGTTAAACTTTTTTGTTAAAAAAGAAGGATTTATAATGAAAATTAAATAATTTTTTTTGGAAATTTTAATACATAAGCCTAGGTTTTTTTAGTCTTTCGGATGTTTATACATACATAAGTATGTAAGACATGCCCAGGCATAAATAACTGAACCGTTTCTACTAGATGAATATCCGCAAGGCACTGAATTAAATTAATTATGTCAAAAAAAATCAACTTCAATGCAAAGATCTGCTAGGTTTTCCAAAAAAAAAGTTTATAAGACCAAACTGCAAGTAAACCCTTTCAAACAAAAAATTTTTTTAAATCTGCTCACATATGTTTTTGGGTGAGTGATTTTTGAAAAACAAAATTGTGCTAAAAAAAACTGCAAAATTCAATTAAAATTGTGGAACCAAACTGCTGATAACCCCTTTTAAATAAAAAAACAATTTTGCAAATCGTTTTACAAATGACAAAGTTATTGATGGGGGAGCCAACTTCTCTTCCGATTTAAAAAAAAAAAATAATAAGGGACAAAAGTACAAGCAATCATTTTCAGACAAAATTAGAATTTTAAAAATCGGTCCACAAACGATAGAGTTATGCATAGGGGGATAAAATTTCCCCGTCCGATTTTCCAAAAAAAAATTATGGAGAGTTATGCATGGGGAAGCCATATCCCCCAACGATTTCGGAAAAAATTACGGGACAAAATGGAAGTATCCACGTGTATTTTCTAGACCGAGAGCTCGGGTAAACCGCTGAACCACTTCATGCTTGGGATTGTGAATTGAAACTGTTTAGATAAACTTGAAATTGAAATTAATTGAAAAAAATTATGGAACCAAATTGCAGGCAAAATCATTTCAAACAAAAAAACTATTTTACATATCGCTTTGCAAATGACAGAATTATTCATGGGGAAGTCATCTTCCCCCTCCGATTTTGGAAAAAAAATTTAAATACAAAACTGAAGACAAACCGTTTTAGACAAAAAATTGAGTTTTGAAAAACGGTTCACAAACGAAAGAGTTATGCATAAGGGGAGGAAATTTCCCCCTCTGGTTTTCGAAAAAAAATTATGGATCCAAACTGCGGGCAAACCCTTACAAAAATTTAAAGTTCTATAAATCGGTTCTCAAATGACAGAGTTATGCATGAGGTTAGCAAATTTCCCCCTCTGACTTAGAAAAAACTGCAGGCAAACCATTTCAGAAGAAAAAATTTTTTTTTCGAAAATGGATTCACAAATGACAGAGTTATGCGTGTACAAACATTAAAAAGTAAAAAAAAAAACAATGCACTTGCAATTTTTCCCACAATTTTTTTATAATTTTTGGGTATTTTTATAAATAAAAGTCTCCTACGGGGGTCGTGGCGGGTGAAAAAGAAGACACTTTCAACTTTCTGTAAATGGTTGCATGTTTTTTATCTACAAAACTTAAAATTTTACGAAAATATGGGGGTTTAAAATTTATCACAGACCACCCTAACTACAAATTGTACAGGGTCTGCACATACCATTTATTTAAAAAAAAATGGTTTACGCAACATGACAAAAACAACCGCAGTCCGCTATCGATAATAGTTTTCGCTGAATAATAATCCCCTCTCGGGGATTGTGACCTTGTCGTGGTGAGAGGGCTTAGTAGGTGCAGTGATCCTGAGAGCGATGCCGGTAAGGTCAATCGAGAGCATCTGCAGCGAACAGCAATCCAAGACATTATGCGACTTATCCGGCTGGTCAGCTACCAACTAGACGTGCAGGGACGTGGGCAAGAAAGCAACTGGTGGCTACAACTGGCAGCTCCAGTACCAGTCCGGGATGCTATGGGCTAATCACCCACACTTCCGAATTATACTCAATGATTAACGAAACCGAACGACCTTATGTTCCTCCTAGGAATTAAATGTTTAAATTTTTTTATATATGTATAATTTATTTCAGATCAACCCACACTTCCGAATTATACTCAACGATTAACGAAATCGAACGACCTTACACAGAGAAAAAACTGCCTCATAGAATCAAGAAGCTTTTCTCTATGAAACGTTTTTAGGCTAAGGGGTATCCTAGCAGAAAGAAGCGAAGATTTTTTCATAGAGTCTCCTTATTGTTTTTATATGGTAAATCTTATTAATTTTTGGCACCAAAAGAACAATCCATAGAGAAAAACTTCTTGATTCTATTAGGTTTTCTTATAAATTGTAAACTATAGGGATTTCTTATTGATTTTATTAGGTTGCCTCATTGATTTTGTTCAATAAGGTTTTCTTCTTAATTTTAGTAGGTTCCTATATGATTATGTGTAAAGAATCTTATTGATTTTTTTAATAAGGAAATCTTCTTGATTTTATTAGGTTTCTTCTTATTTCGTTTCTATAAATATACATAGAGACAAGTTTTTTCATAATCTTTTTCATTTTTGTATAAGAATGTTTGCACAATAATTTCAATTGTTATTCAGGCTGCTTGTTAGCATATTGGTTAGAGTGCCTGTTTATCAGTCAGAAGTTTGCTGGTTCAATACTTGGTGAGTAAGTTAGTTAAGAATATAACATATTGTGTATGTATGTATGTATATATAAATAACATCTACAATATACTACATACATACATGCATATGTATATGGTATAGAATTTAAATGAAAATACATAAGTACAGAGAATAAAGACGCATTTTTTTATTTTTTATGAGGTCGCCTAGTAAAAACAAGAAGAAAAGCTTATTGAAAAAATCAATAAGATAACCCCATAAAAACTACAAGATTTCTTCTTGATTTTTTCAAAAAGGTTTTCTCTATGAAATTATTGAAAAAAACCCATAGAGATTTCTTATTAATTTTGTTCTATTTTATGAGGTATTTAGTAGGCACTGTTTTCTCTGTGTATGTTCTTCCTAAGAATTAAAGGATTAAATATATGTATATATAATTTATTTCAGATTCAATATGACAAATTTTGGTTTTCTTTCGCACTACTGGCAATATTTTGACCTAATTTTTTGGCTTCCTTAGTTTTGATATGTTTCCTTTTTGATGGCATAAAAAATATAGGAATCTATTTCAGGAAAATGTTTTTGGCCAGTGAAAATTGATTCTGAGCCCCTGTTTAAAGTAGTTTTTACTTTTCATTTGTCAAGTTGTCATAGTTTGAGCTATGACAGCTATTAAAATGGCGGGAACACCTTATTGGAGACTTAATCAATTTAAACTTCCTCCTGCTTTCTCTCCTTTGGGCTTTGTTTTTATCACCTTGAAACGTTTCTGGTTCCTACAAAATGTCTTAATAAATAAGGCCTTCTTGACATAACAACTATTAGTGTTTTTATTAATTTTTAAGTCTGCAAGTTTTTCAATTTAACTTTCAATTTTGGACGAAGTTTTGGGCCAAGTGTTGCAACTGAAAATACGAAGGTAGCTTAATTTAAATGAGTGGAAAAAAGGGTTTGGGGGGGGGTTTATTTTGGATTATTTTGTATATTTTCTGAAAAAACAAATAACTCATTTCAACTTGTGCAGTTACTAATTCTAGCAGTGGATTTACAACTTATTAAACGTGTGTTTACATATTAATTAAATTATTTATTATACATTCCATGGGATCAGCAAAACTTTTATTTTCATTCAATAAGAGTTTTTCATATGACCGCCCTGGGGCTGTTTGCCTCAGTAATCTTTTGTGTGTTTAAACACGTGCCTTTATTTATGTGTGAGTTTAATAAAACAAATATAAAAGATTATTTAGATAAACCAATTTGTATATTAAATTAGTTATACTGATGCATATACCGCCCTCCTTTAATTATAAATTTGAACGAAAGAGAAAAACATTTGCTTTAACATAAACAACATTATTGTGTAGCGTGTTTCCGTTCAAGGTTTCATGTGTTTGTGGTATTTAAATATTTTTTATTCGTTTTTTATGACTTTAAAATGCAAACTCAAAAATGTTTTTTTTTTGGAAAAATATTTTTTGGCCTAATTTGATTACACTGTGCAACTCAATCAAACTTTCCCCAAAAAAAGCTTCTATGAACTGTGGCACTGGCAGTGGTTTGTTCTTCTATAAATACGTTTGCTATGTAAACGTCCAAGCCATATGCACAATGTGCAAGCTTTTACAAAAGAGCTTTGTGCTTTCACAGCCACTAGAGCACAACAGCCAATCAGACCTCGGGGACAACAATATTTGCTGCTTACTTTATAATACAAGTAAAGTTTACAAAGAAATAAGAACTGAGAGGTTTCAAAGCTGCTTACCTCAAATGCAAATATCAAAGGACGTGTGTTTGGGTGTGTACCATTTTATGGAAGCAAGCAAGTGCTTAAAACTTTTGTGCAACATTTTACGCTCTGCAAAAGATTATTAATATAATTCTACTATAAGTCTCTGAATATATTAAAAATATTGAAATTAAACTTAGACAGGGGAGCTTGATCAAAACTTGAAAAATGGCAATTGCTTTTGGTTAATGAATGAATGAATTAAGTCAAACGGGAAGCACAGGACACTGCGACCAAAGTAAATTTATTGTATCCCCTGACAGGTGCTAGAGCACCTCATCTAGATCTACTCTCCTGATGAATCTCAGGATTGCCTCTGGGTCCAGAGTTGGCAGTTTCCCATCCTCCAATAGGTCCTTGCCCTATATTGACTTTGGCTATATCTTCTGTGGCATAACGCTTCACAGTCCTTCAGAATATGCTCTGGAGTTTCATCTTCGTAATCACAGAATCTGCACAGGCTGTTACTCTCAATGCCTAGTCTGTTCAGCTGTCAGCCTACAATGGCGTGTGAGGATTAAAGAAAGTTTTATTGTGTTTTCACACATAAAGTTAAAACCTAATCGTCGATTTCGATAACGAGCTGCTTCGATCACGTGTTTTCAGTTTAAGATTATGGCATTTGCTATCGAACAATATATTAAAATGGTTCGATATCGGATGCCATAATATCAAACTGAAAAAACGTGATTCAATCAGCTCGTTATCGAAAGCGACGATTAGACCCCTGGTTTTAACGTTAAAGCCATAAATAGCTGATTTTGCGTTCACACTGCAAGTTTGATAAATTCATTCAACTTCAGGTTGTCTAATAAAATTGTTTGAAATAAAATAAATCTCCAGTAGAAATAAGTGCATTTGCATTTTGCTGTATTTTTTTTTTGCTTTATATAAAACTTATTTCACAAACTGTACAGCATATGTTTTTGTTCCTATGAAAAACTCAGAAAGAGGTTTTAAGTTCGTTTTAACAATATTATTCTGTATTGTAAAACCAGGATTTAGCGTTAAAAGCAATTTTTATTAAAACCATATCAGTGTGAAAACACTATTAAGTAATTTTCTGTTAAGTAATAAGTTAACTGCCTAAGCAAAAGCTTAAAAGGAGCTTCGTGAAACAATTTTAAAAGTTCTCATTAACACCTTTAAAATTAAATATCATGATGGGAAATAATGTCACGTGCAACATGTCACGTGCGAATTTAATTAAAAAAAATTAAATCTTAAAGAGACACATTTAAATATTGATCAAAAATAAATACAAATTCTGTCACATGCGAATGCTTTGGTTTTTAGCAATTATGTTGAATACGAAAATTTGCTCAAAATCAAATTATAAGGGCTAATTTGGAGTTATAAGTTACGCTTATTGTTAAAATAAAAATCTGATTTCTTTTGAGTTTTTTTTTTCACTTTAAATTTTCCCTTAATTATGAAAATGGTGTAAGTCGTATATTTCTTTTGTCGAAATGTTAAGCAGATTGTATTTGAACAATTAAAAAACTATTTTTATATTATGCAACACTTCAGTTTAGAATTGTACTAGTTTCCATTTATTTAAATTTATTTAATATTAATTGCAGTTTTTTTTAAGATTTATTTAATATTTCGAAGCAAACAAAAATGCATGACGGTCACGTTCGACATCATTGAAATTACGATATGTAAAAAAAGTTAAGCATTTTTCAAAATGTGTGCTTTTCGTTTATTAAAATAAAAATAGTATACATCATCAGCTGAAATGCAAAACCACGTAACTAAAAAAATCAAAAACCGTATTTTTAATTAGTTACTGGGTTTTATATAGAAACATATCTACCTGCAAATTTTCCATCCATTATCATAGCAATAAGCCGTATTAAAAATTAAAATAAAAGTGCTTTACTTAGGTCATTTTAATAATTTTGTTTAGTTTTTTTTTTGTCTCTCCTCTAAGGTCTAAAAAATGCCAGTTACTGGATTTTACATTTCAGCTAACGATATATTATTTAGTTTATTTTACATGTATGTCAAAAATTTATATTCTTAATTTCAAAATGTATTTCCTATTCAAGATATCTTTGCTTGGTTCAAAATTGTCCCCTCTATTTTTTTTTTCATACAAAAAGTATTGATCCAATAGTGCCACACGACAATTAATTCCTCATATCGAGTTTTGTTAATTCTAATTTTTTTGAAATATATTTCCACTGAACAGTTTAAAAATGCCAAACAAATATCTACATAATTATATTATAAAAAATGCTGGTTGTAAATTTATGGAATGATTTAATTTTTAAATGAATTTAAAACATTTGATTGAAACATGTTCTTGTACATATGGGCATTCCCATCTTTTGTGGACTTCCAGAAAAGAATTATATTTTATGAAATTTTTTTTTTTGCTGTCGGTAAGGAGCGTAAGTAGTTCTACATTTAGTAAAAGATGGGAATAAAATCGAGCAGTATGGCTTCATTGGTTAGTGACATAATGTGAGAAAAGAAAGAGAAAGAAAATTTTATTTTTCTCTCAAGAGCTGAGTAAACAAGAAATTTTTATGAAATTTTTACACAACATAAATTCTGCATCATTAACTCGAAAAACTAATTTTTTGAGATACATATGACTATGTTGCAATAAAGGAGCGATATGTAGAAATAAAATTTTAACAAATCTTGGGTTCGTCTGATCAATTATTTAGCTAATACAGGCCAACTGATGTTATCTCTATATTTTTAGAAGTGTACTTCAGCAAAATTAATTTTAAAAAAGTATAAATCAAAATATTTGCCATGGCTAAAGTTATTTGAAAAGAAAAGCTAAGCTTTTATTGTATTCGCTTTAATGGTTTGAGTATTTTTTTTTTGCAATACACCAACCCAGTAATTTTAATTGACGTCAATAGCAGTAGGTGATATTGTAAAAAAAAATCTAAAAAAAAACCAGTCAAACACATTTTATCATTTAGAGATAAGATAAATATTTGACCTACCAGTCCCACACGCTATTGCCTTTTGATTTCATTTTCAGTACACCAACGTGTGATGTGGATCAGTGATCGGCAATGAATCGTTTTTTCGCTATTCATACTCACTCATGAAATTTTAAATATACTACTCTGATTTACGCATACTCACGTATTTGATTTATAAGTATAGGTTGAAATAAATATGAAAGCCACGTCGACATTATAGTGATACTACACTCGCACTCAGTTTGATTTCTAATTTCAGGAAAATGCTTATACTACTCACATTGATTCAGCTCATTCAACTTATGCATGTATGTTTATTTAAAAGTTTAGTCAATAAACAGTTTGCAAGTAGTATATAATAGTAGTAAATAGCGTTGTTTTTTAATTCCTGCAAAAATACAAAAAAAAAGCTAACAGAGAATCACATAACCTCACAATGAGAACTTTAATGTTGGTATGCGAATCATACTTATTTTGCATAGTTCATAGGCACTGAGTCGAAATCAACAACGTCATAAATGTTGCTAAGTATGAGTTCATAGACAACATTGCAATAAGTATGAGTGCGCATAAGTACAAGAGCTTATAAGTCATGATTCAACTATACTCACTTGTTCACTACTCATTGCTGTTCTCTGATGTGGATATTATTCAACTCACTCTTTTACTACTAAGTTAGTGTTGCATTATTTAATTGAAATCTAATTAAGAGGGCGTATGAGAAAATTTTCTTTTTTTCAACAACATATAGAATTCTTGGAAAACAGTCAGTTTGCAGCAGTATTTATAGAAGCTTTCAACAGCTTAGTTTAGCTAATGTCTTGTTCAGGACTATTATTAACATTTTGAACATTTCTGCTCTTGAACTGTAGAAGTAAAAAAATATGTTGCTCTTAAAATAGCCATAATGTTAAATTACACAGTGCCACATAATTGAAGCTAAAATTTGTGAAAAACAAATGTTCTGAGGCATTATAAATTATATTTTATACTCGTATAAAGAATATTTTTCTAAAGATTACGTTACTGAATAGCTGGCAGCTATGAACCGGAAATAGTGGAACAAATTTAAAATTTTCAATTAAATTTTAGCAATTTGGACGCAGTAGATGCAGTTTTTTCGTGTCAGTTTATTTTACATTTTTTTCTTATCCCAGTTTATAATAGTTATGCCGAAGATAGTAAAACAAAATATTACATAGTTTGCAAAAAAGAAAAAGTGATTAGGTCGAGATTAGCAGAAAAATCTGGGTGTTATTATGTATTTCGATTCGAAACGAAAACTGTTCGAATTTGTATGTTATTAACATTGCAATTCGAACACATTTCCGTTCGATTCGGATTACATAATAACCCCCCTGAAGTATTTTGTGCGATTTTTCTGCAAATTATAGTTCAATGAATTGCTGCTTATGTTTTTTCATCCAATAATCTCACATGGAGTAATTGCGTAAATTAGCTTATTAAGAGCGTTTTTTTTTTTTAGTGTCACAACTTTGAGTTGGCATCACAGTTTTAGTTGAGCATCCATTTAACAGCTGATAGTTGCTTTTTGTTTGCCGAACAGTGAAAACTGAAGAAGCTGTAGCCACTGGACAGGAAAGCATAGAATATAATTATAATCAATCAATTTGTCTCCATTCTTAGCAAATAGGCTTGCGTTCTTCCGCTTGGAATATTTTACGAAAAGACCTTGTGTGACAACTTTGAGTTGGCATCACTGCTTTATTTGAGCAGGGATTTAACAGCTGATAGTTGCTTTTTGTTTAGTTTGCTTTGAAATTGCATTATGAATCGACTTACACTAGAGCAACGCGTGCAAATTGTTGAAATTTTTGATCAAAATAATTGTTCTATGCGTCAACTCAACTCCTTCCATTTCCCGATTAGGCCCATTTCTGGTTGAATGGGTACGTATATAAGCAGAATTGTCGCGTTTGGAGTGAGGAGAATCCACAAGCTTTTGTCGAAATACCATTACATCCACAGAACATTACGGTTTGGTGCGCTTTATGGGCTGGCGGAGTCATTGGCCCATATGTCTGCAAACACGATGATGATGGTCAGGATATTACGGTCAATGGTGAACAGTATAGCAAATTGATTCGAAATTTTTTTCCTATCTCAATTACGTGGCATTAATCTGTAATTGTAATTTTCTATGTAGTTCCAATAGGACGGAGCCACATGCCACACAGCGGGCGCTACAATTGATCTACTCAAAGAAACTTGTGATGAAAAAATAATTGCACGTAATGGCCCAATTAATAGGCCACCAAGATCGTGTGATTTAACCGCATTGGATTATTTTCTTTGGAGTTATGTTAAGTCACTTGTCTACGTCGATAAACCACAAATAATTGAACACCTGGAAATCAACATTCGAAGAATTATCGACTAAATACGGCCGCAAATGCTGCGAAAAGTTATTAAAAATTGGTATTCCAGATTGAGCCTTCTAAGCGCCAGCCGTGTGGCGGCTACATGGCAGAAATCATATTTAAATATTAATTTCATAAAATTTTCTTTCTTTCTTTAAAAAATTCATAAAAAATCAAAAAAAAAAAATTAAATTTTTAGGCAAAAAAAATGTTTTCCCTTCATACATTCATTTTTAACTTCGAAAGTGTTGCACACATAGAAAAACGGTACAAGAACAGATTGGAGGAATTGTAGTTCTTAATTTTTCTAAATTTGTTTCATATAAATCGGACTAGTGGTTCTCGAGTTATGTCAAACAAAAGAGCCTATACGATAGTTACTAACTTCAAATTGATATTAAAAATATTTTAGCAGATAAGAAGACAAAACGAATGATGCACAAGTTCTTCATTTTGGGCCTACTTTCACATGAAATTGTCAGAATTGAGTCCCGCATCAATGATGTACTGTGTAATTGTATTGTGCATTTTTTTTTATTTATGTGTAGTATTCAAATATGCTTAAATATGCATTTATTGCCAAATTATGCAAAAATATGCTTTTATCATTAAAATATGCAAAAGTATGCTACAGCACATTGATGTAAAATTTTTTAAAATTTTTATGACTGGGATAGATTATAATATAATTATATATAATCTATATAATAGATAGATTATAATTATTCAGTAACTTTCTATCTTACACAAAAAAAAACATGCATTTGCTTGAAACTTCGAGCCCTGGTGATGAATTTGCTTCTATTCGAAACATGTTTCATTTGATGTAATTTTTGCGCGAATAAACGAAAAATTTAATTTTCGATCACTTTTTGAGGCAATGAAGGCCATATGTTAAGGACAACATGCTGAATATTTTGCTACAAGCTGTCAATTATTTGTGGTTTATCCACATAGACCAGAGACTTCTCAATGCTTACTTAAGTAGTTCTTTGTAAAAAAAAAATACAAAGGAAAAGGAAGTATTTAGCCTTATTCTCTTTTCTTTCCCTGCTTTCCGTTAAACTCAGACATGAAACAAGAAAGCCTGACTTATGAAAAGGAGTTGAAAAGAGTTAAAGTTATACATTCTTTCTAAGATATGTAAAAATTAGCTATTTTCTGCTTACAACAACACAACCCTCACTGTCTCATTAAAATCATATACAAAAAATGAAATGGCACACGAGCTTAGCAAACTTGTAGGAAACAATATCAAATTGTGTTCGCAAAATATCATTAGACGGCCAACAAGGGTCTCAGCTGTCAAGGCCCATAACATAAACAGTAGCCTGGATGTGTGAAATGTCGTTTAGTCTCAAAATAGCAAATAAACTCTTCAAGTAGTTGTACATATTACTAATTTCAATTAAACGTTTGCAAAATTATAATAAAATGAGTACTTCATTTAAAAAAACATTTATTTTTATCTTCTAACCCTAGAGGTATGCTTTAAACAATGTAAACAACGCAACCCCTTAAGTTGTGCTCTTTTATTTACCTGCTTTTAACATAAATGTCACGAAATGGAATTATTGTAATTATTTGTAATTTGTTCTGTATCTAGTACTTTGTCATAAATACGATTATTTGTTATCTTACGCATAGTCTTTATTTTTAATTGACTGTGTTTATTTTGGAAATAGAAGTTTTTGTTAAATATTTTATCGCTTTTGCTAGCAATTATAATATTTAGCAGTTAAGCGACAACTTGTATTCATTTAGTATAATATGAAGAAGGAAGTAAATAAAAAAAAAGTAAAATTCAAAACCATTTAGCGGCAATACAGTGCAAAAAATAGTTAATAGAATTATTGTTTCTACAATCATTATTAAAGCTTAAAAGCTAAAATCACAACTGAATGAAAATTAATATTATTTCACAAAATTGCAAAAGTACATCAATAGAAATTGAAGGAAAATATTTTGAAATTTAATTAGATATCGATGCCACATTTGCTCCCGGGAATGCATAAATTATTTTTTTAATTTATAGGTTGCTATGACTTCTCTATTCATCTCTCTTGTGTTTAAATAAAGGAAACGCTAGATAAAATACCCGTTATATAAAAATTATGGTAGTCAGTTGTAGTAAATTGACTACTAACTACTTATTTTTCAACCACTTTGAAGTCAATTAATATTATAGTTAAATAATTGTATACATATACATATATGTGTTATATAAAAATTACACATACATACTTATGTTTATACATAACTACAAGCAAATCTGTAGATACCCTATAGGAGCTCAAACCCATTTATAAGTAACTTCAAACTGGATTTTTAATAACCACATCTAGTTGAATTAAGTGACTTTTTTCCTTGTCGCATGTCATAGGCGGTAGTCAATTGTCCATCTCTGCATGACTTTTAATTGACTACTTACTACTTATTTTTCAACCACTTTGAAGTCAATTAATTATAGTTAAATAAATGTATACATATGTATGTGTATATATATACATATACATTTGTATATCATGTATATATATTTATATATAGAAACGGTCAGTATTTTTATATTTAAAACAAAAATACATACATACATTCATAGGAAAGTTTGTCCTGCTCCTAGAAAATATTATACATATTAGTATTGAAAACATTTAGTTTTTTTTAGCACAAACATTTGATATCTGACTTCATGGCATGCTTCTCTGCTTTTTTCATTTTCTTTTCACTCACTTTTTTGCTTTTACTTATTTCTTACGTGTGCTTCTATGCAATATGCTTGGTTTATATCTGCATGAGATTTAAACCAATTGGTAGTCACTTGCAAAATAATTAATTTATAAGTTAGTGTTTTTTTGTCAACCGATTATTTTATTTGCTACAGGGTAGAGGCTAAAATGCTTACATATTGATGGCTTAATATAAAAAGGGCGTATGTCAATATTTTTCGAAATCGCGCTTTTAACGTTTTTTGGGAGACAACGTGTTATTGCACCCTCCTTGAAGTTACAATTAAAAATCAAGGACTTATGGCCACTTAAAAAATTATTTTTGCATGTAAATGCATTAGTTTTTTGCTTCTCCTATAAAGTATCGAAAATTCGAGTTCCGTCTTTCTTATACTAAGCCATCGATATGTATGTACAATGTACATCCATGTTAAATTTGTAAGCAACTTGTTCACATTTTATCAATCTAATCCCATAAATTTTCTCAATGTACTCGTATTCGCAAAATAATAGTCCCTTGTATTTGTTTTGTTTAATATTCAATTTACATTAGCTCTCAATTGTGTATTTATATTTTGTGCTTGTGTTTATTTTTTCCATAAATATTATTTTTTACTACCAGCCACTTAATATTTTGTAATCAACTCTTTTATTTTGGGTTTTTTCTTGTCTTTTTATATAACTGAATGGCACTCAATGCTTGACATTTAATTAGGATTGCTTTTGTTTGTTTTCACAGGAAGTGAAATCGAATTTTTGTGTAAATTTTTTGTTGCTTTTAGTACAGTAAAGTATGTGATGAAAGTAAGTGTGCGAAAGAAAGTTTTTAGACTTTTTTATAAGTATGTACCTTAGACTGGTCGCAAAAAGTTTTGTTCTTTAATTGAAATCGAAGTCTTAATTTTTTTTAGCATTTTCAGCCAAAAATATTGTTGACAATATTTTATATTTTATTATAAGCTTTATTGTGTATTTTAAAATTATCCTTAAGCTCGTGATTAATTTTATAAATATTTTCGGCTCAAAATGCTCGTTTAGGTAAAAATTAAGCAATAAAAACACCGCAAGTAAGAATTTTTAAGAATTTTCGAATTCACGACAATTCCCAAAAAAAAAAATTTGCAATCCCAAAAATGGGATTTTTCAGTATTTTTGTAGTATTCTTTTTATTTTTAGCCGAACGCAAATAATATGTTTGGAACTATTTAAAAGCATATCTTGTCTTAAGGAGGCATAATAAATTTTTTGGTACCAGCTTTAGAATTTGCGAAAAAAAAGGCCTTAAATTTGATATTTATAACAAAAATGGGGCTAATTCGAAACGATCTGGTTCGTTCAATAACGAAAATTTTGCACAAAAAATTTCTTTGTAATATTTCTTATAGTAATACCTTTTGAATAAATAAAAATATAGGGTTGGTATTTTTGCAAATTTTTTTTGTAATAAGGAAATAATTAACCCAATTTTTTCCGAAAAAAAACGAGCAAAAAATCCCCTTTTTTCCACAATTTTAATTTAAATTGCTTACAACTTTTGACTGAATTGTGTTATTATACCAAATTTTTTTTTAATCTTACAAATTTTATTCTTAATCGAACAAGATTTGACTTCTATATTTATAATTTAATCAGGCTAAAGTTGGTATCGCTGTATAAGCCAAAGTACATGTGATTTGACTTCTCCATTAGCAGAACAGTGGACCAGGGTTGGTAAAAAAGCCAAAAATTTTATTTTTCTCGAATATTTCCTAACGTGCAACGGAAACCCTATACATGTAGCAGAAAAGAAACTCCATTTGCAAAAAATGTTTTTTATCACATTAAAAACATCAGCTTGTCATCGGCTTTAATTTTTCATTAACCCAAAGTTACCCACTTTGGGACTTTGTATCTCCGCCCCCTTTAAAGACATATAGTCCCAAATCCCCACTTAAGTTTTGTGGCACCTGCTCAATTGATATATGAAATGTCATGACAATCAGACGCCTCGTTTAGAAACTGCAGAATTATTTAATTTTTTTTAACAAAATACCCCACTGTATATCGGGTACTTTAGGTCCCACTAGGTACCAGAATTAAGCGTCGGATCGAGCTAAATTAAGACCACATTTATGACAGCAAACCTCATAGTTTAGACAGCTCATATATTAAGAATAAGAAAAATACATAAAAACCGCACCCAGTCTCATGTAAATTTATCTGTGGCAATCATGAAAAAGGGCTTAAGTCATATTTTACTGTTTTGTAGGAGAGCACTTTTAAACTTTTGAGTCGATTTTAAGAAATTTATTTCTTTTACAGTTAAATTTAGATATTCTGTGCTTACTTTAATTTCTTAAAACAAACATGGTTCTCTACACTATAAATAATATTTGGGCACTTCTTCGATAAATTCCACTTTTTTGTCGCGTGCGACAGCAAGCAATTAACCTTTTATTTCTGAAAAACGTGACTCGATTTTTCTTAAAGTTTTACCTTATGCAGAGCTGCTGACGGCCTACACAAATATATAAAGAAGTAAACAAAAAAGTTTAGTTTTCTTTGAAAAAAAAGCATATTTGCTTGGTGTAGCACACTACAAAAAGTTGACATTCCTTTGGAAATGCCTATATTCAATTTGGAATATACCAAAGTAAATTGTGTTTTTTATAGAGTGCCACAAGTTTAAACTAAATTATAAAACAAGGAAATATATTTTTAATATCAATGAAGCGGGCTTTATTGGAAAGAACATTTTAAAAAATTGATTTCTGCCATGTGGCGGCCACGATTGGCGCGCAGAAGGCGCAATCTTCAACAATTTTTCGCAGCACTTGCGGCCGTATTTCGCCGATAACTCTTCGAATGCTAATTTGCAGGTGTTCAATTGTTTGTGGTTTATCGACGTAGACAAGTGACTTAATATAACACCAATCAAAATAATTTAATGGGGTTAAATCACACGATCTTGGTGGCCTATTAACTGGGCCATTACGTGAAATAATTTTTTCATCAAAAGTTTCTTTGAGTAGATCAGTTGTAGCGCCCGCTGTATGGCATGTGGCTCCGTTCTGTTGGAACCACATAAGAAATTACAATTACTGATTAATGCCACGTAATTGAGGTAGGAAAAAAATTTCGAATCAATTTGCTATACCGTTCACCATTGACAGTAACATTCTGACCATCATCGTTTTAGAAGACATATGGGCCAATGACTGCGCCAGTCCATAAAGCGCACCAAACAGTAATTTTCTGTGAATGTAATGGTGTTTCGACAAAATGTTGCGCATTCTCCTCACTCCAAATGCGAAAATTCCTATTTACGTACCCAATCAACCAGAGATGGGCTTTATTATGAAATGGAAGAAGTGCACGATGAGTTTGACGAATAGAACAATTATTTTGATTAAAAATTTCAATAATTTGCACGCGTTGCTCTGATTCTGTAAGTCGATTCATAATGAAATTTTAAAGCAAACTAAACAAACAGCAACTATCAGCTGTTAGATGGGTGCACAAATAAAGCAGTGATGCCAACTCAAAGCTGTGACACTCTAAAAAACACGCTTCACTACACTAGTGCAAGGATTTAATACCCTTAGGAAAGAAGCAAATTTCGTTGAAGAAAGTATTAGAGAAGTTTACAATAAAGACGCAAATGCACAAGAAATAAAAAATATAATTTTTCGATGAAAATTAACGTAAATTTTCAACGATTTCAGGTCCTATTCCGCGAACATATGTATGTCATTGTCCATGGTCGTTTACTGTTAAACAAAAACATCGGATTCATATTTGGAAAGGAATTTCCCAAACATGATCGATATGTATCTCCTAGTGATGCAGGAATATTCGTATTCGTATTTGAATTGCCGAGTATTCGGCCATTTTTAGATATTCGAATTCGTATTCGCCAAGTTCAAAAAAAAAAATAAATAAATAAATGCATAAATCGTAAACGAAATTTAAATTAATTTAAAAAAATTATTTCAATTCAATTCAATTCTTGTACCCAACTCATAAAACAAATAAAAGAAACTTCTTGCACAATTAACATTAAAAAAGTTAAAGTACTTTTCTAGATACTCGTAATATTTGACTGAAAATTATTTCTGCATATTAAAATGAAATAAATTAGTCTTTGGGCCTACGAGTATGGTCTAGTTATTTCCTAGATAACTTAATGTCTATAAATTTCATATATAATATTCGTATTCGTATTCGCGAATATCACATCACTAATATGTACATATTAAATTATCTTCAGAAACTAAAAATATAGTAAATTTTTGCTTTACCCACTTCCCTTTGTCCTTTTTCCTTTTTTACTACTCAAACTCCCAACACTCACTATGATTAACAAAATTGATTTTTAGTCTATGTATAAATATTTGCGAATGAACAAATTAAATCTTAACTCTATTTGAAAATATAAGGCCTACATAATCAATTATACAAAACCATTTAGCAAATATTTACAAATACTATTTTCGCCCACATCATGAGTGCCTTTTCGTAGTGTAAATATGTTATCAATGAAATTAATTTTTTTAAACGATTTTTATCCCCAAACCAAATTCACATACTGCCAATCACAAGCGATTAAATTTCAAAACCAACTGATGTGTCATAAAACCAATCAATTTAGCCAACAAACTAAAATATATTGCAACTTTATGATAGTTAAAAATATCGTGCCATAATCGCCAAAAGAGATTAAGCGAGATAATTTTCGAACTTTAATTTTTTTGACCCAAAGCGATTATTTGCGATCGTAAATAGTAGATTTTCGTCAAAAAACAAAGTCTAAAATATATGTCGTTTAAGCTATTTTAGCGGTTATGGCTCGATATCATACCCATGATTTAGCAATATGTGAGCGTTTTGAATTTTGAAAACTTCTAAAGTTTATTTAAATATTAAGCTAAGCTTTCTTTTTTATAGAAATATAGCAATACATATTTGTATTTGCTTGTGAGTGCCAAGTTTCATCGCCCACTTTATTGCAGTGAAGTAAAACTATGAACTATTGTATTTGTTAATTTAATTTTGCATATTAAAACTGTGGTATTATCAGTAGTTATAATATACTTGTTAAAATTATGGAAGGCGATGGCCTTGGCAGCCGGCGCTAGCAATGTACATATGGATATTAATGTTATATTTTATATAATTTCAATTTTGGAAATAGAAAAATATTTTTGTCTATTTAATCTAACGAAAAAAAACAAACTTATTTATTAAAAAATTTAACAAGGAATGAATGTTCAAATCCAAGCTGTTAAGTAATGATTAGTAATCGTACTGATTACTAACTTGATTACTTTTTTTTAAGGGTGAAATAATGATTAAATTACGATTATATTATGTTTCGCACGATTACTAATTGATTACGATTACTAATAATCGAAAAGTAATCTAAATTACTTGAAATTACTACAAAATAATCAAAAAGAATCAAAAGTAATCCGACTACTTTCAAAGATAACTTTTGATTATTTTTTATTGTTTTCAAACATTTTGAAAGAAATTTATAAAATTTGTTTAAGAAATTCTTAACATATTGGGTTATATAACAACACTGATAATATCAATGTAGGAAAAAAAATATAAAGAAAAACATAAAGTGAAATTTTTTGCTGGTGGTTAAGCATTGTCAATATGCACTTCATTGTCGCTTTGACAAAACGTGAGTAGACTTCAACCACACATTTTGAACAGCTATAAACTTCTTATCTTATGTTTTTCTTTATATTTTTTTTTCTTCGATTGATATTATTAGTGTTATTATATAACCTAACATGTTAAGAATTTCTTCAACAGAAAACATCTAATTTTATAAACTTCTTTCAAATTGTTTGAAAACAATCAAAAATTATCAAAAGTAATCTTTGAAAGTAGTCGAATTACTTTTTGATTACTTTTAATTCTTTTTGATTATATTGTAGTAATTTCAAGTTATTCAGATTACTTTTCGCTTATAAGTAATCGTAATCAATTACTTATCAGAAATTCTTTTGAAGGCAATTATATAATCATTACAATTCTTTTTAAAATGTAATCTAATTGATTACTAATCGTAATCGAAATTTAACAGCTCTGGTTAATGGAAAGTCGTTTTGCATAAAAAATAACGACAATTGTATTTGAGAAAAAGTGTTGCCAGGCAATTATATTATTGTTATTAATGCGTTGACTTTTAATAATAGCAAGTAACTAAATAAACAAGTAAGGGTGCTATATACCCTTCACCGAAGTACGTATGAAGTATATGCATACATAAATACATACATATTTATTTTGTGAGATGAAAAATACATCATTTAATTTTTGCTCTTGTGACCTATGGGTACTTTTCGACTTAAGAATTTGATTCAAAGATTTCATTTTCGATATTAAGAATAGTTGAAAATTTTATTCAGCACTTTGTATTAAAATTTTTTTATATTAATAATATTTTCCCTTTTTAAAATAAATAAGGAGAAATTAATTAGAGAGAGCTCTAACAGAGATCAGCACTTTCTAATTACAATTTATTAACCAACATCTAAAGCAACTTGAATCGGGCATCTCTCCGAGAAATTCCACTTTTTTGTCGCGTGCGACAGCAAGCAATTAACCTTGTATATCTGAACAACGGACTCAATTTTTCTTAAAATTTTGCCTAACGTAAGGACGCTGACGGCCTACACAACTATCAGGGGTGTTCTGTAAATCGCGTGATTTGAAATCGCCTAATTTCCAGAAAAAAACTCAATTAAAAAGGTAACTTATTGCAGAATTTTGATTGGTTTTAATGTTTTAGATGCTTAAGATATTTCAAACGAACCTAACTTTGAATGCACTAAATCGTCCGATCAGCGAAACACTGTTTTCGATTTTGGAAACCTTACGATTTCAAAACGCGCGGTTTACAGAACACCCCTGTATATATAAAGAAGTAAAACAAAAGTTTCGTTTTCTTTGAAAAAAAAAACAAGCATATTTGCTTGGTGTCACACGCTACAAAAAGTTGACATTCCTGTGGAAATGCCCATATGTATGTATATATACATACATAAGTTAAAGATTTTGCCAGCCTTTACTATATTGATCAGGTCACTGAAAACTGAATTAAGTAACTATCCATAGTGGCATGTAAAACAAATTTTTATTTTAAAACATCTGCAAGGAACCTAAACTAATTATGCACACCTGGTTTGGGGATAATATGCAACATATTACAAAACTTTGTAAGACTAATGAGTGGCCATGTTTATGGTTAAATGAGATTTTCATATAAAAGTTGAAGAAATAAAAAATAAACTCCTGAATAAAGGCCTTCCTTATATAAAAATATATTTTTAATTAAAAAGCAAAAAAGAATTTGTTTCATTTAGTTACTTGTTTTACAAGAAAATATAAAATTGTACAACCCTGGAAATATATTTTTGATTTTTCTGATTTTTAAAACTAATTTATTTGCTTGCTGATATATGTATATAAAATATTTTAAAATTACAAGGAAAAAAATTTAGTTTTATGCAGTTACTTTTATATACCATAAAAATTTTAAGCTTTCCAGCTCTGTAGCTGTAATTTTTATTTTTCTAATTTTGTATAACGATAATTTCTTTCTATGACATCAATTATATTTAATTTCTAAAGGAAAGGAAGCAATTTATTTAACCTGCTTAATTTTATATACAAAAAAAATTAATTTTCCAACCCTGGAATCATCCTTTTATATTTTTCTGATTTCTTTATAGAAAAAAGGAAAAAATTCGTTTTTATATACCAAAAATATTTCCACTTTTTCAACCCTGGAATCGTTTTTTAATTTTTTTATACCAATTTAATTGTGACTTCAATATAAAATGGGTTTATTTAACAAACAAAAAACAAAAATTAGTTTTAGAAAGTTACTTTGATATACCAAAATATAGTTTAAAATTTCCAGCTCTGAAACCGTCTTTTCGATTTTGCGTATTTGCAATACAAAACTATTTCGCACCAATTTTGATACATTAGTGATGCAATTCAGTAACTTTTAACCATCCGACAATAGTAATTTTTGTCTATACATTTTGTCGCTTGAAATAACGATTGTGAGATTCATTAACTTTTTCTTAACGATAGTACGCAGCTGATATTTTCTGTTGATTTTTGTCGATAAAATTAAAAGCACATAATTTATTGTCGCTTAAATAGCGACTACAGCGAATATCGTTAAGAATGTTAGTGAATAGCAAAATCGATCAATTTTCGTTATAATTATTTTAGCAAAGCGATTATGTTTAAAAAAATTTTAGTGAATTGCACTACAGCTTCGGGAAACCAGTTTCAAGTACAGACGGACGGACGGACGGACAGACAGACATCGTTTATTCGTCTTCCCTATTTTTGGTGAAGGGTATTAAAAACAAGGCGACTTTAACTTTTTAGTTTTTTGCTTCTCCTGTGAAATTATATTTTTGTTAGTTACGCCTTTCTGCATTTTAGCTAACGATATGCATAATTACAAAAAAAAATAGTTGAAAAACTCGATACACCAAAACATTTCCTTCCAACAAAGTTTCTACTTAACCCACATAGCGCCGGAAATTTTTTTTAAACTTAAATTTTATTAAGTTTTTAGAAAAAAATTTTATATAAGTTTTTTCGGAATGGGGTGTCCTTTTAAAAGGACGAAGTTGCGCCAAGTAGGTTAAGCAGTATTTCGCGCTATTTCTGTGGCAAAATTATATCTTTTGCATAAAATAATGTATTAAAAAGTTTATACAAAGAACTTCTTTTAAGAACTGAAAGTTTCTTTTGTCTTCTTTTTTTTACTCGTCTATGAGTAAAAACTTAAACCAAGTTTATATATAATATTTATGGCAGCCAACAAAATACGCTATTTGTATAACGCAATTTCCCTTTTTTGTTTTAATACATTTATTATGTTTTATTATGCTGGGGGAAGAAAAGTTTATACTACCTTAAAAATATACCCCGGAATCGCAAAAGTTTATCATATACATAAATCTTAAATAAAGTATTTAAAATATACATACATACATATATCGTCATATCCCTAAAATACGAGTATGTTCCATTATTTGGGAAAGTCTCATTTTAACATTTATGCTCTGCTGCTATTGTTCACTCTTTCATTCTCATTTCAAATGATGTTTGCCATTAAAAATGTCACAAGAGATGCATTAAATTTTATGTTTTTGCAACGAAATAGGAAATGTCTGCAATATTTTTGTTTTGCGTAGATATGTCTGTGAACTTAACGAGTTTTTGCTTTATAAAAGCTTTTCGCTACGAGTCCGTAGTAAGTTTATTATAATAGGTTGTAATAAAAAGTTATGAATTTAAGACTGAAGTCTGATTTAAAATCTTATAAATGAAGGTTTATATATTTTTTAGTTTTTAAGCAGTCTATCATGTGTCAAAAATTTGAAGGAAGTATGTAGTGGTGTTTGTATCCTCTTCACAAAAAATTTGTTATTTAAATTGTGTGTGTGTGTGTGTGTGTGTATGTGTGTGTGTGTGTGTGTTTGCCTTTTTCGGTTATAAAAAATTGTTACCAAACTTTAGTACATACTTGCTTTTATTATTATGTTAGTGAATATCAAATGCTTAAAAATATAATAAAGCATAAAGATTTTAATCCATTGCTGTCCAAATAGGATTTGTCTTGTTGTTGTAGCAGGGTTGTCAGGGGCCTAATTCCTGCAATCGTGATCGAAATTGCATTCGAATAGAAACTACTCGTAATGTCGATAGCAAGAAATTTTGCGATGATATCACTCGATACCAACTGAATCGAGTTATTTTTGCAGTGTTGGAAAAAAGCAAATAAATTCATTTCACAACACTGAATAAATTGTAAACAAAAACATATGTTTGTATATACATACATATGTATGTATGCAAAAACAATACATACTCACGTATGTATGTATATGCAAAATAAAACGAATATAAATATTATTTTCATTTTTAGGGTTCCGTACACCAAAGGTGAAAAGGAATCCGATTGATGTTCGGCACTCTGGTGACAGTTTGAACAGTCTTGATCTATAATCGTAGCAAAGAAATAAATCAGGGGGTTACTCTCTATTGCGATGCGAAAGCAATTACGATGCGAAAGCTAAATGCGTTGATATGCAAATTTGGTACTCTCTATTACTTTCGCAAAACCTTTCGCAAAATTGCTTGAAAAAGTGGCAACACGGACATTGCAAAAGAAAATATGGCAAAGGTTGGCAGTACTGAAATGTCAAAATATGTATAAAAAAACGACATTTAAAATCAAAATTTAAGAAAGAGTGAAGTGTAACAGCTTTTAATTGAAAATAAAGTTATGGATTCTGTAGCGTTATGGTTTTATGCAGAAAACGTCCATGTATAACGAGTTGCAAGACGAGTCTTAAAGGTTGAATTAGACGTGACATAACCATAGCCATAGAAAACAACCTTAAAGCCATAATTTAAGCTTAAGAGATAGTTCCGGTATACTTTCCTTAAATGACCGCAGGTAAGAAAAAATCTAGCGGAATATGTTATTAAATACATATTGCTTTATTTTAACTTTGTACAAATTTTGCGTTTCTGTATGTTCTAAACGCTGTTCAACACCAGCTAAAAGTTTTTAAAACTAGCCGCTGCCTTAAAATTACTTGGCCAAGCTGGATACCAACATCAAATTGGCCAGGACCATACCTTAGGAATATAGCAGCAGTCAATGTCCCGTCGCTTAAAAGAGCTCTACGTAGCGATTGAGAAAATACAAAACTGAGAGGGACCATCACCTGTGCTGGAAATGCTTAATTTATTTTTACGCATTTTCACTTGGTGTGATTTTTAAAATCAAATATGAATACATACATACAAACATACATGTGTAATATTATAAGTACTATTAGTGTCACATTTCATTATAAACAACCAGCTATATCCCTTACAGGAGGTCCATTAGAATTTAGGCCGTCTGTCAATTTTGTCCACAAATTATTTGCGGCTTATTTGCTATTTGCTCACATGCAATCCACTAAAATTTCAAACTGCCGTTGTTTTGTTTTTAATTTTTTTTTGCATTTTCCCTAAAAACTACGATTTAAATATAAATATTTTGGTTTTATAAAAGGTTTATTAGTCAAATTTCCATAGAAAATTAGTTTAATAAACCGCTTATAAAACAAAAATATTTTTTATGCATAAGACAGTCAATATATACCAGGGACCGAAAATAACTGTTATTTTTGAATTTTTGATTAAAAAAAGCAACCTCAAGGAAATGTCGGAGAATGAAACCAAGTATACCATTTTGCAAGTATTAGACCAAATTGTCAGAAAATACGATGCTTTTTAAAAATCTGACTTTTATTTTTTCAAGCAAAAATAAAAGTTATTTTTTGACTTTTATTTTTTTGAGCAAAAATAACAGTTATTTTTTACTTTTATTTTTTCGAGCAGAAATAAAAGTTATTTTTTGAAAACACAAAAATAACTTTTATTTCTGCTCAAAAAAATAAAAGTCAAAAAATAACTTTTATTTCTACTCGAAAAAATAAAAGTCAAAAAATAACTTTTATTTCTGCTCGAAAAAATAAAAGTCAAAAATAACTGTTATTTTTGCTCAAAAAAATAAAAGTCAAAAAATAACTTTTATTTCTGCTCGAAAAAATAAAAGTCAAAAAATAACTTTTATTTTCTGACTTTTACGATAAAAGTTATAACAGTTACGGTCCCTGATATATACACTTGGTATAAAAAGTCTGCGTACATAAGCTTTGCCTATTAAAAAGAAACAAAATAATTATAAAAATATATATATATATTATTTCAAAAACGAATTTTATTTATTAAATACATATCAGTCTTTAGAAAATAATGTAAAACTTAAGTACAAGTAATTCACAGTTAACAATAGGATAATAAAAATAAAAAAATTCATTGAAAAACGTACGAAAAAGTCTGCGTACGCCTTTCAAAATACGTTTTTATATATTTATAAATCGAATTTTTTAAAAGGTTTTAATAGCTGGTTGGATAGCATTTACGTCTCAGAATCTCCATTAATCTTTTTGGCATAGATTGAACTAGTTTTGTAGTTTCTTCGTGTGTTATATTGTTCCATTCCCGCTGCATAACATCTTTAAGCATTGCTTTTGAAGTTATTTGATGTTGTCGGATCTTTTTCTCCAGTAAACCCCAAAGATGCTCAGTACGATTGAGATCTAGTGATTGAGAAGGCGTTCGCAATTGCTTAGGAACATTGTACAGAAGCCATAGTTTCACTATATCAGCGGTATGCTTAGGGTCATTATCTTGCTGAAAGATAAATTGACCCTGAAGGCCCAATTTTATTGCACTTTGCTGTAAATTGCTTCTTAAGATGTCCAAATAGCCCCTTTTACCCATAGTTGTTTCAATGAATTGCAGCTGGCCAACACCTTTTGCTGCCATGCACCCCCAAACCATGACACCACCACCATCATGCTTCACTGTACTAGATAAGTGTTCTTTATTAAGAGCAGTGCCATCTTTTCTCCACACTATTTGCCTTCCCTTTATACCAAAAAGGCAAAATTTTGCTCTCATCTGAAAAATTTACCTTTTCCCAGAAGTCTAGAGGCTTGTTTATATGCTCTTTAGCAAATGCTATTCTCTTTAGTCGGCTGAAATGTGAAATATATGGCTTTCTTGGTACTATACGGCCATGGTAATCATTTATTTAAGCAATTTTCGAACACTATCACTACTAATAACTTTTCCAAAATTAATTTCAACATCGTTTGCTACTTTTGAGGCTGTTACCTTGGGACTCTTTTTCACAGATTGAATCATAAACCTCTTTTCTCGTTCAATAAGTTTGGATGAACGACCAGATCGCGGCTTAGATATGAATAGTTTAGTTTCTTTGTAATTATTTATCACCCTTTCCACAGTCTCACCGATCTTTCTAAAACTTTCTCCTTTTTTCCATAAGTTGACGATAATTTCGCGCTCTGCGGGACTTATCTCTTTTTCTTTGCGATCCATAACAACTATGCAATTAAAATGTTTGTTAAATACACATAAGAACACGAATTTAAACAAAAACTATATGCAACGAATAATTACAACTTTTTCTTAGCTAGAGATGGAACTTTTCCCAATTTAAGATCGATAAAATGAATGTTACCGAGCATTGTGAAACATAGTTGCCATAAATAAATTAGTAAGGAGTTAGTCTGTTAAAAAAACCCTAATTTAGATTAGGTGTTTTAGTATTTAACAATAATTTGGAAAATAAAACTATTTCTAAGCATATGTACGCAGACTTTTTATGCCTAGTGTAAATATTTTTTTCAACGTATTTACATGTTTTTCTCACTTTGCGTTTGGTATTTAGCTAACGCAAGATATTTGCGCTTATCGAGCAATTTTGACAGGCGCTTTCGCATTGTAGAGTACGGTGATACCAGACTTGCGAAACGGAAAATAAAACATGCGAAAGGTAAATTCGCAAACGCATTAGAGAGTACCAATCGAGCGATTTCGTAACATTTTTCTTTCGCATCGTAATAGAGAGTAACCCCCCAGTGATCCGCAAAATAAAATATCTTTGTATTGGTGAGAAAAATGAGAGTAAAATAAAATTACACTTGAAGAAAAAGCTAAAATTAAAAGATAAAAAATCTAATAATCCATTCAATAATATAGTGTATAAATTCCAAATAAAATTTATTCACAGCGATGTGAAAACTATTAAAATTACTTTTTAAACTATCTCCCCTTTTTATTTTTAAATGTTTCCTAACAAAAAATGCATTGCATATTGCCAAAAGCATATTTTATTGCGAAATATTTCCAAGCTTCCATAATTATTTTTTGCAGTAGAAATTTATTAAATTTGAACTTTAATTTCCTGCGATGTGCTCAAAAAAAACTAAGGAAAAAATCAGAAAAAAACGTACATGCGCGCACAACTTCATTCGTCGCTTTGTCAGTGACGACTAAATGAAAGAGCATAAGCAGATATGTGTCCACAATTGTGGTATGGCTTGCGGGTTACTTAGTAAAGCCAGCGTGAGTCGTTATTGTTTTATCAAGGGTGAGTGTAGGCAAACTGACTCTCGTGTGTGACGAGCAGCAGACAGAGGGGTATTACGTCAATACTAGAGCAGAAAGTTGTATGAGACGTGAGTATACAACAGCGGAGTAGACGTAGTGGTAATCAGTTGTGTATAATTAAGTCAAGGCTGTCCAAACTACCACCAGAGTGCCGAACCGAATTTTTTTATATTTTGATTAACTATTAAATTGATTTTTTTATAAAAAACATTTTAATAATAAATTAATTTCATAATAATAATTGCTTCAATCCTTTTATTAATTAGAACCAAATATTTTGTTCTTTTAGTTAAAACTTTTCAGTGTTCATGTTAAAATATTTCGTAATTCTCATTTATATTTTTGAATTTTTAATACTAAAGCCATTAGGTTTCTTAACTTTTTGCAGTGCTTGATTGTAGATCTTTTCAATTTATTGAAAGAAATTTTTAGTTTATTCCCATTAATTCTTGAGTTGTTTAATTCAATTGTTACATTAGAAGAAATTCTTTTTTTTTTTAATTTTTACAATTCCAATGATTGATGACATCATTTTGGTAAGGATTGTAAATGTGAAAAAAATTTATATTATTCAAGCAATTTCATGATTAAAATTTGTAATTTTCTTTCTGTATTTTTACCGAAAAGTATGTGTATACACGTAAAAATAAATATGAATATATAAAAGATAACTAAATTTGAAGCACCAGGTGCTTGAGAAATTCAGTCAGAATAGTGACAAGGGAGTTGTGTCAATCATTGTAATTGCGCAACAAGTATGAAAATATAAGTTTGTTTGCGTATACCTACATATCGCAAGTTCCTCCAAAGAAGGTCAGCTCAAAATTTCTCTGAACGATATACAGTTGTCAGTCACCACTTAGCGACTGTAAAAATTTTAAATAATTTGTTCTACTTTTTCATAAAAAAAACAGCCGTATCTCTATTTGTAATATAAAAATAAATTTAGTAAAATGCGACATTGATTTGCACACGAAGGGTTTCGTACGGACAATACATACATACATACATACATACGTAATTCTATACGAACTTTAGCCTATATAATCGAATATCTTATCTGATGTAGACATCTTTTAAATTTTTTTTTTCAGTTTTTGCCGATTTTTTAGTTTTGGCGCTTTTTTCTTAGTTTTGGCGATTATTTCGAATTTTTTTGATTTATTTTAGTTTTAGAGATTTTTTTCGTTATTTTTTTTAATTTTCGGATTTTTTAGAATAAGAAAAACAAGCGATAAATAAATTTGTTAAATTATTAATTCATTTTGACAAGCGTTAGATAAAAATAAAATAGTGAAACAAATAAACAGTTTTACAAATTCTCAATAGAAACATAGAATTTGTGAATTTAGTTTTTTCCCGTTACAGAATCAGGTGCGATATGTATGTATGCATTTATGTGTATATATACACGGAAATGATTTTCTTTTGTTATTACCACTGGTATTCCTACAAGAAAAGTTCACGTTAGGGGAAGAAAAAAAAACATATTATATGTATATAACGTCAGCTGAAATGCAAAACTACTTAACTAACAAAAACTTCAAACTCACATTTTAAATTAATTATAAAGTATTACATCGACAAACATGCCCCTACAAGATCTGCACACCTTTATTATAACCAGTGTTGTCAGTTTTTTTTTAGGGCTTATCCCCAATTTTTGAATTGCCATCCCCAAAAATCCCCAAATTTAGTTTTTTTATTGAAATCTTTTTTCGTTTTTGAAAAACATAAACAATTTCTTAATTTTATTTGAAAAATAATGGCAAAAATAGCGTATTTATTCAACAAAATTCATTTATATCGATAGCTATATTTACATTCATATTAATTTAATTTGTACTTATAAAACTTGTACAGAAAAAATTACACATAGTTTAATATACACAAGTATAAAAAAATTTTTAACCAAAGTTTATCATTTCAAAAACTTCAGAATCGAAATATTCTGCTTCATCAGCCTCAGAAACTTTGTTGCACATAGTACATACTTGTATTCAAAAGCTTTAGCATTTCAGCAGGATTAAATTTATGACAACGAATTGAATTATTTTTAAAGTGTGTGTTTATTCTAAGAAGTCGTATTGCATTTTGTTGCGTACTTTTGTTTTGGTAGTGTTCATTAATCTGCCTTGATAATTTTTCTATTATTAGAAACCATTCACTGTGAATAGTAACACACATTTTTAGACTTGCCAAACGCATATTTCTTAGTTCAAAAATCATTCGTGTTACCATCAGTTATAAAAAAAAAAATCTTAAAAAAATCTCCTCAAATTTAATTACTATCCCTAACAAATCCCCAAATCCCTAAAACGAAACTTTCATCCCCAATCGCAAAAAAAAATCCCCAATTTGGGGAAAAATAACCTAAACTGGCAACACTGATCATCACAAGTAGTCCACTTCAAAATCAAAATAAAAGCACTTGATTTCAGTTTGTTTAGTTTCTCTCTCTCTCTCGCTCTCTCTCTCTCGCTCTCTCTCTCTCTCACTCTCGCTCTCTCTCGCTCTTATAAAATATTATTAACTAAAAAAGTGTAGTTGCATGATTTTGCATTTCAGCTAACGATATATTCTATATGTGAAATTTAAGTAGAAGGGAATTAAATATTAATCACAAGCGCATGTTACCTGTGCTGAATGTTTTTATTTTGCACCATTAACAGGAAGCAGAAATAATCCTGTAAACTTTTACAACAAAATAATTGCTAACAATGTCTTAAGAACAAACTCCTTTTATAGAATCAAAACCAAACTAATGGACGAGCAGAAAGTAACATTTACTTTTATTTTACTTTTTGCACCTGCATAAATAATTTGCTAAGTCTATCTTTCCTTAAAAGGTTTGGTTAAAGTTATAAATTATTTATATTATCAAAATATACTCAATTGTAAACCAATAAAAATTTTTTTTTAGTTTGAAATTCAATTCTCGCTTTAAACTTTATATTATGGAAGGATAGTGAAAGAATAAGTAGAGAGAAATGGCATAGAGAAAACAGAAAACATTCGGCCTAGAAAACTAACTACGACAATAGAAATATTTTTTTTAAGATTTTTTAAATTTTTTTATTATAAAGATTCTCAAATGTCATATCTGAAAGAAAATAATCGTGCATGATTTTAAACACGTATGCCGGAATCATTATAAATTGTTTTAAAGACGAAAAATTTACTCGGAGTTGGTTAAAAGACCAAGGCCGATTATATCTTATACATATTATACTCCCATAATTTGGTCACAATACACAGATTACATTTCCTAAAAGCTTTTTCTACAAATAATGATGAAACACATACACGCATACACTCACAATTTTTTTTTTAATTATAACAATTCCTACACAAAAATAAATAAAAACTGTTTTTATATAACCAGAACAGAAATGCGTCGTGAACACATTTTGTGTCGCCTTTTTCAAATGACACTAACGCAATGGCGGAGAAGGTCGATGCAATGAGTATTTTGTTGACGGAAGCATTTGAACAGCTACAATAGGTTTGTTCTCTTTTTTATTTATTAAACTTAAGTTTTTTTTATTTTTTTATTTATATATTTTATTTTATTTTATAATATTTTATTTTATATTATATTATTTTATTTTATTTTAATTTATTTTATTATTTTTTATTTCGTTTTATTTTATTTTATTTTATTCTATATTATTTCATTTTGTTCTATTTGACTTTTTTTATTTTATTTTTTTATTTTTTTTTATTTTTTTTATTTTATTTTATTCTATTTTATTTTTTTTATTTTATTTTATTTTATTTTATTTTATTTTATTTTATTTTATTTTATTTTATTTTATTTTTTTTTTATTTTATTTTATTTTATTTTATTTTATTCTATTCTATTATATTCTATTTTATTTTATTTTATTTTATTTTATTCTTTTTTATTTTTTTTTATTTTATTTTATTTTATTTTATTTTATTTTATTTTATTTTACTTTATTTTATTTTTTTATTTTATTCTTTTTATTTAATTTTTTTTTCGTTTATTTTATTTTATTTCATTTTATTTTATTTTTTTAATGTTTTTTTTTTGCTTATAAAAAAATTTTTCGTTTTCAAACTACTTAACGTACGCTGAGAGTTAAAAGTTGTCCAACCTTTGTACTTTGCGTTGACCGAGACGTATTAAATGGAACAGAGCTCATATGCGCATAAAAATGCGCAGTTTACCGTCTGACGGATTCGGTGTGTTACGGCTTTCAGTCCGCTATTAAAAAGCAGGAAGTTTGGCTAAAACATTTTTAAATTTGTTTCTAGGTTAACTTAAAGTTAAATTAAGTTTAACTAATTAGTAAGAAACTAGCTATCAAAATATTAAAAAATATTAAAAGTGATGCTTTTATGTCAGTTCTCGCAAAAATATTATTGAAACACTTTGCGTTTTCCTTTAAAAAGTATTCATTTATTACCATTTTGCGTGTTTTTTTTTTAAGAATTTGCATATTTACGCATAAATTTCAAAGTTATATGCAAATAAAAAAACAAATAAATGTTAAAACATTTTTGATTGATAAGATAAATATTGTTTTAATAAATGTTTCATTTTGTATAAAATGTAAATCATTCTCTCATGCAAATGAACGAAAATCATATGTACATATTTTAATAAAATATTTTATGATGTTTGCATTTTATGAGAAATAAAATAATAATAATAATAATAATAAAACAAACGACTTAAGCTGTTATGCAATATAAATAACCCACCAAAAAAATTTAAAAAAGGTAATTGAGTTTGGTATTAAGCATTTTTAGTGGTAGAACTTCCCAAATATATTATAAACTGTTTTATTTTAACAAAAATAAAATAATCAATTCTTGATAACTATTTACTCTGTTTGAAGTCGGAAAATAATATTCACTGAAACGAGCTACATTTCATTTTACTTTTCATCAATTAAATTTATTTAAAAATAAGCAATGAGTTAGTATTTATTTATTTCTTGGTTTTGTGTAATGTGTTTTGTAAACGAGTGCATAAATTTGGCAAAAGTAAGATATTATATAACAAGTAGTTCTTAGGGTAATGTCTAATTTTTTGCTGGGAAATTACACATATGTAAACTTCAAACGGCATAAGTATTGAAGCATCATGACAGCGTGAGGAAAGCAAATACAAGTGAAACGCGTGAAGATGGTGATACATTAGCACGTGTATGTACATATATTTTTATAACACTCGGTGGGTCATACAGAGAAGTAAGTGCGTAGATACATACATAAGTATATAATTTTGTTATATTGATTTGGGAACCTGCATCTTTAAGAATGCCAATTCAATTAAATTTGGAGAGGGCAGAGTTGCATTTTTCAATATTAATTTTTAATAAATTTGGCTCACATAAGCATGCTTCCGTACGGACAATACATATCTCTCATTTGCTGTAATAGTGTCACAACTCAAAAAATTAGTTTTTTGAGTTAATAATACAGAATAATGTGACATTTAGTATTTTATCTTCTGTAAAAATTTCATATAAAAAGCTTGTACCATAACCTCCTGAGAGAAGAATATTTTTCCATGTCTTCATTGAGTTGTATGCAAATTTGAAAACTTAAAACTATTCTTTTGCGTTGTGACACTATTGAAGTAAATGAGCGACATGTTATACTATACGAACTTTAACCTTTATAATTGAATATCTTACCTGATGTAGAAATTTTTAATAAAAAAAATTAGTACCCGGTAATTTTTTTTTTCGATTTTGACGATTTTTTAATTTTTGGTGATTTTTCTTACTTTTAGAATTTTTTTAATTTTTGGGATTTTTTTTTCGATCTTTGGTGTTTTTTTTTTTTTAGTTTTGACTTTTTTTTTGTTTTTGACCATTTTTTTCAGTTCTGGAGTTTTTTTGTTTTGGAGATTTTTTTTTTTTGGGGTTTTTGCCTATTTTTCAATTTCCCATTTGTTAGGGTTCCCATACACCAAAAGTGAAAAGGAACCCTATTGTTTTCGCTGCAATTTCCGTTTGTCCGTCTGTCTAATAGTCACAGTCTGTTTTCTCGAGAACCGCGAGAGCTATGGAACTGAAATTTTTACAGCATATGTAAAACTTTGATCGCTACACCAACAAATAAATGACAGTTCAAAATTAAAGGGTGCTCTAAAGCGAGCCACGAAACGCACTTAAATTTTTATGTAATATACAGATTATTTATAGACACTTGAAATTTTCAAAGTTAGTGTATTTTTATGCAGACTACACCAAAAAACAAATTAAATTACAGGGTATTCTATCAGTTGATGTTATTTACACTATGTAATTTTGACAACTTGCTGTATCTGGGAAACAGTAAGAGGCAGACTCTTAAAATTTTCAAAAACGCTAAAACTAAAAAATCCGAAAATTAGAAAAATCGTGGAAACAAAAAACGCGCAAACTAAAAATCGCTAAAACTTAAATAAATCGCCAAAAACCAAAAAAATCACCAAAACGAAAAAAAGCTAACATTATAAAAAAACCCAAAAAGCGAAATAAATCGTAAAAAAAATTCAAAACTAAAAAAATCGCTAAAAATAATTTAAATTACCAAATAGCGAAAAAAAAATCCCCAAAACGAAAAAACATAAAAATTAAAACAAATAGACAAAAAATCGTTAAAAACAAAAAATGCACCGAAACCAAACAAATCGAGAAAACTAAAATAATCACCAAATGCTGTAAAAATCACCAAAATGAAAATAAACGCTAAAATTAAAAAAAATCGCCAAAAATCGAAATATTGTAAAAACGAAAATAGCAGCAAAACTAAAAAAATCGCTTAAATTAAAAGAAATCGCCAAATACCGAAAAATTACCAAAACGAAAAAAAACGCTTAACTAAAAAAAACGCCGAAAATACCCAAAAAAAAAGCGCCAAAACTAAGAAAAAGTGCTTAATCAAGTAAAAATTGGCAAAAACCGGAAAAAGTTTACAGGGTTCTTAAAATTGTTTTTACAAAATGTCTACATCAGGTAAGATATTCGATTATATAGGCTAAAGTTCGTATATATGCCCCCGTATTCGGTAACTCTAACTAAGATAGTAAAATTTAGGCAGATTAGATCTTTAAGCCATTGCCTGATTTAGCAATACCCGTTCGAAAATTGTATTCGTAGCCGAAAATCTTTTTTTAGCGATAGAGATATAGCTTTAGCGAGTTCCAAAATACTAGGGCTGGACAGGCTGACGTCCACCTTACAGTACAAAGTACCGGACGTACACATGTCCTATAGTTTGCCATGTTAACGACTGAACTCTGTTTGGTTATTGCACAATGCTACGCACAATAAAGCAGTAACAGGTACAACATCTATCAGGGTGCTTGTTGTCCTGTAGAGTAAAACTGATACAAAATCCATACATTCGGCATTTAAATCAAATATGTAACTCGTAAGTTTATTTTTATCGTCTTTTATATACTTTTCATAATTTTATACACTTTGCAAACATTTTGTCACTTATTCCACAGGCTCTCAAACAGACATGCAGAACTTTTCACTCCCCATAAAAGCAAACTAATTTTAAGAAAATCTAAATGACTTAAGCTTTAGTTGTTCCATTAAATAATTTATTGACATACAAAGTGTTAACGAATTCTAATTTGGTATTATGGCCAAGAAAAACACAAGTTCTTTTTTAATGCTAAATTGTTGTCACAACTAAACACGCACACACACACACACTTAAGGATGCCGGCCACAAGATGCTTAAACATTATTTGTAGTTTCTCAGTGAGAAAATAATTTAAGAAACTAAATAAACTACTTAAGAAAAGTTTTAATACTTTCGCTGTAAAACATATTTCTTTTAAGAATGCATTCTTATTTGTTTTGCTTTAAAGTCTAAAGTTGTTAGACAACAGATTTAATAGTTAATGAGTTATTAAATTTATTTACGAGTTTCATAAAAAATTTAATAGTAGAATAGTATTTTAAGGAGATATAAATTGTAATTATCAAAAATATGCTGCGAAGACCATTTAATTTTAATAAAAATCTCAAAGTATAAAACATAAAATTTTTATGGGTGCTAAGGGGAATTAGGACTTCTGTTTCGCTTGCTTTATAAGCATGATGATACATTCAAATCACGGTTTAGTAATCCAGCAGCTAAGGGATTATAATTGGGTTTCTTTTTTTTACGACACAACCACAACTACGAATTTTTCCATATGGGTTTAGTTTTACTTCAGTAATTTTTTTATGCTCCAAAGCAAAGTTCTTGAAGAGAAAAAAACTTCACATACCTCAAGGAGTCATATAAAATACATACTCTCAACACACAACATTAACTGCCTTATTCATGAAAAAAACAATTTTGTTTTATAAAAGGTTTATAAAAAAAATTATGTAAAACTGTTTTATAAACCTCTTGTCACTCAAATAATTTTCATTTATAAATAAGGACTAAAGAACGCACTAATTAACTTTCTCAGCTCCTTAAGGTATGCACTAAATAGTTTCTAATGTTTGTTTTATTTAAAAATGCAATGAAACCTTTAGAAAAGCATAATATTAGAAATTTATTTTAAAAAAAATTCTCATGCATATATAAAAATATTTCTTTTTCCAAGGTAAAATCAGTTAAATTTTTAATTATAATTGAAACCACTTTTGTAACAAAATTTTGTTAAACATAAACCATCAACGGAAGCTGTTAAACATATGAAATGAAACTTTTAATACACACATTTGTTTAATAAAAAAACAAAAACTATATATAATGGATTTGTTAGCACACATTTTCGTTTTCAATAAAAGTTGGCCAAGTAATGAAATCCTTCAGCACTAATGTACTTTAAGAAATAAACGAGCTCTACTTGAGAATTTATGTTTGCATAAATAATTTATTTTTTTCCAAGGAGAAAAGTTGCAATACAAAAAAGGTAAGTTTGACATATTGTCAAGGAGGAAGAAAAAGTTTAGTAAAACATACAAATTGTACGAGTCGCATCATGTCAAGTTGAGAAAGTTGTATTAAAAACAATTTAAACTAAAATACTTGTGCAAAAACAAACTTTTTCGATTTAAAAGGGTTTGTTTTAATGCATACTCCTGGAAAACATTTTTTTAAATGGCTTTTTTTACATATTATTTTTCTTAATCCTTGAAGTATGCTGTGATTTATATCCAGATATTTAAGCATTTGCGCACTGTGCAGAAAAACAAAGTAACATGCTTTTTATAACTAATTCGGGCAAAACAGGCCACAAAAGGAGAAGATACTACCCGTAGCCCGTTATAAAAAGGGTTTTGAGGTTTCTCTAACTTTTTCTGGCAGATCAGTATAGGAAACCGTTAAAACCCTTGCCTTTGGGGTGGTGTACATATCCACACTTTCTTCTTTTTAACCGACTTCAAAAAAGGAAGAGTTTATCAATTCGTCAATTCTTAAAAGGTTTTTTTTCAATCCATGCTCATGTAAATCATTTGTTTTTAAATGGCTTTTTATTAAATAATTTTAGAATCCTTGAAGTATGCTGTAATTTATGCACATGTATTTAGGAATTCTTATATTGTACACTGTGCACAGTGTACACTAAAAGTATAACGATCTTTTTATAACTTATTTTATGACATTCTTATGGCAAAGCGGCATAGGAAACCGTTAAAACACTTTGGGGCGCTAAACATATCCTTTATTTCTCCTTTATAGTTCCATTGTAAAAAAGGTCGGCGGGGATACGCCCACTAATTTTTTTTATTTGACTTTATGATATTATTCTTATTCGATTGCTACGAAACTTACCCAACACATTGGGCTATCGTAGCAACACAATCTCGAGATTGAAAAAATGGGCGGAGCCACGCCCAATAAAACTTAATATTATGCTTCACAGGGCGTCATAAGGCCTATTAAATTTTAATACTATATTTCACATGCTTCTATTTAACCGATTTTTACAAATTTTTTCACACGCCCTTAGCTCATAAAAAGGCCAATCTTGATTTTAAAAAATTGGGCGCAGGCACACACCCTGAGCTCACAGAAAGACCAATCTTACTTTCAAAAAAGTGGGCGGGACAACGCCTATTAAATTTTAATACTATAATTTACATGCTTGTATTTGACAGATTTTTATGAATTTTGGCACACACCCTGAGCTCACAGAAAGACCAATCTTACTTTTAAAAAAGTGGGCGGGACAATACCTATTAAATTTCAATACTATATTTTACATGCTTCTATTTGACCGATTTTTATGAATTTTGGCACACACCCTGAGCTCACAGAAAGACCAATCTTACTTTCAAAAAAGTGGGTGGGACAACGCCTATTAAATTTCAATACTATATTTCACATGGTTTTTTTTTACCGATACTTACGAAGTTTTTCACATACCCTGAGCTCATAAAAAGATCAATCTTGCTTTCAAAAAAGTGGGCGGGGCAACGCCTATTAAATTTTAATACTATATTTTACATGCTTCTTTTTGACCGACTTCTATGAATTTTTCACACACACGCTGAGCTCACAGAAAGACCAATCTTGAATTCTAAAAAGTAGGCGCAGCCACGCCTATTAAATTTGTTTACTATATTTTACATGCTTCTATTTGACCGATTTTTATGACTTTGGCACACACCCTGAGCTCACAAAAAAACACTATTTTGCTTTCAAAAATCTGGGCGGGACCACGCCTATTAAAATTTTAATATTAAACTTAGTATAATTCTACTTCACATCTTCAGTTTTAAAAGACACAATCTTGTATTCAGAAGAGTGGGCGGGCCGCTCCCATTAAAATTTAATATTATATCTCACGTGCTACCACTTTATCGATTGTAAGGAAGCTTGGCGAATTAGTTTCGGCTCTTTGAGTGACACAATTTTGTGCTTAAAGAAGTGAGCGGGGCCATGCCCTTTAAAGATTATTATTATCTTTCACGTGCTCATAGCTGCACGATTTTTACGAAACTTTGCATACACCCTTGAGCTTTAAAAGTGACGCTGTGTTGAATTTGAAAAAGTAGGCGGACACTAATATTTACCGCATTGGGCGTGACCACAACTCTAAAAATATTAATTTGACACTAAGAATTTTAAAATAAAACTAAAAAAAACATTAAACCGAGTTCAAAAATGTTAAAAATAATTTAGATTCAGGTAAATAAAATATTATTATATGTATGTATTATCTATAATCATATTCAATTTACAAGCCTTGTTGTGTCGCTTAGTGTTGTATTTGCAAATACAATTTCAAACAAAATATCTCAAAACAAAATTACTTAACAAATAATTTGTTTTTGTTTTGCTTGAAAAATATTTTTAAAAAAATTTGTTTTTTTTTTCAAATACATACAACTTTAAACGATACAACAAGGCTTGTGAGTTTAGCAAATATGTATATTTTTTTTATATGTAGTTAAAAGTTGGTTAATCTTGTAAAAGTTTGATTTTGTTGGGCAGTGTTATTATTTAATAACTTATTTGTGGAAAAATGTTGAAGCCAGAGCCCTTAAACTTGAAGTGACTGACTTTGAAGGAAAAGGGTACGTACAGCTTAAGTAAAAGAACCGAAAAGGATTAAAAAATGTAGAAAGTTCGCCGTATCTGGGGATTAAGCTTTTAGAGAGTCACTAGTATAGAAATTAAATATTTTCATATACTCGTAATTCCATTTTTTATACACATAAAAAGTTTTATTTTATTTCAATGATTATAAAGTTTTCTTGTCAGCTTATAATAAAGTTTATTATTAAAGTTAAACTAAAAAAAAGTAGAAAATGGAAATTGGAAAATGGAAAATGCCTGTTATTACCGCTTGAAAGTATTAAATTTAAAAGTTTTTATAAACAAGCCAAAAAATTTAATATTTATTTAATAGCAAACTTTTTTTTTAAAGTTTATGAAATTATAATCTCTAAAAGCCTTGCTAGAGATTATTAAAGCTTCAGCATTCTAGTTAAAACCTCAATACCTTAAGGAACAAACCTCTTAAGGGTCTGCATTTACATTTAAATCTCATTTATTTTCTTTGGCAAGGCGCTTAAATTAGTTGGCCCATACTTTTACCAACCAAACTTAATAAATATTACAAACTTTATTATAACAACAAAATTGTCCCTTTCAACCAATTAAGATTTATCATCTCATTTTTCTCGTTTGCCATGACATTTTCGTTCGCTTAAGAAAATCTTATAATTGTGGTTTAACGTAAAATACATGTACAATAGCATCTTTGTAATAAACAAACACTTTCTTAATAATAATTTAAATTAAAAAAAAAAAATATATATATATATATATATATATATATATATATAATAATAACAGTTTCTACGTGTCTAATAAGGTTGCTTGAATAATGCTGCTCTTCAGGGCTGAGAATTTGTTTTACTTCGCTGACCTTATATTGAAATGTTGCAGAGAAATCACAAAAGCAAACAATGGGAATAAAAGGTTTCTGTAACATAAACAAACAGAAAAAAGAAGAACAGGCAATGTCTACTATACCTTGAGGAATTTTTTATTTATTTATTTTTTCTAGCACTATATAAGCTGATATCCCAGCGAACATTTTTTTTTTGCAATGTTGAGTTAGATTCCGTTCAGAAACGTTGCATGAGATGCCGCATTCGTAGTCTAGGGCGGTCAGAAAACGCAAAAGGAAAGTAGTACTTTTAAAAGATATTCAGAGATGGGCAACATAAGTCGACCAACAGAAAATTCGACACCTGTCGACTATTTCCTGTGAGGCCACGTGAAGTGGCAGCTGTTAACGTGGTGGAGGGAAACATTGTTTATGTCCGAAATATCAGACATGTCGACCAGAAATGTTCACTGGGACATTAGAAAAAAAATTTATATACATATGTATGCATGTAATGGGTGTTTTTTATTGAGGTATAGAACTTTAAGTTGGCATCACTTTTTTAACTGGCGGCCATTTTGTCAGCTGTCAAGTGATTAATATTTAGTTTGGTTTGCCATTTCATCATGAACAGGTTGACAAAAGAACAACGCTTGCAAATCGTGCAAATTTATTTCGAAAATAATGGTTCAGTTCGCGAAGTTTACCGCAAGCTCCGTCCATTTTATGGTCGACATAATCGTCCATCAGAGCAATTAATTCGGTTAACCATGGATCGTTTTCGCACTACGTGTACTCTATGTGATAATACGCATCCGCAGAGACGTCGAACAGTGCGCACCGAAGAAACAATTGCCGCTGTAGAGCAAAGTGTTGAAGAGGACCCGAATGAATCGATTCGCCACCGTGCACAGCAATTGGAGCTTTGTCCATCAATTTTATGGAAGATTTTGAAGATTTTGAATGTGGATGAGTTGTGGTTCCAACAAGACGGCGCTACATGCCACACAGCGCACGTCACAATCGATTTATTGAAGGAAACATTCGATGAGCGCATAATTTCGCGGAATGGACCTGTCAATTGGCCACCAAGATCGTGTGATTTGACACCATTGGATTATTTTCTTTGGGGATATGTGAAGTCGCTCGTCTACGCCAACAAACCAGAATCGTTAGGGGACTTGGAAGCCAACATTCGTGGCGTTATTGCCAACATACGGCCCCATATGCTCGAAAAAGTGGTTGAAAATTGGACCTGTAGAATTGGCTTTATTCGAGCCAGCCGCGGCGGCCACATGCCCGAAATCATATTTAAACATTAATGGCATAAAATTATCCTTCCAATAAAGCCAAATTGATGGACATTAAAACGATTTTCTTGTGTTTTATTTCAATTCGAAGTTCTATACCTCTAAAAAAACACCCTGTATGTATGTTTAACTGTACATAGCTTTGCTTGTATACAATACAACACACGTGTTATCAGAGATAGAAAAAAAAAATTAGATATGAAAAAGGTCTCTTGACAAATACTAAACACGAGCACTTAAGGCAGCTCATGTTGATTCCTGCATCTAATGAAACATATTTTTTAAGCAGTGGCATGAACGCATGGCAAGTGTAGTACTCGTACTCTAGGAAAAGCTTAGCATAAAATATGTACATACATACATATACATATGTATGTGGTATAGTACCGTATTTTTGCAGTCTTTTGCATCTTTTAATAATACATATAAGACTTATAAACATATTAAAGCGACTAGAAATATATTCAATAAAACGATAAAACTAACAACTATGTATGTAGTTTAGTTTCACTTCAAACAAACAGAACTCTTGTAATAGAAAGCCACTAAAAACCAGGGTAAGAAATTAAACAAAACATTTTTCAAAACGTTTTCTGCAAGGACAACAAAATTTTCAAAATTTGTTTAATCGTTTTACATATTGCTCATTTACTTCAATAGTGTCATAAATCAAAAAATTATTTTTTTAAATTAATAATCTAAGACAAGAATATTTTTTCATGTCTTCATTGAGACGCATGCAAATTGAAATCATAAAACGCATTTTATGCAAAACTAGTTTTTTTAAGTTATGATACTATTGAAATAAATGAGCGATATGAATAAAATCGAAACAAATACTTTTCTAACGACAAAAAGCACAAACAAAATAAATTCAGTAAAGTGCGACCTTGACTCGCACACTAAGGGTTCCGTACGTTCAATTTTGGGCATTTTTATAATATGGCTTTTTTGCTCTTTAGGAGTTTTTTTTCAGTTTAAACGATTTTTTCAGTTTTGTCGCTTTTTTTCTGGTTTTGGCGATTTTTTCTGTTTTTGGGATTTTTTTTTCATTTTGGCGTTTTTTTTTATTTTCGCGATTATTTTCATTTTAGCGATTTTTTTTTGTCTGTGGGGTCTTTTTTTTCATTTAAGCAATTTTTGTCATTTTGGCGATTTTTTTTCTGTTTTTGGGTTTTTTTTTTATTTTAGTGATTTTTTTCATTTTGGCGTTTTATTTTTCATTTTGGAGATTTTTTTTGTTTTTGGGGTTTTTTTCATTTTGGGGATTTTTTAATTTTGGCAAATTTTTTCATTTTGGCAATTTTTTTCTGTTTTTGGGGTTTTTTTTATTTTGGCGATTTTTTCATTTTGGGAATTTTTTTTCACTTTAGCGATATTTTCTGTTTTTGGGGTCTTTTTCTCATTTTGGCGATTTTATTTCATTTTGACGATTTTTTCTGTTTTTGGGGCTTTTTTTTATTTTAGCTATTTTTTTCATTTTAGTGATTTTTTTCATTTAGGCGATTTTTCCGGTTTTTCGCGATTTATTTTAGTCTTAGAATTTTTTTTGATTTGGTGCTTTTTTCGTTTAGGCGATCTTTTTTTGTTTTTGGCGATTTTAGTCGGTTTGGCGATTTTATAATTTTTTGATTTTTTGAAAATTTCAAGAGTTTTGCTCTTACGGTTTCCAAGATACAGCAAGTTGTCAAAATTGCATTAACTGATGGAACACCCTTTAATTTAATTTTTTTTAAATTTTAGTGTTAATTGTTGTAGTCTGTATAAAAATACACTAACCTTACAAATTTCAAGTGAATATACATATGTACATACAATTCTAAGTATATTACATGGGATTTTAAAATTTTTCGTTGCTCGTTTTGGAACACCCTTTAATTTTTAACTCTCATGTTTTTGTTGTTGTAGCGACCAAAGGTCTACACGCTGTGTCCAAATTTCAGGTCCGTAGCACTTACGGTTCTCGAGAAAATACCCTGTGACAGACGGACGGACAGACGGACAGACGGACAGCGTAGCGAAAACAAATGGGGTTCATTTTCACCTTTGGTGTACGGAACCCTAAGAATTACTATTTTTATGATTTGATCAGCCTAAAGTTCGTAACGTTTTGTAAGCCAAATTACAAATTACAAAGTTAATTGTAAATATTCTGACAAACACTTAGTAGAACGGAACAACTAGCTGTTTTCGACGGCCTCTACATTCCTTCATCATCAGCGTTATTTTCTGTTTGGTCCACTTGCGTGTGGTGTCAGTAGATGTAGATTTCTACTTTATATACGCAGTCATTATTGCAAATGGAATATGTGAATTGTTTTGATTCATCGTATTCAATTTGCTGAAAGCTTTTTTTGTAATGAAATTTAAATTTTACTATCTCTAAATTTACAACAGTGTTGCCATTGTCGTTTGTTATTTTACTTATTATGCACATGTTAGTTAATTTGCTTAATTTTGTTGTACTTAAGACAAACTTTTTTGGTTTGTTACTATTAAGTATATTTTATTAATTTTTGCCACTGGCCCATGGCTAATAATTTTAGTTAATTTGAATTATTATTGTTCGAACTTCATTTATTGCTATATTTTTATAATTTGATCAGGCTAAAGTTCGTAGCACATTTTAAGCCAAATTATAAAAATATGTAAACTATAAAAATATAGAAACAAACAAAGTTCGTACAATAATAATTAAAATTAACTAAAACAACTAGCTTAGTTTCAGCTGAAAAAAAAACTTTTTTATTGGCAATGCCACAACAATAAAATACACAATGTCGTCTTAGAGTGTAAAGCTGATAAATCCACTTTTTATAACATATGACATTTTAATGTCATTCGATAAAGAACGAGACAAGTTGTTGTGGAACTTGCTAAAATATTTATTTTAATTTGAAGGTCTATATGTCGCAGAAACTTACGGCCCTATGTATAAGAAAAAACTGGCATGAAAATTAAACGATTTTGCTAACACCATTTTATTTTTCTTTTTACTTTGAAATATTTCTTTTGCTTTTTTTTTATAAAAATTCTTAAAGAGAGGCATTTTGCATTACCTTTTACTCTCTCAAACTTTTCTGGGTTTACAAATGGCCAAAAAATAGTTTATATGAAAGTAAGAGATTACAAATAATTATACATTTTTTTAAAATCATATATTTCGATGTCACGTGCGACACTGAATAGCAAATATTCAGTACAAAGAGATATTTAATACAATTAAACTAAAAAAATTTGAAAAATATAAAGATTTGTCATCGTGGTAATTATATACAAATTGTCACGTGCAACATAGTAAGTATAAAATTAAAAAAAAATTACATAAGAAGAAAATTTACAGTTAAGTTATTGAAAATCGGATGAGCAAGAATTTCGAAAAAATAAACACATGAGCAAATTGAAATGCAATGAATCAAACCAATTCGCATATTCCATTTGCAATAAAGTTTCGTATATAAGGCAGACATCTACATCAACTGACACCACACACAGTGGACCAAAACACAGAAGAACGCTGATGAGGAAGGTTTAGTGGCCTTCAAAAACGGCTGGCTGTTCCATTCAACTATGTGTTGTTGTCAGAATATTTACAACTAACTTTGATGTTATTTGTTCATTAATAATTATCACATGTAATTTGGCTTAAAAAGCGTTACGAACAGTAGCCTAATTCAATTCATAAGAATATAAAAAGAGTTGTGAATTCAGATGAGCAATAATGCCGAGAAAATAAAGAGAGTTACAAACGGTACACTATAGGAATTTTACCAGCATCACATATGCAATATTTTTATACGGTTTGGAACCAGTTTTTTTTTAATTTGTTACGGAGTTTTAACGAAAAACTAAGTTTTGGGCGGGTTTGGGTACTTTTCATTTCGGGTTGGATAGTTTAACCACTATTAAAGCGGTTTTTATTTTTAAACAGATGAGCGCTAGAGGAGCCGGGGGGTAAAATCGAGTATGACATATTTTTTGTTAAGTTTTTATGTTATTATGTTAAAGTAAAATCCGTTCAATACTTCTATTGATTTGAAAGCATTTTTATTTACTAAACTTGTTTGTTTGTAATTTCGTAAAAAGAACAATGAAAATAATATATAAATATGATAATGAGAAAATGTCACATGCGACAAAATCAAAGGCATTTCAAAGAGGCATCAGTGAACAATATTTTAAAATTAGTAACATTTAAATATTGCTGCAGATTTAGCTGAAATCAGCGTTTTAAAAAAAAACTTCTGCTGTTGTCACATGCGAATGCTTTGCTTTTTTTTTTAAGCAAACGCAGCACCAGTTGTGGGGCTACTTAGGAGCTATAAGTAACACTTTTTGTCATCTTAAAAATTCCTTTTATTTTGATTTTTTTTTTTCACTTTAAATGCGCACCACGGTAACATTCGACATCACGGGGAAATTCCCATATAAATATCGAGCCATAAACGCTAAAATAGCTTAAGCGACTTATTTTCTGGAGTTGGTATTTTTTGGTGACGAAAATCGACTATTTACAATTGGAAATAAAAATTTTGGTCAAAAAATTAGATTCGAAAATTATATCGCTTAAGATTTTTTGGCGATTATGGCACGATATGTAAATATACTCGTACTTATACAAAAATGATTTGCTTTGTATGTATGTATGTATGTATATATTTGCATTTGTTAACATGTAAATATATATTACCTTTATAAGACTTAATTCCTAACCCCACCCCATCCCTAAAAAAAAATTCTGCGCTGCATCCGCATCCGGTTATAGCTAAATATTTATTTTTCTCGTTTCCAATTATTCTATGAATTTAATAGCTAAAACTGTTAACTGTTAAACATATATGAAATAAATAGAATAAAAAATAAAAGTTATATAAATTTTGTTTAAGCTAATATTGGGAAATATTAAGAGAAAAATAAAGTTGGAAATGACAGAATATTGCCGCGAAACATGTGTGTTAAATAAATAAGAAAAGAAAAAACATATTATGTCTCTGGTAATATTTATAAATAGGCTGACATCTTCAGATCTCTGCTTCAATGCGAAGAAAGCGAGCAACGTCAACGAAAACAAATTGTTAGAAGGAACGAGATGCCATAAAAGGTGTTTGAGGCAACAAATAAGAGGATTTAAGAAAACATTCGTCCTTTTTTTCTTTTTGTTATTATTATTATTATTTGGTTTTCTAATCGATTTTTTGATACTTTTGTCAGAGCAGAGCCGCCTTGTGTTGGCATGGATATACAAGCAACATAGAATTTAACATGAATGTACAGATACAAGTAAGCCACTACGGCTTATGAAATAATGGATATAATAAAAAAATTTGTTGCGAAATTGTTGTTACAACAGCCAAGATATAAAAATTTATACAGAAATTAATTTTATTGCGTAAATAAAATCAAATGAAAGCCACACTATTATCATTAATATTTTTTTGATTTCGTCTAAACATTCAACACATACGAGGGTTAATTTTTATATTTTAAGAAAAATATGTTAAAAAAAAACTAATTTTTTTTAAGAACAAAAAAGCTTAAGCAACGTAATTCTCGAATTTAATTTTTTTACGACAACTTATTATTTTGGAGCGTAAATAATGAATACACTTATGCCTCGATTTACACGATACTTTTTTACACGATTTCACTTTTACACGATTATTTTGGTTTCGATTTACACGATTTTTTACATATGTGTTTAATTGAATATTTTTGAATATTTTATGAATTACTTTAATTTTGCTTTTGTTTTTATGAATAGCATTTATTTTGTTTAATGAATAAAGGTTTATTTTTATGTGTTTTGAGTAAACGCTTCTGATATTTTAAAAACTAAGTTGAAATACATACATACATACATTAATTAATTACATTATAATTTCTTAATAAAATCAATTTTTTACACAATTCTGCCTTTATTTTCGATTTGCACGATTTTTCATAAAAAAATTTTAAATTTCGATTTGCACGACTTTCTCAGGAACGTATCTATCGTGTAAATCGAGGGATAGGTGTATTACTCAAAAAATCAAGAAAAGCAATTCTGCCAAAAAAAAAAACCGACTGCAATGCACAGATCTAATAGATAAAGATAAGAAGAAGTGATATATAAAGCAAAAACCTTATATATAAAAATTATTAAGGCTTTATAAAGAGTTTTTAAAATAAATAATAATCATAAAAAATTTTTCTTATTAAGCCTTATATAAAGCCTTAATAATTTTTATAAATAAGGCTGTTAGATTTTAATTTTAAAAACGCAAGATTTTATGTTAAGTTTTGTAAAAATCGGTAAAGTAGAACCGCTTAAAATAAAATATTGAATTTTAAAGGGCATGACTGCGCCCATTGTTTTTAATTAAAGGTTATGTATATTTTAGAGCCCAAGGTGTGTAATAAGTTTCGTAAGAAACGTTTAAGTAGAAACCACGTAAAATATTATAATAAATTTTAATGGGCGTATCCCCGCCCATTTTTCAAATTTTAAATTGTATAAATACAACAACCAAAGGTGTTTGTTAAGTTTTGCAGCAATAAAATAAGTAGAATATCATAAAATCAAATACAAAAAAATTAGTGGGCGTGTCCATTCCCAATCTATTTTACAATGGGACCAATGGGAAGTTTTACTCTCTCAGACAATAAAAGAACTCTTACAAGCGGTGTAAAATGAACTGAGCTATGAAGTAATAATGTCAAAAAATATATAAGAAATACAGACGAATTGATAACCTCCTCCTTTTTTTTAAGACGGTTGAAAATATATCGTTTTAGCTTTTTTGCACGCTACAATAACTTCACTTACAAAAAAAAGCTTTTTATGAACCAATATTTCATGTAATGATCGCGTGATCATATTCAACATATTCCAACATTCATGCCACTTTAATTGATGTAAATATTTTTATTTTTTTTTTTTTAATTTTTTTATTCTAAAGTTAAAATACTTGTACCATTAGAACCTTAACTGCCAAAAAAAAAAAGCTTAAGCGACTTATTTTTTAAACTTCGCTTTTTGACAAAAATTCAATTATCACTATCGCAAATAATCTATTTTCGTAAAAAAAACTTGAGCTCGAAAATTATGTCACTTAAGCTTTTTTTGGCGTTTATGGCACACATTGAGAGTACATCTTTTTTTAAGTGGATTAACAACTAATTACAATAAACTAAATAATAATAATTTTACAAATCGGTTGCTAAATACCGAAGTTCTGAAGAAGAGAACCGAGTAAAAAATTTGTGACGTTTTGGAAACAGTTTTCAAATTGTTCCGGCTTTCTAGACGCAGCGTTTTAAATTGCTTCCGAGGATAAGCCAAAAAAAAAAGGCAGAGCAGAGCGGTGCCGCAATTTGTTCTTAAGCTTGATCAAATTTGTCGGCTATTTGCTATTTGTTTAACACGAACATTAAAATGAAGAACGAATTAAAGCAAAAAAAAAAATTATTAAGAATTTCTGACTTTCTAAATTTCTTGTGAATTTGAATTTTAGGGTTGCATAATTTGAAGTTAATTCAATAACTTTATATATGTACCTGAATGTTGATGCATAAAATAAACATTTGAAATGCATCTTTGAAATCAAAAACTAAATATGGATTACCATGCAGAGGTGTATTAAACAAAGCCTGAGACATGTGCATTTTTCAAGATTTTATAGATTAAAAAAAAGAAAAGAAACTTAATTTTATATCTTCTTTGATGCTTTGAAAAAAGCTCAATTTTATTTAAAAAAAAAACACGAAATCCCAAGTAGGACATCACTAACGAAAATTATGACTTTTAGAAGCAGGAGTGACAGACAACAACATCCAGCATTTTTCGCTTACCAACTTGCTTTGGCTGAAGCAGCAGTTTTACTGGGAAGGTATTGAAATTATTAAATTTTTTGATTTCGCTTTTGCACTTTGTCTCCATTGCTGATATATTTCAGTAAATTATAGAATACTATTACAATATTATATATTTTTCTCGTTATAAAGTTAAAAATTAAAAGGACTTACCCTATCCTTATATGTACATATATGTATGTAATTCTGTTCAATAACCACCAAGTAAAAAAAATGTATTTGCGTTTAGAAATAGAAAATCAATGCACTTACCTGAAAAGAAAAAATTAAAAAACCATCTTAAGATCTATAGCTAAATATTGAAAAGTTTAAAATACATGACTAAATTAAAAAATAAATAACTAAACAATTGTTTTGCAACACACAAGTTCATGCGTAGTGCATTCTTTTTTTACATTTTCTTGGCCAATAATTCCACGAAAAGCAAACTTATTTTTTATTAATATTAATTGCATAGTTAGGAATTAAAAGTTATGTATATCGATGCACAGTGGGTCACAGGAATTTTTCTTCGCTAAATAAGTCTCTTATTATGAATTACATACAATGTTTGATCTCCACCGGCAATCAAATATCGACTGTTATAAAAAAACCATTGGTTATAGTGAATTAATGCCAAACATGAACTTTTCAGGTTCAAAGAGTTTTTATTAATATTTTATAGCGTATTTTCGCAGTCCTGTAAATAGATCTGCAAGGATCTGTATAATACAGCTGGGTCCAACTAGTTCATTTGTTCATTTTAGACACAAACCTATGATCAAGCCCATGCAATTTAAAATGGGTTCATTGTAGGTTTGTGTCAAAAATAAATGAATGAACGAGTTGGACCCAGCTCTACTACTAGACTTGGGTCGAACTCGTTCACTAGTTCATTTTTGACACAAACCTATGATCAAACCAATGTAATTTAAATGGGTTTGATCATTGGCTTGTGGCAAAAATGAACTAGTGAACGAGTTCGACTCAAGTCTATCTACTACTGTATACTAGAACTCAGTCCAACACGTTCGAACTCCTTAAGTCCATCGTTTTATACATAAACTTATGATCAAACTCATTTAAATTGCATGGGTTTGATCATATGTTTTTGTCTAAAACGACTAACTGAATGAGTTCGAACTAGTTGCACCGAGCTCTACTTTATACGCTTACAACTAGACTTGGGTCGAACTCATTCAGTCGGTCGTTTTTGACACAAACCAATGATCAAACCAATGTAATTTAAATGGGTTCGATCATTGGTTTGTGTCAAAAACGACCGACTGAATGAGTTCGACCCAAGTCTACTTACAACTAAACTTGGGTCGAACTCGCTCACTTTTGGTACAAACTTATTTATAATCAAACCCATTTAAATTAAATGGGTTTGATTATTTAATTTAAATTGGTTTGATTAAAGTTTTTTGTCTAAAACGAGCTACTGAAAAAATTCGATCAATCTATCTATGATCAATCTCGTTTAAATTATATGTGTTTGGTCAAGTCTAGTCTTAAACCTATGCCATTAAAAATGCTTTATTCACAGGTAGAGTTGTGTCAAACAGCTCATTTTGAACTAGTTGGTTATGTGGGACACAAGTCCGGTCTAACACATCAGTGTAAATAGAGTTGTATCTAAGAGCTCTTTTTGAACTAGTTTGAAAGCGTTCGAGTCAATAGTTGCTTCAACCCCATTTAATTTACTCGTACATTGATGTTTTTGAGCGGCCTTGTGCCCAACAGCTAATTTTAGTTAAAAAGAGCTGTTGGACACAACTATACTAAAATGAGCTGTTGGACACAAGTTCGTTCAAAGGCGTCAATGTAAATTAAATGGGTGTGAAACAACCAGACTTGGGTCGAACTCGGTCACTAGTTCATTTTTGCAACAAACCTATGTATTTTAAATGGGTTTGATCATTGGTTTATGGCAAATATGAACTAGTGAACGAGTTCGACCCAAGTAGACTTGTGTCCAACAGTTCTTTTTGAACCAGTTCGTTCAGTTGGACACAAGTCCGGTCAAAAAAATCAATGTAAATTAAATGGGTTTGAAACAACTTTTGATTCAAACGCTCTCAAACTAGTTCAAAAAGAACTGTTGGACACAAGTATAGACCCAAGTCTAGAAACAACTTATGATTCGAACGCTCTCAAACTAGTTCAAAGAGAGCTATTGGACACACACAGGCTTGTGTTAAAATTTACCACCTAATTTCATGAGTTTGATCAGACGTTTGTGTCAAAAATGAACGAATCAACGAATCAACGAGTTCGACACAAATCAACTTACGACGAATTAAAAATTTTAGTTTAAAATTTAACTCAGACATAATATTTATTTAGATAAATTTTTAGAGTTGCATCCAACAGATCTTTCGAACTAAAATGAGCTGTTGGACACAAGTCCGGTCGAAGTCGTCAATGTAAATTAGATGGATTTGATTCAACTTTTGATTCGAACGCGAACGAACTAGCTCAAAATGAGCTGTTGGACACAACTCTATACATTGTTATTTAAATTGAATTAATTTAAATATAAATTTAAAAGGCAAATTTTGTAAATAGAAACGTGTTTTTCGTTTTGAAATTTGTATGGAAAAAATATTTTTTGAAACGAAGCTTCGTTATTTTTCATACAAATTTGAAACGTTTAGAAACGAATTTTTTTACAAAATCTGCCTATAAGTTTAATTATTTAATGTTTATGCAGTTCTTCGCTTTTAAATTTGGAAAAATATAATCACATATACGATGCTTAATTTTATTCTATCGTTTTTAATGGGATTTTTTTTCGTTACTGCTCATGGAACTCATTAGCAGACTTCAACACAAAAGTTTTTGAAGTAATAACCCATTTACATTTGAGCCAAATCGGGTACTCACGAGATTTCGAGCAAAATCTAGTAAACTTTACATACAAAACCAAATATACTTCGTCAGTAGATTTTATCAAAATCTACTTAAAATCTAGCAGCGATGCAACTACGAATTTTTTTCAAATTCGTACTAAAAACTCAGCTTGTGTACATAAAAAGGTGTGTGAATTGGCTACACTGCAGTTGTTTGGTTGTAGTTTTGTAAAATTGTTAGATAATAATGGTTTATGTTTTGGATAAAAAATTTAATATATGTTCGAGAAAACTAAGAGAAAATTTCTCCAACTTATTTAAATATCAATTCATATTTAAAAGTAATTTTTCCATACAAAAACTAATGAAAATGGACATTTAAATATAAATTGATATTTAAAACGTAAAATTAATTGGCCCTTACATTAAACGGTATAGATTTTCATAAGGAATTTAATTGAAATCTCCTAGATTCTGTGCAGGTGTAAAATGCCATATAAGATAAAAAACGTTAAACTGTTTGTTTAGATATTTTTTATCAAAATATGTTTTGCGAACAATGAATCTATCTATTTAAATTTATATCAAGCGTTTTTTTTTTTTGCAAACATTTAATTGCATTTTATATTTATGATAGTTTTTGTTTCTCATACATATTTTATTTCATCCAATTAAATTGCTTTTAATTGTTTTGCACAAACGTGATAAAGAAAAGTGCAATTAGCATTGCCCAAATTTTCATTTATTATTTAAGTTATTAACGTATCGTCGGAGACAACTGATTAAAAACTACACTGCAAAAAAAAACCAGGTGGAAAACATTCTTATGTATTAACTTGTTTATGACTTCAAAAAGAATGTCTGAGTGCATGTTTTCCTCTCCTTAAGACGTCTTATCTTATCAAACTTTCAAATGTCTACACAATATAATATAATGTTCTCTCTCATATCCTATAGTAAATGCGGGCCCAGATATGTAATTTTTTTTACATTAACAAATACAAACTGCATAACTAATTTGTCTTGTCCGCAGAAACATTCAGAGCCTTCGGCAGGAATCGAAGCTGCGACCCTCCAACTACTAGGCTAGCATGCTGCCTATTAGCCAAGAGAGCACTCAAGAATTCTCACTTGGTTTATACTAAAATTAGTATTAGTATTTCAAGTTTACAAACCGTTTATAAGCAATTCGCGGAATAGCAAAATTACAATGTTTTAAAAAAAATTTACTTGTGTCAAACAGTTCATCTTAGTGATGGGTTAGTTTGTTACTAAACTAGTTCGTCCTTCTAGTTTTAGCGCTCTGAAGCCCTTAAAATGCAGCTTTGGAAACTGTTGTTTTACAGACTTCTGTATTTTTTGTATGTGTTACTTTATAACTTTGTCGTTTTTGTATCAGTATTAAAAATAGTTTTTCGTCTGCAAGTGCATAGCTGCAAAAAAAGTGGGCGGGAATACGCCCATTTAATTTTTTCTTTTGATTTTATGCCCTTCTTTTTATTCTAACGCTACGAAACTTGGCACACACTTTTAGGTCTCTTAATGATACAATCTTAAAACTAGAAGAATGGGCAGGGCTACGCCTATTAAAATTTCATTATACATTTCACCTGCTTCCAGTGAAATGATTCTTATAAAACTTGACACACACCCAGAGCTGTAAAATTACCACGATCTGGGATGGCATAATCTTGTGCTTAAAAAAAGTGGGCGTGGCTATGTCCATTAAAATTTAATATTATATTTAACGTGCTCTATATCTCTTTCTCCCTTTCTCTTTTACCATTTCTTACGAAAATTAATGCACACCAGAGAATGACAATGATTGGTCAAAACACAAATATACATACATACATATCGCACTTAATCAACAAGAGGGTATTAATTCAAAATTTTCAAAATTTTCAGTAGAGACGAAAAACTATTTGTGGTTACATATTAAGAGAATTTGAAAATCCGAATATATACAAATTGCATTTGAAAATATATTAACACTATTTATATTTTAAAACCTTGCAATTATTGGGGAAGAATATCTATGTTTTGTAAAGAGTTAGAACTTCAAAAAAAATTTTAGCAATTTTATTATAAAAACAGTCATATTTCGAATTAAAATTATAAAGAAAAATAAATTTTACCAACAAAAGAGCAATCGGAATGCGTTGGAAATTTTACAGTTGATATATGAAGGTTAGCCGCGAATAATGTTTTAAGTGACAAAATAATAATTTTTCAGGAGTCAATAAACGTATTTTGAAGCAAGATTGCTTTTTTCGTTAAATTTTTTTTAGCTTATTGAAAATAATGATAACTAGCACTAGCTTTTCTTTTTGTATCTCTGCTACATTTATCAACTATTTTCGACAATTTCGTTTGCATGATTTTATTAGTTACTTACAAAGTTTTGCACTGACTGACCGATTTGTAATTGTATTTTGACGCCGATAAGATGCATAATTTTGAATAGTTTTATATTTGAACAACGCAAGAGAGTTATGTTAATGGGAATCTGTGAAAAAAATGGTTTTTTAAAAATTGTCTTTTACAACGTTATTCGCGGCTGTGCTTCATATATTGATGTGGTTAGTTGATTTCTTGCAAAAAAGTGACATTTTAAAAATTTTGAGTTAATACCCACTTCTTGATTAAGTGCGATATGTAAGTAAATAAGTAGTATTAATTTTAGTAGCTGCATATAATAATAACTATAGCCGATTACAGCAAACAACAGCATCTCTACTTCGTTTATGCGAAAAAAAAACTAAAATACACTGCAACTAAAAATAATAATAAAAATACCTGCGTATCGAAAAGCATTGACTCACTCTCTCTCTCTCTTTCTCTCTCTCCCTCTCTCGGTAATTACGACATGAGTATGCTTATACTCAGAGTATAGGTATTTAATAGAAAAAAAATATAAGCATAGTACTCGGGATATTTATTCATCATGTGCCACCGCACACATACATACATTTGTGTATAACAAATGGAATGGAAAACGTGTGTGTGTAAACAAAATAGCCCAGTATGTACGCTTGTGTAGCCGATTAATAGTCGGAGTATTTTTATGCTCATGCACATGATTGTAGTTCATACAGTCCGTATATTTTAGCTATACTTGTTTGTGCTGCGTATTTTAAAACATTTGCGTAAATATAGTTGTTGGATGCTTATACGTATTCGGTTTAAAATTAATGGGCATGTTTGCATAGGAGCGTATTTTTTATGTTTAGTTGTACGCATTCATAATTGCTTGACGGCCAATATTCAAAGAGTATTTTAAACGTTACTTTTGTTATTCTTTGATACACAACTTCACATATGAAAGTCGTCATATCTTGTATTTATAAAAGTGGGCGTAATCAGGCCTTTAAAAATTTCAAATGGGCACAAGAAAGTTAAAAATAAACCTTTTTAAAAATAATTGAACCTACTTCAAAAATAAGCTCTAAAATGCTAAAAATTATTTAGATTCAGTTAAATAAAACATAATATCCGTTTTCTTAATTTGCTATTCTAAGTCGCTGATGAAAATAATGTAAATAAAGTAAACGCATAAATATTTTTATTCTTATTTTGTCTTAAGCCTGCTTAGATCTTTAAAACATTTAAAAATAATATTTCTCTGGACACTGAAATAAACTGAATTCTACAACTAAAGACACGTGTTCTTATTTTTAAATTGGACACAAACTTTTTATTTTCTTAAGCGAAAAACTTAATTCTTTGCACTTAATATAAAATTATATATAATTATATATAATATATATTAAATTATATATAATATATAGTTTAAGCTTATTATTTGATTATTAATAGCACAAACTTTAATCGAGAATTTATTTTTAATACACACTTTTAATTAATTTCGTTAAAAGTTTTATTTTGATAATAACTTATTTATATAAATAATCTTTTTCCTTAATTGGAATTACGAACATCAATTAGATCATGAAGCTTAAATTATATATAATGGATATTAATGTTCCACAAAAAGTTTGTCATACGCCCCCCAACACGCTGCACTAGCAAATGTTTAGGCGCGATTACAATCCTAATTAATAATTTTCTTTCTATTGAATCTGTCAATCTAATAATAATATTATATATAATTTTATATTATGCTTAAAATATAAATTTTATATTATATATTATGATTTGAAATTTATTTGCTGGTGGTTCAGCGATGTCTATATGCATTTCATTGTTGCTGTAACAAATCGCCAGTAGAAAAATAGAATAGATTCATATCGAATATAAATTATTTGCTGGGTTTTGTATAAGTTTCTAAGCCTACTATGCTTATTTTTCTTTTGTGATTTTCAAAAATATTATTATTTGTGAATTCTCAAATAGTTTTTGAAAGTCTGTACATAAGATAAGAGGTTTGTAACTGTTCAAAATGTGTGGTTGAAGTCTACTGACGATTCGTTACAGCAACAATGAAATGCATATAGACATCTCTGAACCACCAGCAAATAAATTTCAAGTTAAAATAAACTTATGACAATATGTCGAATAATAAATTTCTTAAATTATATATTATGATTATCTAAAAATGTAAAGAAAATTAAAAAGTTAAATTTTCCTTGACAAGGTTGCTGTTATGTATGTGTGTGTGTGTGTGTGTGTGTGTGTGTGTGTGTGTGTGTGTGTGTGGGTAATTTATGTATACACTTATGTGTGTGTATAAGCGCTGACATCTTATTACATTTTCCGATCAAAATTTACATATGTACATATGTGTGTATGTACGTACATGTGTTTGCTTGTAGTTATGTATGTATTTTATTTCCAAAAATTGTTATTGTAACAGAATTGTCAAAATATTTATTCAAATTTAGCGAAAAGAATCTCATACACATGCAAAATTCTAATAATAATAAAAAAAAACTAATTCAAAGTTAAGGGCAGGCAAAAGTTTTTCTTCTTATCAAAAAAAATGTAAATGGATTGTTGAACTTTGCTTTGTTTACAAAATGTTTGTTTTTGTTTTTCTGTTCTACGAGTAATTTGACATCAGCTTCATTCAGCATTAGACAGGTTTAATTTTCAAGGAATTCAAAAAAGTGAAGGTGGCATATTTTCAGATATTTCTTTCTTATGCCCACTAGCAGGCTTATTTGTAATTATTTACGTTGCAAATTTGTGTGACAAAAAATGTTTTCGTTTCAGTTGACAATCATTTCAAGCAATTCATAATTGTAGTATTGTCTCAAATTGAAATTTGTACCACTATAAGGCATTTACATTGTCTCGAAATGTAGTAGATTTAATTTGAAATCTTTATCGTGTACATTAAGCACTTTTGAAAATTTTCAAGATTTCGTATTCAAGACAAAACCTTTTGCCTAAAATTTTGCCTTATACCAAAAATGGAAATGGATATAGGTTTGTCATTTTGTGTGTAATATCCATTAAAGACCTACGTAAATAGTCTTGAAATGTAAATACGTCTTGTTTTTGTTTTTGCAAACCGCAAAAAGGTGATTTAAATGATTTAATATGAAAATTGCTCAAAAATAATCAGCAAATCGTATCATAACTGATTCTTTGGTATGATTCATCTGTAGGGTACCATTTTCCCACAACGGGAGTATCATTTATGATCGAAAAATGAGCTCATATACGGCTATTTTTCCCGTCAAGCTGATTCGGAAACGATTGGATTATGATACAAAATGCTACCTGGGAAACCAATAATAAATGCTGTGGTAATATAAGCAAAGCACGATAGATGCATTTGTGCGCGTGTATATGAGTGCTAACAAGCAATGTCGTGAAGACTTCTTGTTACCCAGCTAGCATTTGGGTGATCATTTTTGGCAGAAATATCTTATATGATTCTCTACAGATCGCTTTTGATGATTAAAAAGTGATTTATCACTTGGGCGATTGAAAGAGGATTCACTTATGATTCATCTATATGATCAAATAATGATTTCTTGAAAATAGAGGAACATCATGCAAACCGCAAAAAGGTGATTTGAATGATTTCATATGAAAATTGGTAAAAAATAATCAGCAAATCGTATCATAACTGATTCTTTGGTATGATTCATCTGTAGGGTACCATGTTCTCACAACGGGAGTATCATTTATGATCGAAAAATTAGCTCATATACGGTTATTTTTCCCGTCAAGCTGATTCGGAAACGATTGGATTATGATACAAAATGCTACCTGGGTATGAGCAAACATTCAACAAAGTAGTGTTGATGATGTTGATGCTTGTTATTTTCCATATTGTACGTTTGAGTGTGTGTGTGTAATATGTATATGGTCAGATATTATCCGCCGTATTCATAAAAAATGTTTTAGGTTTATTACAGGTTTATTTGACAAATTTCCCATAGAAATACGTCAAATAAGCACTTAATAAACATAAAATATTTTTTATGAATACGGCATTATGTGTTTAAGGGAGGTTTTTTTAAAGCAAGCGCACTCAACTAATGTAAATGAATGTGTGCGTTTGAGTGTGCGCAGAAAAATAAAGAAGCATACACACTAGAGATCGACCGAAGGCGTTTTTTTTGGCCGAAGCCGAAGCCGAACTTCGGCTAAAATCCTAAACTTCGGCCAAAACCGAAGCCGAAGCCGAATGTTTTAAATTTTAAAAATGATACTTGTTTTATATGAATTAAGAAAAAAGTTTGCTTTTTTGAGACCACTGAAATAGCTGTAATATCTAACAAGAAAAATAAAACTATTTTGCAATTTCTAGACTGCTTTTTCATATGATCACTCACAAGAACGTCCAAGTAAAAGAAAATAGAAAGCAACAGGGTTGTATTTCAAAGCAACCCTTTCAAAACGTTAAACACAATAGAAACTGTCGGCGAGCAACGACCAAAAATAATGTTATTTTTCAAGCTTGGAATGAAAAATATTCGGCTTCGGCTAATCGGCCGATTTTTGCCATAAGCCGAATGTTGGCCGATTACCAATTTTTGGCCGAAGGTCGAAGCCGAAGCCGATTAATCGGTCGAACTCTAATACACACAACGCGTGTGTGTATGTATGTACATGCATGACGCTTGTATACGCGCCCATGCGTAGAAAGAAGCAAGCATCACAAATTTTTCAGTCACGAAGTATTTTCTTCTTTACTCCTATACTTACAATAACTGAAACAAATTCTTGCAAACAGTGTTGCTTAGCGTTTGTTTTAGAAGACTTCGCTGTAGTAAAGCATTTGAAAAATCCCTCATGTCTTGAAAGTTCTTATAAATGGTCTTGTGCAGGACTTTAATATCCATAATATTCACATGCAACCCATAAAATATATATATGTATATTCTGGATCCTTATGAATAGGGAAGACGAATAAGCGATGTCCGTCTGTCCGTCCGTCCGTCTGGTGTACGTGAAAGTTTTCCGAAGCTTCCAGAAAATCTAGAGACTTCGGTCTTGGTCTACTGTATCGGAAATGGTCCAAAATAGATTGGTATTGAAAATCAGCGAAATCGAGCAGACTGTTTCAGAGCTGGAAAACTTAAACCTGATTTTGCCATATAAAAGTAACTAGGTAACACAAATTCTTTTATTTTTTTGTTAAATAAACTAATTTTATATTTCAGTACGAATAAAATTTCTATTAAAAATATAAAAAAATCAAAAAAAATCAAAAAAACGTTTCCAGGGTTGGGAGCTTTAACTTTTTTGTTATATAAAAATAACCTACTAAAGCTAATTTTTCCTTTTTATCTATTAATTCAACATATCTTACATTCTAAAAAGAAAAAGATTAGTGTAAGAAATCAGAAAAATTTTAAATTATGTTTCCAGGGTTGGGAAACGTACACTATTTGTGATTTATAAAATTAGCTAGGTCCAATAATTTTTTTTATATTTTATTTTATATATATCTTTTATGTTTTAGAAAGAAAAGATGGGTATAGAAAATTAGAAACATAAAAACCACAGCTCCACAGCTGGAAAATTTAAACTTTTTTTTTTTTTTTTTATATTAAAGTAACTAAATAAAACTATTATTTTTATTTCTTTTTTCCTTTGTTCACTTTATATATTTTTTAAAGAACAAGATTGGTATAAGGAACCAAAAAAAACTAAAAGCAGGGTTGGGAAATATACACAGTTTTTGAAATATATAAAACTAATTAAATAAAGCTAGTTAGTTATGTCTTTGGTAATTAAATATATTCTATATTTTAGAAAGAAATAAATCTGTACTCGTATTAAAACCAGAAAAATTTAAATTATTCCAGGGTAGGAAATTGAAAAAAAAAATTGGGTTAAAAAATAACCAAAATTTTTTTTTTTTCAGTTAAAAATATTTCATGTTCTAGGAAGATATTTACTCAAGCAAATTCTTTAGTCGAAAAAACCGAGAGGTCACTTACTACATATATGTACATACTGTGGTAAAGGGTATATAGGATTCGGCACAGCCGAATATAGCACTCTTACTTGTTATATTTATCAATATATTTTTAGCCAAAACAAAACCCATTAACTAAAGTGTTTCCAATACTGCAACCAAACAACTGCAATCAAGATCGTAGCTAATACACCCATCTTTTTGAACAGACCGTAGTTAGTTCACTTATCTTTTATATATGTAAGTATGATGTTCAGGGTATTAAAAAATAAATAAAAATATTACATTTTGAGTAGATTTCCTACAAATCTGCTGACAAATTATATTTCGTTTTGTATAGGAAATCTAATAAAAAGCAGCAAGTCTTAGCTGGAAGTCTCGTAAGTACTAGATTTCGAGAGAATGTAAATTCCCTATTATAGCCCATTCAGGCTGACAAGAAAATTATGCAATTTCAAGCTCAAATTACGTACGAAATGAAAAGTGTTCATACATGTACTGAATGACATTTGAGTTGATTTCGCAAACATCTTATTCACTGCGGCACACATTGAAATTTTTGTTTTAGTTGAATAAATTCTTTGTTACACTTATACAAATTTTTCTTTCAAAAAAACATTATAAATCTAATAATTTTCAATCTTCTTTTAATTTCATATTGAATTTAAAATTTTTTATTTATTTTAATTGTAAATTTATTCATGTTTTAAAAAAAGTCGTTTTAGTACAAAAACAGAGTTGTATATTGTAATTTCTTGTTAATTTCATCGAAATTAAGTAAAACAACTTAATTTGGATTATGTCAAAATATATGGGAAATCACTTAATTTCAACTTGATTTCGACTGAAATCACGAAATTACTTAACTTGACGTCAGCCTGAATGGCCTATTACTGAATTAGGTCATTAGAATGTTTTTGTTTAAAAATATTTTTGAGTGCTTGTTTTTTAATTCTCTAAATTATTTCTTTAAAAAACTGGTTGTTGTCTTTGATAAAGAAAAATTAATATATTATTATCATGTTTTTAAAACATAAAAATTAAATTAAAGTTTAATATACAACAGTTTGAGAAATATTTGAAAAAATATCTGTTGGATATAATGTTTGGAAGAAAATTATAAAACAAATACACGAACCTTCTAGCATAGACAATAAAGAATAATTATTTTAAAGCAGACAAGACGATACAATTGTCGAATAGCATTATGGCCTAATTCTGTGCGACTATTGTATTGTCTTGTCTATGGACGAAAAAAACCGCACCCAGTTGTAGTTCTTTAAACAAACTATTATTTATTGTCTATGCTAAAAGGTTCTTGTATTCGCTTTAGTATTTTGTTGCAAACATTATATCGCACACATATTTTTTCATATATTTTTCAAACTATTGTATATTACTTTAATTTAATTTTTATCTTTTAAAAATATGGCAATAACATTTTCATTTTTCATTATCAAAGACAACAACCATTTTGGAAGAAAATAATTTAGAACTCGAAAGTATTTTCAAACAAAAACGTCCTAAATCTTATTACTGAATTAGGGCGTTAGGGTATAAAAGAAAATTAAAATTTTTTTTTATTAAAAAGTTTTCGGTTTGCTACGCTAGTTCTCGCAAAAAAAAAATACCATAAAAGTGATTTTTATAGCCTCCCAAGTTTTTGCTAAGCAATTTACACTTCAATTTAATTAAAGTGCTGGAAGAGATCAACTGAAAGCACTAAACTTAAAATTAAATTTTTTTTTCTTTCATATGTTATTTGAGGCAATAACCCCACCTCATAAGCTTTATTTAGTTAAGCCAAAATTAGCAGACATGGTATTATAATCATCATCATGTTATATTTCTTGCAACGACAATAAATGACGGCGTCGATTATTATTTCATAAAACAATAAAGGTAATTAAATAGCTTTAATAAAGATGTCTCGGTGTAAGAAAACAATAATAATTATTTATAAATTTAATTATTGTTAGAAAGGGTTAACAAGTCTCTTAAAGGGTTTTTTGTTCTAACTCCTGCATTTATTACCTTAACAATGTAGAGTTTGTAACTAAATCTCAAAGAGTAACCAAATATATGTTCGTTCATTGCATACAGCATTTTTTTTATTTCTCTGCTAAATACAAACCTAAGAATGGAGCCTGTCTAATGCTCTTTTATATGTATCACATATGTATCCTTATGTGGTGCTTCCTTTCTCGAAAATTAAACTAATGAAACAAAATTGTTTTGTGTGGTTTGGTTTTGTATGTAAATAAAATAATATTTGGAAAGTAATTTTAGAAATGCTCATAGAAATTTAAATTGTTAATTAAAGTACACTTAAAGTTGTAACAAAAGAGGCATCTTGTTAGTAATTTAAATTGGTTTTTTTTATTCCTTATAAACATATATAAAGTATACATATGTAAATATGTAAGATTATAGTTAGGAAAAAATAAAAACAGGATAATTTGGCTCACAAAGCGATACGAACTTTAGCCTGATCAAATCATAAATAAAGATAAAATTTATTTGCCGACTCGTATGACCAAACTTGCTTGAGAAACTTTTTTTATTCGTTAAACGGAGGCTTGAAGAAGCATATTATATCACTAAAGAAAAGGGCAAAAATGTTGCATAGATACGAGTATCTTCTACAGCATTTTTGTTTTGAGGTTTTAGTAGCAAATACCAGAAATTAAGTATAAGAAATTTTATTAAAAAATTTCATAGTGCTGGATATCACTATGCCAACTTTTATAATTCTCGAATTCTCTTTCAGCAACATAAAAGAAATTCTACATTCTTAAAACAAACTTAACATATCGCTCATTTACTTAAACAACGTTATAACTCATAAAAACCAGTTTGCTAGAAAAAAAAAGTTTAAGGCTTTCAATTTACGCATAAATTAATGGAAAAATAAACAGTTAATTAAAAGAGTTATTTTGTAACGAAATTTTTATACCATATGAAGAGCGATATGAAAATTAATGCTGCTTCATTAACTCAAAAAAATTTTTGAGTAACTGAGCAACATATATTTTCGTATATACACCTAGAGAAAAAGCCAGTTAAAATCAATAAAATCTATATTGAATCAAACGTTAACGAAAGTCTGGTAAAGTTTAAATTTTTTATTTCACTATGGAACAATATTAATTTAAAGTTGCCCTATTTTGATAACTTTAATATGGGAAAAATATAAAAATAATATTTTTTTCAAATTGAATTCATATTGAATGCTTTTAGAGCAATAATTTCATCTTATTGATATGATATGGTTGACATATTCATTGGAAGTGGTGGCCATATAGATTTTAAGATGTTTCTTATTAATTCAATATTTTACAATTTAAATTTCAAGTTCATTAAGAAATTATATAATTCAAAATCTTAAAATAACATGTTTCAATTTTAAAACCACATTGATTCAATGTAATTTATGAAATAAATAAAAACTTTCTTAATTCAAAGTTGGAAATTATTGATTTACTGCCTATTTCACAATGTCGAATGAATTCTTTCTTTCGTAGAAATTGATTTTTAAGTTCCAGCTTTTTCCTGAGTGTTGAGAGTGCTGAGAGATGTCTGAGTATTACATAATATTTGCATTACGTTCTGGTGTTTAGCACTTGTGATAGTTTCTACTGCGAAACAGAGGGACGTACCTAATTCAATTCAAATACAAAAAAAAAAGATTTTCAAATCACTTTGAGTGAGTTTTGAGGGAACAAACATACATACATACTTACAAAAAATAAATAGACTAACGAAACTAATAAAAAATATTTTCCCTTCTTTGAAGTCGGTTACTAAGTCCTGGTCCAGACTTGCAATTTTAGTTGAAGCAATTCTTCAAAAATTCGCATCAAATTTTTTGTCCAGTAGTGAGATTCACTAACTTTTTTTAACGATAATCGCATCGTAAGATAATTATAACGAATATTTATCGAATTTGCTATTCAATAAAATTTTTAGCGATATTCGCTGTAGGTTAATGTCAGCTGTGTCGTTATTTAAGCGACAATAATTTATGTGCTGTTAATTTTATCGACAAAAATCAACACAAAATATCAGCTGAGAGTACTATCGTTAAAACGAAGTTACAGAATCACTCAATCGTTCTTGCAAGCGATAAAATTTATAGACAAAAATTACGATTGTTGGATCGTTAAAAGTTACTGAATCGCACCACAGATAAGCGAGAGAGGATGCACTATTAAAAACTTTCGACAATTTGAGTATAAACAGCCGACCAAAATCGTAGTGTTTGTGCTAAATTTCGTCAGTCGCTTACGTTATTGCATCCTCGTAAGGCAGAGGAGATGCACTGTGTACTTTTCATTCTTTTTGTCTTAGTGCTTACTTTTACCAATTTTATTTATGATGGGTTCTTTCTTATTTCGACAGCTGCTATCTTGGCTAGTAGATAGCATACTTACTAGTCGGAGGGTCGCAAGTTCGATTTCTGTCGGAGACTCTGGCTATTTCTGCAAACAAATTGAAAAAATCTTTGCACTTTGTATTTGTTTATAAAATAAATAAAAACATAAATGTTTTATTTAGTTGGGTGTAATATTTGTTTAATTTTTTGTTTTTGCCCACTTTGGCATTCAGCGGTTGCCCCTCCCACTAAATGCAAGATCGTGTCACTTTCAGAAGTTGGGGTGTGTTCCATATTTTGTAAAAATTGGTTAAGTAGCTGAACATGAAATAAAATAGTAACTTTTTACCCTTTTTTTTTAAACAATGTTATGCCATACAAAGAGCTCGAAATACTCAACAAGTTTCCACAAAACCTGATAAATAGAAGTATATATCATGTAACATAAAATGTTAATGGGCGTGGCCCCGAAAATAAATTGGCTTATTTGTGAATGAAAATATATTTCTAAATCAAAAATTCAACAACATTTGCATATATAACAAAAATTAAAAATTTTAAAAACCCCCGAATTATCTAGAAAAGATGTGATATCTTCTAGACGGCTGGACCGATTTTCTTCAAACATGGTTAAGAACCATCTCGATCAAGTCACCTTTCCAACAGAGAAAATTAATTAAATTAAAATCAGTCCAGCCGTTTGGGCTGTACGTGGACACGGACAGACACATAGATACACAGATACACAGCCACACTACAACAATCTTATAACACCCTTTTTTTTTGGTCGGGGGTTAAAAATAAGACAAAAAATAAACAAACAAAAAGGAAATAAAATTAACAAAGAATAACTGGGGTTGAAGTGCAGGTTAAAACAAAACAAATAATTTTTATTGGATTATGAGAGCACTTAACTTCAGTTTTAAAAGATCACGATATCAGAATTCAGGCTTGAACTGTATTTTGGATAAATAAGACTAAATTTTTATTTATAATTTTTATTGCAATAAATAACAAAATATTGACCTAGGATTTCAAATAAAAATCGTTTCCTATCACATCTAAATAAACTTTTATTCATTGACAATATGCCTTCAACGTCTGCTCGGGGTAGAGTCCGTCACAAATAGCAAAACTGAATTTGTATTGAAACTAACGTCCGAAAACTGAGTAATTAATATATGTATAGGAAAAATGTATACACTACATGGAACATTGGAACAGAGATTTAGATGGCGGAAAATAAAAGTAAAACTTTTAACCAACCCCTTAACTTGAATGCATATTAACATAGGTAGTGCCGGAAAAATTTTTTCTTCAAAACTTAAATTTTTATTTGAGACATTTTTAGATTTAATTGAACTGTAGTGAATTTTAATGAGAAATAATTTCTTAATCAGGCTTAAGTTCAGTAATTTCAATTCTTATTGAATGAAATATTTTCATTAATTAATGTGATTTTCTAAAGAAGAGAAGAAAAATTAAACTAGTCTTTATTAGCTGGGGGGAAATACCGATATTTTTCTGTGCAGCCACGCACTTCATCAGCACCCATGTCTATCTACTGGGGTAGAGCTATTTAACTTAAATTTTCATGAAATGGAATATGAGAAATTTTTCTTCTCTTCTTTAGAAAATCACATTAATTAATATAAATATTTCATTCACTAAGAATTGAAATTACTGAACTTAAGCCTGATTAAGAAATTATTTCTGCTTAAATTTTTATTTCAAAAAAGAAAATTTAACAGGTGTCTAGAAAAAAATTTTATATATTTTTTCGGAATGGAGTGTCCGTTTAAAGAATGGTTGCGCCACGTGGGTTAAAATAAAAAAAATTCCATAAAGTATCAAAATATACCCTAAAAGCTTAAATTATGCTCTGAAAATTCGAAAATATGCTAAAAAAAAATATGCGTGTAAGACTGATATATGCATAAACATGCTTTAAAGAGTAAAATATGCAAAAATATGCACTAACGAATCGATGCCAAAATTCATAAAAAGTTCTGAAACGGATAAGTATCTTGTCCCCGCATTAATACTTCACACAAGAAAAAACATGCAATTGCATATTTGCGGTTTCCCTGCTTATAACTTTAAGCTGCTACCGCCCGTGGCGTATGAGTCTTTTTATAATTTTTCTTTTTTTAATTACGTCTACGTCTAAAGGAACCGGCTTCCAACCTCAATTCCCTGTTTCAAAAAATTTTATGACTTTAATTACACATAAATTTGATACACAAGCTGATGGATGGATGCTTACCCAAAATTTTAATCCATTTATTTAAGTTAATCTAAAATTTATGCCACAATTTTTTTTTATTTTTTATTTTTTTTTTTTGGTTTCATAAGGCTTGCATTTGATATTTTCACAGCATGACTTTAACAGTTTATTTAAAATTTGCTGCTATTTGGCATTTGCTGTTTTGTATGAATACTTTTTTTTTTTTAATTACTTGTTTTTTTAATAAATTTCTTAACTTAGAAAAAAAAAACACACACACACACTTTATTATGTTTATTTAATTAAAATTTTGTTTTTCTATTTTCTATGAGAATACAGATATTGTAATTAGCACTTAATTAAATACTTTGAAAATTTATTTAATTCATTTAATTGTTTAATAAACACTTAAAACACCGACACACAAGATTTTGTTTAAACTAATTTAATTGCTATTTTTTATTTACAATTTTTCAATAATTACACAATTAATTTTCAAAACAATTAATTAATTGATTTTTCGCCAGTATTCGCTTTTAAATATGTTTATAATTTTACTCTTTATGTAAGAAAACCATATTTTAAACTTTATTAATCTCTAATATTCACTTAAATTTATTTAAAACTTTATCTGCCTGTCTTTATCCGCACAACCGTTTGTATTTGAAAACTTGCAACAACTGAATCCAAATTTCAACTTTTCGTTGATTTTATTTATCATTTCGTATATGGAACGCCGTTTACGCCTTTTGGCCGTTAATACTTTTAAAACAAATATGTATAAATTTTCCATATGATTTTCTTCTTTCATCGAGGTGTTTTCTCCGCAAGTGTTTTGGTACAAGAAAATTTGCCACGCATACTAAATGTGAAAGTATGATAAACAAGAACAGAAGGGCCGTATACACACATTCACACATTATCTGTTCTCAGCTGTTACGATTACTACTTAGCGGTAAATAAGAGAGCCAGCAGACTGGTAAAAAATTAACACGAAACAGATGTTTTAACCATGATTGGCACTCGGTTTTGTGTGTTGTGTGTGTGTGTGTGTTTGACGATAGAAACTGTTTCCATAATAATTTATGATACGAAATGAAAACAATTACTTCTGTATAGGAAAATTATCTAAATGAGCCCCTTTTTTACTACGCATGACTATTCCCGAAAAAAGCGCGCTTAGTATCAGGGATAATTTTGGATAAAATAAAATTAGTGAAAACAATTTTCAATATTAAAAAAGTAATCATAAAAATATAAAAAAAAACTACTAACCAGCAACAATAACAAACTTTAGTTATCAAATTAAGTTATATTTTACTATTTTTTATTTATTTGTGGCTATAAATATTTTTCAACACACTGATACAGCCGCCGTTTCTAAAGCCTACTTTTCCTATACAAAAGTTGACTGTCTCATCACAGCACACTTTTGTTATAGGAAAGTTGACTGTAACACCACAGCACACTTTTCTTACCATATATGTAGTTGATTGTCTCCCCACCACACTTTTCTTATAAAAAAGTTAATTGTGTCGTCGCAGCACACTTTTCTTAGAAAAAAATTGACAGTGTCACCACAGCATACTTTTCTTATAGAAAAGTTGACTGTGTCGCCACAGCACACTTTTCTCATAGAAAAGTTGACGGTGTCGCCACAGCACACTTTTCTTATATAAAAGTTTACTGTGTTGCCACAGCACACTTTTCTTATAGAAAATTTTACTGTGTTGCAACAGCACACTTTTCTTATAGAAAAGTTAACTGTGTTGCCACAGCACACTTTTCTTATAGAAAAAATGACTGTGTCACCACAGCCCACTTTTCTTATAGGAAAGTTGACTGTGTCACCACAGCACACTTTTCCTATAGAAAAGTTGACTGTGTCACCACAGCACACTTTTCTTATAAAAAAAAAAACAGAAAAATTTTTCTGTATCGCCACAGCACACTTTTCTCATAAAAAAGTTAACGGTGTCACCACAGCACACTTTTCTCATAGAAAAAATTACTGTCTCACCACAGCACACTTTTCTTATAGAAAAGTTGACTGTGTCGCCACAGCACACTTTTCTTAGAGAAAAATTTACTGTGTTGCCACAGCACACTTTTCTTATAAAAAAGTTGACTGTGTTGCCACAGCACACTTTTCCTATAGAAAAGTTGACTGTGTCACCACAGCACACTTTTCCTATAGAAAAGTTGACTGTGTCACCACAGCACACTTTTCCTATAGAAAAGTTAACTGTGTCACCACAGCACAATTTCCTATAGAAAAGTTGACTGTGTCACCACAGCACACTTTTCCTATAGAAAAGTTGACTGTGTCACCACAGCACACTTTTCCTATAGAAAAGTTGACTAAGTCACCACAGCACACTTTTCCTATAGAAAAGTTGACTGTGTCACCACAGCACACTTTTCCTATAGAAAAGTTGACTGTGTCACCACAGCACACTTTTCCTATAGAAAAGTTGACTGTGTCACCACAGTACACTTTTCCTATAGAAAAGTTGACTGTGTCACCACAGTACACTTTTCCTATAGAAAAGTTGACTGTGTCACCACAGCACACTTTTCCTATAGAAAAGTTGACTGTGTCACCACAGCACACTTTTCCTATAGAAAAGTTGACTGTGTCACCACAGCACACTTTTCCTATAGAAAAGTTGACTGTGTCACCACAGCACACTTTTCCTATAGAAAAGTTGACTGTGTCACCACAGCACACTTTTCCTATAGAAAAGTTGACTGTGTCACCACAGCACACTTTTATAAAAAAAATTAATTGTATCAAAAATGTGGCCCTTCTTTTTAGAAAAGAAAATATTCAAGCACAAATCAACTTTACGACATAAAGGAAAATAAACTCATTGTACAGACTTTTCAATCGGAAAATGTACGGTAATTAAAAAAAAAGTAAACAATTGCTCAAACTCAAAAAAAAAAACGTATTTCAGTCTGCGAAAAGTATTAATTTTTAATACAACCAGCAGCCAAATTATTATGTGCTCAATAAAATTTAATATTGTTAAGCACAATTAAATTTCGTTGGAAATAATAATGGTGAAATATTTGTATGAACAATGCAGCAGTAAAACAAATTATTTAAAATTAATCATAAAAATGAAACCAAAAGTATTTTAAATGCAAATTAATTTCGAAATAAATGTTAATGTTAGTGAACTTTAACTTACAGTGGATTTGATTTCTGACATGTCTTTTATAAAATTAAAATAAAAACGAAGAAAACTTATTAAAAAAAACATTGAAAAATGGCAAAAGGAAAATTAAATGCAATAATAAAAGTCATCGAAAAGGACAATGCACTCGCATTTAAGAAATATGGAAAAATAACTTGTGTTTTTGTATTTATTATATGCGAATGTATGATTATACTGCAGGTAAACTGGCATCCCAACAAACATTTGGTCCAATAGTTGATATAAAATTGTTTTATTTTGTATAAGGGAACTTATCGCACATTGGCTGAAACAATGTCACAACTCAAAATAAATTTGGTATAAAGTTTTTAATTTTTTTGCAACTTAATGGAAAATTTAAATAATATTCTTTCTTCGTGTTACGCGTATTTTCGTCTTAGAGATATTTACATATATGCCACGTTTCCACAAGATGAAGAACGATATTAATTTGAAGGTATTATTCAAACTTGCATTTTAGATGTATCACGTAATGGGCAGTTTAGATATTTAAAACTCTATATGCAACATGTAAAACATTTTAATCATCCAACTTTTCATAAAGAGCGATAATGTAAGTACGAGATCTTTAAACACTGTTGCAATGTTCTACATAAACATTATAAATAAAATTATACATGTTTTACCTTATGTTACCTTATGTTTTCATAAACGTTTTTAGAATAAAATTATTTGAAAGAACTTCGCTAAAAATTTTATTTATTCAAAAAAAAAAAATTTCAAAGGTACTTTTTTCGAAAGTTACTTATTTAAAAGATAACTTTAAAAACATATGCATATTCATAGTCAAAACAAAATATACTTTGAGAGTTTAAAAGCAGTATTTTGTATGGTAATACTGGTTTTACATTTTAAAAGTATGGCCGACTTCCTAAACGCAAGTTGCAATGCATAATTAAAAAAATGGGTATGTCTTAAGTGCAACCTTGCGTTGCAGAGACAGTTTTTGCATTTTATCGGCATTTAGGAACGTCGCTATGCAACTCATACATTTTTTGTTTGCATTCAAAATAAAGATGATACGGGATTTTGAAGTGTATGGATTTTAAATATGCATTGCAACTTGCGTTTAGGAAGCCGGCCTATACTTTGTTTTGAATTTATTTATAACATACATTTTTAAAAATTACCTTTTTTTATAGAAAATGCCTTTTCTTAAAAGATATGTTTTTAAAATTGTCTTTTTAGAAAATTTAGCTTTTTAAGAAAATACTTTTAAAAAAATGGTCTTTATTGAATAGGTACTTTTTTTAGAAATATTATTATTATCAAGGAATTATTATTTTTTTTTTGAAAAAGGTACTTTTTTCAACAAAGTTCTTTTTTGAAAACGTAATTTTTAAGAAAGGGAACTTTTTAGAAAATTTACTTTTTAAGAAATGTACTTTTACAAAAAGGTCCTTTTTCGCAAATGTCCTTTTTTAGTAGATACTTTTTTAATTAGATATGGTTTTAGTAAGGAATTATTTAAACAGGTAGTTTTTTAAAAAAGACTTTTTTGTAAAATGAATTTTTTAAAAAGGTAGTTTTTGAAAAAGGTACTTGTTTGAAAAGCTACTTTTTGAAAAATACTATTTTTAGAACGTATGTAGTTCTTGAAAAATGTGAAAAAGTACTTTTTTGCTAATGTTCTTTTTTCATAAATACTTTTTAAAGAGATATGTTTTCAAAGAGTTTAGTTTTTTTAAAAGTTACTTTGAAAGGAAGGTACGAATTTAGAAAAGAAATTTCTTAAACAGGTTCCTTCTACATAAAAATGTAGTTCTTGTCAAATGTAATTATTTGAGAAGCGACTTTTTGTAAAAGTAATTTTTGAGACATTTTTAGATTTAATTGAACTGTAGTGAATTTTAATCAGAAATAATTTCTTTAGATACTCACATTAATTAATAAAAATATTTCATTCAATAAGAATTGAAATTACTGAACTCAAGCCTGATTAAAAAAAAAAGTAATTTTTTTTAAATGTGTTTCTTTAAGAAGCTACTTCTTGAAAAGGTACTTTTTTGCAATTGTACTTTCTTTTTTAATAGATACTTTTCAAAGAGACACTCAAAACATTACAATTCAAGTACTTGAAATTTAACTGGAATGGTACTTATGGTACTTCTGAAAATGTACTTTCTTGAAAAGGTCCTTTTTGAAAAAGGTGCTGTTTAGAAAAGGTACTTTGGAAAAAGCTGCTTTTTTAAAAACGTACTATTGACAAAAGTTTTTTTTTTGAAAATATACTTTTTGAATAGGTAATTTTTCAAAAAGCACTTTATGAAAAGTTACTTTTATGAAAAGATACTATTTGTAAAATGTGCTTTTTTGAAAAGCGACTTTTTAAAAAGGTTGTTTTTTTTTAATGAACTTTTTTAAACAAATTATTTTTTAAAGAAATACTTTTCGCAAGAGATACTTTTTTGAAAATGCACTTTTTTTAAAAGCTACATTTTAGAAAGTGACCTTTTTTTAAAACTTTGCTTTTTGAAAATGCATTTTTAGAAAAATGTGCTTATTTCGAAAGGTACTTTTTGAATAATATGATTTTTTGAAAGGGCACTTTTGAAAAATTTGCTATTTTGGAAAGGTACTTTTGAAAAAATGATTTTTTGACAAATTACTTTTTGAAAAAGCTGGTGTTAAGAAAATGTACTTTCTGAAAAAGGTACTTTTGACAAAAGAGCTTTTTTGAAAAAATACTTTTTGAATAGGTAATTTTTCAAAAAGTACTTTATGAAAAGTTGCCTTTATGAAAAGATACTTTATGAAAAGTTTGTTTTTTTTTTAAATGAACTTTTTTAAACCAATTATTTTTTAAAGAAATACTTTTCGCAATAGATACTTTTTTGAAAATCAATTTTTTTTAAACGCCAATTTTTGGAAAGTGTCCTTTTTGAAAAAGTTGTTTTTTTTTTTTTTTTTTTGAAAAGGTATTTTAGAAAAATGTGCTTATTTGGAAAGGTACTTCTAGAAAAATAAGATTATTTGGAAGGGCACTTTTGAAAAATGTACTTTTAACAAAGTTGCTTTTTTGAAAAGATATTTTTTGAAAAGGTGCTTATACAAAAGGCACTTTCTGAAACATATTTCTTTTTGGAAGATACTTCTTAAAAAGGTTCTTTTTTAAAATTTACTTTTTAAGTAGATTCCTTTTAAAAAAGAGATACTTTTTAGAGTTCCGGACACCAAAGGTGAAAAGGAACCCTATTGTTTTCGCTACGTTGTCCGTCTGTCCTGAAATTTGGCCGGTACAACAACAAATACATGAGAGTTGGAAATTAAAGGGTGTTCGAAAACGAGCAACGAAAAATGTTAAAATTCCATGTAATATACATACAATTGTATGTATATGTATATGTACACTTGAAATTTGTATTTTTTGTATTAGTGTATTTTTATACAGTCTACAACAATTAACACTAACATTTCAAAAAATTTAAATTAAAGGGTGTTCAATCAGTTAATGTAATTTCGACTATGTAATTTTGACAACTTGCTGTATTTTGGAAACCGTAAGAGCTAAACTCTTTAAATTTTCAAAAAGGGTAAAACAAAAAAATTCCAAAATTATAAAATCGCGAAACGGAAAAAAAATCGCAATAAACAAAAAAAAAATCGCCAAAACAAAAAAAATCGATAAATTAAAAAAAATTTTCTAAAACGAAAATAAATCGCAAAAAAACGGAAAATCGCCAAAATTAAAAAATCGCCAAAATTAAAAAAAATCGCCAAAATTAAAAAAAACGCCAAAATTAAAAAAATCGCCAAAATGAAAAAATCGCGCCAAAGTGGAAAAAACGCCAAAAACTGAAAAAAATCGCCAAAACGAGAAAAAAGAGATGAAAACAAAAAAAATCATTTTAGCTGAAAAAACGTCAAAAACGCGAAAAACGCCATATTAAAAAAATGCTGAAAGCCCAACGTACGGAACCCCTCGTGCGCGAGTCAAAGTCTCACTTCACTAAATTTATTTAAGATGTAATTTTTCAAAGATGTATATTTGTTTTAAATTATGTTTTAAGAAATACTCCTTTAAAAATATTCTTTTTTTAAAATACATTGTATTAATGCAACTTTTAAATAAGTGCTTATTGAAAAACGTATTTTATTTAAAAGCTCCGTATTTAAAATAATACGAGTATATTTTTATACATACATTTTTTCGTCACACTTTACATTTGGAAAAGGTAAAGGATTTCCTTTTTTTTCATGACAGCACAACATGTGTTTTGTAATTTTTTATCTGAAAAGAAACTCATACGATTGTTGGGTATATTTTCATTTACAATAAACGATTTACATGCAACAATCAAATCAAAATTAATTCAAAAGCCAAATGTCATTGACCGTTAGCAGTCAAGACAATAAATAAATTCCAGCAGCGACATTAATGAAAATATAATAAAAGCTGCGATTACAGTGTGTAGAGTAAAGGAATCAAGGTTGGGCAAATGTTGCTGCTGTTGTTGTTGAATGTTTTGGAATCTACATGAGCAAAGTTATTTTGAGTTTTAGTATTTAGGCTAAGATACAAAAAAAAAAGGAAACATTATTAAAGCTTGATAACAAATCTATGTATGTATTGGCTTACAAAAGTGTGGGATTATATACATATGTACGAGTAACTATGTAAAGGATAAAGAGATAACATGAGTTCTGGTTGGAGTACAACGTTAATTTGAAGTTAATAACATAAGCTTTCGCTCTTACATATTCCCACGCTTACGGTATAGACCCACAAATAAAATTTTATTAAAAAAAAAACTCTCCCATTAAAACGGATTTTTTTCTTTCTCATTGCAAACCCATATCGAGAAAATTCTATTCATGTTATTTTAGTACTTATTATTAGATATATTCAAATAACTATTATGTACACATGATTAAGCATAATCTCTCCTGAACGTGCATGTTACTGCGATACCCATGTTCAAGGTATATGACAACGTTCCCCTGATTAATTCCAACTTTATTTATCGTTATATATCAATAAATTTATAAAACAAATCTTAATAACCGGCCATTAATGCAAAAGTTTTAAAGTTACTTAAAGCAAAGAAATATCGCATTTCAAATAAAAACTATAGCATTTGACTAGAAACCATTAAATATTTTTTTATTATTATTATATTTTTAATTTATTAGCAACTGCTTGTGTTTATCATAAATTTTTAGTGCATTAACTTTTAAGCAACTCACTGAGCAAGTCGATGCATTTTTTTTATTATTCTAACATTAAAAACTACAAGCAAGTTATAAAACGCGTCATTATAAAAGTTTATGTTGCGCTGGATTTTAACAACATGAGCAGCAACGATAAAAAATATTGTCCAGAAATTCATAGAAATAATGTTTTTTAGAAAAAAAAAATATAGAAAATGAACAGATACTTTTAAATATATTGAAATGAAAATTTAATGAAAAAAGAACTAAGCAGGATGATTGTTATTTTTATTTTAAATTTTGAATTTATTAAAAAACAAAAACATTGCACTACTTTTCTACACTTGCAAAATTTAATTGCAATTACTATGCAAATTTTCCCTGCTGTAGTATTTAAAATGTTCTCAAAAAATATTTTATACTACAAATTTGTAAAGTATTACAAGTTATAAGGGAATTTGTAATGGACTGATGGATGGCTGGATAATTAATTGTAATTTTTAATGAAATAATACAACTCAAGTTTTGTAATTTTTTCTTTGAGTGTACAATTGCATATTATGTGTTAAAAGCACGCTGCAGTCTCTGTGGTCCATTAAGAAATTAAAAATTTATTGAAAAGAAAACTACATAAAATTTATAACCTTTCCAAAATATTATCAATTGCTTTTATTACTAGGATTATGAAGTATTTGAAAAATATTTTCAAATGATTTGTTATAGTCTGCTGTTTTGTGAGAGCATCGTTATTTTCTCGATTCTTAACATTTATAATATTTATGAATTTATCAAATGTCATTAAATATTAACCCCCATTTTCATAAAAACAAATTGGAATTAATTTTAAATTCATTTTAGGAAAAAAAAAAATTATGAAAAACTTGACATAAAATACATTTCAAATTCATTTTAAATTTTATGAATATGCGAGTAAATTTTTATCTACTTTTTCGATGCTTTTTATATATGATAAAATAAATTATTTTTTTCCTTAATTTTTATATATTGTTAATATATTGGTTTATTGTTATATGAGGGTGGCGTTGGCACGTTGACTACAAAATCGAAGGTCCAGGCTTCGAGCCCGGTACACAGAGAAAAAACTGCCTCATAGAATCAAGAAGATTTTCTCTATGAAACGTTTTTAGGCTAAGGGGTACCCCAGCAGAAAGAAGCGAAGATTTTTTCATAGAGATTCCTTATTGTTTTTATGTGGTAAATCTTATTAATTTTTATCAAGAAGAAAACCACATACAATCAAGAAGAAACCTTATTATTCACAACTTTTTTTACTCAATTTCCGTTATTTTTGGCACCAAAAAAACTTCTTGATTCTATTAGGTTTTCTTATAAATTGTAAACTATAGGGATTTCTTATTGATTTTATTAGGTTACCTTATTGATTTTTTTAAGGTTTTCTTCTTGATTTTATTAGGCTATCTTATTGATTTTTTCAATAAGGTTTCCTTCTTGATTTTAGTAGCTTCCTATATGATTATGTGTAAGGCATCTAATTGATTTTTTTAATAAGGAATGTTATTTCGTTTCTGTAAATAGATATACAGACAATTTTTTTCATGATCTTTTTCATTTTTGTATAAGAATGTTTGCACAATAATTTCAATGGTTATTCAGGCTGCTTGTTAGCATATTGGTTAGAGTGCTTGTCTATCAGGTAGAAGTTTGCTGGTTCAATACTTGGTGAGTAAGTTAGTTAAGAATATAACCTAATGTGTATGTATGTATGTATGTATAAATAAATAACATCTACAATATACTACATAAATACATACACATGTAATGGGTGTTTTTTATTGAGGTATAGAACTTTAAGTTGGCATCACTTTTTTAACTGGCGGCCATTTTGTCAACTGTCAAGCGATTAATATTTAGTTTGGTTTGCCATTTCATCATGAACAGGTTGACAAAAGAACAACGCTTGCAAATCGTGCAAATTTATTTCGAAAATAATGGTTCAGTTCGCGAAGTTTACCGCAAGCTCCGTCCATTTTATGGTCGACATAATCGTCCATCAGAGCAATTAATTCGGTTAACCATGGATCGTTTTCGCACTACGTTTACTCTATGTGATAATACGCACCGCAGAGACGTCGAACAGTGCGCACCGAAGAAACAATTGCCGCTGTAGAGCAAAGTGTTGAAGAGGACCCGAATGAATCGATTCGCCTCCGTGCACAGCAATTGGAGCTTTGTCCATCAACTTTATGGAAGATTTTGTAGATTTTGAATGTGGATGAGTTGTGGTTCCAACAAGACGGCGCTACATGCCACACAGCGCACGTCACAATCGATTTATTGAAGGAAACATTCGATGAGCGCATAATTTCGCGGAATGGACCTGTCAATTGGCCACCAAGATCGTGTGATTTGACACCATTGGATTATTTTCTTTGGGGATATGTGAAGTCGCTCGTCTACGCCAACAAACCAGAAACGTTAGGGGACTTGGAAGCCAACATTCGTGGCGTTATTGCCTACAGACGGCCCCATATGCTCGAAAAAGTGGTTGAAAATTGGACCTGTAGAATTGGCTTTATTCGAGCCAGCCGCGGCGGCCACATGCCCGAAATCATATTTAAACATTAATGGCATAAAATTATCCTTCCAATAAAGCCAAATTGATGGACATTAAAACGATTTTCTTGTGTTTTATTTCAATTCGAAGTTCTATACCTCTAAAAAAACACCCAAACCCCTATTGAAAAAGTCAATAAGATAACCTAATAAGAACTAGAAGATTTCTTCTTGATTTTTTCAAAAATGTTTTCTCTATGAAATTAATAAGATTTCCTTACTGAAAAAAAACCATAGAGATTTCTTATTAATTTTGTTCTATTTTATGAGGTATTTAGTAGGCACTGTTTTCTCAGTATATCCAACAGTCAAGTTCCAGTGATGAAGGCATAGTCACTGGCCATTGAACTATACCGACTTCAGCAGATAGTAATCCTAATGTAAAATCAGAGCGCTCTCTGATTTGTGCAGCAGAATCATCGGCGAAGTAAAATGACCAATAAAATGGCTACTAAGCACAGCTTCAAAAAAATTTATTAAGTCTTATTTAATTTATTAAAAAAAACGTGCAGAAAGAGAGTTGTAAAAGAATGAAGCTTTCCTCTATCCCTTCCGTCGCCAACTGTCGTCTCTATTACTACGTTTATACGCGCACTATTTGCAAATAAAATTATTTGCAAATAATTTAACTCACTGTTTATACGGCATAGCAAAAGTACACAAACTTGGTAGCACTTCTATAGAAAGTTTACTTATGTTGACAAAAAAATAGTGTAAAATGCACAAAATATCAAATAATTATTTGTTTTAATTGTTATTATTTGCTTCTATCAATGTTTTTTGTGCAATATTTATCCATTTATTGTTTTTTCTTATGAAACATTTATAAGCGTGGCAACCTTTTCCATTTTATTTGCAAATAGTGCGTTAAACGTGAATAGATTTCTGAATTAGTAAGTCGCAATAAAAACAATAATATGGCAACAATTTACTGTTTTATTTGCAAATAAGCCCTGCGTATAAACGTAGTATATCACTATTCCTTTCCTAAAGAAGGTAACGCCTAGTAATAGTAGTAGGCATTCATTGCCTACTCTTTGAAATAATAAATTTATAAAAAAAATTAAGCTTAAAGCTTAAAGAAAATAATTCTCCCAAGAAAACCGACGGACAATGCAAACATCTGATAAAACATTTCCAAAAAAAATGTATGGGACTAAACTGAAATTAAACTCTTTCAAACAAAAAAAATTTAATTCTGTTGGAAATATAAAATTAAATTTTAATGAGAATGCCTCCGCTCATTTTTAAATGCAAGATTGTCCATTTTTCACAGCTCAGCATGTGTGTTAAGTTTGCGTGGCTCTGCCAATTTTTTTAATAAAAGATTGTGTCTATTTTATAGCTCACAGTGTGTGGTAGGTTTAGTAAAAGTCGGTTAAGCAGAACCAAGTGAAATATGATGATAAATTCCAATGGGCGTAGCCCCGCCCATTTCTTTTAACTTTAAAATTGTGTAATTACAAAAACCAAACATGTTTGCTAGGCTTATCAGCAATCGAATAAGTAAAATATCATAGAATCAAAAAGAAAAAAGAAGAGAGATGTCCTAGAACACCCGGTTATAGCTATGCTGCTTAGTTAAATTAATTAATTTCATGTGCGAAATAGCAATGCAATAAGATTATATTATATGATGATGTCAAATTTGCGCAAATATTTCAAAACTTTTCCATTTATTTCCCATTATTTTCTTTTCTAGTGGCGTACGATTAAATCAATGTATTGTTTGTGGTCAGCGGCGGCTATTAACCGGCTGACAGCCCATCAGCTGTGTTCTGTGGTTTGTGGTTATGTGCAAAAACCATACAAAAACAAATTGAGGAATACTTCTCATTGCTTTTGTTTTATTTTGGTTTCACTCACTTCAAAGAACGAAACAAAACAAAATCAAACAATTTGTTTCGTTTATTTTCGTACTCTGATTTTAAGTACAAAGAAATCAAAACAAAAATAAGTTTATAACATTTATTTATAATAGAGTCGATTATTTTTGTTACGAAAATCACATCTTAGCCCCAGTGTCGTGAAATAAATAGCATAGCTATAAAAAATTATTTATTCTACTAAAAAATTTTAGATCCCGAAAAAAAGCCTGGGAATTCAAAATTGGGATTTACAAACTCCCCAATCTGGGTGCTGCCAAAAACCAATCCCGATTGGCATCCCCAGAGTGAACTTATATTTTATAAACATTATTATAAACGAAAGTACGAAAAGCTTAAAACTCACTATTTTTCTAAGCTTATTTTTGAAGTTGTATTGAAGTTTGATTATTGTGTCGTATGTTGGGAAACTTTGAAAATACGAAATTAAAAAAAATCAATAATATCAGAAACTCGAACACGAAGTTAAGAATATTTTTTTTTTTTTTTAATAACACGCAAACATAAAAACTACCACAAATACAAATATTTTTAAGCAGCGCTTTATGTTTGTTTTCCGGCAAAGCAAAAAGCATAAAGTAGCTGTTATAAGTATAAATTGTTTAAAAATGAAAACGGAAACGGATGCACACTTAACCACCAATTTATGTTTGTTTGTTTGTGTGTACTCGTATAGTCGTATTTTCAAGTAATTGTTATATGACTGACTGGCACGCACTTTGAGGTTATCACATGCTTGCAAGCTTTAAATTACCATTAAAATAGAACAAACAATAGTTGGTATTCATTTCAAGGCAATTATTACCGGATGTGCTTCAAGTGTTATGGCGGCGCCTGTCTAAAATTAAACAACAAGAAGTTCAACGTAAACTCTATTGAATTGATGAAAGTTGTGCAAACAAAATGATGTTTTAGATTCCCAAAGAAGAAAAGTTTTGCCTTAAATATGAATTACATGTAAATATGTACGAGTATGTACATATTTAATTTCAAATAGATGTGAAAGTTTGTTGACTACATAAAAATTTATTAATATTTTATATTAAATCAATTGTTAAAGAAAATCTGTAGTTTGACTTCACTTGAGAGTAAAGTAAAGTAAAATATAAAATGTCTTATAGGAGGAAGTTTTTTCTTTTGGAGGTATAGTATGAATATTTTAAGGAACTAGACAGATCTTTTCATATAAAGGTTTTTCCTATTTTCCTTTGAATAATGTTAAAATTATTAAATTAATATCAAGTTCTTTTTCTAATATCAATATTATTCGCTGTAGTATCTATTGATAATATCTAGATATAAATTTACATATATGCTAAGTATAAGATGTTAATAAAGTTGAATTTATTTAATGAAATGATGAAATGAGAAAGGAAGGAACAGAGTATTGTAGCTATTGAATAATGCTAGGACGAACTGGGACGAACGACGAATTTTTCGGTGCGAACTTTCGTCACAAAAATAGAGACGAATTGTTAACCTCCTCCTTTTTTTAAAGTCGGTTAAAAAATAAAACACATTTGTGCATATGAAAATGAACACAACACCGCCGTACAACGAAATTCGTCGTGCGTGACGAATTCTAAAATAGATTTATTTCTAATTTGTACGCCGACGAACGACGAAAAAACAATTTTCTCTCTCTTTCTCTCTGTCTTTGTACACTCAACAAGCAACTTTATCAAATATAAGAGAGGAATTCACTGAGTAAATTCGTCGTTGTTGTGCTTCACACGACGAATTTACGCAACGAACTCTTATCGACGAATTCGTTGACGTGGACGAAATTCGTCGTTCGTCCCAGTTGTGTTCCTAGCATAAAGCTGGGAAAAGTGTGTAGAGCTAAAGGGAGCTTGTATTAAGAAATAAAAAAAATTTCTCCCAAATGCGCTGCGCTTTCTTTGCTGGTTCCACTAGTTATAGCATAGGCCTCGTATTTCGCAAAATTAAACACACAATTCAGCAATATTAAACACAAATGGAAACAAAAAATTCACACAAAATACATAAAAAAATTTGCATTAAAGGAAAGAGAGCGAGAAAGCCAAAAGTTCGTTTCAATCTTAAAAAAAATCTAAAGAAATCGAATTATAATATTAATTAGTTATCAGAAAAATTTCATATTAAAGCAACCAAAAAACAAAAGTTTAATTTAAAATTTGTTTCACCAATGATTTTGCTGCATATGTGCTTCATGTTAATTCAACATGATTTATAGTCATTTTCCAAAAAAAAAGTTTTCCTTTTGAAATAATTTTATTTCCTGTTGATTTAACATCCAAGTACTGTTAAATTTAAATGAAGAATTAAGATGTTGAATCAAAGTTATTTCAAGTTGAAACAACGTGATATATACTGAATGAATTATATAACTTTTATTGCATGATGATTTTAAAATGTTTTTTTTCAGTATGAAGAAATTAAGTTTTAGCAAAATGTAGAAAATTCGTAACAACAAAAGCTTTGGGAAAAACTCGCCATAAGCAAAAAACTTAAACAAAACTGAAAGTTGAACAAAAAAAACTAAAATCTTGTGAAGAGTACCAAATAGTTGATAAAAAAATATTTAAAAAAATTAATCTAAATTTTTAATTTTGTCAAAAAAAAAATACATTTAAATTTTTTATTTCTATTTTTTTTACTTCTATTTAAAGGAATTCTCCAAGGGAAACTTTTTGTCGAAAAAAATATTAAAATTGTTACTTGTGGATCCACCAAATCTCCTCAAAATAATCGAGTATTTAAAAAAACATTAACGAAAATTAGAAAATTTGGCGTACTTTTGAAACCAAAAAGATAACAAGAAATTTTGTTTTTATTAAGTTACGTTTTCTGACCAATCTGTTATTTTGTTTCAGATGTTATTTCTACGGGCGCAATTTGTGGTCAACAATTTGTCTCCAAAATGTAAATAAAAATTACATAATTTTTATGTTTTTTTTTTTAATTGATTGCACTGATTTTGTAGCAAAACTCCTTCTCCTTATTATCGACCGCACAATGTCTTTACTTTCAACGATATTGAGTCCACTATTGTCTAGGTCAGCAACGTCCTATACTTTGCTGGAAACTTCTGGCAATCTTCGCTAAGTCCTAATTTACACTCAGCAATTCTTATTGCTAAGCTAATTACTTTTTTAGGAGAGAGAGACGAGGGGAAAAGAAATATTTATGTTCCCCTCGTCTCTCTCTCCGACAAACTAATTAGCAATAAGACTTGCTTGGTGTAAATTAGGACTAACGTCCAACTTGTTGCCAGCGACCACTGTTGATTTCATTTTGCACTGCCTTCAGTTTTTCGTTACTCTACTCCAAGCCAGAAATCTTTTCGTAAAGTTCTTTGTCTGATTTACTGACTTGCATTTCTATACCTTCTCCTCGTCTGTATACGGCTTCAGCAATTTGCCGAGGTTTCTCATTTCTGGCTCCAGATGATTCTTGAAGGCTTGTCATAATTTTCGCTTTCCATTTGTCAAGTATGTCATTTGTGGTCACAAGTTCAGCTAGCACTCTCTCGTCGTTGGCTCTTGAAATTTCATGACAATCAGCCTTGAATTTTGCTTTACATCTATCAAATACCCCATTCCCTCTGACCTAGAAGTTTCTCATTTACCGCTAGATATAGAAGATTCTTATATCTTTCAAACCTAGTGAGAAGATTCCTAGTTTCCGCTGGAACTCTTGCAGTAGTCTCTCCTGTAATTGTACTCTCTCTCTCTCTCTTCAGTTGCTCAACCTAAAGCTCTTGAAACTTCATTTTCCTCAAAAACCAATTATTACGTTTAACCTTTAACCTTTTCAAACGTGTTAGCTTCTCTTTGACGTATCACTCTTACTTTACGTTTAAACTTTTTTTTTTTTTTTATTTGAAAATCCCACTTCCGACACCAATTGTTACGTTTGTTTTTTTTTTTTTGGTGTTAGAAATGGTATGAGGTATTTGAAAACTTTAAAGCAAAAATCAAGGCTGACTTTTAAGAAACTTCTAGTTGGCTCTAAAAAATGCTAGCAAAATTCAAGGCTAGTTATCACAGATCTTCAACTAATTTAAGTTATTTGCTATAGAATATTGGAGCTTTGTGTTATTCTTATTTTCTTTATAATTCATAGTCTTGTGTACGAGTATTTTCTCTTGAATGCGTAGACATTCTATAATGAAACGTTTATTTCCCTTAAAATAATTCTTGACCACAAATAGCCCGTAGAAATAACATATGAAATAAAATTAGTTTTTCTTTTCAATATACATAAGTAAGCTATAGAAAGTTTCTTAGCGATATCGTTGGCCAAACCACTAAAGTTCTCGGCTTCCCAAAATGTTGCAAAATAAAATATATTTCATTGATAAACAGTTTATTTTTAAAACTTTTTTTTTTTTTAATATAACGTGACATTGTCTAAACTTAATTAACTTTTTCTTTTCCATACTTGCAGACATTTAAACATTTCCCTTATTTATTTCTTTTGCTATCTGATCAGACATTAATGGCTTGTAAAGGGTTTGTGTCACGCACACAACCGTGAAATGGTATAATTATGCCCAACAATATTTTCCGGGCCATTTGAACGCACATTAATTTGCAGAACCAACCAAGTGTTTCCAGACCTTTTTTGAATTGCTCGCTTTGTCTAGCCCATAAAAATAAAACAAATAAATGTCATTCAATCGTAATAATTAAAGACTATAGGGATGGATGGTGGCTATAGAGACAGTATTTTCTAATGACAAAATATTATCTACACAATTTTGCTAAATAAATAACAATTGGCCCAAAACTAAAAACACAAATCCTTTTTTATTTATTTTGACATCAATTCGTTTGTTAATTTGGTTATTGGGTGGTTAATTTCGTATTCATGGCCCAACACTAAAGGGGGACAACAAAACATGTCAAAAGCCACAATATTATTTACGAATTATAAATGGTTTTTGATTAACAGCAACAGATATATATAAAAAAAGTATTGAAACTGTAAAAAATTTGGCTAGACTTGGCAATTGCAGAGCATAGAGACATTTTAACTGGAAATGTTTAAATAACAAAACTGTGGCATATTTAAGCAAACATCACTTAAGTCATATTTTACTGTTTTAAAGGATAACACTTTATATTCTTTTTGTACTTAGCAGTACAAAAGAATATGCGAAATATTATTTAAAAAAAAACTAAAAGTTATCTTGTTGTTTTAGAACACAAACAAAAACAAAAAATTATCAATGTAAAATCACCATGCAAAAATTTTGATTTGAAATCATATTAACACATGTTGAATTAATGTTTAAATCATGATGCCATATATTTAGTGTGTATCTAAAGAATATTTAAGGTTTTTGTGACTGCAGCAGTAAGCGCGTTGATTTTACACATGATGAGTTCCGAGTTCAAATATTGTGCGGGGGTAGCAATTTATGTATATAAAGGGTGTTTTTTTAGAGTGTCACAACTTTGAGTTGGCATGACTGCTTGATGATGAACCCCATTTCTAGTTGAATGGGTACGTAAATAAGCACAATTGTCGCATTTGATGTGAAGAGAATACACAAACTTTTGTCAAAACACCATTATATTCAGAAAAAATTACTGTTTGGTGCGCTTTATGGGCTGGGCGGACTCATTGGACCATATGACTTCAAAAACGATGATGGTCAGAATATTACTGTCAATGATGAACGGTATAGGGAACATGATTCGAAATTTTTTCGTATCCCAATTACGTAATCAGTAATCTTGCTGATATGTAATTCCAACAGGAAGGAGCCACGTGCCACACAGAGGGCGCTACAATTGATTTACTCAAAGAAACTTTGGATGAAAAAATAATTTCACGTAATGGCCCAATTAATTGGCCACCAAGATCGTGTGATTTTAACCCCATTGCATTATTTTCTTTAATGTTATGTTAACTCACTTATCTACGTCGATAAATTACAAACAATTGAACACCTGGAAATCAAAATTCGAAGAGTTGTCGACGAAATACGGCCGCAAATGCTGCTAAAAGTTTTTGAAAATTGGTTTTACAGATTGATTAATATTTAAATATTAATTACATTAAATTTTCTTTCCAATAAAGCCCTTTTCATTGATATTAAAAATATATTTCCTTGTTTTATTATAATTTAAACTTTTGTCACTCTACACAGAGCAAACAGTACCTACTAAATACCTCATAAAATAGAACAAAATTAATAAGAAATCTCTATGGTTTTTTTTTTCAATAAGGAAATCTTATTAATTTCATAAAGAAAACGTTTTTGAAAAAATCAAGAAGAAATCTTGTAGTTTTTATGAGGTTATCGTATTAATTTTTTCAATAAAAAATAAAAAAAAAATTGCGTCTTTATTCTCTGTACTTATATATTTCCATTTAAATTCTATACCACATACATATGTATGTATGTATGTAGTATATTGTAGATGTTATTGATTTATACATACATACATACACATTAGGTTATATTCTTAACTAACTTACTCACCAAGTATTGAACCACCAAACTTCTACCTGATAGACAAGCACTCTACCCAATATGCTAACAAGCAGCCTGAATTACCATTGAAATTATTGTGCAAACATTCTTATACAAAAATTAAAAAGATCATGAAAAAACTTGCCTCTATGTCTATTTATAGAAACGAAATAAGAAGAAACCTAATAAAATCAAGAAGATTTGCTTATTAAAAAAATCAATAAGATGCTTTACACATAATCATATAGGAATCTATAAAATCAAGAAAAAAACTTTATTGAAAAAATCAATAAGATATCCTAATAAAATCAAGAAGAAAACCTTTTTAAAAAAATTAATAAGGCAACCTAATAAAATCAATAAGAAATCCCTATAGTTTACAACATATAAGAAAACCTAATAGAATCAAGGAGTTTTTCTCTATGGATTGTTTTTTTTTTTTGGTGCCAAAAATAACGGAAATTGAGTAAAAAAAAGTTGTGAATAATAAGATTTCTTCTTGATTTTATGTGGTTTTCTTCTTGATAAAATTAATAAGATTTACCACATAAAAACAATAAGGAATCTCTATAAAAATTCTTCGCTTCTTTCTGCTGGGATACCCCTTAGCCTAAAAACGTTTCATAGAGAAAATATTATTGATTCTATGAGGCAGTTTTTTCTCTGTGTATAAAAAAAACACCCTTTACATAAAAAAATTTCTGATATCTGTTCCAATATGCACACATAAGTTAATAATTAATTAAAATACAATGACCACAATAAATTTAATTCATGTTGTTTCAACTTGAAATAATTTTGATTCAACATCTTAATTCTTCATTTTAATTTAACAGTACTAATTTAACAGTCTTTGTAGTAGTTCAGTAACAAATTTACGTTGTTTCACGTTGAAATAACTTTGATGCAACATTAATCTTCATTTCGATTTTACAGGCATGTTTTCGATTCGAATTAGGAATAATGTTAAATCATTATGAAATACAGTTATTTTAAAAAGGGAAAATTTTCTTTGCAGATAACTTTAAATCATGTTAGATTAACATCAAGCTCATACATATGATGAAACAAAATCAATGCCGAAAAATGTTAAAGTAAACTTGTTTACGTAGATTTTAGGTTGAAATTTTTCTGCAAAAAAATATTTTAAAAAATGTTCTTAAGACTTGTTTAAAAAGGATTTAGAATAGAACCCCATTAATCATAAAAAAAATTAAATGTATTTGAAATCCATTTTAAGGAATTTTTTTTATGAAATAAAATACATTTCGAACTCATTTTAAATATTATGAATAACAATTTAATAGCATAAACTCGAAATGAGTATATATTCTTCTCATGTTTTTCATGAAAACCACAGAAATGTTACTTCTTTTCTTAAGTGCAGTGTAAAGAAAAGTTGTATCCGTCTGGGTCCATCGATATTTAAGGACTTCTTCTTGTCAGTTAAATTTTCATTAAAAATTTATAAAACTAAGTTTCTTATTTAAGTGTTATGCAGTGTACATGCACACATATAAAATTTAACAAAATCGAATAAAAGTATTTTTCTTTTACCAGTTTTGTTTGTAAATTATTGCTGGGAAAATATATTTTTCAAATAAAAAAGTTTTTTATTATTATCTTGAGCTGAACAAAAGCAGGTGTTTTCACTTTATTTTGTGTCATTAATCAAAATCACTTAAGAATGTTAATAAAATACTTAGAACTGGCAATACAAAAAGAATTCTTATTTTAAATTGTTATACAGTGTTGAAGCCTTATTGAGGACATTAAAAATTAATTTTATTAATTAATTAATGAGAAAGCAAATTGAAATTTCTTAAACACGTGTACAATGTTTGAAATTTTTCACACAAACTACGTATTTATATTTAAATATATTAATAATTTGATTTGGCTAAAGTTCTATGTAGTATTAACTCGTTTCGTCTCTTTTTAAAGCTGGAAAAATGTTATTGCGTTTCAAAAACGCAATAAAGTGCGTGAGTTTGCAGGTAGTCAAATATAGTTTTCATTGTCAATCCTTCGAATTTCCCCCTAAAGTTTAAATTGCATGATTTTACAATGAAGGGAAATCGGGCTACGAAGGATTTGAAATAACTTTTCGTGTCTAGAACTTATTTAGGACCATTTTGCGGTTTTAGTTGTGATACCCATTTACTATATGGTCGAAGGTCTAATAACACCTCTCGCTTAGTTCGTTTATAGCCGATGTTAAATTAAAACTTAATTAGTGGCATAAAAACGAACTGAGAAGGCGTTTAATTAATAATTCCAATATAAATTTCAGATTTAAAGAAAAGTGCTAAATTTCAAGTATAAAAAAGATACTATATCCTTTCTATTGCCTTCAATTTGTCGTTGCCAAAGCAACGTTTTCTCATGAATATGAGTGAAAAAAGTTACCTAGAATTTTATTTCTAGTTTGCACAACATTCAATCATGTAAACTATTCCTGTCTTACATATGTACATGCAGTGTATTTGCTATGATGAAAATAACAAATAAAAAATCCATAAAAGCTAAGTATAATGGATTATTTAGTGTTTGAGAGTACACTTTTCTATTCATACGATATATTTTCTTATACTCATTATTTCCAGCATCATCACCATCATCATTATTATTTCTATTGTCTGATTTTTTTATTGATAGTTTGCGGTTGTTACTCCTGTTACTGGTGCTTTTGTATGAAGCCAGTGAAGTTGTAAATACTGTCATAAATTTCCTAATGGAGGATATTTCATTTATTTGTTTCATGCTCTTCTATAAATTATCGCATTTGTCGTCGTACACGCAAAGAAAATATATGGTTGAGGTAACCATAATCAAACAGCAACATACTATGATTGAATTATATGGTTGCAGTGAAATCATATTATTGTCAATGGAAAAGCAAAGTTTAAATAATATTATTTTCTGAGTTAATAATAATATTATCTACAAAAACAATTAACTTTGTTATACCTAATTTTATTATTGTAAATAAGACAACACTATTGTTAGATGTGACTAAAATATAATTGAAACTTACCATACCATGTTCTAATATTATAATAATATTGTTAAATATGACCATAGTATTATTTTATGTAATAATAATATTTTGTTTTTTAATCATATATTTATTGGCAACTCTTTTGTTTAAAACAGCTGTGAGGTAAATCCGAAATAAAAATAAATTAATATTGTTGAAAGAAAATGTATGTATGTATAGAAATGTATACTTACATATATGTGTGTACACGAAATACAGATATATCTGTATAAAGAGATGTACATACATACATATATACATACTATTTTTATTTATCTACCCTTTTGTTTATACTTTTTTATTTATTTAACACGCGTGCCCTACCGATAGATTACAAACGAGACACTGAACTGACAGAAGATGTTTTTGAAAAAGATTTTTTTAAAAACTTAACATAGTATGGTTTTGGATAACATTATATTGTTATTTACATCATATTATTTTTACACAATAATACAAATTATATTGCAGTCATAAATTTTTAACAAAACTGTATTGTTAAATTTTAACCATATCACACTTTCTATGAATATAATAATATAATTATTAAATTCAAACATTACTGTATTTATCGTAACGAAATTAATGTTTAAAATAACAATAACTATGTAGTTTTCAACGACCACACATTTGTTTCAGAGAGCATAATATTGTTTTCTCAACCATTTTACAACCATATCTTTTATTTGCGTGTAGTTGTTTTTTTTTTCTTTTTTTTTTGCAATAAATCTTGATGTTATTGTTTTAATATTTTATTTTTTTTATTGATTCTATAATGATATTTTTTTTTGTGTCGTATTAGTTATAGTAAATTTAAAAGGAATTTAGTAGCTTGCGTATGTTATAATCATGACATTATGACAGGCCAACAATTAAGTCTAGTTGACAGTCGATACGAAATCGTTATGGTTTTGCTAAGCGCGCAGTCATAATGATTTTAAAAAGTTTTGCCAAGTGATTTCTAAATAGTAATTTGATCATATAAAAGATGCTTTTTAATAGCAAAATAAAAGAAAATTTATTTCTACTGTTTTTATATCCATTCAAGAAAATTAAACTTTTTGATTTGATTTTGTGTGGGATTCATTTTAAAAACTCAATCGCAATTGAATTGAAGTGTTCGGTTTACTATTAACGCATAAATAAATATTAGTTGAGATGTTAAAGAATAAATTTTTGGAACCATGAAAACTATGAAAAATCGCTCCAAATTTAATAATAACAATTCAGTCCAATTAAAAAGGGATCCAAGACTCATGAAAACAATATTGTTTTTAACATAAAAATTTTGTAGGCGACATTTCCTGATTGAAATAAAGGACTTAGGAAAAAATTTAAAATTTTAGTAAAGTGCGATTTTGACTGGCACACGAAGGGTTCCGTATGGACGTAACATATGTTACTATACGAACTTTAGCCTACATAATCCAATATCTACCCGAATATTTAGACGTTAAAAAAAAACTTTTGTTTTGCCGTTTTTTTTTACTTAAGTTTTTATCGATATTTTTTGGCAATTTTTTTATTTTTAACATTTATTTAATTTTGGCGCTTTTTTGTTTTGGGCGATTTTTCGGTTGTTTTTAATTTAAATGACTTTACTTTTGGTAATTTTTTTTTTTGCTTTAGTTCCTTTTCACCGTTGTTGTATGGTACCCTAAATATTTCTATATTAAAAGCAGAAACAATATAACTTTTTTTTTTTTGGAACGCTATTTTTCTTAAAGTGAAAAACCGCCCAAAAATAAGAAAAAGTAATTATTTAGCTCTTTTAAACTTTAGATATTTGACGATTTCTTCCAGTTTTCTTTTTTGTTTTAGGAATTTTTTAGTTTTGGCGTTTATTTTTTTTGGTTTTTGGCGATTTTTTTCGGTTTTATTTAAGTTTTAGCGATTTTCTTAATTTTGGCTTTTTTTTTTTGTGTTGCCGATTTTTTGTTTTTTTAATTTTTCGATTGTTGTTAGTTTTAGCAATTTATCTAGTTTTGGCGCTTTTTTAGTTTTTGTGCGTTTTTCCGCTTTGGCGGTTTTTGTTCTGTTTTTGACGATTTTTTACTCTTGGTGATTTTTTTTTTTAATTTTAGTTCCTTTTCACTTTTGCTGCACGGTAACCCTTAAAATTTCTATATTTAAAGCAGGAACAATATTTTGGTGTAATTTACCTTTCTTTTGGAGCGATTTTTATAGCTATGCTATTTATGTCACGTCACAGGAGCTAGGACATGATTTTCGTAACACATATAATCGACACTATTACAGTTATAAATTTTTTTTTGGATTTTGCTTTCTTTGTATCTACTTAAAAGCAAAGTACGAAAATAAACGAAACAAATTGTTTGATTTGGTTTTGTTTCGTTCATTGAAACAATAAGAAGGATTGTAACGGCCGCCGCCAGACACAAACAATACATTAATTTAATTGTACGACGGAAATAAATGGAAACGTTTTGAAATAATTTTATTGCATTGTTATTTTAGACATTAAGTTTGTTTTATATAGCAAAGCAGCATAGCTATAACCCGGTGTCCTAAGACACGTCTCTTCTTTTTTTTTGTAATTTTTACTATAGGGCGATTTCTTATTTTTTGTTACTTTCACAAAGTAAAATACCTTTAAGCATACTTAATGGAAAATTTAAAATTACCCCAAAATAAGAAAAAACAATCATCACAAAGTAAGAGTCTAAACACAATCTAACGATAATTTATTGCGGTGCGGTTTTTCATACGATTTTGAAGTAAAAAACCGCAGTGCGGAACGGCATAAAATTAAAATTAAAATATATTTTATTTTCTCTGCGGAATTTCTTATTCTCTCATTTTTTGACTCTCTTTCTCTTGCTGATGTTACCATAGTTTTTGAATAATTGGCGGTGTTCACAACATTATTGTGAACAAAAAAAAATGATTTTGAAGTTTAAAAACTTTTGTCATAAAATATAAAAGTTTAAAAAATATATCAAATATATCTTCCAATGTATAAAATGTTAACAATTTCTTGTTTTTAGTTACTGCCATAACAAAATATTATATATGTATGTATATATGTATGTTCCCGTCGTTTCTATAAGGAGCATAGTTCCTCCATTACAAAATATTAAATAAATAGTAAATTTTTTAGAAAATTTTATAAAAATGTATCCACAAAAAAATTAATAGAAATTTAAACAAACACTGACAAGTATTGCCGTAGCCGTCTTCCGTTGTATTATGTTTATTGTTTTCTCCCGCAACGAGAAATCGCACCGCACCGCAAACATTGTGTTTCGACTCTAAAGCGATTTTTTGTTTTTGGTGTTTTTTTTTCGTTTTAGCGGTTTTTTTTTAACTTTTGGTGGTTTTTTTCGGTTGGTTTTTAATTTTAGCGATTTTATTGTTTTGGGGCAATTTTCCGTTTTGGCGATATCTTTTGGTTTTCGGCGATTTAAAAATAATAAGAAGAAAATACGCCAAGAAATAAATAAATAAAAAATGAAAATGGCCACAAAGAGAAGGAAAAATGGCTGCAAAATTCGTGTTGTTTTCAATCGAGAATTTTAGGGCAATTTTAATTTTTGATTTGGGCTTATTAATCATGCTGTTCATTCAAATTCTTTATTAGATATTAAATATTAATTTTTAATGGCCTTTTTCTATTTTTAGTTTAAGTACTTTTTTATAAATATGGTACTCGGAATTTGCGAATATCGCACCTTAAAATTTGTGCTGCTTCTACAAGATTTATGGCCTGTCCAGGGATGTCCAGAGAAAAATCTTGATCGATTATAAATTTTCTTATCTTATTGTTGTTTTCAATACAAGTTGTCTATCGAACGTTTTCTGTCGACATCGTGCGACAGGTCGTTACATTTTTTCTCCTGAGTGTTTTTATATTATAACATTTTATTATGTCATGTTATGACATTGATATTTAGGAGAGAGAAAAAAACTCGCAAGAGTGTTGCTAAATTTCTATAATTTTGTTCTGGTTTTAATTTGTTTTTAATATATTTTCAATTCTGACCAAGTCTTGCCTCGCACATGCCCTTATCGGCAGTTTAAGAGATACATACTTAGACAATTTGGGCACACTTTATTTCGAATCGTTTGATTTTGAGTACAAAAGGAGAGGCTTAGGGTTCCATTTTTTTTATTAGATTTTCAATTACAAATTTAATCAAAACTTTTTAATTATTTCAATTAATTCAGCCATAATTATTTATTTGTTGCTACTAAATTCGTTATAGCAACAAATGTAACTAAATTTCTTATTTTACTAAACTTTAAATTCGTTCCTTATGTCAGCTTAAAGCCTTATATTTTTACAAATTTATGAATTACAATCAGCGATGCCAACTTAGCTATTTTGGAGCTAGATTTAGCTCTTTTTAATTGCTTCTAACTCGAAATTTTTCTCTTTAGCTCTTTTTTTAAAAAAAGAGCTAACACAGCTCTTTTCAATTGTGGAAACGGCACCTTTAGCACTTTTCGCATTTTATAGTAAGTTTTCCCGTTTTTAGGCTATTGTTTCGTCTTTGAGGCATTTACGTTTTTGTAACTATGTAAGATGTATTTATGTATGTACTGTGTGTTTCTGAATAATTAGAAAATGGTTGAAAAATTATTGAAATGGATTATTACTGCCAAAAATATATAAATCTTGGAAATCAAATCCCGCGTTTAAAAATGGATTAAAACAACAAAAGGTCCATCTAAAGGTTTGTGCAAATATTGCAATTCAATTATAAAAGCGAAATTTTGATTTAGTACGCCATTAGGAGACTCAAAAGCATAAAACATGTATGGCTCAATTTAACGATTTTGTGCTATCCTAACCAGACATATCATTCTCACCAGACGTTCCAACACAAACGAGAATTGCGCACGCAAATCTTGCATTATATGCTGCAGTACATACACCGTTTTTAGCAACGGATCTTTCTATTTTTATTAATGTTAAAAAATCTTGAAGTACAAATTGAATAATAAATAATTCATAGATTTTTATACGCAAAAATCTAAAATTTTTAAATTTAGCTCTTTTTAGCTCTTTTTGACTACTCGGTTGGCTCGTTTTGCCTCTAAATTGTTGGCATCACTGATTACAATTCTCCTGCCATCAACTACACCTTTTGTTATTCGCTAATGCTACGATATTTACTATAACAACAAACAACAACAATCGTTAAGATATTTGTAGCAACTGTTACACCTCTCAGCAACTCACTGTACTCATATCTCAATCTTGACCACTTAACGTTTCATTCATCAGAAGTGCTTATGTCTATTTTTTTTTATTTTTTTTTTTTTGTTCAACAATATCGAATGATGTCTGGTGTTACTTTAATACGGTTTATCGTTGTACACCATTACTCATAAAACATATTAAAGAAGCAATGTATCATAAATAAAAACATTTTTTATAAATCCTAAATGCACAATATATCGTATAAAACGACTCGACTATAATGTGATATTTTTTTCAAATTTCAATTTCAATTCATTATTATCTTTTATTCTCGTAGTGCACAATCTCTTATTATTTATTTTCTTTGGTTTGCTTTTTATTTAACAATATTGCGCTTAGCTACTCGTATTATGTATATCGTATGTATTTGCTTTTTATGACGATATTCTATGGTACTCGTATGCGGGTGTATTTTTTTATGATTTATATTTATTTTATTGCAGAATTCACTTTGTTCTTTTTATACCCTTTACCAAAAAAATGGTAAAAGGGTTTGTCATTCCGTTTGTAATTTCTATAATATCAATAAGCGACCCATAAAATATATTTATTCTGGATCCTTATGCATAGGGAAGACGAATAAGCGATGTCCGTCTGTCCGTCTGTCCTTCTGTCTGTACGTGAAATCGGTTTTGGACTGGTGTGTCAGAAATTTTCCAAAATAGATTGGTATTGAAATTCAGCAAAATCGAGCAGACAATTGCAGAGCTGGAAAACTTAAACTTTATTTAGCCATATAAAGGTAACTACGAAAACAAATTTTTATTTTTTTTAATAAATAAACTTATTTTACAGTTCAGTACGACTAAAATTGGTACTTTAAATTAAAAAAAATATAAAAAAATTAAAAATACGTTTCCAGAGTTGGAAAACTTTAACCGTTTCTGTTATGTAAAATTAACTATGTCTAAAACTATATTGGTATTTTCTCGAGAACCGTAAGAGCTACAGACCTAAAATTTGGACACAGTGTATAGACCTTTGGCCGCTACAACAACAAATACATGAGAATTGGAAATTAAAGGGTGTTCCAAAACGAGCAACGTAAAATGTTAAAATCCCATGTAATATACATACAATTATATGTATATACACTTGAATCTTGTAAGGTTAACACTAAAATTTCCAAAAATTTAAATTAGAGGGTGTTCCATCAGTTAATGCAATTTTGACTATGCAATTTTGACAACTTGCTGTATCTTGGAAACCGTAAGAGCGAAACTCTTGAAATTTTCAAAAACGGTAAAACTTAAAAAACAAAAAATTATAAAATCGCCAAACCGAAAAAAATCGCAAAAAAATCGCCAAAACGAAAAAAAGCACCAAATTAAAAAAATTTCTAAGACTAAAATAAATCGCATGAAACGGAAAAATTGCTAAAATGAAAGAAAATCGCCAAAATGAAAAAAAATCGCCAAAATGAAAAAAATCGTCTAAATGAGAAAAATCTCCAAAATGAAGACAAGCCCAAAAAACAGAAAAAAATCGCCAAAACGAGAAAAAAGCGACAAAACTGAAAAAATCGTTTAAACTGAAAAAAAAATTCCAAAAAGCAAAAAACCTACCTAAGTTTTTCCTTATTTCGTTTTTGCTTTGTTCACTTAACATATTTTATGTATTTTTTAAAGAACTAGATTGGTATAAATAATCAGAAAAATCCAAAATTATGACTCCAGGGTTGGAAAACTTACACTTTTTGTGTTATGTAAAATTAAATAGGTCTAAAATTGTTTTTTTCTTTATAAATTGAATATATTTTATGCTTCTGAAAGATAAGTTTGGCGTATGAAATTTGAAAAATGAAAATTACAGCTCCAAAGATGGAAACTTTAAAAAAATTATAAATTTTTTCACAAAACAAATGTGTATGCATGTGTCTGTATACTATATATATGTACGTACGTTGGTAAAGGGTATATAAGATTCGGCACAGCCGAATATAGCACTCTTCCTTGTTTATATCATAAATTTGTTTATTTGTGTAGAAATTGAAGATGAGTGAATCGGTGATTTTTATCAATGTTGTTAGAGCTGTATGCGATTTATAAATTTATACTTTATTCAAATATAGATAACTTAAAGCAGAAATATATATTTCGTAGGTTAATCTAACCAATGTTAGTTGTTAGCTTAACAGTTAATGCAAATTGTTGTTGGAATTTCACTTAACAGACCGTTTTCTGTTCAATCTAGTCAATCTATAATAACTACTTTACTTTTAATTACAATTGTTATTAAAATTTAGATAAAAATATTAGTTTTCTATTGGAAACCATCAACCATCTAGAAATAGTTAAATAAATTTAAATTGTAAATTGTGGTTGCCAAAGAGCAACCTTGAAAAACTGTTGCTTTCAATTTTTTTTAATATTAAATTATATTTTGAAAAATTATAATTTGCTGCAATTGCTTTACTTCTTAATTTTTTCATGGGAAATTTTTTCAAAGTTTACAATTTTTCTTGGTTAATTCAACCTGCATATTCACAATTGGAAATAAATAAACCCAAAATATTATTTAACCAAGTTTAGTTTCTGCTTTTACAGCAAATAGTTCAAAGTCGTTTTTGGGATAATAACATATAACTATTTTTGTTGGTTAATATAACCAACTTTAAAATTCCTATTTTCCTTTTTCCTATTTAGTTGATAGTTTACTGACATAATAAATTGTTTTTATTCGGTTGATAAATGTGGTAAAATTAACTATTTTCTTGCTTAATTTAGAGGATACATATAGTTGACAAAACTAAGCCATATATAATATTGAAGTGTAATCTAACCAATGTTAATTGTTAAGTTTACAGTTGTTGTTGGAATTTCACTTAACAGACCGTTTTCTGTTCAATCTAGTCAATCTATAATAACTACTTTACTTTTAATTACAATTGTTATTAAAATTTAGATAAAAATATTAGTTTTCTATTGGAAACCATCAACCATCTAGAAATAGTTAAATAAATTTAAATTGTAAATTGTGGTTGCCAAAGAGCAACCTTGAAAAACTGTTGCTTTTAATTTTTTTTTTAATATTAAATTATATTTTGAAAAATTATTATTTGCTGCAATTGCTTTACTTCTTAATTTTTTCATGAGAAATTTTTTCAAAGTTTACAATTTTTCTTGGTTAATTCAACCTGCATATTCACGATTGGAAATAAATAAACCCAAAATATTATTTAACCAAGTTTAGTTTCTGCTTTTACAGCAAATAGTTCAAAGTCGTTTTTGGGATAATAACATATAACTATTTTTGTTGGTTAATATAACCAATTTTAGTTGATAATTTACTGACGATATAAATTGTTTTTATTACGTTGATAAAAGCAGTAAAATTTACTATTTTCTTGCTTAACCTACAGTTGACAGAACCAAATTGTATATGTCATTGAAATGTAATCTAACCAACTTTAGTTGTTAATTTTACTGTAAATAAAAGTTCTTGCTGCTTTTGGCTAAAATAAGCTGCTTGTTTGGTTAATCTAATCAATTTTACTTGTTACTGAAATAAATAACCTAAACGGTTAAAATAGTTAAAATTAAAGTTGTAGGTGAAGTTGGAAAGTTTTTAAAAGAAAGTACAAAAAGTGTGTACGTCAAGCTTTACGTCTAATTTTATAAAATGAATTCTTACAAAACTATTAACACACTTTTTGGCTGCTGTAATTGCACAATAACTCATTTAGAAAAGTGGGCGTGGCAGTACTCATGAAAGCTTAATACATTTTATATAAAAAAAATTCTTTCGTTTTAAAAACAAATTTCAAAATATGAGTATAGTACCTGCCACTAAAGTTCCACATAACGTTTATTTTGTCACCATCAACATGCCATCCAATTTCTAAACAACCTGCTAACTTAGCTATATTTGTATTATTAACGCCTGAGGCAGCTTTGAAAGCATGAAATTAAATTATTTTATCTTGCAATTTTTGATATACTCGTATATAAAAAAAACACATTTTCCTCTTCAGACCATTAACATTAAAAAAAACATTTTGGTTTTACATGCCTTCCTCTTTAGCTAAGCGCGAAAATCTAACTTTTTATAAATTTTATTTATTGTTTTATTCTCCAAAAAAAAAAAAAAATAAAAAAAATTAACTTTTAAGATTCAATTCCAATTAACACTCTATAATAGATAATAATCGTTTTAAAGCAAAATCCCCCACCATGATTTAATTGACTCGATTAATGCGCAAGATTTGTTGAAAATTGCAAAAGAAAAACAAACAAAAATTTAAATTGTTTAGAAAACAATTTACGAAATAATTTAATTTCAAAATCAAATAAACTTGTGGCAATTTCAATTAATATGTGAGAAAATAATGGCAGAACATATTGATACAAAGTCAAAGGAAATAAGTTTTTAAATGAAATAAAACAAGAAATATAAACCAAATATATTGATGTTTAAAATTTAATTAAAATCTATTAGATAAATTCTTAAAGATTTAACACAATTACACAACGAATGAAAATTTTCTTCAGTTATCTCTATAATCAAACTTTACTGTATTTTAAGACTTTCAGCAGAATTTTCAGACGAATATTTTCCCAGAACATTTTAAGCCTATACATACGGTGAAGAGTTCAAGAGCTCAAATGTTCTATTAAAATTTTCCTAGTAAAATTTTATATAAAAAGAGCTGAGTCCATCTAATACCCCAAATGCAAAGATGTCGTGCTCTCTTATGCCGATTTTTTTTTTTTATATTTTGCAATTAGTTATATTTCGAAATTTTTTATATTTCGGAATTTTTTTATTTTTTTTATATTTTGCTATTTCTTAATATATTATTTTTTATTCTTTATTTTTTTATATTTTGTTATTTTTTTAAATATTATTTTTTTATATATTATTTTTTTACATTTTATTTCTTTTTTAACATTTTATTTCTTTTTTTAGATTTTGTTATATTTTTTTATATTTTTAATTTTTTTTTGCTATTTTTTATATTTAGTTATTTTTTATATTTTGCTATTTTTGTATATTGTTATTTTTTATTTTTATATTTTGTTATTTTTTAAACATATATTGTTATTTTGTTATTTTGCGATATTTTTAAATTTTGTTATTCATTATATTTCATTATTTTCTTATATCTTGCTATTTTTTATTTTTCATTATTTTTACATTTTGTTATTTTTTATTGTGTTATTTTGCTATTTTTTTAATTTTTATAGCTTTTATATTTCGTTATCTTTTCATACTTTGTTATTTTATATATTTTGTTATTTTTATATCTTGCTATTTTTTTATTTTGCTATTTTTTATATCCTGCTTTTTTATATATTTTTGTTTTTTTTATATTTTGTTATTTTGATATTTTTATAAATTTTGCTATTTTTATATTTTGTTCTTTTCTTATGTTCTATTATTTTTTATACATATTTTGTTATATAAACTATATATATATATATATATTTTGTTATTTTTTATATTTTGCTATTTTTTTATAAATTTTGCAATTTTTATATTTTGTTCTTTTCTTATATTTCATCATTTTTTTATATATATTTTGTTATATATGTATAAAAGAAATAATAAAATATAAGAAAAAAACAAAATATAAAAATAGCAAAATTTATAAAAATAGCAAAATAACATAATATAAAAAATAACAATAAATATCAAAAATAGCAGGATATAAAAAATAGTAAAATATAAAACAAATAACAAAATATAAAAAATTACAAAATATAAGTTAGTAACAATATATAAAAAATATCAATATACAAAAATTGCCAATAACAAAATAAAAAAAAACTTTAAAAAAAATTAAACCGACTTCAAAAATAAGCACTAAAAAGCTACAAATAATATAGATCTAGTTAAATAAAAGATTTTTATATATGTTACCTACAGTGCCGTTTGAAGTTGGTGCCAGTAATACTGGTACTAAACACATAGGAACATGCCCGGTAAAAAAAACTGCAAGTAATTTTTATGTACATATGTATGTGTTTAGTACCAGTATTACTGGCACCAACTTCGAACGGCACTGTAGGTAACATATATAAAAATCTTTTATTTAACTAGATCCATATTATTTGTAGCTTTTTAGTGATTATTTTTGAAGTCGGTTTAATTTTTTTTTTTTAAGTTTTATTTTTACCTTTTTAGTGCATACTTTTGAGCTCTGGTCAATTTAAAAAAGTTTTATTTGTAAGTATCTTTTTTTATTTAGAAATATGGTCCAGTTTCGTAAAAATCGATTAAGTAAAAACACGTGAAATATTGTATTAAATTTTATGGGGCGTGGCTACGCACCTTTTTTTAAAATAAGATTGTGTCTATTTTAGAGCTCAAGGTGTGTGCTAAGTTTCGTAAAAATCGGTTAAGTATTTTGTTATTTTTTTATATTTTAAGTACAATTTTTTTGCTGGTGGTTCAGCGTTGTCTATATGCATTTCATTGTTGCTGTAACAGATCGTCAGTAGATTTCAACCACACATTTTGAACAGTCACAAACCTCTTATCTTATGCAAAGACTTTCAAAAACTATTTGAGAATTCACAAAGAATAATATTTTTGAAAATCACAAAAGAAAAATAAGCTGAACCGCCAGCAAATAAATTTGAAATTTAAATAAACTTATGACAATATGTCAAATAATAAATTTTTTAAATTTTTATTTTAATTTTTAATTTTTCTAGTTTATTTTATTTTTTATTTTTTTATATTGTTGTTTTTTATATTTTGCAATTTTTTATATTTTGTTATTAATTTAATAGAATAAGAAAAGAAAAGTAAAATTTTTATTGGTCTATTTTTAAACTGGACATGAATTTAATAAGCCAATATTTATGAACTGTAGCACAGTGTAGTTCAATCAAATACTACTGCATATTGTTAACAGAATTTTGTTTTTTTATATTAAAGGTAAAACAAAATTATACTATTTCCAAGCAACGAATGCGAATGAATAAATGAACATCTTATAAATTTTAAATTTATTGTGTATTCGCTCACACTTGAGTTTAATGTATGTTTATGTATGTACTACATATTTAAAAAGATTTATTTCTATATTCAGGCCTTATAACAAATGATAAATACTTAGTTAAACACATAAACCAAAATAAATATACATATTTATTAAATTTTTTCCCCCTTAAGTTTTCGTACACACGCACATGCTTAAACATATTGCCTTTTTAGGAATTTTTTAACGATTTTGCAAATGCTAATTTACATATTTCTTCGAAAATTTCAAGAGCTTATTAAATTTAAACATTGGAATACAATACAATAAAAAAAAGGTAGCGATGAAATATTTTGCAACATGCTTTCGAAGCATGCAAACAATTAAAATGTTTTGTTTTTTTCCTATATTTCCCGATTAAATATGGCACTTATAAGTAAAGTGGAGTTAGGCTAACTATAACTCATCTGAGCTCAGTTGAAAAAAGAACAAACATATGTACACAGAGAAAACAGTGCCCACTAAATACCTCACAAAATAGAACAAAATTAATAAGAAATCTCTATTGTTTTTTTTTTCAAAAAGGTAATCTTATTAATTTCATAGAGAAAACCTTTTTGAAAACATCTAGAAGGAATCTTGTAGTTTTTATGAGGTTATCTTATTGATTTTTTCAATAAGTTTTTCTTCTTGTTTTTATTAGGCGACCTCTTAAAAAAAATTGCGTCTTTATTCTCTGTACTTATGTTTTTTCATTTAAATTCTATACCATATAGATATGTATGTATGTATGTAGTATGTTGTAGATGTTATTTATTTATACATACATACATACACATTAGGTTATATTCTTAACTAACTTACTCACCAAGTATTGAACCAGCAAAATTCTACCGGATAGACAAGCACTCTACCCAATTTTCTCTATGTCTATTTATAGCTATGAAATAACAAGACACCTCATAAAATCAAGAAGATTTGCTTATTAAAAAAATCAATAAGATGCTTTATACAAACTCATATAGGAACCTACTAAAATCAAGAAGAAAACCTTATTGAAAAAATCAATAAGGCAACCTAATAAAATCAAGAAGAAAACCTTTTTAAAAAAATCAAGAAGGCAACCTAATAAAATCAATAAGAAATCCCTATAGTTTACAATTTATAAGAACACCTAATAGAGTCAAGAAGTTTTTTTGGATTGTTTTTTTTTTTTTTGGTGCCACAAATAACGGAAATTGAGTAAAAAAAAGTTGTGAATAATAAGATTTCTTCTTGATTTTGTATGGTTTTCTTGTTGATAAAATTAATAAGATTTACCACATAAAAACAATAAAGAATCTCTATGAAAAAATCTTCGCTTCTTTCTGCTGGGATGCCCCTTAGCCTAAAAACGGTTAAAAGAGAAAATCTTCTTGATTCTATGAGGCAGTTTTTTCTCTGTGTATGCTGATATTTTATTTACACTAGATATTAATTTTAACTTGCAACATTTTAGAGTTTGCTATTAAAGTCAGAATACACCAAGACAAGTGTAAACACAGCTTAAGAGGTTTTAAATAAGAGTTCGGTGTAAGCTTACTAGTTTTTAGGAAATATTAATTCTACGATCTTGGGAGTAGTTCTTCGTAATATGAGAAAATTTGTTATTAACGGTATTCGTTATAAGCGAACTCTATTGTATTATAATTTATTATTAAGGATATTACTGGTAAAATAACAAGAGCTTGCTATCTATTTTAATATTTCCGTATGTTTGTACAAGTTGCTTTTAAATAATTTATGTAATTACATTTTTTGCAATAAGGGAAATTTTATATTTTCCATAGAAAACTCTCATAACTCGAAGGCATTAATTGGGAGCAGAAAAAATCATTAATTTACATATTTTAATGAAAAGGATTTAAAAGGAAAGATTTGTAAAGCATTTCAAATAAAAATTTGTATTTGATTGCCTCAATAGTAAAGTCGTTTATGTCCCAAAAAAAGGAGATACAAAAATGCATAAATATTTACATCAGTTACAAAGAAAAATAAGATATTTTAAAATGATTAAGAAGAATTTAGGAGGGTACAACTAATTAAAATGGAATACAAAAACTTTTAAGAGTTTGAATACTTTGAAATGCTTTCATATATGTGGAAAATTTTAAAAAACATATGGCCTATTTCTACGGTGACCATTCCTTCTGTATTATACAGAACAGTACTGTATTTGAGGGTCCTGTTCTGTATAAATTATTCATTAGGAAAAAACGTTGAAATGTTCTGTATTTTATTTCCTGTTCAGTATTTGTTCTGTCTTTTCATGACTAAAACTGCATTAAAAAAATTAACGCAGTTTCTGCAACAATTGATTTTAAAAGTCGCCAAAATCAGTTTAATGTAGTTTTTATTAATATTTATTTGATAATAAATTTGTTTTTATTTAACACTTTTTTAAAATAATCTTATAAAAATTTAGCAGAAAATCTTTAAAAGCAGAAATTAAATCGCCAAAAATTGTTTTTTCTTAATTTTTCTCATCCAAATTCAAAATACATCAATTACTATAATTAATATAAGAAAACTATCAAAATCAAATTGTTTAAATTTCTTGCAGATGAGTTTTGGTAGGATCTATTTTTTTATATTACTACCACAACAAACTATTTTCTTGAATTACAAAAAATTGTATGTTTAATTTTGTTGCTTTTCTACTTGTGACCATCGATTTGTAGATTAGCGTATGTGATTTTTTTTCAAGAGAAGTAACATGCAGGCAGTGAGTGCCTACTACTATTACTAGGGTTTACCTTCTTTAGGAAAGGGATAGTGATAGAGAAAACAGGTGATGCAGGAAGGGATTCATTATTTTGCACCTCTGCTTTTTGCACGTTTTTAATAGTGCAATGTTGCAGCGCCTCTGGTGTTTAAATGAGGTGTATTAAATTTTTTTGAGGCTGTGCTTATTAGTCACTTTGTTGGTTATTTTACTTCGCCGATGATTCTGCTACACAATGAAATCGGGCGTTCTGATGTTACATTAGGATTAGTAACTGCTTAAGTCGGTATATTTCAGTAACCAGTGACCAGTGAGTATGCCTTCATCACTAGAACTTTCCTATGATAACTGATACAAAGGGACACTAATGCACATCACAAAAATGCGAGGTGTTATTATTTAATGGCTGTTGGATACCAGGCTCTAACCAAAGACCTTCGGTTCAGGCAACTCCACCCTCAATGTTACATTTAAAATTTTTTTCTTCAATATGTTTAATACTCGTATGTCTGTAGGCTGTGTGTTCTTTAGCTGCTGTTTGTTAAATATTTCCTCGTTCTGTATTTTGGTTTAAAAATTATGGTCACCGAACCTATTTCCCACCTGCGAAAGAAAACGTTCGACTTAAAATTTATATTGAAAACAAGAAAAAATTTTCATATTTTATTGTTGTTTTCAATATAAATTTTAAGTCGAACGTTTTCTTTCGCAGCTGGGAAATAGGCCAATAATCTAGAGCAAAGTCGGGCACACACACACACGCACGTTTATATTATTTATGTATTAGTTATAATATGAAAGAGAGTGAAAAGAATGCTAAAAAAAAACTACTTTTGCTGTGCTGAGAAAAGTTTATTTATTTTTTTTTTACTTTTGTTACTGTGCTGTGCTGCGCACATTTCTGCGGTTAAGTCAAAGCACAGCTGCATCACTCGTTGTTGACGACTGTTCTGTTGCTTTAAGTTCGAAATTTCAAACAGTTCAGTCAAAGTTTCAAAAGTTCGTGGTGCATTTTATGTTATAACTGCCGTGGCTATGAAGCATCGTTTGTTTGTTGTTGTACTTAATTGTTTAAGAAGTTTTGCCTAGCTTATACAGAGTGCCAGCAATGCCAACAGTCGAATTTTGTGTGGTGTTGCTGTTGCTTTGACTTTAGGTGCGAAGATCTTCACAGCACAGCAACAGTTCAGTTACATATTTTTTTTTTGTTTAACAGCACAGTCGACAGTCGTTCGTTCGTTTTTTTTTTTTTGTTTTGTGCTTTCGTTTCGCTATTCGCTATCGACTTTCGGCAGTCACAGCACAGCAATGCAAATGAAATAAAAAAAAGTGGAAGCACTTTCAAACGCTGGTGTTTAGTATGTGTAAATAAGAGCATAACGAAGTGCCCACGGGCGGCCTTTTGCTTGTCTCTGATCAAGAATTAGGTTAACAGGTTGCTGAGAAGAGAAAGTAAGTTTACAGCTCCCTTGGGTTCAACAGCACGGACTCTTTCTGCCACCTGAGAGTACGAAAAGGATATTTCAAGTTCATATGGTGCAGTGACGGATAGATAGAGAGAAGAGAAGCTTAATCAATTTTTTCGTGTTTACAACTCTACTATTCTTCGTTTTACTAAGTGCCTTCTTGGCTAGTATAGTAATCGGAGGGTCGCAGATTTAAATCCTGCCGTAGAATCTGGGTATTCCTGCAGACAAACCAAAAAAGCTTCCCCGTTTATTTATTTACTAAATAAAAAAAATTAAAGCATCGTTGCAACGCCTCTGGTGTTAAGTAGGCGCATTATTTCAAAAGCTATGTAGCCATTTGTTCTATTTATTTTACTTCTCCGACAACTCATTGCTACCTTTGCTAGACGCAGGTAACACAAAAGTCCTATTATTCGAACCCAGGTGAGCTGAAACACTTAGGGTTTTTTCTCACCTATCTGTCACACCTAACCTAACCTAGATCCTGAGCCCTTAGTTTTGAAAAATATTTCTTTCAAAGATTTTATTCTGTTAACACAAACATTTTAAGTTTTATTAAAAAAAATAATAAAACAGTCCCTTTTTACTAAACAGCAACGAACCATTAACAAAAGTATTTCTCATTTTTTTAATTCGTATTCATTTTTACACGCGTTAAATAAAAATAAGAAATTACAATAAAAACAATAATAAAAAAAAACACTCAACAATGGCATAATGTTTCTATTTGTTATTTTATAATAATTGTTACATTTTAAATTTAAATGTGAATTCAGTAAAACGTGTCAGTAATAAAGACATTATCCTGCTCAAAGCATGCTCGCTCTCTCTCTCTCTATCTCTCTTTCTTTCTCCTTAACCACCTTTATCAACACATTTTCAAATTAAAATCAAATATTTCCATTAACGATACTAGAAGGAACAAACTGTCAAAAGTTATTTTCGCCTTTTCCATTAGAAATACACGCGCATGTAATAAATAGAAATCGATTATAGACCTTGAACGCCAAAATCAAGAATATTTTAATACCGCTAACGTCAGTGTTGCCGCTTTAGTTACTTTTAGTTGAAATTTATTACTTTCCCTCAATTGGAAGTTATAAACTTTTTCATTTTGTAGCATATTTTATTTTGAATTTTAGTTATTAATTTCATATATTTTGAACTTTATAGCTTTATGTTCCAAACTTTAAAGGAACATCTAAAACTAGTTGTAAATGGCAAAAGTTATAATAAAGTGCAGCTTAACAAATTTGTCAAGCTTTGAACAACAGCGTCATTAAAAGCTAAATAAAAAAGTTCTTGAGAAAACGAAAATGGAAAAAATTTATGCACATCTTGGAGTTGTACTTAGAAAAAAATTTTTGGCGGTTCGGGAGATTTTTTTCCGAATGAGTTTTTTCTAATCAAGTTAAAAATATATTTCTTAAATTTTCGTCATTTCATCGTATAATTTGTTTTTATGAATTTAAAAAAATGTTAACCATTTTTTTAATATATCTGTGGCAAAAAGGAAAAGGTGCTTAAGTCGACATAGGCTGATTTTGAGTTAATGGTACCATCGTAATCTGCACATTCGAAAGTACCCCTGGCCAAAATTTGAATGATTTGTGTGATTTTTCAGGAAGTTATAGAACTATGACTTGCGACTTATCTTTTTTAGACTTCTAATCTCATTTAATTTAGCGTATACTTTGGCATATTTCAACTTAAATGTATAACTTACAGTATGTGGAACGATCTTTGCTTGAAAAAATAAAGGTTAACAGAAAATTTCCCAATTTTGCTGTAAAATAAATAAATTTCTGAAAATCGACTTGAACGCTTAAAAGTGCTTTCCTGCAAAACAGTAAAATATGACTTAAGCACTTTTTCCTTATTGCCACAGATATTAATCAAACGTCTTAGGATACCCATAAAAGTATGCTATAGTTTTTTTTTTTTGCTAAAGCATTGCGTATGAGAATTTCATGCACTTCAGGCAATTGAATATTAATCATTCGCACTGAATTACCATGCGATCACGTTAAACGCGTAAAGTATGCAATTTTTTTTACACATATTGACTTGTAGGCAGCGTTGCCAGAATTGATATTTTTCAGTCTAAATACAAGCAAGAAGCAAGAACTTCATTATGTGAAGAAACAACTCCATTATGTGATTTTAATGGATTTAGTGTGCTGAATTCAAATCTATTCACAGATTGATTCCATTACTTTAAGTTTTTTAGATTTTTTTATGTGCTAATATTGGAATATGTATTTTTTTAAAGAGAAGTAACACTCAGGCAATGAATGCCTACTACTATTACTAGGTGTTACCTTATTTAGGAAAGGGATGGTGATAGAGAAGACAGGTGGTGAAGAAAGAGATAGAGGAAAGCTTAATTTTTTACAACTCTGCTTTTTTGCACGTTTTTAATAATGCAATGTGACAGCGCCTGTGCTGTTAAATGAGGCCTATTAAGATTTTTTTTTTTTTTGAAGCTGTGCTTAGTAGGCATTTTATTGGTTATTTTACTTCGCCGATGATTCTGCTACACAACGAAGGAGGGCGCTCTGATGTTACATGAGGATTAGTATCTACTGAAGTCAGTATAGTTCAGTGACCAGTGACTATGCCTTCGTCACTTGAACTTTCCTACAACAACTGATACAAAGGGGACACTAATGCACATCAGAAAAATGCGTGGTGTTGTTATTTAATGACTGTTGGATACCGGGATCAAACCCAGGATCTGCAGTTTTGTAGTCAACGTGCTGACTTCTTCAGCCAACGCCACCCTCAATGGCAATTCAATATTTAAGTATTAACTATTTAAGTATTAACTATGGTATTAGTATGAAAAGTAAAAAATCTAACACATAAATTGATTATATGATATAAATAAAAAAAATCGAATTTCTAATGCAGGAAGTGTATTTGTTATGACACGTTGCAAACAAATTGTTAATATGAAATAAAAAGTTCGTGTACCAGTTCTTCGTAATTTGCAGCCCTTTTATTTCCAAAAAAAAATTATGAGATACATTTTTAAAAGCTGTCCATGCTCTTCTTTCTATATCGTGCAGCTTAGATTTAACAATTCTTTCAAGATTTCGCATACTTGGGGAACAACAAATATGCCTTCCTTCGAATTGGTCTCACTTATACATGGAAATATACTTTTCACGATCACGAACCAAATCGTTTATTAAGCCTAATTTCGTGCACACTGCCGGCAAAAGTATTTCTTAAAGGCTAATTTACTCTGCCGTATCGTGGTTGGCGTATTTGAAATACGACTACGACTGTTTGGTAATAGATTAAAGAAAAACTGTTGAAGTCTTCTTTAATCTATTACCAAACAGTCGTAGTCGTATTTGAAATACGCCAACCACGATAAGGAAGACTATGTTTTTACTTCCCAGAATCGCATGTGATCTTAAGGATTAATTCAGAAAAAAGAAAAACATTTTGTATATTCCGCTAGCATATATACTCCACAAATATCGATCATACTGACTGTTATGTTTTCAAATCTCTCTTTCATAGCTACTGCATGAACTAATCTTACGGACGGATATATTTTTTAATTCCAGGCAGTTATAAGAAATAATGCCTTTACTTGGTGTGGCTTTGCAATTGAACCACAGGGTGCAAGTGTGTTACTGATGAAACGAAAGTATTGCACAATATTTGTCAAAGTAGAATACCTGCTTCAATTGTGAATAAAATCAACATTTTTGCACAGATTAATTCTCTATATTGTGAAAAAGTTTCATAAAATTATCTTTTATACTCAAACTATGAGTATTAACTGAAAAAATAACTTGGGTGTAGATTGAGTTATGATGATGTTGTTGTGGTGGTGAATCAGCGATATGGCAAATGGTTTCGGTTAGTGAATTATTTTGCAATAATATTTATATAAAGACTATGCTTATATGTAAGTTTATATTATTTCGATGTTTTTTATAATAGAAATCAAGAACTTTATCTGGTGTATTTTTATTGTTTATATAAAAAAAGTTATTAAGAAAAAATTTAGCTGTGGCAACACTGATCGTTAGTTCAATGAACTGTTACACATACAAAAATATCTTGTGAGTCCTGAGTACATCGGCCTTGTTACAAATACATATATACATACATATATAGACAAGCATATAACTGTGCTCAAATAACAACATCTGTTTGATTTAACACTGTGGCACAGAATATCAGAAAAAAAAATTCCTTGAAGTTCTGCTATTGAAAACCAGATCAATACAATTTCAAGGAACCCAATATACGGGCATGTCACAGCGTTCAATTCCGCTCGGAAACGGAATTAAATCCACCTCAACATGTCGAGCCCTAGCCGGAGCATACTTCAACATACTAGCGCCCCCAACAGTCTGGACACCCCTTACCAATTTTCCGTATTTTACTTTTCTTTTTTAGACACCATCTCTTACAAAAATGGGGTGGATTGAATTCCGTTTCCGAACGGAATTGAACTCTGTGACATGGCCGATAATTGTAGATAGAAAGCGAATGCTCAAAGGATATTTATAAGTAAAATTTTTTAAGAATGCTTATAAGCAAGATGCACAGGTAAATAACGTTATAACGAATAGCGTTGTAATGTAAATTGGATATAACGAATGGTATATTTATATATGGCGAGCATAAAAACTTACTCGAATATTAAGTGCGACCAGTGTAATATTCAATGTCAAAAAAATATCTCAAACAGTAAAACAGTTTTAATTAGTATTTTTTATTTTTTTGGGAATTGTTGCAATCTAAGTTTAACATTTATTATCGCATTAATAATCCCAAATTATTATTTTACTTATTCATTAAAATATTTTTTATTAAAAATACATTGAAATTGATTATTGATTGCCTTGGGTTTGGAAACTAACAATAATGGCTCAAAAAAGCATCAATTTATGAAAAACGGAGCAAGATTTATGTTTAGTTTACCAATAAAAGAAAAAACAAAATACGTGTAATTCTCGTATTTAATTTTAGTTTAAAGATTTTCACATAACTTACACCACAACATTTTTATTTTTAATTAAAATTATTTAAAAAAAAACTGGAACCAGATTTCGGCATTCGATGTTCATTTAAATTTGAAAATATTTTAATGTAAGCTCTATTGAAGTATTTCGATATTTTGTTCGCTACGTTAAGAAAAATTACCCTTGAATTTGAAAAAAAAATAGTTGAACTAATGTCGCTCTGTCACTTTGTTGCTCTGTCGCTCTGCTTTTCGTAAATTTATCGCCACACCTTATGGCTACGTCGTTCTATCACTTTATTGCCTTTGTTTCTCTGTCGCTCTGTAGCTTTGTTACTCTGTCACTGTGTAACTTTGCTTTGTCATTTTGTCGCTCTGTGCTTTAAAGTTATGTGGCTTTATCGCGTGTCGTGTTGCGACTTCGACTACGACGCTTTTGTACTAGACTACTTTTATTTTTATTTTATTTTTTTTTTTAACAAACACAACCCGCGAAGCGATTAGCTTGTCTGGCGGGAATCGAACCCACGACCTCTGGACTGAGAGGCTAGCATCGCTACCACTCATCCACAGGGGCAACATTTTTTCTGTGGCAAAAATTAAAAAGTGCTTAAGTCGAGATAAGATGATTTTGAGTTAATTGTACCTCTGTAATCTGCACATTCGAAAGCACCCCTGGTCAAATTCTCAATTAATTTGTGTGATTTTTCAGGAAGTTATAGCACTATGACTTGCTACTTATCTTTTGTAGACTTCTAATCTCATTTGGATTATAGCTTAGTTTAGGTTATACTTGGTTATAACCAGGGAAACCAGAAATATGCTCTAAAAAAAGTCTTTTATGCGCATTCAATATGCACTAAAAACTTGAAAATAAGCACTAAAAACTCAAAAAAATATGCTCTTGAAAATAAAATAAATTGGTTTAGTTGTAAATGAAAAAAATTTTTTAATTCAAAAATTCAACAACATTTGCATATAAAGCATATAAAATAATTTGGTCGCATTATAAAATAAAGAAAAAGAGGAAACAATAAAAAAAATTAACAATGAATAACTGCTTTAATAAAAAAAAATTATTTGAGTTTGCTGTGCACGTTAAAACAAACGGCTATATAAATTTTGAGTAAAGCAAATAATTAACTTTCATTTCAAAAGCTATCACGATAATAGAATTAAAACTTTGGAACTGTATTTTGGATAAATAAGACAAGATTTTTATTTATAATTTTTATTGCAATAAACAACAAAATATTCACCAAGATCTTGAAATAAAAATTCTTGCTGTCATATTTAATTAAACTTTTATACATTGACAATGTGCCTTCAACGTCTATTTGGGGTAGAGTCCGCCATAAATAGCAAAACCAAATTTTTATTGCAACTAACGCCTGAAATAACTGCGCAATATATAAGAAAAATGGAACATTGGAAATGAGATTTAGATGGCGAAAAACAAAAATAAAAAATTTTACCAACACATATTAAAATTAAAAAATTCTATAAAATATTAAAATATGCCTTAAAAGCGTAAGTTATGATCTAAAAATTAGAAAATATGCCATAAAAAATATGCGTGTACACAGAGAAAACAGTGCCTACTAAGTACCTCATAAAATAGAACAAAATTAATAAGAAATCTCTATGGTTTTTTTTCAATAAGGAAATCTTTTTTTTTTTTTTTTGAAAAATCAAGAAGAAATCTTCTAGTTTTTATTAGGTTATCTTATTGATTTTTTCAATAACGTTTTCTTCTTGATTTTATTAGGCGACCTCATAAAAAAATTGGGTCTTTATTCTATGTACTTATGTATTTTCGTTTAAATTCTATAACATCCCTGCAGGAGATCGAACTAGTGTCCAACTGGTATTTTACTAGTACAGAAGCCACCACCACTAGTTCCCAACCGTAAACTTTCCTATAACATGTTAATGCTCAAATTAGCATTGAGTGTGTTAGAAAATTACTAGTGCCATTGGTACTAGTTTAGGACTAGTTAATTACCAGTTCTTTTGCAAAGAAAAATTCTATAAAATTGGTAGTTTTATTCCTTTGTTACCCAGTGACAACTGCTAGTTACAATTCGCAATTATTTATCAAAATTCAAAAATACAAAAGGTTAGTTGCAATTATTTGATTATAATTATTTATAGGTGAACCTAAAACTTTAATAATTGTATAATACCAATTTTCGTACAGTACAAGTGCTCTGTTAGACAGTCGAAATTTATTTTGCAATGTGGTGCCTTGGAACTACTTCATATACTAGTACTCATCAGAACTAGTAATTTTATACAACTTTAACGCTTTTCGCACTAGTTCTTGCTGTTCTAGTAATTATACTAGTAGCTTTTAGACAATTACCGCCTCATCTCCTGCAGGGATATGCATAATTATGTATGTATGTATGTGTGTAGTATATTGTAGATGTTATTTATTTATACATAAATATATACATACACATGTTATTTGCTTAACTAACTTACTCACCAAGCAAACTTCTGACTTATAGACAAGCACTCTAACCAATATGCTAACAAGCAGCCTGAATAACAATTGAAATTATTGTGCAAACATTCTTATACAAAAATGAAAAAGATCATGAAAAAAATTGTCTCTATGTCTATTTATAGCTATGAAATAACAAGACACCTCATAAAATCAAGAAGATTTGCTTATTAAAAAAATCAATAAGATGCTTTTAGGAACCTACTAAAATCAAGAAGAAAACCTTATTGAAAAAATCAATAAGATAGCCTAATAAAATCAAGAAGAAACCCTTTTTAAAAAAATCAATAAGGCAACCTAATAAAATCAATAAGAAATCCCTATAGTTTATAATTTATAAGAAAACCTAATAGAATCAAGAAATTTTTCTCTATGGATTGTTTTTTTGGTGCCAAAAATAACGGAAATTGAGTAAAAAAGGTTGTGAATAATAAGATTTCTTCTTGATTTTCTTATTGATAAAAATTAATAAGATTTACCACATAAAAACAATAAGGAATCTCTATGAAAAAATCTTCGCTTCTTTCTGCTGGGATACCCCTTAGCCTAAAAACATTTCATAGAGAAAATCTTCTTGATTCTATGAGGCAGTTTTTTCTTTGCGTAAGACTGATATATGCAGAAACATGCTTTAAAGGGTAAATAATGCGAAAATATGCACTAAAAAAATTTGATGCCAAAATTCATAAAATGTCACCGCATTAATACGTCGCACAAGAAAATATATGCAATTGCATATTTGCGATTTCCCTGATTATAACATATTATACCCTTTTGTTGCACAGTGTTATTAGAAATCACTTTAAATTTCCCTTCTAAAGACTGCTAATGACTATTAAATTTTAAAAGTATCAAACATTGAAAACAGTAACACTTCTTTATGAATTGTAAGGTGTTGTTTTTGTTTAAATAGATTAAATACACTGCCTGAAATTTTGTTTTTAAACATCCATTAAACATAAAAAATAAATAAATAAATCGAAAGACATTTTGTAGTAAAGTAATCTTTAGCACCGCGTTAAATGAAAACAAAATATTTATAAAATAAAAAATAAGAACAATACAAAACAATTCACTTCATAACACCACATGGTGGTACTCGTCGTAGCACACAACGACTGTGGTGCTGAAAAATATACGGCTTGAAAAATATAATGAATGAATGAAAAAAAAATAAGAAATAAACGGATTTGGTTTTTTTTTTTTTTTTTGTATTAAGGAATTCTCTCACTTACTGTAAAGAATTGCTGGGTCTTGTGAACACACACTCACACGTTTTTATATTGGTAACTGAATACATTTGCTTGTATATGTGTATGTGTGTGTGTGTGATTTTTACACTTTATACTTCCGTTTTATTACAAGTGTCACTTGTTTACAACATACATACTCGTAATTGTGTGGATGCGATTGTGTGGCTACAAATTTGAAATAGAGGCTGAGTTTTTGTGTGTTGGAATTTCACTTTACACGTTTTGGATTTTATTTTAAAAGCTGCCTTAGGTACGTTTACAATTGCCACTTCTATATGTCATACTCTAGTGGATATACCCTATAATTTTTTTTATATTATAAATTCAACAATTTGTAACACCCTTCCATAATCTGCTTGTTTTATTTTTTTTATTTTCACTGGATCTGTTAAACAGAATTTTTTTTGTGTGGTAATTTTTATTACTTGAACATGAAAAAGATAAGATAATGGAGATAATTCTCATTTTGAGTGTACCTGTTTAATTTTTTTTTTCTTTTTTTACAGCAGAGAAACAGAAAGAAGGAAAGTTATAGGTAAATTTAAAGGATTTCAAAGCAGTTAAAATATTTAAATTAAAAAAAGGTATAGCAAATTGTTTACGGTTGAAAGATAAGTGTATAAGTAAAAAAATGTATCAACCAAAATTGCACCAATCAATAAAATTTCATAAAACAACCCTAATAAGCAGCGATGCCAACTTGGTGCTTTTGGCACTATTTTTTAGTGCTTTTTGAAAACTCAAAACGCCAAATTCTGATTGCTAAGAAAAAGCACTAAGTAGTGGGGTTTTTTTTGGTACCCCTGTGGCTGAGTGGTAGCGATACTCGCCTCTCAGTCAAGAGGTCGTGGATTCGATTCCTGCCATAGACCCTGGGTATGTTTCGCAGACAAGCTAATTGCTTCGCAGCTTGTGTTTGTTTAAAAAAAAAAAAGAAGAAAAAACTTGTGTGTTTCTTAGGGCTAATAAATCAGTTCAAGTTAATCTCTATTTTTGGTTTAAAATTTGTTTAAACTAGCAAATCTATAAATCAATACAGTATTTAGACCATCTGTAAACGCACAAAATTGATCGTTTAAACTACCATATGGTTTTGTTATTTATAGTGTTTCCACACTGCAAGTTAAAACCTGGTTTTAACGTTAAAACCATAAACAGCTGATTTTGCATTCACGCTGCAAGTTTGTTAAATTCAGATTTTAACTCACAGACTGTCTAATAACTTTGCTCAAAATAAAATAAATCTCCTGCAGAAATGCGTGTGTTTGTTGTTGTATTTTTTTCTGCTTTTTATAACACTTATTTGACAAACTGTATAACAACTGTTTGTATGAAAAACTAAGAAACTTTACAATGCGCTTTAAGATAGAAATTATTTTATATTTTGTAAATAAATGTTTTAAAATTATGGAACTAGTAATACAAAATGAAGAAGTGCTTTGAAATCAAGTTAGTTCATATAAAAAATACACAAATGAATCACAAAATATAACTTTTTTATCGGCGGATCGATGTCAATCACATCGTCTATTTTCAGTTTCCAGATGTCAATGAAAATATTTTCGTTGTTTTCCTTTCAAAAAAATCTTTTTTTCCATAATTTTTGATTATTGTTGCTGCTACATCGATTTTTAAGTTGAAAATCTTTCAAGCGACATCTATTGTTATTCACTGGCATAAACATTATCAGCTGCTGCTGATGGTCATTTTAACTTGGCAGCACTGAATTTACCACAGCGAAAACAGAGTTGTATTCCATAAAAGCAACTTAAAACCAATTCAAAAATGGTTTTAAGTTGGTTTTAACAACAACAATTTGTATGTTAAAACCAGGTTTTGACAATTGGTTTTAACGTTAAAACCAACATTTATTAAAACCAAGTCAGTGTGAAAACACTATTATAGACCATATGTTTTGCATTAAAGAAGCACTCAACTTTTTCTTCATATCTTGTTCTACTTGTTTTCTTACAATCTATTATTCTTTTATATACTATTCTACTTCGCCACGCATAAATATTATTCCTTTCTCAGTAAAATTTGGCGAGCTTTAATTAAAATTTCTCAACTTTTTTGCTCTTTTGAGTGTGCAAAGTATTGATAGCCCGCTGCAAAACAGCTGTCTTTTGACATTTATTCTAGTGCTGCCATAATATTATTTTTTAAACTACACATAAGGCATGATTCACTGATTTACTTCTGTTGAGTTTAAACCACATATAAATTTGAGTTTGGTTTAACTAAACCAGCGTTTAAGATTTGACTGATTTATTAGCCCTTAAAATTATCTTAATAAAAAATTGGTATTTATATTTATTTTTTCAGTTTCATTAAGTAGAGAATAGCTTCGAAAATATTAAACACTATTAAACTTTAATCGTTTGGATCTTCACTAGTTTTTCAAGTTAGTGCTTTTTGGGCTTTTAGTGCTTTTTTTAATTTTGGTGTGCAAAAAAGAGGCAAAAAAGTTGGCATCACTGATTATAATAGGGTGGTATAGTTTTTTTTTCGTTTTTTTTCTTTTTTGGAATACCTACGTAAGTAAGCGCTTGCTTCACAAGTAAATGTTAAACTTTTTTACATTTTATGTTTGTAAGCAAATACTTTCACCACCTCAGTCGCAACGATACTTAAAATCCACTCGTGTTTTTGTGATCTCTAAGGTCGACTACAATTATCAAAAATTGCTGATATATAGATAAATACCTCTGCTTCTTTGGTGTCGTTCACAAGAGATATCTGTCATACTCTGTTGAGATAATTCCATCTGTGCTCTTGTTTAGGCAAAGGAAAGACACTTGCAGTTTACTTTTTAGGGTTCCCTTTCACCAAAGGTGAACTATGTAATATTAACAACTTGCTATAGCTTGGAAAACGTAAGGCAAACTCTTGAAATTTTCAAAAACGCTTAAACTAAAAAACGAAAAAATAGAAAAATCGCCAAGACAAAAAAGTCGCTAAAACTAAAAAAAAGGTGCCAGAACTAAGAAAATCGCTAAGACTAAACTAAATCGCCAAAAACTGAAAAATCGCCAAAAATTAAAAAAAAACGCTAAAACGAAAAAACGTCATAACCGAAAAAGGTTCTAAAAACGAAATAAAAAGCTTGCTGCTAAAAAAAAAATTCAAAAACCGAAAAAAGTTTACCTACTTAAAATTTTATTACATCCACTCCAAGTAGTTCTATTTCTGGTGAATCATCAATGAATTTAACACATGGTTGTCATAAAACGGAAGTGATCCAAATAAAACTGAATGGTATGTACTTAAAAGGTTGTCTTGAACAATTTTTTGATATAAACAACCGCATTAGAATATTAAATTCAGTACCTGGTATGCAATGAAAGTTGTAAACCCTTGGAACTAGTTCCGATTTGCTGGGATATGTGGTGTCACTACGGTACCCTTCGTGTGCGAGTCAAAGTCACATACCAACTTTCACACGAAAATGGATAAAAAAAATTTTTTTCAACCGCCAAAACATTGGAAAAACCAAAATCGCTGCGACAAATACGAACAGGAACACATTAGAAACTGTGGAAAGTGTGAACCAGTCCAAAAAGAGGTTATGCGGAACGTTCTGTACTACCAGTTGAGATCTCTAAACCCAAAACAATTGAAAAAAATTGTAGATTGTAGAAGATGTAAAAGCCATTAATTACATGGCTCAATTGTTTGAATTTTTAGGGATCACTCGGGTATGAGAAAGCTTTCACCATCGACTGAAAACGCAATCGCACTTCGCAGGAGTGTTTGACACATTGTTCAACCGCAATATGGAGACGTTTTTGCACCATGGATGAAACGTGGGTCCACCACAACACACCATGGACCAAACCGCAGTCAACACAGTGAGTTTCTCGTGGTGAATCTGCGCCAAAGAAGGCCAATGTGGGATTGCCAGCAATATTTTTTTGGAATGCATGCAAAAGGGTAAAACAATCAATGGCAAATATTATAACAACTATTGGGTGAAGTTATTGAGGAGTTTAATAATAAAAAAAGCAGTAGCGTTTGGCTTTAAAAAAAGTTCTTCTCAACCAGAACAATGCAAGGGTGCACACATGTGCAGTTACCATGGAAAAAATCCATGATTTTGAACTTTATTTGTGCCCTCATACGCCAGATTATGCGGATTTAGTTAGCCCCGAGTAACAATTCCTTGTTGCAAACCAGAAGAAATTAATCGGCGAAAAGATGTTTAATTCCAACGATGAATTCATCTCAAAAACAAATACTTATTTTGATGACCTCGACAAATCTAATTTTTCGAAAAGGGATAAAAAAAAATATTGGAGAAACGTTACACAAAGTGTATAAATTTCAAAGAAGATTTCTTTGAAAAAACAAATGATTTTTTATCCAAAAAAAATTGGTTTCATTGAAAGTTCATTGACTTATGGAACCGCCCTCGTACTAATACTGTTATACCTAAAGCTGCATTCCTGCAATCGTGCACTTATTAAGATCCAGGTATAACAGTCGGAATTTTTAAGAAATAAATTCCCAAATTACATATTCAAATAAGAAATTAATATTATTTTGATAAAGGGCTAAATATAAACTGGGGTATTTTACCATCGGCTGCTAAAGTAACACACATTCTCTGACATTAGACACAGGGATTGAAAATTGCTAAAACTATTTAAAGAACTGGAATTTGATAGAAGAAGTTCCTTAATTGAAACAAAATTGAAACGAGCTTCACAATTAGTTAAAATAAACTAAGCACAAAGGTACGTAGCCAGTATTACCATACAAAATACTGGTTTAAATTTCTTCAAGTGTACTTTGTTTTGACTATGACTACGTGCTAAAGTCTCTTTGGTGTGTGTGTGTTTTTTTTTTTTTTGGGAATTATTACAATCAAAAATACTTGTGTGGCAACACTCTACTCTTACTAATGCCGGCCATACACTACACAAGTTCACTGCACAAGTCTGGCACTGTACAGTGCGATTGCGTAGTGTATGGGGGTGGTTGTGCTATTTACGCAGTGAACTGAGTAAAAATCAAAAGGATTTTGATATTTGCTCAAGTTTGAAAACTGTACAGTGAACTTACTATTCTTACTAATGCCGGCCATATACTACAAAAGTTCACTGCACAAGTCTGGCACTGTACAGTGCGATTGCGTAGTGTATGGGGGTGGTTGTGCTATTTACGCAGTGAACTGAGTAAAAATCAAAATGATTTTGATATTTGCTCAAGTTTGAAAACTGTACAGTGAACTTACTATTCTTACTAATGCCAGCCATATACTACAAAAGTTCACTGCACAAGTCTGGCACTGTACAGTGCGATTGCGTAGTGTATGGGGGTGGTTGTGCTATTTACGCAGTGAACTGAGTAAAAATCAAAATGATTTTGATATTTGCTCAAGTTTGAAAACTGTACAGTGAACTTGTGTAGTGTATTTTGCAAACGCTCAGTTGTGTAGTGATTTTTTAAGAGTTCACAACAAGAAATGAGCGCAGAACAAATATTTTGGACAGAGCTACTAGAATTATACACAGAATCACCAGCATTATGGCGAATTAAAATAAAAAATGCACAGTTTACTTGTATAGTGTGTGTCACAAGCTTAGTTTACGCAGTGCCAGACTTGAGCACTGAACTTGTGTAGTGTATGGCCGGCATAAAGCAATAACCCTACGTCTACACCTAATATATTTCTATCATGACAAATATCAATTTCCATATAGAAAAAAGAGCTAACATAAAAAAAACGTATTTTTCAATACAAAGTTTGACTTTTGTTATGTTAAAAATATATCACGTGTACGAGTATTTATTTTCTTTTACACACTTCTTACAACTACAATTCGAGCTGAAAAAGTCAATCAGTGTCAGCAATGGTAAAGTAAGAAAATTAAAAAAACATATAGATTATTGAGTTCTTGTTTCAACTTTGATATTTAGTGAACTTCTCATTTGCTTAAGTGAAAGTTTAACATAATAACTTTAGTTGTTCTAAGAAATTTTTGGGTAAAGGTTTTCTGATGATATGCAACACTGAAATGCTCGGATCCAGCTAAGCCATAATCAATTTAAATGTATTTTCAATAAAAAATAATTTACTGAATAAGTAAAATAATAAGTTGGGATTATTAGTGCGTTAATAAATGTTAAACTTAAAAAGTATCCTTGCCGCTCAAAAGAGCGACAAATATCTAAGGGTATCATGTAACCACCATTGAAAAAATAATTTTATTTCCCCAGGCTATAATTAAAAATTTTTGTACTGAAGTTTCATATTAAAAAACTTAACTTAACGAAGTGAATTCTTCTTACATTTGTGTGCTTAAATATTTCTCATTAAAAAGTTTTAATTAAATGTTGTGCATTCAATGTCAATATGTAAACAAATTATAAATGACAAATGACATATGACATATGTATGTACTTTGTCGCCATCCGTCCATCCCGTTCAACTGTCTGGAACATTAAGCGAAATTTATTGTAAAAGAATGAATGACATTTTTAACATGTTAACTGTTAAATTAAGCGTATGAATAATCGACATCATCAATGGTATGAACTAATAATAATTTTGCTTAAACGTAAAAACAAGAAATTCTGAAAATTCATTTGACTTGTTACAAAATGAAATGCTTTATTAATAATCAATAAATTGGCTTCATGTCAAATTTTAGTCACGTATTTTATTGGTTAATTAATTTGCAAAAAGCATGTTTGAATAATTTTCTTTGTCACAAATTTAACAAAATATAATGTAATTAGGAAAACATAAGCTTCTAAATATAAATAAGAAATTAACATTCATTCAATGTGTGCCAAGGCCAATTAATAATAAGCTTCTTTTTTTTTAAGGAAAACTTCATTGTTTCCTAACTAATAAACTAATGAGGGAATTTATTAGATTTACTTGCTAAAGTTTTATCTATAAGGTATATTATATACATATTTTTTAATTTTCATACAAGTAAGTGCTGCAGAATTTGTGTTCCAAATTAATGAAAATTAATGTTGAACTATTAAAGACTGACGCTCAGTGGTGCTCAAATAAAAAAAAATGGCAACACATTAGCACCTTACACAGTGAAAAAACTGCCTCATAGAATCAAGAAGATTTTCTCTTTTTTTACATTTTTTTAGGCTAAGGGGTATCCCAGCAGAAAGAAGCGAAGATTTTTTCATAGAGATTCCTTATTGTTTTTATGTGGTAAATCTTATTAATTTTATCAAGAAGAAAACCACATAAAATCAAGAAGAAATCTTATTGTTCACAACTTTTTTTACGCAATTTCTGTTATTTTTGGCACCAAAAAAAACAATCCATAGAGAAAAACTTCTTGATTCTATTAGGTTTTCTTATAAATTATAAATTATAGGGATTTCTTATTGATTTTATTAGGATATCTTATTGATTTTTTCAATAAGGTTTTCTTCTTGATTTTAGTAGGTTTCTATGTGATTATGTGTAAAGCATCTTATTGATTTTTTTAATAAGCAAATCTTCTTGATTTTATGAGGTGTCTTGTTATTTCATATCTATAAATAGACAAAGAGACAATTTTTTTCATGATCTTTTTCATTTTTGTATAAGAATGTTTGCACAATAATTTCAATGGTTACTCAGGCTGCTTGTTGGCATATTGGTTAGAGTGTTTGTCCATCAGTCAGAAGTTTGCTTTTTCAATACTTGGTGAGTAATTTAGTTAAGAATATAACATGTGTATGTATGTATGTATGTATGTATGTATGTATGTATGTATGTATAAATAAATAACATCTACAATATACTACATACATACATGCATATGTATATGGTATAGAATTTAAATGAAAATACATAAGTACAGAGAATAAAGACGCAATTTCTTTTTTTATTGAAAAAATCAGTAATATTGCCTCATAAAAACTACAAGATTTCTTCTTGATTTTTTCAAAAAGGTTTTCTCTATGAAATTAATAAGATTTACTTATTGAAAAAAACCATAGAGATTTCTTATTAATTTTGTTCTATTTGATGTGGTATTTAGTAGGCATTATTTTCTCTGTGTATAAGCGAAAAATAAATTTCATACAAAATAATTTCAGTAAAGTGCGACTTTGACTCGCACACGAGGGGTTCCGTACGGCCACTACATACATATCGCTGATTTACTCAAAGAATGTCAATTTACACAACACAACTTAATGGAGAAAGAAAATTTTATTTTTCTCTCAAGAGCTGAGTAAACAAGATATTTGTATGAAATTTTTACACAACATAAATAATGATTGGTTCAAATTATAAGGAGGACTTTTGAAGAAAAGAAGTATTGTTCTGCCCTTTTTATTGATGTTTCTCAGGCATTTGACAAAGTATGGCACAAAGGCCTAGTTTTAAAATTGAAGGCATACCTACCAATAAATATACAAAAGGTTTTGGAAAGTTATATTGTTGATAGGACATTTACCGTTGTGGAAGGAGACTTCATGAGTGTACCCGAATCTATATCTTCTGGTGTGCCATAGGGTAGTATTCTGGGGCCAGTCTTGTATCTAATATATACTTGTGATATGCCTGTGAGCAATAACATCCACACTTCTACATTTGCCGATGATACAGCCTGTTTAAGTATTCACAAAAATCCTGATGAGGCATCCCGCAATCTCCAAGCACACATTACCCAGCTTGAAATATGGTTGAACTTATGGAGAATTAAAGTCAATGAACAAAAGTGTGTTCATATAACGTTTACCCTAAGAAAAGATACCTGTTCCCCCATTCGAATCAACAATCAAAATATTCCTCAACATTCTCAAGTCAAATACCTTGGCATACACCTTGATCGAAGGCTTACATGGAAATATCATATTGACTCTAAGTTAACCCAAATGAAACTTAAATTGACTCAAATATATTGGTTAATTGGCAGAAATTCAACACTCAGCCTAGACTGCAAACTTTTGATATACAAGTCGCTTTTGAAGCCAATATGGTGCTATGGAATTCAGCTGTGGGGCACTGCTTCAGCTTCAAATGTCGAGAGAATCCAACGAAGGCAAAACAAAATTTTACGTTTGATAACATCTGCTCCATGGTACGTTAAAAATTCAAATATTCATCGTGATTTAAATATGCCACTAGTGAGTGAAGAAATTGCAAAATACGCAGGCAAATATTTAACTAAACTCGAGTCACATCCTAATCCGCTTGCCCGTAATATTTTGAGCTTTACTGGACACATCCGCTTAAAAAAGAGGGACACAAGGGCTCTTATACCCAACACTCCAGATGGGACTGCTTAAAAATACTTCTTTTTGATTATCACTACTTATGTATTATTTATAACTATCACTAAGCTTATGTCCGATATTGGTCGGGCCTAATAATTATATTTAGATTTAAGATTTGATTACTTATTGTTAGTTCATTTTTGAAGATACAATAAATAAATATGTATATGAAAAAAAAAAAATAAATAAATAATGATCTGAGGATCATGTTATCATGTTATGGTTATGGTAGGTACAGACTAAGCAACGTGTTTATGCTACGAGGCAGGTTACATTGTCGGTCGCATAGTCTGTATTCTTGTTTATGGTTGCATTCCAAGTTTCGAAAATATCAAAATGTTTTGATGCTTATGGGTTGCATTGACGGTTGCATTGTAGGTTGCAGTGCCTGTGTCGAAATATTCGACAACGGGTTGCGTAAGCAAGTTGCAAAGTCTGTACCTACCATTAAACATGTTTAGTTTGGTCTATAATTTAATCATGAATCGTTCTACAAATGAACAACGCTTGCAGATGATTAATGTTTATTATCAAAATGCATACACGGTTAAGAAAAAGCATCGTGCAATGCTTCCATTTTACGGTCAGTTTGGACGACCTTCCGAGGCGGATATTTGGAATCTTGTTAGCACCAAAATGACATTATTGAGCATTAAACTACCAACACGCAGACACATAGACTGCGGACAGAGGAAAGTAACGGCTGTATCCGCCAGTGTTGTTGATGACCGTGAATTCTTGATTCGGCGCTATTTTTAAATTTTTTTTTGCTAAATGGAAGAGCTGAATTTTTCTAACATGTGGTTTCAACAAGGCAGTGCCACATATCACACAGCAAGCGAAACAATGGCCCAATTGAGCGGGGAGTTCAGTGATAGTTTATTTCACATTTGGAGGCCGGTCAATAGACAGATCAGATCGAGTGATTTAACGTCCTTATACTATTTATTGTAGGGTTATGTTAAGGCTCATGCCGATAAGGACTAGTGATCTGCATGATTACGAATCAAGTGGATTAATTTTGCATTTTCTAAAATGAATATTGAGCTAGCACTTAACATTACAATAATGAATGATGTTTTTACATGATGCATATCAATGAGACTGTTGTTAATAAATGCATGCCACTCAGCGTGACCGTTTGACCGACTAAAGTGGCAAATTGCCACTTTTTCAACTGCCTTGCCACTTTTTTGGCTGCCTTGCCACTTTTTTTCTCCCTTTTTTTAGAGTGAATTATATTAAAATACGTTAAAATAAAAATTTTATTGTAGTTTTCTCGTTTTTTTTTAATTTTGCCCCTTTTTTTTTGATAAATCCTCTTTTGGTGCCACTTTTTGAAAAATGTCATCGGTCACCCTGATGCCACTGCTTGCAATCTCTATTCATTCACATGATTCACTAAAACAATGAATCGGTATGATTGTTTTGAATACTTCTTAAAACCTATTCTGACAAATATAGTTTTATGTAATATTATAAAATAAAATAGCTAGTCCCATTTTATTTTATAAATTGTTTTACTCGTAATACGAAAAAAAAAACTATTAATTAATACGCCATGTTTATTAACTTAAGACTTCATCTAGTCAACATGCTTTTGTGAGTTATTTGATTGCTATACAAAACAATCAAGCAACAGTAAGAATTTTTATTGGTTTTTGCTAACAACACTTAAAAAAAGAGAGTGAGTTAATGATAGTCAGTTGTTCGAGAGGCAACACTGCAAGCAATCTCATTAGTACATACTGATGTTAAAAAACAAAACAAAAACATTGTAATAGTGAGTGGAGAGCGAAAGTGAATCAACTTATACAGCTCTCTGATAGGGACAAGCCTGCAACGGTTGACGCACTGGAAGACAATATTAAAGAATTTATTCGTGAGATACCGGCCGACATGTTGGCGAGAGTATTCCGAAATTGTACCCAGCGCACAGAGAAGTATTTGGGCTAAAAAGCTGGCCAAAAAGGTAAAAATGAATTTAGAGATATCTTAAGAACTACGTGTATCGAACTGCTTGTTCGATACACAAAAAAAATTTACTGCAATATGAAGTTTTGAAGACTTTAAGTTGTGGTTTGTAGCTCTGAGACACTGCTAAAGTCAGAAAAGTGAAGAAAATTACATGAGTTTTTTTTCGGTTTCTGATAAACGAACGTAATACCTTACCTCAATATTTTTTTTTTTTTTGGCTGAAAGATTTGGTCAAATACTATTTTTAGTATTAAAAGAAAAAAGTTATCTCAAATATTAATATGTTAAAACAATTCGTTTAAAAAATTTAAAAAAAATTAAAATTTTTTGCAAACAAAAAACAAGAAAAAGGATTTTAAAAGTTAGGGTAGTTACATTTAGAATTATATTTTATACCACAATAAAGTTTAAAATTTCTAATTTTAGACGCAAAGAAAAAAGTCTAAATTTTTTGGAAATTTTTTTAATATTTCACCTTTTTTTGTTATTGCTCATCTTGCATGGATAAATAGGAGTAAGAAACCATTTGGTCAGTCATGAAATGTTTTGCTTTGAGGGCAAGCATACTTCCCCCTTCCCATAAAAGCTTAAAAGTTCTAATTTTTATGATATTAACGGCCCTTTCCACAATGTACAATTAAAAGCTAACAGGAACTTTAATGGCAAGTTTTGTATGAAGAACTGTCAGTTAAAGTTCACGTTAACTTTTAATCATACATTGTTAAAAGGGACGTAAGGCATAAGTAGCACAGTTTCCCCCCCCCCCCAAAAGGAAGTGGGGACAAAAGTGGCATCTTACGGTCTCCGGGGTGCAATTTTAGGGTTTTCACCAACGTTAAAAGTTGTCTTTGCTAAACAAAAGTATGGGAAAATTTAAGAAAAAAAAGTTCAATTTTTCAAAGGTAGGATAAGTTCCTCTGAGGGGAACTTTTTTCCCCTTTGTCTGATTTTTCTTGTTTTTAAAGCTTAATACCCTACATAATAATAATAGATAATAACTTTTCACAATCAATCTAAACTAAAAAAGTTATTGGCCAGCTTTTTGGCTCAAATACTCCTCTGTGCAGGGTATGAACCATTTGAGGCGTAGCCTCGGTCAACATTTACATGAAATCGTCTTTAAAAATTGCAGTATGTAGATCGTTGTACCGAGTTCATAATTTTCTCTAAATTGTTAATGTTTTTTTTTCGAAATCCCAAAGCCCTATATAATCGAATATCTTACCTGATGTAGAAATTTTTTAAACAAATTAAATTACCCGTTAAACTTTTTTCCAATTTATGCCGATTTTATTATTTTTGGAGCTTATTTCGTTTCTTGAATTCTCGGTTTTTGGCGTTTTTGGTGATTTTTTAATTTTTGGTGATTTTTTCGGTTTTTTTTTAGTTCTAGCAATTTTTTTTAGTTTTGGGGTTTTTTTCGTTTTGGCGATTTTTTCGGTTTTTTGGCGATTTTTCTACTTTTGATTATTTTTTTTTTTTTGAATTTTATACCGATAGCGATTTCTTTTATTTTTAGCGATTTTTTGTAGCTCTGGCGCTTTTTTCTGTTTGGTGATTTTTCGGTTTCGGCGATTTTTTCATTTTAGGCGATTTTTTAATTTTGGGATTTTCTAGTTTTAGCGTTGTTGAAAATTTCAAGAGTTTGTCTCCTCTTGCGGTTTTGAATATACAGAAAGTTGTCAAAATTAGTCAAAGTAACATTAACTGGTAGAATACCCTTTAAATTTGATGTTTTAAATTTCAGTCTGCATAAAAATACATTAACTTTGAAAATTTCAACCGCCGTATTCATAAAAAAATATTTTAGGTTTATTAAAGGTTTATTTGACAAATTCCCCATAGAAATACGTCAAATAAGCGCTTAATAAACATAAAATATTTTTTATGAATATGCCTGCAAGTGTCCATATATAATTGTCTGTGTATTACATTAGGCTTTCAACATTTTTTGTTGCTCGCCTTAGAACACCCTTTAATTTTTAAGTCTTATATATTTGTTATTATAGCGGCCAAAGTTTTTCATATTCTGTAGCTCCGTAGCTCTTGCGGTTCTAGAGAAAACAGCCTGTGACTGACAGAGAGACAGACAGACGGCCATCGTAGCGTGCCTTTTCACCTTTTGTGTACGAAACCCTAAAAATTGTAAAAAAAAAGTCTGTATCCGATTACACAATTACGTATTATCTTTTTTCCTCCTTTCAAAAACTTAAAAAGCCAAGAATCCGGCTCCCAAGGCAATGAAGCAGAAACCAAATCTGTTTTGGTTGCATACAAGCAATCAAATTGAAAAATGTTTTGATTTTGATTTTGGGATACATAACCCACTATTCTTCAAAGACAAAATACTCGTACAAAGAGAAATTAAGACATTTATTTAAGACAACAAACTACCGATTTAATATTTAACAAAAGACCAGAAAATTCAATTTGATAAGTGTCTTACAAAAATTCTACATTTTGCCGAAATACCTTCTATCACAAAAATTGTCATGAGAAAAAAAAAGAAAGAAAGGAAATATTAAATCTAAGTGCCACCATATGTGTGTGAAAAATTATTTGGTTTAAGATACGCATCCTTTGAAATTATCTTTCTGTTTTCCTTTTACATCCTTTTTGCTGCAGGCAATTTTTCACTTGGCAGGTTTTTAAATAAATATTTACAAGACTCTTATGACGTTGCACGTTATTTAAAAATTAATAGATTTTTTTCCCTTTTTGTTCGTGACAAATTCGCAGGGAAGGTTGGTTGTTGGTGAAATGTTTAGAAAAAAAAAATGTCAACTAAATAATTTTCAATTATTTATTTATGTGTGAATTTAATTTTATAAAGGTTCACAAATTTTATTTTCTAAAAATAAACATTGAAATAAGTACGAATTTTAGTGTTAGGAAGTTCGAAAATTATTATGTATTTTAATATAGAGAACCAATTTTTTGGGTTCCGTACACCAAAGGTGAAAAGAAACGCTATTGTTTTCGCTATGATGTCCCTCTGTCCATCACAGGCCGTAACTGTTTTCATTAATTTTCAAACTTAATGTACTTTTATGTCTTAGGACACCCGGTTATAGCTTTGCTGCTTAGTTATATAAAACAAATTTCATGTGTGAAATAACAGTGCAATAAAATTATATTGTATGATGATGTCAAATTCTCTGCAAATATTTCAAAACATTTCCATTTATTTCCCATTATTTTCTTTTCTAGCGGCGAACGATTAAATTAATGTATTGTTTGTGGGCGACGACGGCTGTTAGGCGCCTTACAACCGATCGGCTGTGTTCTCTGGTTTGTGCTCATGTGCAAAATGAAAGCAAAAACAAATTGAGCAATCGTTCACATTGTTTTTGTTTCACTCACTTCAAAGAACGAAACAAAACAAAATCAAACATTTTGTTTCGTACTCTGGTTTTAATTACAAAGAAATCAAAACAAGAATAAATTTATAACTTTAATAGTGTCGATAATTTTTTTTTACGAAAATCACGTCCTAACTCCTGTATCGCCCAATAAATAGCAAAGCTATAAAAATCAAAATTATAGGGTATTCTATCAGTTAATGTAATTTTGACAATCTTGAAATTTACAAAAACGCTAAGACTAAAAAGTCCCAAAATAAAATAATCACCAAAATGAAAAAAATTGGCAAAACTAAAAGAAGCGCCAAGCTAAAAACAATTAAAACTAAAATCAATCGCCAAAACGGAAAAAAATCGCCAAAAACCGAAAAAGATCACAAAAACAAATAAAAATTCCCAAAATTAAGAAAAAGCATCAAAACTCGAAAAAATCGCCAAAAACTGAAAAAATTTTAGAGGGTACCTAATTTTTTTTTTTTTAATTTCTACATCAGGTAAGATATTTGATCATATAGGCTAAAGTTCATATAGTGTTACATATGTATTGTTCATACGAAACCCTTCGTGTGCGAGTGTGACAGTCGCACTTCACTGAATTTATGTAATATTTCGTTCTTAAAACGTTTAGGTTTTATTTTAAATGTACACAGAGAAAAAACTGCCTAAGATTTTTTTTAGGCTGAGGGTGGGATACTCTTCAGAAAGAAGCGAAGATTTTTTCATACAGATTCCTTATTAATGGCAAATCTTATTAATTTTATCAAGAAGAAAACCACATAAAATCAAGAAGAAATCTTATTATTCACAACTTTTTTTACACAATTTCCGTTATTTTTGGCACCAAAAAAACAATCCATAAAGAAAAACGTCTTAATTCTATTAGGTTTTCTTATAAATTGTAAACTATAGGGATTTCTTATTGATTTTATTATGTTATCTTATTGATTTTTTTAAAAAGGTTTTTTGTCTTGATTTTATTAGGTTCCTATATGATTATGTGTAAAGCATCTTATTGATTTTTTTTTTTAATAAGGAAATCTTCTTGATTTTATTAGGTTTCTTCTTATTTCGTTTCTATAAATAGACATAGAGACAATTTTTTTCATGATCTTTTTAATTTTTGTATAAGAATGTTTGCACAATAATTTCAATTGTTATTCAGGCTGCTTGTTAGCATATTGGTTAGAGCGCTTGTCTATCAGTCAGAAGTTTGCTGGTTCAATACTTGGTGAGTAAGTTAGTTAAGCATATAACATGTGTATGTATGTATGTATGTATAAATAAATAACATCTACAATATACTACATGCATACATACATATGTATATGGTATAGAATTTAAATGAAAATACATAAGTACAGAGAATAAAGACGCAATTTTTTTTATTTTTTATTAGGTCGCCTAATAAAACAAGAAGAAACCCTGAAAAAATCAATAAGATAACCTAATAAAAACAACAAGATTTCTTCTTGATTTTTTCAAAAAGGTTTTCCTTATTAAATTGATACGATTTCCTTATTGAAAAATACCATAGAGATATCTTATTAATTTTGTTCTATTTTATGAGGTATTTATTAGGCACTGTTTTCTCTGTGAAATTTTTGATGAGATAATTTTTTGGCAAGTAAAATATTCGCTAACAAAGTGGGTAGAGATATGCCAGTGCTGAGCGCCTACATAAAAATGCTTTGCAGATACTTTCAAATCGGTGTTTGAAGCAACCACTGCCACTGCGGCTTAAATTTTGATTAGTATGCATTCTATTGTGACGGATGTGACCATGGTAGTCACATTTGTTGTTTTAATTCAAATATATAAATTTTATAATTAAAAAAAGGATACAGTCCCCAAAAATCGTAGGCTTAAGAACATTTTATAGCAGAGAGACATTGGAAGAATATGCTTTCTGCTAAGAATGGCCTGTGACGGGTGTGACACTACAAATATCAGTTTGTACAGAATTATTAATTTTAGCTGCCTGGAAAAAAACTAACTATTTATGAAACGGGTGTGACTTAGTATGCAAACTCGAAAAAAATTAACACATAAAAATTTTTATTGACTTCATTCACATAGTCAAATGTTATTCTTGTGCTTATTGGAGGCAACGGAGGCAGTGTTGCCAGTTTAAAGGATTTGTCCCCAAATTGGGGATTCTTTTTCGCGATTGGGGATCTGGGGATTTGTTGGGGATGATAACCTAATTTGAGGGGATTTGTTGGGGATTTTTTTTAACTGATGATAACAAGACTGATTCTTGAACTAAGAAATATACGTCTGGCAAGTCGAAAAATGTGTGAATGGTTTCTAATAAGGAAGAAGTATCAAGGCAGATTAACCAATAATGAACACTACCAAAACAAAAATACGCAACAAAATGTAATATGACTTGTTGGAAGGACTTCTTAGAATAAACACACATTTCAATTTGTTGTGACAAATTTAATCCTTCTGCTGACATGCTAAAGCTTTTTAATGCAAGTACTATGTACAAGAACGTTTTTGAGGTTTATTTTGAAATGGTAAACCTTGGTTAAAAATTTTTAATACTTGTGTATATTAAACTATGTGTAATTTTTTCTTTACAAGTTGTATGTAAATATAGCTATCAATATAAATGCATTTTATTGAATAAATATGTTATTTTTTGTCATTATTTTTTAAATAAAATATAAAAAGTTTTATTTTTTTCACAAAAGAGAAAATTTTAATAAAAAAAACTCAATTTGGGGATTTTTGGGAATAAGCTCTAGAAAAAAACTGACAACATTGTCTTCCTTTGTTTCTGTGCTCTATTTTTGTCATCCCTTGAAAAATAGCACTTCAGCATTGCTGTGACGGGTGTGACCAAATATTTTGTATATCTTGCCAATAGAATATTTAAATGGAAGTTCACAAAATTTTATAATATTAATTGCCCTTTTTTGTGATTGCTGGAAAGCATCAAGTATTTTTTATGTACAGTTATAATTTTATTAAACTTTTTCAAAAATTTTAATATTTAAATTAATTCACAAAAACTCTCATTATAAGACATACAAAGTTAGAGCTTTAACAAAAAGCAAACAAGAGTGTGGCCTTTTCAAAGATAATAGTTATACATTTTTTTTGTAACCCCCATTTGTACCCAGAAGTGTCCCGATTATCTGTTACTAAGCCACTGAATTCCCATGATGAAGCTTTGTGATATCTTCCAAGGAAGTGAAAGAAAACGTAAAATTAAGACCAAACATATACAGAGGGAGATCAAGATGTTCAGTACATGCTCGTCTCAAAGTGTTAACAAATTGATAAAAAAAAATAGAAACATATTAATTTTTTTTTATTTGTCCATAATTTTCATTTTCTTGTGGACATCAGTTGAACGATTTTTACTAAAAATAAGTAATTTGCTTTTTTCCTGTGTTGGGTCGTTTTATAATGGAATTGATCTAATGCAAAACACAAAGAATATTTCTTCAAATTTAATGCATTGATTTTATTTATGCAGCAGAAGTGGCAAAAAATTATTTTATTGATTTAAATCAAATTAAACTGCCAGCTCACTTGGTTCCATTAGCAGATTCTGTGGTTATTTCATTAATTAATTGTCATATTGCATACATATGAATGTACGTACATATCAGAGAGCTGTATGAGTTGATTCACTTTTGCTCTCCACTCACTATTACAATACTTTTGTTTTGTTTTTTAACATCAGTATGTACGAATGATATTGCTTGCAGTGTTGCCTCTCTAAAAACTGACTGTCATTAACTCACTCTCTTTTTTTAAGTGTTGTTAGTAAAATTCAATAAAAATTCTCACTGTTGTTTGATTGTTTTGTATAGCAATCAAATTACTCACAAAAGCATGTTGACTAGATGAAGTCTTAAGTTAATAAAATATGAAGTATTAATTAATAGTTTTTTTTTTCGTATTAAAATAATTTATAAAATAAAATGAGGCTAGCTATTTTATTTTATAATAATATTAACATAAAACTATATTTGTCAGAAGGGGTTTTAAAAAGTATTCAAAACAATCATACTGATTCATTGCTTTAGTGAATCATGTGAATGAATAGAGATTGCAAGCAGTGGCATTGATATGAATCATGCAATAGCATCATTCATTATTTTAATGTTAAGTGCTAGCTCAATATTCCTTTTAGAAAATGCAAGATTATGCCGCTTGATTCGTAATCATGCAGATCTTTGGTACATATATACTGTGTAGTTGTGACCTTAGACGTAGAAAACGCGTTCAACACTGCAAAGTGGGAGTATATTGGTATTTATGCCTCAGCTGGACTAGACATTCCAGGATATCTGCTGGCAATAGTGCAGGATTATTTCCAGAATAGGGAGCTAGTCTTTGAGACTGATGTAGGTATAAGGGGGCGCAAGATTATTGTTGGAGTGCCCCAAGGATCGATACTTGGACCACTGTTGCGGAACGTGATGTACGACGGAATATTAAGATTTAGTTTGCCTGAAAAAGTGAAAATAGTTGGATTTGCAGATGACATAGCGTTAGTGTGTGAAGCTAGAGAATTACTAGAGGCAGGCACCATTGCAAATGCCAGTGTAGAGATTGTAAAGTTCTGGCTTAGCTCAATGGTATTAACTCTATCTGACCATAAGACCGAAGCAGTTTTGATAAATAGTCGGAAAACTAGGGAAACTATTACCCTTAATGTTGGCACTTGTTGCATAGAATCCAAGCGATTTCTGAAATACTTAGGTGTGATGATTGATACACGTCTATCCTTTCGTGAACACTTGCGATATATATGGCTTCCAATGCATCAGAAACCTGCATGGCGCTATCTCGGATTATGCCGAATAAAAGAGGCCCAAAATATCTTCAGAGGAAACTACTCGCTGGTGTTGTAAGGAACATTATCTTATACGCACATCATATATGGTCAGATTCACTGAGATACCCTACTTATGTGATGTTTATATCCCCGGTGTATAGGCTGGCTTCTTTGACAGTATATAGAGCATTTCGAACTGTGTCGGGCGAAGCCGCTTTTATCATTGCAGGTATAATGCCCATCGATTTAGAAGTCTTAGATAGGGAAGGTGATACAGATTTATATTTACGCAAAATGCAAGAACGTTGGTCAACAACTGAAAAGGGAGAATGCACTTACACATTGATACCCAACACCAGGACATGGTTGACTAGAAAACATGGTGACTTAAATTACTACCTAACACAGTTCTCGACGGGTCATGGTTTTGTTATAGGTCGTATTTATACCACTTCGGACACAACAATGTTCCGTTTTGCCCGAATTGTAGTGGAAACGCTGTAGAGGATGTCGACACCCGACACCCGACACCAGGACATGGTTGACTAGAAAACATGGTGACTTAAATTACTACCTAACACAGTTCTTGACTGGTCATGGTTTTGTTAAAGGTCGTATTTATACCGCTTCGGACACAACAATGTTCCGTTTTTTGCCCGAATTGTAGCGGAAACGTTGTAGAGGACGTCGAGCATGTATTTCTTGTCTGTTCACAATTTTACAATTGGAGGTCGTATTTAAAAGCTAGTGTAGGGCGTAGCATTAGAGCGAAGAGCATAGTTCCGATTATGCTAGAATCCTTGTATAACTGGACTAGTGTGAATAATTTTGTAATGCTAGTTCTACTAGAACTACACAGGTTAGAAGAGATTCGTAGAAGAATCAGTATATTTTAAATCAAAATCAGGAAAAAGAGGGATATAATCTATTAGCAAGCAGCATTCGCTGAATCACCATCCCCCGAAGTAATACTTAGTATGGTAAAATGCTTGCAAAAGGGCCGAATGAAGGTAGGTTTTAGCAAGTAAGGTCCGGCTGTGAATCGTGCATATTGGCCAGCTCGGGCTGCCAATATCTTTTAAAGATTTCCTAGCCTTAGCTCGCATGGGTTGAAAAAAAAACATATAACTGGGCTGTCCTAATGCTACATTCAACCAGTTGATTTCACAAAGTTGCAAACTGAGTTCATATCAGAATGAGAGAGACAAATTCTAGCCGTGAGTATTCGGTGAGCAAATAATTCAGTCGGAACAGTAGTAGCTACACTAACTGGTATCGTAGAAAACCAAATTTCAGCATGACAACACCCCCAATCCCTCCCTCTAAAAACACGCTTGCTGTCGTGTCTGACAATTTTTGGAAATGTGCTTAAGGTCCTTTTTGATTTTAAGTGTTGTACTCTCAGCACTTTTTTTATATTTTAGCCGGAAGTGTATTATGTTTTATTATATTTTATTTACATTCATTCATTCATTCATTCATTCACTTTGCTACTTCAAACGTTAAGAATGTCTAAACTTCCCCTCTACCCTATCTATATATTTATAAAGACATAATAACGACGTTAATATAAATTTCAATATTCACACAAGATTAAAAGAAACATCATACTTGTAAATATTCATTCAGCATTGTAACTCGTTGTTTCATACGTAAGAATAATATTGTACGTGCATACATACTATTTATGTAAATATGTACAAATATGTACATATGTAAGTATGTACACGTGTATTTGCATATTTGTATATACATACATACGTGCTAATGGTTTATGTCCTTAAGCTTTATTTGCTATTGAATTTTAGTTCAGGTATTCATATTGATATTGAATTTATTTATATTTCCATTAAAACTGGTATTTTGTACAATTTTACAATTTAAGCAATCGTTACATTTAAGCATTTGAATATTAATGTATTTTGTCAATCCTTCAAAAGGGAGGAGTATGTACCAAACTTCGTTACTACGATTGTTGAACTTAAAGTTGGTTTAACAAAAGAATTTTGTATGGCAAAATCGGTTTTAACGCATGATTTAACTTTAGCAATCGTTTTCGGATAATGAGCAAAATTGGCATTAACAGATCCAAGATAGATTTGGGTTAAGTGTCGCAATATTTCACTTAATTCAAAAAATCGCCTTCAACTCACATCAAGTACATTTTCTCAAAACTTTAGTTTAGTCTTCTTTTTGACAGCAAATGCAAAAGAAAAAACTAAAAACGCCCGCTAGGACTCGAAGAAATCCAATTAATGGGCGCATTCATAAGGCGTAGCTGTTGAGCTCAGCAGTTGTAAAATTGTTGGCAACTGTTGGCCCCAACAGTTACGTCTTAGAAACGGCTTGATGGATATGATTTAATTTTATATCTTTATTTTGTTATTTTATCGCATTTGTAATGTGAAATTTAACTTAAGTAGAATTTAAATACACAAGCTTGGGGCATTTAAGTCAGGTGACCAGATTTTGGAGAAAGGAAAAGATGACATCAACAAAAATAGAAAAAAATTTATTTGAATTTAATGTCTACATTTTTTACATATTTTATTAAAAATTACATTCATATGCATTCAATAATAAAAGTTAAAAATTTTAAAAACCCCCGACGCAGTTGACGCTGTAGCAAAATATAAAAACCGAAAAAAATCTCAATAATGTCACAGTTTTGTACACATTAAGCTTACCAGGCTATACTCAAACCTGTTAAGCCCATATAAAACCAAAATAAACAAAAAAAAAATTATGTATAGGTACATGGAGCTTGGTTGTAGTTAGAGAACGCAGATGAAAGTGAGTATTAGAGTTCGACCGATTAATCGGCTTCGGCTTCGGCCTTCGGCCAAAAATTGATCATCGGCCAACATTCGGCCTATGGCAAAAATCGGCCGATTAGCCGAAGCCGAATATTTTTCATTCCAAGCTTGAAAAATAAAATTATGTTTGGTCGTTGCTCGCCGACATTTTCTATTGTGTTTAACGTTTTGAAAGGGTTGCTTTGAAATACAACCCTGTTGCCTTCTATTTTCTTTTACTTGGACGTTCTTGTGAGTGATCATATGAAAAAGCAATCTAGAAATTGCAAAATAGTTTTATTTTTCTTGTTATGTATCCAATAGATATTACAGCTATTTCAGTGATCTCAAAAAAGCAAACTTTTTTCTTAATTCATATAGAACGTAAGTATCATTTTTAAAATTTGAAGCATTCGGCCTCGGCTTCGGTTTTGGCCGAAGTTTAGGGTTTTAGCCGAAGTTCGGCTTCGGCTTCGGCTTCGGCCAAAAAAAACGCCTTCGGTCGATCTCTAGTGAGTATACATTGTTTCATCGATAAAAACAAATATAAATCATTCTTTTAATATTAAAGATGACAAGAGATGACTGATAATAAAAAAGATGACAAAAAGAGGACACAAATTTTATAGATGACAGTGAGTGAAAATAGATGATTGTCCTCAAGAGGACGCATGGTCACCTTAATTAAAGTATTATTTAAATATGCACTGAAAACCACAATTTCGTATTTAAATAGAACTTAGAAATAATTGCGATTTAATTACCAAGTCAAAAATTGGCCCTAAGATTTTTGCATTTAGACGGTTTTGTTTGACCTTGTATTAAAAAGTCGCTCAAGCACATAAGAGTTGTCAAAAGTTGTCTGGAAAAAAATTGTGAAATAAAGAAACCGCTACAAAAAAATGTTTCGTGTTAACTAAAGAAATGGCTACAAAAAAATTTTCCGTGTAAAAATTTTTTTTTAGCGATTTTCTTTTTTCACCAATTTTTTTCGAGCAATTTTTTAAACAGCACATTTTTTTTATTTTTGGCGATTTTTCTCAATGGTAACATTTGACAACTTTTATGTGTTTGAGCGTTTTTTTAATACATACTCGTACAAGCAATTTTTTTTAGTTTTTGGTGATTTTTCGTGTTGGCATTTTTTTTTTCTAATTTGATCGTTTTTCTACCTTTAAGGTTTTTTGTTTCAGTGATTTTTTAATTTTGAGGATTTTTTTTGCGATACTTTTCGCTTTGGCGATTTTTGGTTTTCAGCAAACCTTTTCATTATCTTGTTTGTTTCTTGAGCGATTTTTTAATGCAAGCGATTTTTATTCGTTTAAGGGAGCTTTGTTTTAGCGATTTTTCCTTATTGAACAGTTTTCCATTGTTTTCTGTTGCCAAGTGAGTTTTTTGCATTTACGATATATGTATAGCGTTTTAGTTTTATTATTCGTTCTGGCTATTCAGAATATATAAATAGATTAATTTGGAGGTTCTTTCCGTAATAAAGTGAGAGGTTGTATGGGTTAACGTACCAAAAACTTTATTTTCATTTGTTAGGGAAATGAGACGAAATTTCACTGGAAACAAGGGTTCGTGGTGAGAGTATAACTAACACAATCGTAAAATGTAATGGTATAGGTTTCCGCCCGCTTACCTGGATCCTAAAATGGGTAAGTGGTGTGACAATGGTCACGTTAATTTCAAGGGAGTATTATTACCTTTCCACCGACTTCTGTAGATTAAATTTTGGTTAATTTAACAAATAATAATTTCAATTTATTTATAATTTTTTAAGTTTTTTTCAATGCCTTATCACCATAAACAAATGAGCTAAACTTACATATAGAGGGGAACAGAAACATTTCTTTCCCCTCGTCACTCTCTCTCTCTCTCTCTCCTAAAAAACTAATCAGCTTAGCAATCAGTGTGACCAGATTTTAAAATAACATTAAGCTAAATCACGTTTGAAAAAAAGCTAAAATAAGCTAAAAAGTTAAATTTTAGGCCAGAAAATAAAGCTAAACCTTTTTCTACTTCTTTGATCACTTTTCAATAGTTTCTTATTGCTAAACTAACATTAAATACTACACAAACATATTTTTTTATTATAAACATTGAATATTTGTTTAATGAAATTATTTATTAATTATTATATTTTAGATTTAATGAAGAACAAAACAAAAACTTCCCCAAAATAATCTTAACAACTTTTCACAAATGTAAAAACATTCATACTAAAATACGAAAGTTTTTTTAAGTGCATTAATGATATTTAAGGTAAAGCATGGATCACACTATCGGCACAATGTACCGAGTTTCGTCAGATCATTGAAATAAAGTCATAAGTAAAGAGCTAAATTTGCTCTAATTTATCGACTAATTGAAAGACAAGGACATAATTGCGCCACACTGCATTGGTAATAATCCCATATAGACTTATTCCAGAATTAATTGAGTAATAATGCCATTTTGGCTTATTACTTATAATTTTATTGAGGTGGGCCGACGAAAATCGGTACATAGTGTTATCCAGGCTTAAGGCTATTTCAAGTTTTTGTTTTAAGTTAATTGATGCCGCTGAATGAACGTTCAACTCAAGTCAAATAATTTTATACCCAAAAACTCAAAAAGCGTTTTGGCCACTAATATGAATTTAACTTTTTCCATTGTAATTCTAACCATTCTGCCATTATTTACTACTTTTCAACTTTCCATTTCTGTTATAAAATTGTTGTACAATTTACATACTGTATTTTTTGTAAACTATTTTACAATGTTAAAAGACATTAATTTTTATAAGGTGTTTATGTCTTTAATATATTTTTAGAGAACACGCAATTTAGACTAAAAAAAGGCTAAAACAGCTAAATGAGTTTTTTAAAAAAGCTAAAAAATAAGCTAAGAGCTAAATGAAAATTTTAAACCTAAATCTGAAATAAATAAGCTAAATTTAGCTCAAAATAAGATAATATGGTCACGCTGTTAGCAATAAGACTTGCTGAGTGTAAATTAGGACTAAGTTGGCATCATTGCAAATATGAGAACAGTTTTGTTTTCTCTTAAAAGTATTTTTCCCAGTATTTTCCCCTTAAAATATTTAAGAACTCTTTTGTCTAAGTATTTTACAATTCTCTTAAGTAAACAAAAACTAATTTTTATATGTATGTATGTAAAGCAGAACTGTCAAGCACAAGCATACACACATACATACATAGATATGTACATAATATTATCTACTTATAAAACTTATGTATATTTATTCATACGCAAATAACAAATAACAGTTTTTAATTAGGAGGTCATATGCATACACACATACCCCAAAAAAAAAGCTCAAGCGACATAATTTTCGAACTTACGGCCTGGCCCACGATGTCACCAGAAATCGTTCGATCGACAGCTTGTATTGCAAACAACAAATTTTCTAAATTTATTGTTGTTTACAATACAAGTTGTCGATCGAACGATTTCTGGTGACATCGTGGGCCAGGCCGTTAATTTTTCTTGCCAAATCGATTATTTGCGATCGTAAATCTTTGTCAAAATAAAACAACCCATTTAAACACGGCTTTCGTTAATGATATCGATTTCGGATATATCTCGAACATTTTTCGTGTAAAACTATCGAGATTGACACTCAAAAATTAATTGAAAAAAGTTCACCAGTCGCTCAGTTTTGTCCCAAAAAACATTCGATCTCGAATTTCGCTAACAATATCAAAAGTGATAGAATATCGAACTACATAATTTAAATATCGCAAAAATTCAGCAGGAAAAGTAAAAAGGATTTTTATTTTTTAATTTTTTTTATTTTAACTTACTTATCTTATTTTATTTTTTTTTAACACCTTAACTTATACGGTGCAGGATTTGAACATGGTACCCCCATTCCAACAGACTAGCACACATCCAATAGGCTATAGTGTTCAATCCCTGTCGGGGAGAATGTGTGGTTGACTACAAAAATAGTTAACTTATAGTTAACTTTTCTTAGACTGACTAAAAGCTAGCTGCAAAGTCATCCAGAACAAACCCAAAATTAATCCTTAAGTTGAGTACGTAATCGAATTTGATGAGAGCCAACAAATTTATTATCAGCTACTGTTGTTATTTTAGATGGCAGCTTAGCCGAGTGGTAGCGCGTTGAGTACACAACGTGTGATGTTACATGTTCGAACCCCAGAAAATTTTTTTAATTTACTAACTACCAAGTGATTTAAAAACGTCAGCTTTAACTTAGCTGAAAGTAATGCAGAGTGAGACAATTGCCTACCGCCTGGGACATCACAATGTTAAAATAGTCAGTTGATTACATTACAAAGCAATCCAAGTGTCAGTCAGTACTAGTTGCGAAATAGTTAGCTTAAAGTTAGTTTAAAGTTAGCCAAATTTCCAATATGGATTATTGCACATATGTATGTAAATGGGTGTTCTTATTTTATATTTTTAATTTACAGTGCTGTCATGCCTCGAACTTTGTACTTCTACACTAACAGGCTGCCACACATCCATTTTGAATTTTTGATTTATGTATATGTGACAGCGCATAAACAAAGGGACCTAAGGGTAAAAAAAATCAATTTTCACTTTTTTTTTGATGTGGACAACATCTGAGCATCGAATGAGACCGATCTCATGCCCCAAAAGTGTTCCCTCCCAGAGATATACGCGTTTTATGAAATTGAAGTCGACGATTCTAAGGTTATGTGAAAAAATTTTCGTACTAACAGAATGATATTCACGATCTAAAAGAATTATAAATGAGTATTTATTATAATTCACAATTAATAATTTCAGAAAATAAACCTGGATTCGAAAAAAACTCGAGCAAAATTGATATCAAGCTCATGGAAACATCGCGCTAGGTAGAAAACAGTAAAAACCAACTAAACAAAACAAGAGTCAAGGTTGACCAACACGTTCCTGACGTCATGAGATGTGTCGCTTTCAAATGAGACCAATACCAACCATGCTCAGTGATGGTACACCAAAGATACACGTATTTAAATCTTTAAAATGGCTATCCTGAACAAAACCGGTTTTTACCCTTAGGTCCCTTTCTATTTTACGCGTCACATATGTATTTAATAGAAATGACAAACAAACAAATTAGTTCCTCTTATTATACATATGTATGTATTGTTATGCATTAGTTCCCTTTTGTATATATTATTTTTTATTTCCTATGTCTAGATATGGCCATTAAAGAACTACCTTGTCAGTAGTACCAACGTCAATAATTGCTTTTCAATGACACACACACACATTTTAAATGTGCCCTTAATTATGAAAGTGTTCTAAGTCATGTGCATTTTTGCTTCGAAATAGCAAATAAATCTTAAAAAAAACTTACATAAATATTTAAAAATATTTAATGAATTTATATAAATCGAGACTAGCACAACTCTAAATTAAAATGTTGCAAAATATAAAAACATTTTTCGAACTGTAAGGATTTAATCTACTAAATATTTCGACCAAAGAAATATATGACTTAGACCACTTTCATAATTAAGGGCACAAATGTCTATAGCGTGGTGGTGGCGTTGGCTGAAGTAGTTAGCACGTTGACTACAAAACCGAAGGTGCTGGGTTCAATCCCTGTATCCCTATATAACAGTCATAAAATAACAGGAATACACATTTTTCTGATGTGCATTAGTGTCCCTTTGTATCAGTTGTTGTAGGAAAGTTCAAGTGATGAAGGCATAGTCACTGGTCACTGAACTATACCGCCTTCAGCAGATACTAATCCTATTGTAACATCAGAGCGCCCTCCATCGTTGTGTAACAGAATCATGGGCGAAGTAAAATAACCAATAAAATGGCTACAAAACACAGCTTCAAAAAATTAATACGCCTCATTTAACATCAGAGGCGTTGCAACACTGCATTATTAAATAAATTCAGTAAAGTGCGACTTTGACTCGCGCACGAAGGGTTCCGTGCGTTGGGCTTTCAGCATTTTATTTAATAGTGTTTTTTTTGCGTTTTTTCAGCTGAAATAATTTTTTTTGTTTTTTTTTCGCTTTTTTCTCGTTTTGGCAATTTTTTTCTTTTTGGCGATTTTTTCATTTTGGCGATTTTTCCGGTTTTTCGCGATTTATTTTCGATTTAGAATTTTTTTTTAATTTGGTGCTTTTTTCGTTTTGGCGATTTTTTTTATTATTTTGGCGATTTTTTTTCGGTTTGGCGATTTTATAGTTTTGAGATTTTTTTGTTTTACCGTTTTTGAAAATTTCAAGAAGTTTGCTCTTACGGTTTCCAAGATACAGCAAGTTATCAATATTACATTAACTGATGGTACACCCTCTAATTAAAATTTTTTAAATTTTAGTGTTAATTGTTGTAGTCTGTATAAAAATATACTAACTTTACAAACTTCAAGTGCATATACATACAATTGTATGTATATTACATGGGATTTTAACATTTTTCGTTGCTCGTTTTGGCACACCCTTTAATTTCCAACTCTCATGTATTTGTTGTTGTAGCGGCCAAGGGTATACACACTTTGTCCAAATATCAGGTCCGTAGCTCTTACGGTTCTCGAGAAAATACCCTGTGACGGACAGACGGACAGCGTAGCGAAAACAATAGGGTTTCTTTTCACCTTTGGTGTACGAAACCCTAAAAAACATACAAAGAGCAGAGTTGTAAAAGAATGAAGCTTTTCTTTCCTCTATCTCTTCCTTCACCACCTGTCTTCTCTATCACTATCCCTTTCCTAAAGAAGGTAACACCTAGTAATAGTAGTAGGCATTAATTCCCTGAGTGTTACTTCCTTGAAAAAAAAAAGCATTGTCTGGGGTATAATTCGTCAGTAGTACTCGTGAGTAGACTTTGTCACTCACTAGTGAATCAGTAGTGTTTCACTAGTAACATATCCTACAGGGTATTTGTGTACATTTATATGTACGTACGCTGTATTTAGGTACATACACACATTTAATTTTTTTTTTTAATTTAAAATAATCATCAAAACAATTAAAAACAAATCCATCAGTGTCTGTCTCAACATCCCACCAAAATTTATTAAGCAAAATCAACAGCATGTGTATGTATGTAAATATGTAAATTTAAAACAAAAAAGCTAACTTTACAACATGAATATTAAACCCAAACAATAGAGAAAAATTAAATAAAAGAGATTCCAAATAAAAGCATATATTCATGCCTGACCTACCCCAGCAAAAATATATAGTAGCGGCGTCAAAATGTAACACGGAATTTATTTTTTCTTTAATATTAAAACAACAATGGCTTTATATGTAAGTAAGTCCAAATTTATGTAAATATGTATCTACATATATTTTTGAAAAAAAAAAAAAAAATCTGTATTTCAACTCAACCATAGTTACCCAGTTGGCCACGTCTTTAAGACATCTTTGACGACGGGTACAAGACAATGGTAAGTCGTAGAAGACATATTGAAGACAGCGCCATACAAATCGCCGACGAAATTTGCATACAAATGGCGGCGAGGTAATACAAGACGATATGACCGACAGTCAGTGCTGGATTTACGTATAGGCCCGGGCCTAGGGCAGCATGGTTTTAGAGCGGCAAAATTTTAAGAACCCTAAGAATTAAAATTTTTGGGCGCCCCTGTGGCTGAGTGGTAGCGATGCTAGCTTCTCAGTCCAGGGGTCATGGGTTCGATTCCCGCCATAGACCCTGGGTGTTTTCCGCAGACAAGCTAATCGCTTCGCGGGTTGTGTTGTTTTAAAAAAAAATTTATTTGATATTGATCATTTTTGTCAATCAATCAAAAATTTAGAATAGAGTTCTGACCTTAGCCGTTAATTGATCGCTGCTATGTAAATTCTTTTTTTATTTACATATATGATATTCTATTCTAAAACACTTGAGTGTACTGTTGAGATTTAACTACAGTTCGGGTAAGTGTATTTTTCAGTTTGATTTACGAAACCAGAGCACACTCTAGTTAGGAGGTATCGACAAGCAGCGTTTAAAAACTTCTGAATTGTGTAATTGCTTTTGCTTCTGCTTCTGAAAATGTAAATAGTCTCAGTCAAAGCGGAGAATTTCAGCAGTCGACTTGTTCGAACAGTTGTTGGTTTGACTGACTGCTTCTTTAAATAAATTCTGATGTTAAATTTTCGTTTTTTACTAGACTATACTTCTTTTTTTGCACAAAGTGTTACTTAAAGTCAATGAAGAAGTGTGCCTTAATTGTGATTTTGGAAAAAAAAAATTTGAAAACCGACAACTTTTAAGTTAAAAAGTGGGGTGTATGACCTATTAGGGTGCTTAGATACGTTCAGATTATATTGCCAAATATTGTTTACAAATTTGTTTACTTTACTTTTGCTAAAAAAAAAAGTGCGTGAAGAAATAATTTTTTCGACGTAAAACGTTACTGAGATTTATTTAGTGGACTCTTAGCTACATTATTGCCATATATAGTAAAGCGCTATCAGTAAGTCTGAATTAGCCCGTTGGTCAAAAACTCACCACACCATATTTTGAGGGCATAATGATTTTCGAAATCTTTGGAGATCCATAAAAAAAGCTGTTGTTGACTGTCAGGACCGTGCGGATTTGCACATATAATGCACAGTGTAATTTAAATATTTATATAATAAATTTCATATTTAATTTTAAAAAGCTTTTTTTTTAAAAGGCAAAAAGGGCGGCATATCTCACGGGGCCTAGAGCGACATCAAACATAAATCCGCCACTGCCGACAGTGTCGCTCAGACTGTCGTCAACACTGCTTTATTGAAGACAAACCTTATGACACTGTCGCTCAGATTGTCCTCAACAAAGTCATACGTTTTGTCTTCAACGTATGACACTGTCGCTCGGATTTTCGTCAACGAAACAAAACATTAATCGTCGAAGACAATGTCGTCTGCGACGATTTGGCCAACTGGGAGACTTGAAAAACAGTGTTGCCAATCTGTGTGTGATTACAAATATTATGTGCAATTTCTACTTGCATGTGTAGGCCATGTATTTATCAAAAGAACCCAACACGCAAAGTAAAGTTAAAACTTTATACGTTGAAAAATGCAAGATTAAGTAATTGCAAGAGCCCAAGGAGAGCGAATAATTCTGCTAAAAATCTTTTAAGCAGAAAAAATCAAACGAAACAGAAAAATTGGGCTGGCCGCGTCCACTATATTTATATAGCACTACATCAGAACTGGCCACCCAGAGAAACACGAAAGAAATGTATTGGCATACGTGTATTCATTTGTATAAGAAGCCGATTGATGTTCGGCAGTCGTGGTGATACTTTGGGTAGCTCAGCACTACATTAATTGGTGTGTGTGTGTGTGTGTGTGTGTGTGTGTGTGTGTGTATGTGTGTGTGTGTGTGTGTGTGTGTGTGTGTGTGTGTGTGTGTGTGTGTGTGTGTGTGTGTGTGTGTGGAGTATCACTTGTTCGAAACGTTTAATTTAAATTTGTAGTTGTGAACTTGAATGGACGTGACCCCGCTCTTTTGGATAAGAATTTCTGGTTTTTAGATTTTTCTAGACCTAGTTCTATACCAAATTCCAGGTCCATTGCCCTAGTGGGCGTACCGCATAGTATTTATGAATGGGTAAGTGTTAGCCTTCATTGTACAACCTTAATACGAAGTTACCTCAATGAGGTGTCCTTATGTTTTAAGTACCATCGTTTTACGATTACGGCAACAAACTTATGAGGTGAGTCAAAAGAGGACGAATGGTTTCTGTGCATAGGCTGGAACTTGGGCCCGATCTACTATCGTGCACCTAAGTACGTGTTGTTGTCACGTGCCTGCGCATGTGAGAATTTTCAATAGTTATTTCGTCATATGACAATATTTAAATTTCTGGCGCTTATGAAATTACCAATGAATGCACTTCACATTTAATCTCCGAAATGTTATCTTAATGTTTACAAATGTTTATTTGATTTAATGTGTCATCATTTGGTAACACTAATGATGATAGTTTTAAGGATGGATATTTTTTTAAACAAGACGGGTTAGGTTTAAAAAATAATTGAGATTGAAAACTTGGTTAAAAGTAAGGTGGCCATATAGAAAAAATTTATTGATATATGTATATCATATCGATGGTTTTGAACAGTATCGATATGTATTTTTTTTTAAACATCGATATTTTCATATATAATCTGCCTTATCGTGGTTGGCGTATTTCAAATACGACTACGACTGTTTGGTAATAGATTAAAGAAGACTTCAACAGTTCTTCTTTAATCTATTACCAAACAGTCGTAGTCATATTTGGTAAGATTTTTATAAGAATCGGAAGTATATTGAATGAAATATTACAAACAAATTTGCATATACATACATACATTCATATCAAGCCTTATTTTGGCGAAAAAAAATTAAATTTTTCAGGACTGTCGCTTACGATAAATTTTTACAGACCGTATCTTAAAATTTATCAACAATTTTGGCATTTTAATAATTCTAAACTATTGGTAGGCCCAAAAAATTTTAATTTCAATAAAAAGGTATATTTTCGATAACATGTTGCCTACGATAAAATTGAAAAAATGCTAAATTTTTAGGGTTTCGTACACCAAAGGTGAAAAGGAACCCTATTGTTTTCGCTACGCTGTCCGTCTGTCCGTCACAGGGTATTTTCTCGAGAACCGTAAGAGCTACGGACCTGAAATTTGGACAGAGTGTGTAGACGTTTGGGCACTACAACAACAAGTACATGAGAGATAAAAATTAAATGGTGTTCCAAAGCGAGCAACGAAAAATGTTAAAATCCCATGTAATATACATACAATTGTATGTATGTATGTATATACACTTGAAATTTGTAAGGTTAGTGTATTTTTATACAGACTACAACAATTAACACTAAAATTTAAAAAAAAAAAAAATTAAATTAAAGGGTGTTCCATCAGTTAATGCAATTTTGAGTATGTAATTTTGACAACTTGCTGTATCTTACAAACCGTAAGAGCAAAAATCTTGAAATTTTTAAAAATCAAAAAATTATAAAATCGCCAAATCAAAAGAAATTGCCAAAAATAAAAAAAAATCGCCAAAACGAAAAAGATCGCCATATTAAAAAAAATTTCTAAAACGAAATTAAATTGCAAATAAACCGGAAAATCGCCAAAATGAAAAAAATCGCCAAAATGAAAAAAAATCGGCAAAATGGAAAAAAACGCCAAAAACTGAAAAAAATCGCCAAAATGAGAAAAAAGAGAAACAAACAAAATAAATCATTTCAGCTGAAAAAACGTCAAAAACGCAAAAAAAAAACGCCATATTAAAAAAATGCTCAAAGCCCAACGTACCGAACCCTTCGTGCGCTAGTCAAAGTCGCATTTTACTGAATTTATTGTTATTTATTAATATTTTTTGTAAGCGGAGGTAACAATTCTTGTGTTTATTACTAAAATATTGTTATATCAATTTTTTTATATAGTTGGGAATAGATAGATAGACGAAATTATTCTGTATATATTACATTTGTTTTTTTTTTTTTATTTATATATGGCTTCACAATGGGTTATCAAAGTGAGAACGAAGCGTTGTCAAAATAAGAACGAAGCGTTGTCAAAACGAGAACGGAACGTTGCACAACGAGAACGGAAAGTTGTCAAAATAAGAACGGTTCGTTATCAAAATGAGTACGAAACGTTGTCAAATCAAGAACAAGTGTGAAAGGATGGTGTCAATTGCGATGTTTTTCTACCGGTTTTTTTCCTCTGTGTACCCATAGTTTAAAATTATCAAAATGCCAAAATTCTTGATAACTTTTAAGATACGGACTGTAAAATGTTATCGTTAGCGACAATTTATGTATTTAAAACAAATTTGAATATTATAAAAAAAAACTTCTTCTGAAAACGTTCATCTTTGTCGCTTTCGATTAAATCGAAAATAAGGCTGGATATACATATCAATTTGATTTGATTGTTTGGTGAAACTCTAAAAAATCGTCAAATTTTCCTTTAATCAATGATATACAATTAGTACACAATCATATATTTATTTTAGTTAATTTAATTATTATTTTTCGAACTGTATTTGTTTCTATATTCTTATGAATTGAATAGGCTAAAGTTCGTAACGCTTTTTAAGCCAAATTACATGTGATAATTATTAATGAACAAATAACATCGAAGTTAGTTGTAAATATTCTGACAACAACTATGTGTTTGATGTTATTTGTTCATTAATAATTATCACATGTAATTTGGCTTAAAAAGCGTTACGAACTTTAGCCTATATAATTATTTTAATTTTATTTTTATCAAACTTTGTATGTATGTAGTATATGAAAAGATGGAATTTCATCATTTGAGTAAATAATAATGATGAAATTAATAACCATATAATTATTGTGCATAGTATACAATCAACATACATATGTATATGTACATACATGTACGACTACAAACCTACAACGCAATAAGTTGTGCAGTCCCTAGATAAGAGAGTCGAATCACATGAATTGTGTGTGAGTGAACGTTTACAAATTAGTATAAAAGCGGAGAACCACACAACATCAGTATTAGTCGGTTATCAACAGTAGTTGGGTTAACAATCAAATAAATGAATATACAAAGTGAACATTTATTATAAATTTTGTAGATAATAATAAAAAAATATTAATAACAAAGAAAAATATGAGTGCAAGTGAAAATAATCATACAACTATGGATCATGAAGAAACTGTGGCGGTTGAAACAAAGCCGCAGCAGTGCAATAATAACAGTGAACACGTTAATTGTATGAAAAAATTTGAGAAGGCCATAACAAAGGCCCAGAAAGCACAGAAGAAGTTACAAAAGGCCATGGACGAGATGCAGCGTGAAATGCTTACAAATAAAAGCAAAAATAAGAAACCCGAAGTGAGTGAAAAGCGAGGACATCACTCACGTTCACGTGATGCCGCCAATAGCAGTGATGGTTCGAGCAGTGATACTAGTAGCTCCAGCTCCAGCTCTAGTTCCAGTGACAGTGATGTGGAGTTTGTTTCCTGCTATTATGGTGGTAAAGGAAGCGGTGGCCGCAACCACGGCCACGGCGGCCATCATCATCATTATCATAATTGTGGTAAGCATATGAGACCCCATCATCACGGTCGCCATGGTGGCGGCAGACATCATCATGTCCACAGAGATCGTTCCCATTCCAGAGGTCGCGATCGCAGTCGTTCTCGTTGCCGTTCTCGTGGTCATTCTAGAGGTCATTCTAGCGGTAAATCGCGCGGTCACTCCAAAAGACATTCACGTGGTCACTCGGCCACTCGTGATTACTCTCAGCAAATTCCAGCAATCGGTAGATGCGGTTCGGCTAACACAGCTGCCACAATTGAAGATCGTCTGCCATTGGCTTTAACCATTCAGTAAAAAAGAAATACAACTAATGACAGTTAAACTTTTTTTTATACTTACAGAGATCGAAGAAAATCTACAGTATTATGTCATTTTAGCCATACATATGTATGTATGTATGTACATACATATGTACGTACATAGTATGTATGTATGCTCTATGTACGCATGTAAGTAAAAAATCAATTTAAAATGCCTTATTTATAAACAATATTTTTCATTTATAAAATGTTAATAACCCATTTTTGTATGAATATTTCACATACCAAATATCTTTTCTATGACTAACCCAAATAATATCTTACATTAGAATTAGAAACAAAAAATGTGTATTTTAAAACCAAAATAAGAAACGCTTAAAAAATTAAAAAATATATATACAACTTAAAAAAAAATAAGAAAACGTTAAAAAAAATAAAAAAATAATTTTAAATTATATTAATTAATACTACAAAAAAATAAATAGTCATGTATCTTAAAAATAAAATAAAAAAACTTTAAAAATAAAATACAAAATTTTAAAAATAAATATTTTAATAATAAAGATGTTTTTATGAAAGTCAATATTTACGAGCTAAATCCACGTTTGGATTAGTGAATTGTTGCTGTTTTCTTAAAACAGCAGTGCGAAATTCGTAAATAAATGAAAATAACCAGTAAGTATATGCATACTATATATATTTACCTTAATATGGAAAGGCCCTAACTCATAATTTTTTGAAATCGAAATTTTTTGCATTTTTCGATACATTAGATACTCTTCTAGCGAAATATACAAAAATCGCGATTCCAAAAATAATTAGTTAGGGCCTTTCTATATTATGGTAACGATGTGTATATATCGTTGGTCTCAAGTAGAAAGGCCCTAACTCAAATAATTGTAACTTTATGACTCTACAGTGTACAGACAAAAAACTCATTTTTTTAATTCACAAAGAGGCATGCAACTATATTTTTTGGCCAAAGAGTAGGGAAAGTGATATAATATCTTTACAGTGGGCAGATAGTGATAAGTTGTCATTCGGACAACAAAACTGTTGTAGTTGACCCAGGTTAGGGGACCTGGTGGGTAAACCTAAGTTGAATACACTGAATTCAGTGGTGCTAAACGTTTTTAGGGTTTAGTACACCAAAGGTGAAAAGAAACCCTATTGTTTTCGCTACGCTGTCCGTCTGTCCGTCTGTCCGTCTGTCCGTCACAGGGTATTTTCTCGAGAACCGTAAGAGCTACGGACCTGAAATTTGGACACAGTGTGTAGACCCTTGGCCGCTACAACAACAAATACATGAGAGTTGGAAATTAAAGGGTGTGCCAAAACGAGCAACGAAAACTGTTAAAATCCCATGTAATATACATACAATTGTAGGTATATGCACTTGAAATTTGTAAAGTTAGTGTATTTTTATACAGACTACAACAATTAACACTAAAATTTAAAAAATTTTAATTAGAGGGTGTACCATCAGTTAATGTAATTTTGACTATGTAATTTTGATAACTTGCTGTATCTTGGAAACCGTAAGAGCAAACTTCTTGAAATTTTCAAAAACGGTAAAACAAAAAAATCTCAAAATTATAAAATCGCCAAACCGAAAAAAAATCGCCAAAATCAAAAAAAATCGCCAAAACAAATAAAAGCACCAAATTAAAAAAAATTCTAAATCGAAAATAAATCGCGAAAAACCGGAAAAATCGCCAAAATGAAAAAATCGCCAAAATGAAAAAATCGCCAAAATGAAAAAAATCGCCAAAATGAAAACAATTGCCAAAATGAAAAAAAATCGCCAAAATCAAAAAAAATCGCCAAAATGAAAAAAATCGCCAAAATGAGAAAAAAGCGAAAAATAATAAAAAAAAATTATTTCAGCTGAAAAAACGTAAAAAAACACTGTATTAAAAAAATGCTCAAAGCCCAACGTACGGAAGAACCCTTCGTGCGCGAGTCAAAGTCGCACTTTACTGAATTTATTTTTTATGTTAACTCTTGTTTAAAAAATAATTTAGATTGAAAACTTGGTTCAAAGTACCAAAAAATCGCAATTTTTCCAGTTTTCTACCATTTACTCATTTTCATATCGATTAAAAGCAGATTATATTTCCATTACGATTAGGAATCAATTAGATTACATTTTAAAAATAATTCTATTGATTATATAATTCTCTTTTAATTCTCTGATATTATAAAATTCGAAAGTAAATTTGTTTTTTTGTTGCGCTTTAACAGCAAAACCACGCAACCGATTTAGATGAAACTTAGAACAAAGATAGATCTTAGTCTTTATGGACACATAGGTTATATGTTTTTCAAAAACTAGGAGTACGAGGGGAGGTAGGGGGAATTTCTGCCTCTCAAAAATTATCTAAACGATTTTGATGAAATTCAAAACATAAATAGAAATGAGTCTAAAAGGAGATATAGGCGCTAGAGTTTTTCAAAAAAAAGGGTAAATTTCTTTATTTTTAAAACTATCTATCCCATTTTGATGAAATTCGAAACAAAGATAGATCTGAATATAGGAAAGCACATGAATATAAGGTTTTTACTATCTTCGGTAGTTGAAGCGAACCTATACTTTCCAGCCCGTATGTTTTCTTTTACATTGTTGCACACTGTAATCGTTATTGAGAATTATTTATTTATTTATTTATTTATTGTAACATACTATACAAAGTAAATACGCATAGTATGGTGTTGCACAAATATGGGCGTAGTAACTAGACCATATGCCCAAGATGTTATTAACAGTATTTAAAAAAAAAATTTGTGACTGACTGTACACGACCTTCACATAGGAAGTAGCAAGATTATACGGTAATCCGTGGCAGATCAGTCAACCAGTGCGAGCGAGACGAAAAACTCTCGAATGCCAAACCACACACACAAGCCGGACTTAAGAAATAATTACGATGACGCGAGAGATTTTCTCCGACCCAGAGCTGCTTAACGACTGACTCTTGAGAATTATGATGTTTTAAAACTAAAAAAAAATCATTCTTCTCATCAATCAAGTAATCCTTCCCTTTTTATGGTTCCGTACACCAAAGGTGAAAAGGCGCCCTATTGTTTTCGCTACGCTGGCCGTTTGTACTTCTGTCTGTCTGTCGCACGTAATTTTCTCGAGAATCGTATAAGCTACTGACCTGAATATGTAAAACCTTGCCCGATTTTATCGTAAGCGAAAAAATTAAAGTTTTCAAGAGAAGTTTTTTTTTAAATATTCAAATTTTTTACATACGTAAATTGTCGCTTATAAAAGTATATTTTCGATTACATGTCGCTTACGATAAAATCGAAAATAAGGCTCGATATGACAGTGAAAAATTAAAGGGTGTTCTAAAGCGAGTAAGGAAACATATTGAAATCGTAATGTAAACTACAGACAATTATATATAGATACTTGAAATTTTCAAAATTAGTTTCATTTTTATGCCGACTACAGCAATTAACACTGAAATTAAAAAAAAACCAAAATTAAAGGGTATTCTATCAGTTAATGTCATTTTGACTATGCAATTTTGACAACTTGCTGTATCTTGGAAACCGTAAGAGACAAACTCTTGAACTTTTTAAAAACGCTAAAGAAAAAAATCGCCAAAACCAAAAAATCGGCAAAACGAAAAAATCGCGAAAAATAGAAAAAAATCGTCAAAACTAAAAAACTCTAAGACTACGATAAATCGCCGAAACCGAAAAAATCTCCAAAACCGAAAAAATCGGCAAAACCGAAAAATTCGCCAAAACGAAAAAAAGCTCCAAAATCAAGAAAAAGCGCCAAAACTAAAATATTTCTCCGAAAACCGAAAAAAAAGTTTACCGGATACATACATACATATGTACATATGTATGTACATACTTAAATTGTTTGAAAAAATGTCTAAATCAGGTAAGATATTCGATTATGTATACATACATATGTACATATATGCTAAAAATCGTATATAATTACATATCGTTACCTTAATATAGAAAGGCCCTAACTGATTATTTTTTTAAATCGAGTTTTTTCTCGAAACGAAAAATTCAAAATGTCGATTTCAAAAAATATATTGAGTTAGGCCTTTTCTATATTAAGTTAACGATATGTTGTGTCCGTACGGAACGGAAATAAGCTATTATATAGCATTATATAACCAACATACAAAATTTCTCATTTATAATATGTATGTATTTGTAAGATATGTACATATATATGGGCCTGGAATCCAAAGGCCTGCTGCTATTACAATAACAAGTATAATATATTAATAACAAACAAAAAATAATTGAACACATTTTAGTTTTTAGTGACTGAGAGAAATCATTAAATTTATTCGTATTTGAATTTTCATTTAAAAAAAATGCTTTTGTATGCAGATGTAAATAAACAATGGGAAATTGAAAAAAAAAATAAAAAAATGGAAAATTAAGTTAATGGAAACATGTATTCATTATTGTGACATTATGACAGTGTCTAATTTAGGGAAAGCCATTAATTAAATGAGTAGCGTTTAGGTTGTTGTTGTTGTTCATGAAAAGTGTTTGAAAGTGTACATGAAAATTGAGGTGATGTGAGTTAATTTTTAAGCAATTTTAGTAGTTTAATAAAAATAAAGAAACGTTTGAACAAAGAAAACAAAACAAACAAAAAACAAAAAAACTCACCATTGTTGATGGTCCTCTTTTAGCTTACCCATTTTAAGAAGTTGTAGAACCGCAAATTATCTGGGCCAACGCTGGGAAATTCAGCTTTAATGGCAACACAATGAAGGGTAGACAACTGCTTTTATTTTTTTTAAGTTTTTTATTTTAATTTTGTGAGTCTTAATTTTTATTTTAACTTGTTTACGCATCATTTAAAAACTAAATACCTTTTTTTATATGTATAATTAATTATTTATTATGTATACAAAGTGAAATTTGAGACATTATATTTTAACTCTTAAGCGCTTTTCAATAAAAGTTTTCAAGGGATAAGCAAAATTTTCAAAATTAAAAATATAATATCCAATAATATTCATATTTTATTTAAACATTTTATTTCCTTCCGTTGTGTGTATATTATTAAAAAATATAATTTATGTACTTAATATTTAATCAAAGCAATCTATAATTATTTAATTGCAAATAGAAAAGAAATATTTAATATGCATGGATTTCTATTTTATTTATTTTTTCAAATTTAAAGGTTTGAACAATTCATTCATAAGCCAAGAATAAAATCTTTTACATAATAAGCAAAAAAAATTCAAATTTTCAAAACAATAATTTAACTGACACCAGTTTAATTAAAACCCTTCAAAAGATGTTTTATTAAATCGACGTTATTATAAATTGAAACAAAATTGCTTTAGAAACCTAAAAAAAATTAGCGGGAAACTTATTTGGATGTTAAATGTCAAGGTGAAAAAATGCATTTGAAACTCTAAATAAAGCGAGGCGGGTAGGAAGTAAGCAAAATGTATATTAAACGATATTTAAAAGAAATTATAAAAATTTTATTTTTTTTTTCAATAAAAATTTTGGAATAGCGAAAAACAAATGCTTAAGAGGGATGTTCAGAAAACAGAATGTTAGTTTTATATTTTTTAACAAACGAATTTAAAGAGCGATAAACGATAAACTGTTATCGATATTCATCATCATTTTTCGAAGGGTAGGGGACCTTTGATAACCTAAAAATAGATGAAATTTCCTCTTGGTTTGAAAAGAGAAACTTCCTTTAAAAGAAAAAAAAAATAACATTAAGTAAAATTTATTTAAATACATACATACGTTTTAGAATACTTAAGGCCTAGTTTACATCTGTGTGTGCCATGTGCCCAAAAAAGCGTAACCACTAATTACTAATGAAAATCTGTTTGATTCAGACACGTATTTATTAAGCTAAACAGTTTCATACATAACTAATAGACAATTTTACAGAATCCTACATGATTGGAAACTGTTTAACTTAATAAATACATGTCTCAATCAAAAAGTTTGTCATTAGTAATTAGTGGTTACGCTTTCTTGGCACATGGCACACACAGATGTACATAAACCCGGCCCAAGACTTAGAAATTAACTTAAATAATTTCAGCATTTATAAAACAAAAATAAAAAATTTGGGTTTTCCTAAATTAACAAAAAAAAAAATGTTTCTACAAATTTTAAAACTAAAAAATACTTAACTTATTTTTAAACAAATTTTAAAACTCGAAATTAAAAATTTTTCATAACTAAACCAATTGAGATAGTCAAAAGGCATTATTTAATTTTGTACTCAACTAAAAAAAAGAAGAAATCAATAAAAAAAACATAAAAAAGCCAGAAAGAAAAAAGCGCCAAAAACGAAAAAAAACACCAAAAATTGAAAAAATAAAAAAAAATACCCAACAACAAAAAAAATTTACAGGGTACTTGAAATTTTTTTTAAATGTCTACTTTAGGTAAGATGTTCGATTATATAGGCTAAAGTTCGTAAAGCAGAGCTGGCCAACGAGAGAAAAACGAGAGAAATGTATTCGCGTATGTGTACTCATTTGTATAAGAAGCCGATTGATGTTCGGCACTCTGGTGCTTCTTTGGGCAGCCTAGTCGAAAAATATTACTTATGTATGTATCAGTGATCGGCAAAGAATCGTTTTTTCGCTGTTCATACTGACGCATGCAATTTTAATTATAAGTGAGTAGAAATCATTTAAACTCAACTGCTCTGATTTACGCATACTAACGATGACATAGATTTATAACTATAGGTTGAAATAAATATGAAAGCGACGTCGACATCATAGTTACACCACACTCACACTCATAAATCACCTCAGTTTGATTTCTAATTTCAGGAAAATATTTATACTGCTCACATTGATTCAGTTCAATCAACTCATGCATGTAAATATGTTTATTTAAAAGTTTAGTCATTAAACAGTTTGCAAGTAGTATACAATAGTAGTAAATAGGGTTGTTTTTCAATTCATGCAAAAAAAAAAAAAAAGCAACAGAGAAACACATAACCTCATAATGAGAACTTTAATGTTGGTATGCGAAGTTCGCATTGTGAATCATAATTATTTTGCATCGTCATTGAGCTAAGGAGAGTCGAAATCTACAACGTCATAAATGTTGCAATCTTTCGAGTGAATATGATTCATAGACAACATTGCAATAAGTATGAGTGCGCATAAGTACAAGAAATTATAAGTCATGATTCAACACTACTCACTTTTTCACTACTCATTGCTGTTCTCTGGTATGTATCGTATGCGAGTACGTGTCGTGTGCGAGTCAAAAGCGCAATTTATTGAATTCTTTTTTATAAATTTTAAAACCATAATTTAAAAAATTTTCATCTACATAGATGAAGTGAGATAATTATATAAAATTTTTATATTCATGTTTTAGACATGTGAGTTAATGTCAGAGATTTAGTGAGGATAGAAGAGAGCAGAGGGGTACAAACTTGTTTGTACCGAAAAGTTACTTCAATTCCCTTTTTTTATTTCATTCGCTGCATTTAAATAATTACGCAGTTTATAAGTTTAATTCCAGAAAAAGAAATGTGTCTAAAACGTGAAGCAGTATTATTTAGTAATTTTTTAAAAGTCAAAGGGCACAAATTCATTTTTTGCTCAACCCAAAAATAAGAATTTCAAATTCAAGCATATTGTAAACATAAGAGATAAATAAATAAATAAGCATCCCTCCTATCGTGAATAACAATAAAAATGCTATAGTGAATCTCTGATGCTATCAATCCCACTGAATGTAAAAATGGGAAGAAGAATGGCAAAGCTTAAAAATGAATTGTAAATAAACAAAATTAATTTTAATAATAAGAAATATAGAAATTTTAGGTATCAAATTAAATTTTTTAACTTTAAAGTTGTGGTTTTAAATATTCTAGGTGCAGTGCACGGCCATAAAATTTACTATGTGTGAACCAGAGATCTGCATGATTACGAATCAAACGATATAAGTTTTCCTTTTTGAAAAATATCATGCTAATGCATGATTCATATTTACAAGACTATTATTATTAATAAATGCATGCCATTGCTTGAAGTTCTGTTTATGCATATGATTCATAAAAGCAGTGAAACACCTTATTCTTATTATTTCTGAATTCATTATGCTAAATTTTCTTAAATCACTTTTTAAAATGAGGAAATGTGGAAATTTTTTGGCACCTTTTCCAATTTAATATCCAAAAAATCCGGCCATAATTGTAAGACATACGAGCACAAAAACGTTTTAAGAACCCTGTCCACATTGGTCAGCTTTGTCGCTCTGTATTTCTGTTAATATTGTCACGATTGTGCCCATGAATATATAAATAGAACGCTTCAAATAATACATATATTTGAAAAAAATTTATTTCCAAATATTTCCCAGTTTTTTTATAACTTCAACACGTTAAAAAAATTTATTTTACAAAATAAGACTCTTATTCCTAAAACGAAATGTCTATAGTCAAATTTTATATAAAAAATTTTTTGCTGAAGAAATTTCTATTTCAAGAAACTATGGTCCGTTCTAAAAAATTATAACAAAGATCGTATAGGAACTTTAGCCTGGTCAAATTATAAATATAGAAACAAATGAAGTTGGGACAATAATAATTAAAATTAACTAAAAGTAACAATTTTTCTTGTTTCATGGCTATTTTGGATATTCATTTTCTTAATATATGCAGTCCCGAAATATTAAAATATTCGATTGCAGGCAAACTACACCCGAATGTTATAAACAAAAATATATTAAAAGCAATAAAAAATATTTATAAATCAAATCGGACTTACCAATTATAAGCCAGCTGGCATCCAACCCTCTCTCTCTCTCTCTTGCTGCGCTAATGTTTTCATTTAATTGTAATTCATGTTGTTGTCACTCTTATATTGTTGTTTGTCTTTTAATAAATACGTTCATAGAACAACAAATATGCTTGAGCATTTAAAACTTCATTTTCACTTGCATCGGTGACGCGAGAATCAGAAACATAATACCACTTCCCCAATGGCATTTGTACATTGCTGGCTTCCTCATAGCCGCCAGCAGCACCAGCTGTTGCATCATTAGCCGGGTACTGAGGTGTTGTGGACGACGATTCTTCAGGTTCAGATGAAGATGAGGTATTTGAAGAATCTGAACTAGTGCATGAATTTGAAAAATCATCGCTATCGTTGGCAGCCTTCATGCGTAAGTCTCGCGCCTTTTCACGGGCCAATAGCTCGTCTAGTTTTTTGCGTTGTTCATCGTCCTGGTCCAATTCAGCCTTGCTGCCTTGTGGCATGAATTTCCAACGCTTATCGTCACTGCTTACGTTGGGACGTACCTTAACGTAGGCGGTGTAATGGCCACCACACATGTTGCCAGAGTGTTCCACTACCCCATACAAAGCATAGAGAAGTTTCTTTTGTTTGCGATCAATATTGGGTAGGTTTTTAACTTTTGATCCGCAGAAGGGAGCAATGTCCAGTATCATGGGGAAATTTACATGACGAGTTAATTTGCGGAACATGCAGCGCGGTCCCAATTGGAAACGTTTCAAATGGAGTATCAACACAGCTGGCGGACTAGAGATCAGAAACTGTTTGGTGGCATTGGTATAAACAGTTTTAGCTTTAGGATCGTCCCCATTTATGCGTTTTGTGCACGATTCACAACCAACTTTATTGTTGCCCGTCATCAGCTCAATGGCGGTGAAATTGTTTAAACACGATTGCACCGAACACTCGCCATCTTCGCACTTGTAGTAAGGAGCAAAGGTAGTTTTCCAGTCTGAATTACTCTGAGTTCTTACACGTTTCGCTTTGGCACGTGCTTTTTGTTGCTGCTCTTCCAATTTGCCTTCATTGCCATTATTCAAATTTAATTGATTGAGATTTTGTACAATTTGCTCTTCTTCATTGTCGTTTGATTTCACCTCACCATTTATTAAAGCAGGGACGGTGTCACTCGCTTTATTTGATGAGGTAGTGGCATTTGTGATTTTTGTTTCATTTAAGGTCAATTGGCGCACAATGTGCACCCCTTTCTCGCTGAGACCCAATGCCAAAACGCTGTTAGTGGCTGCGTTATCTGGAGCAATTGAATCACCGTTGGTCTCCGAGTTCGATGCTGAAGAATGTGGAAAACTGGCACCAGCATTGGCAGGACTAGTGGCTATACCAGAGTCTAAAATATGGCAGATAATTAAAAAAAGTGTATTACTAAAATCATTTAATTATGGCTACTAACCATTTTCGTCTTCATCTAATGAATCTTTGTCCATATTTTCAGGAGAGTCATCGCGTTTCTCCACTGGACTAGTCGTAACATGCTTGTTACCATTTGCATCGTTGGGTGCTGCAGTATTCGTTGAACAACTTGAGGTATTTAATGGTTTCAAACATTTTTCATTGTCATCTAAGAGATTATCTTCGACATCAGCATCTGATTGCTCAGCGGACGAGGATGAATTCGACCATGTGCCATTTTGACTAACAGCAGCCTCTTCGCGACCAGCACATCCTATTGAGTTTGCTTTATCAACAACTTGACCGTCTCCAGCAGCACCAGCAGCATCAGCAGTACTCTCTACTCCTATGATATCGTTGAGCAACTGTTTTTGCGCAAGTTTTGTATGCTGATGTTTGGCTGCCCTCTTGGCTTTGCGTTCCTTCTTCTGTTCTTTTTTCAATTGAGCCTTTGTGGGACCACCACCCGTGGGCGATGTAGCCGGTGCCGGGTGTAGAAAGAAGGAATTGGCATTATCGGGAGACGTTTTCCGTCTAATTTGTGGTGGTTGGGATTTTTCAACACTCACAGGAAGTGACATGTCCAGGAAATATTCATGCCTAGAACTGACATTACAGCAGTCCCGGCATATTAAAGTCGAAACAAGGAAACCGCGAAAGACTTGTTCGGGACGTAGAATACGATCAGCAGCTTGATTGCCATAGATTTTACACTTTTGTTTCATATCTTCGGAAACGGTATTAATGTCTTGGTCTTTGTATCCCAGATTTTGCAAAATAACACGTTGATAGCGCTTTAAATCTTCGGACCTGTTTATTTAATTCAATGGAAATTAGAAATTTTATAGAAATTTTTTATCAAAACTTCACTTACCGTACACTTTCTAGCAAATGTCTAAGCAATTCGTGAGAATCGTGCTGATCGCCACCTTGAAATTGTGGACATTTAGCACAAAGTTTGTTAAAAAGCTTGTTGGGATTAAAAACGCCTCCTGGAAAATTATAAATAACGATTTTTATTTTATTTTTCTTATTTAATTTTATTAACCCCCGACGAAAAAAAAGGGGTGTTATAAGTTTGTAGTGCGTGTCTGTGTATGTGTGTGTCTGTACGAGTCCACGTACACACCAAACGGTTGCACCGATTTTGATTTAGTTTTTTCTGTTTGAAAGGTAGCTTGATCGAGAAGGTTCTTAGCTATGTTTTAAGAAAAACTATCCATACGTTTAGAAGATATCACTTCTTTTCTAGATATATTCGGGGTTTTTTTTATTTTTGTTATTTTTTTTTAAATTTATTTTTTATTAAAGGTATTCATTTCAGTTTTTTTTTTTTTTTTTTTGTTGGAAAAATGGAAAAATGTAATTTTTTTACAACAAACACAGGTAAAACAATTCACCAAAAGTTGAAATTTTAAATTCAACTTTTGGTGGAATTTTTTTTTCCTGTGTTTGTTGTAAAAAAAATTACATTTTTCCAACAGAAAAAAACTGAAATGAATACCTTTATTATTTTTATAATTTTTTTTAATATTTTTTAATTTTTAACCCCCGACCAAAAAAAAGGGGTGTTATAAGTTTGTAGTGTGTGTCTGTGTATCTGTGTGTCTGCCCGTGTCCACGTACAGACCAAACGGCTGGACCGATTTGTTTTTTAGTTTTTTCTGTTCGAAAGGTGACTTGATCGAGATGGTTCTTAGCTATGTTTCAAGAAAATCGGTCCAGCCGTTTAGAAGATATCACATCTTATCTGGACATATTCCGGGGGTTTTTTAAATTTTTAATTTTTGTTATTACCACATATTTTTATTTTCCATATCAATAATTCCTCTTTTTTACCTCTTTTTAATTGTAATAAACTCGCTTAAAGTCTCTGGAGCAATTTTTATGAAATTTTGTATGTGTATTCGGTAAGCCTGAGAATAGGTCCTTATACTCCTATGTGGGCTGTCTCGCGCCCATACGAAGAAAATGTCTTACATCTTGATGGACTCTTTTGAGAGCGATGTCTGAAGGAGTTTAAAATATTGGCAGAATAGGACTAGCAGTGCTTATAACCGTATATATTAAAAGCTATAATAGCAAGTCTTCAAATGTGCTATGGATTCTTTTGAGAGCGAGGTGCGAAGTAATTCAAAATATAGGTAGAATAGAACCGTAATAAAGGGGTGCGAGGTGTGAAGTAATGAGTTTGTTTGTTTGTGACGCTTTGATCAATGGAAAGCTACATTACCAGCGTCATATATAAGCTATTTTTTATTGGGTTATGAACCGGTTTAAAATATTTTGTACGGATTTTTTTTTTCGAAAAACACATTGTTGGGCTGATTAGTGTAATTTTCGTTTAGGGTTTGCTTGTCGAACCAGTTTTAAACGCATTTTTTCTATTTTTAAATAGACTAACGCGAGCGAAGCCGCAACTAAAAACTGGTATTGAATAAAATATCTCACATTATAAAAAATGTTTTCTTCTAATCTACTTGAAAAAATCGAACCCAAAGAAATACACAAAAAAAGTGCAAAATATGAAATTATTTGCATAGGTATAAATTAATAAGAATATTTAAATCATCGTACGGAAGTTTATCAGTGGTCTATATTTTATTTTACAATAATAAGCGAAATAGCTAGTTTTCTTCTAGGTTTCCTGAAATGTTCGGTGTTTTGAGTTGGCATTTATTGAACATAGCTGTTTGATATATTTTATTTATTACTTTTACAATCTCTAATGTAATAAACATTCTTCGAGAATTGTCTGAATTTTTGCCTTGAAACTAATTTGAAAATTACATTACGAATAAATACATTCACAATTTTGTCATTATCCTTATTTAAATACTAAGTTCGTTCTAAAAGACATATGAATACACTTTCTTACCTCCAGATTGCAACTCTTCTAAAGTTTGAGCCAAGGCAGCTGTCAAACCGCCCCATGCTGATAAAGTTCCCTTAATAGGTGGCAAATTTAAAATTTCATCATCTTTTGATTTAAAAGCGCCACCAGGCAAAGTAAACCTAAAAGTCAAAAGTATAGTTAATAGAAAATTAATACAAAAAAAATGAAAGAAATAACACTTACTCTTCTCCAGCTTCGGCAGATTCCTTCAAAACATCCAACAGAAATGGAGTCTGGGCCAAGCATTGCATGACAGCATTAAAGAAACACGTATTTCCCAAATTTGTTAAGCCTCTAACACGTGGCAGTGGCTCAGCAACCACTGTAGGTTTATTAATAGCATTACTAGCATTTGGTAAAAGAGGAGTTAAAATTGGCACGCTGTTGTACAATGCTAAAGGATCATTAATACGTTTTGCCATGCCAGGTATTGGCGGTAGAGGTGGCGGCGGCAATGGTATTACAGATTTATTATGTGCAGTGAACTCTTCGGTTGATAGTAGAAGTTTCAAAGAGTCAAATGTAGATTTCATTTTAACATCTATATTTTCCATAGAGTCTACCGGAGGTTTTTGGCCCAACCCCTTAACGAATTCCACACATTCTAAAAGATTTTTGCGGGAATCAGCTTTCACTTCATTGTCACATTCATAACACCAAATTTCAAAGGACCGAGTATTTATGGTTAAAGCATGGGAGTCAGAATGAGGAGTCTTCAATATATAAAAAAGAACATATGCACAATTAAATATCAATTATGTATTAATTTTCCAATACCCACTTTAAAATGCTTTAAGGCATGTTGATTTTTGGAACGACCACACAATTGAGTACCGCATTTCAAGCACAACCACAGGGTATTGTCATATTCAAATGCGCCAAGTGAGTCAGGAGACTCAGAAGCCTCGGCCGCAGGTGAGGTTACTCCCGTTTTTTGGCATTGTATACACTCCAATACCAAACCGGTCGTTTTCAGCAATTTACGCAATTTCGCCGAGTCTACGGACTTTTTGACATGATCGCATGAGCGAGAAGCCGCACTGGGGTTGGCTTTTTCATCCGAGGAATCAGATGACCACTCATCATTACATTCTATTTGATTTTTTTTCACCATTTTTTATAAAAGGTTTTTTGAAACCTAAATGCGTTTTTGTTTCTTATTTCTTTACAATAAATTCTGTAAACATACATTCATATACATATATAAATAAAATGTACCTTCTTAGGTTGTTCAACAATTAAAAAAAAAAACTAGGTTACAATTTGTAACCTCGAATACTGCAGGTCATTGCAGTCGCAAAATTGTCTTTTTGAGCAAAATAATTGTGCCTGATGAAATTAATTAAACTATGTATTCCCTAAAATCACAAATTTATCGATTTTTACGTATGAACTTATATTTAAACTATTTTACAATAAATAAAATCCGAAGCACTGCTAAAATTTTAACAAAAAATATACAAATTGAGGTTAAGTTTACATCGTTTTTGTTGGAGTGTAAATGTCATTTCTGAGTTTCTCTGCCTGTGTTGTTGTGTGCAAAAAAAAAACAACAACATGCATTCAGTGTACCACAGTATAATAAACAACAAAAACTTTCTTCAATATTTTACACCTAATGGAAAATTTGATTTTCTAAGGTTTTATTGTTGTAAACATTGACTTTCCCTTTTACAATATTAGTTGACGTAGACTTTTTTGATAAAACAAAAACAAAAGAACGTGTATTTCATTATATTTTCTTTGTCTACTAGCATATTTTTCTAAAAGTTTTTCTTTTGTTTTTTTTTTTTGCCTTGTTTCACGTCACGTAAGAAAAGTGAAAATCATGTTTAATTTCTCGTGTTGTTGAATTTGTATTAACCTTTATTTATTGTTAAGCACTTTGATAAAAAATGCAATCAATCAGCATATATTAGTTTGTTTTCAGTCGTTTTCAATAATTATACGAATATTTTCATTAGTAAAACACAATATTAATTACAGAACTATTCTACGTGCACTTCACATTTTTTGTTAAAATTTTACTAAATGCAGGGCTGCCAGAAGATTCTGCTAAGAAGTCTGCACTTTTTTGAAAAATCATCGGCATATTCAGAATATTAATTTCGAAAATCGTCACGAAAATCGGCATGAGTTTTTCATTAATTTTTATTAATTAGACAAAGTTAACAATCACATGTAACTTCACGTTTTTTATTAAATAATAATACATAATTATTACATTTATTATTATATGTTTTCATTTATTATATAACGTGTTTTAAAATTAATAAAAATTTAAAAATTTTTGACTTCAACCACAATTACAAAACTTGAATCATAGTTGGCTAATGCCGGCCATACACTGCACAAGTTTAGTGCTCATGTCTGGCACTGCGTAAACTAAGCTTGTGACACACACTATACAAGTAAACTGTGCATTTTTTATTTTAATTTGCCATAATGCTGGTGATTTTTTGTATAATTCTAGGAACTATGTCCTGAATATTTATTCCGCGCTCATTTCTTGTTGTGAACTCATAAAAAATCACTACACAACTGAGCGTTTGCAACCGGGCTTGCCATTATAGCACTTTAGTGCTAGATTTAGCACTTTTTTTCTTCGTTTAGCAACAAAGATTTTGAAAATAGTGCCAAGTGCTAGTTTAGCACTTTCTTAAAATTATTTGGCATTTTTCGCACTTTTTTATTTCATTTAATTTATAAATTTTCCACAGATAATTCCTTAGGATAAATTGCGATCCAATTAATATTAATTAATTAATTATCAAATTTATTTATGATTTATGTAGCTGAACCGCTATGAGATACAAATATGGGTACAAAATATTATATTACAACAGATAATTTTTTTACTAATAATATATTATTATAATTTATGATGATAGACATGTTGTCATCATGTCATCCCACGGATTGACGGATTTTCAGTTGGTTTGATCAAAATCTGCAGTTTTTACCTTAAATCGGCAAATCGGCATTTGATTGTTTGTTAATGAAAAATCGTCAAAATGACGAAAAATCGGGACTTTTGCCAGCCCTGATTAAATGTTCTTTTATTACGCAATGTTGCAAAATAAAGTATCATTTACTTAAATGTAATAAGAGCAACTGTGATTGATAAATAAACTAGGCAGCACTATTAAGTACTTGCCATAACTAGCGGTTGTGACAAAAAGCCGGTTTTGGATTAAAAACTACAGTAATATTATCATGAATAAAAATACATATCGTCGGTTGGTTTCTGGTTTGCGGCACAATATAAACAAATTACTTAGTCTGCAGCAAACCAGAAACCAACCGACGATATGTAGATATTTTTATAATTTTAATAAAACTACTGAAGTATAATTATTTGGCGTTAAGGCTTTAATGTATCAATATATGTATTATTATTATGTGTTAATATAAGGGCATTCAAAATATATATCGTCAGCTAAAATGAAAAAAGGCGTAACTAACAAAAAATTCAAAATCGAGTTTTTTTATTGATTATTATGAATGCCATTAAACTACATGTCTTGACAAAATATTACACTTCTGCGATCAAAAATTACGCTTTTATTAACAAATAACAAGGGGACTTAATTACACGTTTGTTCAGTTTTTGTTTAGGTTTTTGTTTCTCCTGTAAAATTATATTTTTGTTAATTACGTCTTTTTGCATTTTAGGTAACGATATATTCCATACTTAGCTAATTTTTTTAAGAATGGTCGGTGGACCAAAACTATTCTGGGTCGACGATATGTACATTTATTTCGACTGAAAAGCAGCAAGAATGAGAATTTCTGTTAGGCAAACAAAAATGTATTAACAATTAACATGTTCTACGCTTATACCGACATTATTGACACTAATTTCTTATAAAGACTGTGCAACTTTGTTGTAAACCATTCTACAAATATGCACCCTTACTCGTAGGTCAGACAGGAATATGGCCTAAATTAAACTTTTATATGTATTCAATTTATATCGAAATAGTAGACCGAACAAGTGACTGCAAGACCACTATACTTTGTTGGCTAAAAACAGCTGTTTTCTTTTGAGTTTGCCACTAAAGACTCACATAAAATGAAATCAATGTCATGAAGTATTTTATTAGACTCTTTTTTAAAAGAATATATTAATTTAAAAGAAAAAAAGGAACGTACGAAAAATTAGATTTACTCAACATCATGAACATGTCTTCGGATTCACTGAATATGGGTAAAAAAGAGAACTTCCTTGCAATGATAACCCTTTGTAAAAACAGCTTTGGAAAAAATCAGCTTGATTTAGCTCGAAATCTCGAAAGTACCAGATTTCGAGACAGTGTAAATTCACTATAAATCAAGCTGCTTTTTTTCAGATTTCCCATACAAAACCAAATCTAATTTTTCAGTAGATTTGTAGGAAATTTAATAAAAATCGAATGTTTTTATTTGTTCTTTACTACCCTGTACAACAAAAGGTGAGTGAATTAGCTACGGTCTGCTTAAAAAAGTTTGTGGATTGGCTACATTTCAGTTGTTTGGTTGTAGTTTTGGAAACAATTCAGTTGATTGTAGACTTGGGTCGAACTCGTTCACTAGTTCATTTTTGACACAAACCTATGATCAAACCCATGTAATTTAAATAGGTTTGATCATTAGTTTGTGGCAAAAATGAACTAGTGAACGAGTTTGACTCAAGTCTAGTTGATTGGTTTCGTTTTGGACAAAAAATCTTGATAAATGTTTATAAAATACAATGAGAAAATCTTCCTTTTTTAAATTGGAACCAACATTTTGATAATTTTTTAATTAACTTTTTTATTGAAATTGAAATTTTATGGATGTACCCATAGTTTAGGATCATCAAATTTCCAAAACTGTTGATAATTTTTAAAATATAGTATGCAAAATTTTATCGTAAGCAACAAGTTTCGTAAGTAAAATATATTTGAATATTATAGTCTTCTCCTGAAAACTTAAATTTTTGTCGCTTATGATTAAATCGAAAATTGGGCTCGATATGTATGTATGTATGTATGTAGCAACAGTTTTGTTCCAACTGAAAATTTGTTAGAAACAACAATAGGTATGTTTTATTCGAATTTTATATAAATATTCAGAACAAATTTAAGTGTGTATAAACTTATTAAGTAGTTATAGCTGCAGCTGCTTAACAATTAAGTCGGTATATGTTTCGAATAAAACATACCTAATATTGATACTAAAAATAATGAATACGAAAGTTTTGATTGAACAATTTATATGTGTACTTTAATTCTATTTTTTCACATGACTTACATATATAACAATTTTGATCTCGCTATTCATATTTAATTTATCGCACATATTTAGATTGATCTTTTGGAATGTGTTATATTTGATTATATTTTATGCGCCAGTATTTATATCGTATAGTAACATAGATTTACTATATCTTACTTTCATAAATGAATTTTTATAAATGAATTTTTCTTAATTTTTCCTAAGCATTATAATTTTTATGATATTTTTAGGCATTGCCTAAAATTAGAAATAAAACGATATGCCCTTGCTCTCGGGGCTAACATAGCATAGATAGATAGCCATTATCTTCGAAAGTTACTTCCAAAAAATTTTATTTATACTATGATTTTTTTAATATTCTGTAAGGAAGTTTTCAAATAAAAAAATTAAAATTCTATATTTAAGAATTGTTTATATGTATGTATATATGTATGTACGTTTGTGAAGAATTTCCTTAAAAAAATTATTAAAGCCGTCGACAGTTTATTGCCAAGCAGCCGCCGCCGACATATTTTTATCGACTTGCTACTCTTTTCAGGACACAGCATTTTATCTCTCAATAGTATAGACACGAACCATATGAAATGTGGCTGAACTTTTCTAGTGTAAGCTTGGTAGTACCAGAAAGGTATTTAATTGAAACTTGGGTGAACTTTTAGTTTAGAATAAAAATTAACATAGCGAAATTGGTTTTGTTGCTAATATTTTCATTTCCGGTAGAATTACGGCTTTCAGTTTAAATGCAAATTTAAATATATTTAAATCATGATACAAATGTATATCGTCAAATAAAATGCAAAAAGTCGTAACTAACAAAAAATTCAAAATTGAGTTTTTGATTGAATATTATGAATGCCATTAAACTACATGTTTTGATAAATTATTACACTTCTGCCATCAGAAATGAGACTTTTTTATTAACAAAAAAACAAGGAGATGTAACTATAAGTTTGTTTAGTTTTTGTTTCAGTTTTTTGCTTCTCCTGTAAAATTATATTTTTGTTAGTTACGCCCTTTTGCATTTTAGCTAAAGATATATACATATGTACACATATTATGCATTTAAATTTAATTGAACTAGAATGATTTTAATCAGGTATAATTTCTTAATCGGGTTCAAGTTCAGTATTTTCAATTCTTTTAGAATGAAATATTTTGATTAATTAATGTTAATTTCTAAAGATGTGATATTCCAAAGAAGAGAAAATCACATTAATAAGCCTAATTATACAAAATAGTGAACTTTAGCCCGATTAAGAATTATGTATTTTAGTTGGCACGAGTTCAACCACAACGTCAAAGATGCACTTGGTGCTCAGTAGGAGAAAAGACAGATTTGATCGTTATGTTCTAATGGGTGTTTTTTATTGAGGTATAGAACTTTAAGTTGGCATCACTTTTTTAACTGGCGGCCATTTTGTCAGCTGTCAAGTGATTAATATTTAGTTTGGTTTGCCATTTCATCATGAACAGGTTGACAAAAGAACAACGCTTGCAAATCGTGCAAATTTATTTCGAAAATAATGGTTCAGTTCGCGAAGTTTACCGCAAGCTCCGTCCATTTTATGGTCGACATAATCGTCCATCAGAGCAATTAATTCGGTTAACCATGGATCGTTTTCGCACTACGTTTACTCTATGTGATAATACGCATCCGCAGAGACGTCGAACAGTGCGCACCGAAGAAACAATTGCCGCTGTAGAGCAAAGTGTTGAAGAGGACCCGAATGAATCGATTCGCCACCGTGCACAGCAATTGGAGCTGATAACCGACTATTTTGTTCCCGAATTGGATGGCATGAATGTGGATGAGTTGTGGTTCCAACAAGACGGCGCTACATGCCACACAGCGCACGTCACAATCGATTTATTGAAGGAAACATTCGATGAGCGCATAATTTCGCGGAATGGACCTGTCAATTGGCCACCAAGATCGTGTGATTTGACACCATTGGATTATTTTCTTTGGGGATATGTGAAGTCGCTCGTCTACGCCAACAAACCGGAAACGTTAGGGGACTTGGAAGCCAACATTCGTGGCGTTATTGCCAACATACGGCCCCATATGCTCGAAAAAGTGGTTGAAAATTGGACCTGTAGAATTGGCTTTATTCGAGCCAGCCGCGGCGGCCACATGCCCGAAATCATATTTAAACATTAATGGCATAAAATTATCCTTCCAATAAAGCCAAATTGATGGACATTAAAACGATTTTCTTGTGTTTTATTTCAATTCGAAGTTCTATACCTCTAAAAAAAACACCCTTTATATATATTTTTATACATACATACATATATATTTCTTCATTGTATAAAGAATAATTGAACAAGCACGTACATAAATAATATACTTGCCTATTATATATGAGCATTTCTACAGGAAAGTCAATACAGTTTAACTGATTTCTATTTGTGCAAAGCACAAGTAACTTTTTATATGTATGAAGGAATAATAAAAAAAAAAAATAAAATCAATTCAAAACCGTACTTTTAAAATATAAGAATTTAGTAAAGGTGACTTAAATGAACTGAATTGTACTTTTCTATGGAAAAGCTCATTAGCAATGAGATGTATGTACATATGTATGTAATTGATTTATGTATGTACGTAGATGCATTTATTTCGACTGTATTAATAATTAACATGTTCTACGCTTATACCGACATTATTGACACTAATTTCTTATAAAGACTGTGCAACTTTGTTGTAAACCATTCTACAAATCAGAACCCTTAGGTCAGACAGGAATATGGCCTAAATTAAACTTTTATAGTCAATTTATTTCGAAATAGTAGACCGTACACGCGACTGCAACACCACTATACTTTGATGCCTAAAAACTGCTGTTTTCTTTTGATTTTACCACTAAAGATTCACATAAAAAGAAAAGGATTTGTGAGCAAAAAAAAAAAAATAATAATACAAAATTTGTATAAATAAGCTTAAGTAACTTAAGCCTGGTGAAACGAATTTTTATGAATTGAGACTGTCTATAACTGACAAATCCATAACTAAGACTACATAGTTTTTCAAAGGAATTACAGCAACCGCAAAGGCAAAAAAGCGAGAGCCTTCTACAGTTTACTACATCTGCCTTAAGAATTATTTTATGCAACTACATTTGTATAAGCTCCGCTGCTGCATATTTTTCTGTGTGCATGGATAAAAAAAAGGGTGTTCCACACGTTCTTTTTGGTTGAGTTTTCGAAGTTAATTCTGATTACTGCTCCATTATTAAATAATGCTTATATAACTTTTACTATACAATTTAATAGGTTAAGTTACTGTATTCGAAAATTTAACTCATTTTTCGATTAAACTTGCAGCTGCAATTCTACTCACACTATGTTGATCCAATTGATTTCCATCCAAACAAACTTGATGTTGCAATAGCAAACATTTATATTAAGCAATATAATAGTAATATTTTTAATATTTAACATCATGGCATAAGTCTAACACTGACTGCCAAATTTATTTCTTTTGTACTTTAATATATTTGTACTACTTACCCCCATATGCTTGAAGAGTACATTAAAACAAAATTCCCATACAAAACCCGGTTGTAACGTACAGTTGAAGCACACGTTATTTTTTTTTTTGCATATGGGGTTTATTCTTTCATCGTTTTTTAAATAACTTATGGACGAGTGAAATTTATTTGATTAACTAACAAAAATAGTTTATTTAGCCAACAGCTAAATACAGTAAAATAACCAACTCAAATTGGTTGAATTTACCTTTGTTGTTTTTTGGGCTTAGTTTTGTCCACTGTTCTTATCTATCGGACTTACCAAAAATAAAAGTTTTTATTGTAGTTTTACCTATTAGCCCAACAGCAAAAATAAAATGTAAATTAACAACTAACATTGGTTAGATTAACCAGACAAACAGTTAGTTTAACTTTTTTTATCACACTGGGCTCCGTTTTCTCAATTGTGTATATCTTTTAAATTAACTAAGAAAATAGTAAAGTTTGTTGAACATTGCCTTAAAATAATCAAAGCAGATAGTCATTTATAGTAACAATTATGGTTATTTCAATAAAAACAAAATTTAAAAAAAAGATTTACATATAACAAAAATGATAACCCATAACAATTTAACTTTTTTATTTTTACTAAACAAATTTTTCTCTTGCAACTACCAGCAATGCTAACATTTCAGTAACTATTTAAAATTAGTTATTTTAAACAGAAAAGTAGATTGTTGACCTAAATCACTAAATCAATGTGCACTAAAAATAATATAAGAAATTCAACATGACATCGGTTTCATTTTTTATAAATCTCAAATATTTGAACTATTTGAAAACCGGTTAGTTTCCTATGGCGAACAATCGTTCAACCTAATGGTTATGGATGATTTTGAGGCTCCATTAAGTTTAACATGTGCAGCAGTGTAATTTGCCGGTTTGCTGCAAAGAAACTAAAGAAGGTGAAGCAAAAATTTAAGAAGAATACGAACGTTAAAATGCCTTTATGTTTTAATGTCTGTTCGCGCATTTGCTACACACGTAGGCGCACTCATTGTCAGTTCCAGGAATATCCATGCATGCATCCAAACGTTCGCATACAATTCTCCTCACTGTCTGGCGTTTTGCTGTATATAAATTGTAGTTTGGAGCAGTGATTCTTAAACAACGAATATGTGTTAAGTTAAATGAATAAAAATGTGCTTTATGGTTTTGAAATATCGTCGGGTGGTTACTGGTTTGCCGCAATAATAATGTATTCTTAAAATCTGTGCAGCAAACGTTAACTTTGTTTTATTTTTATATTATTCTGAATTCACCCATTTGCCTCGGAAAACATTTTTGCTCGGCATAATTTTTTATTACGCAGAAAAAAGTTTTCTCCAACAAAAAAATTACATATAATTAATTACAAATTTAATTAAGTCGCTTACACTTTTGTTTATGAATTTAATCGAGTAAAAGCTTATTTAAAAATTTAATTGAGTCAATTAAATTTTTGTTGACAAATTTAAGACCTAATTTTTTAAAACGAAAGCGTTAAGCATATGCCCATGCATATTTGCTTGTATATTTGTTAGTGTAAAATTTCCTGCTGTCAGAAAATTTCCCAAAGTTTTGTATTTATTTGACACGAGAGAAATTCATCATGATGATCATCAGCTGCTGAATTGAGATCGCCTTGGTCTAAACAGTCAACACTATCATTCAAAACTGATACATTTTGGAATAACACTGGTGTTCAATAAGGGTTTACCCCACCTTAAAGTTTTAGATACTCTGGCAAACAGGAACTGCTGCGCTCATGCACCCGTAATTTCTTTACATTCTGCTTGGTTTTGTTTTTATTATTTTTGGCAGACATTGTTGGCTTTGGCGTTTTGTTCTTAATATTGTGTATCTGCATTTTTATTCTTTTGCTTTCATTGCGTTTATTATTATTATGGGTACCATTATATAATGCTTATAGTTCATCATTTATGGAGACTTTGTGTCTTAATGTGTCGAAATGAATTTAAATATATTTTTTGTTCTTATGCCTTTCTTCGGCCATTTCAATAAGCTCCTTCCTCATCATATTCATCATCATCATCATCATCTTCATCATCATCATGAGCATCCTTCACAATACATTTCGTAGATTTTCATGGGCGAAACCTGTGTCGCCTTGGCGCACATGAGAAAAAAAAGAAGAAACAGTGGGGAAGAACAGTACAGAGGCTTGCAAATATATATTGTTTTTGTTTTTTGTTATTGTAAATCACCAGAACAGCAGCTGTTGGGTGAGTTTTAATTCAGTTTGGCCACTGTCCGTCCCTGTCCGTCCTTCCATATCAATAGATTTGTCTGTTGTTTGGTTTGGTGCTCGTATTGTTGCAACTATATCGTTGGTTGGTTGGTTGTTTTACTCTTCTGGTTGTCAGGTTTATTTTTCAAGTCGGCTTTTATTGTTTGAGGTTTGCAGTTACTAACTGCCACTTTTTACCTCAATATTCCTTCAGTTTTGTCTGATGTTGTATATGTTTTCCATTCAATCTGTCCTATGCAATTGATAACACACTGAATATGAGATTATTTTAAGTAAAAGGGTTCATTAGCTCAAATTTATTTTAAATGGAGCATTGCAAAAATATGTGCAAATGTATGTATTTTAATATAAATTTATATGCATACATACATGTACTCTCATGTACTCTGAGCAGTCTACACTTGTAAAATTGCAAATTATGGGTTGGTACTATTAAATTTATTCAATCATGAATATCTTGTTATACATTTTAAATCAATTTAATAATCGTTTAAAATATTGATTGATTTTTACTTAAATTGCTTTCAACTCTGAAAAGAACTGGACACACAATGTATGGAAAAAACTATAGTAAATGACCTTGTATTATATGAATTATTATGCTATCATATACATTAAAGTTGGGCGAAAAATGTAGCAAAGCTTTGGGCACATACTCCAGTTTCATTAAATTAGTTAAGTTGGGCATGAGCATTTTAGTTCACATTAACAAATAGAAGTAACATACAAAATATTTCCTATCTAAGAAGCGATTTAATTTTAATAACTTGAATTGAGGCCATTGGCGCAAAAGTGGTGTAACTCTAATTTTTTCTGGTTGTTGTTTTGGTAATGAATAAATTGTTTACATTACCAACCAACAAAAAAAGTAGACTAAGGCTTAATTAAATTCACAGTCTTCAGTTAACTAATGAAGGTGGTTTAACCAATAAAATTTATAAGGAAAATCGTTAATTCAACCACGGCTTAGTTAAATGTAGACTGTGAATTTAGAATAAAGGCACCTTTTGGTATTCAAAAGAAGATGGAACTGAAAAATTGTTTTTGCACAGAACATAATATAGCAAAGTAAAAGATAAATTAAATAATAAAATAAATTAAATAATTAATTCAAAAGATTGGGATTACACAACTTTTGCGCTGATATCCTCAACTAATCACTCAAATGTTTGGAATAATTAAAAAATACACCAATTTAACATATACATACATACATATTACTTAATTGATGATATGTATCAAATTATGAAAATTGCAGAAATTTAAAAATATATTGGATAAATGGTATTTTTATGCCAAATTAAAAGCTTAATTGTAAATGTGTACATTTTCAAATGAGGTTTTTAATTGAAGGAATTTAAGAACTCATTTCTATTATTGCCCAGAATTAATAAAAACTTGCATTGAATAGATTAAGCTGTTGATTAAAAGTCATTCTAGAAATCATTTGAGTACATAGCTTAAGAGTCACAAACAATTATTTGCAACATATTAAGCGTTTGCAATATAATTGTGCAATTTTAAACGGCCCATCCATTATACAATATTATTGCATATGGTGTTGTACATATTATTGTCGTTTTGACCTATACTATGCAATAAGTGGCACAATACTATCAAAGAAAATATTGCCCAATTTTCCTAACACTGAACAATGTTGCCACCACATTACACAATTTTCCTGATTGTACAATATTATTGTACAATACGAAAAACTGCACAATTATATTGCAAGTGGTTGGGCCGCTTTACATATTGTACAATAATATCGCCAATATGTATATCATATTCGAAGGTGGCACAATATATTGGCAAATATCAAAACACTCTTGATTTTTATTGTACAATCAAGACAATTGTGTAGTGTGGTGAGAGCATTGTTCAATGTTGTTTACTTTTTCACTGTCAAGAAAATTGGGAAATATTTTCTTTGAAAATGTTGTGCCATATATTGGATATTATGGGTCAAATCGACAATAATATGTACAACAACATATCGTCGGTTGGTTTCTGGTTTGCTGCAAACATAATGTATTTTGTATATACTGTGCCTCAAACCACAAACCAACCGACGATATGTAAAAAAATAAATAAAAACTTACCACCAATTTACAGGAGGCAAGTATTATTTTTACTGTCTGTCTACTACTAAAATGGCAGTTATTATAAAATGAGGTACTGCAGTGCACGAATAGGTAGTGCAGTGAGTAGCCGGTATTGTTGTATGCAATGTTGCCAGAAAATGATGGCGCGAAAATGTTATAGTGTTTTCAAACACAAAGTTAAAATCAGATTTTAACGTTGAAACCATAAGCAGCTGATTTTGCATTCACACTGCAAGTTTGATAAATTCAGGCTTTAGCTCACAACCAACAACTTTGTTCAAAACAAAATAAATCTCCTGCAGAAATGCGTGTATTTGTTACTGTTTTTTATAACACTTATTTGATAAACTGTACAACATCTGTTTGTATGAAAAACTCATAAATTTCACAATGCACTCTGAAATGGAAATTATTTTATATTTTGTAAATAAAATTTTTAAAATTATGGAACTTCTAATACAAAATCAAGAAGTACTTAGAAATAAAGTTATTATATATAAAAATCCAGAAATATATTACAAGATAAACATTATTTATAGGCAGATGGATGTCAATCATAACGTCTATTTTCACTTTCCAGACGTCAATGAAAGTAGTTTCATTGTTGTTATCCCGGTCATTTTAACTTGGTAGCACTGAATTTAGCACAGCTAAAACAAGGTTGCATTTCATAAAACCAACTTAAGACCAATTCAAAAATGGTTTTAACAAAAACAATTTGTATGGCAAAACCAGATTTCAACAGTTGGTCTTAACGTTAAAACCAATTTTATTAAAACGATGTAAGTGTGAAAACACTTATAACACTATAGGCCTGTCGAATGCTTAAACAATTCAAATGTGATTTTCAAGTGGCCACATGTACTTACATGAGCTTAAGCATTCTTGTTCATAATTTTGCAGTAATTTTGCTTCTTCTCATAACTTCTAAATGAATGCAATTCAATCAAATTAACTTATAGGAATATCCTTATCTATACAAATATGCACAAATAATTATTTATATCATTTTACATTTTGTCTGGTGGTTATTGGTTTGTACAGTAATAATATAATAAATATAATAAATAAATATATAATATACTGTGCGGCAAACCAGTAACCACCCGACGACATGTGTTACTTGTTTTTCCTACTAAAACTACACCATAAAGTTGGTTGGCTATTGGTTTGCGGCAGAGTATATTCAAAATACATATTGTCTGCAGCTCACCAATAACCAATCGACGATAAGTAAACATATATGTTATAAGTAATTATATCTATACTGTAAAACAATGAATAACAAAAGTTTTGTATAATTTCTGAGTTTAAAATGAAAAAAAAAATAAAAAAAATATTTAAAAACAATGAATATTTTCTGCTGATATCTGCTTGAGTTTAAAAATTGCACAAACAGTTGTTTCCGTATGAAATGTGCGTTCAGTTTGGCAATTTTCTTTTGCTGTTAATGCTACATCTTGCTGTTGCCAAGCTGGCAACAATGTTCATACTGAAAGCGTTTTAAACTGTATTGCCGACAATTTTCAAAACTAAACAGCTGTTGATATTAATTTACTTGTATTTTATTTTTAGTTGTGTGGATATCGAGTATTTTTAGTAAGTTAAAAATCTGATTTCCTGTGGACAAATTTTATTCTTAATAAAGAGAAACAAACATAAATAAAAATAAATTTTCAACGTTTCAATATACAGTCGTATGAATTACGGGAGTAAAATTTTTTTTTTTACCAAATTTGCAAGCAAAAGAGCCCCTCACAAACACTTGCGACGGTAAGATTCTGTTGGTACATTTCAACCAGTTCTGCGCTTGAGGTTCAGTTCGTATGATAGAGAAAAGTGGACAGTTACCGATTGCCACTTGTTGATGTAACTTCGATTAGAATTTCAGTTGTTGCAACTACGGTCTTTACGTTTTTAAATAAAAAAAACGATCCGCAAGTTGTACATACATACTTTGTATATATTTGCCAATCCACAAACATCGGTTTGAACTTTAAACTTGTATTTAAGTATATATCGTCGCTTTTTTAACTAACTGACCTAACTGACATTTTGTAAATTTTACAGGAGGGGAGCTTTTATAATTGTTTTCTACATGTATTCTTGTGGAAACGTCTGAAATATTTTCACTGTTATAGGCTCGACAGTAATGTTTACAGTCATAAAAATTGTGGACTCATAAAGTCTAATAGTGGACTTAACTCACTTTTCAAAATGATGTCAGTTAGGTCAGTTAGTTAAAACAGCGACGATATTTAGTCTTAGGGATTATCTCTCGGTATCGTGGGTCAGGCTGTTAAATTTCGGACAGTGTATAGTTTTTAAATCGACCTAGTACATATCGCTCCTTCATTGCAACATACACATATCTCAAAATTTTTTATACAAATTTCATTCAAAAGACTTGTAAATTTACCTCTTGAGAAAAGAAGAAACATATGTTTATATCTTCCTTGAGTTGTATGTAAATGAAAACTTTAAAATTTGTTTTCTGCATAACTAGCTCTTGAGTTATTCCTATTTTGAAATAAAGGAACAATATGTACATATCGTTACCTTAATATAGAAAGGACCTGACTCATTATTTTTTTTTTGTAAATCGAGTTTTTCGTATATTTCGATAGAAGGACATCTAATGTATCGACAAATGCAAAAAAAAATTGATTTCAAAAAAAATAACGAGTTAGGGCATTTCTATATTAGATAAAGTAACGATATATAAATCTTCCTTTTCTCCTTATCAATTGAGTTTTTGTTTTAACTTCGTATGTAGTGAAATTATTTCTGGATTTAAGGTTTACATGTATTAATTTCAAAAATACTTACATACATACTTACATACATACTTACATACATACATACATATTTTTAGCCTCACTCAGATCCTCCAGTCTGCTTCATGAACCAATACATGATAATTTCATTATCTCATTTTCAGAAAAAAAGACACATAATATGTAAAAAGGTTTAAGTGACATGCGTTATCTTAAGTAAATTTAACCATAAATACATTCAATATAAAGCAAAAATATTTCTTTTATTGTTGCAATTCTCACTACTACTCTACACCCGACTGAAGAAAAGCTACAAGTCAAATGGACAAAAGTTGAATGCATTTAATCTTTTGAAGACACGAAACATACATTCATACATATGTATGTACATATTTCTTTATTTTTCTTTTATGGTTATCGGAAGTAGGGATGGGCAAAAAATATCGATATATCGAAATATCGATATTTGAGAAAATAAATATCGATATATATCGCCGATATTTCAAAATCCTATATATCGATACATCGATTCTAATTTACGAGTATCGGGTTTCGATACTTTTAAGAGCTATAGCCGTTTTTTAACTGTACGATATTGACATCACTACTAGTGATGCGAAGAAAAAAAGAGAATTTATAAGGTGACCCAACTAATGCTATGTTTAGATGACGAGTTGAATCACCTGCTTCGCTCTCTGAATCATGTTTATGAATCATGCTGTTTAGACTATGCATTCGGGCTTCGTGTGCAGCGTGCCAATTTAGTGCTTTTCGTACTAGATTTAGAGTTTTTTAATTCATAACAGTGCGGAATTTTTCAAATTGTTGCTTAAAAAAAGGCACTAAATTGGTGCTTTTCACCTTTGATTTTAGTGCGTTTTACATATCTACTAAATATTAATTTGTGAAAGTGTGGTGGCTTTATAAGAAACACCAAATAAGAAATTTTCACTTCTCAAAAACTATCTATTTTCACCCCTTTTAGACATGCAAAGTTTCCTTTGCATAATGTTAATTCAGTGCCCATGTTCTGTTACTCCCGCGTCGAGAAAGTTTTCGATGGGATTGTGTGAAATGAAACAAAAATGCCATAAATTGAAACAAACAGCAGTTTTTCTCACTAACTGTGTCTGTAACTTTTTTTGGCGACTAAAAGCTGTCACGTAAGGAAATTATTCGACATTCTACAGAAAAAGTGTGTCTGTAAAATTTTCGTGAGAAAAGTTTCCGCTTTGTACTGTCAAATATACTCACAAATAAAAACGGGGTGAGATATAAACTTAACGAAAAAAAACATGTTAAAAATGCAAAATGCAATGAATGATAATGCAAAAAATTTAAGAATTTTGCTCTGAAGTGATACTCGCACTGTTAAATTATTTTAACAACATATTTTATTTATTTTTTTCAACAATTTTGTAAACAACAATCATCAAAGTCGCACTATACATTATTTGGTATAGCCGACGATTGTATTTTCGCTGGCGTCGTTGAAAGTTTTTTACTCTTAGTGAATTATGGTCGCCGTCAAAGACATTTTTGATAAGCTTTCACCTAGTCTGCAATTTTAAATCGGCTTTGAGTTGTATATTATGGCATTTCTAACGTTATAACGTAATCACTTTTGATGGTTTTCGACATGACTTACAGACACACTTTTTTCTCACTTTTCGAAAAACGATGGAATATTTTGTTTCACATCTTTTCGAGTGAGAAAAAAGAATATATTTCTAGAAATTACAGTTATAAAATAACTTAATTACAACAATAATCTAATTACTAACCACTGAGGGAAGCAATGTATTGCTTTCTTGATAACGAAAGCTTTCAAAAATGCTTCTGAAAAGTATTAACGTAAGGCTCTCTAACAAAGTGGACAGAAGTAAAAAAAAATGTAAACCAGTAACTTTTGCATCTGAATACACAAAAACTACACATTATTACTTCTGTAAAACGAACTTAGTAAAGCAACAAATGCATGGCTTTTTGGAAACTGAATGCATTGCTTCTAGCTGGCTTACAAAAATTCTTCTGGGAAGCGGTAATTTTTGCTGGGATGGTGAAATTGAAGAAATAGAACGAAGTATCAGAAATTTAAGGATACATAAATGGACAAATTTGCTCAGAACTGATTAATTTTGGATTGAAGTTTATAATTATAGAAATTCAAATAATCATAATCCATTCCTAATACTGCCAATATTTTCTCTAAGACTATTAACATTACCGTGTTCAAATGAAAACAAAAGTCACAAAAATATTATTTCAATAACAAAAAAATAAAATTGAATAATGAACATGAATATAAAGTGAATGTAAAATGCTTGAAATAAGTTTTTTCTAGCAACTGTCTCTATTATAGAAAATTCCACAAAAAAATTCTAAATAAATATAATCATATCGAATCGTTAATAATAATTTTAGTTCAACAAATCGTTGCATATCTTTTCAACTAGTTTATTTTTCATATTTTCACACACAAATTCAAAAATTCACATGTTTTTGTACAATTTAAAATCCGAGAATTGCGAAAAACTATTCACAAAATATTGTCACAGAAACACTTTTTCTCACATCGTTCCAATAATTGCTGGAAATTTGTTTAAATGACAGATAGTTCTCGCAAAGTAACGATACAGAAACACTTATGTGAGAAAATCCATTATGTGTTTCAATTTACACTGCTTCCACGATTCCCTTGTTTCATGCGGGAAATTTTACGATGCGAGAAATACAGAAACGAGCTACAGAATGTAACATACTGAACTATGTTCATGTAAAAATTAATTCAGATTAAACACCTAAAATCTAATTGTTTTTTTTAATACACCATAATTGCAGTGTCTTGCGAAATGAACTTCAATTATTTTCCTACTCATGTTCTACTTATAAGCAAAATCGAAATATGAATCGATATAATTGAAATTATTACAAAAACCTATGAAATGTAGTAAATTTAAAATTGTAGTTAACTTAAATTTTTAATTTCTACTCATTCAATACATATATAATTAGCCATGTGGGCTTTCTCTGTATTGAAAATAAATAGATAAATATAAAAATATAAATAAAAGATATATTGCATTTAGTGCTTTTTTATGAACACACAGTGATTTTTGCTCGGAAAAAGTTGACATCACTGTTCGCGTGGCATTTTTTTATGTATATTCACACAAACATACGTATCATACGCACGTATATACATGCATACACATAAGCATACATACTTACATAAATTCGATTCATTCAAAATCTTGTTTTTGAAGGCATCTCTATATTTTCTTCTTATTTTTCCTTTTTATATTATTCATAACTTAATTAAATTTATTTATATTAAACTCACATCTATGTTTTTTTGGCTTGTTTTCATTTGTTTACAAACACACACATACACATATACCTATTTTGTTTTGATAGCTAGTTCAGATAAAGTGGCGATTAACTGCGATAAAAGTTAGAGAAGATACCAATTTTACGTGCTTCGCAAGTAGATTCATATTGAATCTACTAGATTCGCTCTCATAATTTTGTATGACGAAGCAAGTTGATTCGGTCATGATTGGGGCGTGAAGCAGGAATAGAGAGCGAAGCACGTACCGTGTAAACATAGTATAAGGCAGGTGACTTTTTGGATTGTGTGGGTATAAGCCTAAAGGCAGAATTTGTTTTTACTTTCTGTACTGCTGCGAATCAGCTGACTCTTTTTGGTTTATAGAAATCATATACAAGCCGTTAGTTTTTCTTTTTCATTCTGTTATGTTTCGGTTCGACCTGTGAAAATAAAAAAACTGTTAACTAATTATAAGTGGCAGCATAAACAAAATAAAAACATTTCGAAATAAACTGTGATTGTGCTTTAAGAATTTAAAAAAATTTAATTTTTACCAGAAAAACATAAAATTATATTGAAACATAACAATTCGTTTTTTTCATACGGGATTTCCCGGGATCCCGCACATTTTCCTGGAAAGAAACCCCGGGAAATTTGTGCCGGCAACTTTAGTTGGTACAAATGTACACATTCCTCGATGAATGTCGTTATTCACTTTATGAATGCGATGGTACAATAATAAGGTGATGGCAGTAGAACTATAGCTAAAACTTTACAACAATTACGGACGGGAACTGAATTTGTATTATTTTTTTGATATAAATAAATAAAAAAAATAAAATAAATAATGCGTTTATAAAAAGTTATTTCCCGGGAAATGAAAAAGTCCGGGAAAAGAAAAACTCTAATAAGAATGGACGATGCAAACCTCACCACTTTAGTGGAATACTGTGACCGTTGTGGTCCGAAACAGCAACAGAAAGTAAAGGCTAATGAAGTCTTAAGGAGCTACAGTAGGTTACGTATAACTTAACATAAATAGTTTTTTTGTATTAAATTTCTTAAAGTGACTAATTGTGCATTCGAAATTAATGCAGCAAAAAATATCGATATATCGAAATATCGATGTTTTCAAAAAATATATATCGATACTGTTCAAAAATATCGATACGATATATATCGATGCATTTTTTTCATTTGCCCATCCCTAATCGGAAGCAAAAGCTAAGCTTAATTTAAAACTATTAATTAGCCGACGTGGCCGGCCTAAAGTCCGAGATGGCGTTGAAGCATTTCATTTAACTAAGATTTTCTGTTGTTAATTTATTGTTAAGAGTATAAACAAATAACACAAGAATAAGAAGAGCAGTAGGAAAAAAAACCTTTGAATATGCGAGACTTACATCTGTTCATACATGTTTCTATAGTGAAATTTAATTCTTTATTTTTATATATGTATACTAAATGTAAGTTGTTTTTCTTATGCAGCTGAAACTCAAACCTGCCAGTCAGTCAGATAGCAATCCAGCCAGACAATCAGCCAACCAACCACCACCACCCCACCAGTCATCAAACAAAACATACAATTGTGCTGATAATGACGGTGACGACGACGCCACATGCACGCACATTCTATATTGTATTCTTAGGAAGCCCTAGTAATGAACACTTTGTAATTTCTGCTACTTTTGTTTTTCTTTAAATTACAAAGTTACAATTACAATTGTATTTACAACTTGTCACCCGAGACGACATGAAAGCGCTGGCTGGCAAAGGAATTCAAAGAAGAAAGATGTATTGCAACTACCTGTGAATATAAAAATACATAAAAGAAAACCTGACAAAACCTATTGAATGTATAAAAACTACAAACGGTAAGTTAAAGCTTCTTATGTGGCTTAATATAATCTCTGTACGTATATTTTTATTTTTGCATCAATTCGTTTTTTATTCCTACTTATGGTAGGTACTAATTCTAGTTTTATTTCTAAACTATTTATTTTTTACAATGACTTCATATGTAAATATGTATGCATAAATATACATACATATATGTATATTCATGTATTGTATTTAATCATCCTGCAAAAGGATTTAATCACAAAGAAATTGGATTTGTGTTTTACTCTTCTTGAAAAATTAAAATTTTTTTAAATTCGAATAAGTTGGTAAGATGGGGTTTGAATTGCATATCGAACTTTATTAAATAAGTAGATGTATTTCATAATCAAAGCTAAAATTACGTATATTAATACAGAAGGGGTTTGGAACTTTTTCGCTAATTGTACTCTTTAAAAGAAATATATCGTAAAATTGAACTTTGCTTCTTTTTTGCAACCAATTTATCTTTACACGTACTGAACATATGTACGTCCCTGTTCTGTAAACCGAATCCGAGTAAATTTATCATTTTCAAAAAATTAATAATTATCCTGCAGATGTGTATAAAATCATAAACGATAATTTTCTTTCAGATATGATACTCGTATTTGAGATAGATTACAAAAAAATAAAAAATTTTAAAATATCTAAAAAAAAAATATTTCTATGGTCGGAATTAGTTTTCTAAAATTGTACGGTTTCAAATCGATCGGTTTACAGAACAGGGCCGATAGAAAGTAAATTTAATTTGTTTTTTCTTTTTCTTTAAGAAGGATCTTGAAAACGTTAAAGTTCTTTTGGTAACTGTGTATTTATTTTTGCCTTGCATCCTATATTTATTTAAGGGCCAACCAGAGTTGTATTTTCTCAAGACTCCTACGATTGTGCAGGCTAGTGAGTACCAGTCTTTAGCTTTTAACAAAAAACAAAATGATGTTGAAGTTAAAAAAAAAATGCGTGGTAATTTTTTTTTTGTTTTTGGCGATTTTTCGTATTTTTGCGCCTTGGGATGTTTTTTGGTTTTTGGCGATTTATTTTAGTATTAGAGGTTTTTTTCCGTTTGGCTTTTTTTCGTTTTGGCGTTTTTTTCGGTTTTTGGCTATGATTTCGTTATTGACTGATTGTGTAATATTTGGTTTCCTATTAAAAAATCTTTTAAAAGTTCTTCAACTGTTTCATACTATACTTGCACACTATGCATGCATGCCGAAGTCTATTCAGAATTGCATACACAAACTGCACCGACAAGTTGTTCAATTTCTTTATAAAATTTCATGCATTGTGGGAAATGTTTTATGGTCGGTCGCTGCAATTAACCTACAAAGCAAGACATTAAATAAAATAAATACATTATACGTTATGTACGTTTCTTTTGATTTTCAGCATTATAAAGAGAGAGAGAGAGAGAGAGAGAGGGAAAAGAAAACCCAAATATCGAACGGAAATTACTTCTTAAAACTAGTGTGTCATACGAGGCACTTATCGAAAAACTATAATTCCTAAATACAAAATAATTTTTAAATTCAAATCATGCATATGATTAGTTTCGCCACTAAATTTTTTTAATTGCTGTAGAAATAAAGGTAATATTATTTGTTCCAGAACCGAACCGCTCTTAACAAAAGCGGTATTATTTTTATTGTTGCTTCACTTCATTGTTAAACTGGACAAAAAACTCAATGAAGCAGAAGTCTTTTCATTAATTCGTACTCTCATTAACAATACATACGAGTATGTACATTCAAGTGTAGATTTTTAAGTACAAGGTACTCAAAATTTCTATAGAATTAAAAAAAAAACTGGATTACAAAAGAAAAATTGTTGTGAGATGAAAAGCAAATTTTGCAAACTGCGAGTAATTTGCCGGTTTCCTTTTCAATCGTGTGTGTCACTTATGGAATAGAAATGGGTGGCTACCTGAATTCTATATCGTGAACAATGGAAACGATAAATTATATTTCAGCTCGCGCTTTTGTGCAATTCGTTGAGGAAGAATGGTAATACATAATTGGACATTTTCATACTGCCAATACAAGTATAATGAATACACTTATCAATAGATTAATTTAATTTTAAGTCATACAAATTTCAACATCCCTAAATTTGTAAATTTGGTTTCGATTTTGTGCTTTAAATTAATATTTGATCGTATTTATTGCCTTAAACGGTTATTTAATGACCCTTATCCTGAATAAATGCGAACATTTTGTTCACGTGAAATATCCCGTGAACAAGAAAAAGTGAACAAAATTGCAAAATTGTATACTGCTTTTGACTCGCGCACGAAGGGTTTCGTACGGACACTACATATTTAACTATACTATACTATACGAACTTTAGCCTATATAAGTCCTAGTTTACACTGTGCAAGTCTTATTGCTAAGCTGATTAGTTTATTAGGAGACAGAGAGAGACGAGGGGAAAAGAAACATTTCTGATCCCCACGTCTCTCGCTCCTTTAAACTAATCAACATAGCAATAGTGTAAATATGGTGTAATCGAATATCTTACCCAATGTGGAAATTTTTTTAAAAACTTTTAAGTACCCGGTAAAATTTTTTCGATTTTTGGCGCAATTTCTTAGGTTTGGCGCTTTTTTCGTTTTTGAGATTTTTTTTCGGTTTTCAGTAATTTTTTAGTTTTAGCGATTTTTTTTAGTTTTAGCAATTTTTTTTAGTCCCGGCGATTTTTTTTTTGCTCTTGGCGATTTTTTCGGGTTTTTTAGTTTTAGCGTTTTGGAAAATTTCAAGAGTTTTCCTTTTTACGGTTTCAAATATACAGCCAGTTGTCCAAATTTTACTAATCAAATTTGGATTAACTGATAGAACACTGTTTTCACAGCTACTTAATGTAGTCTGCATAAAAATACATTAACTTTGAAAGTTTCAAGTGTCTATATATAATTATCTGTATATTAGATTAGGATTTAAACATTTTTCGTTGCTCGCCTTAGAACACCCTTTCATTTTTAACTGTCATATATTTGTTGTTGTAGTGGTTTACATATTCTGTGAAGATTTCATGTACGTAGGTCTAACGGTTCTCGAGAAAACAGCCTGTGAGGGAAGGATGGACAACGGACAGACGGACTGACGGACATCGCGATTAATCGATGCATCGTAGCGAAAACAATAGGGTGCCTTTTCACTTGTGATGTATCGAAGCCTAAAAATCAAGATTGGCTTATGCACTGTATTATATCTACTTTTGTTGTTATAATCTAGTAGGAAGGCTTACTTTGAATGGGCGTATCACTGCCCACTTTTCTAGTCATAATATTGCATTTTCACTGGATCTTGATCCCCTTATTGTGAATGGCGTCGTTGACGTCACATCAAGACGACAGTAAATATTGTCACTTGTCTACTCTTTATCGGCAAAAATTGGCTCTTATTGACAATCTCTTACTAATCTCTAAGACTTTTTAAATGAATGGAACATGTTGGTAGTAGTCAATTGTTGTCGACAAAGAGTAGACAAGTGACCATTTTTACTGTCGTCTTGATGTGACGTCGACGACGCCATTCACAATAAGGGGGAATGGGCTTACCAAGTTTCATAAGATTCGCTTAATTGGACTTAGCTGGAAAATAATGTTTCTTTGAATGGGCGTGACACTGCCCATTTTTGTAATTCTTAACACTCATAAGGTGCGGCTAAGTAGAATTAGTTTAAGTCATAGTTGTTTCTGCAAAATTTCATAAAAATCGGCAAAGAAATTCTCCATAAAATAGTTTTGGCCAAAGAAAGTCATCGTCTGAACCATAGTGCAATATAATTTATTCAGTAAGAATCAAAGTGGCTTAAGCGCAAATATTGAAATTTCTTTATAATTTACCATCTTTAGTTCGAAAATCTTTCGAATTTGTTTTATATTCTGCAAATTTTATAATTCAAATTTTATTTTTAATTTTTAGATTTGCCTCAAAGACGCATTAAAAAGAAAATGTTACAATCTCTAAAGATAAACTAAATATATATTTTTTCTTCAAAATTTTAGATATATTTTAGTCTTGCAGTTAATTAAGGCATATTACTCGTATGAATCCATTAATAATGTGAGGATCTGAAATTAATTGAATTTAAATACATGAGCTTCGTTCGCTACAGAAAAAAATAATGCATTCTCTGGAGGCACTCGTTTTTTAAAAAAAGGGAGGGCACTGAATTCAATGATTTGAAATGAATATATTTTTTATGAAACGCACAAATTATTAAAATTTAGTTTGGCCCCAAAAATTAAAGTTACTGTAAAAAAAAAGGAATAATAATAAGCAAAAAGAGGGAGAAGTTATTATTTGTAGAAAGAAAAAAAATATTGCTTTAAATTAAAAACCATAATAATTAACATTAATATGGGTACAACAACCATAATTTTCAACCTTTTTTCTAAGCAAATTTGAATCGGCTTGGGGTTTTTGTATTCCATAAAATGTTTCAATTTAAAATCCATGATTTTTTTTAAGCAACACACCTTTAATTTTTTTTTTTATTTTTTCCTTAACATTATCAGTAAAAAACTTAAGAAAACTAAAAGATGATGATACTCTTACATACACATACACACTTATTTGCCAGAATTTTCATATTTTCAACCATTTTTCAAGATTACCCAGAGTTTTTTGTCTTCTAAAGATTGCGTTGTAGATTTCTTGACAGAAACAAAAAAAAAATTGGTTTTTTTTTTAAATATTCTTTCTTTTTTATAAATCGATGTTGCATGTAGGAGCCCACAATCAAAGTACGTTCGATCTTTATTATCTTTAGTTGCTTTTTGTTTTATTTCATTTTTGTATCTGTCCGTCTGTGCGTCCATTTGTAAACGTCTGTCTGGTTTTCAACTTAATTCAGCAATCAATAGCCAACAACAACAACATCAATAATAATAACAATAATAACAACAACAACCAACAAAAAAAGGTATTATAATGAAATCGCAGACATAAACTCCCTATAATTACCAACACCCTGGATGTTGTAAATGCATCGAAATTGTACCGCCCTCAGGGTAATATTTCACCAAAAAAAAGGGAGAGAAAAAAAACGTGCGCTTATACAAAAAAAAATTTTTTTTGAAGTTTATTCTATTCTTGACTTCTATATGCAAGTAGATATACTTTACCCTACATACGGCAATGAATGATATGCAGAGCTAAATGGAGCTCAAGCCTAAGTATAAAATAAACGATTTAGGAAGAGATCACTTCGTTAATTTTATTGCTAGATTTACTCATTTTTGAAAATTCTGCTTTCCTTAGGCAATCACATGAATATATTTTATAAAAATAATTAAAGAAAAAAAAAATACTGAACGTAAATTGAAAGAGTTTCCTTCCCATCTATAAAACTGTATGATCTTTTGTCTGATTTCAATTATTGCTAGATTTAATTTTTTTTTAAATTAATTGTATTTGTATTAATTTTATTGCTAGATTTATATTTTTTGAATTAATAAAATATTTAATTCTATAAAAGGAATTGAAAAATACTGAACTTCTTTAGAGCCCAACCTTTGAAATCATTTTGCGAGCTCAATTAGGACAGTTTCCTTCTCATCTATAAAGCTCTCTGAGTTTTCGTCTGCTTTCAATAGCATAAAGCATGGGTTGCTACCAAAATCCTGTTCACGGACCCCTTGTAAAATTTTTTGTTGTCGCGGATGTATATTGTTTTTTAGCTTGAATTAAAAATGCAAAAAAAAAAATTAAACCACAAAAAAATATTTTTTATTTGGATTAAAAAATTTATCATAAAAGTTCATAAGTATTTTTAAAAATAAGTCCTTCATCATATTCACCCGTATTGCGTATGTCGAGTCGAATATTCGTATACGAGAATTTTGTCATAGAATAAAGAAAGCTTGTAGGTACATGCTTTGTTTAATCAAATACAAAACTCTCGTAGACGAATATTCGACTCGACATCCGCAATACGGGTGATTATCTCTTTTTTGAAATCTTTAAGATTCACCTCGCATTCTATCAAACTAAATGGAATGGCAATAAACCAATATCAGCTGTGACGGAAATAACAGTCAGTGCGAAAGTATGAGGTACTGGAGGAGGAGTAAAGAAGTTCCCCCTAAAATTTGGTTGTTTGTGCTTGAAGATTTCCCAACTAATATTATAAATGTGAAAGCGAGTTTGTATGTTTGCTTGCTACGATTTCCCGCCCAACCCACTAAACTGATTTTAAAAATTCTTTCACCAATAGAAAGCTGCATTACCAGCGTCAAAAATGGCCTATTTTTTTATCCAGTTCGGAGTCGTTTTTTTATATTTGGTACGGATTTTCAAACCGCTAAACCGATTTTGACCAATGGAAATCTTCATTACCAGTGTCAAACATCGCTCTATATTTTTAAATGGTTCGGAACCGGTTTTTTTATATTTCGTTCGGGTTTTATCCGAAAAACGATTTTTTCGGCTGGTTAGTGTAATTTTCGTTTCGGGTTTGATTGATTGACCAGTTGTAAAATCGGTTTTTATTTTGTTTTTTATTTTTTATCGGCTTTTTGTCGGTTGTATCGTGTTTTTTTTAACATTATCAGTGAGTAACAAATAACAAAACATTCACGTCATAACTCCTGTATCGCCCAATAAATAGCAAAGCTATAAAAATTGTAAAAGTTGTTCTACTAAAAAATATTTGCTCAATTCACAACTAATTGTAGGAGTCGTAGTTCGTGCAAACGTTGATGGAAATTTCTATGTAAACATTTGTTTGTCCTTATTTACACTATGCAAGTCTTATTGCTAAGCTGATTAGTTTTTTAGGAGAAAGAGAGAGAGAGAGACGAGGGGAAAAGAAACACTTCTGTTCCCCTCGTCTCTCTCCCACAGACTAATAAGTGGTGCGATTCAGTAATTTTTAACGATCCGACAATCGTAATTGTTGTCTATACATTATGTCGTTTGCAATAACGATTGTGTGATTCAGTAACTTCTTTTTAACGATAGTACGCAGCTGATATTTCCTGTTGATTTTTGTCGATAAAATTAACAGCACATAAATTATTGTCGCTTAAATAACGACACAGCTGACATTAACCTACAGCGAATATCGTTAAAAATTTTACTGAATTGCAAATTCGAAATGTTTTCGTTATAATTATTTTAACGATGCCATTATCGTTCAAAAAAGTTAATGAATCGCACTACAGCTTAGCAATAAGACTTGCATAGTGTAAATTAGGACTTTATAACCAATTTTTTTATTGAAATTACCAACAACTATATACGAACTACTACTCCCACAAAATGGGTTGTGAATTGAGCAATTGTTTTTGATCTTAGCATAAATGATTAAATCATTAAATTTTAAAACTAATTTTAAACCAAACTTGTTTATTTAAAAATAAAATTTGAAAAATTTTGTTTGTATAGAATCAGACATGGGCATACTGCAGTAATTATTTACTGCAGTAAAAAAGCAGTAAGCAGTAAAATTTTACTGGTTACTGAAAAAATGTGCAGTATTCAGTAAAATTTTACTGCTTACTGAAAAATTTGCAGGATTCAGTAAAATTTTACTGAATACTGAAAAAAGCAGTAACCAGTAAATTTTTACTGAAACTAAATTTTTTTGCAGTATTTTACTGATAATGAAATATTGTTGCAGTATTTTACTGGTTACTGAAAAAATTGCAGTATTCAGTAAAATTTTATATATGGACTGCCTAAAATTCATAAAGAGGGGTTTCCTCTAAGGCCTATATTGAAGGTGCATCGATCGAGGAGCATTTAGTCCTTAGAGAAAACCCCTCTTTATGAATTTTAGGCAGTCCATATATAAAATTTTACTGAATACTGCAATTTTTTCAGTAACCAGTAAAAACGGATTTTTTTACTGCAGTAATTATTTACTGCATTATGGTCATGTCTGTATAGAATATTCATTTTGTTTTAAAACCCTTGGTAGCAGCAGTTTTTTTTCCCCAAAATCTATTCAAACATGTGCTAATGCAGTAGAGTGTCTAGTAAATCACCAATGACGACATCATGATTTGCTCACTTGTTTCAGTGCTTTTTTTTTGACTTGCATATTTTTTCCTTAAACATTTCTGTTATTAAGTATTACTGCTGTTGCCGTTCTTTGACGCTTAATAACTTGCATACATATGTATATAATAACAACAAAAAATTCGTTCATACAACATTTTACTACTTCCAGAGGCACAAACATCCAACAACAACACTTCAATGGCAGCAGTAACAACAACAACAACCCCACTCAGAAAGATCACTCGTTGCATGTAAAAACATTATATTGTTCGGCAGTAGTATTTTTAGGGTTCCGTACACCAAATATAAAAATGGAACCCTATTGTTTTCGCTACGCTGTCCGTCTGTCCATCTGTCCGTCTGGCCGTCTGTCCGTCTGTCCGTCCGTCCGTCTGTCCGTCACAGGGTATTTTCTCGAGAACCGTAAGAGCTACGGAACTGAAATTTGGACACAGAGTGTAGACCCTTGGCCGATACAACAACAAATACATGAGAGTTGGAAATTAAAGGGTGTGCCAAAAAAAGCAACGAAAAATGTTAAAATCCCATGTAATATACATACAATTGTATGTATATGCACTTGAAATTTGTAAAGCTAGTGTATTTTTATACAGACTACAACAATCAACACTAAAATTTAAAAAATTTTAATTAGAGGGTGTACCATCAGTTAATGTAATTTTGACTATGTAATTTTGATAACTTGCTGTATCTTGGAAACCGTAAGAGCAAACTTCTTGAAATTTTCAAAACCGGTAAAACAAAAAAATCTCAAAATTATAAAATCGCCAAACCGAAAAAAAATCGCCAAAATCAAAAAAAAAATCGCCAAAACGAAAAAAAGCACCAAATTAAAAAAAATTTCTAAATCAAAAATAAATCGCGGAAAACCGGAAAAATCGCCAAAATAAAAAAAATCGCCAAAATGAAAAAAATCGCCAAAATGAAAAAATCGCCAAAATGAAAAAAATCGCCAAAATTTAAAAAATCGCCAAAATTTAAAAAATCGCCAAAATGAAAAAAATCGCCAAAATGAAAAAATCGCCAAAATGAAAAAAAACGCCAAAATGAAAAAAATTGCCAAAATGAAAAAAAATCGCCAAAATGAAAAAAATCGCCAAAACGAGAAAAAGCGAAAAATAGAAAACGTAAAAAAACACTGTGTTAAAAAAATGCTCAAAGCCCAACGTACGGAACCCTTCGTGCGCGAGTCAAAGTCGCACTTTACTGAATTTATTTGTTTTTTTTTCTCTTTTCATTGCAACATGCAGGTATATCATTTTTATTTCAGTTTTTTTCCCTTCATCGATCGCTTTTGATCGTATCTGCTGCAGTGTTTTCATATAAATGTTGAATGATTTTATTAAAGAATTTTGCCTTGTGACTTTACGTTTTGTTGTTACTTTTCGGTATGACTGGTGGATTGTTTTAGTTAATTTTTTTTTAAATATTGCTTCAAAACCTTTATGGAAGTATGCTGTAGATACCGGATCGGGCTCTGTTGCTGCTGCTGCCGGTGATGATGCAGATCATCAAGTTTGTGGTGTGGGGCATGACTTATGTGATGCATATCTGCGTAAGCAAATACACAACTATTTGCAAAATTAAATGTTTTCGCAATATTAATTTTCTCATTTTGTTTCTTTTTTACATAATGCCAGAAATGAGTTAAAGGGGTTTTTTGTTTTTCAAGATTAAGTAAATGCAGTAGGCAGAGCAGTATGAAAAAATGTGAAGTAAGTAAAAGAAGTATGCACTTAATCTGACAAATGCAAAGATACTCGTACGTAATTGATCTGAAAGTAAATTAAGCGAAGGGTTATTATAGCTACAGTATTTTTAAAATAATACTTAACTGAAACAGTAATTTCATTTTAAAGACAATTAAATAATTGGCCACATGCGAATAAGTGGAAAGTTGTATTGCTTTTATCATTTCATGTGGTATACAAAGGAAAAAACATCGCAGCTGTTTTTACTTTGCATTTGGGAACTTTTGTCTTTCAATCGTTACCTTAATATAAAAATGCCCCAAATCATTATTTTTTACTTTTTTTTTTTGAAAAATGCAAAAAATCTTGATTTCAAAAAAATAATGAGTTAGGGCCTTTCTATATTGAAGCACCGATATTTCTGTGGCAAAAAGGAAAAAGTGCTTAAGTCGAGATAAGCTGATTTTGAGTTAATAATACCTCTGTAATCTGCATATTCGAAAGTACCCCTGGTCAAAATCTTAATTAATTTGTCTGATTTTTCAGGAAGTTATAGCAAAAATACTTGCAACTTATCTTTTTTAGACTTCTAATCTCATTTGGAATAATAGCTTAATTAAGGTTATACTTTGGTATATTTCAGCTTAAATGTGTTACTTATAGTGTATAGAAGGATGTTTGCTTAAAAAAAATAAAGGTTAACAGAGAATTTCCCAATTTAACTGTAAAAGAAACAAATTTCTGAAAATCGACTTGAACGCTTAAAAGTGCTCTCCTGCAAAACAATAAAATATGACTTAAGCACTTTTTCCTTATTGCCACAGATTTATGATTGGATTAGGCTAAAGTTCGTATCGCTCTGTAAGCAAAATTACATATGATAATTTTTAAGGAACAAATAACACCACATTTAATTATAAATATTCTATCAAACACTAGCAGAACGGAACAACATGCTGTGTTTGAAAGCAGCCACACCTGCATCATCGGCGTTCTTGTTTTTGTTCCACTGTGTGTGGTGTCAGTTGTAAGATATTATATGAATATTTTTTATAGCTATGCTATTTATTGCTCAATACAGGAACTAGGACGTGATTTTCGTAACAAAAATAATCGACACTATTACAGTTATAAATTTATTTTTGTTTTGATTTCTTTGTATTTAAAAGCAGAGTATTTCATGTTAATTTTTACATAAATGAAACTTACATGGATAAATATATTTTTCTTTGAAAATCTCCACAATTTTACAATTTCCAGTTCGATTATGGATGGCAACAGAAGTTCAGTTGCTTTGTCAACTGGCAACGCAACCGAAACTAAAATTACTATCATGTATGGCAACTTTCTCCAGTTGCCTAAAAGTTATCGAAAATACGATTGACAACTGAAAATAATGTAAGCAAATCTTTTAGGTAAAGGGTGTTTTGTACTTTTATGTAGAATACGTAAGTGAGATTCAAATAACTACCAACAAGTGAAATTATACCAATAAATTACTTGTGCAGTCATACACTTGAACTTCACTGGAAGTACGAGTATAACCTTAAGAAATTTATGTGGGTTCCAAATATTTATTAATGTCTCTCTGACTGAAATGGCCTCAAAAGAATTTTGGTGCTTTTATAAATATTTAACCACATTCTCACACATCTCCCATAACTTTAGATTAAATAAACTTCTTAATATACACACATCTCCCATAACTTTAGATTAAATAAACTTCTTAATATACAGGGTGGCGCAAAAGTAATCACCCGATGTTCTTTGACTGTTAATGAAAAACAGTATGAGCTATTCCTCCATGCTGTTGGAACAATATTTTCTCCAGTCCCAATTGGTCCAGTTGAGGAAAGAGAAAATGGTTGAGCAAAGGTTCTGTACCGCTTGCATTTTTAAAATATAATGCCCACCGTACCATACAGTAACTTTGAGCGGGTGTAGTGGCACTTCAAGTGTTATGGTGCTGGTCGCTCATGATAATTTTCGGTGAAAAGTTGTACGCGTTCTTAAGAAGTATAGCGATTAATGTCTTACTGACGTACATATATTTTGTAGCTGTTTACTTCACAAGTGTCAAAGCTGAACTGACATTTATCTACATTTGCAAAACTTCAGCCTTATTATAACACCAAAAAATTGGGCCTTGTGTACCCGTTGTCGAAAACAACTGACTCCTGTTGGCAGGTCTATGCTATTTTCTGTTATTATGTTAAAGCGACTTCGATGTCGACAACTGGAATAAGGGTGATTTTTTTTTGGCAAATCGGTATTCCCGTAGATAGTATTGCCATTTATCGATGACTGTCAACAAACATATGTTTGGTATTCTGTAAGAAAAATTTATGCCGATGTTGCCGTTAATTTTGTCCTCCGTGTTTTTGATACCGAGTTCTGTTGTGTGTAGGGATGGGCAAATGAAAAAAATGTATCGATATATATCGTATCGATATTTTTGAACAGTATCATTATATATTTTTTGAAAACATCGATATTTCGATATATCGATATTTTTTGCTGCATTAATTTCGAATGCACAATTAGTCACTTTAAGAAATTTAATACAAAAAAACTATTTATGTTAAGTTATACGTAGCCTACTGTAGCTCCTTAAGACTTCATTAGTCTTTATTTCCTGTTGCTGTTTCGGACCACAACAGTCACAGTATTCCACTAAAGTGGTGAGGTTTGCATCGTCCATTCTTATTTGAGTTTTTCTTTTCCCGGACTTTTTCATTTCCCGGGAAATAACGTTTTATAAACGCATTACTCAAAAAAATAATACAAATTCAGTTCCCTCCGTAATTGTTGTAAAGTTTTAGCTATAGTTCTACTGCCATCACCTTATTATTGTACCATCGCATTCATAAAGTGAATAACGACATTCATCGAGGAATGTGTACATTTGTACCAACTAAAGTTGCCCGCACAAGTTTCCCGGGATTTCTTTCCAGGAAAATGTGCGGGATCCCAGGAAATCCCGTATGAAAAACACGAATTGTTATGTTTCAATATAATTTTATGTTTTTCTGGTAAAAATTAAATTTTTTTAAATTCTTAAAGCACAATCACAGTTTATTTCGAAATATTTTTATTTTGTTTATGCTGCCACTTACAATTAGTTAACAGTTTTTTTATTTTCACAGGTTGAACCGAAACATAACAGAATGAAAAAGAAAAACTAACGGCTTGTGTATGATTTCTATAAACCAAAAAGAGTCAGCTGATTCGCAGCAGTACAGAAAGTAAAAACAAATTCTGCCTTTAGGCTTATACCCACACAATCCAAAAAGTCACCTGCCTTAGTTGGGTCACCTTATAAATTCGGCTGGGATGCTATTATGAAAATTCTCTTTTTTTCTCCGCATCACTAGTAGTGATGTCAATATCGTACAGTTAAAAAACGGCTATAGCTCTTAAAAGTATCGAAACCCGATACTCGTAAATTAGAATCGATGTATCGATATATCGGATTTTGAAATATCGGCGATATACATATATCGATATTATTTTTCTCAAATATCGATATTTCGATATATCGATATTTTTTGCCCATCCCTAGTTGTGTGTATACCTCAACAAATTTTAAAAATAATTTAAATAGAAAAAAAGTGAAATATAAGAAATACCAAAGTATGCATACATATTTATTTGAGGAAATTTCTTAAAAAAGTGAAAAATATAATATGGACAAAATTCAAATTACCAACCCCAAACCAATTTGAAAAGCTTGTGGAAGGGTTGGAAAAGAATAAATGTCCTTGGTCCACTAATTGGAACTAGTGGTGGATGGCAAAAAGTACCATAAATATTGTGTTGGGAAAGTATATTGTATGATAGAAATAATTTTACAGATATGACAAAACTTGAGGATTGAATTAAACACAAGTAAGAGTGCTATATTCGGCTGTGCCGAATCTTATATACCCTTTACCAACGTATGTATATGTAGTATACAGATGCATACTTAAGTACATGTGTACATACATATTTGTTTTGTGATAAAATTAATAATTTTTTTAAAGGGCAATTTTTATTGAGTGACCTTTCGGTTTTTTCGACTAAAGAATTTGCTTGAGTAAGGATCTTCCTAAAGCATAAAATATTTTTAACTGAAAAAAACAATATTTTTTTACCCATTTTTTTTTTAATTTCCAACCCTGTAACCATTATTAAATTTTTCTGGTTTTAATACGAGTACTTATTTATTTCTTTCTAAAATATAGAATATATTTAATTACCACATTATATATAAAAAAGTGTACTTCTCCCAACGCTGCAATCATCCTTTTAGATTTTATTGGTTCCTTAGACCAATCTTCTTCTTAAGAAAATATATAAAATATGTCAAGTGAACAAAGAAAAAAAAAATAAGGAAAATACTAGTTTTATTACTTTAATATCAAAAAAAGTTTAAATTTTCCAGCTGTGGAGCTTTGGTTATTTTTCTAATTTTCTATAACCAACTTTTCTTTCCAAAATATAAAATCTATATATGTGACAGCGCATAGAGAAAGGGACCTAAGGGTGAAAAAAAAAATCAATTTTCACTTTTTTTTGGACAACATCTGAGCATCGAATGAGACCGATCCCATGCCCCAAAAGTGTTCCCTCCCAGAGATATGCGCGTTTTATGAAATTGAAGTCGACGATTCTAAGGTTATGTGAAAAAATTTTCGTACTAACAGAGTGATATTCACGCATGATCTCTGGAACTATTAGAGCTTTGGAGCTGAAATTTTCAACACAGGTTCGGTTTTTATTTTATTTTTAACCAAATACCTGACCATTGTGTAAAGTAATTTGTAGTTTCAAAAATAATTGTGGGTAAGACAACGTTTGCCGGGCTCAACTACATAGTATATACATATGTATATATAAATTAAAATATAAAAAAAAAATTATTAGACCTAGTTAATTTTATATATCACAAAAAGTGAAGGTTTCCCAACCCTGGAATCATAATTTTAAATTTTTCTGATTTCTAACACCAAACTTTTTCTTTTAAGAATGTAAGATATTTTAAATTTATAGATAAAAAGAAAAAATTAGTTTTAGTAAGTTATTTTTATATAACAAAAAAGTTAAGGTTCCCAACCCTGGAAACATCTTTTTTATTTTTTTAATTTATATTTTTTATATATTTTTAATACAATTTTTATTCGTACTGAAATATAAAATAAGTTTATTTAACAAAAAAATCAAAAGATTTGTGTTATCTAGCTACTTTTATATGGAAAAATCAAGTTTAAGTTTTCCAGCTCTGAAACGGTTTGCTAGTTTAAAATATTAAAACGATGAACATTACTCATTATTTTCCAAAAATATGACTTTGAATTTATCACTTACATTTCCCCGGGTATCTGACAAATGCCTGACTTTTGTCTAAGAAGTCTTCTTTTCACTATTAAATTTTTTTATTTTCTTCGTCCCAATCCAAAAAAAAAAAAAACATTTTATTTTAAGTTATTTACAAAGATTTTATTTATTTAAAAACAATTTTACCAAAAATAGTAAACAAAATGAATCAGCTGACTCAAATATTAGATATGTGTATTGTATTTATCGATAAACATGCAACGTCGTCATGACAATGTTAGCGAATACAAAGTTAGCATTGATGTTGTGTCAAAGTGATGTTGTTTTAAAAATTGAATAATTGTGATTACATCTTCCCATAGGGTGATTACTAGGGCTAGGAATCTCATGCAAATGCATGTTTTCACTGGGCATCATAAAACGGAAACGGTTAAGTTATCTTTGCGAATCGTGAAATTTCCTTTGAAATGGCATTCAATCGTTTTTGCATATTTTTGCGCATATTTTTCAATAAATGCATGTTTTTGTGCATATTTTTGCTATTTTGGTTAGCATCCATTTGAAAAAGTAAAATGCTCCTGATACTTAGTACGACATCTTCTGGTAAAAGTTGACACATAATTTGTTACAAAATACATATTTACCTGAATCACCCTGTTGAGCTCTAAATTTTTATATTTACACAACATTTTTATTGTTTTGTTCGGGAATTCGCTGAAAATTTGTAACTTTACACAACATAACACATTTTAAATGGAAATTGAGTTGGTTTTGAGATTTTTTCTGCAGAATTATGGAAATTAACGGCCTTGGCCCACGATGTCACGAGAAATCGTTCGATCGACAACTTGTATTGCAAACAAAAATAAATTTTCTAAAGTTATTGTTGTTTGCAATACAAGTTGTCGATCGAACGACATCTGGTGACATTGTGGGCCAGGCCGTTAATTTACCTTAATTTTTTGTTGTTGAATTTATTGTTTTGTTTTTCTTTATACTAATTTTATATGTAGATACATATGTATATTAAATGAATTGTTTTCTGCCTTTTTTTTTTGTTAAATTGTTTTTAAATAAAATATTAAAAAAATATTTTTAATTGCATATTTTCTGTGTTTTTAGTGCATATTTTCAAATTTTAAGTGCATGTTTTATGCGCATATTTTCGATTTTTTAGTGCATGAGATTCCTTGCCCTAGTGATTACTATTACCCCACCCTGTATATTACCTTTTATAACTTTTTTTTTAATAATGAAAATTTTTGTAAATTTGTTTGTTCGTTAGTTTATTTTTCTTTTTTATGGGCATGAATTTTACGATGGGTTTTTTATGAAACATTTCACAAGTGCGTTAGTGTGCGCGTGTGCGTGTGCGTGTGCGTGTGCGTGTGTGTGTGTTTTTTTTGCCTTACCATCACTAGCATTATCATCATCATCATCATCATCATCTGAAAAGTAAATACTCTGCCAAATTAAAGTTAAAAAATTATAGGAAACCAAGTTGAAAACACAAATAAATGCTTTACAAATAAAATCTAAGACAATACAAATATTTAACTTGTTGATTATATTTTTTTGTCTGTCCGTCTGTCTAATTCCATCTGTCAGTATCTTTCTAAAGGTCTTGTGTCTTCTTTTTTCATTGTTTATTTTTCACACAAATATTAAAAAAAAAATTAAGTAAAACAAAGCAACAACTTGTGAATTAACTAAAACAAATACATTTCATTAAACAATTGCCTGCCATAAATGACGGAAAAGCAATCTTTTGTAGTTTTTTTTTGTTGAAAGTAAAAAAAAATTAAAAAATATTTCCAGTGGGCTTAAGTAATTTTGTTGGTTTATTTATTTATTTTTTTTATTTTTTTTTCAAAGAAATAAATACTTGGCTTCATCTTAAGCTGTCATTAAATGTTTATCTTAAAAATACGACAACGACAATACGACAAAGGAATGAAACAAACTTTAAATGAATTCTGATGACAGTTTGTATCAGCATCAACGTTAAGAGCGGCATATTTTTTGCGCTCGTTTTTTTTTGTGAATTTTGTTGCAATATTATATTGCATACGTAACTATTTGAATGAAGAGTAGTAAAAGAGTGCATTGTTAGTTTTAAAAATAATAAATTTAATTAATAATAAATTCAAATACTATGTACAATGTCAATTCACGAACAAATCATTAGGATCCTTGTTATAAAATAAACAAAATTTATTAGTTAAAAAGCATTGGTACATTTCTCTTCACTGTAGTTATTTATTTTTATTTTACTTTTTTTTTAAACATTTTGTCCAAGCAAATTTCAAAACTCAAAAACCTTTTGTATTTACAAAATTTTTACATGAAATTTTAGTAACTGCGTTTAATCATAATTGCAACGTAAACAATTTGTACGCTCAGATATTTTCTGAGCCGATTCCAACATACAAGATACAACTCTACTTCGTTTATGCAAAAAACTAAGATACGCTACAACTAAAAATAAAAATCCACATGCGTATCTAAAGCATTGACTCTGTCGTACTGTCTGGTCGAAGTATGCTTATACTCAGACTATGGATATTTAGCCGGGCAAAAAAATGATACTCGTGATATTTATTCATCATTAGCCACCGATGTATATAGAAAGTGGAATGATAGTGTGTTTTGTTTGTTTGAAAATATGCCTATCGGGTATGTTCTGCATTCCACGTGAAATTGAAACTTGCGGAATTGCCATAACATTGTTGTTATAAATACATATTTCCAACAACAATTTTATGGTAAGTCCGCACGTTTTAATTTCACGTGGAATACAGGACATACCCGTATGTGTGTGATTAACTAAAATAGCCCTGTATATGCGCATGCGTAGCCGATTAATACTCAAAATATTTTTATACTCATGCGTATGATTGTAGCTTATACAGTCTATAAATAAATTTTAGTTATAGTTGCTTGCGCTGCGTAATTTAAGGAATGTGGATGAACATAGTTGTTGGATGTTTATAGTTATACGAATTCGGTTTAAAATTAATGCGTGTATGTTTGCATATGAGCTAAAGGCCTGCGTAAATAGTCTTGAAGTGTAAATACGTCTTGTTTTTTAAATGTATTCTCGTGGCTGTAGTATGCTAAACCAATAATAAATGCTGTCGTATTATAAGCAAAGCACGATAGATGCATTGGTGTATGTGTATATGAGTGGTAACAAGCAATGTCGTGGAGACTTCTTGTTATGAAGAAACAATCAACAAAGTAGTGTTGATACGTGTATGGTTGTTATTTTCCATATTGTACGTTTGAATGTGTGTGTGTGGTCAGCTATTATGTGTTTAAGGGAGGTTTTTTTAAAGCAAGCGCACTCAACTAACGTCAATGAATGTGTGTGTTTGAGTGTGCGCAGAACAATAAAAGAGCATACACACAACGCGTGTGTGTATGTATGTACATGCATGACGCTCGTATACGCTCCCATGCGTAGGAAGAAGCAATAGCTGAGACAAATTATTGCAAACAGTGTTGTTTAGCGTTTGTTTTAGAAGATTTCTCTGTAGTAAAGCATTTGAAAACTCCCTCATGTCTTGAAGGTTCTTATAAATGGTCTTGTGCAGGACTTTAATATGAGCCACCTGGAAGATAGAGAGAGATAGAGAGAGATAGAGAGAGATAGAGAGAGATAGAGAGAGATAGAGAGAGATAGAGAGAGATAGAGAGAGATAGAGAGAGATAGAGAGAGATAGAGAGAGATAGAGAGAGATAGAGAGAGATAGAGAGAGATAGAGAGAGATAGAAATAGATAGAGAGAGATAGAGAGAGATAGAGAGAGATAGAGGGAGATAGAGAGAGATAGAGAGAGATAGAGAGAGATAGAGAGAGATAGAGAGAGATAGAGAGAGATAGAGAGATATAGAGAGAGATAGAGAGAGATAGAGAGATAGAGAGAGATAGGGAGAGATAGAGAGAGATAGAGCGAGATAGAGTGAGATAGAGCGAGATAGAGAGAGATAGAGAGATAGAGGAAAGATAGAAGAGGGTGAGAAAAGTATAAGTAGAAATAGAGATATTTATTTTAGAGGAGGTGAGAGTAGGTCAAACCAGCCACTGTTCCTAATATAAAGGCTCAAGTTTTTGAGATCAATTTCCGATAGCTCGAGTAGGCTGCCGAAGGATATTCTGTCAAGAGGGTGCAGATGGTGATCATCCAGAGCGGAACAAAACAGAGGAGATGCTGGATACTTTGCTCCTCCTCCTCATCATTACAACTGTAGCAGTAGTTATTATACGGGAGATCCATCCATTTAGCATGGGTTCCGAAGGCACAGTGACCGGTAAACGTGGCCACGAGCTTCCTCAAGTGCTTCCTATTGAAGTTCATGAGATTTTTCGTTCTAAGGGAGTTTAGGCGAGACCAGAAGGTTCTCGCTATTAAACAGGTGGGCTCATTGCGCCATCTGTTTTGAGCTAATTCAAGAAAGGTAGCGAAACATCTCCAGCAGGATGCGAGTGGGAGATCACAGAGATTGTCCATATCGACCTCTCTTAATAGGGTTCCTCTCTTTGTCAGGTCATCCGCAACTATGTTGCCTGATATAGTCCCGTGTCAACGCACCCAGTTTAATAAGATATTTGAGTGCTGCGCGGGCTCATCCAGGGCTTTGCGACATTCTTGGACAAGAAGAGATGTGGTATACACAAATATGAGAGACTTAATTGCAGATTGGCTGTCAGTAATAATATGAATATCTCTGTTAATTTTTTTGAGCTGCTTTAAATTAATTTTTTTTTTTAAATTTTGCATGCAGTTGAACTCAACGGCTTTCTTCTCATGAACTGACTCCTTTAAATACCCTCTTATTTTACACTACGTCTTCAACAACTCTATTCATAAACATTTATAGGTACATATTTTTTCCAGCTAAGTTTATGTTTTTTTTATTATTATTAAGTATTGAGTGTTTTTTTCTCTCTACTTTTGCTTTTAGTTTCTGTTGCACATTTCTTTGCGGTTGTTTGTCCACTAGAGTTTAAATCAAAATAAGGTAGTGTCATTGTAAGTCACCAGTTTATATTTATAGTTTAACAGACAGATGCTTGTCTAAATGTATTAAAGTTAAAGTCATTTACCAGAAAATGTCTTTCAAACTGATAAAAATTTAGATTATTTAATATGACTTTAGTTAAAGGATTTATTCCTAAAAACACTTTCAAAAGTTTGTGGCTTTTTAACGTAAAGCGAAAAGTGAAGTCATATAAATTTTTTATTTTTTTTTGAAGATAATAAAAATCCTTTGATGTCAAACCGCTTAAGTAGAGAAAATTTTGTATTCAAAAGATGCAAGTGTACATTGAAGTATGAGGTATAAAAAAAATTAGATAAAATTGGTTTTAAATAATTGCAGATTAATTGATTACAAATGGAGCATAAATCTTATTATAAATTTTTCAAGGTGTGCTTTTTGCTTTAGTTAGTAAAGTTGTTTAGACAAATTATAAAGTTTTCAAAATAGTGTTTCCATAATCGTTTTTCTATGTTGATACATTCCTTTTATTTTGTTTGCTCTATAGGAAAAATACTTAAATTTGAGTCAAAACGTATTAAAGAAAATGAAACCTTATTTTTTGCAAGTATTTAAATTAGCAATATTTATTGAAGGCCTTATACATAAAAAATATTTTTAATTTATAAGAGGTTAATTAAACAGTTTTTCAAACTAAATTTTTCTTATGATCACTTTATAAAGCGAATTTATTTTTTATGAATAAGACAGGGAAATCAAAGCAGAGCAAAAGATAATTTCTCAATTTGTCATTTTATTAAGTTGTATTGTGGTGCCATAAAATCTTAATGATTTTATTATATATATGTCGTGCAAACTCCACAATATTAAAAACCAGCAGCAAATGCATTAATTTCCAAGATTCTTTATGGCCGCATAAAACACTCTCACTTATTAAGAAATACCACACTTCGATTATTGCTTAACTTTCTATTAATGGAAAAAAAACTTGAATACTTTATGGGTATTTTTTTATTTACTCCGTATCATTATAATTTTTAAACAGATCATCTAAAATACATTAACAATGTCTTAATGAACTTCTGTATTTAAATGATATTATACAAAAACAAAAGCCATTATAACTGCCCACACGAATGTTAAGCAGTAGATATGTATATTTTAAATATTTTTTGGTTTATTTATTATATTTAATCTTATTTCGCTGTTTCACTAGCCTTCAGATACAATATTAGCATTCATTAATTATGCAAATAGATTTTCTTTAAAGAGAAAAACTACAAAAAAAAAGAGAATTCCTGTTAACGATTTTTTGTCTGCAATAACGATATAAATTTGTCTCTTTCCTTAATGATTTATAATTGTTTCATACGTATTGAAAGTTTAAGAAACAACAACGTGTTATAATAAAACAAAACCTAAGAGTTTGTCGCATCATAATGAAGTGCATTGTCGCTTTAGATTTCAGATATCGCTCATTTACCCAAAAAAACGCCATAACTCAAAAACAACCAGTTTGCCAGAAAAGCAGTTTCAAGTTTTCAATTTACTTACAACTTAATGGAAAAAGAAATTTTACTTTTTCTCTCAATATCTTGTTTCTCTCAAACAAGATATTTGCATGAAATTTTTACAAAATATTAATAATGAAATGAAGATTAACTCTGCGTTACTAACTCAAAAGTTCCATTTTTTGTTTTCTGACGTTTTTATTTTGAGTAAATGAGCGATATCTATATTTTTGTTTTGTACTTTATACAGATATGTTGAATTTTCTTAAAAATGTGAAACACATATCGCTCATTTGCTTCAATAACTTCATAACTCAAAAAAAAACTAGTTTAACAGAAAAGAGAGTTTAAAGTTTTCAGTTTCCACACAAATCAATGGAAAAGAAAATTTAAGTTTTCTCTCAAGATTTAAGGGAGTATACAAGATAATTGTGTGAAGTTTTTACACAACATGTAGTCTAAGGGCCAATTTTTGATTAGTTAATCAAGTTTAAATTATTTTTAAGTTCTATATAAATACGAAATTGTGATTTAAATTCTATTTAAGATTTACGAGCATACCACATGTTTTTGGGCTGGTGTATCTTCACAGAAAAAAAACTGCCTCATAGAATCAAGAAGATTTCTGTATGAACCGTTTTTAGGCTAAGGGCTATCCCAGCAGAAAGAAGCGAAGATTTTTTCATAGAGATTCCTTATTGTATTTATGTGGTAAATCTTATTAATTTTATCAAGAAGAAAACCACTAAAATCAAGAAAAAATCTTATTATTCACAACTTTTTTACTCAATTTCCGTTATTTTTGGCACCAAAAAACAATCCATAGAGAAAAACTTCTTAATTCTATTAGGTGTTCTTATAAATTGTAAACTATAGGGATTTCTTATTGACTTTATTAGGTTGCCTCATTGATTTTGTTCAATAAGGTTTTCTTCTTGATTTTAGTAGGTTCCTATATGATTATGTGTAAAGCATCTTATTGATTTTTTAATAAGGAAATCTTCTTGATTTTATGAGGTGTCTTATTATTTCATATCTATAAATAGACATAGAGACAATTTTTTTCATAATCTTTTTCATTTTTGTATAAGAATGTTTGCACAATAATTTCAATGGTAATTCAGGCTGCTTGTTAGCATATTGGTTAGAGTGGTTGTCTAGCAGGTAGAAGTTCGCTGGTTCCATACTTGGTGAGTAAGTTAGTTAAGAATATAACCTAATGTGTATGTATGTATGTATAAATAAATAACATCTACAACATACTACATACATACATACATACATATGTATATGGTATATAATTTAAATGAAAATACATAAGTACAGAGAATAAAGACGCATTTTTTTTTTTATTTTTTTATTGATAAAATCAATAAGATAACCTCATAGAAACTACAAGATATCTTCTTGATTTTTTCAAAACGGCTTTCTATATGAAATTAATAAGATTTCCTTATTGAGAAAAACCATAGAGATTTCTTATTCATTTTGTTCTATTTTATGAGGTATTTAATAGGCACTGTTTTCTCTGTGCTTGTAAAAAATATTAACATTAACATAATGTGGTCGTATTCAAAATAATTGCGTTTAATTTTCATAAATATTTAACATATACAATACATAGTTTCATATCATGGATTAAATAATTAGAAAAATTCGTTCTGATGGTCTTTTTGTTTCGTAAAATCTCTTTTTATGCAATTTAAATTTAACATCTGTTGTTTAGAAAGCTTTCCATAACAATTGGAAATTTTTAATAAGACGTTTCACTGAAAAAATGAAATCATATTAAAATACAATTTAAATTAAAATAAAAATTTAGCTAAATATGTCCTCAAATATTAAGTTAAAAACTAGGGCTAAGTCATATGTACATACATATATTTGCTTAGAAATATTAAATAAATCTTAAGCTTGGTTCACACTATCGGCACAATGTACCGAATTTCGTCAGCTCACTAAAATACAGTCATAAGTAATAAGCTAAATTTTCCCTATTTCTGAACTAATTAAAATATGTATAAGGATATAATTGCACCACAGTGCATTGAAAATAAAGCCATATGGACTTATTCCAGAATTAAAAGAGCCGACGAAAAACAGTACATTGTGCCGATAATGTAAGCCAGGCTTTAGAAAAACCTTAATATGCATTTGACCCCATATTCATAAAATTTTAAATTGAGTTTGAAATGTATTTTATTTAAAATTTTTTATACAACAATTAAAATTTATTTGCTGGTGGCTTAGCATGTCTATATACGCATTTCATTGGCGCTTCAGACATGCTAAACACCAGAAAATAAATTTAAATTATTGTATGTACACTTCTGACAATATGTCAAATAATAAATTACGTTAAAATTTTTTATATAAAATTTTCTTAAAATTTATTTAAAATACATTTTATTTATTTTTTATGAATATGGGGGTTAATATTAATAAAAATCGAAGTTTTTCAGTTATGTGAGTTATGACATTATCGAAGTCAATGAGTGATATGTTATCAACATTTAAAATTAATTAATTTATCACAAAAAAAAATATCAGTAGGTGGTCGGTCGGTCGGTCGGTATTTGTGTGTTGAGCAGCCGCAAATCCAAAGAAAACAAAAGACTTAAGACACAAACTTGATTATTTAAAATCAATTGATTTTAACCGAAATCCGAACATAAATTCACAAATATTTGTTGATTGAATTATAAATATGACAATAACATATTTATTTGAATTGAATAAACTGGCTTCGAGCTACATTATGGGTTATTCCATTGCCACGAAATATAAAATAAAATAAAAATATAAAATTGTAAAATTGTATTGTTGTAAATTTAGAGATGGTAAAATTGAGCTTTCATTAAGAAAAAGTTTTCAGCAAATTGAATTCTATGAATTAAAATAAATCACATATTCCATTTGCGCTGAAAAGCTGAGTATATAAATGCAGAAATGTACATGAACTGACACCACACACAAGTGGACCAAACACAAAAAGAATGCTGATGATAGACAGCTAGTTGTTCCGCCCTACTAAGTGTTTGTTAGAATATTTACAATTAACTTTTGTAAGTTGGCTTACGAAGCAATACGAACTTTCGCCTGATTAAATTATAAAAATATAGAAACAAATGAAGTTCGAACAATAATAATTAAAATTATAAAATTTATAATTAAAAAAAAAGAGAAGAGAAGAGAAGAGAACCGCTCAAGCATGTTATAAAACGAGATCTTTTCTCACAAATGTATTTTATATATATGCTACATCTTTTTGATGTTTGCCCTTTTTTACAGCTGTTGCAATGCAGGTTTTATTTTACTTGTCAACTTTTGCTTGTTTATTTTTGGTCAACCAACGTATATATTCATTTCGTTCCCGCTTATGATTTTTGAAATAAGCTAAACAACTTCGTTTGTTTAAATTATTTTATATTATTGAGAATCACAATATATAAACATGATAAATGAGACATTTTTTAGATTTAATTGAACCGTAGTGAATTTTAATCAGAAATAAATTCTTAATCAGGCTTAAGTTCAGTAATTTCAATTCTTACCGAATGAAATATTTTTATTAATTAATGTGAGTTTCTAAAGAAGAGAAGAAAAATTAAAATAGACTTTATTAGCTGGGGGAAATACCGATATTTTTCTGTGCAGCCACGCACTTCATCAGCACCCATGTCTATCTACTGGGGTAGAGATTATTATTAACATCAGCTATTTAACTTAAATTTTCTATGAAAATGGAATATGAGAATTGATTGTGTATACAATTATTGATTTATCATTGGTAAATACATTTGTAAGTATCACTATTCATTTTCTGTTTTTCCATTTTCTATTTAGGTTAGCACGAAGTTATATCACTCTACCTAAGTATGTTTAACTATTCATGAAACATGATAAGTTTATGAGCGTCAAACAATGAATGGCAATGAATCATGTTTTCACTTTTCATACTGACTCATAAAATTTTAAATATGAGTTAGTAGACATCATTTAAAATCAACTACTCTGATTTACGCATACTCACCATGACATTGATTTATAAGTGTAGGTTAAAATAAATATGAATGCGTCATCATAGTCATGATACAATAATACAGGTAGCCGCGAATCTACAACAAATGTACAACAAATAAAACAACAGTAATTTTTATTGTTGCTTTGTGATGACAACTGTCAAAAACCAGGAGCAAACAAAATACATGTACTTGCATTTTCTCTTGGCTTTACAAAGCTTGTTTGTATTAGTACAGTTTTAATGGGCACTGTGCGGGTGTGTTGGTAAAACATGATTGCTTGTTCTCTTGTATTTGCAAAGCTTGCTTGTATTAGTACAGCTTTGGTAGCCACTATGCGTGTATATTGGTAAAACATAAACAATATTTGGCAGATCACATCACGAAACAAGCAAAACAGCTGGCGCTTCGAGGTTACAATATGATCATAGTCATACCACACTCACACTCATAAATCACCTCAGTTTGATTTATAATTTCAGGAAAATACATATACTACTCACATTGATTCGGCTCACTCAACTCATGCTTGCATATTTATTTAAAGTTTTAGTCATTAAAGAGTTTGCAAGTACTCGTAGTATACAATAGTAGTAAATAGTGTTGTTTTTTAATTCCAGTAAAAACAAAAACAAAAAATACAAGAGAGAAACACATAACCTAATAATGAGAACTTGAATGTTCGTATGCGAAGTTATCATTGTGAATCATACTTATTTTGCATCGTCCATAGGCATTAAGTTAAGGAGAGTCGAAACCAAGAATGTCATAAATATTGCTAAGTATGAGTTCAATGCGTAGTTCAAACTTTCGAGTGAATATGATTCATAGACAACAATGCAATAAATATGAGTGCGCATAAGTACAAGAATTTATAAATCATGATTCAACTCTACTCACTTTTTCACTACTCATTGCGCTTCTCTGATCCAGACGTACTTGACCAACAACTTAATTGAGCGTAATCGACAACAGCACCATCCATTATATTTAAAAGTATCGTATGTCTCGAGTTCTAACTAACTTTATGTTAAAAAAATATCCTTGCTTTATGCTAAAAAATATCCTTGAAGAACTAAAAATTATGTATTAAAGTTCTTGAATGCCAGGGCAAACACCAATTTCACCAATTCTATTTAAATAGCAATTCATATTTAAATAGAATTTGGGAAATAGGATTTAAGAAAATATTGTGAAGCGGCAAGTGTAGGGGTTGCATTGCAACTATTTTTAGATGAAATATCTCGAATCACTTTTCCCACAACTTTTCACTCAAGTCAGGTTGACATTTTGGTACTGTGGAGTATTTAAATACATTGACAGATAATTTACGAGTATTTACTCTGCATATATGCACATATTAAGATAAGATGGCAAGCAATTTTATTATTATTATCTCTGACGTTGATCCATTTATTTTTTTTATTAATATTTACAAAAGGCTCTTTAAATTAATGCACTGATGCATTAAGAAAAATTGCCTCCGTTTTAAGGTGGTATGATGTAAATATAAAATTCTTTATTACATCCACTCATACAATGAATACAATGTATTATGCACGTAGTAGCAATTTTTGCTTTAAAAAAAGTGCTCGAATAGGAAAATAAAAACGAACGATAAATTACAAAATTTTTATGTGGGTTTTACGATGCAGCCTCTTAAAAGATTATAATTTTTTCCATTTAATTTCATTTTATTAATACAGACTTACTAATTTTCCTGCATTAAACAATTTTATACACATCAATTTATTTTGTTCTGTTTTGTTTTTTGCTTTATTTGATCATTTATGTATGTAGGTATTCCCTTTATATAACACGCACTGTTTTTGTGTGTGAGAAGTAGTAATTAAGTTATAAAGTCTCCACCTCTTCTTTATTTAATTTTCACATCTCCAGCGCAAAGATCAAAAACAGTACATATTTGTTTTTAGTTGTCTTATTTTATTTTACTTTTTGCTCTTCTTCTTCTTCTTATCATTCTTCTTCTTGCGTTGCTGTTGTTTTGTGTGTGTTGTATGCGCATGCGCAACGTTATTGACGTCAATATTGAGCCATAAATTGTTTCGTGTTCTGTTGCTTCAAGACGACTATGTCGGTTGCGTTCGTTGGTTGGTTGGTTGGTTGGTTGGTGAATGTAAAGGGTGGTTAAATTTCAAGGGCTCATGTTGATTTTTGATAATATGGTATAGTTTAATTATGTATGGAACAAAATATCGGCCAAATGTCCGCCGCGATCTTGGCGCTACACCTCTATCCGATGGTCCAAATTTTCGATGACGCTAAGGCATAATTGAGGTTCTATGCCGTTAATGTGTCGAATTATCTCATCCTTTAGCTCTTGAATTGTTGCTGGCTTATCGAAGTACACTTTTTATTTCAAATAACCCCAAAGCAAGAAGTTCAACGGTGTCAAATCACATGATCTTGGCGGCCAGTTGACATCGCCCCCACGTGAGATAACACGGCCATCGAATTTGTCGCGCAAAATAGCCATTGTTTCGTTAGCTGTGTGGCAAGTGGCACCGTCCTGTTGAAACCACACATCGTCCACATCCATATCTTCCAATTCCAGCCATAAAAAGCTCGTTATAATCCCACAATAGCAAACACCATTCACAGTAACTGCCTGACCGGCCTCTTTTGGAAAAAATATGGCCCGATGATGAATAGCCAGCCCATAAACCGCACCAAACAGTCACTCTTTGTGGATGCATTTGTTTTTCGACAATCACTCTTGGATTATCATTCGCCCAAATGCGGCAATTCTGCTTAGTCCTAGTTTACACTATGCAAGTCTTATTGCTAAGCTGATTAGTTTGAAAGAGAGAGAGAGAGAGAGATGAGGGGAACAGATAAGTTTCCTTTCTCCTCGTCTCTTTCTCCTAACAAACTAATCAGCTTAGCAATAAGACTTGCATAGTGTAAATTATGACTTATTGACGAATCCATTGAGGTGCAAATGTGCCTCATCACTGAAGAAAAAGTGCACGATATGCATTTTGATTTGAACGCCCATTTTCATAATAAGCCTGAATAACTTTAACGCGTTGCTCGATTGTGTATCTTTCCATGGTTGAAATTGGGTTAGTCTGAAATTGAGAAATGTCAAATGAAATGCAGAAGAAAACTTGACGTTTAGGTGTGGTTCACATTCAACATCGGCCCTTAAAATTTAACCACCCTTTATTATAGATAAATGTATGTATACGAGTACGTACTTTGTCCGTCCGTCTGACTTAGTTTGCCTGTGTCTGCTCTCGTGAGTACGTACATACGTACGTGTTCATGCTAAAACTTATTAATATGGCAATTTAAAACTAATTGCTGTTGTTAAATAAGTCTTAATAAATAACATTTTACTATAAATGTGTCTGTACGTCTTTCTGTCCATTTGCATTCGACTGTGTGTGATCAATATATGTGAGAACTTTTTACTTGACATCTTTTTCTTCTTGTTATTTGCGCTCATACTTTATTGCTTCAAAAGTTGGTGTGAATTGAAGATATTTTTTTTTAATTTTTTTTATTGTACATAAAAATTTATTTGTTTATTTTTATTAACAAATATTTCATATAAATTTTCTGTTTTGGCACAATTGCTAACAAAAATTTTGGTCTTCATGACCATAAACACATAAATATGTTGGATTCCTAATGTTTATTTTGTAAGTCAGCATAGGGCAGTTGAGTTCGGCTATAACGAAATTTCGTATATGATGAATAAATTCCACAGTTGTATTAGTTTAGTCTTAATATTTTATACAAACTAGTATACACCAAATAGACGACACAATCTTCCGTATTCTAGAATCTAGATGTAATTAATTTTATTAAGATTCATAGAAAAATTACATATGTAGATACATACATCCATATGCAACATTGTTGCCGTTTTAGCGTTTTTACTGCTTTCAGAATATGCCAATTTTTCGTGAAGCATTCAAGCTTTCAAAAAATCTACTTAAAAAATATGTTAATCCAAAATCTAGGATTTTATTTTTTTTCTGTAGAACGTTCTAGCAGATACTTTGGCAACACTGATGTGCAACCATAATTAATAATACAATAACTAATTAGAGCCAAGAGAAAATACTGCAAACATACACACACACATATGTTTTGTTTCTTTTTTAAATGTACGCTATGTGTGCATGCAGTAGTAGCAATTTTAAACACTTATAGCTCCCAAAATACTAAACTGATTTCAATAAAATATAGATTGTGCACATCTGTGCAGAAAAACCTTTAAAACCATATAAATCTTTTAAAAATCGGTGCGGTAGTACCGGAGTAAAAGGGATTACAAAAAACGTGTTTGCCTATTAATTATATAGATTAGTACGCTTGTTGTGAATTCTAGTTATAACGAATTTCCGCTAATAACAAACTACTTTTTAAGTGGTAATTTTTACGCTTATAACGAACAAAAAAAAATTAAAGTTATTTTCTGATATTTTTTTAAAGCAACTGTTTGTTATCTAAAGGACTAGTTCATAAAAAATAGTTTTAGTTCATAAGTGGTTTATAAAATAGGTTTTCATTCATACGAGGGCTACTATTTATATTTCGGAAATATCAAATAATAACAACTATTTTTAAATGAAAAATGACTTTATTGTTTTTAGCGAGCCTTTTTTTTCAGCGATTGATAAATTATAGGGTAATCCAACGAGAGCAAATTTTTTTTTACAACTAATGCCGCCCATACATTACACAAGTTCACTGCACAAGTCTGGCACTGTACAATGCGTTTGTGTAGTGCATGGGGGTGGTTGTGCTATTAACGCAGTGAACTGAGTAAATATCAAAACGATTTTGATATTTACTCAAGTTTGTAAAACTGTACAATGAACTTGTGTAGTGTATTTTGCAAAAGCTAAGTTTCTCAGTTTTTCTGTCCTATTTTTCACGATTCATGTACCACTTTTAGATACCCGCAGAACCAAAAACCTCATTAGCTTCACCAGGAAGCACCTGAGGAATCTCTTGGCCACACTTACAGGCCACTGCACTTTTGGAACCCACGCTAAACGTATGGGTCTCCTGTATAATGATTACTGTTACAGCTGCAATGAGGAGGAAGAGGAGGAAAGCATTTCGCATCTTCTCTGCTTTTGCCTTGCTTTGGAGGATATCCGTATTCCTTGGCAGAATATCCTTCAATAGCTTGCCCGAGCTATCGGAAATAGGACTTAGAAACCTAAATCTATACATTAGGAGCAGCGGCTGGTATGGCCGCTAGCCTTCCTCTATGGGATGTGCATGTACTAGACCCTCTCCTGTCCCACTTCTCCTCTCCTTTACTCTCTCTTATTCTACAGAAACACTCCATCTATACCCTCTCTATCTACATCCTGCCTATACTCCCGGTCTCCCCTTATTCTAACACTTTCAACTTACAGGCAGCTAGACCCCTAAAATTGTCATTCTTCACTAGCAGCCTGCTAACCTAACCTAACCTAACCTAATGTACCACTTTTTACACCACAAGCGCCTTTTTTGCTTTGTTCTCGTTTCTTATTTTTTTATTGCCACACCAATTATTAAAGTAGTGCAGTATTTGCACATCTTGTCTTCTTCACTTACAGCTTTGAAATAAAAACTGCACAGTTTACTTGTACAGTGTGTGCCACAAGCTTAGTTTACACCCAGTGCCAGACTTGAGCACTGAACGTGAGTAGTGTATGGCTGGCATAATTGTTCATGCAAAATTGAATGTATTGAAGTGGAACTAGTGTGCAAGGATGTCTCTATCTCACAATATGTCACATAATCACATCAATAGTTCACACACTGCATCGATGTTTTGCGGCACAATAATTGATTTTGAACGGACGATCTTCACGGAATGCGTCGGCGACGGAACTACGACCACGATTGAATTCACTATACCAGCGATATACTGTGGTTTTTGATGGTGCTTTATCGCCATACAAAAAACTGAGTTCATCGACACATTCTTTGTTGAGATAATCCACGTCGAAAGTTGTGAAAAATAATCCTACGAAAACTTTCTCTTGAAATTTCCATTTTTTTTTTGTCAAATTGATTTTCTGAACTCACTGTAAACAAAACAGATAGCAACCCAAATTTCTAAAACTTTAATAGAATGTAAAAAAAAAATATTTTTTCCTTATTAATATAACTTCCCTGCAGAAAATTTGGTGACAATTGAACCAAGCGTACTCGTCGTAGGACTTGAGTAAATGGAAGTGTTAAAAAAGTAGGGCGTAGTGTATGGCCAAAGATATATCGTGTAAATGGTTACTTATTCACCATTTTCGTGATTTATCTAATATATTGAAAAATGCCAAAATCTCGATTTGAAAAAAAAAATTGAGTTAGGTGGTTTCTATATTAAGGTAACTATGTTGTTTAATATTTTCTATATGCTGGATTACGATAATACTAATGTAAATTTATCAGAAAATGTCCAACCAAATTCTTGAAAAATAATTGGAATTATATAAACTCTACCATAAAGTAATTGAGAATTACTAAACATCTTAAAAGCTAAAAAGCTTCTTTACACGGTAATACAAAGTATTACGACTTTGTAGAATCAAAATATTATTAAATCCTGTTGTAGGTATTTTTCATATTTACACTGATACTATAAGTAAAATGCAAGCAAAGGTATCAAACTGCTGAGTTAATAACAAAGAATGGAAAATTGCAAAAAAGAACGATGTGTACTAATAAAACTGAATATTGGAGAAAACTTTTTATTATTTTAATGTAATTTTACTACAAATTATAATTTTTTTTATAGGTTTGTTTATTGTTTGTTTGGTTTGGCTGTACCATCAGCAGTTGTACAATATTTACAAAAACAACATGAACATTTCTTGAGTTGATTTTGGTTGCTTCTGCAAAAGTGTTAACCAGTGATGCCAACTTTTTTGGCTCTAAAAGCATATCAGTATTTAATAAAAGCACTAAAAAGCGTAATTTTGATATCTAAAAAGCGCAAAAAGCACTAACGTGAAAAACAAGTGAAGATTCAAACGAGTGAAGTGAAGTTTTATAATGTTTAATATTTTCTAAGCTATTCTCGCTTTCGGCAATATTATCATCTTTAATGAAATACGAGTATATCAGACGAAAAATTATGTTTTACACTGAAAAAATAAATACAGCAAGTTTTTATTAAAGTAATTTTAAGAAATACGCAAATTTCTTAAAAGCATTACTTAGTGCTTTTTCTTAGTTTGGCACCATTGCTCCTAAGCACTAGAAACAGTACCAACAGCACCAAGCTGGCATCGCTGGTGTTAACACCTTCAATAGATACCATTAGTGCTGCCAATGTTTGCTTTGAAATACACCTCTGGTATGATGAGAATACTTAAGTTTCTAAAATGGTTTAGAAAACAAATCATTTACCGACAGCTTGTCAAATTTTCTATCCGTATTCTCTCCTACTCGATACATTTTGCGTTTACATGATAAGATTTTGTACATTCTACAGCATTTTTTGACATGTCGTAACCCATTGTATTACCATGTAAAGGCAGCCTTATTGGGACTCGTTCTAGTATTGTAGCTGAGACCAGGACCTATCAAATAATATAAATATATATTTTTTTCTTTGGATTCTATCTACATTGGAAGCTGAAAGCGGGACATGATCCATCAAAAACTGGGATTTAAAAATAAATATCTTTTAGAACGCGGGATGTGTAATATGCACATATACAGTTTCGTATGTACTTAAGATGCCCAGTTTTCACAGTTTCTAACATTAGAAAATGTTAATACAAGTAGGATAAATTTAAAGTTTTTTTGAAGAACTCCTGAAAACTCGAACTTCAAGAAATTCTGAGTATGCACGTTTTTAGAGGACCACTTGAACATTAATCTATGACCAATATTATCCGACAGCATTGACTTCGAAAAGTGCGTACGTATCCTTCAGAAAATCCCCAGTTGAAAACTTGGCAATTCGAGTATCTAATTCAAATTCATGCTTTTCAGAAATATATTCATGGGCAATAATAAAATAGGAGCATTACTTTTTTCCGTCTGGGTTGCCTCATTTACTGGAAAAGTCCTTTAGAAATGCATTATAGCTTAGCAGAGCTCTGTTAAGACACTAATAAAGCTCTGTTAAAGCACAAGGTTCGTGTCGAGGCTTATAAATCTATACAAGCGCAAACTTGAAATTACGCCGATCCTGACAGAAAATAACGCAGTGATAACTTTAAAACTCTTCACGACATGTTAATAATGAGAACTTTATTCTACAAATTAGCTGAACTACGAAGCACACAGGGATTTGGATAGTTAAGCAATAACTGGACTAAATCAGTTACATTTTAATAAAAATCTAATAAGAGATTGAAAATTTCAATAACGGGATGTGTGGTCAAGTTACCCGTAACTGAATTCCGTAGCACCATAAATGTTTCAAAAGTATATTAAAAGTTTACAATCTAGACTGAGGATTGAATTTCTACTAGTTAATCACCCAATGTATCTGAGTTTATTTAAGCTTCACTTGTGTTCGCTAGAGTCAATGTGGGGTTTCTATGTAAGCCGTCGATCAAGGTGTATGTTGAGGAACAAGTTGGGAACAATTATCTCTTTCTTCATAGGTTCAATGTTACATAGGTTCATAGGTTCAATTTTTGTTCGTTTACTTTTATTCTCCATTAGTTCATCCATAGTTCAATAGGGCACCATTACGAATATTATATATTATATATTGATTTTTTGTTTTGCTGGATCTTTGTATTATATCTTTGAATATTATTTTGCTTCTTTTAATCCGGTTTTATAAATAAAAAACCAAAGACAATTAATTGTCTTACAATTAATAATCAAAAAAGATCCTGATGATGAACCAAAAAGGTTTGAAATATATAGATTAAAAACAAATACATTGTTTTTTATTTATAAAACCGGATTAAAAGAAGCAAAATAATATTCAAAGATATTATATATTATATGTACTACGAATAATTTTTTTTGTTTATTTAGTATATCTATATAAGAAAGACTCCGCTAGGGCATGTATTATGTATTACGAATATATTTATATATATATATATATATATATATATATACATACATATATAACAAAGACTTGGCTGGGAAAGACAATGAAGCGATATAAATAGACCGTCAAGTCACTCTAGAACAAGTCCCGTAACGATATTTAGATATTAACCTAAGCTTAACAGGTGCTTATAGTTTTGAAATATGAGTGCCTCTGTAGTCGAGTGGGTAGTGTGCAGTTAAGTGTCGGAATGAAATTTTTAAATAATTGTATTATTCTAAACCGAATATGTCACTGTGGGATAGTTCAGTGACAAGTCAAAAGACGTATACAAAGTATCAATTAACCCCATTCTAGGCCATCCCCATGTAAAAGTGACTGGTCCGCTCTATAGGAAGTGTTAGAACTCGGACTCGTCCCTATCACTTAAAGACCGGTCACGTGACTAGTCTTGTGTCAGTTCCATTTCCTGTAGGGTTACTATAGATTCATCTAAAGAAAATAATTAAACTTAAAATCAGTTCAAAAACCTGTTTGTTAAAACAAAAACTAATCATAATTTTTTTCTGTGTATTTACTCAGTTTATAAAGAAATTAGTTTATAACAAAAATAATTTATACGTCCCTCAGAGTTCGTTATAGTTAAACTCTGCTGTACGAGTTGCTAAAAAATATATATCTTACGAATATTTTTGTGTTAACGTTGCAATCGTTTTTTTTGTTTTTGGTCGCCAAATCCGGAGGTGTTGTCAAAGAAGGCCGTTCCACATTTTGATAAAAAAAATATCAAAAATATCGTGGATTATAATTTTTGAAGCCCCACAAACCCACACAAATTTAGCTTTAATCTTAAAGGTTTTTTAGTCGAAAGATCAATAGTATTAACATTTGAAAATGATTTCGGGTATATGGCCACCACGGCTGTTGCGGATGAAGTGCATTTTAGACCTCCAATTTTGGGACACTTTTTCGAGCGTTGCTGGCCGTATATCTCAAATAACACGAACAAGGCGTCAATTGTTTTTGCCTTATCAGCATAAACCAGTGACTTCATGTGCCCCAACAGGAAATAATCAAGAAAAGTAAAATCTCATGACCTCAGAGGCCAACTGACAGGTCCATTTTTCGAAATCAGCTTGTTGCCAAAATTTTGAATTCAATAAATCGATGGTTGCGGGCGATGTATGGCATGTAGGGCCATGCGATCAGAGTCATCCATAGTTCTGAAAAAAAATTATTGATCGTAGTGCGGTAACGATCTCCATTGACTGTAACGCCAGCTCCGGTTTCATTTTTGAAACAATAAGGTCCATTGATGCCACCAGCATGTAAACCTCACCAAACGGTGCATGTTCCTTAATGCAATGAATGGAGTCTTTAAAGTCTGCTGCGAATTACTTTCACTCAATATACTGCGATTATGTTTATTAGCCTCATCGTTAAATACAATTTTGCCATAAGGCATATTCTATAAGTTGTGCGAATTGATAAATGATTTTGAAAGTAAATCTGCATAATTTGGTGGCGTTGATTGATTTGATCATATATTATTAAAAAGAGAGGGCAGTACGACAGTTCGTTTGACAGTTAACCCTTTTCTTGTTGGAGCAACGAAGCTGATCAACAACAATTCTAACCGTGGCACTAAGTACTTCATTTATCATCAATGAATTCAATGCAATGTCAGGTGTCATTTGTACTTTTATAATGTTCTTAATTCCTTTTTATATTTCTATTTTTATACTCCAATAAAGTAAGATCAATTTAAATCAGGTGTGTGCATTTTAATATTCGTAAGTTCTATCAACCTTAAAAACAATTTCTAATGTATTGAATTCACTAAATTTTTGCCAACCGAAAATTGTAATGCTTATCGATATATGTAATCATTTGCTGTAACGATAATGCGATTCTGTAATTTATTTTTTACGATAGTCTGCAGGTGTGCTTTTCTCACCATTTAATTCTAAGCGAAAAGCACAAAGAAGAATTAAAGAAAAACTAAATGAATTTGAGCATATGATTTTACTTTTTTTATTTCAACCGACAGCGAATATCGTTAAAATATGTTGCTGAATAGTAAAGTCGATAAATTTTCGTTATATTTATTATAACAATGCGATTATCGTTATAAAATTTAAAGAATCCAGCGAGCTGTAAAGCGGCCCATCCATTATACAATATTATTGCATATGTTGTTGTACATATTATTGTCGTTTTGATATATTTTATGCAATAAATTGCACAATATTTTTAAAGAAAACATTGCCCAATTTTCCTGACAGTGAAAAAGTAAGCAACAATGTTGCCACCACATTAAATAATTGTCTTGTTTGTACAATAAAAATCAAAAGTCTTGTGAGGACTAAAGTCGCTACCTTTCGTTTTAGCCCACACGCCATGCGTTATAAAATCTATTTCTAACCTCATCATCATTTTTACTCTTAAGTTATGTTTATTTTTAACCCTGATTTCCTAAATGAATAAATAAATTTTGTGTTCCGTTAATTTATGTATTGTCCGTTAATTCAAAATTGTTATAGTGCCCTCTGTATGTGAACCTACACAAAGCTGTAACAAAAGGGTACTATAGCACAACTGTGTGCCCGTCTATGTATGTGTGTGTCTGTGTGATCGTTCTGCGTACTATAAAAGGCCGACCGACATTTCAATTGAGGACAGTTGGTTTTAGACTGTCGCGCAAGTAAGCTGTTTGTTAGACAACTACTTGTAGAGAATTTAAAACAATTGATTGGGTTTGATAAACGAATCACTTGTTTTATATCATACTGGTTATATTTTGTGTATAGGTAGTATATTAAATATAACCATTGTTTTGGCTTGTTAACTAGAATATTGTCGCCGTTCTGTTTAATGTAGTACATTAAATAAAGAATTTGGCCGTTAAAGTAATTACTATTTTATAAATGAAAGAAGTTTAAATGAATTAATTATAACGTAAAGAAACGAAAAAATAAATTTAAGAAATTTTAAATAAATAAAGAATTTATTCCTAACCCAAAATAAAACTTTGGTACTATTTTATATTTTCTGTTAACGACTCTGGACTCCGCTGAACTACCCTAGCTTCAAAGGAAATTTTCGTCGTTACAGTGGCGCCCGAGCAGGGACTTTCAAGAAGACTTCTAACAAATTGTGAATTAATTTAAAATTAAAAAAAAAAAAGGAATACAATTTTTTTTTTAAGTTTTTTTTATTAAAGAAAAAAAAAGGAATCGGATGTAAAGTGGTGTAAAAATAAAATAAATTTATTTTCATTCCTTTCTCGCCCGCAATAATTACTTAAAGTAAATAAATTGATTGATGCAAATGAAACGTATGTTAATAGGAAATTCTACCTTGAAATAACTGAGACACTTGAAGAAAAAAAATTTTGTGGATAATACGTAGAACAACACATTGAGTAATAAGAATAAAAGTGCTTATGATATAACACCAACAATGTTGAAAGTCTCCTGGGCATACTCCTTGCGGAAAGATGAGTTGGTGGCATACCTAAGTGAGTTTGGAATTCAAGCGGATGGCAATGTCGATGAAATGCGAAGGACTCTAGCAAAATTTATTGGGAGTACACACCCTCCAGAGCAAATGAATAGGTTGCTGGAGTTGCAGACCAAACATGAACTTACTCCAACGGGCAGCCTGCAAACCCCTACTGGATCCCCAGGAAAGGGGCCAACTATTACAGTCAGTGGAGAAGCAAGCCCTTCAATACTGGGAACAGGTATGCCGTTAGAAAACCATAAGCTCATAAAAATGGGGGCACAAGATCCGATCACGCACAAAGAAAACTCCTTGATAGATGTCATCGATTTGGTGCGAAAATGGGGTATTCGCTACGAGGGTGGAAGAGACCCTTTATCCTTCATTGAACGACTCGAAGAAATGTCTGAGTTATATTGTATATGTAAAAATGTGTTACCCAAGACCATGCCTGAACTGTGTAAGGATAGGGCATTGATTTGGTTTCGGAACAATAATAAACACTGGGAGACCTGGGAATTATTTAAAGTTGATTTTCTAAAGTTTTTCCTTCCTTCTAGATATTTTGAAAAACTGGAAGATGACATTCGTAAACGATACCAACGTCCACGAGAACTCTTCAAGGACTATGTGCTAGCACTGCAAAACCTGATGAGACACACCGAGATGTCGGAAGCTCAACAACTCGACCGCATTTACCGGAATGCCCAACCAAATTATTTATGGTATATACAACGCAAAGACTTCAATACGTTGGACGAATTATTATCATTGGCAGACGACTTGGAGAGTATTCCTACCACCAACAATGTTCAAAATAACCCACAGCATACACGAAATGAGCACCATCGTATGGTGGCCATCAGAATGCCAGACAACTGTGGAAGGGGCAGGCATCAACGTGCGACCAACGAACCACTACCACCTATACAGATAAAAAACTTACAATGTGATGACGATCGAATAAGTGCCAATGTACAAATAGGACAACATATAGTAGCAGCCACTATTGATACAGGTGCCACGAGTAGCTATATCAACGGGGAAGTTGCTGAAACTATTTTCGGTAATCATGCAAAAATTCCTACGAACCTAGAAATTATCCTAGCCGATGGATCAGTTAGTAGAATTCAACACGCCGTTGAATACCCTATGAAGTTTGGCCAGAGAGTGTGTAATGTACGGTTTTTGATTATGCCGACCGCCATCGAAAAAATGATCATTGGGTTAAATCTACTTAAAGTTTTCAAAACTACTATGACGTTATGTGACCTATCGTTTCGTTTAGAAGACAACACTCTCCCGGCCCTCCATCCACAATGTATTGACACAACACTCCAGCCGGCAAAGTTACGAGAAGTAGCCGAGGTGGACCAAGATCAAGAGAGTGCCAGCACTCCCGTAGAGCAAGAAGATGGACCAAATACGGTAAGTGTCCCTTTTGCCATAAAAAACGAAACTATTCCAGGACATCATGACGCAGCAAGGTATACCATAATTAAAGAATTTATTGAAGAAGAATTACAAAAATTTAGGAATATATGCGGCCCAACAAGTATAGCAGAACATCAAATAGTTATGAAAGACGAAAGACCGATAAAAATTAGATATGCCAACCGAAACCCAGCAATGCAGGCGATTATTGATAAAGAAGTTGACCACTTACTCAAAAGGGGTTGCATCGAACCCTCCTCTAGCCCATATAGCTTTCCCATTACTTTGGCCAGGAAGAAGAATGGATCATGGCGTCTCTGTATGGACTTTCGGGTATTGAACAGCCGCTCGATTCCCGATGCATACCCTCTACCTCGTATTAACCATATTCTTGACCGTTTAAAGGAAGCAAAATTTATCAGTTGCCTCGATCTAGAAAATGGTTACTGGCAAATACCATTGGCAAAGAACAGTAGAAAATTTACTGCTTTCACCGTACCAGGTCGTGGCCTCTACCAGTGGAAGGTAATGCCTTTTGGCCTACATTCAGCACCAGCTACTTTTCAACGAGCCCTCGACCTGGTCATCGGAGCTAAAATGGAACCTCATGCATTCGCGTATTTAGACGACATCATAATTACTAGCCAGACGTTCGAACAACATATTGAACATTTAAGGGACGTATTCTCACGGCTGAGAAGCGCAAATCTAAAGGTAAATCCAGAAAAATGTGAGTTCTTTAAGAATGAGATAAGATATCTGGGACACGTGGTGTGTGGGGAAGGTATAAAAACAGATCCCGATAAAATAGCGGCTATCGCCGAAATGCCCCCACCTAAAAATATAAAAGAAGTGCGCAGATTTCTGGGCACCACTTCCTGGTACAGGCGGTTCGTCCCAGACTTTGCCCAAATATCGCAACCGTTAACATTTTTATTAAAAAAGGGCAAACATTTTAAGTGGGGTCAGGAACAACAGTCAGCGTTCCAAGAGCTAAAACGAAGACTCACGGGTTCTCCTATATTGGCATGCCCTGATTTTTCAAAAGGGTTTTGTTTACAAACAGATGCAAGTGATTTTGGGCTCGGAGCTGTGCTCACACAAGAAATAGATGGGGCAGAAAGAGTAATTGCCTACGCCAGTCGTCATTTAAACCAAGCGGAGAAGAATTATACAACCACCGAAAAGGAATGTTTAGCGATCATATGGGGCATACGTAAAATGAGGATGTATCTTGAAGGATACGAGTTCGTCGTAATTACAGACCACTTATCGTTAAAATGGCTAAATTCTATCGAATCACCAACGGGTCGACTAGCACGCTGGGCGTTGGAGCTACAGCAGTATCAGTTCTCCATAAAGTATCGGAAAGGAACTAAGAACATAATAGCGGATACTTTGTCCCGGCAACCACTGGAAACTTTTCAAATGTTGGTAACAAGTGAACCATTGGCCGAATGCCCATGGTTGAAAAACAAATTTAAAGACGCATTTCCCACGCAATCATAATGATGAAGACTGCCATTCCTGGAAGCTCTGCGTTGATACCAACCAACGGAAACGTGTCCTACAAGAAAATCATGATGACCCCACAGCCGGCCATCTCGGAATACGAAAAACTATAAACCGAATATGTAATCGATATTATTGGCCAGGTATGTTTAGGGATGTTAGTCGGTATGTGAGAAAATGCGAATCCTGCCAAAAATATAAGTCCAGCCAACAGAAACCATTAGGAGAAATGTTGATCAGAACCCCAGAGGAACCTTGGGCTACGGTATGTCTCGATTTTATTGGACCCCTACCTAGGACAAAGCACGGAAACACGATGATACTGGTTATCATAGACCGATTTTCCAAATGGACAGAAATTATACCGCTAAGGAAGGCAACATCCGAAACCCTGGTAAAAGCCTTCAGGGAACGCGTGCTGGCAAGATTCGGAGTGCCTAAAGTATCAATCACAGATAACGGACCCCAATTCACGAGTAAAATATTTCAGAACTACCTGCGGGAAATAGGAGTAAAACAGCAATACACAGCACCCTATACCCCACAAGAGAACCCAACAGAACGAGTAAATAGGACTATAAAAATCATGATCGCACAATTCGCTAAGAACAAACATACTGCCTGGGACGAGCTAATACCAGAGTTATCGTTAGCTTTAAACACTAGTTGTTCAGAATCAACTGGGTACTCCCCCGCATTTATAGTACAGGGTAGGGAGCCTCGGTTACCAAATTCTTTATATGACGAAAAAACGGTAGGAACAGGAGAAACGTCTCCTAACCCGAAAGAAAGATCGTCTAAATTGAAAGACGTTTTCCACATCGTACGAAATAATCTAAACAAGGCAGCACAAGACCAAAGACGTCACTATAATTTGAGGCGGCACAGTTGGAAACCAGAAATAGGTCAAAGTGTTCTATTGCGACAACACCATCTCTCCAAAGCTGTCGACCAGTTTGCAGCAAAACTAGCCCCTAAGTTTGATGGTCCCTACGAAATAATTGAGATCCCATCTAAAGTTATAGTAAAATTGAAGGGACGAGAAAAGGGCGATATAAAGACTGCCCATATAAACGATATAAAAAAACATTTCCCAAACTAATAAACCGGAATAAAAGAAAATTTTAAGAAACAAAATTATAATAATAAATATTTTTTTTGGTGGTTGTAGACTTTCTCTAACACGACAACTTGTTTCTCTCGTTACAGATTTGTACCCGTCACTCGGTGGCATAGATTTTATTTTCCCTACAATAAAAATAAATATAAAGGAAGGGAAAAATGGACGATGAGAGGAAATTTCAACAAACGCGAGAAATGTTACGAAGACGAATGATGGAGGAGAGAGACCTACGACGGCAAGCCATTCTACTACCACCTGTGCCCAGGCCACCTTTATCCAGCAACCAGAGGCAAGAGCCCAAGTCACTACCTCCACAACAATTCCTTCGCTGCATAGTACGACCAATGCACACCACAAATTATACCGAAATCCCCTCTACTTCCCAGCGACGTCTACTCGACATCCCCACCAATATCCAACATCCCACGCCAAGCTGTCCTAGGAGTACCTCCGGAGTGATGCCCGTTGCAATCGTTACCCCCTGGAAAATCCCAGCACGCAGACTTTCTGCATCAAGCGACAGCTCTAATATTGAAACAACTAATATCAACGACCCGCCAGACCTCGATACCGACAACATCGTAAGTCTAGAACTGTCACTCTCCAGCGATAGTACAGCATCGGATAACCTCAATACCGCTCTCGCGCAATCCAGACCCATATACCAGCCAATCACCGAAGAAATATCCAGCGACACTAGTGAATATAGTCGTGTTTTAAATGACCAGGCAGAAGAGATGGAACCAGCCCCACGTACGCGATTCCAGTCAGTGCTCCCACCGACTACACCATGGTTTGTAGAAGTAAACTCAGAAGGGGAACAAATACAAGATGAATGTCAATTACCAGAAGCCGAACAATATGACCCATATCACATGGAATGTTCCAATATCACCGTATCACCCTCAACATCACCCACCATACCACCACCTTCAAAATCGTCGACCTCAAATTCACCGGTGTCCGGAAAGCGAACACCCCCCACCACTTCAGAAAATCCACCAAAAAGGTTTTTCTTGTCTTCTGAAAAAATAGAACACCGACAACATATGTTTGGAAACCTCACCATGGTGGAGGGCAGTATCAAGTATAAATACTTCATCTTACGAGTTCCACAACCAACCATACCCCACCCGCCAAAAGATGTGGACGAGAAAAGGGACATAACTTCACCCGAACGACCCACGCAAAACCAAACGCTTGTGGCCCGGAGGTGTCCAAATGAACAAGGAAATAATAGTGAAGCTCAGGTGAGAGCCCAAGTAGATGAAGATAGGGCGACAACGCCAACCATATTCCAAGCTCTAATGTCCCCGAAACCTAGCCATACACCCAGTGCCGTTACTCACATACCCTCTACTCTTACATGTCCCCCAACGCCAACTATCCCAGAGTATCTTCAAGCATATTTCTCAAGAACACCCCGGAAAAGAGAAGACAGTGTCAGCATCCGAAGTACCACGAAGTCATTGGACAGTTTATCAATTTCCGAGTGTTTTGTCAAAATCCCGAGCTCAACCTCTACTGCGACCACTAGCCCTCGTAGCTCTTCCCCACCCTCCGGGACATCAGTGTCAGCCGAAGAAGTTCGCATACCATCTCCAGATGTAGTATTAGTAGAGGAACCAACCGGTAACACGACAAATCCTATTATAATAGCAGCCACCACCCACGTGGACCACAACAAAATACAACTGGTAGAACAATGGGTTCACACTCAGATCCACGAAGTTCCCCTAGAAAACAACCCAACGTCCAGCACAACGCAACGTAGTAAGTGGAACAACCCCCAGGTAGTCGGAGATGGAGTTTCGCCAGACACCATAAATAAATTGATGCCCCTGATAAATGAAACACTTATAAATATACATCGCCGCACCAACATCCTGCTCACGTTTGAAGGACGAACCTTTAGGGCAAAATTTCGACACCCTAACAAAGTTATTGTCTTGCCCGTCAACCGAAGGGAAGATCCTGTGTGAGGACTAAAGTCGCTACCTCTCGTTTTAGCCCACACGCCATGCGTTATAAAATCTATTTCTAACCTCATCATCATTTTTACTCTTAAGTTATGTTTATTTTTAACCCTGATTTCCTAAATGAATAAATAAATTTTGTGTTCCGTTAATTTATGTATTGTCCGTTAATTCAAAATTGTTATAGTGCCCTCTGTATGTGAACCTACACAAAGCTGTAACAAAAGGGTACTATAGCACAACTGTGTGCCCGTCTATGTATGTGTGTGTCTGTGTGATCGTTCTGCGTACTATAAAAGGCCGACCGACATTTCAATTGAGGACAGTTGGTTTTAGACTGTCGCGCAAGTAAGCTGTTTGTTAGACAACTACTTGTAGAGAATTTAAAACAATTGATTGGGTTTGATAAACGAATCACTTGTTTTATATCATACTGGTTATATTTTGTGTATAGGTAGTATATTAAATATAACCATTGTTTTGGCTTGTTAACTAGAATATTGTCGCCGTTCTGTTTAATGTAGTACATTAAATAAAGAATTTGGCCGTTAAAGTAATTACTATTTTATAAATGAAAGAAGTTTAAATGAATTAATTATAACGTAAAGAAACGAAAAAATAAATTTAAGAAATTTTAAATAAATAAAGAATTTATTCCTAACCCAAAATAAAACTTTGGTACTATTTTATATTTTCTGTTAACGACTCTGGACTCCGCTGAACTACCCTAGCTTCAAAGGAAATTTTCGTCGTTACAGTCTTTTGATATTTGCCAATATATTGTGCCACCTTCGAATATGACATTACGCATTGGCGATATTATTGTACAATACAAAAAATTTCACAATTATATTGCAAGTGGGTGGGCCGCTTAAGACACAAGCCAAGGCAAACACAACGCAACAGTGTAAATAAAATGGGTTTGAAATAATTTTTGATTTGAACCTGAACGAACTAATTAAAAAAGAGCTGTTGGATATAAGGTTAGCATAGACGGAGTATCGTGGGTTCGATTCCTGCCGGGACTGGGGATGTTCATACAGACAAGCTAAAACGGTTACGCACTAACTCAGACCTCCAAACAACATGGATACTCTGATATCGAACAGATCAGAGACCAATCTAAAACTTAAGAGAATCCACATTTATCTTCAGCTTCTCCGGGGCTGCATGTATATCTATACTTTCTAAAAAATGTTCTTCACAGGTAGTTTCATTGAATTCTATATTTGGACCACCTTGTTGGCAGTTAATCGACTTTGGAAATTTTATTGTTATTTCATATTCTTTATACATCATTCAAACTTTCTTCAATTGTCATTTAAAGCCCATGAAACAAAAAATTAAAAAAAAAAAAAAAATGCAAGAAAATATTACGGAAAGTGTTTTCTGAGCAAAGTCCATTAAACAAACGCGCACACATGTAACACACATTCAAAGAATAACTGCAACTAAGCGACAAAATCAAAGATATTTGCACAAGTAGCTGAAAACCTGAGCTTATGCACTTTTGTTGGTTGCACAAAACAACAACATGAATACAACCGGCAAGAATTTTGCACTCACAGCCCGCCAGCCAGCGGCACTCAGTCCTACAATCATCATATACATACATACATACATACGTACGAGTCCATACATACTTAAATATTTATGCATGCATGCATGCATCCGTGCCTTGTCCGTTGTTGTAGCACTTTGAAAACAACCGCTGCAAATGACGGACAGAGTGACTGGCGGACTCAACCTTACTTGGTCAAAGTGAGATTTTTATCACATTAATGTTATAAATGTGTTTGGAATTTATAATTAACTTTTATTCTTATTGTTTTTTTTCTTCTTTCTTTCGAATCACTATGTGCGGTTTAAGTGTTGCATTTGAAAAACATTTTATCGCATTTTACAAATGAGAGTGTTTGCGTTTTGGGCATGAGGTTTAACAAATGATAGACGACGGCTGATAATTTATTTTATTTGTAAATGAAATTAAATTAAAAAAAATATATGTATGTATATGTATGTATATAAGAAGCTCTCGCAAACAATATTTTTTATTGCAATTGCAGTTTTATTATGCAAAAACTGTTGCAACACATACACACGTGCACACAGTGAATAAAAATTAATAAATTATTTATTCATTTATTCATTCATTTAAGCAAAGATGAAACGCCAATGATTTAAAAATAGCGCTGTTTATTTATTTTTTTTTAAATTTTATTTGTCTATTTTCGTGCGTTCTCATGGACTTAATTACGGTTTGTATTCTAATCATTTGCCAGACTTTTATTTTTTCCCTTTACTGTTTGTCGCGGGGATAATAGAAAAAAAACTCTTTGGCAACAGTTGCATAACATTTTAAATTTAACTAATGATTCATTGATTATGTTGAATGAGTAAATGCAGGCAGAACGTGGCCTATATAGATTAATAAATTAGTTTGAATTGGGAAACAAATTCATTTAGCAAACATTTCCTAAATTTAGAACTTTTTGATATTTCAACTTATTTAAATTTAATTGAACTAAAATGAACTTTAATCAGTACCTGGATTAAGTAACTTTTATTGCGATAATCGCATCGCATCGCATATTTTTTAAATATAATGAAAATTTATCGACTTTGCTATTCAGTAACATATTCTAACGATATTAGCGGTCGGTTGGAGAAAATAAAATCAACAATGATGATTGTGAATTTTTCCACAACATTCAACAAAAACTCAGTTGACATTTTAAGTAAAATAATTCTTTCTGCCAAAAAAAAACCGACTTCAGTCCAAAGATATGATAGAAGAAGAAGTACGTGAAATATAAAATTAAATTTTAATGGGCGTGTCTCTGCCCATTTTTTAAATACAAGATTGTATGTTTTTCAGGGCTTAGGGTATGTGTTAAGTTTTGTAAAAATCGGTAAAGTAGAAATACGTAAAATAAAACAATAAATTTTAATGGGCGTGGCTCCGCCCATTTTTTAAATAAAAGATTTTGTCTATTTTAGAGCTCAATTTGTGTGGTAAGTTTCGTAAAAATCGGTTAAGTAGAACCGCGTAAAATATTATAATAAATTTTAATGGGCGTAGCTCCGCCCATTTTTTTTAACTTTCAAATTGTGTACTTAAAAGAACCAAAGATGTTTTATAGGCTTTAAAGCAATCAAATAAGTAGAATATCATAAAATTATATAAAAAAATTATGGGTGTGTCTCCGCCCACTTTTTTACAATGTGACCAATGGGAAACTATACCCTTTGCGCCTTGCAAAACAAAAAAAAAAATTGTTTAATTTGTTATATTGATTAAATATATGTTTGAATTTAAATTAATTATTAACAATTTATTTTTATATTTCTAATTTGATCAGGCTAAAGTTCGTATCGCCTTGTAAGCCAAATTACATGTGATAATTATTAATGAACAAATAACATCAAAGTTAATTGTAAATGTGTATCTGACAAACACTTAGTAGAACGGAACAACTAGCTGTTTTCGAAGTCCACTACACCTTCAACATCAGCGTTCTTTGTGTTTGGTCCACATGTGTGTGGTGTCAGTTGATATAGATTTCTGCTTTATATACGCAGCCATTATTGCAAATGGAATATGTGAATTGTTTTGATTCATCGTATTCAAATTGCTGAAAGCTTTTTTTGTACTGAAAGCTCAATTTTGCCATCTCTAAATTTACAAAAGTCTTGACATTGTCGCTTTTGTTCTTTACCAATTATGCTCATGTTAGTTAATTCGCTTATTTTTGTTCTACTTAAGATAAATTTTTTTGGTTTCTTACTATTAGGTACATATATATATTTTTAATTTTTGCCACAGACCCAAGGCTGTTAATTTTAGTTAATTTTAATTATTATTAATTATAAATATAGAAACAAATGAAATTCGAACAATAATAATACAATTTACATAAATTTATTATGTTTGTTGCATTTTGAAGAAATTTTTTTCTGTGAAGGCTGTGATTTAAAGGTTTTTTTTAAATAATTTTTTAGTTATTGATGTTTATATCGAAATTGGGTCCGATTTTAATTGATTTACTCGTACTCTACTTCAAAATCATATTTGACTTCAATCTTAATATGCATTTGTCATGTCATGTCATTGTGCACTATTGTAAATAATGACTTAATGTGTGAATTGCAGTTTGTTTCGACGTTAATTAATATTAATGAATTTGTTGAATGTAATTGTTCAATATTTACTTCAACTCTTATCTTAAATAAATTCAATATGTACGAGTATGTATTTTTTTTTCTTCAAACACAAAACAAACAAACATAAAAAAGAAAAGAAATAAATTCTATTGCCTCTTATGACTTAATATTGTCGGCGTATGATTGTAAAATAAGTAAGTGACGTATGAGGCTGACTAAAAATATACGAGTAGTATGAATGCGGCAAGTTAAGTTTTATCACACTGTGTTAACTTAATAATAATAACTTTAAAATGTGGGTAAACATACCCAGCAGAAAATTTAAGTCAGCTTGAAGCCCGACGAAGTACTAAATCGTTTCTTAAAGCTTGAATCAAATATTTTAATATACGATTTGCTCAATTCAAAAGCATCGTTGTATTGTGTATCTTGTATTAAAATACACTTTTGGTATACGAGAATTAATAACTATGTAGACAGGAAGTTTTGGTAGTATAGCTCATAATGCCATATTGGCATTTTTTTTTTCTAAAAATATGTGTCTTTTAACTGTAGACAATAGGTCTGTTCATTTACTTTCCCAGCAGAAACTAGCAACGAGAGAGTAAGGCAAAAATTTACAAAATTACTCTCCTAAATATGAAAAAGTAAATGAACGCTTTAATTGCAAAAACTTGCAAGAAAATTTTATTCATATCAGAACCATGGTTGGAAATCATGCTACAATTGTACTTTTTCCGATGTATAATGTTTGATAATATTTTAAATTGCATTTTTTTAGAAATAGACATTTAATATGAAATTCTTTATACACTTTCATGTATTTTTACTATTTGTATGCATTTTTCATAAATTTTTAATTTTATTCTATTAACAAAAATACAAAAATGCAACTTTCCATCTCTGATCATATATGAGAAACAAACAAAATTATTTCACAAATCCAATGAAAATTTCATGAATATTGTGAAAGAATTTCATTGGAAATGTTCCTTGGTATTCTGGTTTCGTAAGAATAATTTCACAAATCCAATGAAAATTTCATGAATATTGTGAAAGAATTTCATTGGAATTGCTTCGTTGGTATTCTGGTTTCGTAAGAATATTTTATTGGATTTATGACAACAATATTTTCTAATTATTAAGAAACCCCTTTATATTTAAGTTATTTCATTCTTTTCATGGAATTATTTTATTGTTTCGATGAAGTTATAATAGCACTGCATTAATTACACTGTTAAATAAATTTGATGAAGTTTTCAATAAAATAATTTTGACGAAACTGGTTTCATTAATCCAACGAAGCGTGACGTTGGTTGAATTTTAATGAATTTTTCATTAGATTAATGTCGAAATTCATAGAATTTCTGCCGAAAATTCTTTCAGTGTATACAAGTCTTTTTTAACAAAGAAATGCACAAATAACAGACAATCGTAATTTTTGTCCATACATTTTGTCGCTTGTAATAACGATTGTGTGATTCTGTAACTTCTTGTTAACGATAGTACGCAGCTGATATTTTATATTAGCAGCACACAAATTATTGTCGCTTAAATAGCGACACAGCTGACATTAACCTACAGCGAATATCGTTAAAAATGTTACTGAATAGCAAATTCGATAAATTTTCGTTATAATTATTTTAACGATGCGATTATCGTTAAAAAAAAGTTAGTGAATCGCACTACAGGTTGGATAATTCTTGCGAGTAAAAATTTTACTAGTAATAATTTGTAAGAATTTTTTTGTCTCTCAATTTTTTTGTCTCTTTTGACGCTCTCTCCTTGCAAACTTTTTGAGTCAATGAACTCTTTCCAGTAACAATGGTTACAAATTCGTAACAATTTTTAGTAAATGAACAAACCTAATGGGCCTTATTACGGTTCTTGAATTTTTAGATTCGACTTAAAATTTTTCTTTAATCTGGTACATACTCTCGAAGTCGAATAGAAAAATTCGAGAACCGTAGTAAGGCCCAATATAAATTATATTTTCTAATATAAATTTTGTTTTTTTTAATTAATTTTATTAAAATGTATTGCTGACAATATCAAAATTTTTTTTTTGTTTTTATTCAAGGCGAATTCATATTAGCTGGTGTCAGCTCCGCAGGTGACTATTTTTCCCGCTTTCAATTTCAATATCTCTCAGCGCACATTTTTCACTAATTTTTTTTGATATCGGAAGTATGCATTCTTCACATCAAATTGAGGTAAGTCTAGCTTTTATTAATACGCTTTTTTATTATTCTCAAATTGATAGCTAGAAATTTAATCACAGATGGGAATATTATTAACTTATTAATATTTATTTTATTGCAAATTCCTTCAATTTATCATAAAAATTTATGATTGCAATAATCAAGACAAAATCTCAGGCTGTAATCACCGGCGTTTTAACTTTTTATTAAACATATGGATTACTCCCATCTCTGAAAGGAATAAAAAATTGTCAAAGCATTTGAAATGGAGTTGTATTATTTAATAAAGTTTTTTAGTGAAAATATATCAACAAAAAATTTAAATTATTCTACTCTAATGCAATAATAAGAGGCCCTTTATAACCGATACAACGTTACCAGGGGCTTGTGAACTGAACAATTTATTGCGTGTGCCAAAAGTTTTTGATAGGATCCTATAAGAAATTTGTAAGCAAGTCCAGAAAAAGGTTGTCGTAGTCATATTAAAAAACTTTTTAAATAATCAGCATTGTTGCCGCTCGTGTACTGCATGCACTTGTATATATACATATACGAGGGCGGGCCAATAATTCCGTAACTTTTGAACTCACTGCCTCTTAAGTCAGTTCTATGTATGTTTTATGCATTTTCTTATCCTCTATTAAAAATTTAGGACTCATTTTTAAAAAAATTGGCAAAATATCAAAATCGGTGTAAAACTAGTTCCAATTGGGTACCAATTTTTTTTAGCAAAAAATCATACAAATTACATTAATGCATTTCAACGTAATCACTGGTATGTAATGTACATACTTATATTAATACAACGTTCCTTTTGCTTTTCTATAGATACTCGTACTAACTGCATGAATAGTTGGATTTTATTTAATTTTTTTATTTATTTCATTTTTTTTTTGTTGTGATTTTTTAACATGTAACGTTTTTGTCACATGAAGTGCATGAAATGAGAACTGTCACAATTTTTTAATGTTTCATTTCAACTTTAAACAAGCTGCCGACAAAACTTGTCATGATTTGTTAAATTTTTTTTATATCTTATAACTTGAAATATAATTAGATAAAAAAAAAAACATTAAAAATATTTTTACATAGAAAAACCATTTATTTCCAAACCAAACAGTTTATTAATTAATAGAGTAGAGAAAAAACTAAACTAAATAAAATAGTTAAAAACAAAACAAGTCAAATGACAAACTTCAACTGAATTTAACTCCTTACAAAATACGCTCTTTGTTACGAGTATCATATCCTTTGCCTGCGAATTTTGTTTTTGTTTTAATTGACATTTAATGTCATTGTGTCAGTGACAATCTCTCTTAGTCATTACAAATGTCTTTTTTGTGATTTGTTTTTTTTTTAATTTAGGTTTCAACTGTCATTCAATGCCAATTGCCAGGTTTTTCAAATGAAACATTCACGTATCCGAAAAACGAGAGAAAAGACGATTTTTTGTAACATTTTTACCGCTCTTTTGTTTTCTGCTTTTTCCTTTACTTCCACTACTGCTATTTCTTTTTAGCTGCTGATAATCTTGATGAAAAATCTAGTTGTAACTAACCTCCCATGGAACCGACATTCAAGTATGGCAGTGGAAAACATTAAAACAAAAAAAAAAAAAAAATAGTATGCAAGAAGAGCAACAAGTTTCAACAGAAAAATCTACATTCAACTGCAGTTGAACTTCCATACATATAAGATACAAATGTACTGTTTTAACTTAAATGACACGTGATATCGGAGAATAAAAATGAGCAAAAAATAGCTTGGCTGAATGTAAAAGGCAAAATAAATATATTCGCTTAAGGCATCGGCATATTGGTATAGGTTCTTAACAGTGGGGTGACATGTAATAACATCCCTTAAGGAAATGGAACTGACACAAGACTAGTCACGAGACCGGGCCCCAAGTGATAGGGACCAGTCCGAGTTCTAACACTTCCTATGAAGCGGACCAGTCACTTTTACATGGGGATGGCCTAGGATGGGGTTAATTGATACTTTGTATGCACCTTGTGACTAGAGTTCGACCGATTAATCGGCTTCGGCTTCGGCCTTCGGCCAAAAATTGGTAATCGGCCAACATTCGGCCTATGGCAAAAATCGGCCGATTAGCCGAAGCCGAATATTTTTCATTCCAAGCTTGAAAAGCAACATTATTTTTGGTCGTTGCTCGCCGACAGTTTCTACTGTGTTTAACGTTTTGAAAGGGTTACTTTGAAATACAACCCTGTTGCTTTCTATTTTCTTTTACTTGTTTTTTTTCATTATGGCGATTTTTTTGGATTTTGGCAATTTTTTCAGTTTTTGGGCTTTTTTAATTTTGGCGATTTTTTGTGTTTTGGCGATTTTTTCGGTTTTTTGCGATTTATTTCAGTTCTTGAAACTTTTTTTTAATCTGGTGCTTTTTTCGTTTTGGCGATTTTGTTTTTGGCGATTTTTTTCGGCTTGGCGATTTTATTTTTTTTTATTTTTTAGTATTACCGTTTTTGAACATTTCAATAGTTTTGCTCTTACAGTTTCCACGATACAGCAAGTTGTCAAAATTACATAGTCAAAATTGCATTAACTGATGGAACACCCTTTAATTAAAATTTTTTTAAATTGTAGTGTTAATTGTTGTAGTCTGTATAAAAATACACTAACCTTACATACAATTGTATTACATGGGATTTTAACATTTTTCGTTCCTCGTTTTGGAACACCCTTTAATTTTTCGTTGTAGCGGCCAAAGGTCTACATACTGTGTCCAAATTTCAGGTCCGTAGCTCTTACGGTTCTCGAGAAAATACCCTGTGACAGACGGACGGACGGACGGACAGACGTACAGACGGACAGACGGACAGACGGACAGACGGACAGACTGACAGACTGACAGACTGACAGACTGACAGACTGACAGACAGACAGACAGACAGACAGACAGACAGACAGACAGACAGACGGACAGCGTAGCAAAACAAAAGGGTTCCTTTTCACCTTTGGTGTACGGAACCCTAAAAATACTTACTGACTGTCCCACGATGTCACCAGAATTCGTTCGATCGACAAATTGTATTGCAAACAATAATAACGTTAGAAAATATGTTGTTGTTTGCAATACAAGTTGTCGATCGAACGAATTCTGGTGACATCGTGGGACAGGCCGTTAATAACACTTAAGGCTCAGTTACCCGACTGTAATGTAAAGTAACTGCAACGTACAGGGGTGTTCTGAAAACCGCGCGTTTTGAAATCGTGCGATTTTCAAAATCGAAAACATTGTTCTGCTGAACGGACGACTTAGTGCATTCAAAGTTAAGTTCGTATAAAATATATTAAACATGTAAAACACTAAAACCAATTAAAAAGCTGCAACAAGTCACCTTTTTAATTGAGCACTTTCCTGGAAATTAGGCGATATCAAAACGTGCGATTTACAGAACACCCCTGGTAGGAAACAGCTGATCGATATTTTTATATGAAAAGTAGGTTACGTTACATTACATCTCTATAACCATTTGCATTCAGACGCCTTTTCTTGTCGCAATCGTATAAAATCCCTCATCAAAAATCATATGGAAGGCAAACAAAAAAGATTCAAATATATCGTTACCTTAATATAGAAATGCTCTAACTCATTATTCTATTGAAATTGAGTTTTTTGCATTTTCAACAATCTCGATTTCAAAAAAAAATAACGAGTTTGGGCCTTTCTATATTAAGGTAACGACATGTAATGTACTTAAATTTTTTTTATGTTTTTCATATACATAAGTTTCAAAAATGATGAAGCAACGTATTAATTCCAATACGTTTCTTCGGTGAATAATTTGTATGAAAAACATCCAAAAAATTTAAAAGTTTTGACATTATCTTTTTTGTTTTCTTTAAACACAATTCTCATTTGATGAGACCAGTGATGCCAACTCTTGCACCATCAAAACCACTATGAGCATATACAAATAGGGCAAAAAAGGGTAAACATCAAAAAAATATTCTAAATATTCTCTGTTATTTATGTTTAATATAAATAAGTCTTTATTTAAATTGAAATATTTTAAAAATTGTTGCGTAATTTGCCCCCTGATTCACACATATCAAGTTTTGTTTTTTATTCCATACTGTAAAAGAGAGAGAGAGAGAAATGTATACAAACAATATATATTTCCTTCTCATTTGTCATGTTATAGTGAAGAAAATTATTTCAAAAAGGCCACATTTTCCTGTTTATTCAACAAAAATGAAATTATTTTCCTCTATTCTTTTCTCTTTTAATTTTCTTTCATCTTGTTCCACTGTTTAAACTGTACTTAATAAGAAGTATCCCATTACCGGACCTTTTTGTATGCACAATAAATTGCATGCACCACATCAATTTATGTTCAACTGACATTTTTTAAATCAAGCCTTTTATTGGATTTTTTTTCAGCAACATTTTGAGGATTTTTTTATTTTGCTATAAGCCAATACGAATATTTTTTGAGCTACAATAAGAATTTTTTTACGAAATATAAATAGCGTATGTCAAATATGTATGTTTATATTCTATATATACATATATTCACATAATCATCATTGAAATAAATATTTTCTTTTTGATACTGAATGTGAATTTTTTCTACTTTTTGGTTCATTCACGCGGCTTTTAAGAAACATTGTACAAAATAACGAACTGAACAAAAGTAAATTTTGTGCAGATGTGCTAATTCTGTTGTTCATAAACTCTGAAAACTGTATAAATGTACAATATATACATATACATACATACATATCGCTCATTTACTTGAAGAATTTCATATCTGAAAACCAAACGAGCTTAAAGCTTTTTGTATTTTTTTTACACAATTTGAATACCAACATGAGGATAACTTCTGTATTATTAACTCAAAAATCAAATGTTTAAAGTTATGACCTTGTTCATTTAAATGAGCGATATGTATTCACATAAAAAAATAAAAAAAAAAATGTGTTTAATCATCAAACTGCTTTTGCACTTCTTACCAAAATGTCATTAATAAAAACTGCAAAAATAAAAAGATATATTTTTTTTAATTAATGAAATTTTTATTTTTAACCCCCAACTAAAAAAGGGGGTGTTATAAGTTTGTAGTGTGTGTCTGTGTATCTGTGTATCTGTGTGTCTGTCCGTGTCCACGTACAGCCCAAACGGCTGGACCTATTTCGATTTAGTTTTTTGTGTTTGAAAGCTGATTTGATGGCGATGTTTTAAGAAAATCGGTCCAGCCGTTCAGAAGATATCACATCTTCTCTAGACATATTCCTCCCGAAAAATTAAAATTTTTAATTTTTGTTATTAATTTATAAATTTACTAATTTTGAGTTAATTAAAAATTAAAAGTGGGCAAACTTAAGGTTAGGAAGTAAATTGGCTTAAAAGCACACTTTGTTTTTTTTTTTTTGACAAACAGTGCAATTATGAATAAAATTCCGAGGGAAATTCCTCCCTTTTCCAATTAGAATTTTTGGTTTTCCCTATTACTTGCCATTAGTTGGAATTGTTCCCCGGGAAAAATTTCTCCCGGAATTTTATTCATATTTGCTCTGAAATTAAGTTTTATTGATACCAATGTAAAGTAGAAATAGGGAAATTAATAATAATTGATGTCGGTCAAATTTCCACCTTTAGCACGTCGGCAGACGTCCGCTCTTTTCACGAAATTTTGAACCACATTTTGCATTAAAGCTTTGTTTATCTCGTCAATGCAAATTGTTTCTGTTCAAAGCGTTAATTGTATATGGTTTGTTCACGTAAATCCACGTAAATCTTTCAAATAGCCCAATAGAAAATAATCCAATTGACATTGACAAATCGAGAAATTATGCGACCGGAAAATTTTTCTTGCAATAACTGAATTGTTTGGCCGGCTGTGTCGGCTTGTGGCGCCGTCTTGCTGAAACCAAAGGTAATTGATTTCAACATTAGCCAATTGTGCCCGCAAAAAATCGGTTATCATGGTTTGGTAGTGCAGTGATGGCGTTTCCTTGCTCATTTTTGAAAAAATACGGGCCGATGATGCCGCCTGACCACAAACGGTCAGTTTCTTTGAATGTAATGAATTTTTGAATGCTTTGCTTTCATTCACTTTTTCAAACAACCAATTTTCTCACAATTAAAATTCCTTGTTCAAGCTTAGAGTCAAAATTTCCCAATCTTTTATTAAATAAATGTCAAAGGACGACAGCTTAAATCTTGACATTTCGTCATTTCAAATTTGCACACTCACCTTTATGATTAATTGAATGAATCAAAAAATTAATTGAAACCAAAATTCTAAATAAATTAACCTTAATTTATTTAATGGTGGAATAGAACTGGTAATAAAAAATCAATTAAACGGACGAGCAATTGCATAAAATATTTTTTAAATACTCGGTTTGTTTAATTCAGCTCAATTAAAATTCTTGAAGAGGCCTAAAAGCTTATAAGCTTATCCCATGGGGAAAAAATTGGAATTTATTTTTAAGGAACTACTTCTTCATTGCTTCAAAAGAATCTTTATTAAAAATATGCAGATAATTATTATAAAAGCGAATATAAATTTATATCAGTCATACAAAAATTTGTATGACGGAATTATAGTTTTAGAAAATACTCGCGATGGTTTTTAACAAACCGATTTTTTTTTAAAGAAATTTATAAACTAGTTTTCATCTAAAAATGTATAATTATTTACTTAAATTCGCATAAAAAATAAAATAAATTTGCAAAAATGGGAAATTGTTTAACCTTATTCCCAATAGAAAATATCATTACAGTACGCCAAAAATTATTTTTTTTTTTTTAAACTTCGCTTCCATGTGTTGATTAAAAACCATAAAAGAGAACCTTTGGCAATGACAGGCCTATATATAAATCATTAGACAAAGTTGCACTACTTCCGGATCGGAAATCCTTCATTAACCTTTTAGACTTGTATTCAGAAAAGATTGTTAAAGCTAAAGCATACTTTAAACCGTTTCTCCCATACAAAACTCGTACATTAAACCAACATTAACTTTAGTAATCGTTTATGATTACTGACGTTAACATATTGAAAATTACTAAAATGTTTATAAAGATAATAAGCGAAAAAGCTTCAGCATAAATTACTATTTCTATAATTATTATATATTTATTTCGTTTAAATTCATCAAATGGTTGAATCTATTAATATTTTAATTGAATATTATTTCAAAATCAATGAAAAAGTTAATTGAAAAAATATTATAAATTTATAATATATTTGCAATGAAAAGACTTATGGAATTAATCAATCACTTAATTAAATTTAGAGCATTTGTTTGTATGTTCCATTCCAGAGCATTAGTTCAACGTTATAATTTAGTTTGACTTGTAAAAGGGTGTCATTTATGCGGTGAATACCCATTTTCGTAATTCTACTTGTACTTGCTTTTGCTTCTTTTCAATGCTGGAAAATAATTTGCAAAGAATTTAAAAAAATAAAAAAAAAATAAATAAAAAGGGTTAAGGGTCCATCAGTTTATTTTATAAAAACGTCATGGTTTTTGTTTTGTTGTTGAAATTTTGTGGTCAAATTTTTTGCAAGATTTGTCTTGATATTCTTTCGTTTGTGGATGTCATGACATGTGGCAGACAGATGTCCTTCCTTGTATAGTGTTGAACTCAAACAATACGAGATAAAAGAAACGAATATATGCAGCACTGTAAGTTGTTATAAAATACGAGTACAATGCTTCAAAAGATTTAGTGATTTGTAAGATTAAAAAATTTAAGACCTTTGAGTGATAGATAGCAACTAGAATATAAGATTTTTAACTTGAAAAGTTTTGATGAAATTTGAAAATAAAACATATACATATGAAGCAATCATAACTAATAATTTAATATTGGGCCTAATTACGAGTGTCGTATTTCGACTACGACTACGACGATACTACTACTACTACTAATAGATTAAAAAAAATGTTGCAATGTTCTTTAGTTTACTACAAAACCGTCGTAGTCGAGGTCGTAATACGACACTCGTAATAAGGCCCATTATTACAGGCTTTTGACAAGACATTTTAAGTCGAGTTAAAACTAATTTTATATATGTATATGCACTAGCTAGACCCGCGGCTTTGGCCGCTCTGAATTAATTTTTGACTAAATACTAAAATACATACTTACTAATATTATAAATGTGAAAGTGAGTTTGTGTGTTTGTTTGCTACGCTTTCACGTGCAAACCACTCAACCAATTTTGAAAGTTTTTTCACCAATAGAAAGCTATATTAACAGCGCTCTGCCTTACAACAGTGTGCCTCCAAATATACTTTCTCAAATGCTCAATCCTTCTTTCCAAAACAATTAGTTTCATCGAAATCGGTTCACTAATTCAAAAGTTGCAGGCTTTTTACCACATTTTTTTTTATTTCACGCCATTGTGCAGCTTCAAACATAAGCTGTCTTTTATTCGGTTCGGAATCGGTTTTCTTATTTTTAAAATTCTTTCACAAAAAGAATGCTACACTACCAGCGTAAAACATAGCCAATTTTTATCCGGTTCGGAGCCGGTTTTTTTTATATTTGGTACGGATTTTGAAACCGCCAAACATTGCCAATTTTTTAACTGGTTCTGAACCGGTTTATTATATTTATTTCGGCATTTTTCCGAGAAACACATTTTGGGCTGGTTAGAGCAATTTTCGTTTCTGGTTTGATTGTTTACAGAGTTTTAAAACCGGTTTTTATTCAGTTTTTTTGTCGGTTTTCATAGTTTTTTTTTTTACTATCAGTGAGAAACCAATAACAAAATATTCATAGATTTTAAGTATAGTTTCCAAAATATCAGATCGACGCGAGTAGAGCCGCGGGTAAAAGCTAGTATAAGAATAATAATAAAATTTTCTGATATAGGGTTATCAATTTTTCGCTTTCAAAAGTAAAGTTAACGCTAAGATTTCTATGAAACTTTTATTTCATTATAAAGCTTGGACCTTGCCATTACTTACCAAATACAATATCAGTAAAAAAAAATTGGAAGTCATTCTGAAGGAACTACATTTTCATTTCTTCCAAAAAATTTTTTTGGAAACTATCGACATTGCCTTAAAGACCCAGTTAGCCGACTGTAATGTAATGTAACTGCAACGTAGGAAACAGCTGATCGATATTTTTATATGAAAACTAGGTTTTATAAGAAACATTTTGTACGTTTGTACAACATCGCGTGTGCATTTTGTACGTGTGTGCAGTGGATATTTTTTCACATGATATTAAAATAAAGACTAAAAAATTTACATCATCATATGTTAAAAGTACGAGTTGTGTGTACTCACCTCTTTTACGTATGAAATTAAAGGCTTAAGGCTCAGTTATCCGACTGTAATGCAAAGTAACTGCAACAGTATGAAACAGCTGATCGATATTTTTATATGAAAAGTACGTTACATTACATCTTGAAAATCATTTTCATTACTTTTCACATAACAATATCGATCAGCTGTTTCATACTGTTGCAGTTACTTTGCATTACAGTCGGGTAACTGAGCCTTAAGCCTTTAATTTCATACGTAAAAGAGGTGAGTACACACAACTCGTACTTTTAACATATGATGATGTCAATATTTTAGTCTTTATTTTAATTTCATGTGAGAAAATATCCACTGCACACACGTACAAAATGCACACGCGATGTATCAAAATACAAACGTACAACATTTTTCTTACACGAAAATGACATTTCATAAGATTAATAGAAGTCGTGTGAACGCACTTCAGCAAATTATTTGTGTATGTGTGGATGTGTGTGTGTGTGTGTATTGCACGTTTGTTCGTAGAACTACAACAATTGCACTGAAGTGCGCAACAATTTTGCAGTTTGTGTGATATTTTTTTCCAGTTTACAATTATTTTCACACGTTCCTTAAGAGAAACAAAATAATAGGAAAAAAGCTAAAACTGCTAGATAGAACAAAAAATAAGTAACTTTGAAAAAAACTCTTAACATTAACAATTTGAAATGACAATCTATTAAATTAAAAACAGGTTTACTTGAGTGTTTTCCAATCAAATTTTGCAATGACCAACAGCAATTTGAATTGTTTCTTTATTTTAAATTTAATTTTCAATGATCAAAGCAAATTAAAATGGTATTTTATTTTCATCAAGAGTAGCGCGTGTAACAAATAACAAAATTCTTCAAAGAAAAAACAAATCTTTTGTAGTTGAAAATTTGTATCTGTTTAGTTCATATTGTTCTCTATGCGAGTATCTTCTTTCTATTCTTCTTGGGCGAAAAGTTTGTTTATAATAACATTTTAGTTTGAAAATTTTACAAAGCTTATGAATAAATTATAATTAAAGGTCTTAAATTAAGTTCAAAAATACAAAAAAAAATTTATTTATTCTATTAGTACACTGAAAGAATTTTCGGCATAAATTCTATGAATTTCGACATTAATCTAATGAAAAATTCATTAATATTCAACCAACGTCACGCTTCGTTGGATTAATGACACCAGTTTCGTCAAAATTATTTTATTGAAAACGTCATCAAATTTATTTAACAGTGTAATTAATGCAGTGCTATAACTTCATCGAAACAATAATAATAATTTCATGAAAATAATGATATAACTTAAATACTTATATAAAGGGGTTTCTTAATAATTAGAAAATATTGTTGTCATTAATCCAATAAAATATTCTTACGAAACCAGAATACCAACGAAGCAATTCCAATGAAATTCTTTCACAATATTCATGAAATTTTCATTGGACTTGTGAAATTATCGTTAGATTTGTGAAAAAATTTTAATGAAATTGTTTCATTGGGCTTATGAAGCAAAAGTTTTTCGGTGTACGAGTATTAGAGTTTTTGAAAAAATTGTGTTTTTAATGAAAGTTTAGGGTATTAAAAAAAAAAACAAAAATTTGTCCTCGATCGACACATTAAATTGAAAAAATTCACACAATCAATTAAAAATTTAACTGAGTCAATCAAACTTTTATTTAAAACTTTTAGATGATCAAAAACTTAATTAAAAAAGTAATTAAGTCAATTAAACTTTTGGTTAAATTTTTTTATTAAAAATTTTTATGGATACAATTAATATAACAGCTGACAGTCTTGCTAGACAGGCAGTTTTGAAACCACTAAATGGATAACCCTGTATATATAATTTTACATATATGTATAGGGTGATTTTTTTTAGGAACTTTCCGAATTAATAAAAAAGAACGATCTTTATAATTAAATGTTTATAGATGATTTCATCTAACTATTGACCGCGGAAATGGTTCGTACGCTTGGGTCCAATTTTGCCATTTTCTCTCCATCATATCGCCCGGTATCTCACCAATAATTTCTTCAATCTTGTCTTCCAGTGCGTCAACCCTTTCGGGCTTGTCCGTATAGATATTAGCCTTAACATAACTCTACAAAAAATAGTATAAAGGCGTTAAATCGCACTGTCAATTGACCGGCCCAAACGTGAAATAAACTGTTCATCGAACATGCCCCCCCAATGGGCAATTGTTTCCCGTGGTGTGTGGCATGTGCCACCGTCTTGCTAAAACCACATGTCCAGCTCTTCCATTTTGGAAAAAAAAGTAACATTGGCCCAATTGCGGCGCCAAATCGATAATTCACGGTCATCAACAGCACTGGTGGATGCAGCTGCAATATTTTTCTCTTTTCGCTCTATTTCTGTCACAAGATTCCGAGTAGCCGCCTCACAAGGTCGCCCAAACTGACCATAAAATGGAAGAAGTGCACGGACGCGCTTTCTTAACCGACGAGCATGAATTTTGATAATAAAATTTAATAATCTCGATTTATGATTAAATTATAGACCAAACTGAACATGTTTGAAAGCATCATGATACGCGAAAACAGCTGAATTGCCATAAGCAGTGTTGCCAAAAATAAAGTTGCTTAAAATCACCCTTTACTAGTGTATTTAAATATTTAAAAATGATCTATATGCACATATGTTTTTTTATAATCATGTCTATTAAACAGAAAAGGGTGACAAATCAAAGAGTGCCTAGGGCGGTCACAAGGCGAATTCATGCCAGGTAATCTTAGTTTGAAATGAAATGTAACACTACTGAAAAACATGCATATTATTTGTTAGTTCAAAATTTTCTGCTGGCAAAAAAGCTTCCTTGATTTGACACCAGAGAAATTAACAGCTGATCACCATTGAATCTGAATCGAGATCAGCTGGTATGATGAATTAGCCTTGGGCGGTCATACATCCACAACTGCATATATGTATACTACGTGTATCGTTCTTATTTCGCCTACATTTCATAATGTACGAGTAATAAACAATTGCATTGTTAATAAAAAATTACGAAGGCTAGAAATTCGTTAAAACGTTTTGTCCCAATAGGCGCGCAAAAGGGTTAAAGACCTCTATTTTTATCTATACTTTAATACATTTTTTAAAATAATTTTCAGCTTTTATTTCAATTGTAGCCGCCGTCATATACGTTTTTTTTCTCCGTTATTGCATTCTGATCATTTGCTGGTCTATGGTTTTTGCCAATACGAACATCTATCGAATGAATATTGAGTTCTAGTTTTAGTTTTTATATTTTCAAACACTTGACGCCGCTTGCTTTTTGTGGTAGTATCCCTCCACATTTTTGTTAGTAACCCAGTTGACCAAGACTTTCGTTAATGATATCGATTTCGAATATATCTCGACGACTTATCGTTTAAAACTTTCGAGAATGACATTAAAAAATGAAACGAAAAAAGTTTACCTGTCGCTCAGTCTTATTACGCTACCCATATCAAAAGTGAAAGAATATCGAACTAATCTCGATATCGCAAAAAGGCAGCAGAAAAAGTAAAAAAAGCTATTTTATTTTTTAATTTATTTATCTTCACTAATTTTATTTATTTTTTTTAATTCTTTAATTTACGCTGCGGGATTTGAACACGGTACTTCCATTCTAGCAGACTATCATACATCCACTAGGCTATTGTCACACATTCGCGAAACTATCGAGAAAATTCACTTTAGCGAACCTTTAGATTTTTTTTTATATTCGCGAATAAGTATCGTATCTCAGGTCAAGTGGGAAGTATCTCTAACTAAGTAAGTGTGTCCATACATATGTTTTCATACATACATACATATGTATATACAAACATATATTCATGTTGATAATACTGGCGGCATTTGTTTTTTGTGTTGTAGCGTTTCACTTCAGAATGCCAGCCAAGCAACCGAGAAAATCTTTAACCAAACTGTCTGACAGACAGTCAGACATATAATACATATGTAGTACATATATGTATATACTATACAGACAACCAGTCAGTCATATACATATGTATGAATGTACATACACATTTACACTTGTACTGTGGTGTACATTCTGGATGGCTGTGTGTGGCAAGCGTTAAATAAAAATCAAATTGCTGCCAACAAAGTGCAGATCAAAGTGCAAATGCCGACAATACAATTATTATTTTTTTTTGTTTGTGTTTAGTAATTTTTTATTGAAGCTACATATTTTATTTTTGTTCATTTCCACTAATTTGTTTAATTTATATAATTATAATTTGTAAGTGTTAGATAAGTTATTGCTAGATTTTTTCTTTCTTTTTTTTGTGGGGAAATATCTAATTATAGTAAATTTTAAAATGCTACCAGTTGTTTTCTTTTTTTAAATTTAAGATTATAAAGAGTTATGGTTTGTTAGAGAAATGCTTTGAAACTTGATGAAATCATTAAGAATCGTAGCAATAAAATAAATAATACATATACTACATCATCACACAAAAGTGTTGTAAGTCATATTTTTTAATGGTTGCTATTCTAATGTTTCAATCACCAAATTGCGTGCTTTGATAGAATAATTTCGAATGAATCAGTTTTTACATATCTTACATACGATAGGTGTTCCTCTATCGAAATATGCAAAAAAAATCGATGTCGAAAAAATAGGGCCTTTATTAAGGTAACGATATGCATCCATTAATTTTTGATGACGCTGTAAAGAGCTTTGTCAAGGTCAAGATTTTTAAGCAAAAGTTCTCACGTAGTGGACGAACACAGCCGCGATTCCTGCGACCGACGTCGAATCTATAAATTTAGATCTTCCAAAATCTCATTTACAGCGGCGATATTTTCTTCAGAACGCATATTTCGTCGACCTTTTAATTTATTGTATATACATACTCGTATGTAGTATATATTCATCGAACCAAATACCGACAATAATAAGAAAACTTTAAAAAACCCCCGATGTATCTAGAAAAGATGTGACATCTTCTAAACGGCTGGGCCGATTTGCTTCAAACATGGTTAAGAACCATATCGATCAAGTCACCTTTCAAACAGAGAAAACTAAATCAAAATCGGTCCAGCCGTTTGGGCTGTACGTGGACACGGACAGACACACAGATACACACTACAAACTTATAACACCCCTTTTTTTGGTCGGGGGTTAATAAAACTAAAAATCAGTTTCAAAAATATGTTTGTTAGAAACAACATGCCATGAATTTTTCTGTGCCGTGGGAGGATTACGTACGCCATAAAAATCGCCAATTCGTCTTTAAGTTGCGCAAATTAATGACTGATTTTCAAAGTTAATCTGGATAATTTGGTATTCATGATAATTTACCAGAATATACTGATCTTAAAACTCAGTAAAGTGCGACTTTGTTTTGCACGCGAAGGGTTCCGTATGGGCGCGTTTTCTTAGATTTAGCATTTATTGCATTGTTACGATTTTAATGTGTGTGTTGGCATTTTTTTTAGTTCTGGCTATTTTTTCGCGATCTATTTTAGTTTAAGCGATTTTTTTAGTTTTGGCGCTTTTATAGTCTTAGCTATTTTTTTAGTTCTTAGAGATTTATTTTAGTTATAGCCATTTTTTTTAGTTTTGGCGCTTTTTTTAATCTTGGCGATTTCTACTTGGTGTTTTGCTGTTTGGCTATTTTTTTAGGTTACAGACGATTTTTTTTTAGTTTTTGAGATCTATTTTAGTTTTAGCGGCTTTTTTAGTTTTCCGCATTTTTAGATTTTGACGATTTTTTCGGTTTTTGGCGATTTTTTTTTAGTTTTTTTTTGCGGTCTTTACTACACTCTTGGTGATTTTTTCATTTTAGTGTTTTTTCTCATTTCGGTGATTTGTTATTTTTGACGATTTTTTTATTGTTGGAGATTTTTTCGGTTACTCGCGATTTTTTTTTAGTTTTTTCGATCTTAGTTTTAGCGTTTTTTTTCGGTTTTCGGCGATATTTTTAGTTTTTATGTGGCTTTTAGTCTTGCGGATTTTTTCCACTTAAGCGATTTTTTCTTTTTTTTTTACCATTTTTCTTGTCGGGATTTTTTAGTTTTAGAGTTTTTGAAAATTTCAAGAGTTTGCCTCTTACAGCAAATTGTCAAAATTACATTAACTGATGGAATACCCTTTAAACTTAAAATTTTTTTTAATTTCGGTGTTGATTGGTGTAGCCTGCATAAAACTACACGAACTTTTAAAATTTCAAATGTCTCTATGTATTTGAGTATTTATTACATTACGATTTCAATATCTTTCGTTGCTGGCTTTAGAACACCCTTTAATTTTTAACTTTCATATATTTGTTGTTGCAGCGGCCTCAGTTTTACATATTCTGTGAAAATATCTGATTTGTACGTTACGGTTCTCGAGAAAACAGCCTGGGACAGACAGACAGACGAACGGACGGAAGGACATCGTAGCAGTCAGACAGTTCGTTTACCAGTCAACGATTTCGAAAGTTATGTAGGGCTTAAAAAACATTTTCTGTTTAAATATTATTTTAATATGCATTTACATATGTATATCAAATAAATATTTCTATCATAATTAGAGTTTTTCTTTTCGCGGACTTTTTCATTTTCCGGGAAAGCGGGAACGATTTTTTTGGTTTCCCGTGAATTTTCGCCCAATACAAAACAATACAAAATATTTTTTAATTTAATATATTTCAACAAAAAACAGATTATAATTCATAAAATCGATTAAATAATAACGTTTTATAAACATATTATTCAAAAAAATAATACGTTTTCAGTTCTTTATATAAAAGTAATATTATATGTAACTGCAAAGCCAAATGCATTGATATAACGCAAAAAAAAAAACAAATTATATTGTTAAAAAAAGGCATCACTGCGCTGCAAATGGAATTTTAAATGTCCTAAACTGGTTCACTGACATAGATAAAGCACAAATAAATGTCAAATATGGTGTATAGAGATGATTACTACTAAAACAGATTATCAGCGAACTTGTACTGTACATTTTAAATAAAAGTACGTATGATGCAGAGCAGTGATGCATTTACGAACACAGCCTATATTTAAAAAAAATATTACAAAATATTTCTTGGAAAAAGGATTTTAGTACAGAATAAGCATTCATTAATTTCTGTTATTTTTATAAATTGTTGTAGAACTATATTTTGGCTTTTGGCCAATAAAGGCCTCTAAGTCTCAGAGCACATGTGTGTCAGATGTAAACTCGGCCTTAGTGTTTGTATAGTTTTAGCTATTGTGCCAATGCCATCACCTTAATATTGCACCATCGCATTCAGAAAGTGAATAACGACACTCATCAAGGAATGTGTACACACAAACTAAAGTTGCCATAATAAAAAAAAAATCCCAGGAATTCCCGCACAAATTTCCCGGGATTTCTTTCCCGTATGAAAAACACTTATATAATCGGCCAGTCCCACGATGTCACTAGAAATCGTTCGATCGAATAGTTATATTGAAAACAACTACAAATTTTCTAATTTTGTCGATCGAACGATTTCTGTTGAGATCGTGGGACAGGCCGAACGCAAGTCATTATAAAATTTCTTACAAGGACTTATTTCGCAATTTTAGAATTATGATTTTCTAAATGTCATTTTATTCTAAAAACTCATTTTGCCCCCCTAAAAAAAAGAAACCTACCGTGACATTTTGAAATCCTTCGAGTATCAAACACATAAATATACATACATACTATATATACTACCAAAATACACTCCCTCTTGAACGATGTTGACATATACATATCAAGGAACATTAAGCGAAACGGTTACACATGAAAACTACAAATGTAAAATTACAAAAAATTTAATATTCACTTGCACACAAAACAGGGAACAAAACCTTAAAAAATTTTCATTAGTCACACAATTTGGATGATAAGAAACGCTTGAACACAGTGCGGCAACTGCAGGAATACATCTGTACCTACGTACATACTTTCTCATAACAAACTATAAAAAAAAACAATTGCCTAATGGATTTTTTTTAAAACGAATATTCCAGGGTGTTGTGCCTTGCTCTAGTCATATCTTATTTTTATTTTATTTTTTGTTCGTTTAACTAAGTGAACATTGAACAGTACATTTAATACGCTTGAACAACTCTTACAGCTCTCAAAGTTAAAAAGAAAGGCTCTATAGAAGACTCCGACTGACTGACTGACTGACTGACTGGCGGGCTGCTTCGATTGCCGACTTAGTCGGGACATATCACACCTAAAGAAACACCAACAACACCACAACACAATGCAATAGACATCACGGCTCAAACGTGTGTTTTTTTTGTATGAGCACAGATCGAATTGTATCTTTTGGCTGGATGTCGTCTCTCTATGAACATTTGCCGCTGCGCGCGGCGAGTCTGTATAAATAAAAGAAAACCTATAATTTTCTGCATGACTCTCCTCTATATGGATGTAGATATGTATGTGCCTTATTCTTCTCAGGAGTAAATTTTCTATTAGATATCCTAAAGATTGCGTAAAAAATTCTTAATTATGATAAATGATTTGGCAGAATTTTCAGTTTTTGTTGCTTGAAAATAAAAAAGAAAAATAAACCATTTAGAATTTTGATTTCGTTTTCGTTTCTGGATTTTTTTTTTTGGACTCACAGTTTGACAATTCAATATTTTTATAGGTTTTGTTTAGACAGCGCCACTCGATGTGAACTTGGAAAAAAACACATGTTTTGAATGAAGGAAAAAAGCATTTTTAATAAAAACTGTAAGTCAGTGCTTAAAAGCGATAACAGCATAAGTCAACTTAAGACAAAATCAAGCGAAATCTCTAACGAAGTTTATTATAAAGATATAATGCAAATATTATTGATCCAAGTCTTAATAAAAGTCTAATAAAATTTTTAATAAGTGCCAAATTATACTAAAAATTACCTTTTCATAAAATTTTTAATGCTTTGTTTAATATAGCATTATTTACTTTACGACAACAAAATTATTTTAATTTGCCCATTTTGAGTTAAAAAAAAACTGTTAATAAGTCAAAAGTGGTTTTTCTCGAAACTATGTTTTTCAACTTTCGTTATTATCGCTATTGACTATAACAAATTCAGTAAAGTGCATCTTTGACTCGTACACGAAGGGCGTACGTACGGCGCACAGTGCGTTGAGCCCATACAAAAATGAGGAAAAAATACAAGGAGTCGTCCGATTGTTATGAAATTTTGCATGATTATAATATCTGGGTCACTGATTTCAAAAATCAAATTGGATTTTACGTAACTCAATTATTTGCGCTTAAAATAAGAGGCAAAATTAAATATACATATATATGAATATTTTTCGTTTTAAGTTTAATTTTAAAGTATTGAAACCAGTAAAAACAACAAAAGAAAAATTGGTTTTGCAAGAAGGACGCTTTAAATTTTTAATATTGAAAACCGTTTGTCAATATCTTTGTTTTTTTAAGATATACTTATAATTTTCTATGCACTTTTTCTATCAAAATGTAAAGGGTGTTTTTTATTGAGGTATAGAACTTTAAGTTGGCATCACTTTTTTAACTGGCGGCCATTTTGTCAGCTGTCAAGTGATTAATATTTAGTTTGGTTTGCCATTTCATCATGAACAGGTTGACAAAAGAACAACGCTTGCAAATCGTGCAAATTTATTTCGAAAATAATGGTTCAGTTCGCGAAGTTTACCGCAAGCTCCGTCCATTTTATGGTCGACATAATCGTCCATCAGAGCAATTAATTCGGTTAACCATGGATCGTTTTCGCACTACGTTTACTCTATGTGATAATACGCATCCGCAGAGACGTCGAACAGTGCGCACCGAAGAAACAATTGCCGCTGTAGAGCAAAGTGTTGAAGAGGACCCGAATGAATCGATTCGCCACCGTGCACAGCAATTGGAGCTTTGTCCATCAACTTTATGGAAGATTTTGAAGATTTTGAATGTGGATGAGTTGTGGTTCCAACAAGACGGCGCTACATGCCACACAGCGCACGTCACAATCGATTTATTGAAGGAAACATTTGATGAGCGCATAATTTCGCGGAATGGACCTGTCAATTGGCCACCAATATCGTGTGATTTGACACCATTGGATTATTTTCTTTGGGGATATGTGAAGTCGCTCGTCTACGCCAACAAACCAGAAACGTTAGGGGACTTGGAAGCCAACATTCGTGGCGTTATTGCCAACATACGGCCCCATATGCTCGAAAAAGTGGTTGAAAATTGGACCTGTAGAATTGGCTTTATTCGAGCCAGCCGCGGTGGCCACATGCCCGAAATCATATTTAAACATTAATGGCATAAAATTATCCTTCCAATAAAGCCAAATTGATGGACATTAAAACGATTTTCTTGTGTTTTATTTCAATTCGAAGTTCTATACCTCTAAAAAAACACCCTTTAGCATTTTATGTAAAAATGTTTTGAAAAAAAAAATATTTGTATTGTTTTCTTTTTAAGTAAGCTAACAAAATTAATAAAAAAAAAACCAAAAAAAAAAAATTAATTCAGCTTATTTTATATGAATATGCGCGTTTTTAATTTATATTTTCAAAAAATAACTTGCAAAATATCATTTTACAACATTTTTCAAAACGTTATATCTCGAAGAATAAGATGAAGTGAAATAAGATTCTAAAAGATAATAAATCATACAAAAATAAAATGTTTAAATGAAACTGGATAATTTTTTTATCATATTAACATATTTTTTATAAATAATTTCCATTTATTTGTCAACAACTTTAATAAACAATCTTTCTTTATTTTGTTTTTAAAAGCTTAAAAAAAATTACTTGAATAGTGCAAAAAATGTGCTAAAAGCATTAATTTCTTTGGATGATGCGCAAAATCGAAAAGTTCAGAAAAAAAACCCATAAAATGTTTGAACTTTCAAAACTTCTTATATTGCAGTGAAAATTTGTATTCTTTTTAATGATAGTCTTATCTATCATTTGATATATAATTTGTTAGATTTTGTAATCTAAAATTTTTTGATTTATTCCCACTGATCACCGCACTGTGCGGTGGCGCTTGTGATTTTTTTTGCGTTTTTTAGATTTTTTGCGTTTTTTTCGATTTTTAGCGATTTTTTAGTAGTGACGTTTTTTCAATTTCTTTTTTTTTAGTTTTACCGTTTGTTTTTTATTTTGATTTTTTGTTTGTTTTGGAAACTTTTCGGATTTCGCCGTTTTTTTAGTTTTACCAATTTTTCGGTTGTTGCCAATTTTTTTTAGTTTTACCTTTTTACTTTTTTTTTTTGCATTTTAGCGATTTATTTTTGGTGATATATTTCATTTAATCGCTTTTTTTATTTTGCCGATATTTTTTAGATTTTTGGCGATTTTGTTTGATGTTTTGGCGACCTTTGTGCTTTTGGTGATTTTTTTTTTGGCATTTAAGCGATTTATTTTATTTTGAGTGATATTTTTCATTTAACCGCTTTTTATATTTTTTTGGCGATTTTTACTTTCGGCATTTTTTATAATTTTGGAATTTTTTAGTTTTAGCGCTTTTGAAAATATCAAGAGTTTTCCCGAAAATTTTTTAATTTAATTTGCTTGGGAATTTTTCACTTTTGCGGCTACCTAAGCGCTACCTAAACGGTGTTAAGAATCATTCCTAGGAAGTTCACATGTTCTAAAAATTTGTTTATTGAGATCTTAGGTACATTCTTGCAGTGGATTGTTTCCTTAAACTTTGAACGGTTTGCTAGACATGAACCTAAACAGGGGAAAAAAGGTAAACAAAATCGATTTTTTTTTAAATTTTTTGCGATTTTGATCTTGAAGTTGAACATTTTTTGATTTTATGTATTCACAACTTTTTTATGACAAGAGCTACAACTTTGTCTCAGAAAGTGAACTAAAATTACGAACGGTTTGCAAGATATGCTCCTGAGAAAATGCAAAAATGACACCTGAGGTCCCAAATCTTTGGGGGCCCATAAAAAAAGTGCATTACTTGGGACAAAACTGGGAGACACGGGGTTTTTTGTTTGGTCTTTTATCACGTAGTAGTGGCCGTATACGGTTATATTTCCATGACTTAAAAAATTACACACAGTGTATAACGTTGGTATCTTTACATTTTTCGTTGCTCGCTTTAGAACACCCTTTAATTTTCAACTGTCATAGCGTTATTGTAGTTGTTGCAGCGGCTAAGGTTTTACATATTCTAACGTTAGGTCCGTAGCTTTTATGGTTCTCGGGCAAACAGTCGGTGACAGAGAGAAATACAGACAAGTAGACAGACGGACATTGAAGCGAAAACAATAGGCTTCCTTTTTACCTTTGGTGTACGCAACCCTAAAAAGCTTTTTTAATTAAATATTGGCCTTATACAAAATTGTGGTTTTTATAAACTTTTTTTTTTGAACCTTGTCTCACCTTTAAAGCAATTAATAACACTTCGATTTGTGAAACGATTTATTTCCATTATTTCGTACGATTGATTTCCTTTGATTATTTTATTGAGATTTCGTGGTTTCTTTCTATTTTGAACTCTTTTTTGTATTCAAAAATTAATTTTAAAGCTTAAAAAAAATCGCGTTTACAGGGATATAGTATAACTATAAAAAACGTTTGTTTTCATATCCTTGCCAAATCTCAGAAAATTCGACCATAATCGAGATTGCTGCCTGTGTATACCAATACTTTTGTGCCGCAGAATTATGAATTTTTCGCTAGATATGTTAAGAAGATGTGTTTTAAGAAAAAATGGTATTCGTTAAATCAGTGCAGCCGATATTTATTACCAAAAATTTTTTTTAAATTTATTCGGAATGGATTTTAAATAGTGATCGAGTCGAAAAACATGGATGTGACTTTAAAAATTATAGTTACACAATTGTTGAAGGTAAATGAAAGTAATGTTTAAAATAAATAGCAGACCTGAGTTATGACCTTGTTCAAGTAAATGAGCGACAGGTGTACTTGGCTTTTTCAATGTACTCGTACTATTGGAAAAATAATTTTAAAAAATAACTTTTTTGGTGGTGAATTTCCATTTTTAAGGTATCTGGAGTCCAACAGCTTACTCAACGAGCGGCAGTATGGATTTCGTAGAGGCCGCTCTAGGGGAGACCTAGTTGCCCTCCTCTCGGAGAAATGGTGTAATTCAATCCACCATTTTGGCAAAAGTAAGGTGGTGGCTCTAGATATCTCCAAGGCGTTTGATAGAGTGTGGTATGGTGCACTTTTGTCAAAATGTATTGCCCTTGGTGTCGGTGATAACTTCTCTCGATTCTTATCGATTTTCCTCAGGCATCGCACTATAAGAGTTGTTATAGATGGGATCTCATCAAATGAGTTCAAGTTAAATTCAGGGGTACCGCAAGGTTCTGTTCTTTCACCAACTCTATTCCTAATCTTTCTAAATGACCTTTTTTGTTAAACTTTCAACCCTATTTATTCTTTCGCGGACGACAGCCTCAACGGCCTTCCGGAGGTTGAGGCTATGCGACAAACAATGAATGAGCCATTAAACTACGATTTAGAAAAATTTTCTGAATGGGTTCATGCGAATAGGGTCGATTTTAACGCCCGTAAGACCCAATGTTGTACGATTACTCACAGACGCATGACCGTAAATGCTGCTGCCTCTGTAACTATGGGTGGTATAAATATTAAGGAATCGGAAGCTCTTGATATTCTTGGCATGAAAATTCAGTGTGATGTTCGTTGGACTGAACACATTTTTCAGGTCTCAAAAGAAGCATTCAAGTGCCTAGAATTTTTAAAACGGTGCAAGCAATACTTCACTCCATCTGATCTTCTTACTATTCATACCACTTATATCCGACCGAAAATGGAATACAACTCTCATGTATGGGCCGGCGCTTCAAAGTCTATTTTCGGGTTGCTCGTGCAGGAGAGGGCGAAGAAGCTCATTGGTGACAGTAGGGTATCCAACTCTATTGACTCATTGGAGCATCGACGCAATGTGGGGTGCATTTCCTTGTTCTATCGCTACTACAATGGAATGTGTTCTAATGAAATTAGGGAACTTGTTCCTGAAACCCGAACATTTTTACTCACAACACGAGCTTCATTCAGGGCACATCCTTTTGTGGTCGATTGGCCAATAAATCGCACTACGCATTACAGAGAGAATTCCTTTTTAGCCGTACTATTCGTATGTGGAATAATCTACCTGTGGGAAAGTTTAAATCGAATGTCCACAGACACTACTCCCTCTATCCTCCTCTCCATAACCTATTTTCCTAGTTCTAGCACAATGCATTGCATGAGTAGGGGTTATCCCCTGAGTGCTGGTCCTACCTAAAAAAAAAAAATTATATAAAAAAAAAAATTTTGGCAGAAGTGGGCGAATTCCGGAATTCGGTATCGATCGAAATTTCCCTACAAAAACAATTGAAGTTGTATGAAAATTTTTTCGATATCGAATGCCATAATTTACCCCCCGTTTTTGTTACTTATTGGAAAAGTTTTTAAAACTATAAATGACTTTATATAGCATAGTAGTTTGTTTTTGTTCAATATACTCTTAGTACCAGTAGTAGACATTTTGTCTATGGAAGTACATACATACATTGTGTACATAAATATTAATGATGCAAGTGTGTGTGTGTGTGGGATGAAAATATCCCAGTTGGCCAGATTGCCTTGCACGATATGTCATCTATGATTCTTGTATGAATTATTCTCTGTTATTATTTTTCTAGTCGACAATTTGAAGGAAAACGTCGTTCACGACAATCTGAGTGACAATATATTGCATGGTTTTCTTAATTAAAAACTTTTGACTTTCTTGATGATAATCTGAGCGACAAGTCATATGTTTTATCTTCAATCAAACACCTGGATATGTTGGTCTCTTGTTGTCAGATGGCAAGGGCGTAAACAATAATTTAAATGAAACGAACAAAAAAACAAGTAAACAGAAAAATTCAATTTGTGTGTTAAAAATATTAATTAAAGTGTGTTCTGTTGAGCGACATTGTCGTTTGTGTGGTCTTTCACAATTTCGTACCCATTTGTTCGAAAATTTAATGGCTGAAATTGATTTTAGTATAACATCATCACTGGTAATTCCGGATAGGGACTATTACGACAAATCCGATAAGCTATATTAGGGTAGTGCGGTATTTACAGATGGATCAAAAATGGGGGAAGGCACAGGGGCTGGTGTCTATATCTTGGGAACGAACATTCGTAGTTCTTTCAGACTGCCGAATGAATGCAGTGGTTTCGAAGATGAAGGTGAGAAGCGAACCTTCTACGTCGACAACCAGGCAGTGTTAAAAGCTTTGAAGGGACACAATGTCAAACTTGTCAGTGACTGTAGAAGAGCTCTCAACTTGCTTATGGCCGAATATAGTGTCAAAATATATTTTGGGTTCCTGGCCATATCAGTGTTGAGGGAAATGCGATTGCCGATGAGCTAGCAGGAATAGCGTCGGCATTATATGAGAGAATGTGTGACAGATCGGATAAATTACGGATAAGTCATTACTACAGGGATCTCAGTAATTGGGTGGACAGCAGGACCAAGAGTTCATGGCAAAGTAGGAAGGATTGTTGAGCCTCGAGGCTCAGGAAGATCCAAATTGCTAGTGGACATGAATAGGAAGGCGATGCGAATCGTGATAGGGGCGCTGACTGGTCACTGCTCAGTCAGAGCCAGAACCAGCATTTGGAAAACTGGCACTCCCGATTTCTGTAGGATGTGCGGCGAGGAAGAGGAGGCAGAAATCATTGAATATATTATCTGTCACTGCCCCAAGCTGCAACAACGTCATAGGCTTAGATGGCTGAGCAGACGTTTCCATGAGAGCATTACTGATACCGGGAAATGTTTACTAGAGGACATCAGGGGCTTCATCGTGGGAATTTAGTGGCTTAATGGCAGATAATGGGGTTACTTCTGGATACAAATAAAAGGCAAATATTACTTTTAATGAGCAGTAGAAGGGAATCACAATGGACCCAATGGAGGTGCGTTTTTGGCACCACACTTCCTAACCTAATTTAACCTAACCTAAGCAACGATTTCTTTGAGCTGTCGTCAATATGTCTTCCACGTGTACCCATCTGAAAGACATGGTCAATTGGGATAGTCTACAATGTTTTAAGTGCAACTATTTGTTGTTATAAGTAAGTAAATATCTATGTACATATGTATCGAAATAATGTCGCTTGCATACATTTCCTTTTATTTTTATTTATCTTGCTGTGGCATACCCTGTGGTAAAGTTGCGGCAATTTTCCGCTTATCTAAATGACAAGTGCACACAAAATGCTTCAGTGAGCACGACAAAAAAACGTCTTAAAGCTGTCCGAATAAATATCATCATCGAGTCGAATGCGAATTCATTTCGGTTTTCTTTTATATTTCTTTTTATATATAGATTTGCTGTTGTGCTTCACGTTTCGTAAGTTTTATTTTTTTGTTTTTGTTGTCGTTTGAATTTTACAATTATATGATTTTGATTTGCTTTCCACTTGAATCCACTTTATGTTTGTTGCGAGATACTCGTACGTTTCATTTCGTACCGTTCATTTCAATTCTTTCTATTCAGCTGGAAATACTCGCAGTAGATAAAGTTACATTAATTTTATTATTTATTTTTATGGTCATTATCATGACGACAATTTTTATTGAGGTTTTTTTTTTTATTTTTATTTTTATGTTTTGTTTGTCGTTTGTTGCCGCTGTCGTGGCTTTTTTCCCTCTCGATCTATTCATCTATACGTTCGGCCATTTAGTCAGTTAGTCATTCAGTCATTCAGTCAGTCAGTCAGTCAGGCATTAATTCATTCATTTTGTTTTATGGGCTGTGGTTATATTGACATTTGCACTTTTGCGGTTTGTCTGTCCATCTGTTTGTCTCTCAGCCTGTCTGTCTGTCTGTCTGTCTTGCAGTGCTTTTCTTTTTAGCATACCGTCACTTCAAATGCAATTTTGTCAAGATGGTGGCGGCCTAACTTCAAAAGCTGGTAATAAAATTATTTTATTATTGTTATTATTTTTTTTATTTTTATTATTTATTTTTTGTAAGGAAGTAATAATTTTTGCATTTCGTTGATTTTTTAACAATTTATTTTTCTAACGATAACAACTCATTAGACAGATAGATGAGGGTTTATTATTTATTTATTTATTTTTTTTTTTAATTTTTAATCTTCGGTATCTTATGAAGAGAGAAAAGTTGAATAGTGTTAGAGATTTTTATAATTAGGAAAATTGTTATTTTGTATAAAATGATCTTTATTTTTATTTTGCTAAATTATTGTAAGAATTTTGATCTTTGTCTTGATCAACCAAATTTAGTTTAGTTTTGACCGAACAAATTTTGCATGTCGTTAACACTTTAAAATTCCCAGCAAACCTACAAAACACAAAAGAGCAGAAAATTCTTGCTCTGTTTCTGAACAGCTCGAAGAGAAAAAGTAAAAGACGGAGACGATGATAGGCTAAGATAGCCTGGAGACGATCAAATAAACTCACCCATCACATAGCTGTATAAGTGCAGTTGTGTGTTGATTGATAAAAATCAAAAAGTTTTTTTTTTGACGGCTGTTTATTTGTTCGCGTCCAACTCTGATTAATAAAAAAATATCATTTGCTTTGTAACGTCAAATGATCAAAGCAGTTTTATTATTATTTACCATCAATTATCATACAGAAAAAAAATATTAAAATGGTAAATAGAAAAATTATCATTTAACTCTATATAATATTATTTTAATAAAGTTCCTTTTTAACTTTAACGCTATAGAAAGTTGCTAATATTACTTTAATTTTCGAAAATCCATTTTACATCATATTTCCAAGTTCTATACTAAGAGAAAAAACATTAATTCATCTAATGAAGTAGCATCATTAATAATTCTTCATTGTATGACTGAAATTGTTCATTAGCTTATTTAAATTTTTCATTATACGCATGAAATTCTTCACTAATACAATGAATTCTGGAATCGATTCGGTGCGGTATATTTAATAACACATCAACAAATCTAACGAGCTCTTAACTTCAAAAAGACACGTCGATTTCTGCCAATTTGATTAAAATCGGGTAAAAAAACAAACGACAATGGCAAGACTGTTGTAAATTTAGAGATGGTAAAATTGAGCTTTCATTACAAAAAAGCTTTCAGCAAATTGAATTAAGATAAATCAAAACAATTCGCATATTCCATTTGCAATGATGTCTGAGTATATAAAGCAGAAATCTACATCAACTGACACCAAAAACAGTGGACCAAACACAGAAGAACGCTGATGATGAAGGTTTAGTGGCCTTCGAAAGCAGCTAATTGTTCCATTCAACTATGTGTTAGTCAGAATATTTACAACTAACTTTGGTGTAATTTGTTCATTAATAATTATCACATGTAATTTGGCTTGCAAAGCGATACGAAACTTAGCCTGTTCAAATGATAAATTCGAGAGATATTGTTGACGAAAAAAATTCGAAAAACTGTTTTTTTTTTATGAAATGATTTTTCTAGACTTAGAAAGTGTATCGGATGCTGGAAATTCAATTAAAATCTGTAGTTTAGCGGGAAGTTTTACGGATGGCCTTGAATATCAACTGATCGCCAAATTCAACAACGAACTAAAAATTAACTGATTGACGATTGTATTTGTGCGTGTGCGCATTAAACGACACTAATACATAGCCATACACGCGCTTGATGGTTTATTTGATCGTCTCCAGGGCCCTTAATATCAAACAAACAATTGTTATAAGTTTTACTCTACGAGAAATTATTCAATTAAAGGAAATCAATCTCAAATAAAATGAAATATGTATGTATGTAATTTTTTGAAGAATAAAAAGAAATTAAACTTTATCCAAAAAATAATAATAACGGGCGTATTTCGACTTCAACTACGGCATTTTGGTGCTAGTTGCAGGATATGGCGATTTCTCGCCAAATGTGGCGATTTCTAAATTTGTTTGGCGTCTAAATTTTGGATTTGGCGATATGGCAATTTTTCTGGCGATAGATAAATTTGTTGGCGACTTTTATGGCTATATTTTTTTACAAAATTGTACTTGAAAATTTTTGTAATTCATAAAAATTAATTTGTTGAAGGAGTAGTTTCAACAACAAATCCTAAGAAAACTCGTCTGCAAGAAATTAAAACAATTCCATTTTGATGATTTTTCTTATATTAATTACAGTAATTAATGCGTCTTGAAGTTGGATGAGAAAAATTAAAAAAAAATTTTTTGGCGATTTTATTGCTACTTTTGGCGATTTTCTACTAAATTTTTGTACGATTATTTTTTTAAATTTATATCTTGGTTTTTAGTAAGATTAGTATTTTTTTAAACAAACCCAACACAACACGCGAAGCGATTAGCATATCTGCGGAAAATACCCAGGGTCTATGGCGGGAATCGAACACACACGACTTATGGACTGAGAGGCTAGCAGCGCTACCACTCAGCCACAGGGGCACGCTATACAAATATAAAAAAAAATTGTTACATAAAAAGAAATTTATTATAAAATATATATTAAGAAAATCTACTTAAAATTGGTTTCATAATGAATTAACTCCAAAAATGTATAAAACAATTTTGAAAGTTATTTGATGTTGGTTTTGGAAATTATTTCTTTACAGGTTACTTAATGAAGCTGTTCGGAAAAAAAATAAGTTCGACCAAAGACTGGCTATGCAGAAACTATATGGTAAGTGAATCTTTTTTAATTATTTCATTAATATATGTTTTAAAAAATTTTGGGGTATTGTTCATCTATAGTCTTAAATTGTTTTCACTTGAACGATTTTTAAAGAATAGCACTACTAAGCGGCTTTATAAATATTCACTCATAATTAAAAATTTAAAGAAGGCCAAAATAATTGTGTAAAAATTGGCAAATTCTTCAGCGATCTGGGGTTATCTAACATTTTTAAAGGTTTTGGGTATTTATTTATGATGAAAAAATTTCCAAAATTTTGAAATGCCCAAAAAATTATTCGTATGATTGATTGTTCATTCGAGTTCTCATAATGAATAATTACATTGGCGGACTTAGACCTAAGAAGATTAGGCCCGGTGGTCTAGGGTGGTTTAAAATATAAAGGGCGCCAAAATAAAAAAACAGCTAAAATTCGCAAATTGATTTTTGATAAATATTGGACGGGAATGCCAACAGTTATCAGCGCAAATCTAGCGAAAAGTAATGGAAAACGCGATAAAACAGGCGACAGCCATCTTGCGAATATCAAAAAGTGTAAAGATCTAAATAAAAAAATTTTTAATCACTCAATATAATTTTTTTTAAATGAATGATTAATTTGCCCATTAAAAAAAACAATTACATATTGAAGTAATTGTGGTGCAAAATCCCAATTGCAATTACATAATACTGTAATACAATTACATGTAACCAAAAATTTCATGTAGTTGGAAAATTAATTGCTTAGCAAAGTAATTGTAGCAAATGTATTTAATAATTACTTTTTTATAATGATCAATTACAGTTAATAATAAACTTCAAAAATTACCACAACTATTGCATGATATGTAGATAGTTTTCGAGTAGTATGATGTGACCGACTATGGCCCATAGGCTAGGTATACATAATGAATAAATAAATGAAATGAAAATGAAAAATGTAATGGAATTTTTTAATTGTAATTGAATAATTACATGTAATTGCAATTGTAATAACGACTACAATCAGATTTAATGTGTAATTGAAACATATCCAATTGTAATTACAAGTAATGGTAATTGAATGTTTTCCATTGCAATTCAATTTTGTAATTTCAAATAAAAGCTTGGACCTCGAATATCAAAATTCTGTAGTATTCTATATCTACGCATTATTTGGTTAAAAAGTTAATGTTTTCTTTCCAAATTTTCTAAATTGTTTAAACTGCCACATTAGTAAAATAATGTTTCTTACGCAAACCAGAATTGAAAAAAGAACTTGCACCTGACTAAAAGTTATGCAATGAGTTGAAGAAAATATTTTAAAATTTAATTTTAACTTTATTAAGAAAAAAATTCTCTAGCATTTCCATGACCTGATTACGAGTATCTACTCCCCACATAATTTATAGAGTTTTTTTTCCAAACAAATAATTAATTCTATTTTCTTATTCAATTCAAACTTCTTTATCCTCCAAAGAATTTCTCTCTAGAGATATAAACAGCATTTTAGAGTTTAGTTTTTCGTTAGTAAATTTTTCATTCTAGATTTCAGCTTACACGCCAATTATGGAATTGGAATTGGAAGTTGTATTGCCCATAATGGTAATTGTGTGGTATTTAAGTGTTTTGTTAACAGTATTTTTGTCAAGTTGATTTTTTTTTATTTCTCTAGATACATAAGACTTGGCTCACAAACAAACAAAAAAAAAAAAAAAATAAGCAAAACGCTGGTAATTTTTTTAAACTTAACTGCGTCACGAAAAAAAAACAAAATTACAATGCAGGGGGAAAAATTGCACATAAACTTACATTTAGTTAAAAAATTTAAAAATGTTCATGCTGGTCGCATCTTGTTGAAATGAAATCGCTAAAGCAGGTCGTACACGACATGTTTTTTACGTCTGACATTTCAACTTTTCAACTCAGATGTAATTCTGCATGTCTGTCAAAATTGTTGTTTTACAGACGGTTTATAATATTTGGTCACAAACGTGCATGTACAAATACGTCTGACATTGTCTGTGTTTGTATTTTTTTGCTTTTGCACAAACCTATGTCGGCCTCTGTTTCAAAATGGCGTGTTGCCGGCACAAAAATGTTTCTTTACGCCGTAAAAACTTCAGTCATTTTAAGGAATTTTTCTTTAAATTCGAAGAATCATTTTAGAATATAAAAATGCAACGCAATTTTATTGCATTATTGTTATTTAATAGTTTGAAAAAACATAAATATATAGGTGTTGTAATATATCAACTTCAGCCGGCTAATCCTTCCGTCAATAGCGGAACGCCGCTAAATGTTTCCTCACGGCATAGATTTTTGCCGACATATTTTGCATAGCAAAAACAGCTGATGTCAGAGACTTTGTCAGAAGAAAATAGAACACGCTCTAATTGAAATTTTGTCAGAAGACTTTGCGTCTGACTTTTACAGAAGCAAAGTTTTAAAGATACCACACGACATGTACATGTTTTACACTGGGAAATTTGACAAGTCAGACGCAAAAAACATGTCGTCTACGGGGGGCTTAAACAAACATAAAATATGTAAAAATTATTTGTTTTTTTTTGTGGCAAAAAAAAAGTTTTACCTTGTGCTCTTTTAACACAGTTGTGATATGTTAATATTCTTGTAATAAAGCACACCGTGCAGATGATGCAGCAATTTTATGATCGTCGTGATCATCATATGTTCATGGAAAACCGCCCGTTGTGCATAAAACTCTTAATGAGTTTAGCGAACAACAACAACAACAACATTGACTGACATGTTCGCCAAATGCGTTCAGCGAATATTTAACAGAAATTTTTGTAATAAAAATTGCAAATATTGTGCAAACATAGCGACCGACTGCACAGAATGTCGACAAAATCGACATGTGAAGGAAAAAAAAAATGAGAGAAAGAGTGGCCAGATTTAAAATTTATTGATGGGTATCCCGCTACACTAGTGGGTGGTTTTCTAGTCTATAAGTCTGGGGATCATGGGTTTGATTCCCACAAAAGAATCTGGTCTCAGGAAAAAATTACTATATACAGAGTTTGCAGTTGCATTTATTCAAAAGAGTAAAAAATAACTTTAATGACTTTTTAAGCACCCGCTATAGGAAATTACGGATTTTCCCGAATTTTCGAAAATCGAATTTTCATTATATGTCACCCGGTCTATGAAAAGGTGGCTTATGACTTTTTTTTGTTTTAAATTTTTTTTTTTTAAATTCTAAGCCGTTAAAACAATTTGCAATCTAAATGGGTCGAGGAAAATCACTATCTGAAGCTGAAAGAGTCAAATTTAAATGTTATGCTGAAGGTGGTCTAACTCACGATGAAATAGCAAAAAAGATCAATAGAAGTCAAAATTGTGTAAGTAATTTCTTACGAAATGAAGATGACTATGGAAAAAACATGAAAGGAGGCACTTATAGAGCCACTTCAACAACAGAAAGACGAGCGATCATTAGATCTGCCTCCAATTCGAAAGACTCGGCAGCGAAAATAAAGGAAAAGGTTGGTACTAAAGCTAGCCAAACATTTAAAAAGATTGAGACTGCAAAAAAACCACCACTTAACCCATTACGTAAGGAACATCGCCTTAAGTTTGCTGAAAATTATATGACTTGGAAAAATGAATGGAAACGTGTGGTCTTTTCAGACGAAAAAAAGTTTAATCTGGATGGTCCTGATGGGTTTAATTATTACTTTCACGATCTCCGTAAGGAAGAACTTTATTTAAACCGGAATCATACCTGTGCAGGTGGTGTAATGGTATGGGGCGCTATATCGTATTATGGTACAGTTGAACTGCAGTTTCTTTCAACAAAAATGTATGCTGTAAATTATAAAGGAGTCCTAGAAAAAGCTTTTCCGCTTTTCAACAATATCTTTGGACCCATTTCGTGGACTTACCAGCATGATAATGCACCTATTCATACTGCAAGGCTGGTGAAACAGTGGATTAATGAACAAAATGTTCGTATACTGCAATGGCCTCCTTATTCTCCCGACCTTAATATTATTGAAAATGTGTGGGGATTTCTTTCACGTAAGGTCTATGAGTCGGGCCGTCAATTCGAAACAAAAAATGACTTGATAGCTGCCATTAAAGAAGCTTGGAGCGAAATCAACTTGGATTACTTGGCCAAATTATATGACTCAATGCCAAAAAGAATATACGAAGTCATTCTGAATAAAGGAGGTAGCACGCATTACTAATTACTAGAATAATAATTGAATTTAATAAAAATAAAAATTTTTATGAAAAAAATGTTAAAAAATTTGTTTTTTTTTTATTTAATGTAACTAAACCTATTCTGATGAGCTAAAAAAAATGCATTATTTTTGAACATAATTTGTTGTGCAGCAAGTGTTTAAATAACAGCACAAAATTCCCGTTATTTTTTTTTGCACACATTTCATGATATACATGCAATTTATTAAAAATACCAAATATATTAAAGTTTGAGCGATAGTTTTTGAGAGAGCTGATAAAAAAAAATCTTGTAATATTCAACCTAATCAGATGAGCGGCAGTATATGTATATATATATATTTTGGTGTAGAGAGAAGTAATAATAAAAATAATTAAAAATTTTAAAAACCCCCAGCCGATTTTCTGCAACTTCTTCAGCTTGGACCATTCTCGATCAAGTCACCTTTCAAACAGAAAAAAAACTAATCAAAATCGGTCGAGCTGTTTGGTCTGTACGTGGACTTGTGCAGACACACAGATTCATACTACGAACTTATTTGGTTGGGGGTTACAAATAGAATATATGAGAAATAAGTTAAAATTATTTATGTTACAAAATTATACCCAATAGATATTACGATCACACCAAAAAAATAAACAAGTATTTATACAAAAAATCAGAAAACCCTACTGCGACCAACTTTGAACCGTTAAATATCCTAAATGATTATTCGAAATGAAAAATCATAAGAAAAGCCTAAAAATAATTTTAAAATACTTGTCGGATGATACTCATTTTGATATAGTTCGCCGACTTTTTATAGCTATTGCTATTTATGGCGAGATACAGGGGTTAGAAAATAATTTTCGTAACAAAATTAACCGACACTATTACAGTTATAAATTTATTTTTGTTTTGATTTCTTTGTACTTAAAAGCAGCGTACGAAAATAAACGAAGCAAATTGTTTGAATTTGTTTTGTTTGGTTCTTTGAAATGAGTTGAACAAAAACAAAAACAGTGAAAAACATCGCTCAGTTTGTTTTTGTATTATTTTTTGCAAATAAGCACAAGCCAGAGAACATTGCCGATCGACTGTAAGACGAATAACCGCCGCCGCCGACCACAAACAATATATTCATTTAATCGTGCTCCGCTAGAAAAGATAATAATGGGTTATAAATGGAAACGTTTTGAAATATTTGCGGCGAATTTAAACACATTAAGTTTGTTTTATACTATGTTCACACTTATGTTTTTAAACATGTTTAATACATCGTCAGCTGGTTTCTGGTTTGCGGCACAGTATATTCAAAATACATTATGTCTGTAGCAAACCAGAAACCAAACGACGACATTTTCACAATTGTGTTTAAGACGAGTTTTCTAAGAACTAAACACAACCGTTCACATTATATTTGAGATGTTTAAGGTTGTCGTTTTGTCAGTATTATTGTCAATTATTGTATTTGTAAAAAATTACGAATAATTATGCTTTTCAAACAACAAATGTTTTTGTAAATAGTTCACTATTTTTTAAGTAATTACTTTCTTACCAAATAATGTATCAGCTGCCGCCATTTAATAACAAAACAAAGGTGCCAGAGTTATCAAAAAACGGACTGAACATACTCTATTTACGTGTTTAAGTCTTAAACACTTCATTTGAGATGTTTAACAAAACACTTCATTTGAAATGTTTAACAAAACAACAATCTCAAAATCATCGTGTTTAAGCTCTTAAACACGAATAAGGTGTTAAACACGTTTAAAAACATAAGTGTGAACATAGTATTATATAGCTAAGTAGCAATTGCTATAACCGGGTGTCCTAAGACACCTCTCTGCTTTTATATTTTTCGTATTTACAAAATGGCGCCCGGTTTTGACAACTGACATATCTTTAGTGATTATCCCGGGATTAAGACAAATCGATTGACGTATGAATCATCCAAATCGGTGCACGAGTTCGGTTTATATAGTGCTGCAAAGGAATACACATCCATACATACATACATACATACAAACATATACTAATAAACACAATATCCTTATTTGCGTTGCGCAGACGGGTAAAAAGTTCATTACTCCTGAGCAGCCATGCAATTTTTGTTTTAACTTCAGAAACGTTGTTCTTTGAGTATACCCAACCCTACAGTCCATAAACTTTGTTCCACTCCGAAAAAAATATATATATTTAAAATATCTGGCAACCTGCTCTCCAGCCAGTTTGTGTATTGTGACGCAAATGCGAATACGAATATCACTCTCAATGGGGAGTTTGCGTGTTTTGCTTCAAATAAATTTGAAAAAAAACCTTCTGCGAAATTATGATGTGGACATACGAGCAAAGAACAAAAAAGCAAAGCAAAAAATGGGTTGCCTTCTTATGTGTTGCTCCTTGTCCAACCATCATAGTTCTTCACAATACCTTCAAATGCTTGCCGTATTATTTTATTTTTTTTTTTTTTTTTTTTTTTTTTTTTTGAGTTTAAATAGCTTCTGTGATCGCATGGTTGATTTGTTTAATATCTTCTTTATTTATGTTGTCGATATTGTCGACAACTACGAGTATTTTGAATGATGAGTTGTTGTTGTAGCAGTTTGAGAAGCAGTTGTTGACTGTGTGTAGGTACTTGTAATGCAGAGATCTTTGGTTAGACCCGTGTAACATGTAACCGCGTGATCATATCCTTTACTTATGTTCCATGTTCTCAGCATGTGGTACATTATTATTGTTGTCAATTACCCTGTTGGTTACTTTTATGTTAAATACTCGTAATCATCGTCATGCAACGTTAAATGTTTGCAAAGTTGTTGTTTATTTATTTTTTTTGTATATATTTTTTTAATGCAATGGAAAGTTGCAGAAATTTAAAAAAAATGTGGATACTAATTATTAAAAAAAATTATATACTTGTGTAGGTACATACTCGTATATATTATGTGTTTTTTATGGTTGGCTAATAATATTTAAGTTGCGTTTAGAAAATGAAATATTGTTGTTTTTTTTTTTTTGAAATAGTTAAAGTATTAAGTGAAATTTCGATGGTACTCGTATTACGTGATTAAAAAAGAAAACTGTTTAAATGCAGTTTGCTGTTATAAATCTTTAATATATGATACATATTATAGAAAATTCAGTTTTTAAGGCATCGCTTTTTAATAGCGATAAATAAATAAATCTCAAAACGTGTGCTTTTGGTGTTAGTAATGCAGAAAGAAAGCGTTATATCGTATACATATGTATAATCTTGTGCAATAATTTCAAATCAAAGTCCTAATTTACACTCAGCAAGTCTTATTGCTAAGCTGATTAGTTTTTAGGAAAGAGAGACGAGGGGAAAAGAAACTTTTATGTTCCCCTCGTGTCTCTCTCTCTCTCTCTCAAACAAACTAATCAGCTTAGCAATAAAACTTGCTGAGTGTACATTAGGATAAAGGCTTGTATACAAATAAAATATTTGCACATCGTCATTGAGTTGTATGTAAATTGAGAAATTAATGCCATAATTATATTCGACGATTGTATCGTTTTGTCTATGGACGAAAAAAAGCAGCAGTTGTAATTCTTTAAAACAAATATTATTTATTGTCTATGCTAGAAGGTTGGTGTATTTGCTTTTTGATTTTGTTCCAAACATTATATCCAACACATATTTTTTCATATGTTTTTCAAACTATTGTATAATACTTTAATTTTATTTTTATGCTTTAAAAACATGACAATAATATTTTAATTTTTCATTATCAAAGACAACAACCATTTTTGAAGACAATAATTTAGAGAATTCAAAAACAAGAACTGAAAAGTATTTTCAAACAAAAACTTCCTAAATCTTCTTACTGAATTAGGGGATTAAACTTATTTTTTGACTTATGCCTCTGTTGCAATCAGTGTTTCAAAAACTGCAGTCGAAATAGCGACGAAAGTCGTAAAATTGTGCTATTTCTTCGAACTTTTTATTTTTTTTGACTGCCCAATCACAACCTGTTGCTCATAGTTCTTATATTGGATTCCCAATATGTCGAAAGCTGAAGCTCTCCGTTTTGTATAACTATTCGTTTATTGTGTTAACTTCTACAATGACACTTGAATTTTCAGAAGCAAGAGTATGAGCAGAAGCAAAAGAAAATACACAAATGGCAAGTTTTTAAACGCTGGTTGCAATCAAGAAACGATATATACCAATATGCGATCCAAAGTTTGTATTTTAACCCCCATATGCAAAATAAAAATTAACGTGTGCTTCAAGTGTACGTTAAAACCGGGTTTTGTATGGAAATTTTGTTTTAGCGTAAACTTGAAGCACAAGTTATTTTTTTTTGCATATGGGGGTAAGTGTTTTATTTATAATTTAAAAATTTAGGAATTTACCACAGTGTAAACTATAAGGTTATATGTATATCAAAGCTTTCAATGCTATTCGAAGTCGGTGCAAATTCTATACAGTGAAACCTCTTATAACGGACACCTCCTATAACCGGACACCTCTAATAACCGTACAAGTTTTCTAGATCCAACACGTTCATTAGTTTTTCTATACAAAATTCATTCCCATAACCGGACACTCTAATAACCGGACGCGGACAATAAATTTTTAAAAATATTGTTCTAAATACCTTTCATAAGCGGACAGAAGCGGTGAAACACAGCAACAAGAGCTGCATTTGAATAGTAGGTCTTTCTTTATTCGACTCCGATTCATATTTGTGTCAATGATATTGGTTATTCCCCGATAAAATTGTTTTTATCAATTAAAGAAAAAACTTGAGATTTTAAACGAGTTTGAAAAAGAAAAATTTTCGGTGCGTGAAATTGCGAACATGTAAAGTTTCTTGTGTATTTTAAAAATTAATACTGCTACAATTCTTATACAAACCCGTTCGAAGCATTTTTCTAGAGACGACTTGGTTGGATTCCAACGAATAAAAAAATTGAAAGTCATTTTGAAACAGCTGAAATTATAGAATCTACATAATTTGAAGAAGTCTACTCTTAATATAATTTTTCAACTACAATAAACGACCAAAAGATGTGTTCCTCTCATAAGCGGACACCTCTAATAACCGGACAAAAATACCACGATGGTGAATGTCTGGTTGTGAGAGGTTTCACTGTATATGCTTATTTACGTGTTAAGTTATTATTGTTACAGTTACCGACTTCGTATACCCTTATAGGCAATACGAATAAAAATGTTTTATTTAACTGAGTCTAAAGTCGGTTAAATTTTTTTCAAATTTATTTAAAAAAAAATTTTAAGTGCAAATTTTACACTTTTAGAGGCGTGACTACGCCCAATTTGCCAAAAATTGGTGTCGACCCCCTTTTTTAAACTCAACAACGTTCTAAGAACCAAAACTCCTTGCCTAGCTTCTTGGGGTTCGGACAAGTAGAAGTACATATAATTTAATACTAATACTTGGTGGGCGTGGCCCCGCCTACTTTTTAAACGCAATATTGAGTAGTTTTTGGAGCTCAAGGTGTATGCCAAGTTAAGTAAAAATCGGCTAGGGACAAGCACGTGAAATATAATGTTAAATTTTAACGGGCGTGGCCCCGCTCACTTTTTTGTATGCAATATTCAGCGCTATCATGAATAAAATTCCGCGTGAAATTCCTCCCTTTTCCAATTAGAATTTTTTGTTTTCCCTATTATTTGCTATTAATTGGAATTTTTCCCTGGGAAAAATTTCACGTGGAATTTTATTCATGATAGCTCTGATTGTGTCTTTATAAAATCTTATACTGTGGGCCAAGTTTAGTAAAAATCTGTTAAGTATAAGCACATTAAATATAATATTACTTTTTAATGAGTGTGGTTCCGCCCATGTAGTAATGTAGATGTGTGATATATCATAAAATCAAAGAAAATAAATTAGTGAACATGTACCCGCCCACTTTTTATTTTACAATAGGATCAAATGCAAGCTATACCCTCCCAGACAAAATACGAAGTAATAAATACAAACTTGAATAGAGATGAATTGATAACCTCCTGTTGCTTTTGAAGTCGGTTAAAAATACAGCACGCAAGAGAATAAGGCGCTTTGAAATAAGGCCCAATGAAATAAACCCCCAAAAAATTAATTAAGGCCCAAGAGAAACTTTATGAAAAACCACAAAATAAAAAGGAAATAAGACCCATTAAAAATAAAAAAGCCCAATGAATTAATAACCAACAAAATTCAAGATGAAATAAAGCCCAAAAAAAAAAAATAAATAAATAAAGTCCAACCCACTTCAAGATGGAATATAGCCCAAAAAAATTTATTAAAGCCCCATGAAAAATTGCTTAGTTTTATTAAGGCTTATTTTATTTTCTTATTTGAGCGTTATTTCCTTGAGCCTTATTCCATAGCGCCGAAAATTATAGACTTCTCAACTCCCTCAGGCAGGACTACTGCTGGTGAAGCGGGGTCGATTATCGCCTAAACCCTGTCTGCTTGCACTATAATCGTCCAAATAAAAAAATATTGCTCTTAGATTAAAAAAAAACTGTTTTCTACATTCAAGAGTTTAACGTCCTGTCCCACGATATCACTCGAAATAGTTTGTTTGACAAATTGTATTTCAAACAACAATAACATTAGAAAATTTTTTGTAGTTTTCAATACAAGTATTCGATCGAACGCAATTTTTTGTTGTTTTCAATACATGTATTCGATCGAATGCATTCTGGTGACATCGTGGGACAGGCCGTAAAAACAGCTTCCTTGCAAGATACTTATTTGTAAAATACGCAGTGGAAATTTACTTACTTAATTACTCTGTGTGAGTGTTTCCAACGACTGAAAACAAATATTTGTGTGTTAAAAATAGCTTACTATAAAGTATACTATTGGTAATAGTTTTGATTAACGAAAACTTAAATTAAAAACTCATTTGGAAACTATTTAAATTCCCAAATGGTATTCAGATGAATTTATAAAGAAATATGTTACGTGATCTTAAATAATAATACTTGTATTTACAAAAAAATTCTGTCTAACAGAACTAAAAATATAAAACGCAAATGGCAAATTTCATGCCACACTGCAATTCATTTCAATTTAATTCTCAATTACAGTCATTACTTTTAATTGCTGACCCCTTTTGCTTTTATGTTTGTTTCTTTCTTTTTTACGATAATCTATCTTCATCAAAGTTTAAAATTTTGTTCTAGTATTTATGACTCTGCCATATGAAAAAAGCGCCACATAAATGGGAGTACAAACACATGTTGCGGTATACTGGCCATTTGACAGCCGCAGCTACATTCTGATGCACATGCACATTCACATTCACCCATCATTAACTACTGTCACGCTATCATCACATTTTTACTCTTTCCTTTTCCTTTTTTTTTTTTTTGTACATATTGCAAAAATATAAATGACTTAAAAGCGCAGCAAAAAAGATCAATATTAAAATAATTTTTTTATGATGCAGTTGTCGCAAGTTATAAAGCGAATTTTATTTCCTTTTACCTTTTGGGCTTATTCATTTCATCTACATATGGAAGAAAAAAGAAAATGATAATATTAAAAACCTGTGTAATTAATTTAAGCATATCCGTGAGACTATGATAACAATTTTGATAAAGTTGAAAAAGAATTGTGAGTACTGTATGCATCACTGCACTCACCGTCTTTTAAGTAACTGATGTTCATCATTTTAAATGTACTGATGCATTTTATTGCTACACTGCAGTATGCACATGCATGAGTGTTGTAGTACTGTGTTTGCTGTAGAAATAACAAATACTTGCATAAAAGCCAGTAAAAAAAATTGTTGCTAGTGAAGAAAGACAATGCTTGTGAAGCTGATGACCGATGGAACAAATGAGTACATCAGAGAATATATCTACCCTGTCGAAAAATCACTAAACGACTACAAAAATAGTTGTCTTATAGTTAGCTTTACTTAGACTAGCTAAAAGCTAGCTACAATGCAATCAAAAACTAACCCAAAATCAATTCTTAAGTTGAGTACGTAAAGGGATTTGGTGACAGCCAACAAATTTACTCTCAGCTACTTTGAAACTCATTTCAATTTTGTGTTAACATTTTGCTGTTGTTATTTTAGATGCTTAAATAGCTGGGTGGTAGCGCGTTTGACTATACAACGTATGATAACACAGTTCGAACCCCAGCAATATCTTTTTGTAAATTTACAAACTATCAAGTGACTTAAATAAAGTCAACTTTAAGTTAGTTGAAAAGTAGTGCAGAGTAAGACACTTGACTATCGCCTAGGACATCGCAATGTTAGTTGTTTCCATTGGAACACTATACAAGTCTCAGTCAACACTAGTTGCTAAATAGTTAGCTTAAAGTTGGCTTAAAGTTAATTGAGTTTCCGACAGGGTATATAGTGCTGGTTTGTTTGCGTTAGTTCTTGATCTTCGCTTGTGTAATTTAAACTGCGCACTGTGGGCTGTTATTATCGAATTATGACTCAGGGCATTTCTATATTAAGGTAACCGAATATACAGATTACATGATGTAGATATTTTTCAAAGAAATTTTAAATACCCGTTAACCCTTTTTTAGTTTTTTTTGGCGATTTTTTTTTTGTTAGTTGATGACTTAGTTGGTTTACGTTGCTGCCGTCTTCACGTAGGCATTCGGTGTTAACCTATTTAGAACCGCATCTAAGTATTCTGATACGGTGATCGTTACTAGATCCAACCCGTCGCGTTGAGATATCTGATAAGGTCACTCAACCCAATATCAGAAAAATCTAAAAGGTCGTATAGTATATTACTGCCTAAAAACTTGTGTCTCTAGAGATGCAAAGCTGAACATTTGCAAAGAAAGTGGAAGATTGTATCTTCCTTACTTTCTTCTCGACAACTTCGGCAGAACTCATTATAGGATAGGCATATCTTCCTAACATGTCTGCCGACCTCCAGTGCCACGTGATGACTGCATCAAGCCTCGAGTGTTCATATGGTTCCTATTTGTTAATTGTATTGAGCGCCTATCATTGAGCAAGGCCACATTTTCTTAGCAACCTTGCACGTGACTATACTGCGCCATCTGCATTCAGCCTTATAGAGATTGAAAATACCGTTTCTAATAGTACCAAACGTCAAGGCTACCGATTCGATATTCTAAGCAATCATAGCAGACCCAGCTTCGTTACCTGAAACGTTTCTATGTGCTAGAATCCAAATGAGGTTGAGGTCAACCTGACCACTCAGTCTAGATAGCACACTCTTGCATTGCCCAACTAGAATAGAGGAAGTGGTATATGATCTTACACTGAGAAAATTAAATCGTAAAATCAAAGAAAATACACTTTTTTGCAAAGACTTTTATTGATCAGATTGTGCCCAAAGACAAAACAACTTTACCAGAAAGACGCAAAGTTCTTTAGATTCCCATGAAATATATATTTAAAATCGAAGACTTAAAATCTTGTGGCAAGGATGTACGTCTTTGGAAACACATGAAAAAAGTCCTTAAACTAAGGAAAAAGTATTTTGGCACAAAGACTTTCATTCGTTAGTCTTAAGACTAACGTTAAGTTTCGTTATGCATTCGTAAACAAATTTAACTTTGAAGACTAAATTCTTTAAAGATATAGACTTTATCTATCAAAAATGTTCACTTATGCAATGAAGACAAAAATCTTTAAAGTTACAGACTTTGTCTTTGTAGCAAGGATGCTTAGCTTTAAAAAAACAAAGAAAAGTCTTTAATTTTAAATACGTTTTTCAATCCCTTATTAGCAAAGAAATTAATCGTTGTAGCAAATATTTTATCTTTACGGAAAAGATAATTTCTTTGATTAAGCTTCAAAGAATTTTAGTCGTTTGTGTTAAAGACGCACCATTTGCTTGTTTAAAGAATAAATCATTGATGCAAGGATTTTTTCCTTCTAACAAAGATATTTTCGTTACAATTTTAAAAGACGTTTTTTCTTTGGTTTTAAAGCTTTTAGTTTTCTCAGTGTAGAGATAGAATAGCTGCTTGGCTGTCGACAAAGATACGGACTTTACCCTGTACCTTCATATCAATCACCACTCTAGCCGCTTGCCTCACCGCCAAGATTTCAGCCTGAAATACAGTGGCTTCGTTAGGGAGACGAAAGGAGCATTATTTACCAAGATCGTCTGAAAAGACTCCAGAGCCGACACCGCAGACCATTCTTTATCCATAAGTGTAAATTCTGACGTCATATTCTCTTACTATTGTGCCTCCCTTCCACTCCCGTCTGGATGGAATCAGAACTTTAAACACCTTGTTAAAGTCCAGATGAGGCACCATGTAATCAGTAGATTTCATCAGCGTATGGGGTAGTTGATTCAGGATTCTGGCATGGTCATAGAACCCTGATCTCCACCGCTCAGATGCCACTAATCTTGCCGCACTACTTGAAGATACCGCCAATATATGAAGAACGATCGGCATAGCATTTAGAGCCTGCGAAGGACTACTGAGTAAATTTTTTTTTAGTTTTGGCGATTCTTTAGTTCTTGGGACTTTTTCACTTTTTTTAGTTTTAGCATTTTTTTCGTTTTGGTGATTTTTTCAGGTTGAAACGATTTATTTTAGTTTAAGCGATTTTTTTAGCTTTGGCGTATTTTGCTTTGGCTATTTTTCCGTTTTTGAAAATTTTTTTGTGTTGGGATTTTTTATTTTTAGCGTTTTTGAAAAGAGTTCAAGAGTTTGCCTTTTACGGCTTCCAAGATGCATGCAGCAAGTATGTAGTCAAACTGACATTAACTGATAGAATATCCTTTGATTTTGATTTTTTAAATTTCACTGTTAATTGGCGTACGAATAGTCTGCATAAAAATACACTAACTTGAACATTTCAAATGTCTATATATAATTGTCTTTATATTACATTTGGATTTAACAATTTTTCATAGCTCGCTTTAGAACACCCTTTCATTTTCAACTGTCATATATTTATTGTTTTAGCGGCCAAAGATTTACATATTCTGTGAAAATTTCAGGTCCGTAGCTCATACGGTCTCGAGAAAATAGCCTGTGGCGGACAGACGGACATTGTAGGGAAAACAATAGGATTCCTTTTCACCTTTAGTGTACGGAACTCCAAAAATGGATACTCTTTTAGCACATATAGTTTTTGCATTAAACGATATGTGCACAACCTCTAATATAATTAAAAAGTTGCTTAGAAAAACCATTTAATATTTAGTTTGATTGAAGTCTATTAGGCATAGAATGAACATATTTTGTTTCTCTCAAATTTTCTACACAGTTAACCCATTCTTCTTCCATTACTGCTAGTTTTAGCTCCGATTTATATGAAATTGAGCTCCCAATTCCTCCTATAAATTTTCACTGGGACTTGAGCCTGGCAACTGCGAAAAGTATGGCAAGATATGTCAGTTGCTTGTTATGGAAGTTATGGATAATATTTTATTGAATTTTGTATAAACATATTTTGACAAAAAATTTTAGTACTTCCACAACTATAAAACAAATTTCTGGTAATATTTATTTTTGTTCCACGTCATTGGTATAACGATGGGTATGCAAAAATGCTAAGCTATAAGGAAGAATAAGTATCGCTACAAAAAGGTATAAGAAAAAGTAGGCAGGAGTATACTCAAATATTGTAATGAATGGGTATAATATACATATGTACAAGTATCAAAAATGCTCGATATACTCGTATGCTAGAGTATCCAAATTTTTTTACTGCTCATTGTCTTTCTCTGATGAACACATGTATTTAGGAAATAACACCCAAGTAAGAAAATTAAATAAGGCCCAATTAATGCAAGGAATTTTTAATCTGGCCTTATTTGATTTTTTGAGGCCTTTATTTCATCTTGAGATTGGTTGCTTATTATTTCATTGAGTTTTTTTATTTAGTCCTTATTTCATTTTTATTGGGTGTTTTTTTAATCAATTTTCTTTTGGGCCTTATTTCACTTTTTTGGGTTTTACTCTTCTTATTTCATTTCTGATTTAGGCATTATTACCTTGGAGCTAATTGCATAGCGCCTGTATTTAAAGCTTTTTGTGCTTATTTCGCTCCACTGTGCCGCCACTATGCACAAGTCCCAATGGATTTTGTTTGTTTGTGGCATTTAATATTTCTTTTTTTTTCATTTTTTAAGCGGTAATTGTTGAAAGTACAACACACACTCTTAACTCATTCATTCCAATTCAACAACTGCTACTGTGTATGCTGTCGCTACGACAGATGAAAATGAAAAACTTTATGATAATTATGATGACAGCATGTGTCTTTCCCTCTGCCATATAATTTTAATTAGTGCTATTAATTTTATGGATAAGTTTTTTCTTCTTCTTTCATTTCTTTTTGCACATAAATTTGCAAACAAATGATAGATACGATACAACAAACAAATGAACGATATGAGCACAAGTGTGGTTGGTTGGTGTGATATAAAGTTCTCTTTGGGCGACCGACCGAACGACGGAACCACCGGCTCGTTGAATATTAAAAATGTACTTATTTGATGGCCATCAATTTGTTTTTCTTAATTTGATGTTTTAATATGATCATTTTACTAAAAGGTTGCTATGAATTATGAGGACTCATACAAGGAGTGGATGGCTAAAAGACGGAGTAGATAGCAAGGTGGGTCTTTATTATGGAGTGACAAATTTTGAAGTGTTGTTTTATATAATAACTACGATTTTTTATAACAGAAAAATACTTTTACTTTGATTACGAGTATTTTTGTAATTAAAGCTTTGTTTGAGGCTTTCCAACAGCGCATAAAGAAAGGGTCCTAAGGGTAAAAAAAATCAATTTTCACTTCCTTTTTTTTTGATGTGGACAACATCTGAGCATCGAATGATACCGATCCCATGCCCCAAAAGTGTTCTCTCCCAGAGATATGCCCGTTTTATGAAATTGAAGTCGACGATTCTAAGGTTATGTGAAAAAATTTTCGTACTAACAGAGTGATATTCACGATTTAAAAGAATTATAAATGGGTATTTATTATAATTCACAGTTAACAATTTCAGAAAATAAACCTGGATTCGAAAAAACGCGAGCAAAATTGATATCAAACTCATGGAAACAGCACGCTAGATAGAAAACAGTAAAAACCAACTACACAAAACAAGAGGTAGGGCGACCTATGCGCGTTTTCAAGGTTGACCAACACGTTCCTGGCGTCATGAGATGTGTCGCTTTCAAATGGGACCAATACCAACACGCTCAGTGATGGTACACCAAAGATACACGTATTTAAATCTTTAAAATGGCTCTCCTGAACAAAACCGGTTTTTACCCTTAGGTCCCTTTATATTTTGCGCGTCACATATTATGATTCTCAATAACTTTTTATAAAGTTTTACCATAAACATATGAAATGTTTCCAGCTTATTTCAAAAGCTTTGGGTTGATGTTTTCTGCTGAGTTCCTGAAGCAGGAACGAAATGCATGTGGATGGTGCTTAGCCATCAAACCAAGCAAAAATGCCTAATTAACTTAAAAGTTTATTAAAAAAACTTTTTGTTTAATAAATTAATAAATTAATTAAATTTAAAACCTGTATCAAACAACGATAATTTTTTTCTTTTTTGCAATTACTTTATTTTGTTGGCCCTGAAATTTTAGATCATCCAGGGCTGTAGCTCTTTTAAAGCTCGGGACTTATTTTTTTTTTAGAATTAAGTTTTTTTTTATGTATTTATGCCGGCCATACACTACACAAGTTCAGTGCTCAAGTCTGGAGCTGCCTAAACTAAGCTTGTGACACACACTATACAAGAAAACTGTGCATTTTGTTATTTTAATTCGCTATAATGCTGGTGATTATTTGTATAATTCTATGGACTATGTCCAGAATATTTGTTCTGCGCTCATTTCTTGTTGTGAACTTTTAAAAAATCACGAAAAAACTGAGCGTTTGCAACATACACTGCACAAGTTCACTGTACAGTTTTCAAACTTGAGAAAATATCAAAATAATTTTGATATTTACTCACTTCACTGCTTAAATAGCACAACCACCCCCATATACTACACAAACGCACTGTACAGTGCCAGGCTTGTGCAGTGAAGTTGTGTAGTGTATGGCCGGCATTAGGTACATAAAGTGTTTAGTTCTATAGTTCTCAAGCGTTTAGTGGATATTGAATCACTAGCACACTTTTACACACATGCATCCCATATCCATATCAACGGTAGACATCTTTTGTTCTTTTTTTTACAATTTGCATACAAGGAAAATATTATACGCCTGAATCTAATACTTATGTATGAAATTGATATGGCAAATTCAAATTACTTTTTGTTGTTGTGTTTCAGCTCTAAAAACATTTAAGCTTACTTCCGTTCTAGTGGAATGAACAACAGCGATCAACACAAAAGAAAAACCATTCTCAAACTACGAAACAATGAGCAAACATTTACAAAAGAAAACAACTCCCTTGGAACTAAAAATAATAAAATAATAAAAAATAAATAAAAGTAGGAAAAAGTTTACTAATTCAAGCATAACACAACATAATCAGCAGAAAATTAACTAAAAGCAATACATAGTTTTTTATTTCAGAAATAATGATAATAAAAAGGGGACGTCGTAACACAACCGTCAAATATGATCATCTAAACGAACAATAAATAAAATATCTTAAAACTACCTGAAAAATTTAATACTCTCATTGCTAAAATTCAGACAACAAACCAATTCAGATAAAAACGATACGCTTTTATTGTTTTCGCAAAAGTTTTATGCAAAAATTGTGAGTATTCCTGTTGAAAAGCATGTCTAATCATGACATTGTTGGATTAAATCTAAATTGTACGACTGTATAAATACTCGTACATTCATATTTTATGCGATTTTTGTGTGTCTTTGTGTGTTATTAGCTGGGAATTAATTTCAGGTAGCATATGCCAAGTTTAATGAACCATATTCATTTTTATTTCATTCTTAACTTGAAACTTTTAGCGGCACTGTATAGAACAAATTTCAATTCATATTAATTTGTCATTGATTTAAGAGATTGTTCTCTCGCTTTATTTAAGCCATCATCAATTCTGGAGCGAAAAAAACACTACAACAGTTTTTACAAACGGCAGTGATTGCAAGGAATTCATTCATAAGTAAAAAATATTTTTTTCCTAAAAATTGTTTTAAAGCAATTTGTAACGATTTTCTGTCATCCCGCATATGGCTATGTGTCATCTTCTGTGATGACTTGAATGCTTGCCTTAAATACTGAAGTTGACACATCGCCGAAATCGGTATGTTTATAAACCAAATTTGACGCGGGTTGGCGGAAAATCTTTCCAAATTAAAGAAAACCCTGTCGGAAGCAAAATACATCTCTTTTTTTAAGTACCGTCCTAAAAAGTACTTTTCTAAAAAAGTATTTATGCAAAAAACTACCTTTCTTAAAAAGCACCTTTCTAAAAAAGTACCTTTCTAAAAAGGTACCTTTCCAAAAAAGTACCTTTGTAAAAATAACCTTTCTAAAAAATTATATTAAAAAAAGTACCTTTTTAAAACAGTACATTTCTAAAAAAGTACCTTTCTAAAAATATACCGTTCTAAAACAGTACCTTTCTAAAAGAGTACCTTTCTGAAAAGGATCCTTTCTAAAAAAGTACATTCGTAAAAAAATACCTTTGTAAAAAGTACATTTCTAAAAAAGTACATATCTAAAAAGGTACCTTTCTAAAAAAGTACCTTTGTAAAAAAGTACCTTTGTAAAAAAGTACCCTTCTAAAAAAGTACCTTTCTAAAAAAATACTTTTCTAAAAAAGTACCTTTGTAAGAAAGTACCTTTCTAAAAGAGTACCTTTGTAAAAAAAGTACTTTTGCTAAAAGTAAATTTTTAAAGTGTATTTCTAAAAAATTACAATTTCTAAAAAGGTATCTTTCTACAACAGTACCTTTCTAAATAAGCACTTTTCTAAAAAAGTACCTTTCTAAAAAAGTATCTTTGTAAAAAAATAGCTTTGTAAAAAAGTAACTTTGTAAAAAAATACATTTCTAAAAAAGTACCTTTCTAAATAAGCACTTTTCTAAAAAATTGCATTTCTTAAAAAGTACTTTTGTAAAAAAAGTACCTTTCCAAAAAAGTACATTTAAAAAAAATACCTTTCCAAAATAGTACATTTTTAAAAAAGTACTTTTCTAAGAAAGTACCTTTGTAAAAAAGTACATTTCTAAAAAAGTATGTATGTACCTTTATAAAAAAGTAACTTTCTAAAAAAGTGCCGTTCTAAAAAAGTACCTTTCTAAAAAAAGTACATTTCTAAAAAAGTACCTTTCTAAAAAGTATCTTTCTAAAAAAGTAACTTTCTAAAAAAGGACCTTACTATAAAAGTACCTTTCTAAAAAATAACTTTGTAAAAAAAGTACTTTTGGAAAAAAATTTTCTTTAAAAAAAAGCACTTTTCCAAACATGTACCTTCTACGTAATTACCTTTTTTAAAAAATCATTTTTAGAGAAGGTAGATATATTCATTTGAAATAAGAACCGTCAGAAAGGTACCTTAATAAAAAATAGCATTAAAAAAGCACTTTCTTAAAAAGGAACCTGTTAAGAAATCTCATTTTTAAAAATATTTTCTTAAAGTACAATTTTAAATAAATTTTTTTTAAGAATGTACGCTTTCAGAAAATACCTTCAAAATAAGTTCGGTTAATTAAAAATTCCGTAATGTGCGACTTTGACTCGCACACGATGAGTTTCGTACAGCGCTTATTTCTATTTGGAGATTCTTTAATTTGTGGCGATTTTTTTCTGTTTCTTCCTATTTTTTTTTTTGGTTTTTGGCGATTTTTAAAATTTTTTTTGCGTTTTATATTTTGGCGTTTTTTATTTTTAACGTTTTTTTTAATATGCCGTTTTTTCCTTTTGGCGATTTTTTCGGCTTTCGGCGATTTGATTTATTTTTTTGTACAAGCTTTGGTGGTTTTTTATTTTTGGAACTATTTTTGTTTTGGCGTTTTTTTTATTTTTTGCGTTTTTTAAATTTTGGCGTTTTTTTAGTTTTGGCGATATTTTTTAGATTTTTAATTGTTTTGATGTCTAAGTAATTTTTTTTAATTTTAGAGCTTTTTCATTTTGGCGTTTTTTTGGATTGGCGAGTTCTTCAATTTTTGGCGATTTTTTATTTATTTCTTGCGAGCTTTTTAGTTTTTATTTTACTTTTGAGCGCTTTTTTTATTTGTATAAAATACCTTTCATGAAAAGTACCTCCTTAAGAAGCACTTTCCTAAAGATTTTCTTTTTAAAACCATTTCACCTTTAAACAAAGTTAATTTTTAAAATGATTTCTCAATGCTTTTAAAAAAGTAATGATCTGGGAGTGGAACAAAATGAGAGAAATTCACAGGTTTTTTAATTTTCAATTTTAAGAATTAACTACTTGACTACTCTGCAAAATCATCTTCATTTATTTTTGTATCCCCTGCTCTCCACTTTGGCATCAATATATTTTAGTTCGTTTTATTTTCTTCCTTTGACTTGTATAATTTTATTCTCGTCGTTCGGTAAAAACTATTTTACCGCCACGTGTTATCTTAAGTAAAACCAAATGTAGTGTATAATCTTAATAACCCTGGCTCTTCATATAAATTTAAAGTCACCTTTAGCAGTTGCTAAGCCTTATATGTATGTATGTGGTTGCTTTTAAGCCAGAATTTCCTTTCAACAAATTCTTTTTTTTTTTTTTTTGTTTGATCCGTTTTAAAGGTTCAGAGTCTTAAACAACTCTTCGCATGCACGAAGAATATCTTTGCAAGTGTATGTGTGTGTTGTATCTGTGTACACTTATCACATCGCGTTTGTTGGTTTAGACTTGGAAGAGTCAGCCCGAAGAAGAAATAAACTCGTACACTTATTAATACAGTTGTAATCTCTGGTGGATCTCAACTAATTAATTGACTTTTGGTGTTTTTAAGTCAGATTGTATGCATTCAAACATCATTTAAAAGGCAACATATGGAAGCAACAACAGCAATGCAGCAAAACACAAACGATAGCGTGGTGATGGAAAAAGGTTAATAACGAAAAAAAGTGATTGGGTACAAGTGCAAGAATTTTTTTTGTTTGAAATAAAAAGATGAACTAAAATGTATAGAGGACTCTTGCAACTAACATCGTATTTAATGTGGCAGAGAGTTAAAAATAAAATTGAATAATTAAAGTAAACGTGTCTGAGCCTCTAATCTTTATTTAATTTTTTTTAATTTGTTTTCAGTATAATTCTTAATGTCTTTTCTTCTCGTTCAAATATTTAAGATGAGTTAAAAAAACAAATGCTTGAAATCATTCGAAATCCATCATACGAGTATCGTTTGTAGTGTGAACAAAAAAAATTTATGAAAAAACTCATTAAGATCATGTTCAATTTTGCCACTTATGCTAAATTCATGCCAATTTTTCATTATACATACATAAGGCTGTAAGTTGCTACGTAGCAAAACAATAACGGCCGTATTCTAAAAAAATATATTTTTATTTCAAGTGTGCTTTATGGTATAAACACAACTGCGACGAATAACGAACTTCGCACAGTACGACGAACTTGTCGTCAAGAATTCGTTGAGTAAATTCGGCGAATAAGACACAGATAGTGCGAGAAGCACAACCGTTTGTGTCATTTGAAATTATTTGGAATTTATATAAATAAATAAATTATTGAAAAATATTATATATCTTAAAAATTGTCATATCATATATCTCAAAAACTGTATTGTTTCTGAATACAGTCAATATAGTTCTGAAATATCTGCAGCCTTGGATTTCGACCCCAATTGGCCGTATAAGCCAAACATTTCGATTTTGGCCGCAATTTTCACCACCAAAAAAAGCTTCCATATACAGGGTGTTTTTTTTAGAGGTAGAGAACTTCGAATTGAAATAAAACACAAGAAAATCGTTTTAATGTCCATCAATTTGGCTTTATTGGAAGGATAATTTTATGCCATTAATGTTTAAATATGATTTCGGGCATGTGGCCGCCGCGGCTGGCTCGAATAAAGCCAATTCTACAGGTCCAATTTTCAACCACTTTTTCGAGCATATGGGGCCGTATGTTGGCAATAACGCCACGAATGTTGGCTTCCAAGTCCCCTAACGTTTCTGGTTTGTTGGCGTAGACGAGCGACTTCATATATCCCCAAAGAAAATAATCCAATGGTGTCAAATCACACGATCTTGGTGGCCAATTGACAGGTCCATTCCGCGAAATTATGCGCTCATCGAATGTTTCCTTCAATAAATCGATTGTGACGTGCGCTGTGTGGCATATAGCGCCACAAGCTGGATCTTGTAAGGTCGCAAGCCTAGATCTTTGCGCAAAATCTTCCATAAAGTTGATGGACAAAGCTCCAATTGCTGTGCACGGTGGCGAATCGATTCATTCGGGTCCTCTTCAACACTTTGCTCTACAGCGGCAATTGTTTCTTCGGTGCGCACTGTTCGACGTCTCTGCGGATGCGTATTATCACATAGAGTAAACGTAGTGCGAAAACGATCCATGGTTAACCGAATTAATTGCTCTGATGGACGATTATGTCGACCATAAAATGGACGGAGCTTGCGGTAAACTTCGCGAACTGAACCATTATTTTCGAAATAAATTTGCACGATTTGCAAGCGTTGTTCTTTTGTCAACCTGTTCATGATGAAATGGCAAACCAAACTAAATATTAATCACTTGACAGCTGATAAAATGGCCGCCAGTTAAAAAAGTGATGCCAACTTAAAGTTCTATACCTCAATAAAAAACACCCATTACATATGAAAATGCTTTATTACATATTTTTGAAAGTCATATATCGCAAAAACTGTATTGTTTCTGAATACAGTCTATGCAGTTCTGAAATATTTGAAGCCTTGGCTTTCGACCTCAATTGGGCGTATAACCCCACCATTTCGATTTTGGCCGAAATTTTTACCAATAAAAAAAGTTTCAATATGTACATTAATAATTTTGCTTGAATATATTATAAAATATCTACTCTGTTAAGTTAACAGTGTACAAGTGAGAGATTTTTTCTTACCTCACAGCGTTTGAGCGAGAGGTATGTAAAGTAACATAGGGATGCTAAAAACGAAGCTAACTGACGGAGCTAACTTCACACACATTTTTTAAAGTCTGTGCATAAAGTAAGAAGTTTGTGAAATTTGTGGTTGAAGTCTACTGATGATTTGGTTGAAGCGCCAATGAAATGCGTATATAGACATGCCAAACCACCAGCAAATAAATTTCAAGTATTATTTGAAACAATATTATTAATAATATTATTGAAATTGGGACAAGTGCAGTTTAGTGAAGCATCTCCAAACAAAATAAAAAGTAGCCTATATGATAGAAAATTAAAAAAAAAATATTAAATAAAAATCTTAGCAACGACGCATATTTTCCGAGTTATGGGGCTCTGAACTTTCCATAGGAACCCAGCAAAAAATTTCAAAAAATGTAATCGGGCTTGGAATTAAGCACTTTTGGTGGAAGCTGTTCTTTACTGGATTACCAACTTAATGATTTTAACAAGGCGTGTTCACGTAATCTATTTAATCTAAAAAATTATTCTCCTCATTTAGCAACTTGCACATAATATTTTTAAATTTTAGGTAATATGATTTGTAAGCGTGTAATGAAATTTGGTAATCAGAAAAGTATATCATTATATGGCAAGTAGTTCTGATGGTAATGTGTAATTTTTTGCTGTGAAACTGTGAAAAATCTCTTAGATAGCTTATCTGATAGGAAATTGTCAAAATAAGAAAAACAAATCACGCAGAAAAATTGGCTCCGTCTCCTATTTCTCGATTTATTAGCCTGACAAGTTTTCATAGAAAATTGTGAAGTGTTGAAAGAAAACTGAAAACGAAACGACGCTGCTTACTAAAGATTCCCTGAAAGCTTAAAGTTTTTCTCCACCATGGTGTTTCCCGACACGGCGCAGCATATTATCAGTTATTATCGGTGATAACGAAACATATTATTCCATTTTTTTAATTTTTAAAAATATTCATTAAAAGTCGTTTTTTTTCTCAAGGGCATAAATTCGAAACATCTTTTATTTCCCCAAATTTTAGATCCATTAAGAACAGAGTACTGTTTTTTCCTTTCTTTTTAATTCTCAAGTTTACAGATACTGCACAGTGGCCTGAGAGTGGTACAAATGGTTGGTTGTGGACAATTTTAGATATATAAACAAAATAATATAAAACTAGTAGTAATTAAATAAAAATTAATACAAATATAAGCAAATATAACATAAAGAAATATACTTATATCGCCTTTTATAAAAGGCGTTGAAATTTTTTTTGTCTCCTCTGCCAGAATCACTCGTTGTCAATATGAAAAAGAATTTTAGGTTGTACAACAAGAAATTAATTAATTGGAACTCTTAAAAGTACAAAGCACCCACTAGAACCAATGTAAATACATATGTATATACTATTTTCAAAAATTAATTATCCTCTGAGTATAGAGTGAAAAAAGTATCGTTTTAAGAGTATTGGCGTATAGCTAAAAATTAAAAACACGTATACTTATAACTATAAATATGCAACAATTATGTTTGTACACATTTTTTTAACACAATACAACACAACTATATCTAAAATAAATAGACTGTATGAGCTACAATCACACCCATGAGTATAAAAATACTCTGAATATTAGTCGGCTACACATGCGTATATATACAGGCAAGACTTTTTATTTACTCTCACACACATAAATTATGTTCTCAAAGAGCCTCACATACACGTAAACATTTCCCATTCCATTTTATACACAGATGTTTATGTTTAGGGCGATGAATGATGAATAATTATCCCGAGTATCATGCGTATATCCTTTTGTCCGATTAAATATCCATAGCCTGAGCATAAGCATACTCAGACTATAAGTATGAGAGAGAGATAGAGAGTCAATGCCTTTTGGTTTTCCCATACATGAAGTAGAGATGCTCTTGTGTGTTAGAATCGGCTTAAGTTAAAGTTGCTTGAGAGAAAATATGTGAGCGTACAAATTGTTTGCGCTACAATTAGGTTTATGCGTAGTTACTAAAATTAAGACTATTTGCTTATGCGTATATTTTTTCAAGTACTCATTGTTATTCTCTGATCTAGGTGTGCTTAATCAGTTTGTCAGTTTGACATGTGCTAAATAAAAACAAAATATTTAAATATAATTAATTTTAGTTCTTCACTGGAAAAAAATCTATAATTCTGTGTAATGTAAAATAGTTGATATGGAATCAAGTTCCTACGGCTGCAAATTATTTTCAAGTGTTTCAGATCATTAAAAATTTAAAAATGCTGTGCGATTTATGGTGAATTTTTACGAGTTTATAACAATTGTGCAACTGGTAACTTCGCCTAGAACCTTACAAACGGCAAATTAATTAAAAAGCATTTCTGTCTTGCATCTGTGATGTCTAAAGGCTGGCTCACACTATCCTACATAATCGTTCGACTTTTGAGGAAATGCAACCCTGGGGTCTAATCGTCGCTTTCGATAACGAGCTGATTCGATTAAAAATATTTCAGTTTGAGATTATGACATTCGCTATCGATCAATGTAATGTTATGATTCGATATCGATTGTCATTATCTCGATTGCCATGATCGAAACAGCTCGTTATCGAAAGCGACGATTAGACCCCTGATCTAATGAGTTGATAATCACCCTTATTCCAGTTGTCGACATCGACGTCGCCTTAATACAATACCAAATAATTGGCCCCCGTTTACTCGCTCTCGAGAACAATTTTATGCTACTGACAAATCTATTTCCGTTCCCTAAGATGCAGAAAATTGCATAAACCTGCCAACAGGAGTTAGTTATTTACGACAAAGGGTACACAAGCCCCAAATTTTTTGTATTGTGATAAAGTGACGTCGATGTCGACAACTGGAATAAGGGTAATTGTCTTTTGAAAATGTTCATAAGTTCCATTAGATCAGACTGGCATTTTCTCAGAAGCCGTTTTGTGTAGGATAGTTAGTTGTATAGGACAGTGAGATATATGGAGATGTATTTAATCAATTTCAAATTTAGTTTTTTACTTTTTGTATTCCGCTTAACCACTGTGCACTCGCTCTGTGAAGAAAAAACAACAGAAAAGGATTATTAAAAGCCAGTTTTAATTTTCTGCATTTTAGTGTCTGATGCACTTTGGCATTTTTTTTATTATTAAAACAGAAAACAAAATAAAATAAAACAAAATCATTTGTACCTAAAGTCAGTCAGGCAGTCAGTCAGTCGGCATTTGACTTCATGTAAAAAGCCTTAACGTTCTTCAAAGCATAGCAAACAGTCAGTCAGTCCGTCATTGAGGCAGTCACTTCCAGTGAAGACAACAACTCATCGAAATACTTTAGATCCTACATTCCAGAATTGCTCTACTTAGTTGACTTTTAACTTTGCGTTTGATTTTCAGACTCAATACATGTGAGTGCGGTTGGCTATTTGTGCACTCGACTGGCTTTGTCGGGTTGATCAGTCAGTTGAGTTGGTTTGGTTGGTGGTTTTCTTGGCCGCATTGGTTTATGGTATTTTAGTTGTTGCTGCAGTTGTTTATCGTTGCATTTGTAAGATTAGCTTTCTGTGAGTTTAAAACAAAATTAAACGCTTAGTCAGTTTCTATCTAAAGATACAAATGCATACTAGCGTAGACAGCATCGCTGGGTTTACTTTAGTTGGTTTATGTCTGTGTGTGTGTGTGTGTGTGTAGTGGTTTTTTTTTTATAATTCTTATATTTGCCGTCAACATTCATCTCAAGTTGCATTGGTTGGCGGCGGCATCTGCTTGTTTAAGATTTGTTTTTTTTTTCTTTAATTTATTGAAGCTTTATAAATGATAAAAACTCTATTTGCGATTATTCAATATACATACTGACATGTTTCTTGAAGTTTCAGCTCTTGCTGAAAATCATTTCGAGTATTTAGTTTTAAATGAATTTTTATTGAAAGTGTTTTAAATTGATTTTGCTTAAGAGGATGATTGTCTTCCAACATGTTCGATGGAATAGTCTTTGGTGGCAAAGTTGGGTACAAAAAAATTTATATAATTTATAAGACACTCTTGATTAAGTCTCCTGTGCAAACAGAAGTTTGACCTTTAGCGGGCTAATTACAACTGCGGCTTTAACTACAATCGACAATGGCTTTTCATTAATAGCTGATCGATTAATCGGCCAAAAAATTTTTCGTTGACATATAACTTGGTACAATAAAATCAAAATTTTCCCAAACGAGTCTGGAAGAGGACATACACAGAGAAAAAACTGCCTCATAGAATCAATAAGCTTTTCTCTATGAAACGTTTTTAAGCCAATTGGTATCCCAGCAGAAAGAAGCGAAGATTTTTTCATAGAGATTCCTTATTGTTTTTATGTGGTAAATCTTATTAATTTATCAAGAAGAAAACCACATAAAATCAAGAAGAAATCTTATTATTCACAACTTTTTTTACTCAATTTCCGTTATTTTTGGCACCAAAAAAACAATCCATAGAGAAAAACTTCTTGATTCTTTTAGGTTTACTTATAAATTGTAAACTATAGGGATTTCTTATTGATTTTATTAGGTTGCCTTATTAATTTTTTTAAAAAGGTTTTCTTCTTGATTTTATTAGGCTATCTTATTGATTTTTTCAATAAGGTTTTTTTCTTGATTTTAGTAAGTTCCTATATGATTATGTGTAAAGCATCTTATTGATTTTTTTTAATAAGGAAATCTTCTTGATTTTATGTGGTGTCTTGTTATTTCGTTTCTATAAATAGACATAGAGACAATTTTTTTCATGATCTTTTTCATTTTTGTATAAGCATGCTTGTACAATAATTTCAATGGTTATTCAGGCTGCTTGTTAGCATATTGGTTAGAGTGCTTGTCTATCAGGTAGAAGTTTGCTGGTTCAATACTTAGTGAGTAAGTTAGTTAAGAATATAACATAATGTGTATGTATGTACATATGTATAAATAAATAACATCTACAATATACTAAATACATACATACATATGTATATGATATATAATTTAAATGAAAATACATAAGTACAAAGAATAAAGACGCAATTTTTTTTTATTTTTTTTTTTTGAAAAAATCAATAGATAACCTCATAAAACCTACAAGATTTCTTCTTGATTTTTTCAAAAAGGTTTCCTTATTGAAAAAAAAACCATAGGGATTTCTTATTAATTTTGTTCTATTTTATGAGGTATTTAGTAGGCACTGTTTGTTTGCTCTGTGTAACTACTTGTACCATACGTAGTATATCCCTCAGACACTAATATTACAGAGAGTTGAAGTTCCCAGCATTTTACATATTCTTGAGGATAATTGGCATCAATAACCCATAACTTTTAAAGTTTGCTTAAATGATGTGTAAAATGTTTATATTAAATAAATTCAGTAACCCAGTTCATATCAAACTAATTTTGATATCGTATAAAGGCAGCAGAAAAAGTAAAAAGTATTTTTATTTTTTAATTTATTTATTTTAACGTACTTATCTGATTTAATTTTTTTTTCATTTGAACATGGTACCTTTATTCTAACATACTTGCACACATCCACTATCCTATCGTTGCAAATTTTTTTCTGTTCAATTGTTACACATATGTAAGTGGATGTTCTTATTTTATTTTTCAACTTACACATCCACTCGGCTACAGTCACACATTCGAAAAACTATCGATAGAAGTTCAAAGTTCAAAGCTTTAGCGAACATTCGAATTTTTTTTAGTTTTGCGAACAAATATCGAATAATTTTATTTCGAAATTTCTTCGCTTTAGTGAGCATTCGTTTTTATCGCATCTCAGGTCAAGTGGAAAAGTTCTACTTTGTTTCTTTTTGGCGATTTTTTTTTCGTTTTTTGGCGATTTTTTATTATTGACGCTTATTTTAGTTTTTCTTTAAGCGATTTTTAGTTTTGGCGCTTTTTTTGTTTTGGCGATTTTTGTTTGTTTTTGTTTTACATTTGGTGAATTTTTTTGCATTTTAGCGATTCCTTTTATTTTTGGTTACATTTTTCATTTAAGCGCTTTTTTTGATTTTGGCGATTTCTCATTTCGGCATTTTTTTTAATTTTGTGACTTTTAAGTTTTAGCGTTTTTGAAAATTTCAAGTGTATACATACATACATATCTATGGTCACAAGTAGAAAGTCCCTAACACGTATTTTCACGAAATTGATTTTTTTTAGTGATTCCAATCCATTTTACAAAAATACACCTCGTCACAAAAATGTATTGCAATAGTGTACAAAATAAGTAGTTGCACAAAGCAGTTTGTACCAACAGTTGTACCGTTTCTGTTATGCATTAACCTTCTCCTGTAAAAGTGTTTTCACACTGAAATGGTTTAAAATGACCGGAAGCAACTGATAATGTTTATGCCAGTGAATAACAATAGATGTCGCACTAATGAAAAAAAAAATAAAATAAAACATAAAAGTATGTTTAATGAAAATAAAAGCGTATATTATTTAAAAAAAATTGTATTCGGCTCTTTTAACGGACCCCTTGGATGATTGAAGTGAACCCCCAGGGGTCCGTGGATCCCGATTTGGGAACCGCTGTTCTAAAAGTACACTCACAGCTTATTTCAAAATGTTTTCCTATATTTTGCTGTCGCTTACAATTACTTAAAATGTTTTTGATTTAACAGACCAGTACGGAACAAAAAACTAACCACGTGTATAAGATTTCTGTAAATAAAAACGAGTCAGCTGATTCGTTACAGAACAGAAAATAAACACTAATTCTGAATTAAGAAAAATTACAAAACATTTTCATCAATAGTTTTATGTTCAACAAATTTTAGTTCCTATTTTCTAATGTATTTACATACACATAAACCATAATGCCATAAAGTCACTTAGTGTTACCTTAATATAGAAATGCCATAAGTCATAATTTCTTTTAAATCGAGTTTTTTTGTTAAGATATTTTGATAAAAGAACGTCTAATACTCGTATATCGAAATAAGCAAAAAACTCGATTTTTAAAAAAGTTATGAGTTAGGGCATTTCTGTATTAAGGTAACGATATACTTTTAGGTGGAGTTTCCTTTAGTTTAAACATCGCCACCTTAAAAAAAAATTATATTATGAAGACTTTTTAATTGCATTAAAACTTACTAAATTGAAATTTTAGTCGAAGTAGTTATGAGCGCGTGATTGCGAATTTTTTTTTAAATTATTTTTATTGATTTATTTCAATCTCAGAATTTTCTTGTGATGTATTTGTTTTTGGCTAATGGGATTTCTTTTTGTTTGTCTGTTGCCAACATTAATTCAGATAAACTTGTGTATGATAGTCCTAGCTATTATGTAAGTCGACATCATATCGATACTCATAGCAACAGTCAACACTTGTGCCTTGTCGACAGCAATTCAGTATCTTCAACATGTCCAAAGAAGTTCATTAAAAGTCAATTGAAGTCACCATTGAACATCTTGCTGTCGACGTTGACTTGATACTCGTATTAAATAATAGGCGAAATCGACTTATAAATCCTGTAATAAAACCCTGAAACTCTTTTTTTTAATGTAAAATTTTCAGAAGTGCTACATGCATATGATTATGGGAAATGTTTCAAGAACTTACGTGAGAGTGCTTATACATTCACGTGTATGTAACTTGGCGTGAGATTAAGCCACATATAGTAAACACAGTGTTGCGTCACGTTCCCATCGGCAATCATGAGTACCCTCCATGCGACATTTACCGATGTTAGTGGTTACTTATTTGAATTAGTCACAGAAGTTGTAAATGATGTTCGCGCATGAGCGAATCGTCGATCGGGCGGCTTTAATCACTTTGATCTTTTTGCGCAAACGTAAATCCTTAATTGCACGATTGCCGCATTAAAATTTAGTTTTGGTATGTTTGTTGTGTTTAATGTTTTGTTTTTCTTTTATATAAATATATATTTTAATTCGTTTTTTCTTTAATTCTATAAGTCTTGATGTTGTTGTTGTTGGTGTTTTTGTATAATTTTTACGCCATGGATCAAGTATGACCGCCTTGCTGAGACATGAACACACTCACTCTCGAACTTGCACAAATTTGTTGTGTAAAGAATTCAAAAATTATTTTTATTGTTGTTTTTTTTCTCTGTATTTTTTTCTTTTTTTTTTTTAATTTTTTTTTTGTTGAAAGTGACTGACTAAATAATTTTGCTGCAAGGGGCTACAAATTGTTGTTTTAACACTGTGCATATATGAGAATACACAAATATATTTTTTTGTGACCGCATTCATGTACAGGGTATATTTTTAGTCGTTTCATAATTTTCTTGGCCATTGTTATTTGAACCACTCGAGTGGTTCAAAGGAAGTGCAATCGAAATTATTAAATAATAATATATAATATACATATTAAAGGGTTGCACAGTTGGAACTGTTCACAAAAGTTTTGCGTGTGTATTGGCTCTGATATGTTTAGCTATGTTAATTAGCGTTTCTGTCTCTAGTAGGTATGGTTGTTTTTCAAAACTCTTGTTGTGTGGTTGTATAATGAGCAAATGAGAATAACATGTTCGTTTGGATCTGTTTTTTTGGAACCAATCAAATACGTAAAACTGCTTTTAACATAAGTAACACATGGTGTGTTGAAAAAAAATACGATTGTTGATGAATGAAAGACTGCTTTATGCTACTTTGATTTTTTTTCATAACGTTTATTTAATACAGTAGTTTTCGTTTATAGTCACTACCGCTTATTGTCACATTAATGATATAGTCCATATTTAATGTTTTTTGTGACTTTTGAACTTAATTTCATTCAAAAAGTTGGCGATATAGTCCATTTACTATATAGTCATATTTGACATATATGCACCGAGTTTGTGATAGTCAAAATCCAAATTGTATGCAAACAATTCGCGTTATAGTCACAAAAATTTTCAACAGATTTTTTTAGTTATTTATTTAAGCCATAAACCAAAAAGTAAATCTAAATTTCAACCTCCATCTACTGTTTAGTAGAAGAACATGTCTTTAGAACAAAACATTGTTGCATAAAAGGCCACAAAAACTTGCCTTTTAAATACAACAAAAAAAAAACACCTTCCAACACCAAAAGAAATTTTGAATTCTTTAGATTTTTTAAGAATTTTTTGCTTAGAAAATGATATTGAGGGTCATTCTTTGTTTGACAAAATAGAGGACATGACTATAAAACAACCACTTATATTGAAGCAATTTAAAATTACTGACTTTTTTGAAAGCAATTAATATAATAATCTATTTTTAACTACAACTTTTGTGAAATGTGCAAATATTTTGTAAAATGAAGTCATTTAGTTTATTTTTTTTTTAATAATAAATATGAATTTAGTTTATTTGGTTTATATTCACATAATTGGATTGTATGGAAATTCTTTTATATACCTCTGCGTGGCATATAAAAAAGTTAGGCTTATAGTCACATTAGCGATATAATCCACAATTTCTGTGCAATTTTAAATGTGACTATAAGCGAAAACTACTGTACAATTTGTTTAAAAAAACTAATTGAGTGCTTTGAAGTTAAACACAAATATCTTAAATAAAAATAATGTGTTTTTTTTTTAATTTAAGTAAAAAGCAAATGCTTTTGTTATTCAATTTACCCATTAAATAAAAAACTCATATCGTTCTAGAATGAGTTTCACAAAAAAATTTAAATAATTTAATAAAATAAGGTAACAAAAATAATTATTTTTTGTACTTACATATATAAAAAATAAATATACACAGGTACATACGAATTTAAAAAAAAACTCAGGTAACAATAATTATTGTCTTTTGAATTTTAACATACTTTATGTAGTAAGAAATCAATTATTCAATAATAATATAACAAAAATTAATGTGATATAGTTAAAAAATTAAGCAACGAAAACTATTAAATTAGTGTTTTTATGGGAAAAACTATTAAATTTTTTTTAATTTAGGCATAGGTACATCATTAAATTAAAAAATCAATTATTCAAGATAAGCATATAATATAAAGTAAATTAATTACGCAATACAAAAATATATGTACATACATATATCTACATATGCATATCCATACATACATACATATATACATATATGCATATACATATATATTATATCGAGTTTCTTGTATGCATATTTCATAGAAGAACATCTAATGAATCGCAAAATTCAAGTCTCGTTTGCAAAAATGAGTTAGAGCTTTCTACATTAAGGTATTAAGGTATCGGTATGTATGTACATATATACATATGTATTAGACTTGTATCGAACTCTTTCAGTAGCTCGTTTTTGACACAAACCAATGATCAAACCCATTTAAATTACATGGGTTTGATCATTGGTTTGTGTCAAAAACGAGCTACTGAAAGAGTTCGATACAAGTCTAATATGTATATGATAAGCTTAAACGAAATTCAGTTCTTTGAATTTATATTCACAAATAAAATTTCATTGAATGATTTTTCATTAGTACCAATTTGTGATCGTTTATCTGTTATTAGTGCCCGAGCTACAGAAAATATCCTTTCGGAAGGAGCACTAGATGCTGGTATAGAGAATATTCGGCAGCTTAGCTTATATAACAGCGGAAACTCATTTTTTCTATCATCCCACCATTTCAAAATATTTAAATCACACTGTAGGTGTATAATAGTATTTTTATATTTATTAACTTCCTTTTAAATTAAATTTTTGTTAGAATCAGTCTTATCTATAAGTTATATATAAAATATCTATAGGTTGTAAAAATAAAATATTATTTTCGCAATTTTTTAAACTTTAAACTTGCAATTGATTACAAAATTACCTAGACACGTTCAGGTTATATTGATATGTTTACAAAAATAGTTCAGGTCTAACTTAGTTACAACTTTGTCAAATATTGTTAGCAATACGTTAAAAGTCCCTGTTTGTTATTCTAAAAAAAAAAGGCAAATAGAAATTATTTTTTTCGTAAAATATTAACATTTAGGGCCTGACCCACGATATCGACAACGTTCGACTTGTCGTACTCTTACATTTGAAACAACAACAAAAAATTTACATTTGTTTTTGTTTTGAATGTAAATGTGTGACAACGTGTGCTGATTTTCTAAGTCTATGGAGGCCCATAAAGTTGGTCACCAAAATCACTAATTGAGTATATAGTTTTATTAACCTTTGATAGTATAATAGAACCTATACTGTCAAGTAGGTTCTATTGTGTTCAGTGTTCCTTTCACTGTTGTACATCTTAATTAATCAAGAAAAGCTTCAAATATCTGCGTAAAAAAACAAACCAAAATATAATTGTAATAATTATTTATTTGGCAAGTGTTAATACCATGCACAAATTACACAAATTATTAAAAATACTGACTAAATCCAATTAACTTGAATTTTCTATGCATATTTTGTAAAATTAGAACCATTTTTTGCATATACAATATAAAATATTATGTGTACAAAAAAGTGTCATTTTACATAGTAAATGTGTATGTTCATAATGTGAACAAAGCGTAAGAAATATTTCCTATGGCTTTCTGCTGCTCATCATTTATTTGTTGTACCAGTGTTTTTTTTCATATACCTGTGTTACAATATGTTTTTGTGATCAAAAACATATACAAACAGTTCCTAAGCAGCAATACAAAAAGCAATTGTTATCTGTTTTAATTGTATTGCCATTTCGAAATACAAACACACACAAAAACTGTTATACAAGTTCTCTCGCTCTCACCACAATTGCATGGTACATACCATGGTGTATGTGGTTTGTCTATACTTATAAGTATACAAATGCAACCCTTTAATACATATATGTATGTACGCATCCCAGCAAAAAATGGTGCTTCGCTGGAAGCACCTATATAAGTGCCCTTTTAGGCAAGCGCTTACCCGATGCATGAAATTTTGCATGATTTTTATATGGGATTCCTCGCGTAGAAGCTCTGCCACGTCGATCTAAAATGTGATTCTTTCATGCCTGCCGGAGTGACCTGAATTCAGCAAAAATATTCGACTGCTTGGAAGCATGTCCTTATCAGGAGTCGATCCCAGGATTTCCGTATGTTAGGCTAGAACACTACCCACTGAACTACCGAAGCACATATTTATTTTTGTACACAATTCAATTACAAAATAAAAAATCAAAACTCAAAGTAAAAATTTCATTCGCATCCAAATGTGTATACAGGTAAGCGAGAGAGGATGATCTATAAAAAACTTTGAGAGTTTGAGTATAAACAGCCGACTGACGTCGTAGTGTTTGTGTTAAGTTTCGTCATTCGCTTACGTTATTGCATCCCCGTAAGGCAGAGGGGATGCACTGTGTGATTTTCCGCGCTTCCGAAGCGCTTATTTTTCTGTTATATTAAACTACACTACAAAAACAGAAAAAAAGCTTTAAAAATGCAATAGAGACGAACAGACGGACAGCGTAGCGAAAACAATAGGTTTTCTTTTCACCTTTGGTGTACGAAACCCTAAAAATGAAATTTAAAAATATTTAAATTTAACTTATAATGGAAATATCTAAAAATTTCGGTCCATATCGAATGCCGTAACTTAGCCGCAGCTGTCATATCAATCAGTAAAGTCAACTTTAAAGTTCCATACCTCTAAAAAAACACACTATGTATATATCTCCCCTTATAGTGCTAGTGGTTGCCAGTTTTTGTTTGGTTATAAGAAAGAAGTTTTGCGAGCGGTACCTTTTTGTGAGTCTGCTGTTTATAGATTTAATGTGTGTGTGTTCATGGAGAGCAAATTGTTCGTCTCGGTGGCAAGTTCAATCAAATTAATTGCTGTTGGTTTTTTTTTTGTAATCTCTTTTTTTCAAAAAAGGGGTCGCCAAAAATTTTATTTAAAACAAAGAAACCACAATTACCACTCGCATGTTAAAACACAGTCTTGTGAAGTCATGAGCATATAATTTTAAAGCATAAAATAAACCGGCAATGACAGGAAAAATTTTGTAATGGTTCACATGAAATAATGCTTTTCCGTGAAATTTATTTAAAAAAAAATATTGTGCTTGTAAAAAAGAGGAAAAGTATTTTTTTTTATGTCACTTTGAAATACACTAAAAATTTTATTGCTTATAGAACATTTTATTTTTTAATTTATTCATTGCAATTGGGATGACCCAAGGTGTGTATTACAAAGCCTTTCCTGTAGTCATAAAATATTTTAATTTTTTGTAACTATTTTTGTAAAATACATATTCATTTCAATCATTTAATACACTCATATTCTCACTCTTGTTATCTAACAGCAGAGGAATTAATAATTATATTTTTTTTTTAATACAAATCCTTACTTTGCTGCATACTACGAGTATTTTTAATAAGAAATTTTAAGAAAAAAAAAAATATTTCGCACATCTAGTGCAAAGAATTTGTTGATCCATAAGATACATTATCGAATCGCATACAAAAATGCCACAAGAACTTTAACTGCAACAGCGACATAACAAAGATGCCGCTGTAATGACATTTAAAGGCGAGAGAAAAAAAAATACAATGCAAGACAACTTAAGAGAAACATTATGCATTGTACAAAATGCATTGTCACTGCATTGTCTTGATGTCATGCTGTAAGTAGCAATTATTTTTATATTTATTTTTAATTTTGTTGTTGTTGATGTTAAACTTCTAAAACACTCCAGGTGTCCATCAACGCCAACAGCAAGTTGGATGGAGTTGGCTAAAAAAAAACCAAAGCAACCATAATACTTATTAATAGTTGTAGCAAGACCATGATGTGCATGTGTATGTATGTTTGTTTGTGTAATCATGGCTAAAGGGCTTCTGAAAAAAATTAAATTGTAGCTGCAATATTAATACCGAGTACACATCTGGCATTTCTTGTGTTGTCATTTTGTAGTGTCATTTTGAAAATGTGTGCGCAGCGCCGTTCCCATTATGTTTTTTATATGGAAAGCAATGCCACACAATGAAAAATATCGGAAATGACAATCGTTGCCACCAGTATACACTATTGCGATGTCAGAAAATGCCATAGTGTGAACTCGGCATAAGTGTGTTTGTAGAATTCATCAAACTTTAAGCTCTTGGAATATTATTTCAATTGTTTTTTAATATTCTATTTTTAATTTATTATTAATCGTGTAGTTAGATATTAAATTGATATTTAATAAAAAAAATTAAGCAAGGGAAAAAGTTAAAATTGTAGAAAAACTAAATAAGCAGATACAAATAATACTGTACAATAAAAAAAATAGCATCAATTATCAAACAACATATTCAACAGGAGAATAAGGTACCGAACATAAGTATCTGACCGAATTCATAGGAACTTGGATTAGATTAGGTTTGACAGCTTGCCCAAAAAAAAAACAGCAACAGGTCCCTTTTGTATTACCTGATAGTAGGAAAGGGATAGTGCACGTAAAGATGGTGAAGTGGCAGAAAAGAGGAGCTTAATTAATTTGTTCGTTTTTACAACTCTGCTAATGTTGGTTTTGTTCATTTTTGCAGCGCCTCTGGTGTTAAATAGGCGCACTATACGCTTTGTATAAAGGTTCAGTCAGACGTACAGTACCATAATACCATAGCCGCAACCATTGCCATTATCATAAATATATTTGCTTCAACTATTAATGCTGCCATAACCATAAACAGCTGTTTTTGTTTTCATTTGTTTACGAGTATCAATTTCGAAAGCGCAACAACAAATATATCTAACCAGGAAACATCTGTTGATGATTACAGCAAAAAACTAGGATTCAATTGGTTTTTATGTTTATAGCCATGGCTTTGGCGTTATGGCGAGTCACCCATAATCATAATATGGTTATGGTTATGGTACGTTTAATTTAACCTTTAGTTATTTTATTTCGCAGACAATTCATTGCTACAAATATATAATGCATATAAAAAGTCTGTGATGTTGATATGACCGGATCTGGCCAGAGAACGAACACGTGATCTCTTAGGCGAACTCTTTTTTTACATATTTTATAGAAAATACGAGTATCAACAAATTTTGTGCCGCTACTAGTAGTGTTCAACCGATTAATCTACTTCGCTATCAAAATAAAATTGTTGATCGTCCAATAATCGCCATTCTGAACTATTTTTTTTTTCCGAATTTCAGCATCTTTTAAATACCCCGTATGGATTTATTTTAAGGTTGACACCAACATTCCCATATGAATTGTGTTTACAAAGAATGTAGACATCAGCCCCCCGTATTCCGTAAGTCGCTAAAGCTAAAGCTAAATTTGATCGCTAAAATGCTTAACAAATAGAAAATTAAAAATTTTTTCCTATGACATAAAAACTAAAATTTCAGCGAATTACATTTTTAAGCCATTGCCTGATTTATCAATACTCGTTTGAAAATTGTGTCGAGAAATCGACTTCATAGATTTTTAGCGATAGAAATTTAGCTTTAGCGACTTACGGAATACGGGGGCAGATTGGTAAATTTTTAAAGCAACTTTCCATTTGACAGTACTGACTTCAAATAGGGAATTTTCGATTTTTTATAATAAACTACATGCTTTAATTTTGCCCCTAGAACATAAATATATAAATCGTATGGCCTTCCTTTACAGCAGCAGCTTTATAAAGCTCTTCATGTGAGAAATTTCAAGGTTCTCCCTATATTGGTTTTTAAGCCATTTCAAAAAATAAAGAGGCACATGCGTTTCAATCGTATTGATTATCTGTCATACTTCTAGTCGGATATGTAATCGGACAAAAAAAAAATATATTCATGATATTTGGGATATTTATGCATCATTCGCCACCGTATACATACATTTGTATATATAAAATGGAATGGAAAATGTGTTTTGACTATTTGAAAACATGCTTTATGTGTGTGCATAAAAATAGCACTGTATAACGTATGTGTAGCCTATTAATACTCAGAGTATTTTTATATTCATACCTCATACAGTCAATAAATTTTAGTTGTAGTCGTTTGTACTGCGTAATGTTAGAAATGTTGTATGAACATAGCTCTTGGTTGCACATATTCGGTTTAAAATTAATGCGTGTGTTTGCATATAAGCGTGTTTTTTATTTTTAGCTGTATGCATTCATAGTTGCTTGACGGCCAATACTCAAAGAGTACTTAAAACATTAGCTTTGTCAAACATATCTATAGGCACATAGATAACGGAGATGTGCCAACAATAAATCAAACAAAAAGTAACAAAAAATGTAAACTAACAAGTGCAATAAAACTTATTTCTCTGTACAATTAGTTTAGCGTATAGAAATAAATGCAATTTAATTCAAAACGAAGCTCAAACAAGTCAATATCAGACTTCAAATGATGATTTTATGTTTTTCGTAATTTAAATTGTTTGTAAGTTAACTATTGAAATTAATAAGTAAAATTTGGAATTGATTTCAGTTCCGTCGCATTTAGATCGTGATGTCGAATTTTTGGATTCGGCAAATCGACTTCGCTCGGACAGTAACAACAGCTATTTAATCCAATAATAGGTTCTGTGAATTGAACAAACCTGTTAACAGTGTTTCATGTTTGTCTCTCAAGTCTTTTGATTTTACTGCAAACCGATTTATGGTATCGAAGCCGAAGGTCTCTCAAGTTTTGAGAATTCTTCCGAACCGAAGCCGAATTTGCTTATTAAACTTACAAGAGGAAAAAAATTATGTTCTTCAGATCAATGAATTAATTTCTTAAATAGAAAAAAAGGCAGAAATTTATGTAAATTTTGCCATTTAAAAATCGGTGGCATGAAAATTGGCCAAAGCAATCGTTCAATAATTTTGAATAACCATCTGTAAAGGCCAATTACCCAAAATACTCAAATGAATAAAAGCCCAAAATAATTTTTAAATAATTTTCGGTCTTTTGGCATAACTCTATGTTCTGGCTTTCGAATTGTTTTCACATATTTTTTTTGTGCGTTCGGAGGTTAAAACAGATGCTACCTACACCTGTTAAAATTGAACTTCAGAAAATGCAATATAATAAAATGTGTTCTAGCGTCCGAATTTAAAAGAAGAATTGTTTGAGAACTTCTCTTCACGAAATAAAGCAGTGATGGTGCGCTGTGGGTGTGAGTCTTCTGTTAACTGAACTTTAAAAGCCTAAAGACAGGATCTTTTGGCAAAATACCGTGTAATGTCGCTTGTGGAATCACCAATTCCAAAAATTGGCGAGGAATGAACAAATCTGGGCTTTCCTCAGCACTATGGGCTACAACAGCAATATTTTCAGGTGTTCTTGAGCTACATGCACGAATTCGTTTCTTTCAAATTTTTCCAACCAGTTTCAGGGGGTCTACTGTGTAATTCGAATCGAAAGAAAAAGCTTTTGAATTTGTATGTTTATAACATGTAAATTCGAAAGCATTTTCTCTCGAATCGAATTACAGAGTAGACCCCCAGAATTGCTGGCAGAGAAGGTGCTTCACCACCACCCAAAAATGCTTTAGTTTTGCGAACTGTGACCGCAAAATGTTCAACATGTTTGGAGTGAATTTTAATAATTTCAAAGCGTTGTTGCGTACGAGTAGATTGGCTCCATTTATAATAATGGTGTAGTTTTTACTTATCATCTGTCAAGTGATTACAGCTACAGTCATGACCAATGTTGCCAAATACGTTTGAGGAATAAACTGCTTATATCGAACACAAAAACTATTTTCGAGAATAGAAAACTGGCCAAAAAAAATTCTCTCTCACAAACTTTTTTCTTAATTTTTTGAGATACGGTTTCATTGTTGATCCAAATGATCACATTATTTTCTTAACAAAAATTTCGCAAATTAAATTAATACTCTTTGGGATTGTATAATAAATGCTGCGAAAAAAGTCTCTGTCTCTCATAATTTTTGAAACTTGTATGAAAAACATAAAATATTTTGACATTTTTGTCTCCCCATATAAATTTCGCTTTAGGAAGTGTTTTTGCTATGAACGTGTAGCAGAAAAAAAATTTGTTACTAATGGTTCGAAATATTTATTGGGAGGTGAAAAATTTACTAAAAACTAAAAAAGTCAAACCTAAAAACTGTAAAAACTGATAATTTTAAAGAAAAACTGATTTATTTTAAGTTTAAGCCTATTATTATTATTAGCTTATAATTCTCAATAACCTACTGAGAGTAGTTTGTCTATAACCATAGGGGTTTTGTAAGGTTTTATTTTTTTTTAATTTTGGTTAAGATCTACTGATGATTTGCGAAACGCATCTAGACGCGATAAACCAACAAAAAAAAATTAATTCTTCACATTAAAAAAAGACTGATTTTTTTTCAACTGCTAGACTGCTTAAAAGCTAAAAAAAACTGTGAAATACAGATAAATCCAATCATTTGGCAACGCTGGCTATGACAACTGTTAAAATGGCGGGGCTTGTCGAAATGAAACGTCTTATAAAAACATATTTTTTTTTTTTTTTTGTTTTTAATAAGCAGATTTTGTAAAAAGTTATCAAACGAAAAATAACGAAAATTTGTTTCAAAAAATATTTTCTCCAAACAAATTTCAAAACGAAACAATCGTTTGTATACACAAAGTAAAGTTTTCATTTTTTTGAAATAAAATGCATTAATCTTTTTTTTATATAAAATAGCTTTTATTATTTTTGTAAAATATTTATCAAATATTCAATCTAAAAACTAAATACTTTCTCGTAAATTATTTCAATATATTTACAATGAGCTGAAGCTACAATACAAATTATAATTGTTATATAACAAATACTTAAAATAATGTAAAATATAATACAGCTGAAATGGTTAAACAAAAATGAAATAAATTAAATCAATTTAAAACTAATAACACAAGAAGAAATTTAATGAAAAAAATATTGAAATAATAATAAACGCAAAAATTTGCTTTTGTAAAGCAAATTTTAGTATTACTTGTATTTCTTCAAATTGTGGCCGCCATTTTATGAAACGAAATCTTTTGCAAAGTAAAAAATTTTCTTGGAATATTTTTAATTTTTTTCTAATGGCCTACAATGAGAGGCTTTACTTTTTATTTCATTAATTACAATAACTGGGGAAAATAAACTTGCTTAAATATTATTTCTTAAGAGAAAAGAAAAACAATCAACATTCGAGTCTTAAGTTTTTATTTTAATATACATATGTATGTACTCGTAACTCTTATATGTATTATAAATATTAGATTAAAAGTTAAAAAAAAAAATTTACAATAATTTTGTTCACTTCGTTTTATAAATACCCGATTTTATGTACACCCGCCCTTAAATCAGTAGTAGAAGTCTTGTGAAGTTTGTTGATGGGCTACACACGAAGTGTGTGTGGCGACATCGCTGTTGTTGTATAAACGGGCACATTGTGAAAATTAATGCCGCTGTAGAGGTGGGCGCCAATGGTCGATTTGCCCGAAGCGTGTAAATGTTTTTTAGGCAACGAATTGGCCGATTTGGTGGTAGTGTTGGTCATGGAAGAGGTGGGCGTAGGCACCAGACGGCTTCTGTATGATTCACAGGTCTTGCGAGACCATACCCACATGCCAGTTAAGGTGCCACCAGCCAATTGAAAGAAGAGTCTAACTAGAGTAGGCCAGGCGGGCATTTGATTGGGTGAGGCACAGTCTTCTCTCGCCGAGCACGTAGGTACTGCCTCCGCATGGGGTTCAAAGAATTTCGCTACTATACCCGCCAAAGTGGGGGCGAAAAACAGCAAAGAGAAAATTAAAAATCTTTTGCGTATTTGTGAAAATCTTTGATGGCCAAAAGTGGGCAGCATTTGTTGTTGCAAAGCATGCAAGGAACGGGAAGCTCTCAGGGTAAAAAATAAGCCCAGCATTAAGAGTACAATAGCGGGTATTTCTACGAATCCAGGAGCCGAACACATGCCAGTCAGCTCATTGGGTTGGACTCTTTCCAACAGTAGGGCCGCTATAGGGGGAGCTAAGGGCGGCACCCAGGCCAGAACATGAAACAAACCAGACTTCTTTTCCAAAGCTTCTGAAGACCACTTCTTGTGTGATGATAAGTAAAAGCATAGAGCAAATATAAGCCACCAGGTGGCAGCACTTAAGATGAGATAGCTGGTGGTAATATAGGAAGCCAAACAGGGCGGTGTAAGCGAACAGGGCAATAGCTGAGTTTTGCCCAAAGGATCTTCGTGCACAGCAAAAGCTCGGGAGGAATTATGAAATACTATACGCTCTAAATAGCACACGGAGAACAAGTTGTAGCACAGGCACAGAAATAGAACTGGCCTCTCAGGATAACCAAAGCGTGTGGGCTCTGCCCAAAAGGTTACCAAGGAAAACAGAGTTAAAACAAAACACACAGCCGACAAGCCCAATATTAAACTCTCGGCCACTTTCTTTTGTTGAGTGGAATGAAAACCATCACGATTACATTGAGGCACACATTCGTCATTATTTAAGGGATTTACGGTAAAATTTGTGGGGCATATAGCTGAAGGCTTGATGGCCTTGCTGATGTGTGGATTCAGCCAGGGCCAATAGAAATGATGTGCACCCGCGCTATGTCCTCCCTGGGGCAGGGCCTGCTGTACTTGTGGGGGTATTTGCAATTGTCTGGTTTGTTGAGGCGGCTGCACATCATGCGGCAACTTGACAGACATTTCCGTTTTAGGAACTTGCTCGGTGACCTTTGCTGCTGCTGACTCCAATAATGTGGGTATTTGCATGCACAATTCCTGCCTCTCGGGGCTTGGAAGATTTTCACATTTTAGAAATTCTGGCCATAATTGCATTAGTTCCGTGTGTGAGGAGCATTCACGCTTGACATGCTCACACAATGATGTACAGGCTGTTACTGGTCGTGGCACGTCGGGAGTGCAGAGCGGGAACATGGCTGAGCACAGCAGGAAACGTATACGATTGGAGCAATGGGATTCAATGAGCGGTAGCAGCTTGGTGATCTGGAAGAGAATAAAAGGAGAAATAGAGAATTATTATAATTGTGTATGTCAAGATAAGTTATAATTTGTAAAAAAAATTTTCAAGGCAAATTCATATGAATTCGCCTTGGTTGAATGCTGCTTGAACTGTACGCACATGATTTTTTCCGTTCAAAAAAATAATTAAAAATGTGGTGAAAATCTTTGAGAGTTTAAAAATGTTACAAACTTTCAATTTTATAAATTTTTTTAGCAAATATGCACTGGTTGGTTGGTTTACGTGGCTGCCCACTACACGCAGGCATTCAAGTAGAATCTAGATGATTCCTTTTTGAAAGGACCACTACACGCATCGGTGTCAACCTATGTTGAACCGTATCTAAGTATTCTGATACGGTGATCGTTACTTGATCCAACCCGTCGCGTTGAGATATCTGATAAGGTCTTTCAACCCAATCTCAGATAGATCCGAAAGATCATCTAGGTCATGCCTGCCTAAAAATTTGTTTCTCGAGAGATGCAAAGCTGGGCATTCGCAAAGAAAGTGAAAGATTGTTCAAATATGCACTACTCGTACTTAAAATTTTTTTTGGAATTTATAGTCTCTTACGATATTATAGCATCAATATATTTTTAAGTTTTGACCCATTCAAAGAAGATGTAATAAGAATTTGATTGTTTTCTATCATTGCTTATTGCGTGGGGATTTGTTTTTTCAATCTATGAAAATGGAGTTCTCTCTTCAAAGCTGCCCATTAATCCTTTACCACCCCTTGTTGCAGATATGCTAACAACCCTTAAATCTCTATAAAAACTAATAATCAAATGCAATTATTAATTTTATTTTAACTCAATAACTTTGGTACAATATCTTGTTTTTTTCTTTCTTAATAAAAGATTGTACCTGGTACAGCAGAACAGATTTAATAGTATGTTTCTACCGACTTTAAATCAAGTAGGTTTAAGTAAATCACTTCAAAGTGTTTCCACCGAGCTTGTGAGTGATTTGTTGTTCGAATTTTCGTTATCAATTTATGCACGTGCTTTATAAGGTGGGCGCAGCAGCTGTAATGTGAATTTTATTCACATGTGGTTGACATTTAAAATTGATTAAATATTCCTTAATGTCATTTTTTCGAAATTGTCAATCACTATTGATGGATGACCCAGGGATGAAGTTTGTAATTTTAAAAGCAACGCAGGGTTGCATACATAAATCGAATTCGAAAAACAGTATTTTCGACATTATTTAAAATAAATCAACCACTTTGAGGTGATTTATTCATATGCAAAATGTGTGGTAAATCATGATTTGCACAAATCATCATGATTTGTATAAATCATGCCGGTGGAAACACACTATAACCCTTAATATCTTGTTTTTTGTTGAAAAAAATCCTGAACAAAGTTTGTTCTACGGTAGTGTTTAAATGTTTCTTCTTACCTAACTGAGATAATTGGACCTAGCGTATGAACTACTTCAGGCGTAGCCGCTGTCAGCATTTGCATGAAATCATCTTATATAGATCGTTCTCTTAATTTTATGTGCTTTTTTATAAATAAAATCCCAAAGCACTTAAAAATCACCCTTTAATTTTTGTAGCCTTTTTGCCACTTTGCAAAATAAATTCTTTTTGTTTTCTTTTTCTCGCTGTTTTGAGATTTCTTTTTCGCTTGCATTGAACCAAAAAAAAAAACCAATTTTACCTTAACTGTGCCATAATTTGTAAATTTTTATGAAGACTTAACAAATTTTTAAACATAAATTATTTAATAGTTAGTTTTGTATAGAAACAGATACAAGATTAAAAATAAAACTCATTCCTCTTAATAAGCATACCGTGCAACTAATCAGCAACAGGTACATATGTATGTACATTACTTAAAGTAGATACTTTATGTCTAAAGTCGTGTTAAAAAATATTGGCTTGAAATTACATAAAATAAAAAACACACACCCAACAAAACAAAACTGCTTAAGGTGCAAAACAATTGCTTGGATATTTTTTTTTTGAAAGCTTTAATGACCATAAACACTTTCAAATGACCTGAGGCATTTTGCGCTAAATCTTGGAAGAAGAAAAAAAAATAACCCAAAAACCCTGCCAACAAAGATATTTTAAAAATAAAAGACCGAAAAACAGATACACTGCGAGTGCTCTTTATTCACTCAATATACATATCTTATGAATATAAACGTATGTATCTACGATTATAAAAAATATCGGCATTAGATTGATTAAAAGTTAATGATTAGAGCAAGTAATTTAGAGCTTTTTTTTTTTTGTTTTATTTTACATTATTAACACTACAAAAAGCCAAACTATAAATTTATTATTAATGAGTTTTTTCTATTTCTTTTTTTCGATACTTCATAATGACAGCCATTTGAAAGAAAAAACACCTCATCAACTACAACAAAGATCATCTTGTCAAAAATCATTAAATGTATATTGTTTTTTTCTCTTGTTTTTTTTTAAGAATTCATATTTTGAAACCTTAAAGTCACGTCATTGTTTGGGTTGCTTCTTTATTAAACAACCGAATAAATCCCACTGTGTGACAACCCAGCAAACATAAAATTTTGGTTTTTCTGGTTTCACTTTTTTTAAGTTTGGTAGAACTTTAAATTTTATTTAAATCTGAAAAATCTTTTATTCTTTTAAAAAATAATTAATATGTAACAAAAATTTCTATATAGCCCGGGAAAAAAGTCAGAACTAGCTCAAAATTATTACCAGCATACTATCACTGCAGGCAAAGAATTTAATATTCTAAGGCTGATAGTGTTTTCACACTGACATGGTTTTAATAAAAGTTGGATTTAACGTTAAGGCCAACTGTTCAAACCTGGTTTTACCATACAAATTGTTTTTGTTAAAAACAAATTAAAACCATGAGGGTGGCGCACAGTGTAACCGCGGCAAAAAATGGTTTTTGGCGTGTCGTCCAATTTGGATGAAATTTTCACAGTATATTAACAGATATATGAGTAACAATTCCCTGAAATTTTAGCCTCATAACTTCATTACTTTTTGGTCTAGAGCAAGTCAAAGTTGAGGTATGCCAACGCGCTTGAAATATGTTAGTTCAATATGTAATATTCAAAAGCTTATTACTAAAAAAATACATAATAAATATAACTTTAAAGTATTTTGTTAATTAATTTAGTTGTTGTAGAATGAGTAGATGAAAGCAGAAATTAAAAAAAAAACACAAACAAAAAATTTCTTAACAACAGAATTGTGGTGTAAAAATTTAACATTTTGCATTTTCAATGGACTAGGAAATATAGAGCAGCCCCTCGCCCTAGGTGCAGACTTATATCAAATGAAAGATTGAAGTGTCAGCTTTCATTTGAAGTAAAGGACATACAGCAAAAGTTTGCAAAAGTAATTTAAACATACAAAATACTACAAAAAATACGCAACGCGCACATTCTGTCGTTATACGTATGTTAGCATGTTTACTTTACTTTTATTTTTTTTAATTATTAATTATTTTTTTGTTGTTTATTATTATTAAAAAATTATTGACAGAATGAAAAAAAATTGTTCTTTTTTATTTCATTTCAATGGCGTAATAGTGGGAGTGTTATTGAAAATTTTGCATGCAACATTACAGTAAATATCAAATTTGAAGGTTGAATTTTTTTTTTTTAACTGGAATTGTCTCAAAAATAACCTGTGCAAAATTTCAAAGCTCTACAATGACTCCTTTTATTTAATGCCGGTGTGGCGTTGGCTGAAGTAGTTAGCACGTTGACTACAAAAACCGAAGGTCCTGGGTTCCAGCCCGGTCTCCGACAGTCATTAAAAATAACAACACCACGCATTTTTCTGATGTGCCTTAGTGTCCTTTGTATCAGTTGTTGTGGGAAAAGTTCTAGTGATGCAGGCATAAGGCACTGGTCACTAAAAACTATACCGACTTCATCAGATACTAATCCTAATGTAACATCAGAACGCCCTCCTTCGTTGTGTAGCAGAATCATCGGCGAAGTAAAATAACTTATAGAATGGCTACTAAACACAGCTTCAAAATGTAATACGCCTCATTTTTGACACCAGATGGCGCTGCAACACTGCACTATCAAAAAATGTGCAAAAGAGTAGAGTTGTAAAAGAACGAAGCTTTCCTCTATCTCTTCCTCCACCACCTGTCTTCTCTATCACTATCATTTCCCTATAACCCTCTTTCACTATCTTCTTATCAATTAACAGGTAGCACAAAGGGATCATTGTATTGGACCCAAGTGAGCTGGACTCTAAATTTCACCCTTCCTTACCAGCAGCCTGCTAACCTAACCTAACCTAACCTAACCTAAATTGAAACCATTTTTGAATTGGTTTTAAGTTGGTTTTATGAAATGCAACCCTGTTTTCGCTGTGGTAAATTCAGTGCTGCCAAGTTAAAATGACCGGCAGCAGCTGAAAATGTTTATGCCAGTGAATAGCAATAGATGTCGCTCGAGAGATTTTCAACTTAAAAATATTTTCATTGACCTCTGGGAAGTGAAAATAAACGATATGACTGACATCGATCCGCCGATAAAAAAGTTGTATTTTGTGATTTATTTGTGCATTTTTCTATATATAGAATAACTTGATTTCCAAGCACTTCTTCACTTTGTATTACTATTTCTATAATTTTGAAATATTTATTTACAAGATATAAAATAATTTTCATTTTAGAGCGCATTGTAAAATATCCGAGTTCTTCACACAAACAAAAACAGTTGTGGTACAGTCTGTCAAATAAGTGTTATAAAAAGCAGAAAAAATACAGCAACAAACACACGCATTTCTGCAGGAGATTTATTTTATTTTTAAGCAAAATTATTAGGCAGTCTGTGAGTTAAAACATTAATTTAAAAAACTTGCAGTGTGAACGCAAAATCAGCTGTTTATAGTTTTAACGTTAAAACCAGGTTTTAACTTTCAGTGTGAAAACAAAAATTGTTTTAATGACATATCATTCAGTTATTTGGTTCACTTCCATCCACATGTGTTAATTTCCTTGATGTTTCACCAGAAATTGAACTACTTGGAGCTGAGTACATGAATGCTGTAACTAATGATTTGTATGTTAATTTTTTGTTGGCTTATATTTGTAAGTCAAAGAAGTCTATCTTTCATCTTCTCTAACTGCAAATCAATTTGTTTGTGTGGCATCACTTGTTGTATTCAAAAAATATCGTCTACTTTACAAAAATATTTTTTTCTTTATAATATTTTAACACTTTTTTAGTACAAAAATTATGGCATTGAATTTTATTTAAAATTCTTAATAAATCTTCCCTTTCTTCTGCCAAACCTCAACAAACAAACCAAAAGTTAATATATTTTTTTTATTTATTATTTAAGCCGACTGTTTTAACCTTTTTTATGGTTTTATTCGACGAATATTTTTTTCATATTTTAGCATTTAAGTGTTAATTTAGTGTGTATGGTCAAAAGTAATAAAAAAAATCTAGTAAAACATCAAAGAGAAAATATTTCTAGCACCGATACAATAACAAAATATTTGTTTTGCCACCTTTCAGCTAAAACGTTATGAAATCAAAATGAATTCCCAAATATATTTAAAATATAAATGAAATAAATGAATCAAAAAATTGGGATATTAAGCTCAGTTTGTTAACTCCTTAGCTTTATTTGAATCAGGAATAATTTCTTAATTGGGCCTAAATTTTTTTTATAAAGAAAAGTACCACTAAAGCAGTGAATGTGTACCTACTATTACTAGGTGTTGCCTTCTTCTATTTTGGAAAGGGATAGTGATAGAGAAGACAGGTGGTGAAGGAAGAGATGAGAAAGGAAAGCTTCATTCTTTTACAACTCTTCTTTTTTGCACGTTTTTTTAGGGTTCCGTACACCAAAGGTGAAAATGGAACCCTATTGTTTTCGCTACGCTGTCCGTCTGTCCATCTGTCCGTCTGGCCGTCTGTCCGTCTGTCCGTCTGTCCGTCTGTCCGTCACAGGGTATTTTCTCGGGAACCGTAAGAGCTACGGACCTGAAATTTGGACACAGTGTGTAGACCCTTGGCCGCTACAACAACAAATACATGAGAGTTGGAAATTAAAGGGTGTGCCAAAACGAGCAACGAAAAATGCTAAAATCCCATGTAATATACATACAATTGTATGTATGTATGTATATTACATGGGACCCTTGGCCGCTACAACAACAAATACATGAGAGTTGGAAATTAAAGGGTGTGCCAAAACGAGCAACGAAAAATTTTAAAATCCTATCTAATATACACACAATTGTATGTTTATGCACTTGAAATTTGTAAAGTTCGTGTATTTTTATACAGACTACAATAACTAACAACAAACCGAAAAAAAATCGTTAAAATCAAAAAAAAATCGCCAAAACGAAAAAAAGCACCAAATTAAAAAAAATTTCTAAATCGAAAATAAATCGCGAAAAACCGAAAAAATCGCCAAAATGAAAAAATCGCCAAAATGAAAAAAAATCGCCTAAATGAAAAAATCGCCAAAATGAAAAAAAATCGCCAAAATGAAAAAAACCGCCAAAATGAAAAAAAAAATCGCCAAAATGAAAAAAATTGTCAAAATTAAAAAAAAAATCGCCAAAATTAAAAAAAATCGCCAAAATTTAAAAAATCGTTAAAACGAGAAAAAAAAGAAAAATAATAAAAAAAAACACTATTTCAGCTGAAAAAACGTAAAAAACACTGTATTAAAAAATGCTCAAAGCCCAACGTACGGAACCCTTCGTGCGCGAGTCAAAGTCGCACTTTACTGAATTTATTTTTGTTTTGATAAAGCAGTGGTTGCAGCGCCTCTGGTGTCAACGAGGTGTATTAAATTTTTAAAGCTGTGTTTAGTAGCCATTTATTGGTTATTTTACTTCGCCGATGATTCTGCTACACAATACCGACGAAGAAGGGCGCTCTGATGCTACATTAGGATTAGTATCCGCTGAAGTCGGTGTGGTTCAATGACCAGTGTCTATGCCTTCATCACTTTCCTTCAACAACTGATACAAAAGGACACTAATGTATATCAGAAAAATGCGTGGTGCTATTATTTAATGAATTTGTCAATGGCAGAGCTTTAACGAATTAAAAAAATTTCAAAAATAAAATACTTATGTTTATATGAGGATAATTATTTTGACGACAGTAAGGTAACAGGGCAACAGGTTGATGTCCATGCTGAGCAATAAGCAAACGTAGCGTTGCCAGTGTAGTATGAAATAAGCGGCCCATCCATTATACAATATTTCAGCACCCATGTCTACATGAATTTTTAATGAAATGGAATATGAGAAATGGTTGTATTCATCGTACCCTTTATGTAAAATGGTTTTACCAACTTTTACTTTTGGTTAATTAAACTTTTAAATAAACAACTACACTGATTGCAAAATTCGAAAATATTTTTCTCTGCCGAGAATTGGGAAATGCTTCTTTGTTTAATTAGGATGCTTAACCCAAATCCGCACTCCGTTTCCTTCTGTTTTAAGCATAACTAGCTAAAATAATATTTTGACTTATATGTTATGAGACTATCTGCGCAAAAGTGTTGTAACCCCAAACTATTTAATTATTTATGCTTTATTTAATTATTCAATCGCTGTCTTACTTTCTGTACAAAACCAAGTTTCAGCTCCATATGCCTTGGAATCATTTATTTTTTATACTTTTGTATTGATAGTTGGTATAATGTAAAGAGCATCAACTAACAAAAAATTTTGCTTTATGTGCAGCAATCTTAAGAACAACTGCAAGAAAATATGACTTTTCAGGAAATCAGAGTACTGATTCTGAATTATTGTAACATAATAGGACACCAGAATATACACTTATGGATCAAAAATGGTTTGCGGTGTCGGCTCTGTAGTCTTTTCAGACGATCTTGGTATAGAATGCAGCTTTCGTCTCCCTAACGAAGCCACTACATTTCAGGCTGAAATTTTGGCGGTAAGGGAAGCGGCTAGAGTGCTGATTGATAGGAAGCTATAGGATAAAATCGGTATCTTTGTCGACAGCCAAGCAGCTCTTCTATCTCTTAGATCATATACCACTTCCTCTATTCTAGTTGGGCAGTGCAATAATGTGTTATCTAGTCTAGGTGGTCAGGTTGACCTCACTCTCATCTGGGTTCCAGCACATAGCAACTTTTCAATGCCAAATCGGTAGCTATACCGTCTGGTACATTTAGAAACGGTATATTCAGGCACTATCGCTATAAAGCTGAATGCAGATTGCGCCATATAGTCACGGGCAAGGTTGCTAAGAAAATGTGGCCTTGTTCCATGACAGACGCTCAATACAATTAATAAACAGGAACCGTAGGGACACGTCGATGCCCGTTGCAGTCATGAATATGCACTGGACGGTCCGCAGACATACTAGTAGGATAGGCCTATCCTACAATGAGTTTTGCCGAAGTTATCGAAAAGAAAATAAAGAAGAGGCAATCTTCCGCTTTCTTTGCGAGTGCCCAGCCTTGCATCTCTCAAGACAGTCATGTACTAGACGATCTTTCAGATTTATCAGAGATTGGGTTGATTAACCTTGTCAGATATCTGAAAGCAACTGGTTGGATATACTCGTAGTAACGATCACCGTATCAAAATACTTAGATACGGTTCTGCATATGTTGACACCGAATACCTGCGTGTAGTACGCAGCCACGTAAACCAACCAACCAACCATGAATTATAAAGTCTAGTAGTGGACTTAACTAATTAAAAAAAAAAGGCAGTTAGGTTGGCTAGTTAAAACAGTGACGATATAAAGGTTAGGATAGGCTAGGTTAGGAAGGGTGGTGCTAAAACGCAACTCCACTCGGAGATCCAGTTTGGTCCATTGTGATTTCCTTATATTGCCTCTTAAAAGTAATATTTACCCCCCTTTTATACACAGAAGTGACCCTATCATCCGTCATTAAGCCACTGAATTTCCATGATGAAGCCCCTGATATCCTCTAGTTTACACTTCCCGATATAAGTAATGCTCTCATGGAAACGTCTGCTCAGGCATCTAAGCCTATGATGTTGTTCCAGCTTAGGCCAGCGACAGATAATCAGCCCAATTATGAATCGGGAAAATTCATAATTGGTTTCTAGTTCCTCTTCATCCCCGCAGATCCTACAGAAATCGTGGAGCGCCAGTTTCCCAAATGTTGGTTCTTGCTCTGACTGAGCAGTGACCAGTCAATGCGCCTATCACGATTCGCATCGAATTCCTATCCATGTCCAGTAGCAGTTTGGATCCTCTGGAGTCAATTCTCTCTACTTCGCCATGAACTGTTGGTCTTGCTTTCTACCGAATTACTGAACTATCTGTAATTTCACCGATCTATCACACATTCCCTCATCTAACGCCGACCCAATTCTTGCCAGCTCATCGGCGATTTCATTCCCCTCAACAGTGCTTGCTGTGGCCAGGAACCCAAGATATTCTGACACTATATCTGTCCATAAGCAAGTTGAGGGCTCTTCTACAGTCACTAACATGTTTCGATTTGAGATTGTGTTCCTTCAAAGCTTTTAGCGCTGACTGGCTGCTGACGAAGAATGTTACCTTCCCACCTCTAGCTGCATTCCTGGCCAGCAGTTCCGTGGCCCAAAAAAAAAAACGATATAAAACGACATAAAATATTTACAGCGGTATTTATAAACGATTGTTAAAGTTAATTTAAAGCAATAGTTAAACCGGTTTTCTCATACAAAATTTCTGCATTAAAGCTAATAATCGTTTATAGATATCTAGTTAAAAAACTTTTCGAAATGCAATGTATCTACTGTAAACGAGATTTGTGCAATTTCATATATAGAAAAATAATTAAAGTTTCTATTTCATAAAGCACTTTTTTATTCATTTTAATTTATTTAAACCTGAAGATTAAAATGTTTTCAGGTTTTTATTTCTTGCCACCATCTGCGTGTGTGTATATCAACATATAAAGTGGTAATTAAATGCGGCTTTAGACTCAATACAAAAAATGCAATGCAAAATATTGTTAGTTTTTACAATATATAATTTTTTCAAAGTTTTAATAACATTAATTAAATGCTTGAAAGTTTTGTTAATCTAAATAAAATGCAAGCTTAAATCAAGAAAACAAAACATTAAATTCAGTAGATAAAATTAATATTAAATGCATAAATTCTTAAAAGTTAAAACACTGGCTAAAAGATAAGATTTATTTCACTACTGGTTTTAATCATGAGTTTGAAAAGTAAGAAATAAAAACAATATCAAAGAAAAATAATTCAATGGAAGAAGTTTTTTTTTTTGGCAAACATGAAATATTTTATGATGATCATTTTCAATCTTTCAACGCGGTTTTATTAAAAGCAACAAACAATGTTATTTTGATATTTAACGAGTTTTATTTTTTTTTAAATGAATTTTTTCCTTTTTGTGAAGTTGATTTTATGTTTCTCTTTAACGAAAAAAGCCTGACACAAAAAAAAAATCAAATGTCAGTCTGCATCACTCAAAATATCAATCTTTGGGCTGATCTCTTTTTTTCTTTTTGACGTCTGCTAAACTATGAAATCTTTTGCGGGGATTTTTGCTTAAAATTCAAGTATATTCTTATCCCCAAAATATTTTTGTGGAGGGTTTTTTTTAGCCTTTTCCTAAGAACTAAATAAGTATTTTTTTGGTTTGTTCGCTATTAATTTTTTTTCGTATTTTCCATTTAACCAAAGTCAACATTCTTTTGTTGTCTGCCACAGTTTTTATACTCATATTTTTATGCAACTATTATCTCAGTTTTTTCTTGCCTCTTGATTTTGTTAAAATAAAATTGATTTGGGACTAAAAGTTTATTTGGAAGCTTATATTTTTTTTTTCTTAAGTTATTTCCTTGCGATTTATTTTGCTAATTATTAAACGGAAATGTCTGAAATATTTTCAAATGAAAAACATCATTGAATTAAGTGGGGCTTAGTGGTATAAAAAATTTTTTTAATATGATACGTACGAATATTAAATTTAATTGAATCGGGCTTAATTTAGTATTCTCAATTCTTATTTATTAATTAATATGAAATATTAAACTATAATTTTTAGTTGGGGAAAAGTCGACATTTTTCGGACCCATGTCTACCTACTTGGACATATTTTGAACATGGAGTAAGTATAAATATTTAATTTTAATTTAATTAATCGTAAAAGACAAACAATAATAATTAAACATACTTAGTTAGCTAAAGTGATATAATTTCGTGAAAAAAAACAACGGAAAACAGTTATACCCAGTAAAAAAAATTGGAAGTCATTCCAAAGGTACTAATGGGTGTTTTTTATTGAGGTATAGAACTTTAAGTTGGCATCACTTTTTTAACTGGCGGCCATTTTGTCAGCTGTCAAGTGATTAATATTTAGTTTGGTTTGCCATTTCATCATGAACAGGTTGACAAAAGAACAACGCTTGCAAATCGTGCAAATTTATTTCGAAAATAATGGTTCAGTTCGCGAAGTTTACCGCAAGCTCCGTCCATTTTATGGTCGACATAATCGTCCATCAGAGCAATTAATTCGGTTAACCATGGATCGTTTTCGCACTACGTTTACTCTATGTGATAATACGCATCCGCAGAGACGTCGAACAGTGCGCACCGAAGAAACAATTGCCGCTGTAGAGCAAAGTGTTGAAGAGGACCCGAATGAATCGATTCGCCACCGTGCACAGCAATTGGAGCTGATAACCGACTATTTTGTTCCCGAATTGGATGGCATGAATGTGGATGAGTTTTGGTTCCAACAAGACGGCGTTACATGCCACACAGCGCACGTCACAATCGATTTATTGAAGGAAACATTCGATGAGCGCATAATTTCGCGGAATGGACCTGTCAATTGGCCACCAAGATCGTGTGATTTGACACCATTGGATTATTTTCTTTGGGGATATGTGAAGTCGCTCGTCTACGCCAACAAACCAGAAACGTTAGGAGACTTGGAAGCCAACATTCGTGGCGTTATTGCCAACATACGGCCCCATATGCTCGAAAAAGTGGTTGAAAATTGGACCTGTAGAATTGGCTTTATTCGAGCCAGCCGCGGCGGCCACATGCCCGAAATCATATTTAAACATTAATGGCATAAAATTATCCTTCCAATAAAGCCAAATTGATGGACATTAAAACGATTTTCTTGTGTTTTATTTCAATTCTAAGTTCTATACCTCTAAAAGAACACCCTTTACATTTTCATTGCTTCCAAAAAATCGATATTTTTTATTTGCCGATAGTTAGCAGAAAAACAAGTAGAAGTTTACTTTAGTCTTACAAAACCTTGTAATTTCTCCATAGTTTTAGAAAATACTCACCAGAATTAAAAAAATCGATTTTTTTAAAGAAATTTATGAAATAATTTTAGTCTAAAATTTAAAAGTTATTTACTTAAATTTAAATGAAAACATTGTTTCGCTCCTAAATTCGTATAAAAAGAAACCAATTGTTAAAATAGGTAACTATTAACCGTTTTCCCTTGATGAAAATATTGTCATAGAACACAAAAAAGGAAATTTTTCTTAAAATTGAACTCCTCCGAAACGGCTTAACCGATTTTTACGAAATTTTTTATATGTACTCCGTAGGTCTGAAAATATATCGTAATCTATTTTTTATGCTCCTACATGTGCTTAGCCATGCCCAAACGAACGAAATATCTTATATCTTGAAAACTATAGGAGTCAGAATATTCAAATTTGGTATCCACTCTTCTAAGAGCAAGGTGCGAAGTAATTAAAAAAATTGGTAGAATCGGACCGTACGCAATTTTGTATGGACCCTTTTGAGAGCGAAGTTATTCAAAAAATGGACAGAGTAGGACCAGAGGAAGGGGCACCCTCCTTTGGTAAATGAGATCAATTAATATAAGATGAAATTATAATTAATTTTAAAAAATAAATGTTTGGTGTTTTTTTTATTTTTATATTTCGCCATCGTCCACAGTGCTCCCTGTCTCTGTCACTCGTATACCACATCTTCACAGACTTACAATTAGTTTATAAAAATGTAAATTCCTGATTAAAATTTTTTATATATACATATACATATATATATGTTGCCGTCGTTCCTATAAGGAGCATAGCACCTCTTTCTAAAAGAGTTCTTACGAGTCCGTTCCAAATCGAGTTCATTTTTCATGCTGAAGCTCGTCATCATTAATTCAGATCGCTTTCTTTAATCGTTTTTGTTTGTAATATCTGATTAGACTTCTTCTTCCTGGTACTTGGGGTCACCAAGTCCCTTCTGGACAGTGGGTGAGGTTGCCAATTGGAAAGGAGTGGCTCTTTATACAAATACACATTTTATTTGTATTCGCTTCAATTTCTCGTTTATATGATATTTATAAAAGGTCATATTGGCCTAATGTTTTAAAAGTTTTGTTTCAAAAAAAAAAAAAAAAAAAAAAAAAAAGACTTGTATTAAAATAATGTGTCTTGCTCTATTTTTAACCGAGGAGGTTATCAATTCGTCTATATTTTTTTTGTGATATTGTTACTTCATAACTCGGTACATTTTAGACCGAATGTAAGAATTCTTTTATTGTCTGAGAGGGTATTATTATAAAAAATTGGGCGGAGGCACGCCCAAACCTAGCAAACACCTTTGGTTCTTGAAATTACACAATTTTAATGTTGACAAAATGGGCGGGACTTCGCCCATTAAAATTTATTATTGACAAAATTTTCTATTTAAAAAAATTTGTCGGAGTCAAGCCCATTAAAATTTTATATTTTATTTTAAATGGTTCTTCTTTACCGATTTTCACACAACTTCACACACACCCTGAGCTCTGAAAAACACAAAGTCTTGGATTTCAAAAATGGGCGAAGGCACGCCCACTAAAATTTAATTTTATATCCCATAAATTTTTTTTTAAATATTCTATCAGATCTTTGCATTGAAGTTGGTTTTTTTTTTGCAGAATTATTATATTGATAGTTGGTATAATGTAAGGAATGTGTGTAACACGAGAACAACAACAAAAAAAAAATGTGGGTTACACCACTCAGATATAAATGCAGTCTCGTATACTTAACTTTCTTTCATCTTTTTTGATTTATCAAAAAGTCAATTGTAGCTGCAACAACATTTTGTTAACATGGAAAAATTATAGCTCCATCTTTGCTACCCCGTCGTTTACGTCGCTTACGTCGCTTAAGAAACCCGTGTAGGGCGTACAATTCTACGCGAATTATATTACAAAAAAAAATTAAATTAATGGCGTACCGTTTTAAGATTTCAAAAAATATGCTGCCTGTCCCACGATGTCACCATCCAATACTTATGTATATTTAAAACAACAACAAATTTTCTGATGTTATTGTTGTTTGTAATACAAGTTGTCGATCGAACGATTTCTGGTGACATCGTGGCACAAGCCGATAATCTCCCTAATATGTATATTAGAGCCATGCATAAGACCATTTAAAAGAACTTTCAAGACATGAGGCATTTTTCAAATGCCTTACTGTAGCGAGACATTGTTTCAATTATTGTAGGTACACAGAGAAAAAACTGCCTCATAGAATCAAGAAGATTTTCTTCATGAAACGTTTTTAGGCTAACGGATATCCCAGCAGAAAGAAGCGAAGATTTTTTCATAGAGATTCCTTATTGTTTTTATGTGTGACCTGCTCCACGAAAAGGGCCTCTGCGCCGAAAAATTTTTTTTTTTACTTTTTGAATGATTCTTATAGGAAAAAACGCTCTTTCAAATGCCGCAAACCGCAAAAAACTAAAAGACATAGAAACGTCTTTTAGTTTTTTTTACAAATCACCTGTAAAGATGAACATAATTAATGAAAAAATTTAAAAATGTGATATAAACAGATAATATATATAATATTTGAAATTTAAAAAAATTTCAATATCAAAGGTACAAAATTACAAAAATAATTTTCATAGATGCAACACTGCATAGTGAACATCGTACAAAGTACCAGAGAGTCGAAATACATCGCCAGATGATCAGGTTGAAGGAAGAGTGAGTAACCATAACCATGCGTAAAACACGGAAAAACGAAGCACTTTTTTTAAACGCGTTTTTCTCAATAACTTCTTTTCGGCGCAGAGGTCTCTTTTCGTGGAGCAGGTCTTATTAGATTTACCAAGAAGAAAACCACATAAAGTCAAGAAGAAATATTACTATTCACAACTTTTTTTTACTCAATTTCCGTTATTTTTGGCATCAAAAAAAAAAAAAAAAACAATCCATAGAGAAAAACTTCTTGATTCTATTAGGTTTTCTTATAAATTGTAAACTATAGGGATTTCTTATTGATTTTATTAGGTTGCCTTATTATTTTTTTAAAAAGGTTTTCTTCTTGATTTTATTAGGCTATCTTATTGATTTTTTCAATAAGGTTTTCTTCTTGATTTTAGTAGGTTCCTATATGATTATGTGTAAAGCATCTTATTGAATTTTTAATAAGGAAATCTTCTTGATTTTATGAGGTGTCTTGTTATTTCGTTCCTATAAATAGACATACAGACAATTTTTTCATGATGTTTCCACAATAATTTCAATGGTTATTCAGGCTGCTTGTTAGCATATTGGTTAAAGTGCTTGTCTATCAGTCAGAAGTTTGAAGGTGAGTTAAGTTAGTTAAGAATATAACATAATGTGTATGTATGTATGTATAAATAAATAACATCTACAATATACATACATATGTATATGGTATAGAATTTAAATGAAAATACATAAGTACAGAGAATAAAGACGCAATTTTTTTATATTTTTTATGAGATCGCCTAATAAAAACAAGAAGAAAACCTTATTGAAAAAATCAATAAGATAACCTAATAAAAACTAGAAGATTTCTTCTTGATTTTTTCAAAAAGGTTTTCCCTATGAAATTAATAAGATTTACTTATTGAAAAAAAAAAAACCATAGAGATTTATTTCTTATTAATTTTGTGCTATTTTATGAGGTATTTAGTAGGCACTATTTTCTCTGTGTATTGAAGTAAAAATGCAAATACTTCGTGACGATAGAATTAGTGAATTATGATTTTTCTTACGCATGGGTGCGTGCGTATACAAACGTCATGCATGTACATACACACATTAGTTGTGTGTATGCTGCCACGAACCACTTATCCAAGTCACGAACCTTTTAGCAAAGACGCAAACCATATTGGAGATGCGCAAAAAATAAGCTAAAAATACCCAAAATCCCAGGAGCTCCCGCGCCACTTCGCCGGAAAATTACGGCAAAACTGAAAATTTGAAAAAAATCGACCGCACCATCATGTTATGTAGTTGTTGCCAGTATTTGTAAATAGGTGAAGACACTACTTCTTCTTGTGGTATTTGGAGTGTTTGTTACGAACATCATTACATCCATGGTGCTTCGCTTATCATACGACATCATTAATTGTTTGTTTAGTATTACTACGTTTATATGCAGGGCTTATTCGCAAATAAAACAGTAAATTGTTGCCATATTATTGTTTTTATTGCGACTTACTAATTCAGAAAACTATTCACGATTAACGCACTATTTGCAAATAAAATGCTTGAGGTTGCCACGCTTACAAATGTTTGATAACAAAAAACAATAAATGGATAAATATTGCAACAAAAAGTATGGATAGAAGCAAATAATGACGATTAAAACAAACAATTATTTGACATTTTGTACATTTACACTATTTTTTTGTCAACATAAGTAAGTTTTCTATAGAAGTGCTACCAAGTTTGTGTACTTTTGCTATGCCGTACAAACAGTGAGTTAATTTATTTGCAAATAATTTTATTTGCAAATAGTGCGCGTATAAACGTAGGATATAATACATGCCACGGCAATACATTTAAAAAGCAAAACGTATTTACATATCAAGAATGTTTAAGCAGGGCTCTAATGTATATTTGAGATTATTTGGAGAAATAAATATTCATGTTTATTAGCGTGTCTCCATTATTTGAGATAATTTTTTAATATTATACGAGGGCTGTTCGGAAACTTCTTAGCCTAGCACAAAAAGCGCGGTATAAACAGAAAAAAGTTAAGTGTTTTGGAAACTTCCATCTCTGCTATGAACACATGTTAAATTTTGTTTCGATCTGGCAACTTCTTCATATAGAAACAGGTGTTCACAAAAGACGCATACGCGATTTTTTAATAATGGAAAAATTAGAAATGCGTGGTGTCATTAAATATTTACTTAAAAAAGGTTTATCGGGACAAGAAATTCATAATGATATGGTGAATGTGTTAGGTGAAAGTGCTCCTTCATATGCAACAGTAAAAAATTGGGTTGCTGAATTTAAACGTGGTCGTACAAGCATTGAAGATGAACCACGTAGTGGACGACCAAAAACAGGAACAACAACAGAAATTGGAGCCAAAGTGCATGATATGGTATTAAATGATCGACGAATAAAAGTGCGTGAAATAGCTAATATCATGGGCATCTCAAATGATCGAGTCCATTTGATTTTGCATGAAGAACTACAGATGAAAAAGCTTTCTGCAAGATGGGTGCCGCATTTGTTAACAGTCGACCAAAAACGCATAAGAATGAAAATTTCTCAAGCTTGTTTGGATCGTTTTAAGCGAAATAAAATGGATTTTAAGCGTCGTTTCATAACTGTTGATGAGACATGGATCCACCACTATACTTCAGAGACAAAAGAACAATCCTAACAATGGACTGAAGCTGGAGGAAGTGCCCCAAAGAAGGCAAAAACAATTCAATCGGCTGGTAAGGTTATGGCAACGTTTTTTTTGGGACTTCAAACGTATTTTATTGATTGACTATCTGCAAAAGGGTAAAACAATAAATTCACAGTACTATTGCAACCTTTTGGATCAATTAATTGTACAAATTCGAGAAAAACGTCCTGGCTTACAACACAAAAAAATAATTTTTCATCAACACAACGCACCAGCGCACAAGAGTGTTTTAACAATGGCTAAAATCAACGAATTAAAGTACGAGTTGCTTGACCACCCACCATATTCTCCTGATTTGGCTCCCAGTGACTTTTACCTGTTCCCAAATCTAAAAAAATTCCTTGCTGGCAAGCGTTTTACCTCAAATGAAGATGCAATTACAGTTGTAAACCACTATTTTGAAGACCTTGAGGAAAACTATTTTAATCAAGGGATAGAATTGCTAGAAAAGCGTTGGACTAAGTGTATTGAAGTTTCAGGAGATTATATTGAAAAATAAAAATATTTTTGAAAAACTAACTATTCTCTTTCATTGATAGGCTAAGAAGTTTCCGAACCGCCCTCGTAATTACAGCCGAACTTCCATAACTCGAATCACCATTATTCCAAAAAAAAAACTTCGACTTACGGAGACTTCGAGTTACAGAAGTGTACGTGTTTTATTCTTTCAAAGCTACTGCCAACCAAACCAGTTCGAGTTAGAGAAGTTCGAGTTATGGAAGTTCGACTGTATATACAAATTTTACTTAAGCTTTTATAAATTTTAAATTTACTAATACAACAAATAAATAACTTCCTGCACAAGCTATACTTAAGGTTGCAGCAAGATATCCATAAATAAATATATACAATTGTTATATATTTATAAAAGACCTAAAGATTAAATAAAATTTGTATTTAACAATTTCTTAATAATCTTTATAATAAGCAATAAACATATATTTTTACTTTTAGCTTTTAATTTTATTATTATTATTATTAAAAAATATATACATATGTATGCAAGTATGCATTCATATTTATTTTATTTTATATTACCTGAAAATTATCTTGCCTCGCACCTCAAACAGGAGGCTTGAAAACATCTGCTTCTTAAAGTTTTCAAAAGAAACTTAACTTTAATTAAAAACAAGAGCTCTGCAGTTTGGCTTAAAGATAATGACGAGAAAGGCTTTAGGTCAATTAAGTTAATTGTCTGGTAATTACACAATATTGAAGAAGAAACAAAAAATGCAGAAAACAAAAAAAACACACGAAAAACACACGAAAAACACACACAGCCATACGCCTGAAAATGTTCAACCACTATTTCTGTATCGAGCCCTCCATTCATCCATCCTTGATGGTATTTTGCACATTTTGCACTTCCACTGCTGAGACGAACGAACGAAGATGAGTGTGCTAAAAACAAAACAAAAGACTCAAGAACCGAACTCGAATGAGTGTGAGTGCGAGTGCGAGTGTGAATGCGCGTGTTTTTGAATTTCTCATTTTTGCAATTTTTTTTTTACGAATTATTTTTGAAGAAAAATATTTCTGTTTTAAATATTTCACTACAAATATGTTTTTAATTCTTTTTCAAAATTATGCTTAAAGTTGCATATTTGTTTTATTTTTCGTTATTTTTTCCCCCGTTTGGCTTTTTAAATGATAATTGTGATATAATCATGCTGAGGTGCGTAGAGCTCCTCAGCTCTATTTTCTTTTGCTCCCTTTTTTTATTTTTTATTTTTGAAGACTTTTAAAGGCTTCGAAACATTGTTTTGCTGTCGTCGCAGCTTAGTTTCTTGTGTTTGCTTTGTAGTAATTGTTGTGGCATATTTTTTTTATATACATATGTATGCCTGTATTTTTCTTAAAATACCAAAGGTTTGAAAGATACCTTAAATTCCAAATTCCAAACATAATGACGTTCCGCGTATTGCAGAGATCAACTTGAGTTGTAGTGATCCTCTTTTCTTCGTCTTTATATAATTCTTATTTTTAAGGCAAGTTGCTATTTTTTTTCCAGTCTGCAATTTTTGCGTAGTGTGTCTGTCTGTCTGTCTGTTGACTTTGTTATTATTGTTATTGTTGTTGTTGTTGTTTGTATTGTAATGACTTGTGTTACGAGAGCTGTTATTATTATTATTATTTTCGTTTCGTTTGTATGGTGTTTGCATTGTTATTGTTGAGTTTTGTCTGTGCGTTCAGTCATCCGTCTGTCTATTAGTCAGTTTGTCATTTGAGATTTATGCTTGTATGTGTGTAAATTTGTGTGTTTTTTTCCATCGTGAATGTTTTGCTAAAATTGACTGAGTTACTGTTGCCATTGTCCCATTCGTCTTTTACTTTTTTGTTGAATTTTTTTTGTTTTGTTCCAACTGTGATGTGAAGTTTTTTTTTGGAGAAATATTTTTGCAGATAAATCGTTTTTAATGTGTTTACTGTTCTTGCTGTTGTTGAATGTTTTATGCTTGCCGGTTTTATTTATTTTTTTTTTTTGATGATGACGATTAATGTGACGACGTCTGATATATGAATGTTCATAGAATGTCCTGTTTTCCTTGTCTTCAAACAATGATCATTATTATTCCTTATAATGAATTGTTGGTGGATTCTTTTTTTTTTTTTTTTTTGCTTAGTGAAACTATTCGTCAAATTGATTTTTACTTTTATTTATTTTTTAGAATTGTTATGAAATAGTTGTAGCTGTTGGAAGTTGAGCCGCACTCGAAATAATTTCATCTTAAAAAAATTTTCACTTTTATATAATTTATTAAAGCCTTTAAATTATTTAACTTAAGTTTATTTTCTCTTTTAATATGTCTTATTAAAAATTATAAACATAATCTGGCAAACAAATTCTTGTGTAAAAGTGCTCACGTCACACATTATTTCAGCACTTACTTATTGTTGTTCGATTTTAATATTATTGGGCGAAGTGGGAATTTTCTAAAAAGTGTTTTTTAATCGATTTCGTGGAAATTGACAAAAACAATTAATATCACTTTTTAATCGACTTCAAAACACTAAAATTCTATTTTACCAACTTATTTAGATATAAATTCTATTTAAAAGTAATTTTTCCATACAAAAATTAATGAAAATCGACATTTAAATATGAATTGATATTTAAATAGAGTTATTGAAATTGGCCTTATTTGTCTGTATTTTTTTTGGTGATGTAACTTCATAGCTCGGTACATTTTACACCGATTGAACTTTTTTTTTATCTTAGCTTCCATTTGGTTCTGTTGTAAAAATATTGGGCGGGACCACATCCACTAATTTTTTTATTTCATATTATGATATTCTACTTATTTTAGTGCTACAAAACTTACCCAACACATTGGGCTCTCGTAGCGAAACAATCTCGGAAGTTGAAAAAAATGGGCGGAGCCACGCAAAATAAAATTTAATATTATATTTCATATGTTTCTGTTTGGCCTATTTTTTTGAAACTCGGTACACACCCCAACGCTTAAGAAAAGATACAATCCTGAATTAAAAAAAGGGTGAGGGGGGTACGCCTATTAAATTTTAATATTGTAATTCACGTGCTTGTACTAAACCGATTTTTACGAAACTTTACACACACATTAAGCGGAAAAAAAGGCAAACCTGCATTAAAAAAAGTGGGCGAAGCCACGCCTGTTAAATTTTAATATTACATTTCAAGTGCTTGTACTTAACCAATTTTTACGAAACTTGGCACACAGCTTGAATTCTAAAAATACTTATGGCCTGTTTCACAATAACATAGGGAAACTTTCGACTGAAAATTTATATTGAAAACTACAATAAAATATGAAAATTTGTTTTTGTTTTCGATATAAATTTTCGGTCAAAAATTTCGTTTCGTTATTGGTCGGAGCCCACGATCGGGGCACGCCCATCCATATTTAATATTATACTTCACGTGCATGTACTCTACCGGTTTTTACAAAACTTGGCAAACACCTTGAGCTCTTAGAAAGACACAATCTTGCATTCAAAAAAGTAGGCGGAGCCACGCCTATTAAATTTTAATATTATCTTTCACGTGCTTGCATACAAAAAATTGGGCGGGGTCACCCCTACTAAATTTTAATATCATATATCACGTGCTTTTATTTAAGTAATTTTTACTAAACTTGGTAAATACCTTGAGCTTCTAAAATGACAAAATCGTGAATTCAAAACTGTTTTGGGGGGGGGGGGGTCGGGCACGCCCAATAAGTATTAATATCATATTTCACGTGCTTCTACTCTAGCGAAATTTATGAAATTTTGCACACCCTTTAAGCTCTTAAAAAGACAAACTTGTGCCTTCACAAAAATGGGCGGGGCCGCTCCAAATAAAAATTATTATTATATTTCATGTGCTTGTACCTAATCGCTTTTTACGAAATTTGGCACACACCTAAAAACCACCTACGCTTGTGTTGAAAAAATGGGCGGAGCTACGCCCATGAAAGGTTGGTATTAAATTATATGTACTTCTACTTATTCGGTTACCATAAAACTTTTAAAAAATAATTTCGGCTCTTAAAGTGACATAATTTTGTGCTTAAAAAAGTGGGGCGGGGCTATGCCCATTAAAGATTAATATTATATTTCACGTGCAACTACTTGATCGGTTTTTACGAAACTCGGCACACAGCTTGAGCTCTGAAAGAGACGCGATGTTGAATTTAGAAAAGTGGGTGGACACTTGAAATACTTGCCAAATTGAACGTGACCAATCCCCCTAAAACTATGAACTTGCCACTAAACATTGTAAAATGATATGGACAAAAATTCAACTGACTTCAAAATAAGCACTAAAAAGTTAAAGATAATTTAGATTCAGTTAAATAAAAAATATATGAGCTATTTATAATGATATTTTAGGTCGGTGACACTAACAATGATAACTAAGTTAATATGAAATTTTCACCCACTTCGAATAGCATTATAGATAATATTATATTAGTTAACTGAATCTAAATTAATTTTAACTTTTTAGTGCCTTTTAACCCTCGTCCAAAAAAGGGGTGTTATAAGTTTGTAGTGTGTGTCTGTGTATCTGTGTATCTGTCCGTGTCCACGTACAGCTCAAACGGCTGGACCGCTTTTGATTTAGTTTTTTCTGTTTGAAAGGTGACTTGATCGAGAAGGTTCTTAACTATGTTTGAAGAAAATCGGTTCAGCGGCTTGGAAGATATGACATCTTTTCTAGATATATTGGGGGTTTTTAAAGTTTTTAATTTTTGTTATTCAGAAGTTCGTTTAAAATGTTATAAAAATTTTTATATATGTATGAACTTGTTACCTGAAGCTTTTCTAGTCGCATAATTATATCGTAATAACATTGAATAGAATAATTTAAGTTGAAATACATCAAATGCAATTTTGGGCTTGTGTGGCCTATGTGTCTATGTCCAACTTTTGGCAAACCCATAGGAGTATTATTGCAATAGCAACTCTTGAAAAGCTCTTAAAAACCAGGCACACTTGTCCAACTTTTTTTTACAATAACTCAAACTACAAGCTTTTACTGGGCCAAATTTTATTCAAATTTCTTCAGCCGTTGCGCACTGTACAATGTTGGTAAGATTAAATATAAAACTTTTATTAAATTGTTTTATAAGACTTTTATGAACCGAAATTATTTTTTATTAAAAATGCATTTAGTGTTTTCCACTTTAAACTTGTGTATCTTATGGAAATTACGTTCTTTTTATTTTGTTTATTTGAGAGTAAATTGCCAATTGCCGATCATAAGTAAAGCCAGTACATACATACTTCCAACAGTGATCAATTGACATTTGTGTAAAGCTGCTGCTTACAAGTGTGGTAGTTGGCAAAAGAGAAAAAAAATCAAATAAAGCCAACAATAATAAAATATAAGATTAAAAAGTAAAAAAGAAGCAGTTGGAAATCGATGCTTTTTAGGGTTCCGTACACCAAAGGTGAAAATGGAACCCTATTGTTTTCGCTACGCTGTCCGTCTGTCCGTCTGTCCGTCACAGGGTATTTTCTCGAGAACCGTAAGAGCTACGGACCTGAAATTTGGACACAGTATGTAGACCCTTGGCCGCTACAACAACAAATACATGAGAGTTGGAAATTAGAGGGTGTGCCAAAACGAGCAACGAAAAATGTTAAAATCCCATGTAATATACATACAATTGTATGTATATGCACTTGAAATTTGTAAAGCTAGTGTATTTTTATACAGACTACAACAATTAATAGTAAAATTAAAAAAAATTTAATTAAAGGGTGTACCATCAGTTAATGTAATTTCGACTATGTAATTTTGATAACTTGCTGTATCTTGGAAACCGTAAGAGCAAACTTCTTGATTTTTTCAAAAACGGTAAAACAAAAAAATCTCAAAATTATAAAATCGCCAAACCGAAAAAAATCGCCAAAACAAAAAAAAGCACCAAATTAAAAAAAATTTATAAATCGAAAATAAATCGCAAAAAACCGAAAATATCGCCAAAATGAAAAAATAGCCAAAATAAAAAAAATCGCCAAAATGAAAAAATCGCCAAAATGAAAAAAATCGCCAAAATGGAAAAAAAAATCGCCAAAATAAAAAAAATCGCCAAAATTAAAAAATCGCCAAAATTAAAAAAAAATCGCCAAAACGAGAAAAAAGCGAAAAATAATCAAAAAAAAGTTATTTCAGCTGATAAAACGGAAAAAACACTGTATTAAAAAATGCTCAGAGCCCAACGTACGGAACCCTTCGTCAAACTCGCACTTTACTGAATTTATTTATAAATTGTCCTAAAACGAAAAAACTCGTTTTCAAAACATTTAAACTCCATCGTATACACAGTACAAGGCTGATTTTAAGCGGATTGTTTTTGTTTTGTTCTTGTTACTTTCAACAAGGTCTGGAATGTATTTTAGTTAAGCTTCAAAGAAATCCCTGGAGGATATTGACCACATACACACGTATTCATTTTGCAGGAACAACAAAAAGCCATACGAACGAACATCAAAGGAAGAACAACAAAATAAAAACTTTGAAATGTTGACATTTTGTCAGATGATGCAATACAAGATGAAAAGTAAAACTAAAAAAAATATATACATACATACATACGTACAAACTAAAATCTGTACAAATATATAAGTACGTGTGTACCTATAAACATTTAACAAGCTGCACAATTCAACTAATAAATTAAAGCATTTATATAAATAATCTCTAATTTAATGCATTGATGATTTAAGCTACTTGATGATACTCGAATTTATGGTCTTTTTTTCAAACTTTGCTTAAATATGTGTATGTGTATGTATATGTTTTTCTTATACATATTTATAAATTGTGTTTTTGTTTAATATTTGATTATTGATTTAAAGTATTAAAATCGAATCACAATATAGCAATAAATTAGCTTAGAGTCCACTGTCGCCACTCTTGAATAAGTTTTACATTTTAGTGCCAAATTTGTTATCGGTCAGAAATGGCTTTTCGATGCTGTAAATTCATGGTATGTGTCCATTTTGAAAGATACTTTTTTAAAAAGGTACTTCCTGAGAAGTACTTTTTGAAAAATTTAACTTTTTCAAAAGGCAATTTCCACAAAAAAGTTAAACTGTTGTCACTTATTATGATATTGAGCAATTGAGCTTTTTTTCAGAATTCAGGCCGAATTGTTTTTCGACGAAGAGATGGCAGTGCAAATCCTCTAGAACTACCGCCTCTACTGTTAGTATATTTTATTGCTTCCATTTCCTTTTTAAATTTTGAAGCATATGTTTGCCAACCCAAAGCAGCTGTAAATAAATTAAATAAAAACCTTAAACTATGCAGCCAACTAAAAATTTGTGGTTGGTAGCAACATAAATAAACAGCTGTTCGTTGATGTTGTTAGTAGCCATACGTTATAGAATTTTAACAACTTTTAACGCAACTAAAGCTAGGTTAAGGCCATCTTACACTATCATACACAATCGAGAGATTTGTGAAAAAATACAACCCTTGTATGCTGAAGTCTATGAAAAGTTTCAAAAGACAATAATAATTCCTCAGATCAGGGTTGTATTTTTTAGATCATCGTGTGATTGTGTAGGATAGTGAGTTATGGCCGTCAACATCCGTAATCGAGTCATAAATGTTTCTTTTTTTATGTTAAAAAACAAAATGTTGTGTCTTCACTCTGTATTTATTTGCGGTAACATTTTTTATATCATTCAAGACGTTACAAATATTTTGCATAATTAAAATTGTTTTGATTAAAAGCAAAATATAAGATTAAAATCCAAATACATACATACACATAAATATGCATGGGACTTATTAATTTTTTTTCTTTCAGTTACCGAAAAGTGTGCATTTAAAAAACGTGATGAGATCATCTAACCAAATGATATACTCGTACGTTAAAAAAAAAATAGAGATCTCCAATCATTTAAACGACAATTTCATTCAATGCTTGAGAATTCCTTTTTTACGATTTCTGTTCATTATTGAGCTTGAATTATTGTTTTTAAATGAAAATTTTGGTTTTCATATTTTCGATTAGTGTTTCTTTATCTAAATTAGACTGTAAAGTATTTGAATTAATTGATTGCTTTATATCTTTATTATATCTTAACTTCTTTTTTTTTTTTTATTAGAAATGTGTGTGTGATAATTTTGTATAAAGAAGATTGGATTGTACTGAGGATTTTGGTTTAGGTTTTAAAAAAATGGGTGGAGTTACTTAAAAAAAAAATCAATATGTAAATTAACTTATTTATAATACTGGGAGAAGTTTCGCCAACAGTATAGATAAATTTACTCATCCAACCTATGAGCTATGATGTTGCCCGGTTAAGGAGCGAAATACCAAATAAACAAAATAGCTTAGCATTTAGGTTTAAGCTTATTTATGTAGGACCGTATTATTTTTATGAAATTTTTTATCACCAAATCCTACATTTGAGCCTACGTGTCTTCGATAACTTAAATAATTTCATGTTTGAGGTCTTGAATTGATTGAAGGCCATTGGCATAGACCTTATCTTTCACGTAGCCCCAAAGAAAAAACTCTAAACGTCGTAAATCACAAGATCTTGGTTGCCAATTTTGATCGCCTCTTCGAGAAATCATGCGGTCAGGAAACTTTTCCAAAAGCAAAGACACGACCTTGCTGATGAACACGATTGTTATTGTTGTTTATTAATCGATTTTCTTATGCACGCAATTTATTCCCCTGTCACGTCTATAAATAAATAGTGACTATTTTTTTTACAATTTTTATTATTAATTACAGTAACTGATAGAATAAATTTTAATTTTGATTTTTTTTTAAATTCAGTGCTAATTGGTGTAGTCTGCATAAAAATACACTAATTTTGAAAATTCCAAGTGGGTATATATGTACATCGAGCCATAACTGCCAAAAAAAGCTTAGTCGACACTTTTTGGACCTCTTTTTTTACGAAAATTGATTATTAACAATCGCATATAATCGATTTTGGTAAAAAAATGTGAAGTTCGAAAATTATGTCGCTCAAGCCTTTTGGCGGTTATGCGACGATGTGATTGTCTGTATATATTACATTAGATTTTCAACATTTTTCGTTGCTCGCTTTAGAACACGCCTTAATTTCATATATTTATTGTTGTAGCAGCCAAAGGTTTACATATTCTGTGAAAATTTAAGGTCCGTAGCTCTAAGGGTTGTAAAGAAAAGAGCCTGTGACAGACAGACGGACGGACATCGTTGCGAAAACAATAGGGTTCGTTTTCAGTTGTGGTGTACGGAACGCTTAAAAGCTCTATCTGCTGTAAAAGAATTTAGAAGAAAAAAACTACAAATAAGAAAAACACTTTAAAAATTAACATAAACTCGCACATTAGCAGTTTGAGATGCAACAAAAAAGAAAGAAATCCTCTACAAGTCTTAAAATCTCTTAATACACACTCAAGCACTTGTTGTCACTGCTGCCAAACAACACAATGTTTTCCAACTACTAGAGTGTCGTTTATCATTTGGCGGCATTTTGTGTTTATTTTTTTTTAATTTTCATTGTTGTCTTATTTGAATTTTCCAGTCAATATCTATTGACATTTTTCACATTTTGTGGTAATTACAAAAAAAAAAAAAAAAAACAAACAGGAAAACAAAAAAGTAAATAAAACAAACTGATCTATATAATAAAGTTGTTTTAATAAGAAGTATGTGTCTAAATGATGAAACAGAATAAGTCTGCAACTTCAGGCAAAATCGTTGTCGAATTAATAAATCCTGTAATGAAATCTACGGCAGAAACTTCAAATGCTCTCTAATTATACCCTTTACCAAAAATGGAAAAGGGTATATATAGGTTTGTCATTCCGTGTGTAATTTCCATAATATTAATATGCGACCCATAATATATATATATTCAGGGGTTTTATGAATAGGGAACACGAATAAGCAATGTCCGTCCGTCCGTCTGGTGTACGTGAAATCGGTTTTCCGAAGCTCCCAGCTAGAGACTTCGGTCTTGGACTGGTGTATCCGAAATGGTCCAAAATAGATTGGTATTGAGAATCAGCGAAATCGAGCAGACGGTTTCAGAGCTGGAAAACTTAAATTTGATTTTGCCATATAAAAGTAAATAGATAACACAAATTTTTTGTTTGTTTTTGTTAAATAAACTTATTTTATATTTCAGTTCGAATAAATTTGTTTGTTTTTGTTAAATAAACTTATTTTATATTTCAGTACGAATAAATTTTTTATTAAAAATATAAAAAAAATAAAGAATTCGTTTCCAGGATTGGGAACTTTAACTTTTTTGTTATATAAAAATAACCTACTAAAACTAATTTTTCCTTTTTATCTATAAATTTAAAATATCTTACATTCTTAAAAGAAAAAGATTGCTGTAAGAAATCAGAAAAGTTTTAAATTATGATTCCAGGGTTGGGAAACTTACACTTTTTGTGATATATAAAATTAACTAGGTCTAATATTTTTTTTTATATGTATTTTAATTTATATATATATACATATATTTTATGTTTTGGAAAGAAAAGTTGGGTATAGAAGATTAGCAAAATAAAAACCACAGCATCACAGCTGGAAAATTTAAATTGTTTTTTATATTAAAGTTACTAAATAAAACTAGTATTTTCCTTATTTCTTTTTTTCTTTGTTCACTTAACATATTTTATATGTTTTTTAAATAACAAGATTGGTATAAGGAACCAAAAAACTTTAAAAGAATGATTCCAGGGTTGGGAAAAGTACGCTTTTTTGATATATAAAACTAATTAAATTAAGCTAGTTATTTCTTTGGTAATTAAATATATTCTATATTTTAGAAAGAAATAAATTAGTACTCGTATTAAAACCAGAAAAATTTAAATTATGGTTCCAGGGTTGGAAATTGAAAAAAAAAATTGGTTAAAAAATAACCAAAAAAAAATTTTTTTTCAGTTAAACATATTTCAGTTAAACATATTTGCACTATAACAAAAAATTATAAATTTTAGCACAACAAAAATATATATGTATGTACTTATGCATGTATCTATATACTACATATACATACGTTGGTAAAGGGTATATACATAAGATTCGACAGCCGAATATAGAACTCTGGCTTGTTTTATTTCAGTTTCTGTAACATTGAAACTAAAACAAAACGAAAGCAAACGCTTCCTCATATTTATTTTCGTACTCTGATTGCAACAACATGTGGTTAGTGCACTTGTAGTAAATAGTATTGTACACTTACTACTTATTCGTATGTTGTATTTAATTTTATTTTCACTAACAGTCAAATCGATATTTGCGTTAGACACGTTTTTCTTTCTCTTCTCTTTAACGTTCATGTTTTCTATACGTACGAAGGAAAACAACATTTGGACAGTTAAATATGTCTTACAAAAAAACAAAAAACTAATAAAAAAAGTTGTTATCTCTTTTGTCAATGTGCTTAAATGTTTAAAGGCCTTTGACGGCTTGTTTTAATTTTTCATGTTAGGAAAAAGCTAAATTTTTAGGCTTAAATAAGTATTAAAAATAAACTTTTTTTCTGTGTTTAAGTAGCAAATTGTATAATTGTGTTTCTTATTTATTTTTGGTAATACCAGTTGCTGCTTTAAAAAAATGTTTTATCAAAATATTTTACCGCTTCAATCTAAGATATAAACAAATTATAATAAATGCTTTTTAACTATTTTTGTTAAACATTTAAATCAAAAGGTATAATAAGAGAAATTAATTTTGTGCAAAAAAAATTAGAAAATTGGAAAAATTATGTCAAGTATTTTAAGATGCATTAAAGTTTTTATATGAAATTAAAGCAAAAGTTTTTGCTTAAAACAAGCATTTCTTGGGTTTGCTACTCGTAGAACAGAATATCAAAAAATGCAAAATTGTAATTTTTAAATTTGAGTGCCAAAATTGCATGTTCAAGGGAGATCTTGCAAAAGCTGTAGCAAAAATTAACTTTCTTGGCATCTAAATCTTGTCAAAATAATCTTGCTGTTAATTAAAATTCCGTCCTGTATTTTCCTTAAAGAATTTTTTTCACTTTAAATTAAAAAAACTCTTTCTAAATAACAATGTTCTTAGTTTTATGAAGTACTTTTTTTTACAAAAGAGTACTTTTTTATAGAGAGGCAATCACAAGGGAACCAAATGGCGAGCGTAGATGTGCTATACCAACCTAACCTAACCTCTCCATAGGTCCTTTTTTGCATTTTTTTTTTATAAGAAATAATTTTTTACAAAAGAGTATTTTTTTTGTAAGCAGTCACATTTTGTAAAGAAATGATTTTTTATTACGAGCAACATATTTCATAAAAAGAAATTAATTTTGTAGAACTGTACTTTTTTGCAAAAAGGCACTTTCTCACAAAAATTATATTATCTATAAAAGCTAGTTTTTGTCAAAAAGTAGTTTTTGCAAAAGTACCTTTGTAAAAAAGTACTTTTCGTAAAAAGTTACTTTTCTGTAAATTTTACTTAAAAAAAGGACGTTTTGTAAAGAGCACCTTTTGTAAAAAAAGTACTTTTTAGGAAAAGGTACTTTTCGGTAAATGATACTTTTTATAAAATTTACCTTTTATAAAGAGCTTCTATTTGTAAAAAATTACTTTTTGTAAAAATTTACTTTTTTCAAAAATTTAATTTTTGTGTATAATCTCATGGATTAAAAATACTTCAGTATTTTTTTAATGATACTCGTAACTATGTATTTTACTAACATTTTATTCCCAATAAAATAATTACTTATCAGTGATGGGAAACTTCGTACGATCGTACTTTCTTGATACTATTTGACATGAAAAAGTACCGTTGTACTACCTCAACACATTTTATTAGACTTGTGTCCAACAGTTCTTTTTGAACTAGTTCGTTCAGTTGGACACAAGTTCGATCAAAAACATCAATGTAAATTAAATGGGTTTGAAACAACTTTTGATTCAAACGCTCTCAAACTAGTTCAAAAAGAACTGTTGGACACAAGTCTACATTTTATACTCTCACGGTCAACTTAGGAATGCAGGTAGAAAACGCACGTGTGCATATAATTTTGCCAGGAATTAAATTTTATTTTCGACAAATGGAACGAAACTTAATTAGTATCTAAAGATATTTTAGAAAACTGTAACCTTTCACAATTAAATATAAATGGAAACCATATTTCACTCAATGATATTTTCTGTGGCACAGAAGTTGATCTACATAACGATGGCTTAATATAAAAAGGGCGTACCTCGATTTTTTTCGAAATCGCATTTTTAACGTTTTCTGGGAGACAACGTGTAATTGCATCTTCCTTGAAGATCTTTTTTATTCAGTTTTTTGCTTCTCCTATAAAATATCGAAAATTTGAGTTCCACCTTTATTATATTAAGCCTTCGATATACATATATAATCACAAATAATGTTGAAATAAATCAGTTTAAAAAAAAAAAGTTTTAAAAAAAATTTTAAAAAGTTTATATTAAATTCTCTGAAGTTCTAAGGGCAAAAGTGGACGTTGACAATGAATTGTTAGTTTGGGTTAGTAAGTTTCTCCCTGAAAATGTTTTATCTGGCAAAATCAACAGCATTATACCACTTTTATGTTCTCCAGGGAAAAGCAAAATTTCGAAGATATTAACAACCAATATAGAGCTTTGGCTGACATGGAACTGAAACCATTAACAACAGAAAATATATACAGTTCCTGGTGTACATTGGCTAAAACTAAAAACGCATTAAATGAATACATGTTTCCTGATAAATCGAGACTAGCTTACGGAATGTCCGTACCTCACTCCTCTGCAAATATCGAAAGGCTTTCTTGTTACAAAAATCTCATGAAAACAAAACAAAGGAACAGGCTTTATGTTCCAACAGTGTCAATTCTTATTCAGACCAACAACCATTGGACGATTTGTATCGATGTGTTCCTATTTTTATTTCTTTGTGATTGAATTTTTTGTTAATAAAATTTAAATAAAAAAAAAAATTATAATTTTTGGTACTCTCGGGATCAAATGCAAATCTCATTTCCCATCGCTGTTACTTATGGTTTATCTCAAATTTTATATTGAAAGTAGTTTTTAAGAGCTCCATTGAAGCAAATAAACTCTTCTTAATGTGTTTGTTCTCAGCCCAAATAGAATTCAAATCCTTTTATTTATTTCCATATTTTTGCAAAATTGCAACTGGTATTGCAGCTATTATTCGCAACTGCCACAATAAACTTTTTTTGTATACTCACACATACATCTATACCTGTGTTCGTATGTTTGCAGACGTGTGTATGTGTATTTTGATATATTAACTTAAAATTTTTTTCTTGAAAATCAGCTCGTAAATAATTCTAAAGGAAAACCAGCAAGAAAATACGGCCAGAAGAACAGAACAATGAACTTGTGCGCATGCGCGTGCTTCAAAAGCTAAAGTCTTGTTCAAAACAACAACAACAACAGACACAGATCTTTTTTCTGCCGTTTTCGATTTCAAAAAAATGTGCTCTAAGTGGATGTATGCAAAAGATTCTTTTTAAATGCACAATAACCAAAAAAAAAAGAACAAAAACAGGATTTTTAAGGTTTTACTACATTCAAAAGAACGAAACCTCAAGTACGTGTCTTTCTGCAACAAAACAAAACATTGTTGCAGGTGCGTAAATAAATGGATTCAAAAAGGTGTCTGTATATCTTTAAGATATACAAAAAAATACAAAATATAGATGTATGTATGTATATATTTATGTACTACAATAACGATAGACCGAAAGACCATAACACCATACATTAAAATGGAATTTGGTTTTTCTTTTTATTTTATTGCTAAAACATAAATTATACATTACATTGAAAAGTATTTCGTTGTTGGAGTCTGCGAAAAATAAAATAACTTACAAAAGGGAAGGTAGAAAAATGTTTGCGCATGTATAAAGCAAATTTGTTTAGCAAGTGTAAAATATATTGCAAATGATCGATAAATGATGCGAGTTTAGTTTATTTTTGTTTTTTTATACGAGTATATCCAAAATAGACAAACACTTCTATTTTTTAAGTTACTTTTTTCCATTAAAAGTCATTATTACTCATTGCAAAGATCTCTTCTATTTAGATTAAAAAGCTCCTTAAGTTACTTTATTTAAAGGTTGCTTTTATTAAAAGGTACTTTTTGACTAAAAGGTACTTCTTGACTGAATGGTACTTCTTGACTAAAAGGTGCTTTTCATAAGGAGGAACTTTTTTATTAAAACAATATTTTATTAAATGTCACATTTTACTAAAATGTACTTTTTATTAAAAGTTACTTTTCAATCAAGAGTTATTATTTAAAAACAGGTATTACATGTAATAAAAGGTACTTCTTTATGTACAAGTACTTTCGTATTAAAACGTATTTCTTTTTCAAAAAGTACTTTCTTATTAAAAGGTCCTTTTTTTATTAAAATGTACTTTTTTATTAAATGGTTTTTTTTTTAATAAAAGATACTTTTTTGTAATTTTGTGTCAAGAGGTACTTTTTTATTGAAAGGCATTTTTTTATAAAAAGGCTTTTTCTTATAAAGAGATTAATTTTTATTTACCGGGATTGTTCTTTCCAAAAAGTACTTTTTTGTATTAAAAGGTACTTTTTTTTTATTAAAATGCCCTTTTTTATTAAAAAATTTGTTTTTTTTACTAAAATGTACTTTTTTATTAAACTTTTTTATTAAACGGTACTTTTTTATTAAAAGGTACTTTTTTATTAAAAGGTACTTTTTTATTAAAAGGTACTTTTTTATTAAAAGGTACTTTTTTTATTAAAAGGTACTTTTTTATTTAAAGGTACTTTTTATTAGACGGTAATTTTGTGTCAAGAGGTACTTTTTTATTGAAAGGCACTTTTTTATAAAAAGGCTTTTTCTTATAAAGAGATTAATTTTTATTTACCGGGATTGTTCTTTCCAAAAAGTACTTTTTTGTATTACGAGGTACTTTTTTTTTATTAAAATGCCCTTTTTTATTAAAAATTTTGTTTTTTTTTACTAAAATGTACTTTTTTATTAAACTTTTTTATTAAACTTTTTTATTAAACGGTACTTTTTTTATTAAAAGGTACTTTTTTATTAAAAGGTACTTTTTAATTAAAAGGTACTTTTTTATTAAAAGGTACTTTTTTATTAAAAGGTACTTTTTTTATTAAAAGGTACTTTTTTATTTAAAGGTACTTTTTATTAGACGGTGATTTTGTGTTAACAGGTACTTTTTTATTGAAAGGCACTTTTTTATAAAAAGATTTTTTCTTTCTAAAGAGATTCATTTTTATTCACCGTGATTTTTTTTAACCAAAAGGTACTTTTTTTGTATTAAAATGTGCTTTTTTATTATAAGGTACTTTTTTTATTAGAAGGTGCATTTTTATCAAAAGGTACTTTTTTTGTATTAATATATACTTTTTTATTAAAAGGATCTTTATTTTATGAAAAGGGAATCTTTATTTAAAGGTACTTTTTTATTAATAGGTACTTTTTTATTAAAAGGTACTTTTTTTTAATAGGTACTTTTTATTAAAAGGTATTTTTTTATTAAAAGGTACTTTTTTTATTAAAAGGTACTTTTTTATTAAATGTTATTTTTGTGCTAACAAGTATATTTTTATTGAAAGGCACTTGAAGCACATAGTTGTTCTAAGACATGTTTGGGTAAACGATCCCTGAATATCTGCATTAGCTCCTTTTTTTGTAGAAACGTTTTTTATTAAGATTTTATTGTATTCAAAGAGTTATATAAACATTCAATGAAATGCATATAGACAATGCTTAACCACCAGCAAATAAATTTCACTTATAATAGAGTTGTATAAAAAAAATATTTTTGCTTTTGAAAGTACTCTATTCAACAAAAAATATTTTGTCAGTTAATATACATATATACATATGTACATATGTGTAACTATATAGATAGAAACATTTACTTAAAAATGTATTTTTAAACTTTACTTTATCAGAAGGTTTTTGTACTTTAGAATCGAAAGGTAAATTATTTTTAAATAGTATAGTATATTCATCCCCTCTGTTGATATGAAGTTATTTTTAAGTAAAGTTAAAAGCCTCATAAATATTTTTTTACATTTTCCTTCATATAGTGCAGAGGTTCTCACAAGCTCTTTCTTTGGGGACCCCTTCAGAAATTTTAATAGTAGCACGGCCTACCGCAATGCGAAATATACGTTTTACATTTATTATACAAAAGCCATATTACTAAATCTTATTAATATTAATTTTTGAGGAATCATAACAATATTTGTTTAGCTCTTCGCGGACCCCTTGGAATTTTCATACGGACCCCCAGGTGTCCGCGGACCCCCATTTGAGAACCGTTGATATAGTGTGTATGTACACAGAAAAAACTATTCACCAAGCAATACTTTTTAATTAAGAATTTAATTGATTCAATTAAATTTTTTATCATATTAATTAATTTGAGTGGAAAAACTTAATTGATATTATCAAATTGTTTATAGGTGAAAATTTAATTAATTTTTTTTTTTATTGATATTACAAATATTTTAATTGATATTACAAAATTATTTATATCACTTTTTTGTGTGTATGTGTATTATTAGACCGCTCAAAAACAGTCCATCTAATTAACACACTAATTAACTTTTTTCTTGGATTCTTTGTCAGACATAAACTGTGTTATTATAATGAATTAATAAGCGACATGTTCCAAGACCATAAACCAAAAATTAAGAACGAAAAAAATATAATGCTGATAATCAATCAACATGACAATTTCAACTTAATTAATTTCGTGAAAGAACAAATATCTACATTTTAATGACTGAGATACATATTTAAATGATCAAATGACAATCGTTAAAACAAACAGCATCTGTTTGTAGTTTTGATCTAGATATTTTTATGATATAAACATGTATGATGTCCATATAAATATTTACACATGGCTGTGTATGTAGATGCATATGTATTGATGTATGTCTATGGCTAAAAGAATGCATGTACATATCGTTACCTTAATATGGAAAGGCCCTAACACATTATTTTTTTAAATCGAGTTTATTTCGATAGAAGAATATCTAATGTATCGAATAATGCAAAAATTTCGATTTCGAAAAAATAATGAGTTAAAGCATTTCTATATTTAAACAAATTTAATCTAAAATATAAAATTGATTTCAGCCAAATACAATTAACAGACAAAATTAGACATTAACAATATATAATTTTACATTCAAAGCACTTTTTGTAATGATCATGTCTTCTAATTGGTTAAACTCATATCTATTATATTTCCATATTTAATTAATTATGTTGTTAAATATTATACATCTCACAGAAAGAAAAAAAAAAGCGCTCAAAGACCCTCAACCACCCGTCATGTAAAGTTGACAGTTGCTCTGTATAATTGAAATGTAGGCCTTCGGAAAAAAACAATCTGATAAATCAACAATGTCTGTACATATTTTTATTATTACTCGTAATTTTACAAAAAAAAAAAAGTTCAATTGAAAATGTATCACAAAAACAAAAAGAAACTTTATATGACATTACAATCTTGTTTGCTGGTAATGCATTTTGCGGTCATAAACTTTATTTGTTGTGGCATTTTGTCAACATTTAATTTCAGTTCTGTTTGTTTTTTATTTTTTATTTTTATCTTTATACAGTTTTCAATGCTACATACATGTTGGTATAATAGATATACGGGTATCCACTAGGTACTGCTTGTACGGCCTTAAAATATAAGTTGCCCTCAAGATAGGAATTGTAACAAACTGAGGCTCTTATTATCACTTGCATTCGGTTTTCGAGCGAATATCGAAAATCGAATCCGAATCAATTCATATTATTACCATCCAAAGTTTCGGCGAGCAATGAATTTTCTATCGAACTTAATTTAACTTTCGATGAAGCATTTTAATATAAACAATTATTATAAACGATTGTTTGTTTTATTTTTAAGTAAAGTTGTTGCAAATCTTAAAAATCACTTTGAGTGATATTCACATAAATGATATTCTCGTCATAATACCAATACTCTCGTTATAATACCAAATGAAAATTTGTTCTATCTGTACTTTCGACTACAGTCGAAGGTAAGGTCCTGAAAAAAGTAAAAAAAAAAATTTTTTTTCCATAATTTTTTGCAAACAAAAAGTACACGAAGAAATTATCTCACCTACATTATTGCGATACATAGTTTAGAGCTATCAAAAAGTCTGAATTAGCTGTTGGATAAAAACTGATGACACCTTTTTTTTGTAAGCGCACTGATTTTCGAAATTTTTGGAAGATCATAAACAAATCGGTCACCAAAGTCGTCAAACTGAGTATAGACTTCTACTACCCTTTGAATTGGAACTATCAAGTCCGTGCACACAAAAAAATTTTAACTTAAAATCTACCTAAACAAGGCTAATCTAACCTTTTTCGGCAATGATTTTGCTTCATATGTGTGTCATGTTAATCTAACATGATTTATAGTAATTTACAAAGAAAATGTTTCCTTTTGAAATAAATTTATTTTACGTTGATATAACATTTACCTACTGTTAAAATCAAAATGAAGAATCATGTTGAATCAAACTTATTTCAAGTTGGAACAACATGAATTTAATTTAGTGTAGTAATTGTATTTTACTAATTATTTAACTTATGTGTGGTTGACATAGACATCAGAAAAATGTTTGTATATAAATTGGCTTCCCCCGCCAAGATTTGAAGAACTCGAAACTCATCACGTGGTAGTCAACGTGCTTACCCCTGTAGCCATAACAACTTTAAATATTCTTTAGGTACACACTAAATATGTACCATCATGAATAAAATTTTTATTCAACATTATTTCATTAATCATTTAACATACAATTTATTTTAAAAGGTTTAGTTAAACAAAATACAAAATGCTTTGACTTGAAAACTTTAAAAAAATATAAAATACTTTGACTTGAAAATTTTTTTTAATTTACTGACTACCAAATGACTTAAAAAAGTCAACTTTAAGTTAGCTCAAAGTAATGCAGAGTGAGACAATTGACTACCGCCTAGGACATCGCAGTGTAAAAATAGTCAGTTGTTTACATTGAAAAGTAAGCCAAGTGTCAGTCAGTACTAGTTGCGATATAGTTAGCTTAAAGTTAGTTTAAAGTTAACGTAATTTCCGACAGGGGTATTGCACTATGAACAAATCAAATAAACACCAACACGCTAAAACAACACATTATTTCTTGTAAATTTAATGTGATTTGAAGAATGAATTTGAATTAAACTTTTTGCATGGTGATTTTACATTGGTATTTTTTTCACTGTTGCACAGTGTTATTACTTATCGTATTGTAACTATGGGATTACTTAAAGTGGCAAATAATTTTAACTCATGTACGTAACCGCCAAAAAAAGCTTAACCGACATATTTGGACTTCGTATTTTTTAAGAAAATTGATTACTTATGATCTCAAAATATTAAGTGAGAAACTTATATCGCTTAAGCTTTTTTTTGGCGGTTGTGGCACGATGTACTTTTAGAAATAAACTAAATAAGTTAGTAAAAAATGCAACAATATCATCGTAATATGAGTTTTAAGTGTGTTTAATGAATGGTTGGCATGTTATTATTTTGTTTGTAATTCTGTTCTTTTTTTTCTCCTTCTTCACTCTTATCGCTTTGAAATCATTTCAAACAGGACTGGAAAATACAATTGTAACTCAAAGACAACTCGTACTTTTTTCTAGTTCTCTCATTTTTTCTTGACATTCACCTTCTGACAAGGATAGGTATTCGGAAGTTTCCAGTAAAATCGTGCTACCGTATTAACTTAATATTTGCCCTCTGTTTCCTATTAGTTTGAAAATTTTATTAAAAAATTATTTCAGAAGTTTTTTTTTATAAATTCAAACAATTTAAAAGCAAAAAAAACTTGCCAAAATTATCTGATCGGGTATTTAAGTATTTTTTTAGAAAAACATGTTACAATCAACAAGAAGCGAATTATATAGATTAAACAAGATGTAATATCAATCAATATTTGTTAAACTTAATGAAAATTCATTGTCAACTAATCAAAATCATCAATCAATTTGGATGAAAATATAGTTAAAATACTTATTTTAGGCAGAAAATTTAAAAAGATGCGCCAAGTTATTACATAACAACTTTTTAAATATCACGGATGTATAGTCATGTATATCACTTTATTTATTCGCAACTTTTGTTAAGATAATTACAAATTTTTGTAAAAATTTTGTGGGGGAAGGCTTATACTTTTTACGATATGGGAACCTTTTTTTATTTTTTATTGGCAATAATTCTTAAATCACTATGGAAGGTTTTTCCATTCAAATACACTGGCATTTCAATTAACAATATATTCACTGTTATTCCAGTTGTCAACATAGACGTCATGTAAATATAATACCAAAAAATTTGGAACGGGTAAACCGTTGTCTAAAATAACTGGCTCTTAATATGACAGGCTCATGCTATTTTCTAGACTTTAAAGAACAGTAGTGCGATTCAGTAACTTTAAACGATCCGTCAATCGCAATTTTGGTCTATAAATTTTATGGCTTTCAATAACCATTGTGTGATTCTGTCACTTCTTTTTATACTACATACGATACTACATACACAGCTGATATTTTCTGCGGATTTTTGTCGTTTAAATTAACAGCACATAAAGTATTGTCGCTTAAATAACGACACAGCTGTCATTAACCTACAACGAATATCGCTAAAAATGTTACTGAATATAGCAAATTCTATAAATTTTCATTATAATAATTTTAACGATGCGATTATCATTAAAAACAGTTAGTGAATCGCACTACAGAAGTAGAATTTCAATAGCACAAAATTGTGCTCGAGAGCGAGTAGACAAGCCCCAATTTTTTTGGTATTGTATTGACGTGACGTCGATGTTGACAATTGGAAAAGGAATAATTTTCTATACCCAATCAGTATTATCTATTATATTATTATACAAATTATGGTGATAATGTAAGCGAAGAAACAAGTTTTCTGATTCACATAACGCCGGTTGGTTATTGGTTTGCTGCAGACATAATGTTTTTTGAATATACTGTGCCGCAAAGCAATAACCAACCGACAATAAGTAATTCGATAGCAGCAAATTGTTGTTGCCTAAAGAACAAATATTTTAGTTAATATTATCAAGTTGAATTCTTATGGGTTATCATGTAAACTATTATTTATTTTCATTGCGCAAAAAAGATTAATGGGACCAATTTCAGCTGTTAATTTTACTGTGAATAAAAGTTGAATTTTCAGTTAAAATGAACAAAAATGATGGTTAATCTAAGTCTTCTTAGTTGTTAATTTACTGTCAATGTTAAAGCACGAACAAGGTGATGCCGAAACTACATTCAACAAATTTAAATGGTTTGTAACAGCTGTTACTCGCCAAAAAAAGTTACAGACACAGTTCAGTGTGAAAAACAGCTGTTTTTTTCAATTTATGACATTTTTGTTTCATTTCAAATATTTCAATCGAAAATTTTCTCGACACGGGAGTTTTAGAACATGGATTCAGAGCATCGGATGTGGACCAAAATGTTTATATCTCATGAATAAGAATTCTAGTGCACGTCCATATGTAGCTGAGTGGATGAATAAGGATATATGTATTTAAAAACTCCAACTTAAACTTAAAAATTAGACTCAAGCAGTGCGACTAATGCCGAATTGGATATATCCATGGCGGATCGGGGTTTGTCTTGTTTGGAGAAATAATTGTCATGTGCAGGAAACCAGATAAGGGTCAGTGTCGGTCTGGCAAAGTAATCCGAATAGCACGTTAACTATCGACCCCCCAGGGCAGTCTGTTTTCGACTACGGGTGTGGCAATTCCGGGGCCCCAGCTGGGGTGATGAGGCTTTTTCCGTTGACGTATCTTTGGTACATTACCCATAGAAATTATGTGTTACTACCCGTTTTCTATGGTACCACGGGTGCCGGTTGCCCGGAAGTCTAGGTGTTTGGGTGTATGTAGCGGTCGTCAGAATCCTTTGCTAAAACGTCGGGTTCGTCCTACCCCACGGGGATAAAGGGATGATTTTAATGTGTGGCACTACATTTTTGGCGACTCAGGTATGAGCCCATCTTTGATGAGTGCTTGAGCTGTGCCGGCAAGGGTTGAGGAATGCTCTTGGGCACCTCCCTGTGGGTATATACACTTGTGGCGTGAGAAGCGGGAGAATAAACGTGGTGGCTGTTGTTTGCCACCAAAATCGCCGGGAGAATAGTCTTGGCTTTCTAGTGCTAAACCAATGCTAGTGGTTGGTGTGACGCGGTCAGCCAGATACTATTCTAGGTGCTGTTGCCATATAACAGATAGTACTGTTTTGACAAAGTCTTTACGGCATAAAGAGTTCAGATAGCTCTGAGTACTTCAGCAAGATGCTCGGCGTAGTACAGGGATAACAACTATGATCGAAGATTGCAACATATAAGCCTTGAGGAACGGGCACTAGGTTCATTCTAAAAGGGTGCATGGTGGCGATGGTCTGGCGTCTTACCTACACCCGGTGCTTGGCACCCGTGAAATTAGGCCGTAAAAGTAGGTGCTCACGGAAATCTAAGCACATCTGCCTGTCTATCGAGAAGAATGCCAATATAAATAAATTCAATAAAGTGCGACTATACTCGAATATCTTACCTGATCTAGACATTTTTTAAAAACCAAACTTTTTTTCGGTGTTTGGGCGTTTGTTTCTAATTTTGGGGTTTTTTTTGCGATTTTTTTAGTTTTGGCGATTTATTTTAGTTTAAGCGATTTTTCATAGCTTTAATGCTTTTTTCGTTTGTAGACTTTTTTCGGTTTTTGGCGTTTTTTTTTAGTTTCAGAGCTATTTTTCCTTTTGGCGATTTTTTTTATTTTGGGATTTTTTAGTTTTTTTTGTCACCTTTGGTGTACGGAACTGTAAAAATTAATATCATTACATTTTCCCATCCCTGATATGTAATTAGACAGGGGTAGTGTTCATGAAAAGAGCAATAAAGGGGAACCTCATGACTTGTACTTGTTTTTATTTTCTCAACTTTTTTGCGGCTTTATTTGTCGATTGTCATTTCATTTGAAAACTGTCAAACGCCGCTGAACATACATACATACATACATACATATGTATTATTGTGTTGTTATTATTGTTGCTGTATTTTATACTCTTGTGTTCGTTCTGTGCACCGCCGAGACATGACAACTAATGTCTGTCTCATATCTGTTTTATTATATATATATTTTTTTTGTAGGCCCGATAAAAATACTTGGTGGTTATGAGAAGTACAATTTTGTTTGAATTTTTGCTTTTTTTATTGTATTTATGTGTTTCAGAAAACAAAACTTGAAAAAAGAAATATGAGGGCTATAAAATAGTTAAAATAGGTTTTTTTTCTTTGCTATTTGAATAACAACTAAACAAATAAATTAGGAGGTTCGTTTGCTTGTGTGTGATTTTAAGTTTGAACGTGTAGCTCTCTCTCCCTTTTTCGGTGTGTCTGTCTGTCACTTAAGGTTTGTAGAATATTTTTATACTTATTTGTTCAACATGATTGATATTTGAATATTTGATCTTTAGATAATGAATGGCAAAAGGCATTTTAAATGTTAATGATAAGATTGGAATAAGTTTTTGTTCAAACGGTTTTTTTTTTGTCATTAATTGAACAGAAAGAATCGAAGCTTTTGTGCAATTTGTGGAAATTTTTGTAAGATGTTTTTTTTCCCTAAATTAATATACAATGACTAGATATACATACATACATACATACATATATTTAAGCTTTCTCGATAAATATTGCAACTTATCGTAGTTGGCGTATTTCGCCATCGACTACAATCTTTTGGTCCTAGATTTTTTAATCTATTACAAAAACCTTGCAGTCGAATTCAAAATACACCAACCATGATAAGGGGGATTAACTTTAATTTATGAGTGATTAGTAATATCAGCTACATAACAAAGTTCTTTGATACGAGTAAAAATCAACTGTTTTCATAAACCCGCAGTCGGCGAAAATTTCAACTTTTGTTAACGACTCTTAGGGCTAATTATTCAGTGCAAATTAATCTCTATTTTTGGTTTAAAATGTGTTTAAACTAGCAAACCTATAAATCAATACAATATTTAAACCATCTGTAAACGCATAAAATTGGGCGTTTAAACTACCAATGGAGGCCATATGGTTTTGTTACTTATAGACCATATGTTTTGCATTAAAATAGCACTCAACTTTTGTCCAAGCCTCTACATTTCCTTCAAATCTTGTTCAACCTGTTTTCTTACACTCTTTTATACTTTTATAATATTTTTCTTCGCCAAGCATAAATATAATTCCTTTCTCAGTAAAATTTGGCGGCCTTTAATTAAAATTTGTTAGCTTTTTGGCCGTTTTGATTGTGCAAAGAATTGATAACCTGCTGCAAAACAGCTGCTTTTTGACATTCGTTCTAGTGCTGCCACAATATTATTTTTTAAACTACACAAAAGGTATGGTACACTGATTTACTCCAGTTGAGTTTAAACTACATATACATTTGAGTTTAGTTTAACTAAACCAGCGTTTAAGCTTTGACTAATTTATTAGCCCTTAAACAACCAAATTGCAAGATACACTATAATATAAATATATATTTAATTATTCAGCTAATTATATATGAAAAAAATTCCAGGAAGTTGTTAAAAAACTAAAATTTTTTTTAGATACATTTTATATATTAAAAAGAAGAGAAACAATAATGAACCAAAAAAAAAAAAAGCTAAGACTCACTCCACAATCAAACATCATTAAAATAACTTAATGTTTTATTTTCGTAAGAAATTAAGCAGCGAAACTAAAGAATATAAAATACCGGCAAAACAAATTCTGAACAACAGCCCCTAAAAACTAAAACGGAACGCACAAAAAATAAACATACTCGTATATACACACATTTATAAACTTTAAAAAGGGCCAAACTTTTATTATTTAAGACTTCAGCCAAATCATCAGAGTGGAAAAAAACGACAAAAAACACTAATTTTAAAAATTAAGCCAAGAAACTGAAACTAAATGTGAGTTTTGAGAAAAGAAGAAAAAAACACAAAAGGAACATGTGAACAAAAAATATTCCAGTTAATGGCTTTTAAAGTTAATGGTCAAAACCAAAATTAAATACTACTTTTAAATACATATCACTAAAATTAGACCGACAGAAAAAAAAAATAATAATTAGGGTGGCCAGTAGCAAAGAAATGTTTAAGGTTCTAATTTTATACTCTTTATAGAATTCCTTGTAAATTTGTAAATATACTATTTGTTAACATTTACATTGGTTCTCACATAAAATATATCAAATATCTGCGCCAAAAAGAAAAAACTACTTAAGTCGAGATAAGCTGATTTTGAGCTAATGCTACCTCCGTACTCTACATATTTGAAAGTACCCCTGAGCAAAAGCTCAATTAATTTGTGTGATTTTTCAAGAAGTTATATCAAAATGACTTGCCGCTCATCTTTTTCAGACTTCTAATATCGTTTGGAACAATAGTTTAAGTTAGGTTATATTTTGGTACATTTCAACTTTAATGTATTACTTACATTGTGTAGAACAATGTTTGCTTAGAAAAATAAAGTTTAACCGACAATTTCCCAATTTAACTGCAAAAGAAATACATTTCTTTAAATCGACTTGAACCCTTAAAAGTGCTCTCCTGCAAAACAATCAAATATGACTTAAGCACTTTTTTCCTTATTGCTGCAATATATTGACCGTACATTTCTGGCAATAAGTAAAAAGTGCCTAAGTCGTATTTACTGTAGATTTTAAGAAATTTATCTTTTCTACAGTTAAATTGGGAAATTCGGTGTTCACTTTTATTTTCATTCACTTTTAAAAACGCAGAAAAAAATTTTCCTGCAATAAACATATTGAATTGAAAATCAATTAAACTTTTGTTCAAAAATTTAATTTAATTAAAAGTTTAATTGAATCAATAAAAGGTTTAATTAATTTTTGTTTTTTTTTTCGATTAAACGTGTGTGTTTATTGCACAAAAAACTTTTTCTGTGTAAGTATATAAAGTATAAGCTAAACTAAGCTATTATGCCATATGATTCCATATTAGTATTTGTTTTTATTGTCATTATTTTCTTCTATCAATGTTTGTTTGTGGAATATTTATCAATTTATTGTTTTTTCTTAGCAAATATTAAATATATATGGCAACAATTTACAGTTTTATTTGCAAATAAGGGCTAATAAATCAGTCAAGGTTTAAACGCTGGTTTAGTTAAACTAAACTCAAATTTATATACAGTTTAAACTCAACAGAACTAAATCAGTGAACCATACCTTATGAGTAGTTTAAAAAATAATATTGTGGCAGCACTAGAATAAATGTCAAAAAAAGGGCAAAAAAGCTAAGAAATTTTAATAAAGATCGCCAAATTTTGCTGAGAAAGGAATTATATTTATGCTTGGTGAAGCAAAATAGTATAAAAAAGTAATAGAGTGTAAGAAAATAAGTCAAAAAAGAACTGAAGAAAAAGTAGAGCCTTGGAAAAATGTTGAGTGCTCCTTTAATGCAAAACATATGGTCTGTAAGAAAAAAAACCATATGGCCTGTAGTGTTAGTTTAAACCAGGGTTGTCAAATTTTTTTCGACCTATTTCGCCAAATTGATTTTAAAAATCGCCAAAAGTCGCCAAAATCTGTTTTATGTAGTAGGTATTTTAAATATATGTATATTTGATAATAAATTTATTTTTATATAACACTTTTTTAATATAAATTTTTATAAAATTATCATATAAGAATTTAGCGGAAAATCGCCAAAAGCAGAAATAAAATCGCCAAAAATTATTTCTTGTAAATTTTTCTCATCCAAATTAAAAACGCATTAACGGTATTCATTTCAGTTTTTTTCTGTTGGAAAAATGAAAAATGTAATTTTTTTTTACAAAAAACACAGGAAAACCAATTCCACCAAAAATTGAATTTATAAACTCAACTTTTGGTGAATTTTTTTTTCCTGTGTTTGTTGTAAAAAAATTTACATTTTTCCATGTTTCCAACAAAAAAAAAAACTGAAATGAATACCTTTATTAATTACTTTAATTAATATAAGAAAAATCATCAAAATCAAATTTTTTTAGTTTCTAGCAGACGAGTTTTTGTAGAATTTATTTTCTGAATTACAAAAATTTTGAAGTTCAATTTTATTGAAAAATAGCCATAAAAATCGCCAAAAAATTTATTTATCGCCAGAAAAATCGCCATGTCGCCAAATTAAACATTTGGACGCCAAACAATTTGAAAAATCGCCACATTTGGCGAGAAATTGCCATATCTGACAGCCCTGGTTCAAACGCCAAATTTTATGCGTTTACAGATGGTTTCAATACTGTATTGATTTATAGGTTTGTTAGTTTAAACACATTTTAAACCAAAAATAGAGATTGACTTGAACTGATTTATTAGCCCTAAGTGGAGCATATAAACGTAGTATATGTGATTGATGGTTTTATTTGATCGTCTACTGGCCACTTTAAATGAAGTTCGTACACAAAATTAATAATTGATATATCGGGTATGTTTTGTATTCCACGTGAAATTAAAAGGTGTGGAATACACAACATACCCGTATGTAATTTAATTTTTTTTACTATTAACTCTAAAAACGAATTTTTTGATCTATGACTGTGGTGCAATAAAGAAGCAATATGTCTACGAATAAAAGTTATTTAATTAATGCCTTTGGTCACCCCATAATGTAAAGCAGACGCCAAATAAATTCAGAAAACTAAACTGAACTAAAAAAAATTATTTTAAATAAAAGGCGTTAACACCAGTAAAATAAAATTACAAAAGATACAAAAAAGACAACAACAAATTCAACTTAATAAAAATTTAAACCGACTTACTGACTGACCGACCATATACATACATATGTATGTATGTATTTCCATATGTATGTACCCTGTCGGAGAATGTGTGGTTGACAACAAAAATAGTTAACTTATAGTTAGCTTTTCTTAGACTGACTAAAAGCTAGCTGCAAAGTCATCCAGAAAAAACCCGAAATTAATTCTTAAGTTGAGTACTTAATCGAATTTGATGAGAGCCAACAAATTTTTATATTATCATTTTGCTGTTGTTATTTTAGATGGCAGCTTAGCCGAGTGGTAGCGTGTTGAGTACATAACGTGTGATGTTACATGTTCGAACCCCAGAAAAAAAATTTTAATTTACTGACTACCAAGTGATTTAAAAAAGTCAACTTTAAGTTAGCTGAAAGTAGTGCAGAGTGAGACAATTGACTACCCCCTAGGACATCGCAATGTTAAAATAGTCAGTTGATTGCATTGAAAAGTAATCCAAGTGTCAGTCAGTACTAGTTGCGAAATAGTTAGCTTAAAGTTAGTTTAAAGTTAGCCAAATTTCCGACAGGGTATGTACACGTATTTATGTAAATATGTTTGTATATATATTTCTGGCGTCTTTTTTAGTTAAAGAATTAATGGATTTTGTAATTTTTTTTCTCTGTGCGAACACTGTTACAAACATCATTATAAAATTATAAGAAACCGACCTCTTTCATGGTCTAAAATAGTAAAAAAAAACAATAATAGAAAAATAAAAATTAAAAGTCCAAAAAAGGGCATTCCTGAAATGCATTTTTTTTTGTAGTTAAATACAGCAGCAGCCACTACGTCAGAAGCAGCGGCAGAAGATACAAGAATTAAAGAATTGCCGGCCGTCGGACGACCTTAAACAAATGCAAAATGTGCATGCATACATACACACTTATGTATCTACATATGTATGTATGTATGTATGTATGTATGTGCCTATATGTTGATAAATGTGTATGTGTTTGTATTTGTACGGATGCATTTTTTTCCATAAAACTCTTCATGAATCTTTTGCTACAAAAAGAGGAAAATCATGTTTTTTTTGACAGTTTAAAGATAATGGCCTCTTTCTTGTTATGATTTTCCATTTAATGCACTACGAAACCTTTATTTCCTGCAAAGTGGAGGTCTAAAATTTTAAATTTGTTATAATCGAGTGACTTGGGTGTTCATATAAATGTGATGTATGTTAAGTTATATGAACGAAAAAATAGCAGCAGTCGTGTTTAAAGATAATTTGATGATTGTCATGTAAGTACTATTGATATAACGAATGCCAATTTTTGATATTCGCGAATACGAATACGAATATTTGAAACGATATTCGCGAATACGAATGCGAATACGAATATAATATATGAAATTTATAGATATTAAATTGGGGTTCTATTTACGTCTGCAATATGAAATATGAAAAAATTTTTATTAAAAAGGACTTCATACTCCTGTTGGCGTACTTTAAAGTTAATAAAAATTACCCAAAATTTTAATGATCGTCATTAAATAATATTTAAAAATGATACAAAGCACAAATTTCTATAAAAATTTTAATGGATTTGTACAAACCAATATTTTTAGCCATTTATTTAAATTTCGTTTAGGATTTATGCATTTATTTATTTAATTTGTTTGGAAATATATTCGTATTTGTATTCGTATTCGCCTGAATTTGGCGAATAAGAATATGGATACGAATATCTGAAAATGGCCGAATATTCAACAATTCGAATACGAATACGAATATTCGTGCATCACTAGTATGTACTAATATATATATATATATATATACATATATACATACATATTTGTATGCCCTATTGCCATTGCCAACTCAACTCAGTTTGATTGCCGGAGTCAACCCAACTTACACATTGGTATTGCCATTCACAACTTAAATAATGGTTAAGTTTGTAGCTGTTTTGGGCCATAACATTTCCAAGTAAATATTATTTGTGATTCGCAATACTTAAATATAATTGGACTGTGTGTCTGAGAGTCAACCAAACTGAATGAGGTTGAGTTGGAATTGGAGCTTCAGCATTCTATTTATTTTTTCTTTGAAAACCATATAATTTATTAATGATCGACCTTATGCTAGGAACACAATTGGAACGAACGACGAATTTCGTCCACGTCGACGAATTCGTCGATAAGAGTTCGCTGCGTAAATTCGTCGTGTGAAGCACAACAACGACGAATTTACGCAGCGAATTCCTCTCTTATATTTGATAAAGTTGGTTGTCTTCTGTACAAAGACAGAGAGTGAGAGAGAGAAAATTGTTTTTTCGTCGTTCGTCGGCGTACAAATTAGAAATAAACCTATCTCAGAATTCGTCACGCACGACGAATTTCGTTGTACGCTGGTGTTGTGTTCATTTTCATATGCACTCACGTGTTTTATTTTTTATGACGAAAGTTCGCACCGAAAAATTCGTCGTTCGTCCCAGTTGTGTTCCTAGCATTATTTGCAAATTTTGTATACAGCAACCGGTTTTATTAGTTTGTGAACAGCAACCGGTTTTATTCTTATTTTATTAATTGTTCTTTATGGAATTTAAATAAATAAAAAGTTAAATAGGGCATTTACATTAACACGAAATCTAGTACTTACGAGATTTTGAGCTAAATCCTGTTGACTTTTACTAGATTTTCCATACAAACCGAAATCTATTTTGTCAGTAGATTTGTAGGATATCTTATTGAAATCTAATATCATTATTTATTTTTTACTACCCCCTGCAACATATTTATAAAAAAGAATAGTGAATTGGCTACGGTCTACCGTAAAAAGGTGTGTGAATTGGCTACATTGCAGTTGTTTGGTTGTAGCTTTGGATATTTTTCAGTTATAGGGCATTTACATTAGCACAAAATCTAGCATATTTTTATTAAAATCTTTATGGAAAGCTATACCGTTTACACCAGTTTTTTTTGGCATTTATCAAGATTTTTTTTATACAAAACTAAACCCATCAAGTGATTTGTTTCCAAAACTACAATCAAACAACTGCATTGTAGCCAATTCACACACTTTTTTAAGCAGACCGTAGCTAATTCACTGACCTTTTGTTGGACATTATGGACTTCGTATTACATAAATAAAAAGTTAAATAGGGAATTTACATTGACTCAAAATCTAGTACTTACGTGATTTTGAGCTTAATCTTGCTGCTTTTTTCTAGATTTCCCATAAAAAACAAACTCTTTTTTGTCAGTTGATTTGTTGGATATCTAATTGAAATCTAATACTTTTATTGATTTATTATTACCCTGTACAAAATATTTATAAAAAAAGATGAGAGAATTATCTACGGTCAGCTTGAAAAGGTGTGTGAATTGGCTACATTGCAGTTGTTTGGTTGTAACTTTGGAAATTTTTCAGTTAATGGGTTTTGTTTTGGATAAAAAGTCTTAATAAATCGTCGGTTGGTTTCTGGTTTGCTGCAGACATAATGTATTTTGAATATACTGTGCCGCAAACCAGAAACCAACCGAAAAACTGTAAAAAAAGGTTGGTGTAAACGGTATAGATTTTCGTAAAGATTTTAATTAAAATCTGCTAGATTTTGTGCATAGATTTTGTAAATAAATGAGGCCCATGGCAATGATTTAAGTTAAAATTTAGTTAAGAAAAATGTGCCCAAATTAAAAAATTAAAATTCGAAAATGGTCCAAAAGAAAATGCTCAAAATGTATAGTTGGTCCAGTGTGTTTCGCTAGAAAATTCAATTTATATTTATGTAACTCATTGTTTTTTGATATGAAAGACTATAAATGATCTCCATGCTCATTCACGCAAATGCAACACAAATAATTTTAAATATCTTTTTGGCGAAGTTCAAGGTATATTGGCAAATACAGATGGTTTATTTTGCATGTAATTTGGAGTTTGTGCAGGAACAAGTTTAAGTCATCATGAAGTGTCCGTTGTGATGACCGTCTGGTAAGTTCAATTTGCAGCGATAAAATTCGAGTCGAAACTTTTGTATTTTCCTGAATTGCTAGTGCTTCAGCCGCGATTGTGTCTTGAATTCGAATATGGGGCTTTCAATGGTACAGAATATGATGATAGTAAAAAACTATTAACGACAGAAATGTAGCCCTTACATAGCCATGAACACCATCGGTATATAAAATGATATGATCGGACTAAAAATGGCGACACAGTGAACAAAATACTAAAAGAGCGGTATTTGTAGGCGTGGCAAAAATATAAAAAATATATTTTTGGAATTGATTTTGCGTTATCTTTAAAGCTAGGGGGTGACTGGCTAGCTTTAAAGAAGGGGGTGCCAGTCACACCCTGGAAGGCGAACCACTCTTAAGCTGCTTGCAGGAGAACATTACGATGATATATGATTAACAAGCGCTTCAAAACTATCGACAGTCCCTCTTAGTAAGCAAATATCTATCTACTAGCTACGAGGAAGTCCAAGGAGGGTATAGAATGGCTATGTCCAAGCCATAAGCACAGTGTGCAAACTTTTACAAAAGAGCTTTTGTGCTTTGATACCGACGAGAACAGCCAATCATATATCGGCGGCAGCCGATTGCAAACAAACAAGATCAAATTTAAGAGCTTTCAAAGCTGTTTGCCTTAAATGCAAATATCAGAATATGTGTCTGGTATAGAAAACAGAAAGTTAGGCTGGGCATCTCTCTTCTAATGACACTTAACATAAGTTGAAAACACAACCTTTATATTTCAATAAAATCTCCTTTAATTTTCAGTCAGTAGAGTATATCGATGTTTCTTATTTATTAAAAACCAAGTTTACTATCTAATTATTCTATCAGTATTCTATTTTCAACATACTCCACTTACTGTCTGTTGTCTTTATCTATGTAAAATAAACAGAAAAAAAATAATCATTTGTCTCCCTGGTTACATTGAAAATCAATTAATTTGTTCAGCCGTATCGAGTATTTCTTTAAACATTGATAACAACGACTTTATTTAAAATTGATGTTGCTCTCGTACAAATATTTATATGAATTGAAGTGGGTACTTGTTGTCATCGAAACTATCAATTGTTTGCATGTTTGTAATTAAAAAATACTTTTCTTTCTGTTCAGTTTTCTAATGAAAATGTGTGTGTGTGTGTCTTGTTTGTTTATTTATTTAAAAGTGTAGATAAAGAATCTTATAATTTGAATGTTAAATAACAATGAACCCTTATTTCAAAGAGGAAATTATGCCTAAGACAAAAAGAGTGAAACAATACGAATGGGGAAGGATTTTCAGTATTTATTTATATATATTTTTTATATTGTTTGAAACTTTCTGACGCATCAGATAAAATTCTAATAGTATATCCGGTCAGAAGATTGAGAACAAAAGAAAAAAACTAAAGTTTCACTCTAATGGAATTATTTTTTTATTTTTCTTTTCAGCATTTCTTTCGAAGAAAATATAAAATATGTAGAGCGGTTTTAACGTAAGTGATTAAAAAATTTTTAATTTTTGACATATCTTTGTAAAGACAATTTTTAAATATTAAAACTTAGTGTCATAAACTAAACTTTGTTACAATGCAAACTTTTAGTTATTGTTACATATCATTAGCAATTTTCTTTATTATCTTGAATTTTTCTTTAGCAACTGATATTTTTCTTCATTAAAATGCTATAATTACTCTCAGCTTCAATGTTGAAATATCTTTTTTCTTTATATACTCGTATGTATATCGTAAGCTTAAATGCAAAAGCACGTAACAAAAAATTTTTTTTTAATTTTATATTAAACTGACTGACTTTACTTTCATTTTCAATTCAGCTAATTTCCATGGTAAAGGTTAGAAAATTCGTAAGGGCAAATGCGATTATGATTTTTTTTTCGTTAATTATATGCTTTTGCATTTCAACTGAGGATATATGAAATAAATTCAGTAAAGTGAGACTTTGATTCGCACACGAAGGGTTCCGTTCGGTCACAATTTTGATCTATGGTCACTCGTTGAGTGAAGCCTTCAAATTAGGTAAAATTATGATATGGTTACGAAAATTACCAAACACACTTAGGCCCAATAATTGACCTCCAAATTATATATCATTTAGCTAATTGCCACTTAAATTTAAGTGGCACTTAAATGTAGCTTAATTTTTTCAGTGGTTAATTAAAGTTCTTATTAAACTACGTTGAAAGTACGGCAGCACTACAAAATTTCCCCTGTATTATGGAAGGCTTTTTAAGTAACAGCTGCTTATTATAAATAAAAATGTTGGGTTATCAAAATGAAGAAAACTAAAATTGCATAAGAACACATTTTATGAAACAAAAAGAGCATCAAAATGCATTTTTCTATTTACACATTTCATGATATGAAAGTATATATTGTATATGTTATATATTTATGACAATTAAACGAAATTCTTTTTTATACGACCACATGATGTTCATGTACATGTTTTCAATAAACACACACACAAGCACAATAACATATGGTATGCTCGTAAGACTTAAGTGTGATTTAAGTACACAAGGTTGGGCATTTAAATGTCTCTCAACTTTGAACTGCAAAAATGAATTCGGTAGTTAAGTAACACTTAAAGATAAATGACACATAATTGAGAAGTAAATTTTTGGGCCTTAATGTTGCTTTAACAGGATCAAACATAAGAGGTAATTGTATACGAACTTTAGCATATATAATCGAATATCTTACCTGATGTAATCATTAAAAAATAAAATTTAGTACCCGGTAAACATTTTTCGGCTTCTGGCGATTTTTCTAGTTTTGGCGCTTTTCCTTAATTTCTGGCGTTTTATTAGTTTTTTGATTTTTTTTCGGTTTTTTGTTATTTTATTTTTGGGATTTTTTTTTTGTTTTGCCGAATTATTTTTGTTAAAGCAATTCTTTTTTTTTTTTTTTTGTTTGTTTCAGAGCTTTATTTCGTTCTACCGACTTTTTCCTTTTGGCGATTTTTTAATTTTTAGGATAAGAGATTTTAGTTTTAGCGTTTTTAAAAATTTCAAGAGTTTACCTCTCACGATTTCCACATACAGCAAGTTGTTAAAACTACTTAGTCAAAATTACATTAACTGACTACACTTTAATTTAGAATTTTTGAATTTCAGTTTTAATTGTTGTAGTCTACATAAAAATACACTAACAGCCCTTTTCCACACGGAAAGTTTACTTTGCAAAGTCTTAATTCAGTTGGGAGAAAGACAGAAAGAGACTGCACTACTACTTCTGTCTTTCACACAGCTGAATTAAGACTTTGCAAAGTAAAATTTGCGTGTGGAAAAGTGGTATAACTTTGAAAATATCAAGTGTCTATTTATAATTGTATGTGTATTAGATTAGGACTTCAACATTTTTCGTTGCTCGCTTTAGAACACAATATAATTTTTAACTGTCCTATATATGTTTTGCTGTAGCAGCCAAAGTTTTACATATTTTGTGAAAATTGCAGGTCCGTGGCCTTTGCAGTTCTCGATAAAACCGCCTGTGATAGAGAGAAAGACACACAGACAGGCAGATAGACAGCATAGCGAAGAAACCTTAACGCGGCCCATTCATTATTCAATACTCTTGCATATGTTGTTGTACATATTATTGTCGTATTGACGTATAATATGCAATAAATGGCACAATATTTTCATAGAAAATATTGCCCAATTTTCCTGACAGTTAAAAAGTAAACAATATTGAACAATGTTGCTACCACATTACACAACTCTCTTGATTGTACAATAAAAATTTAAAGTCTTTTGATATTGGCCAATATATTGTGCCACCTTCGAATAAGACATACACATTGGCGATATTATTGTACAATACGAAAAATTGCACAATTATATTGCAAAAATAATTAACTTAGATTATGAAACTTTTAATGAAATGAAATGCATGAAAGTTTTTTTATTTCACCATGGGAGGCCTAAGGTAGCAAATCATATTAAGAAAAAAGTTGTCAAAAATGCTCGTTAATCCATTCCTTCTATGTCACTCTCCAGCGCTGGTATTAGTAAATGTGAAAAATCATGAAAAGCTCATAATGCAACTTCGATATATCTCTATAAAATCCTCTTTCGTGTTTTAATAAAAAAAAATTATGAAACACGTTAAAAAAACCACACACGTTTCATACATAAAATACTTTCATCACATCCAACTACATGCCACCGATCAAAGCAACAAAACCTACATTCGCAGCTTAAACCTTTTATTTTCTATTTTTTGTTGCCTTTCCTGCCGGCACGGCGGTCTGGCGTAATCTAACATTATGATGAGTGGTGGCTCCGTAAAGTGTTGTGCGAAATATTAAAAGTAAAAAAAAAAAAAAACAACACAAAAATGTGTAATAAACAGCACAAAACACGTAACTTCTAAGAATTATTTTTATTGCCAAACCAGCTACAGAAAACGCAAAGTTAAACAACTAAACTGGAGCTTATCTCAAAACCAGAGATCTAAATTAAAAAAAAAAATTAAATAAAAAACACTTTTGAAGCCATTCCCATTCACTAAACAACCAAGAAAGAATCTAACACGACTATTCTTCTTCAATGCTTCTTGGTTGGTTGGCTTTTTCCCATTAAAAGCCGCATTTATTTGATACCAACTTTCAACTAGGAATAGTCATGACTAAAAAAAACAGCTAGAAGATTATACAAGTAAAATTTTAACTTCTTACAAACATCCAAATAAGAAGGAGGTTCCGAAAACTGACAGTTTATTTATAAGAGAAATTTTAGGAAAAAAAAAATAAAAAAAAAATTGGAAGATTTTCATGTGCGTGCACGCAAGCGTGTTAATTTCTAACATTTTTGTGAGATCATTTTCAACATACGAGTCTTAAAAATTAAGGAATGACCTCATTCTTCTTTCGAAAAGAACAATATAAATTAATGATTTAAAAAAAATACCCACCCTTAGTTCAGCTTCCAATTGATTCGTATGTCCGGCTAAATTGGGCAAGGCGGTCATATTGTAGCCTAAACCCTGGCAGGCGGTAACTGTTATAAGCTGGCATTGTAATCCATTTGAAGTTTGCGAGATCAAAGCACCCGAAGAGGACGCTGCAATTAATCCTTGAGATCCACAGGCAATTGCTGCAGCCACCAGGGCTGTTAATAAATAACTTATGTTCGACATTTAAATTTTCTTTGCAGAAAAGGCAGCAGCAGCAGCAGCTGTTTCCTTGACTTACTGCTATATTTATATTTAATGTAAATAAACTCAAACAGCTGTTTGTATTTAAAATCGTCTTTGTTATTTTTCGTATATCAGAATTTATTTGTTCTACACAATTCTCACTTTGAAGATCATTTTCAATATCATTGACTTGATAAACGAAATAATTTTTTTTCTTTTTCTTTTAATGCAACAAATTTATATTGCTTTATTATTGCAGTGTTGTTCTCGTTGTTGTTGTTGTTGTTGTTAATGTATAAGTAAACACATTAACCCTGTTGTTTTAACATCTTTTGCCATCTTTTCTTCATTTAAGATGTTCAATTTCTCAGTTAAACAAAACAATAAAATTTCACTTTGAACTCGGCGAATTATTTTTTTCTCTCCACATTTGTATATTTTTTTCCGATTTATTTTCTTTCTCACATCCATAAAACATCAAAGACTTTTTGTATACATCATCTTTGTGAGCGTATTTTTTTATTCTTTGATTTTTTTCTTAATTTCCCATTGAAGAACCAAAAAAAAAACCACCACTATACACTTCGAATAATATACTTTATATCCCTCAAGAATGCATAAATATAATTTAATTGAAACTGATCTTTTGTTTGCAGGTAGTCGTCGCTGATACACAAGTCATAGAATATTATCTAATACAGCAAAGAATTTATACCGCATGGATATCTCTAAGTTTATGAGTGTATCTTTAAGATACTCGTATTTGTATTCACGTTAGTATTTCCCTAATTTTATATTCAGTATGCGCACGTCACTATTCCGTGTAAACGTTGTGAACACTTTGAGCTTTACTGGCAAACTGTTGTGGTTGGCTGATGTGCATGTTGGTTTTTAGTTTTGTTGTGTTATGTTTTATTGACTGCTTTTTGGTCGGAGCTAATGGTTTGATCTAACCATTTTTTTGTGTGTTCAGACAAATTGAGTGTCTCGTTCAAATAAAAGTGTAGGTCAGTTTGTGTAAAGAGTACACTATCGAAAATGTTTTGGAAATCACGAGATTTGAAATCTTCATATTAAAAGGTCTTTCATTAAAGGTGGTCTATGAACATTTTCAATAGACAATAACAATTCATCAGATCAGGGTTGAATTTTTTCTTAGATCGTGCGATTGTGTAGGATAGCCTGTCATGGCCATAAGCGATTCATATATTTAAATTTAAATAAAACAAAGTGTGTGTGAAATATCATCGACATTTTTTATTTGTTTGAAAGACCTATTGATCCCATTATGTGTGGAATATAACATCGTTCAAATGACCCATGACGCTGGCGCATAAATCAAGCTGAATTTGACCGATGGCAATGGTTATGTTGGTTTTGAGGAACGCTGTGGCTGATAGCTTATTCCCATACATCTGGGACTTAGTAAATCCCTACAAGAAAAACTCTAATGGGATCAAATCGCATGATCTCTGTGGCTAGTTCACATCACCTCCCTTTGAGATGACCATGCCCTCTAGACTTGTGTCCAACAGCTCATTTTGAACTAGTTTGAGAGCGTTCGAATCAAAAGTTGTTTCAAACCCATTTAATTTACATTCCTTAATTTTTGTCACAAACCTACGATCAAACCCACTTAAATTCGCGGTAAATTGCCCGAACATAACACACATTTTTACATAACAATTTTATAATTTGTACCTGTTTGTTGAACCTTAAATCCGTCTATGGTGATTTCGCAAAATAGACTGAATAAATGACACCCATAAGTCAATAATATGGCTGCTATCAACAGTCAAAGTTCGGAAGTGGCTATTGGAAGACCCTTTACTAGTGAAATTTTATTAATTGTTTAATATTTGTGATTTTTTAGGTTTAAGGCGTTTTAGATATTTTTCTAAAGTACAAAATTGTTCGATTTCTATTTTGTATATATATATTATAATTTCTCCCATACTCCATTTAGGAGCTTGAGGAGTTTACGTATGTTTTGCTGGTGATCTACGCTCTTAAATATATTTGCGTCTTTCAGTCAGGATGGTCCTACTACATATCGTTTGAAACTGGCCTCTTCGTCTATTACCATGTGGATTCCATTTAGATTCCATGTTAGCACATGTGGAATTTAAAAAATTATTTACAAACTTTGATAGTTTCAAATAGCTGACTTTGAAATTCTCTCTCACTTTTTATTTCTTTTGCCATTTGCTTAGAAATAGACTTGGGTCGAACTCATTTAAATTACATGGGTTTGAGCATAGGTTTGTGGCAAAAATGAACTGGTGAACGAGTTCGACCCAAGTCTACTTAGAAATATATACATATATATATATATATATATATATATATTGGTTCCTTGGGCTCCTTATAATAAACAATACAACTCTCTCTAAACTTTAAAAAAAACTTCCAAGTTTTTTCCTTATAACTGTACGACATTTTAAGGTCGACTTTAATAAACCAAAACCTTTATCATACTTCACCCAGTTTTACTTTTATGATTATTATCATACAAATTTGACGTACTGATCCCTCTTTCTTACCCTGGAGCTCGCCGATGTTTTTTGTGATACGTAAGTTGTACATACTACATACACATGTACATAAGACTAAAGTGCTAAAATTGTTAAATATATTTATGCAATTCTTGCTGTACTTGTTAAAAAAATTTTTTATTTATACATGAATACATATCGCTCATTTCCTCAAAGAACGTCATAACTCAAAAAAACCAGTTTGGCAGAAAATTAGTATGAAGTTTTAAATTAACACATAACTTAATGGAAGAAGAAAATTTTACTTTTCTCTCAAGGGCTGAGTAAAAAAGATATTTGTTTGAAATTTTTACACAATATGAAGAACGATATGAGGATTAATTCTGTATAATTAATTTAAAAATCTAATTTTTTGTTTAAAATTTTTTAAACGCACTAATAATCCCAAATTATTATTTTACTTATTAAGTAAAATATTTTTTATTATTAAAAATACATTGAAATTGATTATTGAGGGGTTTAGCTGGATCCTATGCGCATTTCACTGTTGCTAAAGCAGACCATCAGGGAACCTTTACCTAAATTTCTTAGAACAACTAGAGTTATTATGTTATAAACTTTCATTTAAACAAATGAGAAGCCTAACAACAAATAACAAAGTTGAAACAAGAACTCAATAATCAACATGTTTTTTTATTTTCTTACTTTACCATTCCTCCATTGGCTGACTTTAATGTTTTAAATGCAAGTTAAAACATTAAAGTTTAAATGCAAGTTTATAACATAATAACTCTAGTTGTTCTGAGAAATTTGGGTAAAGGTTCCCTGATGATCTGCATTAGCAACAGTGAAATGCGCATAGGATCCAGCTAAACCCCTCAATAATCAATTTCAATGTATTTTTAATAATAAAAAATATTTTATATTTATAATTTGAACGGGCTAAGGTTCGTATCGCTTTTTAAGCCAAATTACATGTGATAATTACTAATGAACAAATAACATCAAAGTTAGTTGTAAATATTCTGACAACACACAGTTGAACGGAACAGCTAGCCGTTTTCGAAGGCCACTAAACCTTCCTCATCAGCGTTCTTCTATGTTTGGTCCACTATGTGTGGTGTCAGTTGATGTAGCTTTCTGCCTTATATACGAAACTTTATTGCAAATGGAATATGTGAATTGGTTTGATTCATCGTATTTCAATTTGCTGATGTGTTTTGTAATGAAAGCTCAAAGTTACCATCTCTAAATTTACAACAGTCTTAACATTGCCGTTTGTTCTTTACTAATTATGTACATGTTAGTTAATTTGCTTATTTTTGTTCTACTTAGGACAAACTTTTTTGGTTTGTAACTATTAGGTATATTTTTATTTTTTAATTTTTGCCACAGGCAAACTCGAACTCCATTTGTTTCTATATTTATAATTTAAGCGGGCTAAGCTTCGTATCGCTTTTTAAGCCAAATTACATATGATAATTATTAAGAACGCTGATGATGAAGGTTTAGTGGCCTCTCAAAACATCTAGTTGTTCCGTTCAACTATGTGTTAGTCAGAATATTTACAACTAACTTTGGTGTTATTTGTTCATTAATAATTATCACATGTAATTTGGCTCAAAAAGCGATACGAACCTTAGCCCGTTCAAATTATAAATATAGAAACAAATAGAGTTCGAATAATAATTAAAATTAACTAAAAAATATTTTACTTAATAGTAAAATAATAATTTGGGATTATTAGTGCGTTTAAAAAGTTTTAAACTTAAATTTTAACAATTCCCATAAAAACACTAATTATTTAATTTTTTGAGTTATGATGTTCTTTGAGTAAATGAGTGATATGTTTGTATGCATCCCCTCAACGTTTATACACCATTTGATTGTGAATGCGCACTCTCATCATAATTGCCGGCATAAGTTCTGTGAAGTCAATTTGTTGTTGTTGTTGTTGTTATTCCAATACCAGTTTGTTTGGGGGATATTTGTGGCGATACTCCACAAAAGCCGGTCGTTCGAATAATTTTATTATATGCTTGTTGTTGCTGTTGTTGTTGGGAAGTTTGAATCATTATTGTTGTAGTGGGATTTGGTATATCGGATGTTGCTGTATTTCGTCGTACTTCGAGTACGAATATAACATTTTCAATGTTCCGTATTCGTTACGGTATGAATTAGCTAAGAAAGGCAAAACCACATTATCGAAATGTGAATAAAAAAAAAGATAAAAGAATATGAAAAGTGAGGCAGGAGGAAAATGCAATAATATATATGCAAACATATGTTATTTCAATATGTTCTATAGTGCTTTGAAAGAGCAGAAATTTGAAAGAATGGTTACTTAAATATTTTAAAATTTTCTTCTTCTAACAAAATGACCCATATTATGTTAAAATCGCTAAATAGCTCTTAATTTTATTCGCATCACAAGGTCAAGTTGACCAAATGGAACATAATTCTATTTGTTGACTTTGTTAACTACACTGTGCTCGAATAGGAAAGGTTTTTTTTTGTAACACCGGGAGACCTGGTAGGTAAACCTAATTAGAGTACGCTGTATCCAGTGGTGCTTACTGTTATTTTTTCTAAGTTAGATCTTGATTTAAGATTGAAAATTATGGTTAACAGTACCTAAAAAACGCAACTTCTCTCCAGTTCTTTTGTTCACTTTTATATCGATATATAGAGCCATAACCGCCAAAAACGCTTAACCGTCAGATTTTCTGTAACAATCGTTTTTTTTTCAAAAATCGATTATTTACGATAGCAAGTAATCGATTCTGGTCAAAAAATTAAGTTCGAAAATTATGTCGCTTACGCTTTATTCGCGGTTATGGCACGATATATCGATTTAAAATACATATCGTGCCATAACCGCTAAAAAAAAGCTTAAGCGACATAATTTTTGAACTTAATTTTTTGACGCTAATTTATCATTTGCTGTCGTAAATAACCATTTTCGTAAAAAACGAGCAGTTGTGGCTCGATATATTGATGAACATGCTGAACTTTTTGAAAAAAAAACATGTTCAATTTAAAAAATTTTTTTTTCAGAAATGTCAATTATATTTAATTTTAAATTTTTTTCTTTCAAATTTTTTTTGTCAAAAAGTTTTTTTTTAGGACGCATACCTATCAATAATATGTTTTAAATCGATAAAATAAAATTAATAAATGGTAGAAAACCTTATAAGGTTCTAACGGCTGCTTGTGGCAGAAGAGTCCAAGAAAATATAAGCGTGTGGGCGTTCTGGAAGTTTAAATCTGAATCTATTTAAAAGGAGGTTGGAGTTTCCCCTTTTGCACATTGCTATTGTGAATTGGTATATCTATGGCCTATGTGGAATCTTACGAATAATATCTTAACCCTCTTACTCCTCTACCTATGGGCCTTTTTTTATTTTACGAAAAATGTTTTATAAAAATATTTGCAACAAAATTTCACTGTAAGAAAAAAAACGAAGCTCAAAATTTAACTTTAAAATAGAAATTGCACAAAATCTGCCTTTTTCAAAATAGCATTTGTCTTCCGACAAAGCACCAGACTTATTCCATATGATATGATTTTAATTTCGCATTTCTTCAGTAATTTTATATGACATCCTGGATAAAAATTTTTGTGGAGCATTTTAGCTCTCTGACTTTTCTCCATATGAGTTTTTTTTTGTGCCAAATGGTCCTATATTCCGAAACCATATTCAAGCTGCTCCGTATTAGTCACCTCTCCCCCCCAAAGAGGTAAGACCTTGCATATATAACTCCAAAATACCTTAACATCGTTCCATCTCAAAACTGTTTGAAAGGGTTGATTAATCTTCACGTTAGAATGACAATAAAATCTGACTATTTGTCAACAGCTTAACATGCCTATACTAAGGGTAAATCCGTAGAGACTGCACTATATTAACTCGTTACTTGCGTAGAGAAACCATGCATTGAGGGCTTTCAATAATAATGTTAAACCAGAGAGAGATTTTAAATATTCAGCTAATTAGGCTTAAGACTCAGTTACCCGACTGTAATGTAAAGTAACTGCAACAGTAGGAAACAGCTGATCGATATTGTTATGTGAAAAGTAATGCAAATGGTTATAGAGATGTAATGTAACGTAACCTACTTTTCATATAAAATTATCGATCAGCTGTTTCCTACGTTGCAGTTACTTTACATTACAGTCGGGCAACTGAGCCTTTAGTAGGGAGATTATTAACCAGTAATGGCTATTATTTAGGGCAAGCTCCGACTAGTAATTATATTAGCTAAGATATGAATACAAACAGCTAGTTGTTCCGTTCTACTAGTGTTTGTCAGAATATTTATAATTAACTTTGCTGTTATTTCTTAATTAATAGTTATCACATGTAATTTGTCTTACAGAGCGATACGAACCTTAGCCTAGTCAAATCATAAATATAGGAGTATACTAATGAATACTTTCTCTCCATAATGCATCAAAAAAATAAACTGTTTTTTATTATAGACAAGAAATTTATTTTGAATTTGCTGCATAATATAATTGAACTTATTCTTTTAAATATCTGTTCTATAGCCAATCAATGATGAACACTTTTTATGGGTTTTTTGTTTTGCCTTTTCAGTTTGAGTGTGCCTTGTGGCTCTTGTGAAGTTTTTTCTTTTTTTTTCTTCCATATTTTTTTACATTCGTTTAATCTTCTTATTGCATACAGTTGATAAATGCGGTAAATTCTGCAACTCAATGCAACGACAGTAGTAAGGAAGGGCTGTCTTTTAAGTTGCAACAACACGGAAAATAAAAAAGTAGTCAACTAACGTCTTGCTTGTCTCCTTTGAATACGTATTTAGGTTTCTTCTTTGCCCCCTTTGAAGTATTAATGCACCTTAAGTAAAAATTTTTTTAAATATTTATTTTGTGTGAGTGTTGTTTTTTCTTTCTTCTTGGCTTGAGATCATCTTTAATATCATCGATGTGAATTAACATTGGCGCTACGTTTTAATTTTTGTTGTTTTTTTTTCTCATACACGTTTGCAATCTTTGTGTCGTTTCCTTTTTCAGTTCCCCATCTTTTGCATTTTAAAGATGGATGGATGGCTGATTGTATACTTTTGGTTATATTTATTGGATGATTTTATTTTGTTTGTACCCTCTAGTCAGCCTAGAACCATTTGTCTCTATGTCAACACTCTTTTCTCTAGCGACAATTTCACTAGTTAAAATCTCGACAACTTTCCTTCATGCGCGAGTAATAGATACGTTAGAGACAACAGTTCTATTGTATTTCTGGTGACATTGTCAACGGACGCGTCAATAGTTTGTTTTCTTTTTTTATTATGCTGTGCAGTCAATACCAGACTTGCAAGCAGATCGTCGGTTAGCCGCTGCCACTTTTGATTGGCTGTATCACTTTTCAACAAATGTTTTTAGTTGAATAATATAATTTTGTTTATACAAGGGTCACTTTGAATCTTTGATTCAAATGTCTCTATATTGCCATAACAGAACTACCTCGTCAATAGTGCTAAGGTTAATGCTGAATTTTCAATGACAACCCTGTGATATATGTCAGTAGGCGATTACATTGGCTGGGGTACACCTGGTAAGTAGTACTATTGACTGTCACTAGTAAATCTCTACAATTTTACTGTTGACATCGAGCGAGGAAATATCGATATTGTAGACTAGAGCCCCTGAAATTTACTAGTGAATCTTTGGTGACAATGTCGCCATGTGGTCCCAAAAGAATTAATTGGTCAGTAGTGCGACAGTCTACTGGTGGACTTCCAATGACAAGCTAATGTTAAATGTCAATAGATGATTACATTGGCTGAGGTACACCTGGTCAGTAGTACTACTGACAATGTCACTAGTATATCAATAGAATTTCACTATTCGCATTTCCTGCAGGGTAGTTTTAGTGCTACATTTTGCTTGATTGTATTTTTTCTGTGCTGTCATGGTGGAGGTGTCAGTGTATACATATATATATATACATATATATATATATATATCTATATATATATCTATATATATATATATATATATATATATACATATACATATATAGATGATGAATCTAACGCACAAACGTGATTCACGCTTAAACATTTTAACAAATCTCCTTTTAATATCATGTGGTTCTATTTTGAGATTAGCAAAATATTGTTTTTAAGCGTGTAATTCTTATTTCGCACCGTAAGTCTAAATTAGACGTGCCATAGCCATAACCAAACCAAAATTCAATTGGTTTATATGGTAATGGCTATGGCGTTATGACGAGTCACCTATAATCATATATAGTGTTGCTTATAAGTTTGGTTCGAACAGCTGTTTTCTATGGATATACATGGTTATAGTACATCTGATTGAACCTTTAGACTCCATCTCTGATAGGATTGAGTTGTCTATTACACATAAATGTGAAAAAGTAAATAGTATTGGAGGTTTAAGGAAAAAGAACGGAGACTTGCGGTATGCTTGATGAGATCCATTCTATAAAAAGTACAATATACTAGGCATGACTGAATTCTTTCCGGCAAGTGGGATTTACTTGGAAATATTTCAGCTAAAAATTTTTTACTTATCAAGAGGGTCTCAAAATGATTAATCGCCATTTAGAAGTTGGGAGTTGAGCACGTACTACCCCGAGAATCAGTGGGAACTTTGACAATGTTCGTATAAAGCTATCGGTGGTAATCAGCATCAGCAGTTTGTTTACTCCGTCAAATACTGCGTACTTACTCCTCATATCTGACTGTTTTTTGCATATCCTATTAAAACAAAATTTCCTTCTGGGATTAATCGAGATTCATTCTTGATTCTATTGCCGAGTACACACTATAACATTTTGTGACATCGCAATGGTGTATACTGGTGGCAACATTTGTTATTTCCGATAGATTTCGTTCCATACATAAAACCTAATGGAACGGCGTTGCACATATTTTGAAAATGACACCAAAAGAAATGTCAGATGTGTACTCGGCATATCAAAGTTTGCATTCCCAACAAAAAAAATACTCTAAGTCTTTCGGAGTCAAATTTAATTGGGCTTAAGAAGTTTATCCAGAAATTTATTGTGCATAAAAAATGTTTTGGGACTTTTTTTTTAAATATAAACATTTTGTTCTGCAGTTTTTTCTTAAATTACAGTTCATTAAATAATTATAAGTATTGTGTGTTTTTTTTAGCGACAGCTAAAATTTAAGTAATTTGAAATCAAAAATCAAACACAATGACTATGCCGGCCATACACTACACAAGTTCAGTGCTCAAGTCTGGCACTGTGTAAACTAAGCTTGTGACACACACTATACAAGTAAACTGTGCATTTTTTATTTTAATTCGCCATAGTGCTGGTGATTATTTTTATAATTCTATGGACTCTGTCCAGAATATTTGTTCTGCGCTCATTTCTTGTTGTGACCTCTTAAAAAATCACGAAACAACTGAGCGTTTGCAACATACACTACACAAGTTCACTGTACAGTTTTCAAACATGAGCAAATATCTAAATCATTTTGATGTTTACTCAGTTCGCTGCGTAAATAGCACAACCACCCCCATACACTACACAAACGCACTGTACAGTGCCAGACTTGTGCAGTGAACTTGTGTAGTGTATGGCCGGCAATACAGACATCCAGACATCCAGACGTAAAATTCTTTAACAAAATGTCTCTTTGCTATTACGGACTTAAAAAAAGAAGACGGAATTTTTGACATTTATTGTCTATTACAGGCATGTTATAACAATAAATGGAGAATTTTTTTTTTATGACTCACACACGAAGGATTCCGGACGGGCACTACATATGTAATACTATATCTACCTTTTGGCTCCTTTTTTCGGATTTTGACAATGTTTTTTTTTGTTTTCTGCGATTTTTTTTTTAGTTTTTTTGGCGACCTTTTTAATTTTTTAAAATTTTTTTTTGTAAAAATTGCATTAACTGATAGAATACCCTTTAATTTTTTTTAAATTTCAGTGTTAATTGTTTTACGTGCCGATTAGAGTTATTTTCATGTTGTAATTTTCAAATTGCGATTACGATTTACCACACTTATTTGAGTGTTGTAATATTAGTTGACTATGTTGAACTTCTCGCGATTATAATTTACAACATGTGTCCTTATGTGTTGTTAAAACTTTGAAAAACTTATAACTGCTTATGTCGCCAACATAACACGACTTTGCTTTTAATATTTTTTGGCAAACCGGTATTCCCGTAGATAGTATTGCCATTTATCGATGACTCTCATCATATGTTTGGTATTCTGCAAGAAAAATTGATGTTGATGTTGTCGTTCATTTTGTCATCAGTGTTTTGATATCATGTTTTGTTGTGTGTACACCCCAACGAATTTTAAAAATAATTTAAATAGTAAAAAAGTGAAATATAAGGAATATCAAAGTATACATACATATCGTCAGCCCATTATTTGTTTGACCCACCGACCATTTTTTTTTAAATGAGTTAGGTATGGGGTATGTATATTTTGAGTATTCCCTTTCTGAATCCAAAACAGGTTTTGCGAAATTAATTATGGTTTCCGAGATATTTAGCATTAATTTTGCTCCATATCAACTATTTTAAGGTTTAATAAATATTGTTTTGTCGTTTTTCTCTATTCTGACTTTTTGGCGTATGCTCCAAACCAATAATGGGCTGACGATATTTATTTGAAAAAATTTCTTAAAATAAGTGAAAAATAGAATATGGATAAAACTAAAATTACCAACCCCAACAGATTTGAAAAGCTGGTGGAAGAGTTGGAAAAGAATTGTTCTCTTGCTAGAGGATTCCGCAGGGGCAGTTTTCCTAATAATTTCCAAGAACAGTGGGAAAGTGTTGCGACTGCACTAAATGCCCTCGGTCCACCAATTAGAACTAGTGATGGATGGTAAATGGTAGTGTTTTGGAAAAATATACTGTATGAAAGAGATTTAAATAAAAAAAAATGTTTCAAACAAAGCTGAGTACGAAGCAACCGGAGGCAATGTATACAAAGAATTAGTAGTGAATCCCTTGGAGGAAGCTCCAATTTTTAGTATACGTTGATCTGATCCTTTTTTTTCCCAAAATTTGGCTTTAGTGCATCCAATACATGCCTAAATGATGTCTAACTCACTGGAAAATAACTTTGAAATATTAAAACGATGAACATTACTCATTATTTTCCAAAAATATGACTTTGAATTTTTCACTTAAAACAAATTCAAGCTGAGAGTTGTTCGTAAAAAATATTTTCTCTCTCTCTAAGAAAAGAGACGTCAAACTACACTGAAAGAATTTTCTTCATAAATTCATGAATTTCGACATTAATCTAATGAAAAATTCATTAAAATTCAACCAAAGTCACGCTTCGTTGGATTAATGAGACCAGTTTCGTCAAAATTATTTTATTGAAAACTTCATCAAATTTATTTAACAATGTAATTAATGCAGTGCTATTATAACTTCATCGAAACAATAAAATAATTTCATGAAAAGAATGAAATAACTTAAATATAAAGGGGTTTCTTAATAATTAGAAAATAATGTTGTCATAAATCCAATAAAATATTCTTACGAAACCAGAATACCAACGAAGCAATTCCAATGAAACTCTTTCACAATATTCATGAAATTTTCATTGAATTTGTGAAATTATCATTAGCTTTGTGAAAAAATTTTAATGAAATTGTTTTATTGGACTTATGAAGCGGAATTCTTTCGGTGTAGATACAAAAAAAAATTTGTCCGGACAAACAATAGGTGAATCCAGCTTTACTTTTCGTCGGCTAATTGACAAATGCATGAGTGTAATATTTCACTATTAAATTTTTTTATTTTCTTCGTCCCAATCAGAAATAAAAGATTTTATTTTAATTTATTTAAAAAGCATTTATTTATTAAAAAACACTTATACCAAAAATAGTAAACAAAATGAATCAGCTGACTTAAATATCAGAAATGTGTATTGTATTTATCGATAAACAGGCAACATCGTCATAACACTGCTAGGGAATATCAAGTTAGCATTGATGTTGTGTTAAAGTGATGTTGTTTCAAAATTGACTATCACTATTCATTTTCTGGTACTCACAAATGTATTTACCAATGGTAAATCAATAATTGTATACACAATCAATTCTCATATTCCATTTCATAGAAATTTAAGTTAAATAGCTGATGTTAATAATAACCTCTACCCCAGTAGATAAACATACATGGGTGCTGATGAAGTGCGTGGCTGCACAGAAAAATATCGGTATTTCCCCCAACTAATAAAGTCTAGTTTAATTTTTATTCTCTTTTTTAGAAACTCACATTAATTAATAAAAATATTTCATTCGGTAAGAATTGAAATTACTGAACTTAAGCCCGATTAAGAAATTATTTCTGATTACAATATATATTGCTAGAAGAAGAAAAATAATAATCTTTAATGTTAAGGTCGATAAATTTTCGCGCTTAAAAAAATACACCCGATTGCAATTTTTAAGCGCTTAACCGCAAAAGAATTAAAAATGAAAATGCCACCTACCAAGAAAGAACACCACAAAAAAAAGACAACAATTTAACTACAGTTTTTAACTAATTACACATCGTAATTATTTAAGACAAAATAATGCATAATCTTAACAAAATACTCATTTTGCTGTTAAATTAGAGTACTTGAAAGCATTAAACAGATTGTATACCTTGACATATCCGAGGAACAAGCGAACCAGCCCCACCACCATGCATCCATCCATCTGTCCATCCATACATTTTACACCACTATAATCGAAAGACTAACACATTGTTGCAATGTTTGCATAGTGCACACTTACATGTAGATATCGTTAGCTGAAATGCAAAATCTCTCTTTTTTAATCTTATAGTAGACAGAAAAACTAAAAAAAAATTTTTCAAGTGATTAAAGTAAAGTTTCTTTATTTAAATTTTTAATTCCGCTGATTTTTATAATTTTTAGGGATATGTGTTTCGATTAGAGTTTTCTTTTCCCGGACTTTTTCATTTCCCGGGAAAGCAAGAACGAATTTTAGATTTCCCGGGATTTCGCGAGAATTCCCGCCCAATCCAAAACAGTACAAAATATTTTTTAATTTAATCTATTTCAACAAAAAACAAATTATAATTCATGAGATCGATTAAATTATAACGTTTTATAAACACATTAGTCCAAAAAATAACACAATTTCAATTCGTTATATCGAGCCTTATTTTCGATTTTATCGTAAGCGACAAAAATTTAATTAATTCAGGAGAAGATTTTTTTTTAATATTAAAATTTGTTTTTGTACGTAAATTGTCGCTTACGATAAAATTGTACAGCCTGTATCTTGAAAGTTATCAACAATTTTGCCATTTTGATAATTCTAAACTATGTGAAGGCCCATAAAATTTTAATTTCAATAAAAAAGTCTATTTCCGATAGCATGTCGATTACGATAAAATCGAAAAAAGGGCTCGATATAATAGTAATGCATAAATACCAACATTATATGTAAAATCAAAAACCAAATGGATTGATATAACGCAAAAGAAAAACAAATTATATTATTAAAAAAATATTACAAAATATTTCTTTGGAAATAAAACTTTAGTGCAGAATAAGCATTAATAGAATCGTTCTTTTTACCAAAGACAATCTGTAATTACTTTGTAATTTTTCTTTTATTTCCTTGCGTATTTCTGTTTTCACTTTTATGAATTGTTGTAGAATTAAATTTGGAATGTCGCGTTCCGCTTCTGGCAAATAAAGTCCTCTAAGTCTCAGAGCACATGTGTGCCAGATGTAAACTCGGCCTCAGTTGTTGTATAGTTTTAGCTATTGTGACAGTGTCATCACCTTATTATTGCAGCATCGCTTTCATAAAGTTAATAACGACACTCATCAAGGAATGTGTACAAACAAACTAAAGGTGTCATAATAAAACTAAAAAAAAATCCCGGGAATTCCCGCACAAATTTCCCGGGATTTTTTTCCCGGAAAATGTGCGGGATCCCGTATGAAAAACACTAGTTTCGATGTAAAACCCAATACTTTCTTAAAAATGCAATTTTGAATTATATGTTAGTTACATGGTTTTGCATTTCACCTGACGATATGTAGGTTTGTACGTATGTACATATGTATGTATATGAGTAGTGTGCGGGATTTTACCTTTGGAATAGTGTGGAGTAGAGTGGAGCTTGCACAAATCAAAATATATATGTATATAAAAAAAAGTAAACATGCAATTGCCTTAAACCATAAGCAAACATTTTAAAAACTCTAGAGACTATAAAATTCCTTTAACAAACACACGGCTGACGTCTGGTAGATGGATGGATGGACGACGATTGTGGATAGTGGATGAATGTATGATTTTCAAAGCGAAAAAACCGCCACATTTAAAACCAAAAAATTGAATTAAAAAAAAAAAAAAAAAAACAGCAAAAACCACTTGTGTTCGTTTGCAAGGAAAAAAAAACAAACAGTATGTGCAAAATGAAAACATTAAAAAAGAAGTACGAAATTAAAGTTCTGTTATATCTATTAAATCTGACGTCAACTCACAGCGATGGTACGTACATACCGACCGTTGGGAAATTTGATCGCTTAGCTGTTGATTTCCAAAAATAAAATAAAACTTTTGTCTACACCATTTACTACCGCACGTGTGAGAATGTAGATTTCTGATTGAAGCACTTTTCCCATAATGTTGATGTCGGGTCGATATTGGTAATGGATTTATTTTCAGGGACCAACCGCGTATGAATTTAGGGATATGTGCTTTATCATGGAACATCGCATTGTCATACATACAAAATATAATATAAGAATGAAAATGGGCACAAGAGTAGAATTTTATCGAACTCGTTCAAAAATGCACCAGTGAACGAGTTCGACCCAAGTCTACACAAGAGACATGTGTTTGAATCCCTCCACTACCAAATGACGCATGCAGATTGCCCATTGTGACATTCAATGTGTAATACGTAGTGCCGCCCTGATGAAATTAGTTGCACTCCCCATCCATTTTTTCAATTAAGAAAAAAAAAAACTGTCATCGGTGGACTACATTGTACCCGTTAACTTTTTTATATAAACGAATTTTAAGAATGCTTTAACTGAGATGGATGAGCTTGGTTTCTGCAAACCTTCAATCAATCAATCTCATTGGCGTTACACAAATCACACTTATGGCCTCTCGTATAAATTTGCACAAAAAGATGTGCAAATTAAAAAGAGATTAGCCCTTATTATGAGCAACTTTCGATCTATGACTGTAGTCGAAAGTACTGATCGAACGAATTTTCATTTGGTATTATGTTCTAAGAAATTTTTGGATAAAGGTTCCCTGATGATCTGCATTAGCAACGGTGAAATGCGCATAAGATGCAGCCTGCAGGGTTATCTGTTTGATATAATAAGTGTGATAATCCCCCTGACCCTAGTCTGAATAATTAGGCGTTTTCAGGTTACCCATACAAATTATGTGTTACTACCCAATCTCTAAAATAACAGAGGAAAAGATGTGACCATATTTATTTAAGAAAATTAGCTTCTTATAGATGCCTGGAAAAGGTGCAGCATCACTTTGAATTGCACTTAGTTCAAAAGACAATAGAAGGGAAACCATTCGGGTTGGAACTTTGATGCATAGCCAGGGCCTTAGTAATAATGCTACGTGCCCCGACAACTGGAGTTTTAATGGATGATGACGTGGAGACACCATTCGCCGACCAAAAGCCTATACTAGACCGTTCTAGACTTACAGGCAAATAATTGTTGGATATTATCTGTGGTGGACTTCGTTCCAACCCCTGCAAAAGGACTGTTGCTATGCGTGGTGATTAGTGATGTCTTCTTTTGCTTGATACGTACACGCAAAGAAAAAATATGGTTGAGGTAACCATAATCAAACAGCAACATAATATGATTGAATTATATGGTTGCAGTCAAATCATATTATTGTCAATGGAAAAGCAAAGTTTAAATAATATTTTCTGAGTTAATAATAATATTATCTACAAAAACAATTAACTTTGTTATACCTAATCTTATCATTGTAAATAAGACAAGACTATTGTTAGATGTGACTAAAATATAATTGAGACTTACCATACCATGTTCTAATATTACAATAATATTGTTAAATACGACCATAGTATTATTTTATGTAATAATAATATTTTGTTTTTTAATCATACATTTATTGGCAAATCTTTTGTTTAAAACAGCTGTGCGGTAAATCCGAAATAAAAATAAATTAATATTGTTGAAATAAAATGTATGTATGTTTGTATGTATAGAAATGTATACTTACATATATGTATATACAGGAAATATAAACACATCTGTATAAAGAGATATATATACATACATATGTACATATTATTTTTATTTATCTACCCTTTTGTTTATACTTTTTTTTATTTATTTAACACCACGCGTGCACTACCGATAACTTACAAACGAAACACTGAACTGACAGAAGCTGTTTCTGAAAAAGATTTTTTTTAAAACTTAACATAGTATGGTTTTGAATAACATTATATTGTTATTTATGTCATATTATTTTTACAGAATAATACAAATTATATTGTAGTCATAAATTTTTAACAAAACTATATTGTTAAACTCTAACCATATCGCACTTTCTATGAATATAATAATATAATTATTAAATTCAAACATTACTCTGTTTATCGTAACGAAATTAATGTTTAAAATAACAATAACTAGTTTTCAACGACCACACATTTGTTTTACAGAACATAATATTGTTTTCTCAACCATTTTACAACCATATCTTTTCTTTGCGTGTACGAGTAGCAGCTGGCAGAAGGATCTAAGATATCTAGTGTCAGCCCAGTTCTAGCGATTGGTCGGATCCGGTCAGCCAGATAACCTTCTAGGTTCTGTTGCTTTTCTACAAGTATTGCCTCTGATTATTGCCGATGCTCTCGGTATAGGGAAATGCCTTTTCGCTAATTTTGGCTAATCCCCCGCACTGGAGCTGTCTTCCATAAGCCTTTTAAGCAGTGCGAGAAAAGATGGCTTAAAACATTTCAGTATGACACTTGCTAATAGTCAGGCATAAATATGTTCAAGGATAAATATGTTAAAGGACCTATGTGCTGCTTGAAATTCACGATACGCTTTCTTGGTATGCATAGGGACCGTGGCGAAGTAAGATTGCAGAAGCAAAGAAGTATTCATATCAGTACATTGACTATCAACTATTATCTGTCGTCGTTGAAAAGCCCTTATAAGTACTAAGTTAATAGTTTAATTCAATATTTTATGCAATCGAAGCGAAGTTTTTAAACTCGGCATTGGGAAACTACATGTTATTTAATTCGATATAAATATTTTTGTAGTTGATGAAAGAGCGAACAATTAATTACCTTTAAAAATGGACCTTGGGAAGTTTATGAAACAATGCTAAAATACTATATCTCTGCGAAAATTTCGTGGAACTTTGACTCGATGTGAGCACCATTTTGACAGGTGTTTGCACTTCGGTTGGCTTCCTAATTCACAATAAATAGACTGATACAACTTCTTCAAATTCTGCAATTTTTTTTTTCGCGAAAAACAGGATTCAGTTCGATCTATCATGGATTCTACTGTCGGCACAATCGTCCACCAGAGCAATTAATTCGAGCAAATATGAATTATTTTTGAAATAATTTTATTCTACAAGACAACAAACGTGCTCAGAGAGATCGTACAGTTCGTACTGAAAACTCTGTTCCTGCCGTATTGTGCTTTGTGCCGGTCAAGGGTGGTTGTGGCTCGCAGAACGACGTTCCTTGGAGGTAACTTGATGACACCAGGTGAAGTATACAACCTCTCAATGTGTATTATAATTGGATTTATTCTTAGCCTTAAACACAGAAAAAAAATTTCCTGCAATAAACACGTTTAATTGAAAAAAAACCAAAAATCAATAAAAAAAAATTTATATCGACTCAATTAAACTTTTGATTAAAAATTTAATTTAATTCAAAGTTTAAATGACTCAATATAATTTTTTATTGATTTTTGGTTTTTTTTCAATTAAACGTGTTTATTACAAGAACACTTTTTTATGTGTATACGTCAGTGAACACTTGGTCTGCATAAAATATCCTTTGGTTACGGCGCTTATGTCCTTTACAAAATAATAATAACCGAGGCAGATACAAAAGAGTTTATTCAACATTATGCTCGCCAAGTGGATCTTGATCACTACCATAATTGAATATCCTTAAAATAGAGGAAACGTGAAAGAAACGGGGGATGCAAGAATAATTTCTAGTAATGGATTTGTTAATTGTCCTACACGATAGTGCAATTTAACACCGCTGGAATATGTAAAACATCTGGTCTATTTCAGAGACGATTGAAACTATGGAAAACAACAACTTCCCAGCAAAAAATTACACATTACCATCAGAACTACTTGTCATATAATGACTTACTTTTCTGATTACCTAATTTCATTACTCGCTTACAAATCACATTTCCTAAAATTTAAACAAATTATGTACAAGTTGCTAAATGAGGAGAATAATTTTTTTAGATTAAATAGATTACGTGAACAAGTTGCCAAATAAAAAAAGTAAGTACTGCTCAAGAATCGATTATTGTTAAAATCATTAGGATGGTAATCCAGTAAGGAACAGCTTCCACCAAAAATGCTTAATTCCAAAACGCGATTACCTTTTTTGAAATTTTTTGCTGGGCTTTCTTGAAATTTTTTGCTGGGTTCTTTTACCGTGACGAGTGGGCGAAAATTTAATATCCCGATTCTGAGAGAGCTGAGCAGGTCACTCCATTTATCTGTTTTATATTTCATTTTCATTTTTATGTATCATGAATTGTGTGCATACGCATAGTTTATATAATTTATTTATATATATCGTGTGTGCACCCTCTGTTCAAAATCACTGTCTGGAAAGGGTGTAAAAAGCACTTTCGAAATGTAGGAAATCATAAAAATAAAAAAAACCTGGACATAAATTTTTTTATTTCCAATGTGTGTAGATAGATATAAGACGGTCAGCCATGACAAAACGTAAGTTCAAAACAATCATTTCAAAGCAGAGAATATTGATTTCATAGATCGTTGATAGATGGCGCGGTTTGATTAATTCCGTTAGCGGAAATAAAAAACATAAAATACACCGTTGTTGTCAAGAAAAATTTTGATATTGTGTTTTGCCATAAGTGTTTTAATGGCGGACTTTATTGTTTGAAGTCCAACTGGTGATTTCCGTTTTTTGCTTTCAATTACGTTTAATAAAACAGAGGTAACGAATTAAGAAGGAGTATGTTTTTTCTTCTTGAAAAAGAATTTGTTAAAGATAAATTGTTGTTGAATTTTTATGCGAAAAGAGAAAATAAAGAAAGTTACTAAGTATTTTAGACGTTATGAACGGAGATCTAGTGATGCATTAAGATTCATTGGGACTTTTGAGAACGAGCCGTTCATATTGCAATTGTGATATTATTTATTCAAAACAATGCAACGATTAAGGGGATTCTCAGAAAAGCTATGAAATGGGTGTTGGAGTGTATGGCCTTAATTTTTAAAAGGAAAGTATCTTTATATTATTATAGAAAAAGTTTCTAAGAACATCAAACAGACAAGATAAACTCAAGGTCTTATATTGTTGTAGAAACTAAGAACAGAAGTGGCCAAAGGCTGAGTTTCACCTCTTGGCTGATATATATATATATATATATATATATATAGTGATAAGACATGCATAAAGGTTTGAATCTTGATATCCATATCAATAGCAAATAAGTTACAGGTTGTTGCAATTTTATTTTATTACGCAAACTCGAGATGTAAAAATTTATAGAAAGAGTTGTTGTACAACATAAACTTGCCATCTCCGAATTTGTTATAAAGGACTCCCTAAAATACAATTTGGTCATGTTATTTGATGGCATAAATAGTTTCGTGTAATCTTTTCAAATCCTTTAAGTTACTACACCCCTGCTTCGCCAAGTTAAAACAAAAATTATGACGATATTTTATTTAAACACCTCTTTTCTTATTTTTTTTTTCTTCTTCGGAGCACTTTGAGAAAATGAACAATAATGAAACGCTTTAACTTGTGGTTTTGTTAAGTTTAAGTTGCTTAAACTTCTTAGTTTCTTCATTTCATTTCTTATACATACACACATGGTTGCAATTCAACCGAAGAAGAGAGAGGAAGGAGTTCCTCTATTTTTTGGTTGGTGTTTTTATTTTCATACAACTGACTATTGAAAGATCTCTATCACACACATTAAGGCATTTTTGTATGCCGAAAAAGTTTAATTCGCATTAGAGATGAGGCAGTGAAAGATTTGCAGTCACGAGAATGTACACTGGCTTCAGTTTTTTGTGTTCTTAAACCGCCTTCAGGTATGCTAAGTCTGACTTACAAAGTCTTGAAGTCATAGAAAAAAGGAGGGGGGGGGAACACAATGTCGGAGAAGTACATTATTTTTGGTGCTCTGGTTTATTCTTCTGCATCACACCAAAAAACTGTGCAAGAATGCCAAATGTCTTTGGAAGAGATAGCGAGGCATTCGCCGGTTACCCTTAAATGAGTCCTTGGATATGGGAACATCAATGACAATATCAAGGGAGATGCTCTTGATAAAGATATCAGTAAACAGGAAAGAATTGAGACGATTGGGGGTTATTCTAATCCCCCTAAAGGGGGAAGAAAGATTATTTCGTACAAAAATAGAGCCCACCTGCAATAAGACCACAAAAAATCTAAGGAGAACGCGCTTAGCGATTAACCTTCCTAATTTTCAACTGCAAAACCTCATATCGGTAACTACCAGTCACACTAAGGTACGTTCACACTTTGCAAACATTTGCTTGAAAAAGTGTAACCACTAAATACTAATGAAACCCCTCTTTATTTTGACATGTGCTTACTAACATAAATATTTTTTTATACATAATTCATAGACAATGTCATTGAATCCAACATTATGGGAAACGATTTAAATTAATAGACTTGTCTGAATCAAAAGGATTTTCGGGCAGACATTTGCCAAGTGTGACCGTACCTTTAGACTACCTTATAACGAGTTTTGCAAAACCTATCAGTATGAGGAATAGGAAGAGAAAGAAACTCTAAAACATCTCCACCGTCACTGCCACAGGCTTGGAGACATAGACGTAATATGCTTGGTCAAGAAATACTCACAGACAAAACCTGTCTCATTCATACTGATGTAAACAGGATTAATAAGTTTGCTAAAAAAGGGAGTAGTTCAAATATTTTACACAAAATCGGTATATAAATATCTGGTACAATAGTGGGACTTACTGATGGACTAAAGTGATATATGCTTAAGCCTTTTACCAAGTCAATCTAAGCTTACTTTGCTCGTCTGAGCACAAGACAAAGTTTAAGAGAGAATTAAAAAAAAACCTGTAACTTCAATTCTTATGATTTTTAGAGCTATGCTCTTTATGGCACAATACAGCAGCTAGGATGTGATTTTCCTAAAAAAAATAATTGGCACTATTACAGTTATAAATTAAGTTTTGTTTATAAACGAAACAAAATGTTTGATTTTGATCTACATATTTCATTCTTTGAAGTGAAGGAAATAAAAACAAACCAAAAACAATGATAACGATTGCTCAATTTTGTTTTGTATTGTTTTTGCACATGAGCACAAACCAGAGAATGAAGCCGATCAACTGTAAGCCGGGTAACAGCCACCGCCGGCAATATACAATACATTAATTTAATCATACGCAGCTAGAAAAGAAAATAATGGAAAATAAATTGAAACGTCTTAATATATTATTATTAAAATATTTAGCACATGAACTTTTTTTGTATAGCTAAGCAGCATAGCTCTAACCGGGTGTCCCTTAGACACCTCTCTTCTTTTTTTATATTTTGCATGCTTAGAATATTTACAGCAAACTTAACTTTTAATGACATAGTCGTCGTTAAAGTTATCGATCGAACGTTTTCTGGCGACATTGTAAGACAGGACCTAATTATATTTACATATTAATATCAATTATTCGATACTCAGCATTAATTTTATCAAATATGTCTCTCTTTATAACAACTTGCTGCAGACGATATTAAAAATTTTTAGTATCATTATGAGAGTTAGGTCAAGATCCAATTATATAAATTTGAGTTTCAGAACTTTTGAAAAAAATTTTGGAATATATGAAGCAATTGTGAAAAAATTCATAATAATGCACGCTCACGTGCATTACATGAGAAAGTTACTTAAGTTCACGACAATGACGTCCATCTCTAATTGTGAATACAAGGGAATGGAGTAATTAACACGGTTACCAGATCAAAAAAAAAAAGAATTTATTTATTTATGATGTATTTCTTCATACAAAATCGAAAATTGTTAGATATTAATAAATGGAGTATATCAGCGTCTTCATTATGGGAATTTGGTGGCTTAATGGCAGAACGGAATCACAATGAGCCCTACTGGGTCTGCACTACCACCTAACCTAACCTAAACTTATCTTCAGTTTTCAGTTATAATTTTCCCTACAGGAAGGGAATATACAATTCAACCCACGACTCGACAATTCTGATGGTCAGAATTTCTGATTCAGGTTTTTCAGATCTCGGCAATTACTAGGTCTCCAAAGTTGTTAATATGTAAAACTTCTTTTGTCACGCAGCAGCTCTTCTCAAGTGAAAATTTGCCTTTTAATATGTTGATGGTTCAACTAATGCCACTCCCATTTATTCTGCAAACTCCTCATGCACTTTACTTCGATCTCTATCGAGCAATGGTCGCACTTCAGCTGCACTTTTCTTTCATTTTAAAGAAAAAAGTAAATTCTAATTCGCCATAAATTTCAATATTTTCACCGATAACTTAATCAGGACCATATCTTGCAACGGAACCAAATTAATTTGTACTCCAAGGAATATTAATATAAATTTAGTTTTTTTTTCTGCAAATTTAATGGCAACACGGTCACCAAGCCTTATGCTGAGTACGGCGATTATGATTGTGCATTCGACTATTGTCGGTACGTGTGCCACTCCATGTCGTCATGGTTGTTGCAGTTGCTGCTTTTGTGTTTTCTTCTTGTTTTTCCCCGCATTTTTCATTTTTTTTTTTGGATGTGCAGCGAATTTTGAAATTGCAGCCTTTAGCTGACAGCATGAATGATAGCGTCAAAGGCGAAGCTAATCAAATTTGACCATCATCATCATTATCATTATTATCGTTATTGGTATTGTATTGCGGTAATATGTGATGTTGCACAGTGTGGTGTGGCATATATATTTTTTTTTTCATTTGAAAGGAAGCGACAACAACAATGGGGGATAAAGATGAGTTGTTTTTATTTTATTACATTTGGAAGATTTTTTTGTTACTTTTGTTTGTGAAAGGCTTTTTGTTTTCTTCATAAAAGTTTTCTGTTATTTATTCTTTTCGGCCTAATATGTATCAGAGAACAGAATTGAGTCATGAAAAAGTGAATAGAGTTGAATCATGATTTATAACTTCTTGTACTTATGCGCACTCATACTTATTGCAATGTTGTCTATGAATCATACTCACTCGAAAGTTTGAAGTGCGCTTCGAACTTATACTTAGCAATATTTATGACGTTCTTGATTTGGACTCTCCTTAACTCAATGTCTATGGACGAAGCAAAATACGTATGATTCACAATGCTAACCTCGCATATGAACATTAAAGTTCTCATTATTAGTATGTGTTTCTCTCTTGCTTTTTTGTTTTCTGTTTTTTGCATGAATTGAAAAACAACCCTATTTAATACTATTTTATACTACTTGCAAACTCTTTAATGACTAAAACTTTAAATAAACATACATGCATGAGTTGAGTGAGCTGAATCAACATGAGTAGTATAAGTATTTTCCTAAAATTATAAATCAAACTGAGGTGATTTATGAGTGTGAGTGTGGTATGACTATGATGTCGACGCTGCATTTATATTTATTTCAAACTATACTTATAAATTAATGTCATGGTGAGTATGAGTAAATCGGAGTAGTTGATTTTAAATGCTGTCTACTCACTTACATTTAAAATTTTGTGAGTCAGTATGAATAGCGAAAACGTGATTCATTGCGCTTCTCTGATATGTATACATATGTATGAATGTGTGCAAAAAATATCTATGTATATTGACTTGTCTCTCAATCACTTTGATCTAATTTTGCCCGCCTTTAACATTTTATTCGTAATTTTTTTTTGTAATTTTTTTTTAATCAATAATTTGCAGGTGGTCCTATAATTCTTTTGCGAACATTAATATTCAGTATTTCAATGTTAAAACATTAAGTACAATACAAAGTACAACAAACGGTCACATATTTTAAACCTGTGTAATTTAAACATTCTAAATACCAGCTTCAATATAAAAAAATGCAAAAATATTCATAAAATGATATTTCATGAAATCGATAGAAATTACAATGTGAAATAAAACAGACAGACTGTGCCGGCATCAACATCAACCGAAAAAATTCAATAAAGTATTCAAAAATGCTTTATAATACATACTTTATTATTTAAAAGTCACAAGGAACATCACATTTCGCAATGGTCTACGTTTTTTTATGTCCTACACTATCCTAGACACGCCTTTCTTTTGAAGTACTATGAACAATGAAAAATTCTTAAACTTTGCATAAAGTTTTGTTTCACAAAATAATATTTTTTGCTGGTTCAAAATAAAATCGGACTTTTGAACAAATTCAAACTTTTTAATGCCAAGCATAATTTTTTCTTAATAACGATCTCAAGTTCAGTATTTTCAATGGTTTAATGTGGCAAGTGTTTTTATTTATATGTTATTCGTCGGGTGAGGCGTGTTGAGAACCAAATGACCACTGGATGAGATAGTTCGGAAATCTATCTTGCCTTTTCTTGACCACTGGCGATAGCCCTAATAAAAGTTAAAAATTTTAAAATCTTGTTTTTCCATGAGCAAACAATTGACGCGTAACATATATGTCAATTAATAAATTAATTTTTGTTAATTAATGTGATTTTCTTAAGAAGGCAAGATAATTTAAATTGAACTCGTGAGAGTAGGTAGTGCTGCACTTTCTGATTAATAACACTGTGTGACAAATTTTAATGAAATCGAAATACCTGTGCCGTGTTATTATTTTTCTGGTAGGTATTGTCAACAATCTGTATTTTAAATTTTCCAAACACCCCCAAAAATCTTGAGTTACAGGTAAAAAAAACTCTGGGTTTTCGTACCCGTATGCACTTATCAACCTCTAACTAACTTAAATATCAGCCGATTTTAAATTCATAAATGGATATAAAAAGAAGAGACTAAGACCTTTCCTAAGACTAAGAGCCATATACATTTTGCTTCAGTTAATTTCAGATATATGTGTGAATTTTCTCACCAAACGGCTAATAAAGCTAACCTATTGACTGAAATATTTGCCAGTAATTTCTGCTTCCCGGATAATAATAAGCCTCTGCCCGTGCTTGGAAGACGGTCGATTACTATGCCTCAGATATTTTTTAGAGTTCATGGAGTAAAAACGGGTTTGTCGGAAGTCAAATAAGTCTCCTGGGCTGAATGCCATTCCAGCACTGGTCTTGAAGCAGTGATCTTCGACCCTATTACGTCTATAAGATAATCTATTCAGCACATTGTACCATGCTGATGAGTTTCCAATGAGCTGGAATCCGTTGAACCAATCACGAAATGAATTCAGTAAAGTGCGAAGGGATTGTAAGCGACATAAATGAAATTTTATAGAAGAATGTTTTTTTTTAAATATTCAAATATATTTTATATATCGTTACCTTAACATAGAAAGGCCCTAACTCATCATTTTTTAAATCGAGTATTTTGTACATTTCGATAGCAGAACATCTAATCAGTGATGGGACAAGGGTAAATACCCAAATGGCAAATTGGGTATTTAAATATAAATACCCAGGTATTTACCCAAGCACCTGTGTATTTACCCAAAATGTGGGTATACATCTGAATAAAGAAAAATTTAAATAAATTAAAAGAATTTAATTTTTTATTATGAATTAGATTTTTTAATAACAAGTAAATTAATTATTAAATTTAATCGTAATCGCTGTCGCTGTCGGTATCCGATAAAAACTAATATTGAGTAGAGTACGTGATTCCCGTTGAAGTTGAAGGGATATCGTCTTGAGTACCTTCTAGTGAAGAATTCATGGCATTTTCAAATTGAGTGGCGTGCTTTCTGCTGAAGGTGGTAAACTATTTTAAAAAAGCTAGTTCCAGTTGCAGTCAAAACTGCCTTATCTGTATAAACAAAATACACTTAAACAAAATATGTTCAAAATAAATTCTAAAATGTTCACATACATATCTCTTACTCTACGTAATAACGAGTATTTGTTATTCAAATGAGTATTTACCCGAAATTAAATAAATACCCGGGTATGAAAGTGGCTATAAATGGGTAAATACCCAGCGTTGGGTAAATACCCAGGTCTAAACCCATCTCTACATCTAATGTATCGAAAAATGCAAAAATCTCGATTTCTATATTAAAGTAACGATATGTAAATTGCCGCTTACGATAAAATTTTACAGCCTGTATCTTAAAAGTTATCAACAAATTTGGCATTTTGATAATTCTAAACTATGAACTATAAAATTTTATTTTCAATATAAAAGTTAATTTGTTACTACATGTCGGTTACGATTAAATCGAAAATAAGGCTCGATATGTAGGGACCCTACATACATACGTACGCTACTGTAATACTATACGAACCTTAGACTAAATAATCGAATATCTTAACTGATGTAGACATAAAAAATAATATTTTTGGTTTTATTGTTTTTTATTAGTTTTATCGCTTTCGTGCCTTTTGACGATTTTAGCGATTTTTTTAACGCGATTTTTTTAGTTTTGCTGTTTTTTTATTTTGGCGATTTGTTTCGTGTTTTGGCGACTTTCTTAGTGTATTTCGGCAACATTTTTACTTTTGGTCTTTTTTTTTGCACTTTAGCGATTTATTTAATTTTTGCTAATATTTTTCATTTACGCGCTTTTTTCGTTTCGGCGATTTTTAGTTTCGCATTTTTTTCATTTTGGGATTTTTTTAATGTTTTTGAAAATTTGAAGAGTTTGCTTCTTACGGTTTCCAAGATACAGCAAGTTGTCAAAATTACACCGTCGAAATTACATTAACTGATAGAATACACAGAAAGAAAAAAACCGTACTAAATTTAAATTTATTTCAAGTACGGATTCGGGATTGAATATAGATAAAATTAAGTGTTTACCACTTGAATAATCCGTTCTTGAATCAAACTTTCTGTACTTGATTTAAGTAAATCCGTACTTACCGTACTTATGCCAAGGCTCCGGATTGATTTAAGTACGGATGGATTGATTTTTCTTTTGAGTGTACCCTTTAATTTTAATCTTTTTTTTTAATTTCAGTGTTAATTGGCGTAAGTCTGCATAAAAATACACTAATTTGGAAAATTTCAAGTGTCTCTTTATAATTGTCTGTCTATTACATAAGGATTTCAATATATTTTTTTACTAGCTGTAGAGCACCCTTTACTTTTTAATTGTCATACATTTGTTGTTGTAGCGGCCAAAGTTGTATATACTGTAAAAATTTCAGGTCCATACGGCTCTAGAGAAAATAGACAGACAGACAGACGGACAGACAGACGGACTGACATCGTAGCGAAAATAATAGGCTTTCTTTTCACTTTTGGTGTACCAACTTTCAAATCAAATAAAAAAAATATCAAATACCTAAAGCAAGCTATAGACCTTGCGACCGTTGGTGCAACATGAGCAGGTTGTGTATGAGATTGTAAAGTGTGTGGAGTCGTCGTATGAAGTTATGTATCGGTTGTACGAAAGATTAAAAAGATTTAATTTTTTGGCAAGTTGTATAGATAGGTTGTAAAATTTAGGAGTTTGTTGTACAACTTCATTTCATTTAGTTCTTATTTTCGTTGTGGCCATATAAAACCGTAGCGCAAGAATTCAAATTTGCGTCTAAAATTCAGAATTCAACAGAAATAAGTGATTTTATATAACTGTATAAAAGTTTTCGAGGAAGAATTGCTTTTGTATATGGGTAATTCCATTCTGGCGTTACATGCCATTTGCACGACAAAAGGTTGAAAAAAAAAGTTTTAAAATTGTGTTTGAAAAAATTTTTTCTTACATTTGAGAAGTGATTAAATAGGTCTATATTCAGTGAAAAAATTATAACAATCACACCTAAGGATTTCAAGATATTCGCAAAATATGACCTGGCGTTACGTTACAAAAAACAGAAGTGGGGTTTGACTTGACTAACAAAATTGCTTAACTCTGCGAATTGGCCAAGTATTTTTATACAAAACTTTTTTGTTAGGACTTGGACTGATATACACTTATTTTCCAAGCTTCTAGATTAAAAAATCTTTTTCCCCAAGAAAACAAATCTGTTGGTGAACTTTAAATTTGTCCGTCATGGTGGACTTTTTTTTGGAAGTGCCCATATGCATCGGAACTTTTGAAAAAAAAAAAGATAATTTAATAATTCGTCTGTCACCCACGTGTAATTTTTATAGTCCATCGGCTCACTTTATTTTAATATTTCAAAAAGGTTTATTATAAGAATACGTTTCTTTTTATATAAACCACTCCTTTAACCAAATTCTTTTTTCTGTCCTTTTTTCGTTCTTCTTGTTATTTTGTCACCAAAAATACCATCCATTACAATACGCGACATAGTACCCGATGTCATGTTTACTGCAAAAAAAAATATAAAGAAATGAAGTTGTGCACTAATGTTGTACACGTTGTTGTATAGTTTGTGGGTAAAACACACAACTTGGTAATCCAACATGTTGTACCAACGGTCGCAAGGTGTGTGGCTTGCATAATGTAGAGTACTTAAACAAATAAAATAAAAAAAAGTACTTGAAACAAACAACTCAAATACACTGATTATTAAATGAATAGAACATGAAATTGTTATTTGTTGTTGGTTTTGTTTAATTTTACATACTTGTGTATTTGTTGCCATTTGATAGTGCTTCCACTCTACGGCTGTTTTGAACTCAGCCGACCAGAAAACTAGTTAATGGCAAATAATACAAAATAAGCATTTGCAAATAAAAATTTAGAAGAAAAAAAAAACAGCAAAATCCCTGAGTATCGTACACATTCATTCTAAGTAAACCACCAAACAAACACTGCTCATACCATTTAAACAAACATCCATTAAAGAAACTAAATAACAACAAATACAACAAAAAAATACGATTATAAACTACAACATTAAGCATTGGAGTAGTCGGTCTTACGTAGACTCCCCCCCCCCTCCCCATCCCCAGATTACTCGTATGTAAGTCAAATAATATATTTTACTTGCTTCTTTTCTTTTGAAGAACATTAAACAAGATACAAGTTATAGATCAAAAGCAGAAGACGAAAACAAAAAAAAAAATAAAAATAAAAAGAGACACGAACATTAAAGAGCAAATGAAAAATAAATATTGTCATCAATAGATTATTAAGTTAAAGTTAAATGGATGTGAGGACATGGCAACTGCAATCGACAACGACAAGACAACATCAGCAACAACTACATTTGCGACAACATGACACAACATCAAAAGTTGCCGGCTTATGACTAGAGGAGGAAATGCAAAAAAAAAATAGTTTTTCCATTTGCTCACAAGGTAAATTATCCATGATACGAGATCAAAGAATTATGAGTTTACTTAAATTAATAATTTCTGCTCTCGTGCAAGTTTTTTCAGTTTTTCTTAAAAAAAAATAAAGTTGCTGCTATTTGTACAAGTAACTTTATCGTTACTTGCATTTTTTTTTTTGTGTGAAAAGTCACATAAATCGAAATATCTTTAGCCATTGCCATGAAAACCATTTTGCTGTTTCTCAGCTTAAAAATTTCGAAATGCCATCCACACGGATCAGCATTATACGATTTGAATAATTTTAAATAAATTCAGTAAAGTAAGACTTTGACACGCACACGAAGGGTTCCGTACCTCGGTTGTATATTTTTGGTTTCAGCGATTTTTTATAGTTTTGGCGCTTTCTTTCGTTTTGGCGATTTTTTTGGCGACCTTTTTTTTATGGTGATTTTTTGGATTTTAGTGATTTATTTGATTTTTGGTGATATTTTTCATTTAAGCGCTTTTTTAATTTTCGCAATTTTTCGATTCGGCATTTATTTAATTATAAAGATCCTGTGACAGACAGACAGACAGACGGGGCAGATATTTTCGTGTACATATATGAAAACTTTCTTCTTTTTGTTTTCAATTAAAAAAATATTATATCAAATAAAAATTTAATTGAGGGTTTTTACGATTCATTTAGAAGTTAATTGAAATGTTTTTTGAAGATTCAATTAATCAAATAATTAAAAAATTTTTTTTTTAATATTTTATTTACATTAAAAATTTAACTGAAATATTCTTAAAGATTCGATTGAAAATTAGTTAAAATTTTTAAATGATTCAATTGAAATATTAATTAAAAATCTAAAAAAATCAAATAATATAAAATTATAAAAAAAAATATTTATATTTTGCTCGCATGTTATATATCAAAACCAATGAAAAGATTAATTAGAATAATTAAAGGATTAATTGAATTAACTATAAAAGATATTGAGGCATATGCATAGTCAAAACAAAGTATACTTTAGAATTTAAAACCATTAAATTGAAAATACTGTATTAAACTCTAAAAAATACTGCACTTGTTTCACACATTCAAAAAAATTTAATTATTTACATACAAGTAATATGTAATAATATAATTATATATTATAATTATATGTACATATAAATAGTTGTTTATTTACCATTTCATAACATTTTGAGTTAAACTCTGTTGCTGTTTTTCGATAGGGCAGTAAACTCAATTCAAATAACCATATATTTTATTAAAACATTAATTTAAAACAAATTTAAAATAATTTTTTTCTGTGTAGTTTTGTCTTTGTCAAAGAAGTTCTTAATACGGGCATAAATTAATTATTAAATCAGTTACAAAAAAAATTATTAACTTGTAAAATCTTCAAAAACTTCTTAATGCTCTTTTATTTTTGATTTGATTTTAATAATGATGCAGCATTATAGTATTAGAAATCAGCTAACGAATTATCGCCAAAAATATGTATGTAAAAAATTAACCGACAAACTAATATACTTTTCTACTTATTCTTTTATATATATTATACCTATTCAATAGTAATTAAGTATAAATTTCAAATTGTGGAACGGACTCTTTTCTTATACGAGTATGTTAACAATAACGCGCGCGCTACAACAACAATTCTTCAAACTAAAACTAGATCAAAATTACAAACCAACAATTTATTAAGTGCTTAGTTGTTTTACAATTTACAAAAAAAAATCTAAAAATTCAATACAACCAACAACCACTTGGAGATGAAATTTGAGATAAATATTTTCAAAAGATGTTGTTAAAGCAATTTAAGTAGTCATAATCCACTTGAAATCTTTTAAAGATTGTCGTATTTCTTCTTTGTTATACATATTTATGTATGATATGTATGATTATACTAAATACATTTTATAATACGCTCAGACATAAAAATGCTTAAAGGCTTACATAAATTAAAAATAAAGGTTAGCCATCGTACTCGTGAAGGGTGCAGTTAAAGGTATTAGTTTTAAAACTCGACTTTTTTTTGGGATCGCTACCGGTATTTTAATTATATCGGTGCAAGTACATACATACATACATACATACATACTCGTATATACCCTATAGGAACTCAAACCCATTTGTAAGTAACTTCAAACTGGTTTTTTAATAACCACAACTGGTTGATTAAGTGACTTTTTTCCTTGTCGCCGACTCACTATTTTAACATAGGCATATCATAGGCGGTAGTCAATTGGCCATCTCTGCATGACTTTTAAATTGACTACTAACTACTTATTTTTCAACCAATTTGTAGTTAATTAATATTATAGCAAAAAAAAAAAAAAAGATATATGTATATTTATATTATATATATTATATATACATATATATATATATATATATAAATATATAAATACATATGTATGTAATTGTCTATATAAATATTTATTATTATTATATTCACTAAAAATAAAAAAATCGTACATAAATATATACATATATTCATAAATATATCCATACATACGAACCGCTCATAGAAAATATTATATAATTATCTTAATATATATAATACAAAAACACGTTTATTTGTTATGGGTGAACTCTTCAATGCCCCAACAGATTTTCGCCTTCCACCCCACAAAATATTTGTAAAAGACCAGTGCGTGTTTTTATATATATACTACCCCGGTAAATGCTATGCCCCTTTAAGAAATAGTGATTCGTCCGACAGATGGCGCAATTTTTAGTTTTTTTTTGTGTTTTTGCACCGTAACTCAAGAACTACTGAACCGATGTTGAGACAAAACTTTATATACATGCTCTATGGGGCGTGAGGAGTGTTTCTGTGTAGTTTGAAGTTCGTCCGACAGATGGCGCCATATTTAGTTTTTTTTTGTGATTTTGCACCCGTAACTCAAGAACTACTGCACTACTGCACCGATTTAGACCAAACTTTATATACATGCTCTATGGGGCGTGAGGAGTGTTTCTGTGTAGTTTGAAGTTCGTCCGACAGATGGCCCAATATTTAGTTTTTTTTTGTGTTTTTGCACCGTAACTCAAGAACTACTACTCCGATTTCGACCAAACTTTATATACATGCTTTATGGGCCGTGAGGAGCGTTTCTGTGTAGTTCGTCCGGCAGATGGCGCAATATTTAGTTTATTCGTGGGCAAAATCCAATTTTCATATTGTACCACCAATGCCATATACAACACTAATGTTTGCTTAGGGCCAGCAACGCGGACCGGGGTCAGCTAGTATTATATATTTAAATAATTTCTATTTAGTTTTTTTTTCAACACAAACATTTGGCATTTGATTTGATGGCATGCTTCTTTTGATTTTTTTATTTTCTTTTCATTTACTTATTTTGCTTTTATTTAGTTCTTACGTGTGCTTCTATTCAATATGTTTGGTTGATATCTGCATGAGATTTAAACCAATTTGTAGTCACTTGCAAAATAATTAATTTATAAGTTAGTGTTTTTTCTCAACTGATTATTTTATTTACTGCAGGGTAACTAAAGACTTTCATTTAAACGTGCATACTTACAAACATACTAAACCTAACAAGTTTCTTCTTATGATTTAATGAATAATTTCATTCAAATTCGAATTCATTTCTTCATTAAGGCATTACGAATGGATGAGTTATTCAAACAAGTAGAACAAAAGTTAAAAAAAGATATAACCGGTCCTGCAATGTTTTTCCTACAAATTTAAAAAGTTATAAACTTTACGTGTATGTGCATAATACGCATTATGATCTCGTGCTATAACTGCCAAAAAGCTTAACCGACACATTTTTTTACTTCGTTTTTTTTTTTTTTGGAAAAAAATCGATTATTTACGATCGCAAATAATCGATTTTGGTAAAAAAAATTAAGGGTCGTTCCACGATGTCGACAGTGCTCGACTTGTCGCACACTTACATTCAAAACAAAAACAAATTTTAAAATTGTGTTGTTGTTTCCAATGTAACTATGCGACGAGTCGAACGTTGGTGAAATAGTGCGACAGGCCCTAAGATCGAAAATTAATATCGCTTAACTCTTATTGGCGGTTATGGCTCGATATTCTGGAACATCTCTCGAAGAATAGTTAAGAATTTCAGTAGTGTTGTTAATGCCGCGTTCATACTATTACACTTTGTATTTATACTTGTCAAAAATTCTCTAAACGATAATACTTTTAATTAGATCAGAGTTGCATTGTCACACAAACGAAATTTCCAAGTCGGCTGTTTCGCCGCCGATAGCGTGTCGTCATTGATGTAATGTTTTGTCATATCTATATCGGCTCAAAATTTTGAATAAGTGAATCGTATGGAAGTATATTTCGTTGACGTAATTGTTTAACGTTTTTTTAATATCTTTTGTTACTTACAAAAAATATTTTTAACTGCTGAATTTTTTCAAGTGCCGGCACGTCCGCGCCTACATGAAACCGCTTTGCCGCCGCTAGTCAATGAATAGCACAGACATTTTCATTGAACAGCTGTTTTTTTTTCTGCTTGTATTACACATTTTATTTGAAGTGTGATGGTCTGAACACAATATGTGATTTTACGTTAGATTTTTTGACAGTCGCAACGAATGTATTTAGATTTCTGTATCGTAAAATGTGATGAAAGTATTAATACTTGTAATGGGTGTTTTTTATTGAGGTATAGAACTTTAAGTTGGCATCACTTTTTTAACCTGCGGCCATTTTGTCAGCTGTCAAGTGATTAATATTTAGTTTGGTTTGCCATTTCATCATGAACAGGTTGACAAAAGAACAACGCTTGCAAATCGTGCAAATTTATTTCGAAAATAATGGTTCAGTTCGCGAAGTTTACCGCAAGCTCCATCAGAGCAATTAATTCGGTTAACCATGGATCGTTTTCGCACTACGTTTACTCTATGTGATAATACGCATCCGCAGAGACGTCGAACAGTGCGCACCGAAGAAACAATTGCCGCTGTAGAGCAAAGTGTTGAAGAGGACCCGAATGAATCGATTCGCCACCGTGCGTGATAACCGACTATTTTGTTCCCGAATTGGATGGCATGAATGTGGATGAGTTGTGGTTCCAACAAGACGGCGCTACATGCCACACAGCGCACGTCACAATCGATTTATTGAAGGAAACATTCGATGAGCGCATAATTTCGCGGAATGGACCTGTCAATTGGCCACCAAGATCGTGTGATTTGACACCATTGGATTATTTTCTTTGGGGATATATGAAGTCGCTCGTCTACGCCAACAAACCAGAAACGTTAGGGGACTTGGAAGCCAACATTCGTGGTGTTATTGCCAACATACGGCCCCATATGCTCGAAAAAGTGGTTGAAAATTGGACCTGTAGAATTGGCTTTATTCGAGCCAGCCGCGCGGCCACATGCCCGAAATCATATTTAAACATTAATGGCATAAAATTATCCTTCCAATAAAGCCAAATTGATGGACATTAAAACGATTTTCTTGTGTTTTATTTCAATTCGAAGTTCTATACCTCTAAAAAAACACAATGTATAATAGTCTGAACGGGGCTTTAAACGTTAATAAATAAGTTCTTATATGCGAACAAATAAATGAACTTCACTTTAGATACGCAAAAAATTGTAGAATTTCGGCCATTGGTCGACCACTAATTTTAATTAAATGTGGCACATAACCTCATTTTTTCTTTACAATTTACAATTTACAATCTCGTTTATCGTAGTGTAGATATCTTATTCATGTGCATAAGTTAAGAAATATTTGCTGAGCAAAATTAATGATTCTGTGGCGGAATGATTTTTCTTGCCGAACTTTTTCCTACTTAAGTTCAAAAGGTTTTTAATTTTTCTGCTTTTTAACGTATCTTAACGTAATTCATAGGCGAACAGAATCGTCTCCTAAACATATTTTCCATTAACGTACCTTTTCATAATTTATGGTTAAAACATAACAGAGACTTTAACTGCAAGTTTTATATGAAGAACTGTCAGTTAAGGTTCACGTTAACTCTTAACCATATATTGTGAAATGGGACGTTAATCAGAAAATTTTAAATCCTGACAGACCAAAGTTTTTGTTTTAATGGTAATATCTATTTAATACATTTTAATAATAAAATAGCAAAATGATTAAAAAAATTATAAAATTGTGATTATGTATCTTAAAGTTGAACATCAATTAAATTTTCAAGTTTCAAGTTAATCAATTTTTGTCTTGCATCGCAAGAATATTGCAAATAAAGTTTGAACATGGATGATGATAACCCATATATCAAATGTTTAACGTATAAACTTGTGTTTGCTGGGAAACTACATTTGTTTATGTGTGTGTATATATGTGTGTGTGTATGCCTGTGTGTCTCGTAAATAATTATAAAAAAATAAATAAATTATAAAAATATCTACAACACATTAGAAAATGAATTTTTAAATAAAACTTGTTTGCTTATCCAATATTATCTGGTGCAACTTATTTTCATTTCATTGTACACGTTCAGTGATAGTAAGGCCCAACCTTTTCAGCACCTATCAAATTCAAACTCCTGTAATTTGTCTGGTTCATGTTTTTGCTAAGAAATATAAGGTACAAATAATTTCCCTTCACAAGGGAAATTCTTATTCGAAAAAAACCTTAAGCAAAGACAACCACTACTCATGCTTCAACTTAGCTTTATGGAACTAGGTCTTCTGTGTATGGATTAGATAATGGACGGCGTTAAATTTCAACAAATTCAGCGGCGTCACAAAATCAGCATAAACCGAAAGAAAATTTGCAATAAAAAATAAGTATTTAATTTTTGCATTACAAAAAAAAAGTATCATTACACAAGATAAATAATTATTTTAATAACAAACCTAGAAATATTATTGAAAAAGAAACGTAATTAGTTTAAAAATATACGTACTTGTGCATATCGCTCCTTTATTGCAAAAGAGGCATAACTCAAAAGTTAGTTTTTGTAAAAATTAAGTTAGCAAAAGCAAAAAATAATTTCTTGAGAGATATATCTATGTTGCAATAAAGTAGCGATGCGTATAATATTATTTTAATAACTCTTTTAAAATAATCATTTGATAAGTGCCGATAGTTTATGTCTTTATCTTGTAGACGATTCATTGTTTCTTTTTTTTTTTTTTTTTTTTTTTTAATAAAAGAACAAGTATGGAATTTCTTTCACAAATTATTGATGTTGATGATACGGTTAAAATAGATTTAAAAACATATCAAGCTTGTTAATGATTTTTTACGTTAGCACAACAATTTCTTACTCTATTGATAGACTTTTTTAGATCAGTTAATAACACATAATCATTTACTTCAGAAGCGTCGTCATCGAACTTCGTAGTTGAGGTCGTTCTTCTTTCCACATTATTTTTATCACAAAATAATCGTGAAAACAAAGTATTTGGGCACTCTTTTGTCACCCCGAGCTCGTCATTTACTTACGTAAATACTTAAAGTATTTAAGGAAATTATTCGAATATTAGCCAAAAATTATTGGAATAATTATTTATTCCAAATTGAAAACTTTTTGTTTATTATAATAAAAATTAAAACAGTTTTTGGAATAAATAAACTTTTAATAGCTGACTTGTTAGTGAATTTTTTTGTACTAGTGTTCGCCCAGTGGTTGAAAATCAACCATTAACGCACAGACGTGGAGAGTAGAATGAAAATATTTAAAGTTTGATGAATTTAAAACACAATTTAAAAACTATATTTAAATATACATATGTATAGAGTCCAGGGTAAACCACTCTCTTAAACCACTTTCTTAACTACTAAATACGAATTTAAAATTCCATCATATTCCAACATTCCATCATATTCCAACATTCCAGTATGTTCAGTAATTTAAAGCACAGAAAAATAATGAAAACAATGAACAAAACGCACACAAAATAAACCAAAAATAAAAAACTTACTTTGTGCTGTAGGTGAATTTAACTTTAATCAAAGTTATTAATAATTAAAAAAATATATTATTTTTAAATATCTAAAGAAAAATAATACAGTACCACTCGTTATTTAAATAGCCAAATTTTATTAGTTTCAGCAATAATCGTTTAAGTCCGTAGAAAGATGGAAATAAGAATAGAATGAACAAATAAAATACGTTTTTCTTTCTGAGTGTTTACGGAGTTGCCAAGCCAAATTGTTGTAATTTTTTTTGTAGCAAATTAAGAGAGGAAGAGAGATCATGGCTTTATGATTGGCTAATATTCTTAACTGTTTTTAACTATCTTAGGCACAAAAATGTAGAAGAAGAAATACATTCTGCACTGCTCCTATTGACAATCTATCTAACAAAAAAAAATCAAGCGAATACGTTGAGTTTAAGTCAGTTAAAATGGTTCTTAACTTTTTTCACTTGCCTATTTATATATAGATTTTAATTTTTTGTCATGTATAATAGAATATTTTATTTCAACTTACATCGCTATAAATCGTGAAATTTACAAAAACAATGATTTAGCTTTTATAAATTTTTTGAAATCACCGTGATTTGACATGTCGTGATTTGTAGAACAGGCCCGATAATGTTTGGAACAAAATAATAAAGCAAATGCACGAACCTTTTAGCATAGACAATAAATAATAATTGTTTTAAACAATCACAACTGTGGCTTTTTTCCGTCCATTAGACTTGGGTCGAACTCGTTCACTAGTTCATTTTTGCCACAAACCAATGAACTAGTGAACGAGTTCGACCCAAGTCTACGTCCATAGATAAGACGACACAATCGTCTAGACTTGGGTCGAACTCGTTCACTAGTTCATTTTTGCCACAAACCAATGATCAAATCCATGTATTTTAAATGAGAAAAATTAACAAGAAATAATTTTTGGCGATTTAATTTCTAGTTTTGGCGATTTTCTGATAAATTTGTATACGATAATTTTATAAAAATTTATATTAAAAAAGAGCTATATAACAACAAATTTATAATCAAAAATATACTAACAAAAACTACGGAAAACTAATTTTTGGCGACTTTTGGTGAGTTTTAAAGTCAATTTGGCGAAATAGGTCTGAAAAAATCTTACAACCCTGCCCAAGTCTACAATCGTCGAACAGAATCAGGTACAAAAATCGACTTCATTTAACTCGATATATCTTTAGTTTTTTTTTTTGGAGAGCTTGTTGCTATATGAGACATATAGTCGAGATTAAAAACTTAATTTCAACTTCACTTCTTCTTACTAGCATCCTATGATATGAGATATTATCATTTCTATATGTACATATATACGTATTTGTCATGTGATTAGCAGTTCAGTCAAAAATAAAAATATTTTTACGGCCTGTCGCACGATGTCAACAGGAAACGTTCGATCCATCATTTACCTGCATATCGTCTGGTTGATATTGGTTTGCCGAAGTAATAATGGGCTTAATTACGAGTGTCGTATTTCGACTACGACTACGACGATTTTGTACTTGATTAAAGAAAAACTGTTGCAATGTTCTTTAGTCTAGTACGAAACTGTCGTAGTCGAGCTCGTAATACGACACTCGTAATAAGGCCCAATGTATTTTTAATATACTGTGCGGCAAACCAATAACCAGCCGACGATATATTGAAAACAAAAATAAATTTTCTTATTTTATTGTTGCTCTCAATACAAGTTGTCGATCGAAAGTTTTCTGTTGACAACGTCGGATATGCCCTTTTATATATGTATGTACATAAATATGTATATGTTTTTTGTTATAATTTTTTGTTTAACGCCTGTCAAAATTAATTCGAATTTAAAAGATTTATTTGTTGCTAGTTAAGCAACAGTAAATGATTTTTTTTAGAGGATTAGGATTTGTGGACTCCTGCCTAAGATTATTATTGTCTCTTACTTACATGTTAAAGTAAATTTTAAATTGTAAAAAATAACACAAAAAATTAAATTTTAGTAAAAAAAAATTTATTAATTAAAAAATCAATACATGACATTACTCGTATAATTTCAAAATGATTTAGGGCATATGGTTACCGCGACTGTTCTTGACGAAGTACATTCCGGTCGTAAAATTTTGGGCCACTTTTTCGAGTATTGCTGGGTGTATATCACGAATGACAAGAACAATGACGACCTCCAAGGCGTTATTGTCGCTGGTTTATCAGCATAAACCATTATATCACAGAATATAATCGAGAGGTGTCAAATCGCGCAACCTTAAAGGCCAAATTATCGCCAAATTATGATTTTAATAAGTTCATAGCTCGCATCAATGTCAAACACATTTTTAAACAAAAAATCATTGATCATGATGCGGTAGTAATCTCCATTAAATGTAACGCGAGCTCCGGCTTCATTTTTAAAGAAATAAGGTCCAGTAATGCCACCAAACGCTACATTTTTCTGGATGCAATTGAGTCTGTAGTAATACGAGTAGTGGTAGGCCTTAGTGTTAATTCTGTTTACATAAAAAAAAAACTTGTAATAAATATGTATATCAACTATATATGTATGTATGTTAAACTTGGGTCGAATTCGTTCACTAGTTAATTTTTGCCACAAACCAATGATCAAACCCATTTAAATTACATCGGTTTGATCATTGGTTTGTGGCAAAAATGAACTAGTGAACGAGTTCGACCCAAGTCTAATGTATGTACATAAATAAAATAAAGATGTGCATTCGTGATAATAATCATACATAAATATTTCTATACCTACATACATACATATGTATGTATGTACATATTCAATCTGGTAACTTTGTAATAAAATCCGAATTAGTGTAACTCAGGAGCTAGAAAATGCAAGTGTTAAGTATAAAAATAAATAAATTAATTAATCTAACACTATGGCGAATAATTAAAATGCAAACGTGAAAATATTTGTAAAAGCGTAAAAAATGCAGTGAATATTACAATCACTCAAACGCTATCTGTGTAAGTACGTATGTATGTACCCTGTCGGAAAAGGCGTTAACTTTAAACTAGCGTTAAGCTAACTATTTCGCAACTAGTACTGACTGACACTTGGATTACTTTTCAATGTAATCAACTGGCTATTGTAACATTGCGATGTCTTAGGGGGAAGTCAATTGTCTCACTCTGCATTACTTTTCAACTAACTTAAAATTGATTTTCTTAAATCTCCTGGTAGTCAGTAAATTTAAAAACTTTTCTGGGGTTCACACGTTATGTACTCAAAACGCTACTATCCAGCTAAAGTATCATCTAAAATAATAACAGCAAAATGTTTATATAAAACTGAAATGAGTTTCAAAGTAGCTGAGAATAAATTTATTGGCTCTGAAAAATTCGATTACGTACTCAACATAAGAATTAATTTTGGATTTGTTCTGGATGACATGTAGTTAGCTTTTAGTTAGTCTAAGAAATGTCGAGAGAATCCAACGAAGGCAAAACAAAATTTTACGGTTAATAACATCGGCTCCATGGTATATAAAAAATTCAAATATACATCGTGACTTAAATATGCCACTAGTGACTGAAGAAATAGCAAAAAACGCTGGCAAATATTTAACAAAACTCGAGTTACATCCTAATCCGCTTGCCCGTAATATTTTGAACTTTACTGGACACATCCGCCTAAAAAAGAGGGATACAAGGGCTCTTATTCACAGCACTCCAGATGGGACTTCCTGAAAATACTTTTATTTTTTATATTTTTTCCTTTTGATTATCACTACTTATGTATTATATATAACTATTACTAAGCTTATGTCCGACACTGGTCGGGCCTAATTATATTTTTATATTTAAGATTTGAATACTTATTGTTAGTTCATATATGAAGATACAATAATTAAAAATCATGTATTAAAAAAAAAAAAAAAAAAAAAGTCTACCACACATTCTCCGACAGGGTATGTATGTGCATACATACATACATACATACATACATACATACATACATAATATGAATGGGAGTGTGTCAGAGAATACGAGTACGTGTATAATCAATTACAACTAGATTTAACTGGAATTGATCCAATATGAACATTGCACTACGTACATTTTACGTATTGCATACTACTTACATACCCTGTAGGAAGTGAAACAGTACTGGTTTACTATTGATTTTGCCAACAGTACTGCTGACAAATTATACCCCAAACAGGACATTTTGCTATAGACATTTAATAATATTTGCATTTCATTGAAAGTCTACTACTAACGGTTGTATGTACTATTGACTAAGTAGTTCTTTTGTGACCATACGTATACATTAGAAACAGTAACTCACTACACATTTTAGTATTTCTAGTCTACGCTTTTGATAATGGATCTGCATATTTTATTAAAAAAATATATAAAACAAGAAACTAATATATAAAAAAATGTATATGTTTATATATAAAATTCTACTGTACGTGTATATGTTACTGAACTCCTCTTAAACGGCTGGACCGATTTGAATGAATTTTTTTATGCGTTTGGGTGGAGCCATGGATGGTTTAGATTCACAAATCATCCCGACAGATAGCGCTGCAGTTATTTATCTATATTGCAACTAAACGGCTTGAATGAATTTTTGGGTATGCATTCAAGTGGGGGCGTAAGACAACGTTTGCCGAGCTCAGCTTGTATATACATATATAAAAAAGGACTAATTCATTCATTCTTTCAGCATTACCAGCAATTGTTATTTGATTTGTCGTATCGTTCAAATCGAAAATTCAATAAGGGATTTCACAATAGCTTTTTAAAATATGTCTTCATATTGCAACGTTTCAATTTTAATACTTTAATATGTGATGGCAAGTTTATTGTATTGGTTTGTGTGTAAATCAAATTTATTACCAGGTGGCAAATTTAAAAATATAAAAAGCATATCATTTTCAATATGTCAACATGGTAATGTTAAACTAAACAAGTTAAAACTGTCATCACATCTGCAGTTGATGAAAAAATATTTCTATATTGCTCTGTCTTTAGGCATTTTGCAGAACAAAAGTTATATTGATACATTTATCCAACAATAAGTTCTAATTGAAAAAAATTTTGTTAATATAATACTTCAATATACTGTGATATTGTTGCCTGCTCACAATGAAAATTTTAAGATACCCATTGTGAATTGCCTAAATGTTTCATTGAATTAGATCGTATAACGTGAGCTTATAACAAATCTTCAACTGACGCCACAAAAACTTTTACAGGCTCAAGAAAATTTCCACAATTGACACTTTCGCTTAAAAATTTTTAATTTTTACATTTTTAGGGTTTCGTACACCAAAGGTGAAAAGAAACCCTATTGTTTGCGCTGCGCTGTCCGTCTCTCCGTCCGTCTGTCACAGGGTATTTTCTCGAGAACCGTAAGAGCTACGGGCTTGAAATTTGGAAACAGTGTATAGACCTTTGGCCGCTACAACCACAAATACATGAGAGTTGGAAATTAAAGGGTGTTCTAAAACGAGCAACGAAAAATGTTAAAATCCCATGTAATATATATACAATTGTATGTATGTATATACACTTGAATTTTGTAAGGTTAGTGTATTTTTATACAGACTACAACAATTAACACTAAAATTAAAAAATAATAATTAAAGGGTGTACCATCAGTTAATGTAATTTTGACTATGTAATTTTGACAACTTTCTGTATCTTGGAAACCGTAAGAGTAAAGTTCTTGAAATTTTCAAAAACGGTAAAACAAAAAAATTCCAAAATTATAGAAAAAAATCGCCAAAACGAAAAAAAGCACCAGATTAAAAAAAAATTTCTAAAACGAAAATAAATCGCGAAAAACCGGAAAAATCACCAAAATTTAAAAATCGCCAAATTGAAAAAATCGCCAAAATGAAAAAATTGCCAAAATGAAAAAATTGCCAAAATGAAAAAAAATCGCCAAAATTAAAAAAATCGCCAGATTAAAAAAAATTTCTAAAATGAAAATAAATCGCGAAAAACCGGAAAAATCACCAAAATTTAAAAATTGCCAAAATGAAAAAATCGCCAAAATGAAAAAAATTGCCAAAATTAAAAAAAAATTTAATTTATAAATTAATTTATAATAGTTAATAGTTAAAAAATATAGTTAATTTAATTATTATTTTTCGAACTGTTTCTATATTCTTATGAATTGAATAGGCTAATGTTCGTAACGCTTTTTAAGCCAAATTACATGTGATAATTATTAATGAACAAATAACATCAAAGTTAGTTGTAAATATTCTGACAACAACACTTAGTTGAACGGAACAGCCAGCCGTTTACGAAGGCCACTAAACCTTCCTCATCAGCGTTCTTCTGTGTTTTGGTCCACTGTGTGTGGTGTCAGTTGATGTAGATGTCTGCCTTATATACGAAACTTTATTGCAAATGGAATATGTGAATTGGTTTGATTCATTACATTAGCCTATTCAATTCATAAGAATATAAAAAAAAAATTATATATGCTGAAAAAACGTCAAAAACTTAAAAAACGCTGTGTTAAAAAAATGCTCAAAGCCCAACGTACGAAACCATTCGTGCGCGAGTCAAAGTCGGACTTTACTGAATTTATTTATTTCTACTTTTTAATTTGCCTTTTGTAATCTCTCTCACTCATAATATATGTGTACATTGATACTAATCTTGAACCTATTTTTTCGACATTTGATTTTATTTTTATGCATTTTTAATTAATTTTAACACAATTGTATTTACTTTTTAAATTGATTTCGTTATTTAATTTTTATAAAATCTTAAATTTTGTTTGACGCCAATTTTATTTTCATCAAGCCAATAAATAAAACATTAAGAAGAAGCATAGTTTTGTGTATCCGACAAAATATTTTCTAGGCAGTAATAGTAAATATAAATATGTAGACACTCCGTTGACAATGTGGACAAAAAGTCACCAAAATACTAGATGTATTTAACCCCAAACTTCCTACAGGAATACATATGTATATATAATGTATGTATACATTATATACATATGTACATATGTATGTGTATGTATATGTATGTATAAACATTCATGTGTATACTATAGCAGATAAGCTTATCTGAATGTACATACGTAAACGCTTGCTACAAACTGTAATGAGAAGAGAACAAACCAAAGCAACAATTTATAAAAAGTTTAATCATTATTATCAACAACGCCAATATCAATTATCAACAAGCCCCCACAACACAACAATTGTAGGGAAAGATGCACAAAATCACGCCACTTCTTCGTACTTTGAACCTATTGTAGAAAAACATAAAATTTCAATGCAAAAACAATTTATTTTGTTTGTTTCACTGCACTATGGTAAAAACAACTCAAAATCGTAGCAAAAATTATCACCGATTCATAAGATTGTGTACATATGCAGATTTCCACCGAATTTTCTGTAGAACCTTTTGTAAGTTAATTACGGAGCTGAAATTTTGGAACACACATTCTGACGTGCTGGCAAATTTTACCCTTTTGAATTTTACCAATAAATTTTTATTAAAAAAAAAAAATTTAATTAGATAATTTTTTTTATATATACAAGACACAGCATTTTAAATTCAAGCCCAGCAAAAATATTCGTCTACCTGGAAGTAGGTTGGTAAGGAAGTGTTGGGCTTCAGTATCCCATGATTTTTGTTCTTCATGCCCCACTTGGTAGGTCTCCAGGTAAGAGCCTCTTTTTGCACATCCTAGATTCAGGTCTTTTTTATATGTATCTATGTATATAAAAAAATAAAAAAATTCTCTATAGCACAATTTTATATATTTATTATGTATTAATTTGTACTATACAAATACAATTCAAAACTATATTACACTACAAATACGTCCTTTTTGTTCGCGCACTGAATAAGGAGTCGATCCCACGATATTCGCATGGTAAGCTTGAACACTAGCTGAATTAAAAACTTGAATTTGAATTTTCAGAGAATAGACCATTGTTTTAGGTTAACAACTATCTATGTAGCTGACTTCGAACTAATATTAATAAAGCTTCGCTTTCGCTCAACCACTGAGTTTCTATATTCTACGTCTGCTTTTTCAGCTGTATGACTCATATGTTTTACCAAAAAAGAACGCGCTCTAATTGAAATTTTTCCATCTGGCCTGCCGCCACCGGATTCTTACCGATGCAAAATTTTAATGCCTTCACACGATATGTTTGTATTTTGCAGTGGGAAATTTTACAAGTCAGATGTCAGATAGAGGCCTTGTGAAAGCAGTTTTAATCTTAAATTAGATGTGTCATAACTATAGCCATACAAAACAGCTGTTCGAACCAAAATAATGGGCCACACTGTATTTGATTGTAGGTGACTCGTCATAGCGCGCCATAGCTTTAACCATATAAACCAATTGAATTTTGATTATGGTTATGGTTTTGGCAATACGGTATGGCACGTCTAATTTAAGCTTTAATCCGATATAATCTACACAAGCTATAGAAATAGATTTAAAAAAGATTTGATTTCCGAAATATTTTATTTAAAAATTTAAGAAATTTATTATACGACATATTGTCATAAGTTTATTTTAATTTGAAATTTATTTGCTGGTGGTTCAGCGATGTCTATATGCATTTCATTGTTGCTGCAACAAATCGTCAGTTGACTTCAACCACACATTTTGGACAGTCAGAAACCTCTTATCTTATGTACAGACTTTCAAAAACTATTTGAGAATTCACAAATAATAATATTTTTGTGATTTTCAAATTATTTAAAAATTGTAAAATATTTTCTTTAAACAATTTCAGATCAGGCTACAACAACAACCGCTAAAATACAACTAAATATAAAAGACGAAGATAATGGAAGGCTATAAATAAAGAGAGGGTAATTGAAAAAAGTGGGTCCAAAAAATTCCAGTCGGTGTAAAATGTACCACCAGTTGCCAATCTGCCATAATCGTATTATCGATAACTTTTTTTGTAATTGGATAAAGTTGCCATACATAATATTAGTTTTAATTGCAGTTGCGTTACCAGTTAACACCGCAACTGAAGTTTAGTTGCCATCCATAATATAGCCATAAATAAAAAATATTATTTATTATATGAGACATTATTAGATTTAGTTGAACTATAGTGAATTTTAATCAGAAATAATTTCTTAATCAGGCTTGAGTTCAGTAATTTCAATTCTTATGAATGAAATATTTTTATTAATTAATGTGAGTATCTAAAGAAGAGAAGAAAAATTAAACTAGACACTATTAGCTGGGGGAAATACCGATATTTTTCTGTGCAGCCACGCACTTCATCAGCGTAATATATATAATATTATTATATTATATTATGTTTTAGCGTTGTTAAACATAAATTGTCACATTTATTGATAAAATACCTATCAATATCAGTATGTATATTATAAAACGCCTTTGTAAACGAGTTGAAATCTCGATTATTTGTTGCTGGGTATGTTTACAACATATAAAAATAGAAAATTATTTAATTAAAGTATAAGCAAATCAAGATTTAAGTGGCTTAACTTAACACCAGATAATAATACCAGATATAATACATATAAAATATGTACATAAATACATAATTCTGAAAGTGGTCATCTACATATGTTTTTTTTTTTTTTTTTTTTTGGAGATAACATACCTATTTAATGGATTACATTTGAATAAATTAAAATAAAGTTTTATATTATGCAAATATTTCAGTTTAGAATCATATCAGTTTTCGATTAATTCATTAAATATTTTTGTAAGCCCTTAAGGCTTATTTCTGCATGCATATAAAAAAACATTTATTTTGGCTTTATCCATACGGAGATTTGTTTTATAAACCCCTTAAAACAGCTACGTCCAAACACACATACACTGACAGTTGCATTTGGGCAAACAGCTTTGAAAGCTCTTAAATTTGTTCTTGTTTCTTTGCAAAGTAAGAGCAAGCATTGGTGTTTGTTGTGTTGTTGTTGTGGATGTTGTACTCTCGTCGGTGTGAAAGCACAAAAAGCTCTTTATAAAAGTTTGCACATTGTGCATATGGCTTGGACGTAGCTGCTTTAAAATGCAAACATTTTTTCTTAAAAAAAAGGTGGAAGTTCGGAACGCCGCGCTTGATGCGTAATCCGTTACAAACTTTTGTAAAATAAGTGCATATCGCCATTTACTCAAACAACGTCATAACTCAAAAAAGTAGTTTGTTTGGAAAAAATTTATTTCTATCTCAACTCAAAAATCACAAATCTTGTCGACATACTTTCCTTCCAATATCCTGATGTCTGAACACCAGAAAAAAGTTTTCAAAAACATAAAGTTGAAAATTTTATTTTTTGCCGCAAAATTTTTGAAATTAAGCTATAGTGCTTTTGTTCTTTTTTAACCCCCGACCAAAAAAAGGGGTGTTATAAGTTTGTAGTGTGTGTCTGTGTATCTGTGTGTCTGTCCGTGTCCACGTACAGCCCAAACGGCTGGACCGATTTTGATTTATTTCTGTTTGAAAGGTGACTTGATCGAGAAGGTTCTTAACTATGTTTGAAGTAAATCGGTCCAGCCGCTTAGAAGATATAACATATTTTCTAGATATATCGGGGGTTTTTAAAATTTTTAGTTTTTGTTATTTATATGTATTTTTTACATTTAAAAATTTATCTTGTTTTTATGGTTAAGCAACTGTCTATGTGCATTTCGTTCCCGCTTTTGAAACTCGTCAGTAGACTTCAACCCAAAAAATTTTTGAATTTAGCTGACAAACTTCAAAAATTTTTTTGGTTGAAGTCTACTGACGAGTTCCAAAAGCGGGAACGAAATGCATATAGACAATTGCTTAACCATAAAAACAAGCTAAATTTTTAAATTAAATAAATAAAGACTTTATGTCAAATAAATATACTTCGGTATTTCATGTATGTATTTTTTACATATAAATGCATACACATACATATGTTCGTAAACACATAAAAATATGTACGTTATCAACATTATTGTTTTATTAATAATTCTTTGTGAAATTTAAGTACACATATACTATATATCGTCGCTGTTTTAACTAACTGACCTAACTGACATTTTGTAAATTTTACAGGAGAGGAGCTTTTATGATTCTTTTCTACATGTATTCTTATGGAAACTTCTGAAATATTTTTACTGTTATAGGCTCGACAGTAATGTTTAAAGTCATAAAAATTGTGGACATGGTCTATTATGACTCATAAAGTCTAATAGTGGACTTAACTAATTTTTCAAAATGATGTCAGGTCAGCGGTTAGGTTAAAACAGCGACGATATGATACAAGTAGTTAGTATAAATTTTTGACTTAAATAGACGATGTACAGTCTATTTAATTTTTTGCATACGAAATGGACGATTTATAGTCGACTAAATTTTTTCATAAGAAATTCAAAAATAGACGATGTACAGTCCATCAAAATTTTTTCATAAAAATTTTTTTGCATGAAAAATAGATGATGTATAGTCTATTAAATTTTTTGCATGAAAACAAGACGACGTATGTAGTCCATTTAATTTTTTACATGCGAAATGGACAAATTATAGTCCATTTAATTTTTTTATAAAAATTTTAAAATGGACGATGTATACTCCATTAAATTTTGTATATATAGTCAGTCCATTTAATTTTTTGCATGAAAAATAGACGATGTATAGTCTATTTAATTTTTTGCATACGAAATGGACGATTTATAGTTGATTAAATTTTTTCATAAAAAATTGAAAAATAGACGATTATAGTCAGTCCATCATAATTTTTTCATAAAAAATTTTTTTACATGAAATATGGATGATGTATAGTCTATTAAATTTTTTGCATGAAAACAAGACGACGTATATAGCCCACTTAAGTTTTTACATGCGAAATAGACGAATTATAGTCCATTTAATTTTTTGAAAAAAATTAAAAATGGACGATGTATAGTCCATAAAATTTTGTATATATAGTCAGTCCATTTAATTTTTTGCATGAAAAATAGACGATGTATAGTCTATTTAATTTTTTGCATACAAAATGGACGATTTATAGTCGATAAAAATTTTTCATAAAAAATTGAAAAAAGACGATTAAATTTTTTTCATAAAAAAATTTTTTGCATGAGAAATGGATGATGTATAGTTAATTAAATTTTTTGCATGAAAACAAGACGACGTATATAGTCCACTTAAGTTTTTACATACGAAATGGACGAACTATAGTAAATTTAATTTTTTATAAAAATTTTAAAAACGGACGATGTATAGTCCATTAAATTTTGTATATATAGCCAGTCCATTTAATTTTTTGCATGAAAAATAGACGATGTATAGTCTATTTAATTTTTTGCATACGAATCCGACGATTTATAGTCGATTAAATTTTTTCATAAAAAATTGAAAAATAGACGATGTACAGTCCATCAAAATTTTTTCATAAAATTTTTTTTTTGCATGAAAAATAGATGATGTATAGTCTATTAAATTTTTTGCATGAAAACAAGACGACGTATATAGTCTATTTAATTTTTTACATGCGAAATGGACGAATTATAGTCAATTTAATTTTTTTGTAAAATATTTTAAAATGGGCGATGTATAGTCCATTAAATTTTGTATATATAGTAAGTCCATTTAATTTTTTGCATGAAAAACAGACGACATATAGTCTATTTAATTTTTTGCATACGAAACGGACGATTTATAGTCGATTTAGCTTTTTATAAAAAATTTAAAAATAGACGATGTATAGTCCATCAAAATTTTTTCATAAAAATTTTTTTGCATGAAAAACGGATGATGTATAGTCTATTAAATTTTTTTGCATGAAAAAAAGACGACGTATATAGTCCATTTAAATTTCTACATACGAAATGGACGAATTATAGGCCATTTAATTTTTTTAAAAAAATTAAAAATGGACGATGTATAGTCCATTAAATTTTGTATATATAGTCAGTCCATTTAATTTTTTTTCATGGAAAATAGACGATGTATAGTCTATTTAATTTTTTGCATTCGAAATGGACGATTTATAGTCGATTAAATTTTTTCATAAAAAATTCAAAAATAGACGATGTACATACAGTCCATCAAAATTTTTTAATAAAAATTTTTTTGCATGAAAAATAGATGATGTATAGTCGATTAAATTTTTTCATAAAAAATTTAAAAATAGACGATGTATATAGTCCATCAAAATTTTTTCATAAAAAAATTTTTTCCATGAAAAATGGATGATGTATAGTCTATTAAATTTTTTGCATGAAAACGAAATGGACGAATTATAGTCCATTTAATTTTTTTATAAAAAATTTAAAAATTTACGATGTATAGTCCATTAAATTTTGTGTATATAGTCAGTCCATTTAATTTTTTGCATGAAAAATAGACGATGTATAGTCTATTTAATTTTTTGCATACGAAATGGACGATTTATAGTCGATTAAATTTTTTCATAAAAAATTAAAAAATAGACGATGTACATACTGTCCATCAAAATTTTTTCATAAAATTTTTTTTTGCATGAAAAATAGATGATGTATAGTCTATTAAATTTTTTGCATGAAAACAAGACGACGTATATAGTCCATTAAATTTTTTACATGCGAAATGGACGAATTATAGTCCATTTAATTTTTTTTATAAGAAATTTAAAAATGGACGATGTATAGTCTATTAAATTTTGTATATATAGTCAGTCCATTTAATTTTTTACATGAAAAATAGACGATGTATAGTCTATTTAATTTTTTGCATACGAAATGGACGATTTATAGTCGATAAAATTTTTTCATAAAAAATTGAAAAAATGACGACAAAAGTTTTTTTCATAAAAAAATTTTTTGCAAGAGAAATTGATGATGTATAGTTTATTAAATTCTTTGCACGAAAAGAAGACGACGTATATAGTCCACTGAAGTTTTTACATACGAAATGGACGAATTATAGTCAATTTAATTTTTTATAAAAATTTAAAAAATGCACGATGTATAGTCCATTAAATTTTGTATATATAGTCAGTCCATTTAATTTTTTGCATGAAAAATAGGCGATGTATGCATACGACTCCGACGATTTATAGTCGATCAAATTTTTTCATAAAAAAATTGAAAAAAAGACGATGTATATATCGTCCATTAAATTTTTTTCATATAAATTTTTTTTGCATGAGAAATGGATGACGTATAGTTTATTAAATTCTTTGCATGAAAAGAAGAGGACGTATATAGTCCACTGAATTTTTACATACGAAATGGACGAATTATAGTCAATTTAATTTTTTATAAAAATTTTAAAAATGGACGATGTATAGTCCATTAAATTTTGTATATATAGCGAGTCCATTTAATTTTTTGCATGAAAAATAGACGATGTATAGTCTATATAATTTTTTGCATACGAATCGGACCATTAAATTTTGTATATATAGCCAGTCCATTTAATTTCTTGCATGAAAAATAGACGATGTATAGTCTAAATAATTTTTTTTGCATACGACTCGGACGATTTATAGTCGATAAAATTTTTTCATAAAAAATTGAAAAAAAGACGATGTATAGTCCATTAAATTTTTTTCATAAACAATTTTTTTGCATGAAAAATGGATGATGTATAGTTTATTAAATTCTTTGCGCGAAAAGAAGACGACGTATATAGTCCACTGAAGTTTTTACATACGAAATGGACAATTATAGTCAATTTAATTTTTTATAAAAATTTTAAAAATGGACGATGTATAGTCCATTAAATTTTGTATATATAGCCAGTCCATTTAATTTTTTGCATGAAAAATAGACGATGTATAGTCTAAATAATTTTTTGCATACGAATCAGACGATTTATAGTTTATTAAATTCTTTGCAAGAAAAGAAGACGACGTATATATATTCTAGTGAAGTTTTTACATACGAAATGGACGAATTATAGTCAATTTAATTTTTTATAAAAATTTAAAAAATAGACGATGTATAGACCATTAAATTTTGTATATATAGCCAGTCCATTTAATTTTTTGCATGAAAAATAGACGATGTATAGTCTAAATAATTTATTGCATACGACTCGGACGATTTATAGTCGATAAAATTTTTTCATAAGAAATTGAAAAAAGACGATTAAATTTTCCATTAAATTTTTTTCATAAAAAATTTTTTTGCATGAAAAATTGATGATGTATAGTTTATTAAATTCTTTGCATGAAAAGAAGACGACGTATATAGTCCACTTAAGTTTTTACATACGAAATGGACGAATTATAGTCAGTTTAATTTTTTATAAAAATTTTAAAAATGGACGATGTATAGTCCATTAAATTTTGTATATATAGCCAGTCCATTTAATTTTTTGCATGAAAAATAGACGATGTATAGTCTAAATAATTTTTTGCATACGACTCGGACGATTTATAGTCGATAAAATTTTTTCATAAAAAATTGAAAAAAGACGATGTATAGTCCATTAAATTTTTTTCATAAAAAATTTTTTTACATGAAAAATGGATGATGTATAGTTTATTAAATTCTTTGCAAGAAAAGAAGACGACGTATATAGTACACTTAAGTTTTTACATACGAAATGGACGAATTATAGTCAATTTAATTTTTTATAAAAATTTTAAAAATGGACGATGTATAGTCCATTAAATTTTGTATATATAGCCAGTCCATTTAATTTTTTGCATGAAAGATAGACGATGTATAGTCTAAATAATTTTTTGCATACGACTCGGACGATTTATAGTCGATAAAATTTTTTCATAAAAAATTGAAAAAAGACAATGTATAGTCCATTAAATTTTTTTCATAAAAATTTTTTTTGCATGAAAAATGGATGATGTATAGTTTATTAAATTCTTTGCAAGAAAAGAAGACGACGTATATAGTCTACTGAAGTTTTTACATACGAAATGGACGAATTATAGTCAATTTAATTTTTTATAAAAATTTTAAAAATGGTCGATGTATAGTCCATTAAATTTTGTATATATAGCCAGTCCATTTAAGTTTTTGCATGAAAAATAGACGATGTATAGTCTAAATAATTTTTTGCATACGACTCGGACGATTTATAGTCGATAAAATTTTTTCATAAAAAATTGAAAAAAGACGATGTATAAATTTTTTTCATAAAAAAATTTTTTGCATGAAAAATGGATGATGTATAGTTTATTAAATTCTTTGCAAGAAAAGAAGACGACGTATATAGTCCACTTAAGTTTTTACATACGAAATGGACGAATTATAGTCAATTTAATTTTTTATAAAAATTTTAAAAATGGACGATGTATAGTCCATTAAATTTTGTATATATAGCCAGTCCATTTAATTTTTTGCATGAAAAATAGACGATGTATAGTCTTAATAATTTTTTGCATACGACTCTTACGATTTATAGTCGATAAAATTTTTTCATAAAAAATTGAAAAAAAACGATGTATAGTCCATTAAATTTTTTTCATAAAAAATTTTTTTGCGTGGAAAATGGATGATGTATAGTTTATTTAATTCTTTGCACGAAAAGAAGACGACGTATATAGTCCACTGAAGTTTTTACATACGAAATGGACGAATTATAGTCAATTTAAGTTTTTATAAAAATTTTAAAAATGGACGATGTATAGTCCATTAAATTTTGTATATATAGCCAGTCCATTTAATTTTTTGCATGAAAAATAGACGATGTATAGTCTATATAATTTTTTGCATACGACTCGGACGATTTATAGTCGATAAAATTTTTTCATAAGAAATTGAAAAAAAGACGATGTATAGTCCATTAAATTTTTTTCATAAAAAATTTTTTTGCATGAAAAATTTATGATGTATAGTTTATTAAATTCTTTGCATGAAAAGAAGACGACGTATATAGTCCACTTAAGTTTTTACATACGAAATGGACGAATTATAGTCAGTTTAATTTTTTATAAAAATTTTAAAAATGGACGATGTATAGTCCATTAAATTTTGTATATATAGCCAGTCCATGTAATTTTTTGCATGAAAAATAGACGATGTATAGTCTAAATAATTTTTTGCATACGACTCGGACGATTTATAGTCGATAAAATTTTTTCATAAAAAATTGAAAAAAGACGATGTATAGTCCATTAAATTTTTTACATAAAAAATTTTTTGCATGAAAAATTGATGATGTATAGTTTATTAAATTCTTTGCAAGAAAAGAAGACGACGTATATAGTCCACTTAAGTTTTTACATACGAAATGGACGAATTATAGTCAATTTAATTTTTTATAAAAATTTTAAAAATGGACGATGTATAGTCCATTAAATTTTGTATATATAGCCAGTCCATTTCATTTTTTGCATGAAAAATAGACGATGTATAGTCTAAATAATTTGTTGCATACGAATTCGACGATTTAAAGTCGACTAAATTTTTTCATAAAAAATTTAAAAAAAGACGATGTATAGTCCATTTAATTTTTTTCATAAAAAATTTTTTTTGAATGAGAAATGGATGATGTATAGTTTATTAAATTCTTTGCGCGAAAAGAAGACGACGTATATAGTCTACTGAAGTTTTTACATACGAAATGGACGAATTATAGTCAATTTAATTTTTTATAAAAATTTTAAAAATGGTCGATGTATAGTCCATTAAATTTTGTATATATAGCCAGTCCATTTAAGTTTTTGCATGAAAAATAGACGATGTATAGTCTAAATAATTTTTTGCATACGACTCGGACGATTTATAGTCGATAAAATTTTTTCATAAAAAATTGAAAAAAGACGATGTATAGTCCATTAAATTTTTTACATAAAAAATTTTTTGCATGAAAAATTGATGATGTATAGTTTATTAAATTCTTTGCAAGAAAAGAAGACGACGTATATAGTCCACTTAAGTTTTTACATACGAAATGGACGAATTATAGTCAATTTAATTTTTTATAAAAATTTAAAAAATGGACGATGTATAGTCCATTAAATTTTGTATATATAGCCAGTCCATTTAATTTTTTGCATGAAAAATAGACGATGTATAGTCTAAATAATTTGTTGCATACGAATTCGACGATTTAAAGTCGACTAAATTTTTTCATAAAAAATTTAAAAAAAGACGATGTATAGTCCATTTAATTTTTTTCATAAAAAATTTTTTTTGAATGAGAAATGGATGATGTATAGTTTATTAAATTCTTTGCGCGAAAAGAAGACGACGTATATAGTCTACTGGAGTTTTTACATACGAAATGGACGAATTATAGTCAATTTAATTTTTTATAAAAATTTTAAAAATGGTCGATGTATAGTCCATTAAATTTTGTATATATAGCCAGTCCATTTAAGTTTTTGCATGAAAAATAGACGATGTATAGTCTAAATAATTTTTTGCATACGACTCGGACGATTTATAGTCGATAAAATTTTTTCATAAAAAATGGAAAAAAGACGATGTATAGTCCATTAAATTTTTTTCATAAAAAATTTTTTTGCATGAAAAATGGATGATGTATAGTTTATTAAATTCTTTGCAAGAAAATAAGACGACGTATATAGTCCACTTAAGTTTTTACATACGAAATGGACGAATTATAGTCAATTTAATTTTTTATAAAAATTTTAAAAATGGACGATGTATAGTCCATTAAATTTTGTATATATAGCCAGTCCATTTAATTTTTTGCATGAAAAATAGACGATGTATAGTCTAAATAATTTTTTGCATACGACTCGGACGATTTATAGTCGATAAAATTTTTTCATTAAAAATTGAAAAAAGACGATGTATAGTCCATTAAATTTTTTTCATAAAAATTTTTTTTGCATGAGAAATGGATGATGTATAGTTTATTAAATTCTTTGCAAGAAAAGAAGACGACGTATATAGTCCACTGAAGTTTTTACATACGAAATGGACGAATTATAGTCAATTTAATTTTTTATAAAAATTTAAAAAATGGACGATGTATAGTCCATTAAATTTTGTATATATATAGCCAGTCCATTTAATTTTTTGCATGAAAAATAGACGATGTATAGTCTAAATAATTTATTGCATACGACTCGGACGATTTATAGTCGATAAAATTTTTTCATAAAAAATTGAAAAAAGACGATGTATAGTCCATTAAAATTTTTTCATAAAAAATTTTTTTGCGTGAAAAATGGATGATGTATAGTTTATTAAATTTTTTGCACGAAAAAAAGACGACGTATATAGTCCACTGAAGTTTTTACATACGAAATGGACGAATTATAGTCAATTTAATTTTTTATAAAAATTTTAAAAATGGACGATGTATAGTCCATTAAATTTTGTATATGTATAGCCAGTCCATTTAATTTTTTGCATGAAAAATAGACGATGTATAGTCTAAATAATTTCTTGCATACGACTCGGACGATTTATAGTCGATAAAATTTTTTCATAAAAAATTGAAAAAAGACGATGTATAGTCCATTAAATTTTTTTCATAAAAAAATTTTTTGCATGAAAAATGGATGATGTATAGTTTATTAAATTCTTTGCAAGAAAAGAAGACAACGTATATAGTCCACTTAAGTTTTTACATACGAAATGGACGAATTTAATTTTTTATAAAAATTTTAAAAATGGACGATGTATAGTCCATTAAATTTTGTATATATAGCCAGTCCATTTAAATTTTTGCATGAAAAACATACGATGTATAGTCTATATAATTTGTTGCATACGAATTCAACGATTTAAAGTCGACTAAATTTTTTCATAAAAAATTTAAAAAAAGACGATGTATAGTCCATTAAATTTTTTTCATAAAAAATTTTTTTCATGAAAAATGGATGATGTATAGTTTATTAAATTCTTTGCACGAAAAGAAGTCGACGTATATAGTCCACTTAAGTTTTTACATACGAAATGGACGAATTATAGTCAATTTAATTTTTTATAAAAATTTTAAAAATGGTCGATGTATAGTCCATTAAATTTTGTATATATAGCCAGTCCATTTAAGTTTTTGCATGAAAAATAGACGATGTATAGTCTAAATAATTTTTTGCATACGACTCGGACGATTTATAGTCGATAAAATTTTTTCATAAAAAATTGAAAAAAGACGATGTATATATAGTCCATTAAATTTTTTACATAAAAAATTTTTTGCATGAAAAATTGATGATGTATAGTTTATTAAATTCTTTGCAAGAAAAGAAGACGACGTATATAGTCCACTTAAGTTTTTACATACGAAATGGACGAATTATAGTCAATTTAATTTTTTATAAAAATTTAAAAAATGGACGATGTATAGTCCATTAAATTTTGTATATATAGCCAGTCCATTTAATTTTTTGCATGAAAAATAGACGATGTATAGTCTAAATAATTTGTTGCATACGAATTCGACGATTTAAAGTCGACTAAATTTTTTCATAAAAAATTTAAAAAAAGACGATGTATAGTCCATTTAATTTTTTTCATAAAAAATTTTTTTTGAATGAGAAATGGATGATGTATAGTTTATTAAATTCTTTGCGCGAAAAGAAGACGACGTATATAGTCTACTGAAGTTTTTACATACGAAATGGACGAATTATAGTCAATTTAATTTTTTATAAAAATTTTAAAAATGGACGATGTATAGTCCATTAAATTTTGTATATATAGCCAGTCCATTTAATTTTTTGCATGAAAAATAGACGATGTATAGTCTTAATAATTTTTTGCATACGACTCTTACGATTTATAGTCGATAAAATTTTTTCATAAAAAATTGAAAAAAGACGATGCATAGTCCATTAAATTTTTTTCATAAAAAATTTTTTTGCATGAAAAATGGATGATGTATAGTTTATTAAATTCTTTGCATGAAAAGAAGACGACGTATATAGTCCACTGAAGTTTTTACATACGAAATGGACAAATTATAGTCAATTTAATTTTTTATAAAAATTTTAAAAATGGACGATGTATAGTCCATTAAATTTTGTATATATAGCCAGTCCATTTAATTTTTTGCATGAAAAATAGACGATGTATAGTCTAAATAATTTTTTGCATACGACTCGGACGATTTATAGTCGATAAAATTTTTTCATAAAAAAATTGAAAAAAGACGATGTATAGTCTATTAAATTTTTTTCATAAAAAATTTTTTTGCGTGAAAAATGGATGATGTATAGTTTATTAAATTCTTTGCACGAAAAAAAGACGGCGTATATAGTCCACTGAAGTTTTTACATACGAAATGGACGAATTATAGTCAATTTAATTTTTTATAAAAATTTTAAAAATGGACGATGTATAGTCCATTAAATTTTGTATATATAGCCAGTCCATTTAATTTTTTGCATGAAAAATATACGATGTATAGTCTATATAATTGTTTGCATACGAATCGGACGATTTATAGTCGATTAAATTTTTTCATAAAAAATTTGAAAAAAGACGATGTATAGTCCATTAAATTTTTTTCATAAAAAAATTTTTTCATGAACAATGGATGATGTATGGTTTATTAAATTCTTTGCACGAAAAGAAGACGACGTATATAGTCCACTGAAGTTTTTACATACGAAATGGACGAATTTAATTTTTTATAAAAATTTTAAAAATGGACGATGTATAGTCCATTAACTTTTGTATATATAGCCAGTCCATGTAATTTTTTACATGAAAAATAGACGATGTATAGTCTAAATAATTTTTTGCATACGACTCGGACGATTTATAGTCGATAAAATTTTTTCATAAAAAATTGAAAAAAGACGATGTATAGTCCATTAAAGTTTTTTCATAAAAAATTTTTTTGCTTGAAAAATGGATGATGTATAGTTTATTAAATTCTTTGCACGAAAAGAAGACGACATATATAGTCCACTGAAGTTTTTACATACGAAATGGACGAATTATAGTCAATTTAATTTTTTATAAAAATTTTAAAAATGGACGATGTATAGTCCATTAAATTTTGTATATATATAGCCAGTCCATTTAATTTTTTGCATGAAAAATAGACGATGTATAGTCTATATAATTTTTTGCATACGACTCTTACGATTTATAGTCGATAAAATTTTTTCATAAAAAATTGAAAAAAGACGATGTATAGTCCATTAAAGTTTTTTCATAAAAAATTTTTTTGCTTGAAAAATGGATGATGTATAGTTTATTAAATTCTTTGCACGAAAAGAAGACGACATATATAGTCCACTGAAGTTTTTACATACGAAATGGACGAATTATAGTCAATTTAATTTTTTATAAAAATTTTAAAAATGGACGATGTATAGTCCATTAAATTTTGTATATATAGCCAGTCCATTTAATTTTTTGCATGAAAAATAGACGATGTATAGTCTAAATAATTTTTTGCATACGACTCAAACGATTTATAGTCGATAAAATTTTTTCATAAAAAATTGAAAAAAGACGATGTATAGTCCATTAAATTTTTTTCATAAAAAAATTTTTTGCATGAAAAATGGATGATGTATAGTTTATTAAATTCTTTGCAAGAAAAGAAGACGACGTATATAGTCCATTGAAGTTTTTACATACGAAATGGACGAATTATAGTCAATTTAATTTTTTATAAAAATTTTAAAAATGGACGATGTATAGTACATTAAATTTTGTATATATAGCCAGTCCATTTAATTTTTTGCATGAAAAATAGACGATGTATAGTCTAAATAATTTTTTGCATACGACTCGGACGATTTATAGTCGATAAAATTTTTTCATAAAAAATTGAAAAAAGACGATTAAATTTTCCATTAAATTTTTTTCATAAAAAATTTTTTTGCGTGAAAAATGGATGATGTATACTTTATTAAATTCTTTGCACGAAAAGAAGACGACGTATATAGTCCACTGAAGTTTTTACATACGAAATGGACGAATTATAGTCAATTTAATTTTTTATAAAAATTTTAAAAATGGACGATGTATAGTCCATTAAATTTTGTATATATAGCCAGTCCATTTAATTTTTTGCATGAAAAATAGACGATGTATAGTCCAAATAATTTTTTGCATACGAATCGGACGATTTATAGTCGATAAAATTTTTTCATAAAAAATTGAAAAAAGACGATGTATAAATTTTTTTCATAAAAAAATTTTTTGCATGAAAAATGGATGATGTATAGTTTATTAAATTCTTTGCAAGAAAAGAAGACGACGTATATAGTCCACTTAAGTTTTTACATACGAAATGGACGAATTATAGTAAATTTAATTTTTTATAAAAATTTAAAAAATGGACGATGTATAGTCCATTAAATTTTGTATATATAGCCAGTCCATTTAAATTTTTGCATGAAAAATAAACGATGTATAGTCTATATAATTTGTTGCATACGAATTCGACAATTTAAAGTCGACTAAATTTTTTCATAAAAAATTGAAAAAAAGACGATGTATAGTCCATTAAATTTTTTTCATAAAAAATTTTTTTTCGTGAAAAATGGATGATGTATAGTTTATTAAATTCTTTGCATGAAAAGAAGACGACGTATATAGTCCACTGAAGTTTTTACATACGAAATGGACGAATTATAGTCAATTTAATTTTTTATAAAAATTTTAAAAATGGACGATGTATAGTCCATTAAATTTTTTATATATAGCCAGTCCATTTAATTTTTTGCATGAAAAATAGACGATGTATAGTCTAAATAATTTTTTGCATACGACTCGGACGATTTATAGTCGATAAAATTTTTTCATAACAAATTGAAAAAAGACGATGTATAGTCCATTAAATTTTTTTCATAAAAAATTTTTTTGCATGAAAAATGGATGACGTATAGTTTGTTAAATTCTTTGCAAGAAAAGAAGACGACATATATAGTCCACTTAAGTTTTTACATACGAAATGGACGAATTATAGTCAATTTAATTTTTTATAAAAATTTAAAAAATGGACGATGTATAGTCCATTAAATTTTGTATATATAGCCAGTCCATTTAAATTTTTGCATGAAAAATAGACGATGTATAGTCTATATAATTTGTTGCATACGAATTCGACGATTTAAAGTCGACTAAATTTTTTCATAAAAAATTGAAAAAAAGACGATGTATAGTCCATTAAATTTTTTTCATAAAAAAATTTTTTGCATGAAAAATGGATGATGTATAGTTTATTAAATTCTTTGCAAGAAAAGAAGACGACGTATATAGTCCACTTAAGTTTTTACATACGAAATGGACGAATTATAGTCAATTTAATTTTTTATAAACATTTTAAAAATGGACGATGTATAGTCCATTAAATTTTGTATATATAGCCAGTCCATTTAATTTTTTGCATGAAAAATAGACGATGTATAGTCTAAATATTTTTTTGCATACGACTTGGACGATTTATAGTCGATAAAATTTTTTCATAAAAAATTGAAAAAAGACGATGTATAGTCCATTAAATTTTTTTCATAAAAAAATTTTTTGCATGAAAAATGGATGATGTATAGTTTATTAAATTCTTTGCAAGAAAAGAAGACGACGTATATAGTCCACTTAAGTTTTTACATACGAAATGGACGAATTATAGTCAATTTAATTTTTTATAAAAATTTAAAAAATGGACGATGTATAGTCCATTAAATTTTGTATATATAGCCAGTCCATGTAATATTTTGCATGAAAAATAGACGATGTATAGTCTAAATAATTTTTTGCATACGACTCGGACGATTTATAGTCGATAAAATTTTTTCATAACAAATTGAAAAAAGACGATGTATAGTCCATTAAATTTTTTTCATAAAAAATTTTTTTGCATGAAAAATGGATGACGTATAGTTTGTTAAATTCTTTGCAAGAAAAGAAGACGACATATATAGTCCACTGAAGTTTTTACATACGAAATGGACGAATTATAGTCAATTTAATTTTTTATAAAAATTTAAAAAATGGACGATGTATAGTCCATTAAATTTTGTATATATAGCCAGTCCATGTAATATTTTGCATGAAAAATAGACGATGTATAGTCTAAATAATTTTTTGCATACGACTCAAACGATTTATAGTCGATAAAATTTTTTCATAAAAAATTGAAAAAAGACGATGTATAGTCCATTAAATTTTTTTCATAAAAAATTTTTTTGCATGAAAAATGGATGATGTATAGTTTATTAAATTCTTTGCAAGAAAAGAAGACGACGTATATAGTCCACTTAAGTTTTTACATACGAAATGGACGAATTATAGTCAATTTAATTTTTTATAAAAATTTTAAAAATGGACGATGTATAGTCCATTAAATTTTGTATATATAGCCAGTCCATTTAAATTTTTGCATGAAAAATAGACGATGTATAGTCTATATAATTTGTTGCATACGAATTCGACGATTTAAAGTCGACTAAGTTTTTTCATAAAAAATTGAAAAAAGACAATGTATAGTCCATTAAATTTTTTTCATAAAAAATTTTTTTGCATGAAAAATGGATGATGTATAGTTTATTAAATTCTTTGCATGAAAAGAAGACGACGTATATAGTCTACTGAAGTTTTTACATACGAAATGGACGAATTATAGTCAATTTAATTTTTTATAAAAATTTAAAAAATGGACGATGTATAGTCCATTAAATTTTGTATATATAGCCAGTCCATGTAATTTTTTGCATGAAAAATGGATGATGTATAGTTTATTAAATTCTTTGCATGAAAAGAAGACGACGTATATAGTCCACTTAAGCTTTTACATACAAAATGGACGAATTATAGTCAATTTAATTTTTTATAAACATTTTAAAAATGGACGATGTATAGTCCATTAAATTTTGTATATATAGCCAGTCCATTTAATTTTTTGCATGAAAAATAGACGATGTATAGTCTAAATATTTTTTTGCATACGACTTGGACGATTTATAGTCGATAAAATTTTTTCATAAAAAATTGAAAAAAGACGATGTATAGTCCATTAAATTTTTTTCATAAAAAAATTTTTTGCATGAAAAATGGATGATGTATAGTTTATTAAATTCTTTGCAAGAAAAGAAGACGACGTATATAGTCCACTTAAGTTTTTACATACGAAATGGACGAATTATAGTCAATTTAATTTTTTATAAAAATTTAAAAAATGGACGATGTATAGTCCATTAAATTTTGTATATATAGCCAGTCCATTTAAATTTTTGCATGAAAAATAGACGATGTATAGTCTATATAATTTGTTGCATACGAATTCGACGATTTAAAGTCGACTAAATTTTTTCATAAAAAATTGAAAAAAAGACGATGTATAGTCCATTAAATTTTTTTCATAAAAAATTTTTTTGCGTGAAAAATGGATGATGTATAGTTTATTAAATTCTTTGCATGAAAAGAAGACGACGTATATAGTCCACTGAAGTTTTTACATACGAAATGGACGAATTATAGTCAATTTAATTTTTTATAAAAATTTTAAAAATGGACGATGTATAATCCATTAAATTTTGTATATATAGCCAGTCCATTTAATTTTTTGCATGAAAAATAGACGATGTATAGTCTAAATAATTTTTTGCATACGACTCGGACGATTTATAGTCGATAAAATTGTTTCATAAAAAATTGAAAAAAGACGATGTATAGTCCATTAAATTTTTTTCATAAAAAAATTTTTTGCATGAAAAATGGATGATGTATAGTTTGTTAAATTCTTTGCAAGAAAAGAAGACGACATATATATTCCACTTAAGTTTTTACATACGAAATGGACGAATTATAGTCAATTTAATTTTTTATAAAAATTTAAAAAATGGACGATGTATAGTCCATTAAATTTTGTATATATATAGCCAGTCAATTTAATTTTTTGCATGAAAAATAGACGATGTATAGTCTATATAATTTTTTGCATACGACTCTTACGATTTATAGTCGATAAAATTTTTTCATAAAAAATTGAAAAAAGACGATGTATAGTCCATTAAAATTTTTTCATAAAAAATTTTTTTGCGTGAAAAATGGATGATGTATAGTTTATTAAATTCTTTGCACGAAAAGAAGACGACGTATATAGTCCACTGAAGTTTTTACATACGAAATGGACGAATTATAGTCAATTTAATTTTTTATAAAAATTTTAAAAATGGACGATGTATAGTCCATTAAATTTTGTATATATAGCCAGTCCATGTAATTTTTTGCATGAAAAATAGACGATGTATAGTCTAAATAATTTTTTGCATACGACTCGGACGATTTATAGTCGATAAAATTTTTTCATAAAAAATTGAAAGTCCATTAAATTTTTTTCATAAAAAATTTTTTTGTGTGAAAGATGGATGATGTATAGTTTATTAAATTCTTTGCATGAAAAGAAGACGACGTATATAGTCCACTGAAGTTTTTACATACGAAATGGACGAATTATAGTCAATTTAATTTTTTATAAAAATTTTATAAATGGACGATGCATAGTCCATTAAATTTTGTATATATAGCCAGTCCATTTAATTTTTTGCATGAAAAATAGACGATGTATAGTATAAATAATTTTTTGCATACGACTCGGACGATTTATAGTCGATAAAATTTTTTCATAAAAAATTGAAAAAAGACGATGTATAGTCCATTAAAATTTTTTCATAAAAAATTTTTTTGCGTGAAAAATGGATGATGTATAGTTTATTAAATTCTTTGCACGAAAAGAAGACGACGTATATAGTCCACTGAAGTTTTTACATACGAAATGGACGAATTATAGTCAATTTAATTTTTTATAAAAATTTTAAAAATGGACGATGTATAGTCCATTAAATTTTGTATATATAGCCAGTCCATGTAATTTTTTGCATGAAAAATAGACGATGTATAGTCTAAATAATTTTTTGCACACGACTCGGACGATTTATAGTCGATAAAATTTTTTCATAAAAAATTGAAAAAAGACGATGTATAGTCCATTAAATTTTTTTCATAAAAAAATTTTTTGCATGAAAAATGGATGATGTATAGTTTATTAAATTCTTTGCAAGAAAAGAAGACGACGTATATAGTCCACTTAAGTTTTTACATACGAAATGGACGAATTATAGTCAATTTAATTTTTTATAAAAATTTAAAAAATGGACGATGTATAGTCCATTAAATTTTGTATATATAGCCAGTCCATGTAATATTTTGCATGAAAAATAGACGATGTATAGTCTAAATAATTTTTTGCATACGACTCGGACGATTTATAGTCGATAAAATTTTTTCATAACAAATTGAAAAAAGACGATGTATAGTCCATTAAATTTTTTTCATAAAAAATTTTTTTGCATGAAAAATGGATGACGTATAGTTTGTTAAATTCTTTGCAAGAAAAGAAGACGACATATATAGTCCACTGAAGTTTTTACATACGAAATGGACGAATTATAGTCAATTTAATTTTTTATAAAAATTTAAAAAATGGACGATGTATAGTCCATTAAATTTTGTATATATAGCCAGTCCATGTAATATTTTGCATGAAAAATAGACGATGTATAGTCTAAATAATTTTTTGCATACGACTCAAACGATTTATAGTCGATAAAATTTTTTCATAAAAAATTGAAAAAAGACGATGTATAGTCCATTAAATTTTTTTCATAAAAAATTTTTTTGCATGAAAAATGGATGATGTATAGTTTATTAAATTCTTTGCAAGAAAAGAAGACGACGTATATAGTCCACTTAAGTTTTTACATACGAAATGGACGAATTATAGTCAATTTAATTTTTTATAAAAATTTTAAAAATGGACGATGTATAGTCCATTAAATTTTGTATATATAGCCAGTCCATTTAAATTTTTGCATGAAAAATAGACGATGTATAGTCTATATAATTTGTTGCATACGAATTCGACGATTTAAAGTCGACTAAGTTTTTTCATAAAAAATTGAAAAAAGACAATGTATAGTCCATTAAATTTTTTTCATAAAAAATTTTTTTGCATGAAAAATGGATGATGTATAGTTTATTAAATTCTTTGCATGAAAAGAAGACGACGTATATAGTCTACTGAAGTTTTTACATACGAAATGGACGAATTATAGTCAATTTAATTTTTTATAAAAATTTAAAAAATGGACGATGTATAGTCCATTAAATTTTGTATATATAGCCAGTCCATGTAATTTTTTGCATGAAAAATGGATGATGTATAGTTTATTAAATTCTTTGCATGAAAAGAAGACGACGTATATAGTCCACTTAAGCTTTTACATACAAAATGGACGAATTATAGTCAATTTAATTTTTTATAAACATTTTAAAAATGGACGATGTATAGTCCATTAAATTTTGTATATATAGCCAGTCCATTTAATTTTTTGCATGAAAAATAGACGATGTATAGTCTAAATATTTTTTTGCATACGACTTGGACGATTTATAGTCGATAAAATTTTTTCATAAAAAATTGAAAAAAGACGATGTATAGTCCATTAAATTTTTTTCATAAAAAAATTTTTTGCATGAAAAATGGATGATGTATAGTTTATTAAATTCTTTGCAAGAAAAGAAGACGACGTATATAGTCCACTTAAGTTTTTACATACGAAATGGACGAATTATAGTCAATTTAATTTTTTATAAAAATTTAAAAAATGGACGATGTATAGTCCATTAAATTTTGTATATATAGCCAGTCCATTTAAATTTTTGCATGAAAAATAGACGATGTATAGTCTATATAATTTGTTGCATACGAATTCGACGATTTAAAGTCGACTAAATTTTTTCATAAAAAATTGAAAAAAAGACGATGTATAGTCCATTAAATTTTTTTCATAAAAAATTTTTTTGCGTGAAAAATGGATGATGTATAGTTTATTAAATTCTTTGCATGAAAAGAAGACGACGTATATAGTCCACTGAAGTTTTTACATACGAAATGGACGAATTATAGTCAATTTAATTTTTTATAAAAATTTTAAAAATGGACGATGTATAGTCCATTAAATTTTGTATATATAGCCAGTCCATGTAATTTTTTGCATGAAAAATAGACGATGTATAGTCTAAATAATTTTTTGCATACGACTCGGACGATTTATAGTCGATAAAATTTTTTCATAAAAAATTTAAAAAAGACGATGTATAGTCCATTAAATTTTTTTCATAAAAAATTTTTTTGCGTGAAAAATGGATGATGTATAGTTTATTAAATTCTTTGCACGAAAAGAAGACGACGTATATAGTCCACTGAAGTTTTTACATACGAAATGGACGAATTATAGTCAATTTAATTTTTTATAAAAATTTTAAAAATGGACGATGTATAGTCCATTAAATTTTGTATATATAGCCAGTCCATGTAATTTTTTGCATGAAAAATAGACGATGTATAGTCTAAATAATTTTTTGCATACGACTCGGACGATTTATAGTCGATAAAATTTTTTCATAAAAAATTGAAAGTCCATTAAATTTTTTTCATAAAAAATTTTTTTGTGTGAAAGATGGATGATGTATAGTTTATTAAATTCTTTGCATGAAAAGAAGACGACGTATATAGTCCACTGAAGTTTTTACATACGAAATGGACGAATTATAGTCAATTTAATTTTTTATAAAAATTTTAAAAATGGACGATGTATAGTCCATTAAATTTTGTATATATAGCCAGTCCATGTAATTTTTTGCATGAAAAATAGACGATGTATAGTCTATATAATTTGTTGCATACGAATTCGACGATTTAAAGTCGACTAAATTTTTTCATAAAAAATTGAAAAAAAGACGATGTATAGTCCATTAAATTTTTTTCATAAAAAATTTTTTTGCATGAAAAATGGATGATGTATAGTTTATTAAATTCTTTGCATGAAAAGAAGACGACGTATATAGTCCACTTAAGTTTTTACATACGAAATGGACGAATTATAGTCAATTTAATTTTTTATAAAAATTTTAAAAATGGACGATGTATAGTCCATTAAATTTTGTATATATAGCCAGTCCATGTAATTTTTTGCATGAAAAATAGACGATGTATAGTCTAAATAATTTTTTGCACACGACTCGGACGATTTATAGTCGATAAAATTTTTTCATAAAAAATTGAAAAAAGACGATGTATAGTCCATTAAATTTTTTTCATAAAAAATTTTTTTGTGTGAAAAATGGATGATGTATAGTTTATTAAATTCTTTGCATGAAAAGAAGACGACGTATATAGTCCACTGAAGTTTTTACATACGAAATGGACGAATTATAGTCAATTTAATTTTTTATAAAAATTTTATAAATGGACGATGTATAGTCCATTAAATTTTGTATATATAGCCAGTCCATGTAATTTTTTGCATGAAAAATAGACGATGTATAGTCTAAATAATTTTTTGCATACGACTCGGACGATTTATAGTCGATAAAATTTTTTCATAAAAAATTGAAAAAAGACGATGTATAGTCCATTAAATTTTTTTCATAAAAAATTTTTTTGCATGAAAAATGGATGATGTATAGTTTGTTAAATTCTTTGCAAGAAAAGAAGACGACATATATAGTCCACTTAAGTTTTTACATACGAAATGGACGAATTATAGTCAATTTAATTTTTTATAAAAATTTTAAAAATTGACGATGTATAGTCCATTAAATTTTGTATATATATAGCCAGTCCATTTAATTTTTTGCATGAAAAATAGACGATGTATAGTCTATATAATTTTTTGCATACGACTCTTACGATTTATAGTCGATAAAATTTTTTCATAAAAAATTGAAAAAAGACGATGTATAGTCCATTAAAATTTTTTCATAAAAAATTTTTTCCATGAAAAATGGATGATGTATAGTTTATTAAATTCTTTGCATGAAAAGAAGACGACGTATATAGTCCACTGAAGTTTTTACATACGAAATGGACGAATTATAGTCAATTTAATTTTTTATAAAAATTTTAAAAATTGACGATGTATAGTCCATTAAATTTTGTATATATAGCCAGTCCATTTAATTTTTTGCATGAAAAATAGACGATATATAGTCTAAATAATTTTTTGCATACGACTCGGACGATTTATAGTCGATAAAATTTTTTCATAAAAAATTGAAAAAAGACGATGTATAGTCCATTAAATTTTTTTCATAAAAAATATTTTTGCATGAAAAATGGATGATGTATAGTTTATTAAATTCTTTGCAAGAAAAGAAGACGACGTATATAGTCCACTTAAGTTTTTACATACGAAATGGACGAATTATAGTCAATTTAATTTGTTATAAAAATTTTAAAAATGGACGATGTATAGTCCATTAAATTTTGTATATATAGCCAGTCAATGCAATTTTTTGCATGAAAAATAGACGATGTATAGTCTAAATAATTTTTTGCATACGACTCTTACGATTTATAGTCGATAAAATTTTTTCATAAAAAATTGAAAAAAGACGATGTATAGTCCATTAAATTTTTTTCATAAAAAATTTTTTTGCATGAAAAATGGATGATGTATAGTTTATTAAATTCTTTGCATGAAAAGAAGACGACGTATATGGTTTACTTAAGTTTTTACATACGAAATGGACGAATTATAGTCAATTTAATTTTTTATAAAAATTTTAAAAATGGACGATGTATAGTTCATTAAATTTTGTATATATAGCCAGTCCATTTAATTTTTTGCATGAAAAATAGACGATGTATAGTCTAAATAATTTTTTGCATACGACTCGGACGATTTATAGTCGACTAAATTTTTTCATAAAAAATTGAAAAAAGACGATGTATAGTCCATTAAATTTTTTTCATAAAAAAATTTTTTGCATGAAAAATGGATGATGTATAGTTTATTAAATTCTTTGCAAGAAAAGAAGACGACGTATATAGTCCACTTAAGTTTTTACATACGAAATGGACGAATTATAGTCAATTTAATTTTTTATAAAAATTTTAAAAATGGACGATGTATAGTCCATTAAATTTTGTATATATATAGCCAGTCCATTTAATTTTTTGCATGAAAAATAGACGATGTATAGTCTATATAATTTTTTGCATACGACTCTTACGATTTATAGTCGATAAAATTTTTTCATAAAAAATTGAAAAAAGACGATGTATAGTCCATTAAATTTTTTTCATAAAAAATTTTTTTGCGTGAAAAATGGATGATGTATAGTTTATTAAATTCTTTGCACGAAAAGAAGACGACGTATATAGTCCACTGAAGTTTTTACATACGAAATGGACGAATTATAGTCAATTTAATTTTTTATAAAAATTTTAAAAATGGACGATGTATAGTCCATTAAATTTTGTATATATAGCCAGTCCATGTAATTTTTTGCATGAAAAATAGACGATGTATAGTCTAAATAATTTTTTGCATACGACTCGGACGATTTATAGTCGATAAAATTTTTTCATAAAAAATTGAAAAAAGACGATGTATAGTCCATTAAATTTTTTTCATAAAAAATTTTTTTGCGTGAAAAATGGATGATGTATAGTTTATTAAATTCTTTGCACGAAAAGAAGACGACGTATATAGTCCACTTAAGTTTTTACATACGAAATGGACGAATAATAGTCAATTTAATTTTTTATAAAAATTTTAAAAATGGACGATGTATAGTCCATTAAATTTTGTATATATATAGCCAGTCCATTTAATTTTTTGCATGAAAAATAGACGATGTATAGTCTATATAATTTTTTGCATACGACTCTTACGATTTATAGTCGATAAAATTTTTTCATAAAAAATTGAAAAAAGACGATGTATAGTCCATTAAATTTTTTTCATAAAAAATTTTTTTCCATGAAAAATGGATGATGTATAGTTTATTAAATTCTTTGCAAGAAAAGAAGACGACGTATATAGTCCACTTAAGTTTTTACATACGAAATGGACGAATTATAGTCAATTTAATTTTTTATAAAAATTTTAAAAATGGACGATGTATAGTCCACTAAATTTTGTATATATAGCCAGACCATTTAATTTTTTGCATGAAAAATAGACGATGTATAGTCTAAATAATTTTTTGCATACGACTCGGACGATTTATAGTCGATAAAATTTTTTCTTAAAAAATTGAAAAAAGACGATGTATAGTCCATTAAATTTTTTTCATAAAAAATTTTTTTGCGTGAGAAATGGATGATGTATAGTTTATTAAATTCTTTGCACGAAAAGAAGACGACGTATATAGTCCACTTAAGTTTTTACATACGAAATGGACGAATTATAGTCAATTTAATTTTTTATAAAAATTTTAAAAATGGACGATGTATAGTCCATTAAATTTTGTATATATAGCCAGTCCATTTAATTTTTTGCATGAAAAATAGACGATGTATAGTCTATATAATTTTTTGCATACGACTCTTATGATTTATAGTCGATAAAATTTGTTCAGAAAAAATTAAAAAAAGACGATGTATAGTCCATTAAATTTTTTTCATAAAAAATTTTTTTGCGTGAAAAATGGATGATGTATAGTTTATTAAATTCTTTGCACCAAAAAAAGACGACGTATATAGTCCACTGAAGTTTTTACATACGAAATGGACGAATTATAGTCAATTTAATTTTTTATAAAAATTTTAAAAATGGACGATGTATAGTCCATTAAATTTTGTATATATAGCCAGTCCATGTAATTTTTTGCATGAAAAATAGACGATGTATAGTCTAAATAATTTTTTGCATACGACTCGGACGATTTATAGTCGATAAAATTTTTTCATAAAAAATTTAAAAAAGACGATGTATTAAATTTTTTTCATAAAAAATTTTTTTGCATGAAAAATGGATGATGTATAGTTTATTAAATTCTTTGCATGAAAAGAAGACGACGTATATAGTCCACTTAAGTTTTTACATACGAAATGGACGAATTATAGTCAATTTAATTTTTTATAAAAATTTAAAAAATGGACGATGTATAGTCCATTAAATTTTGTATATATAGCCAGTCCATTTAATTTTTTGCATGAAAAATAGACGATGTATAGTCTATATAATTTTTTGCATACGACTCTTACGATTTATAGTCGATAAAATTTTTTCATAAAAAATTGAAAAAAGACGATGTATAGTCCATTAAATTTTTTTCATAAAAAAATTTTTTGCGTGAAAAATGGATGATGTATAGTTTATTAAATTCTTTGCACGAAAAGAAGACGACGTATATAGTCCACTGAAGTTTTTACATACGAAATGGACGAATTATAATCAATTTAATTTTTTATAAAAATTTTAAAAATGGACGATGTATAGTCCATTAAATTTTGTATATATAGCCAGTCCATGTAATTTTTTGCATGAAAAATAGACGATGTATAGTCTAAATAATTTTTTGCATACGACTCGGACGATTTATAGTCGATAAAATTTTTTCATAAAAAATTGAAAAAAGACGATGTATAGTCCATTAAATTTTTTTCATAAAAAATTTTTTTGCATGAAAAATGGATGATGTATAGTTTATTAAATTCTTTGCAAGAAAAGAAGACGATGTATATAGTCCACTTAAGTTTTTACATACGAAATGGACGAATTATAGTCAATTTAATTTTTTATAAAAATTTTAAAAATGGACGATGTATAGTCCATTAAATTTTGTATATATATAGCCAGTCCATTTAATTTTTTGCATGAAAAATAGACGATGTATAGTCTATATAATTTTTTGCATACGACTCTTACGATTTATAGTCGATAAAATTTTTTCATAAAAAATTGAAAAAAGACGATGTATAGTCCATTAAATTTTTTTCATAAAAAATTTTTTTCCTTGAAAAATGGATGATGTATAGTTTATTAAATTCTTTGCAAGAAAAGAAGACGACGTATATAGTCCACTTAAGTTTTTACATACGAAATGGACGAATTATAGTCAATTTAATTTTTTATAAAAATTTTAAAAATGGACGATGTATAGTCCACTAAATTTTGTATATATAGCCAGACCATTTAATTTTTTGCATGAAAAATAGACGATGTATAGTCTAAATACTTTTTTGCATACGACTCGGACGATTTATAGTCGATAAAATTTTTTCTTAAAAAATTGAAAAAAGACGATGTATAGTCCATTAAATTTTTTTCATAAAAAATTTTTTTGCGTGAGAAATGGATGATGTATAGTTTATTAAATTCTTTGCACGAAAAGAAGACGACGTATATAGTCCACTTAAGTTTTTACATACGAAATGGACGAATTATAGTCAATTTAATTTTTTATAAAAATTTTAAAAATGGACGATGTATAGTCCATTAAATTTTGTATATATAGCCAGTCCATTTAATTTTTTGCATGAAAAATAGACGATGTATAGTCTATATAATTTTTTGCATACGACTCTTACGATTTATAGTCGATAAAATTTGTTCAGAAAAAATTAAAAAAAGACGATGTATAGTCCATTAAATTTTTTTCATAAAAAATTTTTTTGCGTGAAAAATGGATGATGTATAGTTTATTAAATTCTTTGCACCAAAAAAAGACGACGTATATAGTCCACTTAAGTTTTTACATACGAAATGGACGAATTATAGTCAATTTAATTTTTTATAAAAATTTTAAAAATGGACGATGTATAGTCCATTAAATTTTGTATATATAGCCAGTCCATGTAATTTTTTGCATGAAAAATAGACGATGTATAGTCTAAATAATTTTTTGCATACGACTCGGACGATTTATAGTCGATAAAATTTTTTCATAAAAAATTTAAAAAAGACGATGTATTAAATTTTTTTCATAAAAAATTTTTTTTGCATGAAAAATGGATGATGTATAGTTTATTAAATTCTTTGCATGAAAAGAAGACGACGTATATAGTCCACTTAAGTTTTTACATACGAAATGGACGAATTATAGTCAATTTAATTTTTTATAAAAATTTTAAAAATGGACGATGTATAGTCCATTAAATTTTGTATATATAGCCAGTCCATTTAATTTTTTGCATGAAAAATAGACGATGTATAGTCTATATAATTTTTTGCATACGACTCTTACGATTTATAGTCGATAAAATTTTTTCATAAAAAATTGAAAAAAGACGATGTATAGTCCATTAAATTTTTTTCATAAAAAATTTTTTTGCGTGAAAAATGGATGATGTATAGTTTATTAAATTCTTTGCACGAAAAGAAGACGACGTATATAGTCCACTGAAGTTTTTACATACGAAATGGACGAATTATAGTCAATTTAATTTTTTATAAAAATTTTAAAAATGGACGATGTATAGTCCATTAAATTTTGTATATATAGCCAGTCCATGTAATTTTTTGCATGAAAAATAGACGATGTATAGTCTAAATAATTTTTTGCATACGACTCGGACGATTTATAGTCGATAAAATTTTTTCATAAAAAATTGAAAAAAGACGATGTATAGTCCATTAAATTTTTTTCATAAAAAATTTTTTTGCGTGAAAAATGGATGATGTATAGTTTATTAAATTCTTTGCACGAAAAGAAGACGACGTATATAGTCCACTTAAGTTTTTACATACGAAATGGACGAATAATAGTCAATTTAATTTTTTATAAAAATTTTAAAAATGGACGATGTATAGTCCATTAAATTTTGTATATATATAGCCAGTCCATTTAATTTTTTGCATGAAAAATAGACGATGTATAGTCTATATAATTTTTTGCATACGACTCTTACGATTTATAGTCGATAAAATTTTTTCATAAAAAATTGAAAAAAGACGATGTATAGTCCATTAAATTTTTTTCATAAAAAAATTTTTTGCATGAAAAATGGATGATGTATAGTTTATTAAATTCTTTGCAAGAAAAGAAGACAACGTATATAGTGGACTTAAGTTTTTACATACGAAATGGACGAATTATAGTCAATTTAATTTTTTATAAAAATTTAAAAAATGGACGATGTATAGTCCATTAAATTTTGTATATATAGCCAGTCCATTTAATTTTTTGCATGAAAAATAGACGATGTATAGTCTAAATAATTTTTTGCATACGACTCGGACGATTTATAGTCGATAAAATTTTTTCATAAAAAATTGAAAAAAGACGATGTATAGTCCATTAAATTTTTTTCATAAAAAATTTTTTTGCATGAAAAATGGATGATGTATAGTTTATTAAATTCTTTGCAAGAAAAGAAGACGATGTATATAGTCCACTTAAGTTTTTACATACGAAATGGACGAATTATAGTCAATTTAATTTTTTATAAAAATTTTAAAAATGGACGATGTATAGTCCATTAAATTTTGTATATATATAGCCAGTCCATTTAATTTTTTGCATGAAAAATAGACGATGTATAGTCTATATAATTTTTTGCATACGACTCTTACGATTTATAGTCGATAAAATTTTTTCATAAAAAATTTAAAAAAGACGATGTATAGTCCATTAAATTTTTTTCATAAAAAATTTTTTTCCATGAAAAATGGATGATGTATAGTTTATTAAATTCTTTGCAAGAAAAGAAGACGACGTATATAGTCCACTTAAGTTTTTACATACGAAATGGACGAATTATAGTCAATTTAATTTTTTATAAAAATTTTAAAAATGGACGATGTATAGTCCACTAAATTTTGTATATATAGCCAGACCATTTAATTTTTTGCATGAAAAATAGACGATGTATAGTCTAAATAATTTTTTGCATACGACTCGGACGATTTATAGTCGATAAAATTTTTTCATAAAAAATTTAAAAAAGACGATGTATTAAATTTTTTTCATAAAAAATTTTTTTGCATGAAAAATGGATGATGTATAGTTTATTAAATTCTTTGCATGAAAAGAAGACGACGTATATAGTCCACTTAAGTTTTTACATACGAAATGGACGAATTATAGTCAATTTAATTTTTTATAAAAATTTTAAAAATGGACGATGTATAGTCCATTAAATTTTGTATATATAGCCAGTCCATTTAATTTTTTGCATGAAAAATAGACGATGTATAGTCTATATAATTTTTTGCATACGACTCTTACGATTTATAGTCGATAAAATTTTTTCATAAAAAATTGAAAAAAGACGATGTATAGTCCATTAAATTTTTTTCATAAAAAATTTTTTTGCGTGAAAAATGGATGATGTATAGTTTATTAAATTCTTTGCACCAAAAAAAGACGACGTATATAGTCCACTGAAGTTTTTACATACGAAATGGACGAATTATAGTCAATTTAATTTTTTATCAAAATTTTAAAAATGGACGATGTATAGTCCATTAAATTTTGTATATATAGCCAGTCCATGTAATTTTTTGCATGAAAAATAGACGATGTATAGTCTAAATAATTTTTTGCATACGACTCGGACGATTTATAGTCGATAAAATTTTTTCATAAAAAATTTAAAAAAGACGATGTATTAAATTTTTTTCATAAAAAATTTTTTTGCATGAAAAATGGATGATGTATAGTTTATTAAATTCTTTGCATGAAAAGAAGACGACGTATATAGTCCACTTAAGTTTTTACATACGAAATGGACGAATTATAGTCAATTTAATTTTTTATAAAAATTTTAAAAATGGACGATGTATAGTCCATTAAATTTTGTATATATAGCCAGTCCATTTAATTTTTTGCATGAAAAATAGACGATGTATAGTCTATATAATTTTTTGCATACGACTCTTACGATTTATAGTCGATAAAATTTTTTCATAAAAAATTGAAAAAAGACGATGTATAGTCCATTAAATTTTTTTCATAAAAAATTTTTTTGCGTGAAAAATGGATGATGTATAGTTTATTAAATTCTTTGCACGAAAAGAAGACGACGTATATAGTCCACTGAACTTTTTACATACGAAATGGACGAATTATAGTCAATTTAATTTTTTATAAAAATTTTAAAAATGGACGATGTATAGTCCATTAAATTTTGTATATATAGCCAGTCCATGTAATTTTTTGCATGAAAAATAGACGATGTATAGTCTAAATAATTTTTTGCATACGACTCGGACGATTTATAGTCGATAAAATTTTTTCATAAAAAATTTAAAAAAGTTGATGTATAGTCCATTAAATTTTTTTCATAAAAAATTTTTTTGCATGAAAAATGGATGATGTATAGTTTATTAAATTCTTTGCAAGAAAAGAAGATGACGTATATAGTCCACTTAAGTTTTTACATACGAAATGGACGAATTATAGTCAATTTAATTTTTTATAAAAATTTTAAAAATGGACGATGTATAGTCCATTAAATTTTGTATATATATAGACAGTCCATTTAATTTTTTGCATGAAAAATAGACGATGTATAGTCTATATAATTTTTTGCATACGACTCTTACGATTTATAGTCGATAAAATTTTTTCATAAAAAAATTGAAAAAAGACGATGTATAGTCCATTAAATTTTGTATATATAGCCAGTCCATTTAATTTTTTGCATGAAAAATAGACGATGTATAGTCTAAATAATTTTTTGCATACGAATTCGACGATTTAAACTCGACTAAATTTTTTCATAAAAAATTGAAAAAAAGACGATTTTTTCATAAAAAATTTTTTTGCGTGAAAAATGGATGATGTATAGTTTATTAAATTGTTTGCATGAAAAGAAGACGACATATATAGTCCACTGAAGTTTTTACATACGAAATGGACGAATTATAGTCAATTTAATTTTTTATAAAAATTTTAAAAATGGACGATGTATAGTCCATTAAATTTTGTATATATAGCCAGTCCATTTAATTTTTTGCATGAAAAATAGACGATGTATAGTCTAAATAATTTTTTGCATACGACTCGGACGATTTATAGTCGATAAAATTTTTTCATAAAAAATTTAAAAAAGTTGATGTATAGTCCATTAAATTTTTTTCATAAAAAATTTTTTTGCATGAAAAATGGATGATGTATAGTTTATTAAATTCTTTGCAAGAAAAGAAGATGACGTATATAGTCCACTTAAGTTTTTACATACGAAATGGACGAATTATAGTCAATTTAATTTTTTATAAAAATTTTAAAAATGGACGATGTATAGTCCATTAAATTTTGTATATATATAGACAGTCCATTTAATTTTTGCATGAAAAATAGACGATGTATAGTCTATATAATTTTTTGCATACGACTCTTACGATTTATAGTCGATAAAATTTTTTCATAAAAAAATTGAAAAAAGACGATGTATAGTCCATTAAATTTTTTTCATAAAAAATTTTTTTGCGTGAAAAATGGATGATGTATAGTTTATTAAATTCTTTGCACGAAAAAAAGACGGCGTATATAGTCCACTGAAGTTTTTACATACGAAATGGACGAATTATAGTCAATTTAATTTTTTATAAAAATTTTAAAAATGGACGATGTATAGTCCATTAAATTTTGTATATATAGCCAGTCCATGTAATTTTTTGCATGAAAAATAGACGATGTATAGTCTAAATAATTTTTTGCATACGACTCGGACGATTTATAGTCGATAAAATTTTTTCATAAAAAATTGAAAAAAGACGATGCATAGTCCATTAAATTTTTTTCATAAAAAATTTTTTTGCATGAAAAATGGATGATGTATAGTTTATTAAATTCTTTGCATGAAAAGAAGACGACGTATATAGTCCACTGAAGTTTTTACATACGAAATGGACAAATTATAGTCAATTTAATTTTTTATAAAAATTTTAAAAATGGACGATGTATAGTCCATTAAATTTTGTATATATAGCCAGTCCATTTAATTTTTTGCATGAAAAATAGACGATGTATAGTCTAAATAATTTTTTGCATACGACTCGGACGATTTATAGTCGATAAAATTTTTTCATAAAAAAATTGAAAAAAGACGATGTATAGTCCATTAAATTTTTTTCATAAAAAATTTTTTTGCGTGAAAAATGGATGATGTATAGTTTATTAAATTCTTTGCACGAAAAAAAGACGGCGTATATAGTCCACTGAAGTTTTTACATACGAAATGGACGAATTATAGTCAATTTAATTTTTTATAAAAATTTTAAAAATGGACGATGTATAGTCCATTAAATTTTGTATATATAGCCAGTCCATGTAATTTTTTGCATGAAAAATAGACGATGTATAGTCTAAATAATTTTTTGCATACGACTCGGACGATTTATAGTCGATAAAATTTTTTCATAAAAAATTGAAAAAAGACGATGTATAGTCCATTAAATTTTTTTCATAAAAAATTTTTTTGCATGAAAAATGGATGATGTATAGTTTATTAAATTGTTTGCATGAAAAGTAGACGACGTATATAGTCCACTTAAGTTTTTACATACGAAATGGACGAATTATAGTCAATTTAATTTTTTATAAAAATTTTAAAAATGGACGATGTATAGTCCATTAAATTTTGTATATATAGCCAGTCCATTTAATTTTTTGCATGAAAAATAGACGATGTATAGTCTAAATAATTTTTTGCATACGAATTGGACGATTTAAACTCGACTAAATTTTTTCATAAAAAATTGAAAAAAAGACGATTTTTTCATAAAAAATTTTTTTGCGTGAAAAATTGATGATGTATAGTTTATTAAATTCTTTGCATGAAAAGAAGACGACGTATATAGTCCACTGAAGTTTTTACATACGAAATGGACAAATTATAGTCAATTTAATTTTTTATAAAAATTTTAAAAATGGACGATGTATAGTCCATTAAATTTTGTATATATAGCCAGTCCATTTAATTTTTTGCATGAAAAATAGACGATGTATAGTATAAATAATTTTTTGCATACGACTCGGACGATTTATAGTCGATAAAATTTTTTCATAAAAAATTGAAAAAAGACGATGTATAGTCCATTAAATTTTTTTCATAAAAAATTTTTTTGCATGAAAAATGGATGATGTATAGTTTATTAAATTCTTTGCAAGAAAAGAAGACGACGTATATAGTCCACTTAAGTTTTTACATACGAAATGGACGAATTATAGTCAATTTAATTTTTTATAAAAATTTTAAAAATGGACGATGTATAGTCCATTAAATTTTGTATATATAGCCAGTCCATTTAATTTTTTGCATGAAAAATAGACGATGTATAGTCTAAATAATTTTTTGCATACGAATTCGACGATTTAAACTCGACTAAATTTTTTCATAAAAAATTGAAAAAAAGACGATTTTTTCATAAAAAATTTTTTTGCGTGAAAAATTGATGATGTATAGTTTATTAAATTCTTTGCATGAAAAGAAGACGACGTATATAGTCCACTGAAGTTTTTACATACGAAATGGACGAATTATAGTCAATTTAATTTTTTATAAAAATTTTAAAAATGGACGATGTATAGTCCATTAAATTTTGTATATATAGCCAGTCCATTTAATTTTTTGCATGAAAAATAGACGATGTATAGTCTAAATAATTTTTTGCATACGACTCGGACGATTTATAGTCTATAAAATTTTTTCATAAAAAATTGAAAAAAGACGATGTATAGTCCATTAAATTTTTTTCATAAAAAATTTTTTTTGCATGAAAAATGGATGATGTATAGTTTATTAAATTCTTTGCAAGAAAAGAAGACGACGTATATAGTCCACTTAAGTTTTTACATACGAAATGGACGAATTATAGTCAATTTAATTTTTTATAAAAATTTTAAAAATGGACGATGTATAGTCCATTAAATTTTGTATATATATAGACAGTCCATTTAATTTTTTGCATGAAAAATAGACGATGTATAGTCTATATAATTTTTTGCATACGACTCTTACGATTTATAGTCGATAAAATTTTTTCATAAAAAAATTGAAAAAAGACGATGTATAGTCCATTAAATTTTTTTCATAAAAAATTTTTTTGCGTGAAAAATGGATGATGTATAGTTTATTAAATTCTTTGCACGAAAAAAAGACGGCGTATATAGTCCACTGAAGTTTTTACATACGAAATGGACGAATTATAGTCAATTTAATTTTTTATAAAAATTTTAAAAATGGACGATGTATAGTCCATTAAATTTTGTATATATAGCCAGTCCATGTAATTTTTTGCATGAAAAATAGACGATGTATAGTCTAAATAATTTTTTGCATACGACTCGGACGATTTATAGTCGATAAAATTTTTTCATAAAAAATTGAAAAAAGACGATGCATAGTCCATTAAATTTTTTTCATAAAAATTTTTTTTGCATGAAAAATGGATGATGTATAGTTTATTAAATTCTTTGCATGAAAAGAAGACGACGTATATAGTCCACTGAAGTTTTTACATACGAAATGGACAAATTATAGTCAATTTAATTTTTTATAAAAATTTTAAAAATGGACGATGTATAGTCCATTAAATTTTGTATATATAGCCAGTCCATTTAATTTTTTGCATGAAAAATAGACGATGTATAGTCTAAATAATTTTTTGCATACGACTCGGACGATTTATAGTCGATAAAATTTTTTCATAAAAAATTGAAAAAAGACGATGTATAGTCCATTAAATTTTTTTCATAAAAAATTTTTTTGCATGAAAAATGGATGATGTATAGTTTATTAAATTCTTTGCAAGAAAAGAAGACGACGTATATAGTCCACTTAAGTTTTTACATACGAAATGGATGAATTATAGTCAATTTAATTTTTTATAAAAATTTTAAAAATGGACGATGTATAGTCCATTAAATTTTGTATATATATAGCCAGTCCATTTAATTTTTTGCATGAAAAATAGACGATGTATAGTCTATATAATTTTTTGCATACGACTCTTACGATTTATAGTCGATAAAATTTTTTCATAAAAAATTGAAAAAAGACAATGTATAGTCCATTAAATTTTTTTCATAAAAAATTTTTTGCATGAAAAATGGATGATGTATAGTTTATTAAATTCTTTGCAAGAAAAGAAGACGACGTATATAGTCCACTTAAGTTTTTACATACGAAATGGACGAATTATAGTCAATTTAATTTTTTATAAAAATTTTAAAAATGGACGATGTATAGTCCACTAAATTTTGTATATATAGCCAGTCCATTTAATTTTTTGCATGAAAAATAGACGATGTATAGTCTAAATAATTTTTTGCATACGACTCGGACGATTTATAGTCGATAAAATTTTTTCATAAAAAATTGAAAAAAGACGATGTATAGTCCATTAAATTTTTTTCATAAAAAATTTTTTTCCATGAAAATTGGATGATGTATAGTTTATTAAATTCTTTGCAAGAAAAGAAGACGACGTATATAGTCCACTTAAGTTTTTACATACGAAATGGACGAATTATAGTCAATTTAATTTTTTATAAAAATTTTAAAAATGGACGATGTATAGTCCACTAAATTTTGTATATATAGCCAGTCCATTTAATTTTTTGCATGAAAAATAGACGATGTATAGTCGAAATAATTTTTTGCATACGACTCGGACGATTTATAGTCGATAAAATTTTTTCTTAAAAAATTGAAAAAAGACGATGTATAGTCCATTAAATTTTTTTCATAAAATATTTTTTTGCATGAGAAATGGATGATGTATAGTTTATTAAATTCTTTGCACGAAAAGAAGACGACGTATATAGTCCACTTAAGTTTTTACATACGAAATGGACGAATTATAGTCAATTTAATTTTTTATAAAAATTTAAAAAATGGACGATGTATAGTCCATTAAATTTTGTATATATAGCCAGTCCATTTAAATTTTTGCATGAAAAATAGACGATGTATAGTCTATATAATTTGTTGCATACGAATTCGAGGATTTAAAGTCGACTAAATTTTTTCATAAGAAATTTAAAAAAAGACGATGTATAGTCCATTAAATTTTTTTCATAAAAAATTTTTTTGCGTGAAAAATGGATGATGTATAGTTTATTAAATTCTTTGCATGAAAATAAGACGACGTATATAGTCCACTGAAGTTTTTACATACGAAATGGACGAATTATAGTCAATTTAATTTTTTATAAAAATTTTAAAAATGGACGATGTATAGTCCATTAAATTTTGTATATATAGCCAGTCCATTTAATTTTTTGCATGAAAAATAGACGATGTATAGTCTAAATAATTTTTTGCATACGAATTCGACGATTTAAAATCGACTAACTGCCTGTTTCACGATGTCGACAAGAAATTTTCGTTCGCTTATTTATATTGAAAACAAAAACAAAATAAGATAATTTGTTTTTGTTTTCAATATAAATAAGCGAACGAAAATTTCTTGTCGACATCGTGAAACAGGCAGTAAATTTTTTCATAAAAAATTGAAAAAAAGACGATGTATAGTCCATTAAATTTTTTCATAAAAAATTTTTTTGCGTGAAAAATTGATGATGTATAGTTTATTAAATTCTTTGCATGAAAAGAAGACGACATATATAGTCCACTGAAGTTTTTACATACGAAATGGACGAATTATAGTCAATTTAATTTTTTATAAAAATTTTAAAAATGGACGATGTATAGTCCATTAAATTTTGTATATATAGCCAGTCCATTTAATTTTTTGCATGAAAAATAGACGATGTATAGTCTAAATAATTTAATTTTTTTCATAAAAAATTTTTTTGCATGAAAAATGGATGATGTATAGTTTATTAAATTCTTTGCAAGAAAAGAAGACGACGTATATAGTCCACTTAAGTTTTTACATACGAAATGGATGAATTATAGTCAATTTAATTTTTTATAAAAATTTTAAAAATGGACGATGTATAGTCCATTAAATTTTGTATATATATAGCCAGTCCATTTAATTTTTTGCATGAAAAATAGACGATGTATAGTCTATATAATTTTTTGCATACGACTCTTACGATTTATAGTCGATAAAATTTTTTCATAAAAAAATTGAAAAAAGACGATGTATAGTCCATTAAATTTTTTTCATAAAAAATTTTTTTGCGTGAAAAATGGATGATGTATAGTTTATTAAATTCTTTGCACGAAAAAAAGACGGCGTATATAGTCCACTGAAGTTTTTACATACGAAATGGACGAATTATAGTCAATTTAATTTTTTATAAAAATTTTAAAAATGGACGATGTATAGTCCATTAAATTTTGTATATATAGCCAGTCCATGTAATTTTTTGCATGAAAAATAGACGATGCATAGTCTAAATAATTTTTTGCATACGACTCGGACGATTTATAGTCGATAAAATTTTTTCATAAAAAATTGAAAAAAGACGATGCATAGTCCATTAAATTTTTTTCATAAAAAATTTTTTTGCATGAAAAATGGATGATGTATAGTTTATTAAATTCTTTGCATGAAAAGAAGACGACGTATATAGTCCACTGAAGTTTTTACATACGAAATGGACAAATTATAGTCAATTTAATTTTTTATAAAAATTTTAAAAATAGACGATGTATAGTCCATTAAATTTTGTATATATAGCCAGTCCATTTAATTTTTTGCATGAAAAATAGACGATGTATAGTCTAAATAATTTTTTGCATACGACTCGGACGATTTATAGTCGATAAAATTTTTTCATAAAAAATTGAAAAAAGACGATGTATAGTCCATTAAATTTTTTTCATAAAAAATTTTTTTGCATGAAAAATGGATGATGTATAGTTTATTAAATTCTTTGCAAGAAAAGAAGACGACGTATATAGTCCACTTAAGTTTTTACATACGAAATGGATGAATTATAGTCAATTTAATTTTTTATAAAAATTTTAAAAATGGACGATGTATAGTCCATTAAATTTTGTATATATATAGCCAGTCCATTTAATTTTTTGCATGAAAAATAGACGATGTATAGTCTATATAATTTTTTGCATACGACTCTTACGATTTATAGTCGATAAAATTTTTTCATAAAAAATTGAAAAAAGACAATGTATAGTCCATTAAATTTTTTTCATAAAAAATTTTTTGCATGAAAAATGGATGATGTATAGTTTATTAAATTCTTTGCAAGAAAAGAAGACGACGTATATAGTCCACTTAAGTTTTTACATACGAAATGGACGAATTATAGTCAATTTAATTTTTTATAAAAATTTTAAAAATGGACGATGTATAGTCCACTAAATTTTGTATATATAGCCAGTCCATTTAATTTTTTGCATGAAAAATAGACGATGTATAGTCTAAATAATTTTTTGCATACGACTCGGACGATTTATAGTCGATAAAATTTTTTCATAAAAAATTGAAAAAAGACGATGTATAGTCCATTAAATTTTTTTCATAAAAAATTTTTTTCCATGAAAATTGGATGATGTATAGTTTATTAAATTCTTTGCAAGAAAAGAAGACGACGTATATAGTCCACTTAAGTTTTTACATACGAAATGGACGAATTATAGTCAATTTAATTTTTTATAAAAATTTTAAAAATGGACGATGTATAGTCCACTAAATTTTGTATATATAGCCAGTCCATTTAATTTTTTGCATGAAAAATAGACGATGTATAGTAGAAATAATTTTTTGCATACGACTCGGACGATTTATAGTCGATAAAATTTTTTCTTAAAAAATTGAAAAAAGACGATGTATAGTCCATTAAATTTTTTTCATAAAATATTTTTTTGCATGAGAAATGGATGATGTATAGTTTATTAAATTCTTTGCACGAAAAGAAGACGACGTATATAGTCCACTTAAGTTTTTACATACGAAATGGACGAATTATAGTCAATTTAATTTTTTATAAAAATTTAAAAAATGGACGATGTATAGTCCATTAAATTTTGTATATATAGCCAGTCCATTTAAATTTTTGCATGAAAAATAGACGATGTATAGTCTATATAATTTGTTGCATACGAATTCGAGGATTTAAAGTCGACTAAATTTTTTCATAAGAAATTTAAAAAAAGACGATGTATAGTCCATTAAATTTTTTTCATAAAAAATTTTTTTGCGTGAAAAATGGATGATGTATAGTTTATTAAATTCTTTGCATGAAAATAAGACGACGTATATAGTCCACTGAAGTTTTTACATACGAAATGGACGAATTATAGTCAATTTAATTTTTTATAAAAATTTTAAAAATGGACGATGTATAGTCCATTAAATTTTGTATATATAGCCAGTCCATTTAATTTTTTGCATGAAAAATAGACGATGTATAGTCTAAATAATTTTTTGCATACGAATTCGACGATTTAAAATCGACTAACTGCCTGTTTCACGATGTCGACAAGAAATTTTCGTTCGCTTATTTATATTGAAAACAAAAACAAAATAAGATAATTTGTTTTTGTTTTCAATATAAATAAGCGAACGAAAATTTCTTGTCGACATCGTGAAACAGGCAGTAAATTTTTTCATAAAAAATTGTAAAAAAGACGATGTATAGTCCATTAAATTTTTTCATAAAAAATTTTTTTGCGTGAAAAATTGATGATGTATAGTTTATTAAATTCTTTGCATGAAAAGAAGACGACATATATAGTCCACTGAAGTTTTTACATACGAAATGGACGAATTATAGTCAATTTAATTTTTTATAAAAATTTTAAAAATGGACGATGTATAGTCCATTAAATTTTGTATATATAGCCAGTCCATTTAATTTTTTGCATGAAAAATAGACGATGTATAGTCTAAATAATTTTTTGCATACGAATTCGACGATTTAAACTCGACTAAATTTTTTCATAAAAAATTGAAAAAAAGACGATGTATAGTCCATTAAATTTTTTCATAAAAAATTTTTTTGCGTGAAAAATTGATGATGTATAGTTTATTAAATTCTTTGCATGAAAAGAAGACGACATATATAGTCCACTGAAGTTTTTACATACGAAATGGACGAATTATAGTCAATTTAATTTTTTATAAAAATTTTAAAAATGGACGATGTATAGTCCATTAAATTTTGTATATATAGCCAGTCCATTTAATTTTTTGCATGAAAAATAGACGATGTATAGTCTAAATAATTTTTTGCATACGAATTCGACGATTTAAACTCGACTAAATTTTTTCATAAAAAATTGAAAAAAAGACGATGTATAGTCCATTAAATTTTTTCATAAAAAATTTTTTTGCGTGAAAAATTGATGATGTATAGTTTATTAAATTCTTTGCATGAAAAGAAGACGACATATATAGTCCACTGAAGTTTTTACATACGAAATGGACGAATTATAGTCAATTTAATTTTTTATAAAAATTTTAAAAATGGACGATGTATAGTCCATTAAATTTTGTATATATAGCCAGTCCATTTAATTTTTTGCATGAAAAATAGACGATGTATAGTCTAAATAATTTTTTGCATACGACTCGGACGATTTATAGTCGATAAAATTTTTTCATAAAAAATTGAAAAAAGACGATGTATAGTCCATTAAATTTTTTTCATAAAAAATTTTTTTCCATGAAAATTGGATGATGTATAGTTTATTAAATTCTTTGCAAGAAAAGAAGACGACGTATATAGTCCACTTAAGTTTTTACATACGAAATGGACGAATTATAGTCAATTTAATTTTTTATAAAAATTTTAAAAATGGACGATGTATAGTCCATTAAATTTTGTATATATATAGCCAGTCCATTTAATTTTTTGCATGAAAAATAGACGATGTATAGTCTATATAATTATTTGCATACGACTCTTACGATTTATAGTCGATAAAATTTTTTCATAAAAAATTGAAAAAAGACGTTGTATAGTCCATTAAATTTTTTTCATAAAAAATTTTTTTGCGTGAAAAATGGATGATGTATAGTTTATTAAATTCTTTGCACGAAAAGAAGACGACGTATATAGTCCACTGAAGTTTTTTCATACGAAATGTACGAATTATAGTCAATTTAATTTTTTATAAAAATTTTAAAAATGGACGATTTATAGTCCATTAAATTTTGTATATATAGCCAGTCCATGTAATTTTTTGCATGAAAAATAGACGATGTATAGTCTAAATAATTTTTTGCATACGACTCGGACGATTTATAGTCGATAAAATTTTTTCATAAAAAATTTAAAAAAGACGATGTATAGTCCATTAAATTTTTTTCATAAAAAATTTTTTTGCGTGAAAAATGGATGATGTATAGTTTATTAAATTCTTTGCACGAAAAGAAGACGACGTATATAGTCCACTGAAGTTTTTACATACGAAATGGACGAATTATAGTCAATTTAATTTTTTATAAAAATTTTAAAAATGGACGATGTATAGTCCATTAAATTTTGTATATATAGCCAGTCCATGTAATTTTCTGCATGAAAAATAGACGATGTATAGTCTAAATAATTTTTTGCATATGACTCGGACGATTTATAGTCGATAAAATTTTTTCATAAAAAATTGAAAAAAGACGATGTATAGTCCATTAATTTTTTTTTCATAAAAAAATTTTTTGCATGAAAAATGGATGATGTATAGTTTATTAAATTCTTTGCAAGAAAAGAAGACGACGTATATAGTCCACTTAAGTTTTTACATACGAAATGGACGAATTATAGTCAATTTAATTTTTTATAAAAATTTAAAAAATGGACGATGTATAGTCCATTAAATTTTGTATATATAGCCAGTCCATTTAAATTTTTTCATGAAAAATAGACGATGTATAGTCTATATAATTTGTTGCATACGAATTCGACGATTTAAAGTCGACTAAATTTTTTCATAAAAAATTGAAAAAAAGACGATGTATAGTCCATTAAATTTTTTTCATAAAAATTTTTTTTGCGTGAAAAATGGATGATGTATAGTTTATTAAATTCTTTGCAAGAAAAGAAGACGACGTATATAGTCCACTTAAGTTTTTACATACGAAATGGACGAATTATAGTCAATTTAATTTTTTATAAAAATTTTAAAAATGGACGATGTATAGTCCATTAAATTTTGTATATATATAGCCAGTCCATTTAATTTTTTGCATGAAAAATAGACGATGTATAGTCTATATAATTGTTTGCATACGACTCTTACGATTTATAGTCGATAAAATTTTTTCATAAGAAATTTAAAAAAGACGATGTAGAGTCCATTAAATTTTTTTCATAAAAAATTTTTTTGCGTGAAAAATGGATGATGTATAGTTTATTAAATTCTTTGCACGAAAAGAAGACGACGTATATAGTCCACTGAAGTTTTTTCATACGAAATGTACGAATTATAGTCAATTTAATTTTTTATAAAAATTTTAAAAATGGACGATGTATAGTCCATTAAATTTTGTATATATAGCCAGTCCATGTAATTTTTTTGCATGAAAAATAGACGATGTATAGTCTAAATAATTTTTTGCATACGACTCGGACGATTTATAGTCGATAAAATTTTTTCATAAAAAATTGAAAAAAGACGATGTATAGTCCATTAAATTTTTTTCATAAAAAATTTTTTTGCATGAAAAATGGATGATGTATAGTTTATTAAATTCTTTGCATGAAAAGAAGACGACGTATATAGTCCACTTAAGTTTTTGCATACGAAATGGACGAATTATATTCAATTTAATTTTTTATAAAAATTTTAAAAATGGACGATGTATAGTCCATTAAATTATGTATATATAGCCAGTCCATTTAATTTTTTGCATGAAAAATAGACGATGTATAGTCTAAATAATTTTTTGCATACGACTCGGACGATTTATAGTCGATAAAATTTTTTCTTAAAAAATTGAAAAAAGACGATGTATAGTCCATTAAATTTTTTTCATAAAAAATTTTTTTGCGTGAAAAATGGATGATGTATAGTTTATTAAATTCTTTGCACGAAAAGAAGACGACGTATATAGTCCACTGAAGTTTTTACATACGAAATGGACGAATTATAGTCAATTTAATTTTTTATAAAAATTTTAAAAATGGACGATGTATAGTCCATTAAATTTTGTATATATAGCTAGTCCATGTAATTTTTTGCATGAAAAATAGACGATGTATAGTCGAAATAATTTTTTGCATACGACTCGGACGATTTATAGTCGATAAAATTTTTTCATAAGAAATTGAAAAAAGACGATGTATAGTCCATTAAATTTTTTTTCATAAAAAAATTTTTTGCATGAAAAATGGATGATGTATAGTTTATTAAATTCTTTGCAAGAAAAGAAGACGACGTATATAGTCCACTTAAGTTTTTACATACGAAATGGACGAATTATAGTCAATTTAATTTTTTATAAAATTTTAAAAAATGGACGATGTATAGTCCATTAAATTTTGTATATATAGCCAGTCTATTTAATTTTTTGCATGAAAAATAGACGATGTATAGTCTAAATAATTTTTTGCATACGACTCGGACGATTTATAGTCGATAAAATTTTTTCATAAAAAATTGAAAAAAGACGATGTATAGTCCATTAAATTTTTTTCATAAAAAATTTTTTGCGTGAAAAATGGATGATGTATAGTTTATTAAATTCTTTGCACGAAAAGAAGACGACGTATATAGTCCACTTAAGTTTTTACATACGAAATGGACGAATTATAGTCAATTTAATTTTTTATAAAAATTTAAAAAATGGACGATGTATAGTCCATTAAATTTTGTATATATAGCCAGTCCATTTAAATTTTTTCATGAAAAATAGACGATGTATAGTCTATATAATTTGTTGCATACGAATTCGACGATTTAAAGTCGACTAAATTTTTTCATAAAAAATTGAAAAAAAAGACGATGTATAGTCCATTAAATTTTTTTCATAAAAAATTTTTTGCGTGAAAAATGGATGATGTATAGTTTATTAAATTCTTTGCATGAAAAGAAGACGACGTATATAGTCCACTGAAGTTTTTACATACGAAATGGACGAATTATAGTCAATTTAATTTTTTATAAAAATTTTAAAAATGGACGATGTATAGTCCATTAAATTTTGTATATATAGCCAGTCCATGTAATTTTTTGCATGAAAAATAGACGATGTATAGTCTAAATAATTTTTTGCATACGACTCGGACGATTTATAGTCGATAAAATTTTTTCATAAAAAATTGAATTTTAAAAATGGACGATGTATAGTCCATTAAATTTTGTATACATATAGCTAGTCCATGTAATTTTCTGCATGAAAAATAGACGATGTATAGTCTAAATAATTTTTTGCATACGACTCGGACGATTTATAGTCGATAAAATTTGTTCATAAAAAATTGAAAAAAGACGATGTATAGTCCATTAAATTTTTTTCATAAAAAAATTTTTTGCATGAAAAATGGATGATGTATAGTTTATTAAATTCTTTGCAAGAAAAGAAGACGACGTATATAGTCCACTTAAGTTTTTACATACGAAATGGACGAATTATAGTCAATTTAATTTTTTATAAAAATTTAAAAAATGGACGATGTATAGTCCATTAAATTTTGTATATATAGCTAGTCCATGTAATTTTCTGCATGAAAAATAGACGATGTATAGTCTAAATAATTTTTTGCATACGACTCGGACGATTTATAGTCGATAAAATTTGTTCATAAAAAATTGAAAAAAGACGATGTATAGTCCATTAAATTTTTTTCATAAAAAAATTTTTTGCATGAAAAATGGATGATGTATAGTTTATTAAATTCTTTGCAAGAAAAGAAGACGACGTATATAGTCCACTTAAGTTTTTACATACGAAATGGACGAATTATAGTCAATTTAATTTTTTATAAAAATTTTAAAAATGGACGATGTATAGTCCATTAAATTTTGTATATATAGCCAGTCCATTTAAATTTTTTCATGAAAAATAGACGATGTATAGTCTATATAATTTTTTGCATACGACTCGGACGATTTATAGTCGATAAAATTTTTTCATAAAAAATTGAAAAAAGACGATGTATAGTCCATTAAATTTTTTTCATAAAAAATTTTTTTGCATGAAAAATTGATTATGTATAGTTTATTAAATTCTTTGCAAGAAAAGAAGACGACGTATATAGTCCACTTAAGTTTTTACATGCGAAATGGACGAATTATAGTCAATTTAATTTTTTATAAAAATTTTAAAAATGGACGATGTATAGTCCATTAAATTTTGTATATATATAGCCAGTCCATTTAATTTTTTGCATGAAAAATAGACGATGTATAGTCTATATAATTTTTTGCATACGACTCTTACGATTTATAGTCGATAAAATTTTTTCATAAAAAATTGAAAAAAGACGATGTATAGTCCATTAAATTTTTTTCATAAAAAATTGTTTTGCGTGAAAAATTGATGATGTATAGTTTATTAAATTCTTTGAACGAAAAGAAGACGACGTATATAGTCCACTGAAGTTTTTACATACGAAATGGACGATTTAAAGTCGATAAAATTTTTTCATAAAAAATTGAATTTTAAAAATGGACGATGTATAGTCCATTAAATTTTGTATATATATAGCCAGTCCATTTAATTTTTTGCATGAAAAATAGACGATGTATAGTCTATATAATTGTTTGCATACGACTCGGACGATTTATAGTCTATAAAATTTTTTCATAAAAAATTGAATTTTAAAAATGGACGATGTATAGTCCATTAAATTTTGTATATATATAGCCAGTCCATTTAATTTTTTGCATGAAAAATAGACGATGTATAGTCTATATAATTGTTTGCATACGACTCTTACGATTTATAGTCGATAAAATTTTTTCATAAAAAATTGAAAAAAGACGATGTATAGTCCATTAAATTTTTTTCATAAAAAATTTTTTTGCGTGAAAAATGGATGATGTATAGTTTATTAAATTCTTTGCACGAAAAGAAGACGACGTATATAGTCCACTGAAGTTTTTTCATACGAAATGTACGAATTATAGTCAATTTAATTTTTTATAAAAATTTTAAAAATGGACGATGTATAGTCCATTAAATTTTGTATATATAGCCAGTCCATGTAATTTTTTGCATGAAAAATAGACGATGTATAGTCTAAATAATTTTTTGCATACGACTCGGACGATTTATAGTCGATAAAATTTTTTCATAAAAAATTGAAAAAAGACGATGTATAGTCCATTAAATTTTTTTCATAAAAAATTTTTTTGCGTGAAAAATGGATGATGTATAGTTTATTAAATTCTTTGCACGAAAAGAAGACGACGTATATAGTCCACTTAAGTTTTTACATACGAAATGGACGAATTATAGTCAATTTAATTTTTTATAAAAATTTTAAAAATGGACGATGTATAGTCCATTAAATTTTGTATATATAGCCAGTCCATGTAATTTTCTGCATGAAAAATAGACGATGTATAGTCTAAATAATTTTTTGCATACGACTCGGACGATTTATAGTCGATAAAATTTTTTCATAAAAAATTGAAAAAAGACGATGTATAGTCCATTAAATTTTTTTCATAAAAAATTTTTTTGCGTGAAAATTGGATGATGTATAGTTTATTAAATTCTTTGCATGAAAAGAAGACGACGTATATAGTCCACTGAAGTTTTTACATACGAAATGGACGAATTATAGTCAATTTAATTTTTTATCAAAATTTTAAAAATGGACGATGTATAGTCCATTAAATTTTGTATATATAGCCAGTCCATTTAATTTTTTGCATGAAAAATAGACGATGTATAGTCTAAATAATTTTTTGCATACGACTCGGACGATTTATAGTCGATAAAATTTTTTCATAAAAAATTGAAAAAAGACGATGCATAGTCCATTAAATTTTTTTCATAAAAAATTTTTTGCGTGAAAAATGGATGATGTATAGTTTATTAAATTCTTTGCATGAAAAGAAGACGACGTATATAGTCCACTGAAGTTTTTACATACGAAATGGACGAATTATAGTCAATTTAATTTTTTATAAAAATTTAAAAAATGGACGATGTATAGTCCGTTAAATTTTGTATATATAGCCAGTCCATTTAATTTTTTGCATGAAAAATAGACGATGTATAGTCTAAATAATTTTTTGCATACGACTCGGACGATTTATAGTCGATAAAATTTTTTCATAAAAAATTGAATTTTAAAAATGGACGATGTATAGTCCATTAAATTTTGTATATATATAGCCAGTCCATTTAATTTTTTGCATGAAAAATAGACGATGTATAGTCTATATAATTGTTTGCATACGACTCTTACGATTTATAGTCGATAAAATTTTTTCATAAAAAATTGAAAAAAGACGATGTATAGTCCATTAAATTTTTTTCATAAAAAATTTTTTGCGTGAAAAATGGATGATGTATAGTTTATTAAATTCTTTGCACGAAAAGAAGACGACGTATATAGTCCACTGAAGTTTTTTCATACGAAATGTACGAATTATAGTCAATTTAATTTTTTATAAAAATTTTAAAAATGGACGATGTATAGTCCATTAAATTTTGTATATATAGCCAGTCCATGTAATTTTTTGCATGAAAAATAGACGATGTATAGTCTAAATAATTTTTTGCATACGACTCGGACGATTGATAGTCGATAAAATTTTTTCATAAAAAATTGAAAAAAGACGATGTATAGTCCATTAAATTTTTTTCATAAAAAATTTTTTTGCGTGAAAAATGGATGATGTATAGTTTATTAAATTCTTTGCACGAAAAGAAGACGACGTATATAGTCCACTGAAGTTTTTACATACGAAATGGACGAATTATAGTCAATTTAATTTTTTATAAAAATTTAAAAAATGGACGATGTATAGTCCATTAAATTTTGTATATATAGCCAGTCCATGTAATTTTCTGCATGAAAAATAGACGATGTATAGTCTAAATAATTTTTTGCATACGACTCGGACGATTTATAGTCGATAAAATTTTTTCATAAAAAATTGAAAAAAGACGATGTATAGTCCACTAAATTTTTTTTCATAAAAAAATTTTTTGCATGAAAAATGGATGATGTATAGTTTATTAAATTCTTTGCAAGAAAAGAAGACGACGTATATAGTCCACTTAAGTTTTTACATACGAAATGGACGAATTATAGTCAATTTAATTTTTTATAAAAATTTAAAAAATGGACGATGTATAGTCCATTAAATTTTGTATATATAGCCAGTCTATTTAATTTTTTGCATGAAAAATAGACGATGTATAGTCTAAATAATTTTTTGCATACGACTCGGACGATTTATAGTCGATAAAATTTTTTCATAAAAAATTGAAAAAAGACGATGTATAGTCCATTAAATTTTTTTCATAAAAAATTTTTTTGCGTGAAAAATGGATGATGTATAGTTTATTAAATTCTTTGCACGAAAAGAAGACGACGTATATAGTCCACTTAAGTTTTTACATACGAAATGGACGAATTATAGTCAATTTAATTTTTTATAAAAATTTAAAAAATGGACGATGTATAGTCCATTAAATTTTGTATATATAGCCAGTCCATTTAAATTTTTTCATGAAAAATAGACGATGTATAGTCTATATAATTTGTTGCATACGAATTCGACGATTTAAAGTCGACTAAATTTTTTCATAAAAAATTGAAAAAAAAGACGATGTATAGTCCATTAAATTTTTTTCATAAAAAATTTTTTGCGTGAAAAATGGATGATGTATAGTTTATTAAATTCTTTGCATGAAAAGAAGATGACGTATATAGTCCACTGAAGTTTTCACATACGAAATGGACGAATTATAGTCAATTTAATTTTTTATCAAAATTTTAAAAATGGACGATGTATAGTCCATTAAATTTTGTATATATAGCCAGTCCATTTAATTTTTTGCATGAAAAATAGACGATGTATAGTCTAAATAATTTTTTGCATACGACTCGGACGATTTATAGTCGATAAAATTTTTTCATAAAAAATTGAAAAAAGACGATGTATAGTCCATTAAATTTTTTTCATAAAAAATTTTTTTGCATGAAAAATTGATGATGTATAGTTTATTAAATTCTTTGCAAGAAAAGAAGACGACGTATATAGTCCACTTAAGTTTTTACATACGAAATGGACGAATTATAGTCAATTTAATTTTTTATAAAAATTTTAAAAATGGACGATGTATAGTCCATTAAATTTTGTATATATATAGCCAGTCCATTTAATTTGTTGCATGAAAAATAGACGATGTATAGTCTATATAATTTTTTGCATACGACTCGGACGATTTATAGTCGATAAAATTTTTTCATAAAAAATTGAAAAAAGACGATGTATAGTCCATTAAATTTTTTTCATAAAAAATTTTTTTGCGTGAAAAATGGATGATGTATAGTTTATTAAATTCTTTGCACGAAAAGAAGACGACGTATATAGTCCACTTAAGTTTTTACATACGAAATGGACGAATTATAGTCAATTTAATTTTTTATAAAAATTTTAAAAATGGACGATGTATAGTCCATTAAATTTTGTATATATAGCCAGTCCATTTAAATTTTTTCATGAAAAATAGACGATGTATAGTCTATATAATTTGTTGCATACGAATTCGACGATTTAAAGTCGACTAAATTTTTTCATAAAAAATTGAAAAAAAAGACGATGTATAGTCCATTAAATTTTTTTCATAAAAAATTTTTTGCGTGAAAAATGGATGATGTATAGTTTATTAAATTCTTTGCATGAAAAGAAGATGACGTATATAGTCCACTGAAGTTTTCACATACGAAATGGACGAATTATAGTCAATTTAATTTTTTATCAAAATTTTAAAAATGGACGATGTATAGTCCATTAAATTTTGTATATATAGCCAGTCCATTTAATTTTTTGCATGAAAAATAGACGATGTATAGTGTAAATAATTTTTTGCATACGACTCGGACGATTTATAGTCGATAAAATTTTTTCATAAAAAATTGAAAAAAGACGATGTATAGTCCATTAAATTTTTTTCATAAAAAATTTTTTTGCATGAAAAATTGATGATGTATAGTTTATTAAATTCTTTGCAAGAAAAGAAGACGACGTATATAGTCCACTTAAGTTTTTACATACGAAATGGACGAATTATAGTCAATTTAATTTTTTATAAAAATTTTAAAAATGGACGATGTATAGTCCATTAAATTTTGTATATATATAGCCAGTCCATTTAATTTTTTGCATGAAAAATAGACGATGTATAGTCTATATAATTTTTTGCATACGACTCGGACGATTTATAGTCGATAAAATTTTTTCATAAAAAATTGAAAAAAGACGATGTATAGTCCATTAAATTTTTTTCATAAAAAATTTTTTTGCATGAAAAATTGATGATGTATAGTTTATTAAATTCTTTGCAAGAAAAGAAGACGAAGTATATAGTCCACTTAAGTTTTTACATGCGAAATGGACGAATTATAGTCAATTTAATTTTTTATAAAAATTTTAAAAATGGACGATGTATAGTCCATTAAATTTTGTATATATATAGCCAGTCCATTTAATTTTTTGCATGAAAAATAGACGATGTATAGTCTATATAATTTTTTGCATACGACTCGGACGATTTATAGTCGATAAAATTTTTTCATAAAAAATTGAAAAAAGACGATGTATAGTCCATTAAATTTTTTTTATAAAAAATTTTTTTGCATGAAAAATTGATGATGTATAGTTTATTAAATTCTTTGCAAGAAAAGAAGACGACGTATATAGTCCACTTAAGTTTTTACATGCGAAATGGATGAATTATAGTCAATTTAATTTTTTATAAAAATTTTAAAAATGGACGATGTATAGTCCATTAAATTTTGTATATATATAGCCAGTCCATTTAATTTTTTGCATGAAAAATAGACGATGTATAGTCTATATAATTTTTTGCATACGACTCTTACGATTTATAGTCGATAAAATTTTTTCATAAAAAATTGAAAAAAGACGATGTATAGTCCATTAAATTTTTTTCATAAAAAATTTTTTTGCGTGAAAATTGGATGATGTATAGTTTATTAAATTCTTTGCATGAAAAGAAGACGACGTATATAGTCCACTGAAGTTTTTACATACGAAATGGACGAATTATAGTCAATTTAATTTTTTATCAAAATTTTAAAAATGGACGATGTATAGTCCATTAAATTTTGTATATATAGCCAGTCCATTTAATTTTTTGCATGAAAAATAGACGATGTATAGTCTAAATAATTTTTTGCATACGACTCGGACGATTTATAGTCGATAAAATTTTTTCATAAAAAATTGAAAAAAGACGATGTATAGTCCATTAAATTTTTTTCATAAAAAATTTTTTGCGTGAAAAATGGATGATGTATAGTTTATTAAATTCTTTGCATGAAAAGAAGACGACGTATATAGTAAACTGAAGTTTTTACATACGAAATGGACGAATTATAGTCAATTTAATTTTTTATAAAAATTTAAAAAATGGACGATGTATAGTCCATTAAATTTTGTATATATAGCCAGTCCATTTAATTTTTTGCATGAAAAATAGACGATGTATAGTCTAAATAATTTTTTGCATACGACTCGGACGATTTATAGTCGATAAAATTTTTTCATAAAAAATTGAATTTTAAAAATGGACGATGTATAGTCCATTAAATTTTGTATATATATAGCCAGTCCATTTAATTTTTTTGCAAGAAAAATAGACGATGTATAGTCTATATAATTTTTTGCATACGACTCTTACGATTTATAGTCGATAAAATTTTTTCATAAAAAATTGAAAAAAGACGATGTATAGTCCATTAAATTTTTTTCATAAAAAATTTTTTTGCGTGAAAAATGGATGATGTATAGTTTATTAAATTCTTTGCACGAAAAGAAGACGACGTATATAGTCCACTGAAGTTTTTTCATACGAAATGTACGAATTATAGTCAATTTAATTTTTTATAAAAATTTTAAAAATGGACGATGTATAGTCCATTAAATTTTGTATATATAGCCAGTCCATGTAATTTTCTGCATGAAAAATAGACGATGTATAGTCTAAATAATTTTTTGCATACGACTCGGACGATTTATAGTCGATAAAATTTTTTCATAAAAAATTGAAAAAAGACGATGTATAGTCCATTAAATTTTTTTCATAAAAAATTTTTTTGCGTGAAAAATGGATGATGTATAGTTTATTAAATTCTTTGCACGAAAAGAAGACGACGTATATAGTCCACTTAAGTTTTTACATACGAAATGGACGAATTATAGTCAATTTAATTTTTTATAAAAATTTAAAAAATGGACGATGTATAGTCCATTAAATTTTGTATATATAGCCAGTCCATTTAAATTTTTTCATGAAAAATAGACGATATATAGTCTATATAATTTGTTGCATACGAATTCGACGATTTAAAGTCGACTAAATTTTTTCATAAAAAATTGAAAAAAAAGACGATGTATAGTCCATTAAATTTTTTTCATAAAAAATTTTTTTGCGTGAAAATTGGATGATGTATAGTTTATTAAATTCTTTGCATGAAAAGAAGACGACGTATATAGTCCACTGAAGTTTTCACATACGAAATGGACGAATTATAGTCAATTTAATTTTTTATCAAAATTTTAAAAATGGACGATGTATAGTCCATTAAATTTTGTATATATAGCCAGTCCATTTAATTTTTTGCATGAAAAATAGACGATGTATAGTCTAAATAATTTTTTGCATACGACTCGGACGATTTATAGTCGATAAAATTTTTTCATAAAAAATTGAAAAAAGACGATGTATAGTCCATTAAATTTTTTTCATAAAAAATTGTTTTGCGTGAAAAATGGATGATGTAGAGTTTATTAAATTCTTTGCACGAAAAGAAGACGACGTATATAGTCCACTGAAGTTTTTACATACGAAATGGACGAATTATAGTCAATTTAATTTTTTATAAAAATTTAAAAAATGGACGATGTATAGTCCATTAAATTTTGTATATATAGCCAGTCCATTTAATTTTTTGCATGAAAAATAGACGATGTATAGTCTAAATAATTTTTTGCATACGACTCGGACGATTTATAGTCGATAAAATTTTTTCATAAAAAATTGAAAAAAGACGATGTATAGTCCATTAAATTTTTTTCATAAAAAATTTTTTGCGTGAAAAATGGATGATGTATAGTTTATTAAATTCTTTGCATGAAAAGAAGACGACGTATATAGTAAACTGAAGTTTTTACATACGAAATGGACGAATTATAGTCAATTTAATTTTTTATAAAAATTTAAAAAATGGACGATGTATAGTCCATTAAATTTTGTATATATAGCCAGTCCATTTAATTTTTTGCATGAAAAATAGACGATGTATAGTCTAAATAATTTTTTGCATACGACTCGGACGATTTATAGTCGATAAAATTTTTTCATAAAAAATTGAATTTTAAAAATGGACGATGTATAGTCCATTAAATTTTGTATATATATAGCCAGTCCATTTAATTTTTTTGCAAGAAAAATAGACGATGTATAGTCTATATAATTTTTTGCATACGACTCTTACGATTTATAGTCGATAAAATTTTTTCATAAAAAATTGAAAAAAGACGATGTATAGTCCATTAAATTTTTTTCATAAAAAATTTTTTTGCGTGAAAAATGGATGATGTATAGTTTATTAAATTCTTTGCACGAAAAGAAGACGACGTATATAGTCCACTGAAGTTTTTTCATACGAAATGTACGAATTATAGTCAATTTAATTTTTTATAAAAATTTTAAAAATGGACGATGTATAGTCCATTAAATTTTGTATATATAGCCAGTCCATGTAATTTTCTGCATGAAAAATAGACGATGTATAGTCTAAATAATTTTTTGCATACGACTCGGACGATTTATAGTCGATAAAATTTTTTCATAAAAAATTGAAAAAAGACGATGTATAGTCCATTAAATTTTTTTCATAAAAAATTTTTTTGCGTGAAAAATGGATGATGTATAGTTTATTAAATTCTTTGCACGAAAAGAAGACGACGTATATAGTCCACTTAAGTTTTTACATACGAAATGGACGAATTATAGTCAATTTAATTTTTTATAAAAATTTAAAAAATGGACGATGTATAGTCCATTAAATTTTGTATATATAGCCAGTCCATTTAAATTTTTTCATGAAAAATAGACGATATATAGTCTATATAATTTGTTGCATACGAATTCGACGATTTAAAGTCGACTAAATTTTTTCATAAAAAATTGAAAAAAAAGACGATGTATAGTCCATTAAATTTTTTTCATAAAAAATTTTTTTGCGTGAAAATTGGATGATGTATAGTTTATTAAATTCTTTGCATGAAAAGAAGACGACGTATATAGTCCACTGAAGTTTTCACATACGAAATGGACGAATTATAGTCAATTTAATTTTTTATCAAAATTTTAAAAATGGACGATGTATAGTCCATTAAATTTTGTATATATAGCCAGTCCATTTAATTTTTTGCATGAAAAATAGACGATGTATAGTCTAAATAATTTTTTGCATACGACTCGGACGATTTATAGTCGATAAAATTTTTTCATAAAAAATTGAAAAAAGACGATGTATAGTCCATTAAATTTTTTTCATAAAAAATTGTTTTGCGTGAAAAATGGATGATGTAGAGTTTATTAAATTCTTTGCACGAAAAGAAGACGACGTATATAGTCCACTGAAGTTTTTACATACGAAATGGACGAATTATAGTCAATTTAATTTTTTATAAAAATTTAAAAAATGGACGATGTATAGTCCATTAAATTTTGTATATATAGCCAGTCCATTTAATTTTTTGCATGAAAAATAGACGATGTATAGTCTAAATAATTTTTTGCATACGACTCGGACGATTTATAGTCGATAAAATTTTTTCTTAAAAAATTGAAAAAAGACGATGTATAGTCCATTAAATTTTTTTCATAAAAAATTTTTTTGCATGAGAAATGGATGATGTATAGTTTATTAAATTCTTTGCACGAAAAGAAGGCGACGTATATAGTCCACTTAAGTTTTTACATACGAAATGGACGAATTATAGTCAATTTAATTTTTTATAAAAATTTAAAAAATGGACGATGTATAGTCCATTAAATTTTGTATATATAGCCAGTCCATTTAAATTTTTGCATGAAAAATAGACGATGTATAGTCTATATAATTTGTTGCATAGGAATTCGACGATTTAAAGTCGACTAAATTTTTTCATAAAAAATTTAAAAAAAGACGATGTATAGTCCATTAAATTTTTTTCATAAAAAATTTTTTTGCGTGAAAAATGTATGATGTATAGTTTATTAAATTCTTTGCATGAAAAGAAGACGACGTATATAGTCCACTGAACTTTTTACATACGAAATGGACGAATTATAGTCAATTTAATTTTTTATAAAAATTTTAAAAATGGACGATGTATAGTCCATTAAATTTTGTATATATAGCCAGTCCATGTAATTTTTTGCATGAAAAATAGACGATGTATAGTCTAAATAATTTTTTGCATACGACTCGGACGATTTATAGTCGATAAAATTTTTTCATAAAAAATTGAAAAAAGACGATGTATAGTCCATTAAATTTTTTTCATAAAAAATTTTTTTGCATGAAAAATGGATGATGTATAGTTTATTAAATTCTTTGCATGAAAAGAAGACGACGTATATAGTCCACTTAAGTTTTTACATACGAAATGGACGAATTATAGTCAATTTAATTTTTTATAAAAATTTTAAAAATGGACGATGTATAGTCCATTAAATTTTGTATATATAGCCAGTCCATTTAATTTTTTGCATGAAAAATAGACGATGTATAGTCTAAATAATTTTTTGCATACGACTCGGACGATTTATAGTCGATAAAATTTTTTCTTAAAAAATTGAAAAAAGACGATGTATAGTCCATTAAATTTTTTTCATAAAAAATTTTTTTGCGTGAAAAATGGATGATGTATAGTTTATTAAATTCTTTGCACGAAAAGAAGACGACGTATATAGTCCACTGAAGTTTTTACATACGAAATGGACGAATTATAGTCAATTTAATTTTTTATAAAAATTTTAAAAATGGACGATGTATAGTCCATTAATATTTGTATATATAGCCAGTCCATGTAATTTTTTGCATGAAAAATAGACGATGTATAGTCTAAATAATTTTTTGCATACGACTCGGACGATTTATAGTCGATAAAATTTTTTCTTAAAAAATTGAAAAAAGACGATGTATAGTCCATTAAATTTTTTTCATAAAAAATTTTTTTGCATGAGAAATGGATGATGTATAGTTTATTAAATTCTTTGCACGAAAAGAAGGCGACGTATATAGTCCACTTAAGTTTTTACATACGAAATGGACGAATTATAGTCAATTTAATTTTTTATAAAAATTTAAAAAATGGACGATGTATAGTCCATTAAATTTTGTATATATAGCCAGTCCATTTAAATTTTTGCATGAAAAATAGACGATGTATAGTCTATATAATTTGTTGCATAGGAATTCGACGATTTAAAGTCGACTAAATTTTTTCATAAAAAATTTAAAAAAAGACGATGTATAGTCCATTAAATTTTTTTCATAAAAAATTTTTTTGCGTGAAAAATGTATGATGTATAGTTTATTAAATTCTTTGCATGAAAAGAAGACGACGTATATAGTCCACTGAACTTTTTACATACGAAATGGACGAATTATAGTCAATTTAATTTTTTATAAAAATTTTAAAAATGGACGATGTATAGTCCATTAAATTTTGTATATATAGCCAGTCCATGTAATTTTTTGCATGAAAAATAGACGATGTATAGTCTAAATAATTTTTTGCAAACGACTCGGACGATTTATAGTCGATAAAATTTTTTCATAAAAAATTGAAAAAAGACGATGTATAGTCCATTAAATTTTTTTCATAAAAAATTTTTTTGCAGGAAAAATGGATGATGTATAGTTTATTAAATTCTTTGCATGAAAAGAAGACGACGTATATAGTCCACTTAAGTTTTTACATACGAAATGGACGAATTATAGTCAATTTAATTTTTTATAAAAATTTTAAAAATGGACGATGTATAGTCCATTAAATTTTGTATATATAGCCAGTCCATTTAATTTTTTGCATGAAAAATAGACGATGTATAGTCTAAATAATTTTTTGCATACGACTCGGACGATTTATAGTCGATAAAATTTTTTCTTAAAAAATTGAAAAAAGACGATGTATAGTCCATTAAATTTTTTTCATAAAAAATTTTTTTGCATGAGAAATGGATGATGTATAGTTTATTAAATTCTTTGCACGAAAAGAAGGCGACGTATATAGTCCACTTAAGTTTTTACATACGAAATGGACGAATTATAGTCAATTTAATTTTTTATAAAAATTTAAAAAATGGACGATGTATAGTCCATTAAATTTTGTATATATAGCCAGTCCATTTAAATTTTTGCATGAAAAATAGACGATGTATAGTCTATATAATTTGTTGCATAGGAATTCGACGATTTAAAGTCGACTAAATTTTTTCATAAAAAATTTAAAAAAAGACGATGTATAGTCCATTAAATTTTTTTCATAAAAAATTTTTTTGCGTGAAAAATGTATGATGTATAGTTTATTAAATTCTTTGCATGAAAAGAAGACGACGTATATAGTCCACTGAACTTTTTACATACGAAATGGACGAATTATAGTCAATTTAATTTTTTATAAAAATTTTAAAAATGGACGATGTATAGTCCATTAAATTTTGTATATATAGCCAGTCCATGTAATTTTTTGCATGAAAAATAGACGATGTATAGTCTAAATAATTTTTTGCATACGACTCGGACGATTTATAGTCGATAAAATTTTTTCATAAAAAATTGAAAAAAGACGATGTATAGTCCATTAAATTTTTTTCATAAAAAATTTTTTTGCAGGAAAAATGGATGATGTATAGTTTATTAAATTCTTTGCATGAAAAGAAGACGACGTATATAGTCCACTTAAGTTTTTACATACGAAATGGACGAATTATAGTCAATTTAATTTTTTATAAAAATTTTAAAAATGGACGATGTATAGTCCATTAAATTTTGTATATATAGCCAGTCCATTTAATTTTTTGCATGAAAAATAGACGATGTATAGTCTAAATAATTTTTTGCATACGACTCGGACGATTTATAGTCGATAAAATTTTTTCTTAAAAAATTGAAAAAAGACGATGTATAGTCCATTAAATTTTTTTCATAAAAAATTTTTTTGCGTGAAAAATGGATGATGTATAGTTTATTAAATTCTTTGCACGAAAAGAAGACGACGTATATAGTCCACTGAAGTTTTTACATACGAAATGGACGAATTATAGTCAATTTAATTTTTTATAAAAATTTTAAAAATGGACGATGTATAGTCCATTAAATTTTGTATATATAGCCAGTCCATGTAATTTTTTGCATGAAAAATAGACGATGTATAGTCTAAATAAGTTTTTGCATACGACTCGGACGATTTATAGTCGATAAAATTTTTTCATAAAAAATTGAAAAAAGACGATGTATAGTCCATTAAATTTTTTTCATAAAAAATTTTTTGCATGAAAAATGGATGATGTATAGTTTATTAAATTCTTTGCATGAAAAGAAGACGACGTATATAGTCCACTGAACTTTTTACATACGAAATGGACGAATTATAGTCAATTTAATTTTTTATAAAAATTTTAAAAATGGACGATGTATAGTCCATTAAATTTTGTATATATAGCCAGTCCATGTAATTTTTTGCATGAAAAATAGACGATGTATAGTCTAAATAATTTTTTGCATACGACTCGGACGATTTATAGTCGATAAAATTTTTTCATAAAAAAATTGAAAAAAGACGATGTATAGTCCATTAAATTTTTTTCATAAAAAATTTTTTGCGTGAAAAATGGATGATGTATAGTTTATTAAATTCTTTGCACGAAAAGAAGACGACGTATATAGTCCACTGAAGTTTTTACATACGAAATGGACGAATTATAGTCAATTTAATTTTTTATAAAAATTTTAAAAATGGACGATGTATAGTCCATTAATATTTGTATATATAGCCAGTCCATGTAATTTTTTGCATGAAAAATAGACGATGTATAGTCTAAATAAGTTTTTGCATACGACTCGGACGATTTATAGTCGATAAAATTTTTTCATAAAAAATTGAAAAAAGACGATGTATAGTCCATTAAATTTTTTTCATAAAAAATTTTTTTGCATGAAAAATGGATGATGTATAGTTTATTAAATTCTTTGCATGAAAAGAAGACGACGTATATAGTCCACTTAAGTTTTTACATACGAAATGGACGAATTATAGTCAATTTAATTTTTTATAAAAATTTTAAAAATGGACGATGTATAGTCCACTAAATTTTGTATATATAGCCAGTCCATTTAATTTTTTGCATGAAAAATAGACGATGTATAGTCTAAATAATTTTTTGCATACGACTCGGACGATTTATAGTCGATAAAATTTTTTCTTAAAAAATTGAAAAAAGACGATGTATAGTCCATTAAATTTTTTTCATAAAAAATTTTTTTGCATGAGAAATGGATGATGTATAGTTTATTAAATTCTTTGCACGAAAAGAAGGCGACGTATATAGTCCACTTAAGTTTTTACATACGAAATGGACGAATTATAGTCAATTTAATTTTTTATAAAAATTTAAAAAATGGACGATGTATAGTCCATTAAATTTTGTATATATAGCCAGTCCATTTAAATTTTTGCATGAAAAATAGACGATGTATAGTCTATATAATTTGTTGCATAGGAATTCGACGATTTAAAGTCGACTAAATTTTTTCATAAAAAATTTAAAAAAAGACGATGTATAGTCCATTAAATTTTTTTCATAAAAAATTTTTTTGCGTGAAAAATGTATGATGTATAGTTTATTAAATTCTTTGCATGAAAAGAAGACGACGTATATAGTCCACTGAACTTTTTACATACGAAATGGACGAATTATAGTCAATTTAATTTTTTATAAAAATTTTAAAAATGGACGATGTATAGTCCATTAAATTTTGTATATATAGCCAGTCCATGTAATTTTTTGCATGAAAAATAGACGATGTATAGTCTAAATAATTTTTTGCATACGACTCGGACGATTTATAGTCGATAAAATTTTTTCATAAAAAATTGAAAAAAGACGATGTATAGTCCATTAAATTTTTTTCATAAAAAATTTTTTTGCAGGAAAAATGGATGATGTATAGTTTATTAAATTCTTTGCATGAAAAGAAGACGACGTATATAGTCCACTTAAGTTTTTACATACGAAATGGACGAATTATAGTCAATTTAATTTTTTATAAAAATTTTAAAAATGGACGATGTATAGTCCATTAAATTTTGTATATATAGCCAGTCCATTTAATTTTTTGCATGAAAAATAGACGATGTATAGTCTAAATAATTTTTTGCATACGACTCGGACGATTTATAGTCGATAAAATTTTTTCTTAAAAAATTGAAAAAAGACGATGTATAGTCCATTAAATTTTTTTCATAAAAAATTTTTTTGCGTGAAAAATGGATGATGTATAGTTTATTAAATTCTTTGCACGAAAAGAAGACGACGTATATAGTCCACTGAAGTTTTTACATACGAAATGGACGAATTATAGTCAATTTAATTTTTTATAAAAATTTTAAAAATGGACGATGTATAGTCCATTAAATTTTGTATATATAGCCAGTCCATGTAATTTTTTGCATGAAAAATAGACGATGTATAGTCTAAATAATTTTTTGCATACGACTCGGATGATTTATAGTCGATAAAATTTTTTCATAAAAAATTGAAAAAAGACGATGTATGTCCATTAAATTTTTTTCATAAAAAATTTTTTCCATGAAAAATGGATGATGTATAGTTTATTAAATTCTTTGCATGAAAAGAAGACGACGTATATAGTCCACTGAACTTTTTACATACGAAATGGACGAATTATAGTCAATTTAATTTTTTATAAAAATTTTAAAAATGGACGATGTATAGTCCATTAAATTTTGTATATATAGCCAGTCCATGTAATTTTTTGCATGAAAAATAGACGATGTATAGTCTAAATAATTTTTTGCATACGACTCGGACGATTTATAGTCGATAAAATTTTTTCATAAAAAATTGAAAAAAGACGATGTATAGTCCATTAAATTTTTTTCATAAAAAATTTTTTTGCATGAAAAATGGATGATGTATAGTTTATTAAATTCTTTGCATGAAAAGAAGACGACGTATATAGTCCACTTAAGTTTTTACATACGAAATGGACGAATTATAGTCAATTTAATTTTTTATAAAAATTTTAAAAATGGACGATGTATAGTCCATTAAATTTTGTATATATAGCCAGTCCATTTAATTTTTTGCATGAAAAATAGACGATGTATAGTCTAAATAATTTTTTGCATACGACTCGGACGATTTATAGTCGATAAAATTTTTTCTTAAAAAATTGAAAAAAGACGATTAAATTTTTTTCATAAAAAATTTTTTTGCGTGAAAAATGGATGATGTATAGTTTATTAAATTCTTTGCACGAAAAGAAGACGACGTATATAGTCCACTGAAGTTTTTACATACGAAATGGACGAATTATAGTCAATTTAATTTTTTATAAAAATTTAAAAAATGGACGATGTATAGTCCATTAAATTTTGTATATATAGCCAGTCCATTTAAATTTTTGCATGAAAAATAGACGATGTATAGTCTATATAATTTGTTGCATAGGAATTCGACGATTTAAAGTCGACTAAATTTTTTCATAAAAAATTTAAAAAAAGACGATGTATAGTCCATTAAATTTTTTTCATAAAAAATTTTTTTGCGTGAAAAATGTATGATGTATAGTTTATTAAATTCTTTGCATGAAAAGAAGACGACGTATATAGTCCACTGAACTTTTTACATACGAAATGGACGAATTATAGTCAATTTAATTTTTTATAAAAATTTTAAAAATGGACGATGTATAGTCCATTAAATTTTGTATATATAGCCAGTCCATGTAATTTTTTGCATGAAAAATAGACGATGTATAGTCTAAATAATTTTTTGCATACGACTCGGACGATTTATAGTCGATAAAATTTTTTCATAAAAAATTGAAAAAAGACGATGTATAGTCCATTAAATTTTTTTCATAAAAAATTTTTTTGCAGGAAAAATGGATGATGTATAGTTTATTAAATTCTTTGCATGAAAAGAAGACGACGTATATAGTCCACTTAAGTTTTTACATACGAAATGGACGAATTATAGTCAATTTAATTTTTTATAAAAATTTTAAAAATGGACGATGTATAGTCCATTAAATTTTGTATATATAGCCAGTCCATTTAATTTTTTGCATGAAAAATAGACGATGTATAGTCTAAATAATTTTTTGCATACGACTCGGACGATTTATAGTCGATAAAATTTTTTCTTAAAAAATTGAAAAAAGACGATGTATAGTCCATTAAATTTTTTTCATAAAAAATTTTTTTGCGTGAAAAATGGATGATGTATAGTTTATTAAATTCTTTGCACGAAAAGAAGACGACGTATATAGTCCACTGAAGTTTTTACATACGAAATGGACGAATTATAGTCAATTTAATTTTTTATAAAAATTTTAAAAATGGACGATGTATAGTCCATTAAATTTTGTATATATAGCCAGTCCATGTAATTTTTTGCATGAAAAATAGACGATGTATAGTCTAAATAAGTTTTTGCATACGACTCGGACGATTTATAGTCGATAAAATTTTTTCATAAAAAATTGAAAAAAGACGATGTATAGTCCATTAAATTTTTTTCATAAAAAATTTTTTTGCATGAGAAATGGATGATGTATAGTTTATTAAATTCTTTGCACGAAAAGAAGGCGACGTATATAGTCCACTTAAGTTTTTACATACGAAATGGACGAATTATAGTCAATTTAATTTTTTATAAAAATTTAAAAAATGGACGATGTATAGTCCATTAAATTTTGTATATATAGCCAGTCCATTTAAATTTTTGCATGAAAAATAGACGATGTATAGTCTATATAATTTGTTGCATAGGAATTCGACGATTTAAAGTCGACTAAATTTTTTCATAAAAAATTTAAAAAAAGACGATGTATAGTCCATTAAATTTTTTTCATAAAAAATTTTTTTGCGTGAAAAATGTATGATGTATAGTTTATTAAATTCTTTGCATGAAAAGAAGACGACGTATATAGTCCACTGAACTTTTTACATACGAAATGGACGAATTATTGTCAATTTAATTTTTTATAAAAATTTTAAAAATGGACGATGTATAGTCCATTAAATTTTGTATATATAGCCAGTCCATGTAATTTTTTGCATGAAAAATAGACGATGTATAGTCTAAATAATTTTTTGCATACGACTCGGACGATTTATAGTCGATAAAATTTTTTCATAAAAAATTGAAAAAAGACGATGTATAGTCCATTAAATTTTTTTCATAAAAAATTTTTTTGCATGAAAAATGGATGATGTATAGTTTATTAAATTCTTTGCATGAAAAGAAGACGACGTATATAGTCCACTTAAGTTTTTACATACGAAATGGACGAATTATAGTCAATTTAATTTTTTATAAAAATTTTAAAAATGGACGATGTATAGTCCATTAAATTTTGTATATATAGCCAGTCCATGTAATTTTTTGCATGAAAAATAGACGATGTATAGTCTAAATAATTTTTTGCATACGACTCGGACGATTTATAGTCGATAAAATTTTTTCTTAAAAAATTGAAAAAAGACGATGTATAGTCCATTAAATTTTTTTCATAAAAAATTTTTTTGCGTGAAAAATGGATGATGTATAGTTTATTAAATTCTTTGCACGAAAAGAAGACGACGTATATAGTCCACTGAAGTTTTTACATACGAAATGGACGAATTATAGTCAATTTAATTTTTTATAAAAATTTTAAAAATGGACGATGTATAGTCCATTAAATTTTGTATATATATAGCCAGTCCATTTAATTTTTTGCATGAAAAATAGACGATGTATAGTCTATATAATTTTTGCATACGACTCTTACGATTTATAGTCGATAAAATTTTTTCATAAAAAATTGAAAAAAGACGATGTATAGTCCATTAAATTTTTTTCATAAAAAATTGTTTTGCGTGAAAAATGGATGATGTATAGTTTATTAAATTCTTTGCACGAAAAGAAGACGACGTATATAGTCCACTGAAGTTTTTACATACGAAATGGACGAATTATAGTCCATTTAATTTTTTATAAAAATTTTAAAAATGGACGATGTATAGTCCATTAAATTTTGTATATATAGCCAGTCCATGTAATTTTTTGCATGAAAAATAGACGATGTATAGTCTAAATAATTTTTTGCATACGACTCGGACGATTTATAGTCGATAAAATTTTTTCATAAAAAATTGAAAAAAGACGATGTATAGTCCATTAAATTTTTTTCATAAAAAATTTTTTTGCATGAAAAATGGATGATGTATAGTTTATTAAATTCTTTGCAAGAAAAGAAGACGACGTATATAGTCCACTTAAGTTTTTACATACGAAATGGACGAATTATAGTCAATTTAATTTTTTATAAAAATTTTAAAAATGGACGATGTATAGTCCACTAAATTTTGTATATATAGCCAGTCCATTTAATTTTTTGCATGAAAAATAGACGATGTATAGTCTAAATAATTTTTTGCATACGACTCGGACGATTTATAGTCGATAAAATTTTTTCTTAAAAAATTGAAAAAAGACGATGTATAGTCCATTAAATTTTTTTCATAAAAAATTTTTTTGCATGAGAAATGGATGATGTATAGTTTATTAAATTCTTTGCACGAAAAGAAGGCGACGTATATAGTCCACTTAAGTTTTTACATACGAAATGGACGAATTATAGTCAATTTAATTTTTTATAAAAATTTAAAAAATGGACGATGTATAGTCCATTAAATTTTGAATATATAGCCAGTCCATTTAATTTTTTGCATGAAAAATAGACGATGTATAGTCTAAATAATTTTTTCCATACGACTCGCGACGATTTATAGTCGATAAAATTTTTTCATAAAAAATTGAAAAAAGACGATGTATAGTCCATTCAATTTTTTTCATAAAAAATTGTTTTGCGTGAAAAATGGATGATGTATAGTTTATTAAATTCTTTGCAAGAAAAGAAGACGACGTATATAGTCCACTTAAGTTTTTACATACGAAATGGACGAATTATAGTCAATTTAATTTTTTATAAAATTTTAAAAAATGGACGATGTATAGTCCATTAAATTTTGAATATATAGCCAGTCCATTTAATTTTTTGCATGAAAAATAGACGATGTATAGTCTAAATAATTTTTTGCATACGACTCGCGACGATTTATAGTCGATAAAATTTTTTCATAAAAAATTTAAAAAAGACGATGTATAGTCCATTCAATTTTTTTCATAAAAAATTGTTTTGCGTGAAAAATGGATGATGTATAGTTTATTAAATTCTTTGCACGAAAAGAAGACGACGTATATAGTCCACTTAAGTTTTTACATACGAAATGGACGAATTATAGTCAATTTAATTTTTTATAAAAATTTTAAAAATGGACGATGTATAGTCCATTAAATTTTGTATATATATAGCCAGTCCATTTAATTTTTTGCATGAAAAATAGACGATGTATAGTCTATATAATTTTTTGCATACGACTCTTACGATTTATAGTCGATAAAATTTTTTCATAAAAAATTGAAAAAAGACGATGTATAGTCCATTAAATTTTTTTCATAAAAAATTTTTTTGCATGAAAAATGGATGATGTATAGTTTATTAAATTCTTTGCAAGAAAAGAAGACGACGTATATAGTCCACTTAAGTTTTTACATACGAAATGGACGAATTATAGTCAATTTAATTTTTTATAAAAATTTTAAAAATGGACGATGTATAGTCCATTAAATTTTGAATATATAGCCAGTCCATTTAATTTTTTGCATGAAAAATAGACGATGTATAGTCTAAATAATTTTTTGCATACGACTCGGACGATTTATAGTCGATAAAAGTTTTTCATAAAAAATTGAAAAAAGACGATGTATAGTCCATTAAATTTTTTTCATAAAAAATTTTTTTGCATGAAAAATTGATGATGTATAGTTTATTAAATTCTTTGCAAGAAAAGAAGACGACGTATATAGTCCACTTAAGTTTTTACATACGAAATGGACGAATTATAGTCAATTTAATTTTTTATAAAAATTTTAAAAATGGACGATGTATAGTCCATTAAATTTTGTATATATATAGCCAGTCCATTTAATTTTTTGCATGAAAAATAGACGATGTATAGTCTATATAATTTTTTGCATACGACTCTTACGATTTATAGTCGATAAAATTTTTTCATAAAAAATTGAAAAAAGACGATGTATAGTCCATTAAATTTTTTTCATAAAAAATTGTTTTGCGTGAAAAATGGATGATGTATAGTTTATTAAATTCTTTGCACGAAAAGAAGACGACGTATATAGTCCACTGAAGTTTTTACATACGAAATGGACGAATTATAGTCAATTTAATTTTTTATAAAAATTTTAAAAATGGACGATGTATAGTCCATTAAATTTTGTATATATAGCCAGTCCATGTAATTTTTTGCATGAAAAATAGACGATGTATAGTCTAAATAATTTTTTGCATACGACTCGGACGATTTATAGTCGATAAAATTTTTTCATAAAAAATTGAAAAAAGACGATGTATAGTCCATTAAATTTTTTTCATAAAAAATTTTTTTGCATGAAAAATGGATGATGTATAGTTTATTAAATTCTTTGCATGAAAAGAAGACGACGTATATAGTCCACTTAAGTTTTTACATACGAAATGGACGAATTATAGTCAATTTAATTTTTTATAAAAATTTTAAAAATGGACGATGTATAGTCCATTAAATTTTGTATATATAGCCAGTCCATTTAATTTTTTGCATGAAAAATAGACGATGTATAGTCTAAATAATTTTTTGCATACGACTCGGACGATTTATAGTCGATAAAATTTTTTCATAAAAAATTGAAAAAAAAACGATGTATAGTCCATTAAATTTTTTTCATAAAAAAATTTTTTGCGTGAAAAATGGATGATGTATAGTTTATTAAATTCTTTGCACGAAAAGAAGACGACATATATAGTCCACTGAAGTTTTTACATACGAAATGGACGAATTATAGTCAATTTAATTTTTTATAAAAATTTTAAAAATGGACGATGTATAGTCCATTAAATTTTGTATATATAGCCAGTCCATGTAATTTTTTGCATGAAAAATAGACGATGTTTAGTCTATATAATTTGTTGCATACGAATTCGACGATTTAAAGTCGACTAAATTTTTTCATAAAAAATTTAAAAAAAGACGATGTATAGTCCATTAAATTTTTTTCATAAAAAATTTTTTTGCATGAAAAATTGATGATGTATAGTTTATTAAATTCTTTGCAAGAAAAGAAGACGACGTATATAGTCCACTTAAGTTTTTACATACGAAATGGACGAATTATAGTCAATTTAATTTTTTATAAAAATTTTAAAAATGGACGATGTATAGTCCATTAAATTTTGTATATATATAGCCAGTCCATTTAATTTTTTGCATGAAAAATAGACGATGTATAGTCTATATAATTTTTTGCATACGACTCTTACGATTTATAGTCGATAAAATTTTTTCATAAAAAATTGAAAAAAGACGATGTATAGTCCATTAAATTTTTTTCATAAAAAATTGTTTTGCGTGAAAAATGGATGATGTATAGTTTATTAAATTCTTTGCACGAAAAGAAGACGACGTATATAGTCCACTGAAGTTTTTACATACGAAATGGACGAATTATAGTCAATTTAATTTTTTATAAAAATTTTAAAAATGGACGATGTATAGTCCATTAAATTTTGTATATATAGCCAGTCCATGTAATTTTTTGCATGAAAAATAGACGATGTATAGTCTAAATAATTTTTTGCATACGACTCGGACGATTTATAGTCGATAAAATTTTTTCATAAAAAATTGAAAAAAGACGATGTATAGTCCATTAAATTTTTTTCATAAAAAATTTTTTTGCATGAAAAATGGATGATGTATAGTTTATTAAATTCTTTGCATGAAAAGAAGACGACGTATATAGTCCACTTAAGTTTTTACATACGAAATGGACGAATTATAGTCAATTTAATTTTTTATAAAAATTTTAAAAATGGACGATGTATAGTCCATTAAATTTTGTATATATAGCCAGTCCATTTAATTTTTTGCATGAAAAATAGACGATGTATAGTCTAAATAATTTTTTGCATACGACTCGGACGATTTATAGTCGATAAAATTTTTTCATAAAAAATTGAAAAAAAAACGATGTATAGTCCATTAAATTTTTTTCATAAAAAAATTTTTTGCGTGAAAAATGGATGATGTATAGTTTATTAAATTCTTTGCACGAAAAGAAGACGACATATATAGTCCACTGAAGTTTTTACATACGAAATGGACGAATTATAGTCAATTTAATTTTTTATAAAAATTTTAAAAATGGACGATGTATAGTCCATTAAATTTTGTATATATAGCCAGTCCATGTAATTTTTTGCATGAAAAATAGACGATGTTTAGTCTATATAATTTGTTGCATACGAATTCGACGATTTAAAGTCGACTAAATTTTTTCATAAAAAATTTAAAAAAAGACGATGTATAGTCCATTAAATTTTGTATATATATAGCCAGTCCATTTAATTTTTTGCATGAAAAATAGACGATGTATAGTCTATATAATTTTTTGCATACGACTCTTACGATTTATAGTCGATAAAATTTTTTCATAAAAAATTGAAAAAAGACGATGTATAGTCCATTAAATTTTTTTCATAAAAAATTGTTTTGCGTGAAAAATGGATGATGTATAGTTTATTAAATTCTTTGCACGAAAAGAAGACGACATATATAGTCCACTGAAGTTTTTACATACGAAATGGACGAATTATAGTCAATTTAATTTTTTATAAAAATTTTAAAAATGGACGATGTATAGTCCATTAAATTTTGTATATATAGCCAGTCCATGTAATTTTTTGCATGAAAAATAGACGATGTATAGTCTAAATAATTTTTTGCATACGACTCGGACGATTTATAGTCGATAAAATTTTTTCATAAAAAATTGAAAAAAGACGATGTATAGTCCATTAAATTTTTTTCATAAAAAATTTTTTTGCATGAAAAATGGATGATGTATAGTTTATTAAATTCTTTGCATGAAAAGAAGACGACGTATATAGTCCACTTAAGTTTTTACATACGAAATGGACGAATTATAGTCAATTTAATTTTTTATAAAAATTTTAAAAATGGACGATGTATAGTCCATTAAATTTTGTATATATAGCCAGTCCATTTAATTTTTTGCATGAAAAATAGACGATGTATAGTCTAAATAATTTTTTGCATACGACTCGGACGATTTATAGTCGATAAAATTTTTTCATAAAAAATTGAAAAAAAAACGATGTATAGTCCATTAAATTTTTTTCATAAAAAAATTTTTTGCGTGAAAAATGGATGATGTATAGTTTATTAAATTCTTTGCACGAAAAGAAGACGACATATATAGTCCACTGAAGTTTTTACATACGAAATGGACGAATTATAGTCAATTTAATTTTTTATAAAAATTTTAAAAATGGACGATGTATAGTCCATTAAATTTTGTATATATAGCCAGTCCATGTAATTTTTTGCATGAAAAATAGACGATGTTTAGTCTATATAATTTGTTGCATACGAATTCGACGATTTAAAGTCGACTAAATTTTTTCATAAAAAATTTAAAAAAAGACGATGTATAGTCCATTAAATTTTTTTCATAAAAAATTTTTTTGCATGAAAAATTGATGATGTATAGTTTATTAAATTCTTTGCAAGAAAAGAAGACGACGTATATAGTCCACTTAAGTTTTTACATACGAAATGGACGAATTATAGTCAATTTAATTTTTTATAAAAATTTTAAAAATGGACGATGTATAGTCCATTAAATTTTGTATATATATAGCCAGTCCATTTAATTTTTTGCATGAAAAATAGACGATGTATAGTCTATATAATTTTTTGCATACGACTCTTACGATTTATAGTCGATAAAATTTTTTCATAAAAAATTGAAAAAAGACGATGTATAGTCCATTAAATTTTTTTCATAAAAAATTGTTTTGCGTGAAAAATGGATGATGTATAGTTTATTAAATTCTTTGCACGAAAAGAAGACGACGTATATAGTCCACTGAAGTTTTTACATACGAAATGGACGAATTATAGTCAATTTAATTTTTTATAAAAATTTTAAAAATGGACGATGTATAGTCCATTAAATTTTGTATATATAGCCAGTCCATGTAATTTTTTGCATGAAAAATAGACGATGTATAGTCTAAATAATTTTTTGCATACGACTCGGACGATTTATAGTCGATAAAATTTTTTCATAAAAAATTGAAAAAAGACGATGTATAGTCCATTAAATTTTTTTCATAAAAAATTTTTTTGCATGAAAAATGGATGATGTATAGTTTATTAAATTCTTTGCATGAAAAGAAGACGACGTATATAGTCCACTTAAGTTTTTACATACGAAATGGACGAATTATAGTCAATTTAATTTTTTATAAAAATTTTAAAAATGGACGATGTATAGTCCATTAAATTTTGTATATATAGCCAGTCCATTTAATTTTTTGCATGAAAAATAGACGATGTATAGTCTAAATAATTTTTTGCATACGACTCGGACGATTTATAGTCGATAAAATTTTTTCATAAAAAATTGAAAAAAAAACGATGTATAGTCCATTAAATTTTTTTCATAAAAAAATTTTTTGCGTGAAAAATGGATGATGTATAGTTTATTAAATTCTTTGCACGAAAAGAAGACGACATATATAGTCCACTGAAGTTTTTACATACGAAATGGACGAATTATAGTCAATTTAATTTTTTATAAAAATTTTAAAAATGGACGATGTATAGTCCATTAAATTTTGTATATATAGCCAGTCCATGTAATTTTTTGCATGAAAAATAGACGATGTTTAGTCTATATAATTTGTTGCATACGAATTCGACGATTTAAAGTCGACTAAATTTTTTCATAAAAAATTTAAAAAAAGACGATGTATAGTCCATTAAATTTTGTATATATATAGCCAGTCCATTTAATTTTTTGCATGAAAAATAGACGATGTATAGTCTATATAATTTTTTGCATACGACTCTTACGATTTATAGTCGATAAAATTTTTTCATAAAAAATTGAAAAAAGACGATGTATAGTCCATTAAATTTTTTTCATAAAAAATTGTTTTGCGTGAAAAATGGATGATGTATAGTTTATTAAATTCTTTGCACGAAAAGAAGACGACATATATAGTCCACTGAAGTTTTTACATACGAAATGGACGAATTATAGTCAATTTAATTTTTTATAAAAATTTTAAAAATGGACGATGTATAGTCCATTAAATTTTGTATATATAGCCAGTCCATGTAATTTTTTGCATGAAAAATAGACGATGTTTAGTCTATATAATTTGTTGCATACGAATTCGACGATTTAAAGTCGACTAAATTTTTTCATAAAAAATTTAAAAAAAGACGATGTATAGTCCATTAAATTTTGTATATATATAGCCAGTCCATTTAATTTTTTGCATGAAAAATAGACGATGTATAGTCTAAATAATTTTTTGCATACGACTCGGACGATTTATAGTCGATAAAATTTTTTCATAAAAAATTTAAAAAAGACGATATATAGTCCATTAAATTTTTTTCATAAAAAATTTTTTTCCATGAAAAATGGATGATGTATAGTTTATTAAATTCTTTGCAAGAAAAGAAGACGACGTATATAGTCCACTTAAGTTTTTACATACGAAATGGACGAATTATAGTCAATTTAATTTTTTATAAAAATTTAAAAAATGGACGATGTATAGTCCATTAAATCTTGTATATATAGCCAGTCCATTTAAATTTTTGCATGAAAAATAGACGATGTTTAGTCTATATAATTTGTTGCATACGAATTCGACGATTTAAAGTCGACTAAATTTTTTCATAAAAAATTAAAAAAAAGACGATGTATAGTCCATTAAATTTTTTTCATAAAAAATTTTTTTGCGTGAAAAATGGATGATGTATAGTTTATTAAATTCTTTGCATGAAAAGAAGACGACGTATATAGTCCACTGAAGTTTTTACATACGAAATGGACGAATTATAGTCAATTTAATTTTTTATAAAAATTTTAAAAATGGACGATGTATAGGCCATTAAATTTTGTATATATAGCCAGTCCATTTAATTTTTTGCATGAAAAATAGACGATGTATAGTCTAAATAATTTTTTGCATACGACTCGGACGATTTATAGTCGATAAAATTTTTTCATAAAAAATTGAAAAAAGACGATGTATAGTCCATTAAATTTTTTTCATAAAAAATTTTTTTGCGTGAAAAATGGATGATGTATAGTTTATTAAATTCTTTGCACGAAAAGAAGACGACGTATATAGTCCACTGAAGTTTTTACATACGAAATGGACGAATTATAGTCAATTTAATTTTTTATAAAAATTTTAAAAATGGACGATGTATAGTCCATTAAATTTTGTATATATAGCCAGTCCATGTAATTTTTTGCATGAAAAATAGACGATGTATAGTCTAAATAATTTTTTGCATACGACTCGGACGATTTATAGTCGATAAAATTTTTTCATAAAAAATTGAAAAAAGACGACGTATAGTCCATTAAATTTTTTTCATAAAAAATTTTTTTGCATGAAAAATGGATGATGTATAGTTTATTAAATTCTTTGCATGAAAAGAAGACGACGTATATAGTCCACTTAAGTTTTTACATACGAAATGGACGAATTATAGTCAATTTAATTTTTTATAAAAATTTTAAAAATGGACGATGTATAGTCCATTAAATTTTGTATATATAGCCAGTCCATTTAAATTTTTGCATGAAAAATATACGATGTTTAGTCTATATAATTCGTTGCATACGAATTCGACGATTTAAAGTCGACTAAATTTTTTCATAAAAAATTTAAAAAAAGACGATGTATAGTCCATTAAATTTTTTCATAAAAAATTTTTTTGCGTGAAAAATGGATGATGTATAGTTTATTAAATTCTTTGCAAGAAAAGAAGACGACGTATATAGTCCACTTAAGTTTTTACATACGAAATGGACGAATTATAGTCAATTTAATTTTTTATAAAAATTTTAAAAATGGACGATGTATAGTCCATTAAATTTTGTATATATAGCCAGTCCATTTAATTTTTTGCATGAAAAATAGACGATGTGTAGTCTAAATAATTTTTTGCATACGACTCGGACGATTTATAGTCGATAAAATTTTTTCTTAAAAAATTGAAAAAAGACGATGTATAGTCCATTAAATTTTTTTCATAAAAAATTTTTTTGCATGAGAAATGGATGATGTATAGTTTATTAAATTCTTTGCACGAAAAGAAGACGACGTATATAGTCCACTGAAGTTTTTACATACGAAATTGACGAATTATAGTCAATTTAATTTTTTATAAAAATTTTAAAAATGGACGATGTATAGTCCATTACTATATAATTTTTTGCATACGACTCTTACGATTTATAGTCGATAAAATTTTTTCATAAAAAATTTAAAAAAGACGATGTATAGTCCATTAAATTTTTTTTCATAAAAAATTTTTTTGCGTGAAAAATGGATGATGTATATATATGTATATGTATAGTTTATTAAATTCTTTGCAAGAAAAGAAGACGACGTATATAGTCCACTTAAGTTTTTACATACGAAATGGACGAATTATAGTCAATTTAATTTTTTATAAAAATTTTAAAAATGGACGATGTATAGTCCATTAAATTTTGTATATATATAGCCAGTCCATTTAATTTTTTGCATGAAAAATAGACGATGTATAGTCTATATAATTGTTTGCATACGACTCTTACGATTTATAGTCGATAAAATTTTTTCATAAAAAATTGAAAAAAGACGATGTATAGTCCATTAAATTTTTTTCATAAAAAATTTTTTTGTGTGAAAAATGGATGATGTATACTTTATTAAATTCTTTGTATAGTCCATTACTATATAATTTTTTGCATACGACTCTTACGATTTATAGTCGATAAAATTTTTTCATAAAAAATTGAAAAAAGACGATGTATAGTCCATTAAATTTTTTTCATAAAAAATTTTTTTGCGTGAAAAATGGATGATGTATAGTTTATTAAATAATTTTTTGCATACGACTCGGACGATTTATAGTCGATAAAATTTTTTCTTAAAAAATTGAAAAAAGACGATGTATAGTCCATTAAATTTTTTTCATATAAAATTTTTTTGCATGAGAAATGGATGATGTATAGTTTATTAAATTCTTTGCACGAAAAGAAGACGACGTATATAGTCCACTGAAGTTTTTACATACGAAATGGACGAATTATAGTCAATTTAATTTTTCATAAAAATTTAAAAAATGGACGATGTATAGTCCATTAAATTTTGTATATATAGCCAGTCCATTTAAATTTTTGCATGAAAAATAGACGATGTTTAGTCTATATAATTTGTTGCATACGAATTCGACGATTTAAAGTCGACTAAATTTTTTCATAAAAAATTTAAAAAAAGACGATGTATAGTCCATTAAATTTTTTCATAAAAAATTTTTTTGTGTGAAAAATGGATGATGTATAGTTTATTAAATTCTTTGCATGAAAAGAAGACGACGTATATAGTCCACTGAAGTTTTTACATACGAAATGGACGAATTATAGTCAATTTAATTTTTTATAAAAATTTTAAAAATGGACGATGTATAGTCCATTAAATTTTGTATATATAGCCAGTCCATTTAATTTTTTGCATGAAAAATAGACGATGTATATTCTAAATAATTTTTTGCATACGACTCGGACGATTTATAGTCGATAAAATTTGTTCATAAAAAATTGAAAAAAGACGATGTATAGTCCATTAAATTTTTTTCATAAAAAATTTTTTTGCGTGAAAAATGGATGATGTATAGTTTATTAAATTCTTTGCACGAAAAGAAGACGACGTATATAGTCCACTGAAGTTTTTACATACGAAATGGACGAATTATAGTCAATTTAATTTTTTATAAAAATTTTAAAAATGGACGATGTATAGTCCATTAAATTTTGTATATATAGCCAGTCCATGTAATTTTTTGCATGAAAAATAGACGATGTATAGTCTAAATAATTTTTTGCATACGACTCGGACGATTTATAGTCGATAAAATTTTTTCATAAAAAATTGAAAAAAGACGATGTATAGTCCATTAAATTTTTTTCATACAAAATTTTTTTCCATGAAAAATGGATGATGTATATTTTATTAAAGTCTTTGCAAGAAAAGAAGACGTATATAGTCCACTTAAGTTTTTACATACGAAATGGACGAATTATAGTCAATTTAATTTTTTATAAAAATTTTAAAAATGGACGATGTATAGTCCACTAAATTTTGTATATATAGCCAGTCCATTTAGTTTTTTGCATGAAAAATAGACGATGTATAGTCTAAATAATTTTTTGCATACGACTCGGACGATTTATAGTCGATAAAATTTTTTCTTAAAAAATTGAAAAAAGACGATGTATAGTCCATTAAATTTTTTTCATAAAAAATTTTTTTGCATGAGAAATGGATGATGTATAGTTTATTAAATTCTTTGCACGAAAAGAAGACGACGTATATAGTCCACTGAAGTTTTTACATACGAAATTGACGAATTATAGTCAATTTAATTTTTTATAAAAATTTTAAAAATGGACGATGTATAGTCCATTACTATATAATTTTTTGCATACGACTCTTACGATTTATAGTCGATAAAATTTTTTCATAAAAAATTTAAAAAAGACGATGTATAGTCCATTAAATTTTTTTCATAAAAAATTTTTTTGCGTGAAAAATGGATGATGTATATATATGTATATGTATAGTTTATTAAATTCTTTGCAAGAAAAGAAGACGACGTATATAGTCCACTTAAGTTTTTACATACGAAATGGACGAATTATAGTCAATTTAATTTTTTATAAAAATTTTAAAAATGGACGATGTATAGTCCATTAAATTTTGTATATATATAGCCAGTCCATTTAATTTTTTGCATGAAAAATAGACGATGTATAGTCTATATAATTGTTTGCATACGACTCTTACGATTTATAGTCGATAAAATTTTTTCATAAAAAATTGAAAAAAGACGATGTATAGTCCATTAAATTTTTTTCATAAAAAATTTTTTTGCGTGAAAAATGGATGATGTATACTTTATTAAATTCTTTGTATAGTCCATTACTATATAATTTTTTGCATACGACTCTTACGATTTATAGTCGATAAAATTTTTTCATAAAAAATTGAAAAAAGACGATGTATAGTCCATTAAATTTTTTTCATAAAAAATTTTTTTGCGTGAAAAATGGATGATGTATAGTTTATTAAATAATTTTTTGCATACGACTCGGACGATTTATAGTCGATAAAATTTTTTCTTAAAAAATTGAAAAAAGACGATGTATAGTCCATTAAATTTTTTTCATATAAAATTTTTTTGCATGAGAAATGGATGATGTATAGTTTATTAAATTCTTTGCACGAAAAGAAGACGACGTATATAGTCCACTGAAGTTTTTACATACGAAATGGACGAATTATAGTCAATTTAATTTTTCATAAAAATTTAAAAAATGGACGATGTATAGTCCATTAAATTTTGTATATATAGCCAGTCCATTTAAATTTTTGCATGAAAAATAGACGATGTTTAGTCTATATAATTTGTTGCATACGAATTCGACGATTTAAAGTCGACTAAATTTTTTCATAAAAAATTTAAAAAAAGACGATGTATAGTCCATTAAATTTTTTCATAAAAAATTTTTTTGTGTGAAAAATGGATGATGTATAGTTTATTAAATTCTTTGCATGAAAAGAAGACGACGTATATAGTCCACTGAAGTTTTTACATACGAAATGGACGAATTATAGTCAATTTAATTTTTTATAAAAATTTTAAAAATGGACGATGTATAGTCCATTAAATTTTGTATATATAGCCAGTCCATTTAATTTTTTGCATGAAAAATAGACGATGTATATTCTAAATAATTTTTTGCATACGACTCGGACGATTTATAGTCGATAAAATTTTTTCATAAAAAATTGAAAAAAGACGATGTATAGTCCATTAAATTTTTTTCATAAAAAATTTTTTTGCGTGAAAAATGGATGATGTATAGTTTATTAAATTCTTTGTACGAAAAGAAGACGACGTATATAGTCCACTGAAGTTTTTACATACGAAATGGACGAATTATAGTCAATTTAATTTTTTATAAAAATTTTAAAAATGGACGATGTATAGTCCATTAAATTTTGTATATATAGCCAGTCCATGTAATTTTTTGCATGAAAAATAGACGATGTATAGTCTAAATAATTTTTTGCATACGACTCGGACGATTTATAGTCGATAATATTTTTTCATAAAAAATTGAAAAAAGACGATGTATAGTCCATTAAATTTTTTTCATACAAAATTTTTTTCCATGAAAAATGGATGATGTATATTTTATTAAAGTCTTTGCAAGAAAAGAAGACGTATATAGTCCACTTAAGTTTTTACATACGAAATGGACGAATTATAGTCAATTTAATTTTTTATAAAAATTTTAAAAATGGACGATGTATAGTCCACTAAATTTTGTATATATAGCCAGTCCATTTAGTTTTTTGCATGAAAAATAGACGATGTATAGTCTAAATAATTTTTTGCATACGACTCGGACGATTTATAGTCGATAAAATTTTTTCTTAAAAAATTGAAAAAAGACGATGTATAGTCCATTAAATTTTTTTCATCAAAAATATTTTTGCATGAAAAATGGATGATGTATAGTTTATTAAATTCTTTGCAAGAAAAGAAGACGACGTATATAGTCCACTTAAGTTTTTACATACGAAATGGACGAATTATAGTCAATTTAATTTTTTATAAAAATTTAAAAAATGGACGATGTATAGTCCATTAAATTTTGTATATATAGCCAGTCCATTTAATTTTTTGCATGAAAAATAGACGATGTATAGTCTAAATAATTTTTTGCATACGACTCGGACGATTTATAGTCGATAAAATTTTTTCTTAAAAAATTGAAAAAAGACGATGTATAGTCCATTAAATTTTTTTCATAAAAAATTTTTTTGCATGAGAAATGGATGATGTATAGTTTATTAAATTCTTTGCACGAAAAGAAGACGACGTATATAGTCCACTGAAGTTTTTACATACGAAATTGACGAATTATAGTCAATTTAATTTTTTATAAAAATTTTAAAAATGGACGATGTATAGTCCATTAAATTTTGTATATAAAGCCAGTCCATTTAATTTTTTGCATGAAAAATAGACGATGTATAGTCTAAATAATTTTTTGCATACGACTCGGACGATTTATAGTCGATAAAATTTTTTCATAACAAATTGAAAAAAGACGATGTATAGTCCATTAAATTTTTTTAAAAAAAAATTTTTTTGCGTGAAAAATGGATGATGTATAGTTTATTAAATTCTTTGCACGAAAAGAAGACGACGTATATAGTCCACTGAAGTTTTTACATACGAAATGGACGAATTATAGTCAATTTAATTTTTTATAAAAATTTTAAAAATGGACGATGTATAGTCCATTACTATATAATTTTTTGCATACGACTCTTACGATTTATAGTCGATAAAATTTTTTCATAAAAAATTGAAAAAAGACGATGTATAGTCCATTAAATTTTTTTCATCAAAAATATTTTTGCATGAAAAATGGATGATGTATAGTTTATTAAATTCTTTGCAAGAAAAGAAGACGACGTATATAGTCCACTTAAGTTTTTACATACGAAATGGACGAATTATAGTCAATTTAATTTTTTATAAAAATTTTAAAAATGGACGATGTATAGTCCATTAAATTTTGTATATATAGCCAGTCCATTTAATTTTTTGCATGAAAAATAGACGATGTATAGTCTAAATAATTTTTTGCATACGACTCGGACGATTTATAGTCGATAAAATTTTTTCTTAAAAAATTGAAAAAAGACGATGTATAGTCCATTAAATTTTTTTCATAAAAAATTTTTTTGCATGAGAAATGGATGATGTATAGTTTATTAAATTCTTTGCACGAAAAGAAGACGACGTATATAGTCCACTTAAGTTTTTACATACGAAATGGACGAATTATAGTCAATTTAATTTTTTATAAAAATTTTAAAAATGGACGATGTATAGTCCATTAAATTTTGTATATATATAGCCAGTCCATTTAATTTTTTGCATGAAAAATAGACGATGTATAGTCTATATAATTGTTTGCATACGACTCTTACGATTTATAGTCGATAAAATTTTTTCATAAAAAATTGAAAAAAGACGATGTATAGTCCATTAAATTTTTTTCATAAAAAATTTTTTTGCGTGAAAAATGGATGATGTATAGTTTATTAAATTCTTTGCACGAAAAGAAGACGACGTATATAGTCCACTGAAGTTTTTACATACGAAATGGACGAATTATAGTCAATTTAATTTTTTATAAAAATTTTAAAAATGGACGATGTATAGTCCATTACTATATAATTTTTTGCATACGACTCTTACGATTTATAGTCGATAAAATTTTTTCATAAAAAATTGAAAAAAGACGATGTATAGTCCATTAAATTTTTTTCAAAAAAATTTTTTTGCGTGAAAAATGGATGATGTATAGTTTATTAAATAATTTTTTGCATACGACTCGGACGATTTATAGTCGATAAAATTTTTTCTTAAAAAATTGAAAAAAGACGATGTATAGTCCATTAAATTTTTTTCATAAAAAATTTTTTTGCATGAGAAATGGATGATGTATAGTTTATTAAATTCTTTGCACGAAAAGAAGACGACGTATATAGTCCACTTAAGTTTTTACATACGAAATGGACGAATTATAGTCAATTTAATTTTTTATAAAAATTTAAAAAATGGACGATGTATAGTCCATTAAATTTTGTATATATAGCCAGTCCATTTAAATTTTTGCATGAAAAATAGACGATGTTTAGTCTATATAATTTGTTGCATACGAATTCGACGATTTAAAGTCGACTAAATTTTTTCATAAAAAATTTAAAAAAAGACGATGTATAGTCCATTAAATTTTTTCATAAAAAATTTTTTTGCGTGAAAAATGGATGATGTATAGTTTATTAAATTCTTTGCATGAAAAGAAGACGACGTATATAGTCCACTGAAGTTTTTACATACGAAATGGACGAATTATAGTCAATTTAATTTTTTATAAAAATTTTAAAAATGGACGATGTATAGTCCATTAAATTTTGTATATATAGCCAGTCCATTTAATTTTTTGCATGAAAAATAGACGATGTATATTCTAAATAATTTTTTGCATACGACTCGGACGATTTATAGTCGATAAAATTTTTTCATAAAAAATTGAAAAAAGACGATGTATAGTCCATTAAATTTTTTTCATAAAAAATTTTTTTGCGTGAAAAATGGATGATGTATAGTTTATTAAATTCTTTGCACGAAAAGAAGACGACGTATATAGTCCACTGAAGTTTTTACATGCGAAATGGACGAATTATAGTCAATTTAATTTTTTATAAAAATTTTAAAAATGGACGATTATAGTCCATTAAATTTTGTATATATAGCCAGTCCATGTAATTTTTTGCATGAAAAATAGACGATGTATAGTCTAAATAATTTTTTGCATACGACTCGGACGATTTATAGTCGATAAAATTTTTTCATAAAAAAATTAAAAAAGACGATGTATAGTCCATTAAATTTTTTTCATAAAAAAATCTTTTGCATGAAAAATGGATGATGTATAGTTTATTAAATTCTTTGCAAGAAAAGAAGACGACGTATATAGTCCACTTAAGTTTTTACATACGAAATGGACGAATTATAGTCAATTTAATTTTTTATAAAAATTTTAAAAATGGACGATGTATAGTCCATTAAATTTTGTATATATAGCCAGTCCATTTAATTTTTTGCATGCAAAATAGACGATGTATAGTCTAAATAATTTTTTGCATACGACTCGGACGATTTATAGTCGATAAAATTTTTTCATAAAAAATTGAAAAAAGACGATGTATAGTCCATTAAATTTTTTTCATAAAAAATTTTTTTCCATGAAAAATGGATGATGTATATTTTATTAAATTCTTTGCAAGAAAAGAAGACGTATATAGTCCACTTAAGTTTTTACATACGAAATGGACGAATTATAGTCAATTTAATTTTTTATAAAAATTTTAAAAATGGACGATGTATAGTCCACTAAATTTTGTATATATAGCCAGTCCATTTAGTTTTTTGCATGAAAAATAGACGATGTATAGTCTAAATAATTTTTTGCATACGACTCGGACGATTTATAGTCGATAAAATTTTTTCTTAAAAAATTGAAAAAAGACGATGTATAGTCCATTAAATTTTTTTCATAAAAAATTTTTTTGCATGAGAAATGGATGATGTATAGTTTATTAAATTATTTGCACGAAAAGAAGACGACGTATATAGTCCACTTAAGTTTTTACATACGAAATGGACGAATTATAGTCAATTTAATTTTTTATAAAATTTTAAAAAATCGACGATGTATAGTCCATTAAATTTTGTATATATAGCCAGTCCATTTAAATTTTTGCATGAAAAATAGACGATGTATAGTCTATATAATTTGTTGCATACGAATTCGACGATTTAAAGTCGACTAAATTTTTTCATAAAAAATTGAAAAAAAGACGATGTATAGTCCATTAAATTTTTTTCATAAAAAATTTTTTTGCGTGAAAAATGGATGATGTATAGTTTATTAAATTCTTTGCACGAAAAGAAGACGACGTATATAGTCCACTGAAGTTTTTACATACGAAATGGACGAATTATAGTCAATTTAATTTTTTATAAAAATTTTAAAAATGGACGATGTATAGTCCATTAAATTTTGTATATATAGCCAGTCTATTTAAATTTTTGCATGAAAAATAGACGATGTATAGTCTAAATAATTTTTTGCATACGACTCGGACGATTTATAGTCGATAAAATTTTTTCTTAAAAAATTGAAAAAAGACGATGTATAGTCCATTAAATTTTTTTCATAAAAAATTTTTTTGCGTGAAAAATGGATGATGTATAGTTTATTAAATTCTTTGCACGAAAAGAAGACGACGTATATAGTCCACTGAAGTTTTTACATACGAAATGGACGAATTATAGTCAATTTAATTTTTTATAAAAATTTAAAAAATGGACGATGTATAGTTCATTAAATTTTGTATATATAGCCAGTCCATTTAAATTTTTGCATGAAAAATAGACGATGTATAGTCTATATAATTTGTTGCATACGAATTCGACGATTTAAAGTCGACTAAATTTTTTCATAAAAAATTGAAAAAAAGACGATGTATAGTCCATTAAATTTTTTTCATAAAAAATTTTTTTGCGTGAAAAATGGATGATGTATAGTTTATTAAATTCTTTGCATGAAAAGAAGACGACGTATATAGTCCACTGAAGTTTTTACATACGAAATGGACGAATTATAGTCAATTTAATTTTTTATAAAAATTTTAAAAATGGACGATGTATAGTCCATTAAATTTTGTATATATAGCCAGTCCATGTAATTTTTTGCATGAAAAATAGACGATGTATAGTCTATATAATTTTTTGCATACGACTCGGACGATTTATAGTCGATAAAATTTTTTCATAAAAAATTGAAAAAAGACGATGTATAGTCCATTAAATTTTTTTCATAAAAAATTTTTTTGCATGAAAAATGGATGATGTATAGTTTATTAAATTCTTTGCATGAAAAGAAGACGACGTATATAGTCCACTTAAGTTTTTACATACGAAATGGACGAATTATAGTCAATTTAATTTTTTATAAAAATTTTAAAAATGGACGATGTATAGTCCATTAAATTTTGTATATATAGCCAGTCCATTTAATTTTTTGCATGAAAAATAGACGATGTATAGTCTAAATAATTTTTTGCATACGACTCGGACGATTTATAGTCGATAAAATTTTTTCATAAAAAATTGAAAAAAGACGATGTATAGTCCATTAAATTTTTTTCATAAAAAATTTTTTTACATGAAAAATGGATGATGTATAGTTTATTAAATTCTTTGCAAGAAAAGAAGACGACGTATATAGTCCACTTAAGTTTTTACATACGAAATGGACGAATTATAGTCAATTTAATTTTTTATAAAAATTTAAAAAATGGACGATGTATAGTCCATTAAATTTTGTATATATAGCCAGTCCATTTAATTTTTTGCATGAAAAATAGACGATGTATATTCTAAATAATTTTTTGCATACGACTCGGACGATTTATAGTCGATAAAATTTTTTCATAAAAAATTGAAAAAAGACGATGTATAGTCCATTAAATTTTTTTCATAAAAAATTTTTTTGCGTGAAAAATGGATGATGTATAGTTTATTAAATTCTTTGCACGAAAAGAAGACGACGTATATAGTCCACTGAAGTTTTTACATGCGAAATGGACGAATTATAGTCAATTTAATTTTTTATAAAAATTTTAAAAATGGACGATTATAGTCCATTAAATTTTGTATATATAGCCAGTCCATGTAATTTTTTGCATGAAAAATAGACGATGTATAGTCTAAATAATTTTTTGCATACGACTCGGACGATTTATAGTCGATAAAATTTTTTCATAAAAAAATTAAAAAAGACGATGTATAGTCCATTAAATTTTTTTCATAAAAAAATCTTTTGCATGAAAAATGGATGATGTATAGTTTATTAAATTCTTTGCAAGAAAAGAAGACGACGTATATAGTCCACTTAAGTTTTTACATACGAAATGGACGAATTATAGTCAATTTAATTTTTTATAAAAATTTTAAAAATGGACGATGTATAGTCCATTAAATTTTGTATATATAGCCAGTCCATTTAATTTTTTGCATGCAAAATAGACGATGTATAGTCTAAATAATTTTTTGCATACGACTCGGACGATTTATAGTCGATAAAATTTTTTCATAAAAAATTGAAAAAAGACGATGTATAGTCCATTAAATTTTTTTCATAAAAAATTTTTTTCCATGAAAAATGGATGATGTATATTTTATTAAATTCTTTGCAAGAAAAGAAGACGTATATAGTCCACTTAAGTTTTTACATACGAAATGGACGAATTATAGTCAATTTAATTTTTTATAAAAATTTTAAAAATGGACGATGTATAGTCCACTAAATTTTGTATATATAGCCAGTCCATTTAGTTTTTTGCATGAAAAATAGACGATGTATAGTCTAAATAATTTTTTGCATACGACTCGGACGATTTATAGTCGATAAAATTTTTTCTTAAAAAATTGAAAAAAGACGATGTATAGTCCATTAAATTTTTTTCATAAAAAATTTTTTTGCATGAGAAATGGATGATGTATAGTTTATTAAATTATTTGCACGAAAAGAAGACGACGTATATAGTCCACTTAAGTTTTTACATACGAAATGGACGAATTATAGTCAATTTAATTTTTTATAAAATTTTAAAAAATCGACGATGTATAGTCCATTAAATTTTGTATATATAGCCAGTCCATTTAAATTTTTGCATGAAAAATAGACGATGTATAGTCTATATAATTTGTTGCATACGAATTCGACGATTTAAAGTCGACTAAATTTTTTCATAAAAAATTGAAAAAAAGACGATGTATAGTCCATTAAATTTTTTTCATAAAAAATTTTTTTGCGTGAAAAATGGATGATGTATAGTTTATTAAATTCTTTGCACGAAAAGAAGACGACGTATATAGTCCACTGAAGTTTTTACATACGAAATGGACGAATTATAGTCAATTTAATTTTTTATAAAAATTTTAAAAATGGACGATGTATAGTCCATTAAATTTTGTATATATAGCCAGTCTATTTAAATTTTTGCATGAAAAATAGACGATGTATAGTCTAAATAATTTTTTGCATACGACTCGGACGATTTATAGTCGATAAAATTTTTTCTTAAAAAATTGAAAAAAGACGATGTATAGTCCATTAAATTTTTTTCATAAAAAATTTTTTTGCGTGAAAAATGGATGATGTATAGTTTATTAAATTCTTTGCACGAAAAGAAGACGACGTATATAGTCCACTGAAGTTTTTACATACGAAATGGACGAATTATAGTCAATTTAATTTTTTATAAAAATTTAAAAAATGGACGATGTATAGTTCATTAAATTTTGTATATATAGCCAGTCCATTTAAATTTTTGCATGAAAAATAGACGATGTATAGTCTATATAATTTGTTGCATACGAATTCGACGATTTAAAGTCGACTAAATTTTTTCATAAAAAATTGAAAAAAAGACGATGTATAGTCCATTAAATTTTTTTCATAAAAAATTTTTTTGCGTGAAAAATGGATGATGTATAGTTTATTAAATTCTTTGCATGAAAAGAAGACGACGTATATAGTCCACTGAAGTTTTTACATACGAAATGGACGAATTATAGTCAATTTAATTTTTTATAAAAATTTTAAAAATGGACGATGTATAGTCCATTAAATTTTGTATATATAGCCAGTCCATGTAATTTTTTGCATGAAAAATAGACGATGTATAGTCTATATAATTTTTTGCATACGACTCGGACGATTTATAGTCGATAAAATTTTTTCATAAAAAATTGAAAAAAGACGATGTATAGTCCATTAAATTTTTTTCATAAAAAATTTTTTTGCATGAAAAATGGATGATGTATAGTTTATTAAATTCTTTGCATGAAAAGAAGACGACGTATATAGTCCACTTAAGTTTTTACATACGAAATGGACGAATTATAGTCAATTTAATTTTTTATAAAAATTTTAAAAATGGACGATGTATAGTCCATTAAATTTTGTATATATAGCCAGTCCATTTAATTTTTTGCATGAAAAATAGACGATGTATAGTCTAAATAATTTTTTGCATACGACTCGGACGATTTATAGTCGATAAAATTTTTTCATAAAAAATTGAAAAAAGACGATGTATAGTCCATTAAATTTTTTTCATAAAAAATTTTTTTACATGAAAAATGGATGATGTATAGTTTATTAAATTCTTTGCAAGAAAAGAAGACGACGTATATAGTCCACTTAAGTTTTTACATACGAAATGGACGAATTATAGTCAATTTAATTTTTTATAAAAATTTAAAAAATGGACGATGTATAGTCCATTAAATTTTGTATATATAGCCAGTCCATTTAATTTTTGCATGAAAAATAGACGATGTGTAGTCTAAATAATTTGTTGCATACGACTCGGACGATTTATAGTCGATAAAATTTTTTCATAAAAAATTGAAAAAAGACGATGTATAGTCTATTAAATTTTTTTCATAAAAAATTTTTTTGCATGAAAAATGGATGATGTATAGTTTATTAAATTCTTTGCATGAAAAGAAGACGACGTATATAGTGCACTTAAGTTTTTACATACGAAATGGACGAATTATAGTCAATTTAATTTTTTATAAAAATTTTAAAAATGGACGATGTATAGTCCATTAAATTTTGTATATATAGCCAGTCCATGTAATTTTTTGCATGAAAAATAGACGATGTATAGTCTAAATAATTTTTTGTATATGACTCGGACGATTTATAGTCGATAAAATTTTTTCATAAAAAATTGAAAAAAGACGATGTATAGTCCATTAAATTTTTTTCATAAAAAATTTTTTTGCATAAAAATGGATGATGTATAGTTTATTAAATTCTTTGCATGAAAAGAAGACGACGTATATAGTCCACTTAAGTTTTTACATACGAAATGGACGAATTATAGTCAATTTAATTTTTTATAAAAATTTTAAAAATGGACGATGTATAGTCCATTAAATTTTGTATATATAGCCAGTCCATGTAATTTTTTGCATGAAAAATAGACGATGTATAGTCTAAATAATTTTTTGCATACGACTCGGACGATTTATAGTCGATAAAATTTTTTCATAAAAAATTGAAAAAAGACGATGTATAGTCCATTAAATTTTTTTCATAAAAAATTTTTTTGCATGAAAAATGGATGATGTATAGTTTATTAAATTCTTTGCATGAAAAGAAGACGACGTATATAGTCCACTTAAGTTTTTACATACGAAATGGACGAATTATAGTCAATTTAATTTTTTATAAAAATTTAAAAAATGGACGATGTATAGTCCATTAAATTTTGTATATATAGCCAGTCCATTTAATTTTTTGCATGAAAAATAGACGATGTGTAGTCTAAATAATTTGTTGCATACGACTCGGACGATTTATAGTCGATAAAATTTTTTCATAAAAAATTGAAAAAAGACGATGTATAGTCTATTAAATTTTTTTCATAAAAAATTTTTTTGCATGAAAAATGGATGATGTATAGTTTATTAAATTCTTTGCATGAAAAGAAGACGACGTATATAGTCCACTTAAGTTTTTACATACGAAATGGACGAATTATAGTCAATTTAATTTTTTATAAAAATTTTAAAAATGGACGATGTATAGTCCATTAAATTTTGTATATATAGCCAGTCCATGTAATTTTTTGCATGAAAAATAGACGATGTATAGTCTAAATAATTTTTTGTATATGACTCGGACGATTTATAGTCGATAAAATTTTTTCATAAAAAATTGAAAAAAGACGATGTATAGTCCATTAAATTTTTTTCATAAAAAATTTTTTTGCATAAAAATGGATGATGTATAGTTTATTAAATTCTTTGCATGAAAAGAAGACGACGTATATAGTCCACTTAAGTTTTTACATACGAAATGGACGAATTATAGTCAATTTAATTTTTTATAAAAATTTTAAAAATGGACGATGTATAGTCCATTAAATTTTGTATATATAGCCAGTCCATGTAATTTTTTGCATGAAAAATAGACGATGTATAGTCTAAATAATTTTTTGCATACGACTCGGACGATTTATAGTCGATAAAATTTTTTCATAAAAAATTGAAAAAAGACGATGTATAGTCCATTAAATTTTTTTCATAAAAAATTTTTTTGCATGAAAAATGGATGATGTATAGTTTATTAAATTCTTTGCATGAAAAGAAGACGACGTATATAGTCCACTTAAGTTTTTACATACGAAATGGACGAATTATAGTCAATTTAATTTTTTATAAAAATTTAAAAAATGGACGATGTATAGTCCATTAAATTTTGTATGTATAGCCAGTCCATTTAAATTTTTGCATGAAAAATAGACGATGTATAGTCTAAATAATTTTTTGCATACGACTCGGACGATTTATAGTCGATAAAATTTTTTCATAAAAAATTGAAAAAAGACGATGTATAGTCCATTAAATTTTTTTCATAAAAAAATTTTTTGCATGAAAAATGGATGATGTATAGTTTATTAAATTCTTTGCAAGAAAAGAAGACGACGTATATAGTCCACTTAAGTTTTTACATACGAAATGGACGAATTATAGTCAATTTAATTTTTTATAAAAATTTAAAAAATGGACGATGTATAGTCCATTAAATTTTGTATATATAGCCAGTCCATTTAATTTTTTGCATGAAAAATAGACGATGTATAGTCTATATAATTTTTTGCATACGACTCGGACGATTTATAGTCGATAAAATTTTTTCATAAAAAATTGAAAAAAGACGATGTATAGTCCATTAAATTTTTTTCATAAAAAATTTTTTTCCATGAGAAATGGATGATGTATAGTTTATTAAATTCTTTGCACGAAAAGAAGACGACGTATATAGTCCACTTAAGTTTTTACATACGAAATGGACGAATTATAGTCAATTTAATTTTTTATAAAAATTTTAAAAATGGACGATGTATAGTCCATTAAATTTTGTATATATAGCCAGTCCATTTAATTTTTTGCATGAAAAATAGACGATGTATAGTCTAAATAATTTGTTGCATACGAATTCGACGATTTAAAGTCGACTAAATTTTTTCTTAAGAAATTGAAAAAAGACGATGTATAGTCCATTAAATTTTTTTCATAAAAAATTTTTTTGCATGAGAAATGGATGATGTATAGTTTATTCAATTCTTTGCACGAAAAGAAGACGACGTATATAGTCCACTGAAGTTTTTACATACGAAATGGACGAATTATAGTCAATTTAATTTTTTATAAAAATTTAAAAAATGGACGATGTATAGTCCATTAAATTTTGTATATATAGCCAGTCCATTTAAATTTTTGCATGAAAAATAGACGATGTATAGTCTATATAATTTTTTGCATACGACTCGGACGATTTATAGTCGATAAAATTTTTTCATAAAAAATTGAAAAAAGACGATGTATAGTCCATTAAATTTTTTTCATAAAAAATTTTTTTCCATGAGAAATGGATGATGTATAGTTTATTAAATTCTTTGCACGAAAAGAAGACGACGTATATAGTCCACTTAAGTTTTTACATACGAAATGGACGAATTATAGTCAATTTAATTTTTTATAAAAATTTTAAAAATGGACGATGTATAGTCCATTAAATTTTGTATATATAGCCAGTCCATTTAATTTTTTGCATGAAAAATAGACGATGTATAGTCTAAATAATTTTTTGCATACGACTCGGACGATTTATAGTCGATAAAATTTTTTCTTAAGAAATTGAAAAAAGACGATGTATAGTCCATTAAATTTTTTTCATAAAAAATTTTTTTGCATGAGAAATGGATGATGTATAGTTTATTCAATTCTTTGCACGAAAAGAAGACGACGTATATAGTCCACTTAAGTTTTTACATACGAAATGGACGAATTATAGTCAATTTAATTTTTTATAAAAATTTAAAAAATGGACGATGTATAGTCCACTAAATTTTGTATATATAGCCAGTCCATTTAATTTTTTGCATGAAAAATAGACGATGTATAGTCTAAATAATTTTTTGCATACGACTCGGACGATTTATAGTCGATAAAATTTTTTCTTAAGAAATTGAAAAAAGACGATGTATAGTCCATTAAATTTTTTTCATAAAAAATTTTTTTGCATGAGAAATGGATGATGTATAGTTTATTCAATTCTTTGCACGAAAAGAAGACGACGTATATAGTCCACTTAAGTTTTTACATACGAAATGGACGAATTATAGTCAATTTAATTTTTTATAAAAATTTAAAAAATGGACGATGTATAGTCCATTAAATTTTGTATATATAGCCAGTCCATTTTAATTTTTGCATGAAAAATAGACGATGTATAGTCTATATAATTTGTTGCATATGAATTCGACGATTTAAAGTCGACTAAATTTTTTCATAAAAAATTGAAAAAAAGACAATGTATAGTCCATTAAATTTTTTTCATAAAAAATTTTTTTGCGTGAAAACTGGATGATGTATAGTTTATTAAATTCTTTGCATGAAAAGAAGACGACGTATATAGTCCACTGAAGTTTTTACATACGAAATGGACGAATTATAGTCAATTTAATTTTTTATAAAAATTTTAAAAATGGACGACGTATAGTCCATTAAATTTTGTATATATAGCCAGTCCATTTAATTTTTTGCATGAAAAATAGACGATGTATAGTCTAAATAATTTTTTGCATACGACTCGGACGATTTATAGTCGATAAAATTTTTTCATAAAAAATTGAAAAAAGACGATGTATAGTTAACCTGGCCAGACATCCCGCATTAGGCGGGATTATCCCGCTTTTCTGAGGTTGATCCCGCCTTGAATTTTTATCCCGCTTTATCCCGCTTTTTAGAGTTTTGAAATTTCTTATCTCTTAATATATTTTTATTAATATGTAACTGATAAAAATTTATTCCAAATATTTTTTAGTGTAGTTATTGTTTATTTTTTTTGGATCTGGCAGCTCCTCAAATGAAAAAAATAAAAATACAAACGTACACACTCAAAGATCCTTTTGTTACAGTGCTTTATATGTGTAGACATTCTGCTGCTTTAGGAATTTATTACCAAGAGGGCTTATTAGGAGAATAACAACTGACATTCACCAAACTGTCAATAATAAAATAAAAAGTTCTTGCTTATTTTTTTATAAAGAGTTTGACACATTGGTGTAGTCAGTTGATGATAATATGGACTAACAAGGCCACTTGCTATCATTCGCCTTAAGTTTTTGTACATTGTTTTGTATAAAAATCGTATTTTGTTTTGTAAATGAAGTCAAAAAATCTTTAATTTTATTTATTTTACGTTACTAAATAAAAATTTTTGTTAATAAAAACTTTCGTTTATTTAAAATCGATTCTTTTGAGTTAAAAACTGTGTTTCCTAAGTACATCGAAACTTTTTATGTGCGTATTACACATCCCGCTTTCAAATAGTTGTTTATTTAAAAATCCCGCTTTTTGGCCGTATTTTCGTCAAAATCCCGCTTTTTGAACGATCGTGTCCCGCTTTTTGTAAAAAGCTTCTGGTCACGTTATGTATAGTCCATTAAAATTTTTTCATAAAAAATTGAAAAAAGGCGATGTATGTCCATTAAATTTTTTTCATAAAAAATTTTTTTCCATGAGAAATGGATGATGTATAGTTTATTAAATTCTTTGCAAGAAAAGAAGACAACGTATATAGTCCACTTAAGTTTTTACATACGAAATGGACGAATTATAGTCAATTTAATTTTTTATAAAAATTTTAAAAATGGACGATGTATAGTCCACTAAATTTTGTATATATAGCCAGTCCATTTAATTTTTTGCATGAAAAATAGACGATGTATAGTCTAAATAATTTTTTGCATACGATTTATAGTCGATAAAATTTTTTCATAAAAAATTGAAAAAAGACGATGTATAGTCCATTAAATTTTTTTCATAAAAAATTTTTTTGCATGAAAAATGGATGATGTATAGTTTATTAAATTCTTTGCAAGAAAAGAAGACAACGTATATAGTCCACTTAAGTTTTTACATACGAAATGGACGAATTATAGTCAATTTAATTTTTTATAAAAATTTTAAAAATGGACGATGTATAGTCCACTAAATTTTGTATATATAGCCAGTCCATTTAATTTTTTGCATGAAAAATAGACGATGTATAGTCTAAATAATTTTTTGCATACGACTCGGACGATTTATAGTCGATAAAATTTTTTCTTAAGAAATTGAAAAAAGACGATGTATAGTCCATTAAATTTTTTTCATAAAAAATTTTTTTGCATGAGAAATGGATGATGTATAGTTTATTCAATTCTTTGCACGAAAAGAAGACGACGTATATAGTCCACTTAAGTTTTTACATACGAAATGGACGAATTATAGTCAATTTAATTTTTTATAAAAATTTAAAAAATGGACGATGTATAGTCCATTAAATTTTGTATATATAGCCAGTCCATTTTAATTTTTGCATGAAAAATAGACGATGTATAGTCTATATAATTTGTTGCATACGAATTCGACGATTTAAAGTCGACTAAATTTTTTCATAAAAAATTGAAAAAAAGACAATGTATAGTCCATTAAATTTTTTTCATAAAAAATTTTTTTGCGTGAAAAATGGATGATGTATAGTTTATTAAATTCTTTGCATGAAAAGAAGACGACGTATATAGTCCACTTAAGTTTTTACATACGAAATGGACGAATTATAGTCAATTTAATTTTTTATAAAAATTTTAAAAATGGACGATGTATAGTCCATTAAATTTTGTATATATAGCCAGTCCATTTAATTTTTTGCATGAAAAATAGACGATGTATAGTCTAAATAATTTTTTGCATACGACTCGGACGATTTATAGTCGATAAAATTTTTTCATAAAAAATTGAAAAAAGACGATGTATAGTTAACCTGACCAGACATCCCGCATTAGGCGGGATTATCCCGCTTTTCTGAGGTTGATCCCGCCTTGAATTTTTATCCCGCTTTATCCCGCTTTTTAGAGTTTTGAAATTTCTTATCTCTTAATATATTTTTATTAATATGTAACTGATAAAAATTTATTCCAAATATTTTTTAGTGTAGTTATTGTTTATTTTTTTTGGATCTGGCAGCTCCTCAAATGAAAAAAATAAAAATACAAACGTACACACTCAAAGATCCTTTTGTTACAGTGCTTTATATGTGTAGACATTCTGCTGCTTTAGGAATTTATTACCAAGAGGGCTTATTAGGAGAATAACAACTGACATTCACCAAACTGTCAATAATAAAATAAAAAGTTCTTGCTTATTTTTTTATAAAGAGTTTGACACATTGGTGTAGTCAGTTGATGATAATATGGACTAACAAGGCCACTTGCTATCATTCGCCTTAAGTTTTTGTACATTGTTTTGTATAAAAATCGTATTTTGTTTTGTAAATGAAGTCAAAAAATCTTTAATTTTATTTATTTTACGTTACTAAATAAAAATTTTTGTTAATAAAAACTTTCGTTTATTTAAAATCGATTCTTTTGAGTTAAAAACTGTGTTTCCTAAGTACATCGAAACTTTTTATGTGCGTATTACACATCCCGCTTTCAAATAGTTGTTTATTTAAAAATCCCGCTTTTTGGCCGTATTTTCGTCAAAATCCCGCTTTTTGAACGATCGTGTCCCGCTTTTTGTAAAAAGCTTCTGGTCACGTTATGTATAGTCCATTAAAATTTTTTCATAAAAAATTGAAAAAAGACGATGTATGTCCATTAAATTTTTTTCATAAAAAATTTTTTTGCATGAAAAATGGATGATGTATAGTTTATTAAATTCTTTGCATGAAAAGAAGACGACGTATATAGTCCACTTAAGTTTTTACATACGAAATGGACGAATTATAGTCAATTTAATTTTTTATAAAAATTTTAAAAATGGACGATGTATAGTCCATTAAAGTTTGTATATATAGCCAGTCCATTTAATTTTTTGCATGAAAAATAGACGATGTATAGTCTAAATAATTTTTTGCATACGGCTCGGACGATTTATAGTCGATAAAATTTTTTCATAAAAAATTGAAAAAAGGCGATGTATAGTCCATTAAATTTTTTTCATAAAAAAATTTTTGGCATGAAAAATTGATGATGTATAGTTTATTAAATTCTTTGCAAGAAAAGAAGACGACGAATATAGTCCACTTAAGTTTTTACATACGAAATGGACGAATTATAGTCAATTTAATTTTTTATAAAAATTTAAAAAATGGACGATGTATAGTCCATTAAATTTTGTATATATAGCCAGTCCATTTAATTTTTTGCATGAAAAATAGACGATGTATAGTCTAAATAATTTTTTGTATACGACTCGGACGATTTATAGTCGATAAAATTTTTTCATAAAAAATTGAAAAAAGACGATGTATGTCCATTAAATTTTTTTCATAAAAAATTTTTTTGCATGAAAAATGGATGATGTATAGTTTATTAAATTCTTTGCATGAAAAGAAGACGACGTATATAGTCCACTTAAGTTTTTACATACGAAATGGACGAATTATAGTCAATTTAATTTTTTATAAAAATTTTAAAAATGGACGATGTATAGTCCATTAAATTTTGTATATATAGCCAGTCCATGTAATTTTTTGCATGAAAAATAGACGATGTATAGTCTAAATAATTTTTTGCATACGACTCGGACGATTTATAGTCGATAAAATTTTTTCATAAAAAATTGAAAAAAGACGATGTATAGTCCATTAAATTTTTTTCATAAAAAATTTTTTTGCATGAAAAATGGATGATGTATAGTTTATTAAATTCTTTGCATGAAAAGAAGACGACGTATATAGTCCACTTAAGTTTTTACATACGAAATGGACGAATTATAGTCAATTTAATTTTTTATAAAAATTTAAAAAATGGACGATGTATAGTCCATTAAATTTTGTATATATAGCCAGTCCATTTAAATTTTTGCATGAAAAATAGACGATGTATAGTCTAAATAATTTTTTGCATACGACTCGGACGATTTATAGTCGATAAAATTTTTTCATAAAAAATTGAAAAAAGACGATGTATAGTCCATTAAATTTTTTTCATAAAAAAATTGTTTGCATAAAAAATGGATGATGTATAGTTTATTAAATTCTTTGCAAGAAAAGAAGACGACGTATATAGTCCACTTAAGTTTTTACATACGAAATGGACGAATTATAGTCAATTTAATTTTTTATAAAAATTTAAAAAATGGACGATGTATAGTCCATTAAATTTTGTATATATAGCCAGTCCATTTAATTTTTTGCATGAAAAATAGACGATGTATAGTCTATATAATTTTTTGCATACGACTCGGACGATTTATAGTCGATAAAATTTTTTCATAAAAAATTGAAAAAAGACGATGTATAGTCCATTAAATTTTTTTCATAAAAAATTTTTTTCCATGAGAAATGGATGATGTATAGTTTATTAAATTCTTTGCACGAAAAGAAGACGACGTATATAGTCCACTTAAGTTTTTACATACGAAATGGACGAATTATAGTCAATTTGATTTTTTATAAAAATTTAAAAAATGGACGATGAATAGTCCATTAAATTTTGTATATATAGCCAGTCCATTTAAATTTTTGCATGAAAAATAGACGATGTATAGTCTAAATAATTTTTTGCATACGACTCGGACGATTTATAGTCGATAAAATTTTTTCATAAAAAATTGAAAAAAAGACGATGTATATATAGTCCATTAAATTTTTTTCATAAAAAATTTTTTTGCGTGAAAAATGGATGATGTATAGTTTATTAAATTCTTTGCATGAAAAGAAGACGACGTATATAGTCCACTTAAGTTTTTACATACAAAATGGACGAATTATAGTCAATTTAATTTTTTATAAAAATTTTAAAAATGGACGATGTATAGTCCATTAAATTTTGTATATATAGCCAGTCCATGTAATTTTTTGCATGAAAAATAGACGATGTATAGTCTATATAATTTTTTGCATACGACTCGGACGATTTATAGTCGATAAAATTTTTTCATAAAACATTGAAAGAAGACGATGTATATATAGTCCATTAAATTTTTTTCATAAAAAATTTTTTTGCATGAAAAATGGATGATGTATAGTTTATTAAATTCTTTGCATGAAAAGAAGACGACGTATATAGTCCACTTAAGTTTTTACATACGAAATGGACGAATTATAGTCAATTTAATTTTTTATAAAAATTTTAAAAATGGACGATGTATAGTCCATTAAATTTTGTATATATAGCCAGTCCATTTAATTTTTTGCATGAAAAATAGACGATGTATAGTCTAAATAATTTTTTGCATACGACTCGGACGATTTATAGTCGATAAAATTTTTTCATAAAAAATTGAAAAAAGGCGATGTATAGTCCATTAAATTTTTTTCATAAAAAAATTTTTGGCATGAAAAATGGATGATGTATAGTTTATTAAATTCTTTGCAAGAAAAGAAGACGACGTATATAGTCCACTTAAGTTTTTACATACGAAATGGACGAATTATAGTCAATTTAATTTTTTATAAAAATTTAAAAAATGGACGATGTATAGTCCATTAAATTTTGTATATATAGCCAGTCCATTTAATTTTTTGCATGAAAAATAGACGATGTATAGTCTAAATAATTTTTTGCATACGACTCGGACGATTTATAGTCGATAAAATTTTTTCATAAAAAATTGAAAAAAGACGATGTATAGTTAACCTGACCAGACATCCCGCATTAGGCGGGATTATCCCGCTTTTCTGAGGTTGATCCCGCCTTGAATTTTTATCCCGCTTTATCCCGCTTTTTAGAGTTTTGAAATTTCTTATCTCTTAATATATTTTTATTAATATGTAACTGATAAAAATTTATTCCAAATATTTTTTAGTGTAGTTATTGTTTATTTTTTTTGGATCTGGCAGCTCCTCAAATGAAAAAAATAAAAATACAAACGTACACACTCAAAGATCCTTTTGTTACAGTGCTTTATATGTGTAGACATTCTGCTGCTTTAGGAATTTATTACCAAGAGGGCTTATTAGGAGAATAACAACTGACATTCACCAAACTGTCAATAATAAAATAAAAAGTTCTTGCTTATTTTTTTATAAAGAGTTTGACACATTGGTGTAGTCAGTTGATGATAATATGGACTAACAAGGCCACTTGCTATCATTCGCCTTAAGTTTTTGTACATTGTTTTGTATAAAAATCGTATTTTGTTTTGTAAATGAAGTCAAAAAATCTTTAATTTTATTTATTTTACGTTACTAAATAAAAATTTTTGTTAATAAAAACTTTCGTTTATTTAAAATCGATTCTTTTGAGTTAAAAACTGTGTTTCCTAAGTACATCGAAACTTTTTATGTGCGTATTACACATCCCGCTTTCAAATAGTTGTTTATTTAAAAATCCCGCTTTTTGGCCGTATTTTCGTCAAAATCCCGCTTTTTGAACGATCGTGTCCCGCTTTTTGTAAAAAGCTTCTGGTCACGTTATGTATAGTCCATTAAAATTTTTTCATAAAAAATTGAAAAAAGACGATGTATGTCCATTAAATTTTTTTCATAAAAAATTTTTTTGCATGAAAAATGGATGATGTATAGTTTATTAAATTCTTTGCATGAAAAGAAGACGACGTATATAGTCCACTTAAGTTTTTACATACGAAATGGACGAATTATAGTCAATTTAATTTTTTATAAAAATTTTAAAAATGGACGATGTGTAGTTCATTAAATTTTGTATATATAGCCAGTCCATTTAATTTTTTGCATGAAAAATAGACGATGTATAGTCTAAATAATTTTTTGCATACGACTCGGACGATTTATAGTCGATAAAATTTTTTCATAAAAAATTGAAAAAATGGATGATGTATAGTTTATTAAATTCTTTGCAAGAAAAGAAGACGACGTATATAGTCCACTTAAGTTTTTACATACGAAATGGACGAATTATAGTCAATTTAATTTTTTATAAAAATTTTAAAAATGGACGATGTATAGTCCATTAAATTTTGTATATATAGCGAGTCCATTTAATTTTTTGCATGAAAAATAGACGATGTATAGTCTAAATAATTTTTTGCATACGACTCGGACGATTTATAGTCGATAAAATTTTTTCATAAAAAATTTAAAAAAGACGATGTATAGTCCATTAAATTTTTTTCATAAAAAATTTTTTTGCATGAAAAATTGATGATGTATAGTTTATTAAATTCTTTGCAAGAAAAGAAGACGACGTATATAGTCCACTTAAGTCTTTACATACGAAATGGACGAATTATAGTCAATTTAATTTTTTATAAAAATTTTAAAAATGGACGATGTATACTCCATTAAATTTTGTATATATAGCCAGTCCATTTAATTTTTTGCATGAAAAATAGACGATGTATAGTCTATATAATTTTTTGCATACGACTCTTACGATTTATAGTCGATAAAATTTTTTCATAAAAAATTGAAAAAAGACGATGTATAGTCCATTAAATTTTTTTCATAAAAAATTTTTTTTCCGTGAAAAATGGATGATGTATAGTTTATTAAATTCTTTGCACGAAAAGAAGACGACGTATATAGTCCACTGAAGTTTTTACATACGAAATGGACGAATTATAGTCAATTTAATTTTTTATAAAAATTTTAAAAATGGACGATGTATAGTCCATTAAATTTTGTATATATAGCCAGTCCATGTAATTTTTTGCATGAAAAATAGACGATGTATAGTCTAAATAATTTTTTGCATACGACTCGGACGATTTATAGTCGATAAAATTTTTTCATAAAGTCCATTAAATTTTTTTCATAAAAAATTTTTTTGCATGAAAAATGGATGATGTATAGTTTATTAAGTTCTTTGCAAGAAAAGAAGACGACGTATATAGTCCACTTAAGTTTTTACATACGAAATGGACGAATTATAGTCAATTTAATTTTTTATAAAAATTTAAAAAATGGACGATGTATAGTCCATTAAATTTTGTATATATAGCCAGTCCATATAATTTTTTGCATGAAAAATAGACGATATATAGTCTATATAATTTGTTGCATACGAATCCGACGATTTAAAGTCGACTAAATTTTTTCATAAAAAATTGAAAAAAAGAATATGTATAGTCCATTTAATTTTTTTCATAAAAAATTTTTTTGCATGAGAAATGGATGATGTATAGTTTATTAAATTCTTTGCACGAAAACAAGACGACGTATATAGTCCACTGAAGTTTTTACATACGAAATGGACGAATTATAGTCAATTTAATTTTTTATAAAAATTTTAAAAATGGACGATGTATAGTCCATTAAATTTTGTATATATAGCCAGTCCATTTAATTTTTTGTAAGAAAAATAGACGATGTATAGTCTATATAATTTTTTGCATACGAATCCGACGATTAAAAGTCGAGGATTTATAGTCGATAAAATTTTTTCATAAAAAATTTAAAAAAAGACGATGTATAGTCCATTAAATTTTTTTCATAAAAAATTTTTTTGCATGAAAAATGGATGATGTTGTGTATTAAATTCTCTGCAAGAAAAGAAGACGACGTATATAGTCCACTTAAGTTTTTAAATACGAAATGGACGAATTATAGTCAATTTAATTTTTTATAAAAAATTTAAAAATGGACGATGTATAGTCCATTAAATTTTGTATATATAGCCAGTCCATTTAATTTTTTGCATGAAAAATAGACGATGTATAGTCTATATAATTTGTTGCATACGAATCCGACGATTTAAAGTCGAGGATTTATAGTCGATAAAATTTTTTCATAAAAAATTTAAAAAAAGACGATGTATAGTCCATTAAATTTTTTTCATAAAAAATTTTTTTGCATGAGAAATTGATGATGTATAGTTTATTAAATTCTTTGCACGAAAAGAAGACGACGTATATACTCCACTTAAGTTTTAAATACGAAATGGACGAATTATAGTCAATTTAATTTTTTATAAAAATTTTAAAAATGGACGATGTATAGTCCATTAAATTTTGTATATATAGCCAGTCCATTTAATTTTTTGCATGAAAAATAGACGATGTATAGTCTATATAATTTGTTGCATACGAATCCGACGATTTAAAGTCGAGGATTTATAGTCGATAAAATTTTTTCATAAAAAATTTAAAAAAAGACGATGTATAGTCCATTAAATTTTTTTCATAAAAAATTTTTTTGCATGAGAAATGGATGATATATAGTTTATTAAATTCTTTGCACGAAAAGAAGACGACGTATATACTCCACTTAAGTTTTAAATACGAAATGGACGAATTATAGTCAATTTAATTTTTTATACAAATTTTAAAAATGGACGATGTATAGTCCATTAAATTTTGTATATATAGCCTGTCCATTTAATTTTTTGCAAGAAAAATAGACGATGTATAGTCTATATAATTTGTTGCATACGAATCCGACGATTTAAAGTCGAGGATTTATAGTCGATAAAATTTTTTCAAAAAAATTTAAAAAAAGACGATGTATAGTCCATTAAATTTTTTTCATAAAAAATTTTTTTGCATGAGAAATGGATGATATATAGTTTATTAAATTCTTTGCACGAAAAGAAGACGACGTATATACTCCACTTAAGTTTTAAATACGAAATGGACGAATTATAGTCAATTTAATTTTTTATAAAAAATTTCAAAATGGACGATGTATAGTCCATTAAATTTTGTATATATAGCCAGTCCATTTATTTTTTTGCATGAAAAATAGACGATGTATAGTCTATATAATTTTTTGCATACGAATCCGACGATTTAAAGTCGACGATTTATAGTCGATAAAATTTTTTCATAAAAAATTGAATAAAAAACGATGTATAAAAATCCATTAAATTTTTTTCATAAAAAATTTTTTTGCATGAAAAATGAATGATGTATAGATTATTAAATTCTTTGCAAGAAAAGAAGACGACGTATATAGTCCACTTAAGTTTTTAAATACGAAAGGGATGAATTATAGTCAATTTAATTTTTTATAAAAATTTTAAAAATGGACGATGTATAGTCCATTAAATTTTGTATATATAGCCAGTCCATTTAAATTTTTGCATGCAAAATAGACGATGTATAGTCTATATAATTTGTTGCAAACGAATTCGACGGTTTAAAGTCGACTAAATTTTTTCATAAAAAATTGATAAAAAGACGATGTATAGTCCATTTAATTTTTTTCATAAAAAATGGATGTCGTATAGTTAATTAAATTCTTTGCAAGAAAAGAAGACGACGTATATAGTCCACTTAAGTTTTTAAATACGAAATGGACGAATTATAGTCAATTTAATTTTTTATAAAAATTTTAAAAATGGACGATGTATAGTCCATTAAATTTTGTATATATAGCCAGTCCATTTAATTTTTTGCATGAAAAATAGACGATGTATAGTCTATATAATTTTTTGCATACCACTCCGACGATTTATAGTCGATAAAATTTTTTCATAAAAAATTTAAAAAAAGACGATGTATATATAGTCCATTAAATTTTTTTCATAAAAAATTTTTTTGCATGAAAAATGGATGATGTTGTGTATTAAATTCTCTGCAAGAAAAGAAGACGACGTATATAGTCCACTTAAGTTTTTAAATACGAAATGGACGAATTATAGTCAATTTAATTTTTTATAAAAAATTTAAAAATGGACGATGTATAGTCCATTAAATTTTGTATATATAGCCAGTCCATTTAATTTTTTGCATGAAAAATAGACGATGTATAGTCTATATAATTTTTTGCATACGACTCGGACGATTTATAGTCGATAAAATTTTTTCATAAAAAATTGAAAAAAAGACGATGTATAGTCCATTAAATTTTTTTCATAAAAATTTTTTTTTGCATGAAAAATTGATGATGTATAGTTTATTAAATTCTTTGCACGAAAAGAAGACGACGTATATAGTCCACTGAAGTTTTTACATACGAAATAGACGAATTATAGTCAATTTAATTTTTTATAAAAAATTTCAAAATGGACGATGTATAGTCCATTAAATTTTGTATATATAGCCAGTCCATTTATTTTTTTCCATGAAAAATAGACGATGTATAGTCTATATAATTTTTTGCATACGAATCCGACGATTTAAAGTCGACGATTTATAGTCGATAAAATTTTTTCATAAAAAATTGAATAAAAAATGATGTATAAAAATCCATTAAATTTTTTTCATAAAAAATTTTTTTGCATGAAAAATGGATGATGTATAGTTTATTAAATTCCTTGCAAGAAAAGAAGACGACGTATATAGTCCACTGAAGTATACGAAATGGACGAATTATAGTCAATTTAATTTTTTATAAAAATTTAAAAAATGGACGATGTATAGTCCATTAAATTTTGTATATATAGCCAGTCCATTTAATTTTTTGCATGAAAAATAGACGATGTATAGTCTATATAATTTGTTGCATACGAATCCGACGATTTAAAGTCGATAAAATTCTTTCATTAAAAATTTAAAAAAGACGATGTATAGTCCATTAAATTTTTTCCATAAATTTTTTTTTTTTCATGAAAAATGGATGATGTATAGTTTATTAAATTCTTTGCACGAAAAGAAGACGACGTATATAGTCCACTGAAGTTTTTACATACGAAATGGACGAATTATAGTCAATTTAATTTTTTATAAAAATTTTAAAAATGGACGATGTATAGTCCATTAAATTTTGTATATATATCCAGTCCATTTAATTTTTTGCATGAAAAATGACGATGTATAGTCTATATAATTTTTTGCATACGACTCCGACGATTTATAGTCGATAAAATTTTTTCATAAAAAATTGAATAAAAAATGATGTATAAAAATCCATTAAATTTTTTTCATAAAAAATTTTTTTGCATGAAAAATGGATGATGTATAGTTTATTAAATTCCTTGCAAGAAAAGAAGACGACGTATATAGTCCACTGAAGTATACGAAATGGACGAATTATAGTCAATTTAATTTTTTATAAAAATTTAAAAAATGGACGATGTATAGTCCATTAAATTTTGTATATATAGCCAGTCCATTTAATTTTTTGCATGAAAAATAGACGATGTATAGTCTATATAATTTGTTGCATACGAATCCGACGATTTAAAGTCGATAAAATTCTTTCATTAAAAATTTAAAAAAGACGATGTATAGTCCATTAAATTTTTTCCATAAATTTTTTTTTTTTTCATGAAAAATGGATGATGTATAGTTTATTAAATTCTTTGCACGAAAAGAAGACGACGTATATAGTCCACTGAAGTTTTTACATACGAAATGGACGAATTATAGTCAATTTAATTTTTTATAAAAATTTTAAAAATGGACGATGTATAGTCCATTAAATTTTGTATATATATCCAGTCCATTTAATTTTTTGCATGAAAAATGACGATGTATAGTCTATATAATTTTTTGCATACGACTCCGACGATTTATAGTCGATAAAATTTTTTCATAAAAAATTGAATAAAAAATGATGTATAAAAATCCATTAAATTTTTTTCATAAAAAATTTTTTTGCATGAAAAATGGATGATGTTGTGTATTAAATTCTCTGCAAGAAAAGAAGACGACGTATATAGTCCACTTAAGTTTTTAAATACGAAATGGACGAATTATAGTCAATTTAATTTTTTATAAAAAATTTAAAAATGGACGATGTATAGTCCATTAAATTTTGTATATATAGCCAGTCCATTTAATTTTTTGCATGAAAAATAGACGATGTATAGTCTATATAATTTGTTGCATACGAATCCGACGATTTAAAGTCGATAAAATTCTTTCATTAAAAATTTAAAAAAGACGATGTATAGTCCATTAAATTTTTTCCATAAATTTTTTTTTTTTTTCATGAAAAATGGATGATGTATAGTTTATTAAATTCTTTGCACGAAAAGAAGACGACGTATATAGTCCACTGAAGTTTTTACATACGAAATGGACGAATTATAGTCAATTTAATTTTTTATAAAAATTTTAAAAATGGACGATGTATAGTCCATTAAATTTTGTATATATATCCAGTCCATTTAATTTTTTGCATGAAAAATGACGATGTATAGTCTATATAATTTTTTGCATACGACTCCGACGATTTATAGTCGATAAAATTTTTTCATAAAAAATTGAATAAAAAATGATGTATAAAAATCCATTAAATTTTTTTCATAAAAAATTTTTTTGCATGAAAAATGGATGATGTTGTGTATTAAATTCTCTGCAAGAAAAGAAGACGATGTATATAGTCCACTTAAGTTTTTAAATACGAAAGGGACGAATTATAGTCAATTTAATTTTTTATAAAAAATTTAAAAATGGACGATATAGTCCATTAAATTTTGTATATATAGCCAGTCCATTTAAATTTTTTCATGAAAAATAGACGATGTATAGTCAATATAATTTGTTGCAAACGAATTCGACGGTTTAAAGTCGACTAAATTTTTTCATAAAAAATTGAAAAAAAGACGATGTATAGTCCATTTAATTTTTTTCATAAAAAATGGATGTTGTATAGTTAATTAAATTCTTTGCAAGAAAAGAAGACGACGTATATAGTCCACTTAAGTTTTTAAATACGAAAGGGACGAATTATAGTCAATTTAATTTTTTATAAAAAATTTAAAAATGGACGATATAGTCCATTAAATTTTGTATATATAGCCAGTCCATTTAATTTTTTGCATGAAAAATAGACGATGTATAGTCTATATAATTTTTTGCATACGACTCGGACGATTTATAGTCGATAAACTTTTTTCATAAAAAATTGAAAAATAGACGACGTACATATATAGTCCATTTGATTTTATGCATACGAAATGGACGCATTATAGTACATTAAATTTTTTCATAAAGAATTTAAAAATGAACGATGTACATAGTCCATTAAATTTTTTCATAAAAAACTGAAAAATGGACGATGTATTAAATATTAAATTTTTGCATTCGAAATGGACGATTTATAGTCCATTAATTTTTCTCATAAAAAACGGACTATGTGTAGCCCATTTGATTTTTTGTATAAAAAATTTAATTTTTTGAATTTCATTAAATTTTTTCATAAATATAAATATTATATATACATATATCTATATATATATATATATATATATATATATGTAAATATTTTTATCTAGGAGAAATGGTAAAAAGATACATATTTTAACAATTCGTTTCTTTTTATACGAATTTAAGCGCGCAACAGTGTTTTCATGTAAATTTAAGTAAATAACTTGTAAATTTTAGACTAAAATTGCTTCATAAATGTCTTTATGAGTATTTTCTAAAACTATGGATGAATTACAAGGTTTTGTATAACTACTTGGTTTTCTGCTAACTATCGGCAAATTAAAAATATAAATTTTTTGGAAGCAATGAAAATTTAGTTCCTTCAGAATGACTTCCTATTTTTTTTACCTGTAATGTGTGGTTTTTATGTGAGAATCAGAGTATGTTGCAGGAGTGCTATAACATGGGCCATTTTCGATTTCGATATTTTTGGCCATTTTGGAGTAACTTGATTTTCTCGGAAATGGCTTGACAGATCTTTTGCACTGTAGTCTTATTCTGTAGGGCTCGAAAGTGGTCCTGGGAAATTTTATCCACTGTTTTTTTTTTTTGCTATTTTCGATTAACTCGATTTTCTTCGAAATGGCTCAACAGAATTTTTCCACATTTGTCTCATTTTGTGCACTAAAGTGTCTACTTTAAAAATATATGACCGTTTGGTGTTTGGGTCTAAAGTGCTCCTGGGAAAATTCATCCAGTTTTTGTTTCATTGTCCCGCTTTGAAATGTCAAAATGCATGCTGTTAGCGCAATTTGTTTGTGCTGTCAGCTGTTTCATAATCTATTTTTTTACACATCTTTTTTGGAAAAATAATTCTAATTTCAAAATGATAATTTGTTGATATGTACTGCTTTTGTATGCATGTTCATATGTACATACGTATGTATGTATGTACTCGAATGTGTGTATTCTTTATGCTATGTACATATGTATGTACAAAACACAATTTTTGAAATTTTTTGGTCCAATACATCAACAACCACAAGACTCCAAAGTCCATGCAATAAGATACAAAAATACATTTATAATAAAAAAAAAAACAAAAACATTAGTGTCTTTTGCGGTGATCTATAGTTATGGAACTAATAAATTAGTGGAAATTTCTTGAGAGTTTTTTTTATTTATTTTCAATATTTTGTGAAACAACAAGCAGCAGCTTCTGGAAGTTTGTAGTTTAGTAGTAATATCAAACAGAAAAACATGAATAACCAGTCGATGCCGACTCTGGTGATGATGATATTTCGTGTAAATTTGTGTCTATAAACCGCATTTGGGACGGCCCTTTTTTGTATGAAAATGATCATGATGTCGCCAGCCGTTGCTGCTGCTGCTGCTGCTGATGATGATGCAATCAAATTTTATTTGCTATGGTTTTTTTTATGGATATTATTTATGAAAAACTATTATTCTTGGGAACTATTTCAAGTGCCTTATTTTTTTTTGGTAAATATATGTATATATATGTAAATGTATGTATGTATTAATATCCTGCACAAGACCATTTATAAGACCTTTCAAGACATGCGACATTTTTCAAACGCTTCTACAGCGAAATATTCTAAAACAAACGCTAAACAACACTGTTGGCATTATTTTTTTTCAGTTGTTTGTCTTGCCAACAGTGTTGTTTAGCGTTTGTTTTAGAATATTTCGCTGTAGTAAACCGTTTGAAAAATGTCGCATGTCTTCAAAGGTCTTATAAATGGTCTTGTGCAGGACTTTAATATGTATTTGTACATTAGGGATATAACTTTTTAAAATTTTTTTAAAATATCAAAATTGGCATAGCACAGTCCGATAGAGCATAAAAAAATATAAGGAAACCTATGTATATTTATTTTTTCGCTAAGGTCGAAAAAGTTCACGCACCAACCGCGATGGAGTTTTGAAAATTTTTAATTTTCTTTTTCGTTAAGAAAAATTAATAATTCCACAATCTGGAAAAACCAGTTAACTATATTCAAAAACAGTTTAGTAATGCCGCGTAAAATCCAAAACATTGATTTTGGACTAAATCACTTCAGTAAAATGCCTACCAAGGAAATAATAATTGGCAGATATAATGTTTAGAAAAAGCAATTGGTGCGTGAACTTTTTTGAGAAAAATTATAAAAGATTATGATTTTCGTGGTTACTAGGACATGGTTGACCTCATGGTACTATGCCAAAAAAAAAAAATTACTTATACCCTAATGTACATATGGCTAATTTACTTGAACAACGTGATAACTCAAAAAGCTAGTTATACAGAAAACGAGCTTAAAGTTTTCCATTTTCACATAACTTCATGAAAAAAAAAGAAAATTTATTTTTCGATCAAGAATTGAGTACATATACAAAATAAATGAGGATTAATTCTGCATTATTAAATCAAAGTTTTTGGTTATGTATTATGTATAAATATAGTTAATGCTGCAGATGTACATATCTGCATATAAATACATACATATATATGTATGTATGTATATAGAATTTTGTACTAAGTATTCGAAGAAGAGTACCTTGAATTTTATCATTCATCGGTCTGATGCAGAACTTAACAATAGTAATGTGATCTAGTTGAAATCGTTATTTATTTTTATTTATTTACATACATATATATAGCTAATTTGTTTGCAATATAAAATAAACTTATTTCAATCATTCCTTATTACATTACATTAAATTTTTATGTCGCACAGTGGTACCAAAGGAAAATATAATGGGATTAAATGTATGCCTGTGTTCGTAAATGCATCACTGCTCTGCATCATACGTGCAAACTTTTATTTAAAATGCAGTACATGTTCGCTGATAATATTTTTTTGATAGTAATCATGTCTATACACCCTATTGGACATTTATTTGTGCGTTATCTATTTCATTGAACCAGTTTAGGACATTTAAAATTCCACTTGCAGCGCAGTGATGCATTTACGAACACACCCTATATCTTTTGAACTGCGGACCCAATAATGTATCTACACAAAACGCTAGAAGAGGAACTAAAATTTCAAACCAAACTGTCAAAGTTGACCAATGTCGCAACTATTACAAGTATGTACCAAATTTAAAGACGTTTAATATTTGTAAAGTTCCATTCCCATCAGAGACTCTGATCTGCTTCAATACAATGGGTAAAGGAAGGTCTTTGTTACTATGCCAATCGAAATAAGTTATTACATAATTTGTAATTGTATTTGCAACCTTTAATTAACAAACAAACTTCTTAATGTGAAAAATTTTTGTTTGATTTGTTGTGGAAATTTTTTACATCTATTAGTTTTAAAGATATTAGCGTCAAACTCAATTTTTAACTAACAAGGTGGGCTGCTAGGCGGGCCAAGGATTTTCCTGAATATGGGCCTGCTAGGAAATGCATCATTGCGCTGCAAATAAATAAATCTCAACTATGAAGTACAAGCTTGGCTAATATTAAAAAATATTTGTATTTTAAGTTAAAGTTTGCTCGTCCGATGCAGAGCAGTGATGCATTTCCGAACAGGCCCTATCTCAGCTACCTTTGAATATAATTGCATGAAATTTGGTGGCCTGTTAGAATACATGACGGAGAGCAAAACTGAATAAAAATATTTTCAAAAATTTTTGTGATAAAAAAAATGGGCGTTAATTAAAAAATGCAATTTTTGGAACGCTGCGTTTGTTATTTATTCAAAGGCTTAAGAGTCAGTCGTCTATATTAAATGCTTACGTTCAGACCTTTCATTCCAAAAAGTTTCATAAAAACATATCGAGCGGTTTTCGAGATACATATATGTAAGAGAGGTGCATATGTACATATGTCAGGTTTGTAGACCATATTTTTGTGATATTTTCTCAAGTTGTCTGAATTCCGGAAGTTGGATTAGAGTGATTACATTGATAAAACGCATGATTGGGTATAGAGGTCAATAAATACATTTTCGTCACGCCTCTTTAAGTAGAATATATGGGCATTAATTCCAACTCTAGCTTTGTTTCAATGTGCCTTTTTTGGAGGCTCGTGAAAACAAATGTGTGAAAGTAGAGATTAATAGGTTGGCCGTTGAAAAGTTAGAAATAAAATATAATAGTTAACATACATACCTTCCATTTAAATAATATAAATAACTTCACGCATTCAATTTATTTTTCATTTTACTGATATACATACATATTTCGATATTAATAATAATAATTATAAAGTATTCATGTTTTCATAAATTTTAAACATAAAATAATAATGTTTATTTAATATTCATTACTCATCACTCATATTGATACAGTTTTGATTAATTCTATATTTATCTTAAAAACACTTCACTTTTAGCTTAAAGTTGAACTTTTTTAGCTTGAATTTCTATTAAACAGACGACTACTATATTAATAAAGCTTACTTAAATAGTAATAAGAAATATTTGATTACAATGTTGAATTTTTTGTAGGAATTAAAAATGCACAGAACGATTGTAAGAATAATAGGTTTCCTTGTAAATAAATATATAAGTATATGTACATACATACTAAAAAGTTTTCAATTAAAATTCTGCTTGAAAAATTTCCACATTTGAATCAGTTTTGGATGTTTAAATTTACTCATTTTGCTTGCGAATGAAATATAATATATAATTGTTTTTATTATAAGCTTAAAACTAGCGAAATAAAATTGGCGCTTGGTGTGTAAACTACGACTAAAAATTTAAGAAGGGCTGCGTGTGAAACTAAACTCAATGAAAGCTTTATCAACCCAACATTTCTTTTTTAAAATTTGTAAGCATAAATTTGATATGAAATTATATTGATGTTCTCCTCGTAATACACAAAGCAACAGTGCAGTTTTGTTAAACTAATAAATGAAATAAAATAAAAAGTGATATTAAATAAATTTTACTTTTGCGTTGTTGTAGCTTTAGACGATGTGGAGGAATTCTCGCTCAATGACGACTGTTCAATATTTGTACCCATGGAGGAATTAATGAAATTAATGTACTGATGCAATTTTAAGGCCGCTATTAAGGAGCTTAGATAGTCGTTTACATTGCCTTTTTGGACTTTTCGGATCTGTCTGGAGACATTTGTATAGACGCGACGGGAGATCTTGTTTTTGAGTCTGCCAACGGTCTGTACGGTGTGCAAGACTGGATCCTCACTAGCGGAAACTGGCACTAAAATTATATAATAAAAAGATATTTTATATAAATTTATATGTACGAGTATGTACATAAATAAAATAAGACATAATTTTGTTTAATATACTTATGTATGTATTTAATATAATAATAATGAAAATGGTGTGCATTGATGTGGAAATAAAATGTTTAATCCTTACCATAAACTCATTTATTTGTCTATCTATAATGTGGATAATTTCAGGGTTTCTTCTAACATATTCAACAATTTCTGTTATTATTTTCAGGGACATGGATAGAAATACTGTGGAAGCTGCTACAAGAAATCTAGTATCAAGTTCTAAATCGCGATCTACACATTCTTCAACTAAAATTTAAAGAGAAAACAAAGAAGTAAAATTAGAACTTGATAAGAAAGAGTGTTTTTTAAGGTTGAATTCACCCACTTGTTTCAGATAAAATGCTGGGGGTTTACTCTGTAATTCGAAACGAAAGAAAATGCTTTCGAACTTGTATGCTTATAACATGTAAATTCGAAAGCATTTTCTTTCGTTTCGAATTACAGAGTAGACCACCTGGTCGGCACCAATACATATACAAATTTTTGTCCATACAAAAATTATGTCTGAAACAAATTTTTAAATTCAGCTTAATAGTTTTTTATTTTACTGCCTACTGGTGGGTTAATGTTTTTTATATGATTCAGGAAACAAGGGGCAAAGAAATGGAAGCTATGGAAAATAAAATCATATGTATGTATTATGGATTTTAATTACTAAGCGAAATATTTTTTATAAAACTGAAAAACGGAGAATAATATCGGCCATCCTAATTATTCGAACTCTGTAAATTTTTTAAGCAAAAAAATATACTAAATGATATTCCGGTTTTTAGTATTTTGGAATACTCATAATCACAAGTAAGACTAAAACTATTATTTTTTAATAATCCTTAATCACATAAAGAACTTTATAGCAACACCATCTACATCATATAATCTGAATTATTTAAATACAATTGTGTTTTAGCGAAACCCCAAATTCGTCTCTCTATCTATCGAACAAAAAAGATTAATTCCAAATAAATTACATAAATGTTTACTAAAGGCGTGATCAACGATAAACTGTGTCATCCTGCAATCCGAAACAATCAGGGCAATCATGAATAAAATTGCGCGAAAAATTTCTTCTTTTTCCAATTAGAAGTTTTTTGTTTTTTTTTATTACTTTGAAATTATTCCCCGGGAAAAATTTCTGGCGGAATTTTATTCATAATTGCCCTCAATAAAAAACTTAGTGAAATTATTCGAACAAAAGTTGCATATACATTAGAGTGGTTCGAAAAAAAAAATGTGCCAGTCACCCACTAGGATTAAAGATAATGACAATTCCAAAAATATTTTTTTTATTTTTCCGCCACGCCTACAAATGCCGCCCTTTTAGTATTTTGTTCACTGTGTCGCCATTTTTAGTCCGATCATAACATTTTGTATACCGGTGCTTATGGCTCTGGAAGGGCTACATTTTTGTCTTTAATAGTTTTTTAATACCACGTCACATTTTAGTCATGACTTTTAAAAACTCGTTCAAAAATATTTAGCATTAGGGTGAGTACGAACCGAGTTTTTAAAAGTCATGACTAGAATGTGACGTGGTATTAAAAATCTATTAAAGTCAGAAATGTAGCCCTTCCAGAGCCATAAACACCGGTATACAAAATGTTATGATCGGACTAAGAATGGCGACACAGTGAACAAAATACTAAAAGGGCGGCATTTGTAGGCGGGGCAAAAAAATTAAAAAAATATTTTTCTAATTGTTTTTACATTATCTTTAATCCTAGGGGATGACTGGCAAAAAAATTTTTTTTTATGGAAGGCGAACCACTCTAATATACATGTCGTTCATTTACCCAAAGAACGTCATAACTCAAAAAATTTAATTTTTTAGTTAACGATGCAGAATTAATCCTCAAATCGTTTTTGATATTGTGTAAAAATTTCATATAAATATTTTGAATACTCAGCTCTTGAAAGCGAAATAAAATTTCCCCATTTCCATTAAGGTGTGTGTAAATTGAAAACTTCAAACGCGTTTTGTGGCACACTTGTTTTGTGAGTTATGACGTTCTTTGAGTAAATGAACGAAATGTTATCAATTAACACAGGCACTCATTTTTACATAGAAAGAAAATTGTATTTTTACTACAAAAAAAAAATTCTATAAAATGGGGACGGAATGCGATTAAGGTATCGATTTGTTAAGTACATATATTTTGCTCACTTATGAAAAACATATCGTCACCTAAAACGCAAACGTCTTATTTAACAAAAAACAAATTTGAAATCGATTTTTTGTAAGCTCCCTGGTATTTCGTCAATATACAGGGCAATTATGAATAAAATTCCGCGAAAAATTTCTCCCTTTTCCAATTAGAATTTTTTGTTTTCCCTATTAATTTCTATTAATTGGAATTGTTCCCCGGAAAAAAGTTCTCGCGGAATTTTATTCAGAATTGCCCCCATAATCGCTACAAAAAATATATAAAATCTGCGCGAGGAAATAATAGATTTTATTTATATCTATATTTTTCATTTTAACCTGTTTTTAACTCCTTCTGCAAAATTATGAAAATGTTAGTTATAGGGCGTTTTGCGTTTCAGCTAACGGTATACAAATCATCAAAGTTTTGTGGTATAACAATAATTTGTGGCTGAATGAACTGGGAAGCCGGAGTGAAATATATAAAGTAAAAATCGCTAATGGCATGCTTAAAGTTCAATTATATATCATTGGCCCTGCATAGGGCTTAAATTGATTAAATGCATTTATTAATATTTCTTAAGATTTTTGATTGGTGATTGATTGGGATGTGATCGATTGATTCAAGATACTTTTGGAATTTAAAAAAAAAAATCAGAAAGTATGAAAGACATAAATTTTAAGCAAAATAAACGTACATGTATGCATGTATGTGCTTATGTGCAAACCCTGTCGGAGAATGTGTGATTGACTACGCAAATAGTTAACTTATAGTTAACTTTTCTTAGACTGACTAAAAGCTAGCTGCAAAGTAATCCAGAACAAACCCAAAATTAATCCTTAAGTTGAGTACGTAATCGAATTTGATGAGAGCCAACAAATTTATTCTCAGCTACTACTTTAAAACTCATTTCAGTTTTATATTAACATTTTGCTGTTGTTACTTTAGATGAATGCTTAGCCGAGTGATAGCGCGTTGAGTAAACTACAAGGTGATTTAAAAAAGTCAACTTTAAGTTAGTTGAAAAGTAATGCAGAGTGAGCCAATTGACTACCGCCTAGGACATCGCAATGTTAAAATAGTCAGTTGATTAGATTGCAAAGTAATCCAAGTGTCAGTCAGTACTAGTTGCGAAACAGTTAGCTTAAAGTTAGTTTAAAGTTAGCCAAATTTCCGACAGGGAAAGTATAGGTGTGTATGCATATTGAAATGAAAATGGTACATACATACATATAGTATGTATATATTTAAATGAAAATTAAGATCATTGCTTTTCTTTCAAACTCTATAATCTTACATTTAGAAAACTATGTGTTCGGATGTGTAAATATGTATATTTATGTTCCCATTATATGCGTATAACATGTTAATAAAAATGCAAAAATGGGCTAAAAAAAGGCACAAATAATTATTTTTAAGCATGCACACACAATTTTGTTGAATATGTGAAACGAATTACGAATACATAAATAGAATGTCGTTAAAACGAAAACACTTACTATCATTTTCTACATGTTTGCTATTATGGCCATTTTTAACGACAGCTAGTTTTTTATTATCTGAGAAAAAAAATAAGTAGTTAATATTAAAAATTAATGTTGAATTAAACAGGAAAAAAATCGTTGTAAAATTAATCTTATGTTTACACAAACCCCCATCAATCAAATTTATATAGAAATCACTCAATTCAACCGTTTGGCTTGTGTAAACATTGTTAAATCAAGCAATTCACAAAAAAATTCTAATTATTTTATAGGTTGTATAAGCTACCGTTTATTATTATTCTGGTTGATATTTTGTGAAAAAAAAAATTTCAATATCTTTTGTTATTCTGTTGATATAAATTTGTTTCAAAAATATTATTTTAAAAGATGGTCCCCGAAAATTAATGCACAAGTTCACTGCACAAATCTGGCACTGTAAAGTGCGTTTGTGTAGTGTATGGGAGTGGTTGTGCTATTTACGCAGTGAGTTAGTAAATATCAAAACGATTTTGATATTTGCTCAAGTTTGTAAAACTGTACAGTGAATTTGTGTAGTGTATGTTCAAAACGTTAAATAGTGTCGTGATTTTTTAAGAGTTTAAAACATGAAATGAGCGCAGAAAAAATATTCTGAACAGAGTTCCTAAAATTATACAAAGAATCGGCTGCATTATGGTGCATTCAAATAAAAACTGCACAGTTTACTGGCATAGTGTGTGTCACAAGCTTAGTTTACACAGTGCCAGATTTGAGCATTGCACTTGTCTAGTGTATGGATGGCATAAGAAAAAATATTACGCGTAGTTTCCACAATGCAGTTAAACGACTTGTCTAGAAAAAATATATGAAACGCACTGACATTTTTGGCTGATTCCTGTACAAAAATTTCTAGACAAGTCGCTTGCTTGCATTGTGAAAACTACACATACATTAGATATGTACACATGCACATACATATATATATATATATGTATATACATATATAATTGTATAAAAAGTATGTCAAAAGCGTAGTGATTAAATTAAATTAAAAAAAAACTTGGCAAACATGCTGTGTACTTTAAAAGTCATACTCGTACGCATACAATAACCTGCAAACTGACGCATATACAAACAAACATACATACACTTATATGTATGCATATGTACAAAGAAAATTATTTCACTAAAAGCTACTTGGCCTATATTACATATACATATATGAATATATATTACGTATATTTTGCACACCCTTCTACAATTCTAACACAGATCTACTTCTGCTTTTTTAACTACACTTGTTACCTGCTTACCGTTTTCATCCTCTTCTTCTCCTTCTGTCTTGGGGAAATAGTATTCCAATAGACGTTCTGCCAAAGCAGTGGTAGTATCGACTCCATTTACAGCCAAGCTGCCATATTGCGTGGCCAAGACTTCATTTGCTTTTTGCCAAGCTAAATCTTTCAACGAGGCGGCCTTCTGTTGACCAGCTGCTTTCATTTTGACAACACGATTAATGGTGGGTTGAACGGCATCGATGACTTTATTTTTGGCTTGAGTATATATTTCTTGTGGTGTATTCTTGATAATCGGCGCCGTCACTTCCAATTTGTCTATACCTTTGACTAATGTTTGATCCACAAATTGGATTTTGTCATCTAATATGGACACAATGGGAGCGGCAGTGATAACGGCACGGGAAACACAATCTTCGGCAGCATTAAGAGCCCAATTGAAGACCCGATTTCTGCCTGAAAAACAAAATCCAAGTAAACCAGTTATGTTATTGAAGAAATTTCATTAGAAGTTATTATAATTATGTATATGAAATTTAAAAAATCAAAATTAAAGGGTATTCTATCAGCTAATGCAATTTTTACTATGCAATTTTGAAAACTTGGAATCTTGGAAACCGAAGGATGCAAATTCTTGAAATTTTTAAAAACTCTAAAACTAAAAACATCCCACACCAAAAATATCGCATAAACAAAAAAATAGCCAAAAACCAGAAAAAAACGCTAAACGAAAAAAAGCACCAAAACTAAAAAAAAAAATCGCTAAAAATAAAATAAATCGCAAGAAATCGCCAAAAAAAATTAAAAAACGCCAAAAACCCGAAAAAATCCCAAAAACGAAAATAAACGCCAAATCTAAGAAAAAACACCAAAACTAAAAAAAATCTTCAAAAACCGAAAACGAGTTAAAACGGCTACTTAAAGTTGTTTAGAAAATGTCTACATCAGTGGTGCGATTCAGTAACTCTTAAATATCCGACAATCGTAATTTTTTTCTATACATTTTATCGCTTGCAATAAGGATTGCGTGATTCTGTAACTTCTTTTTAACCATAGTACGCAGTTGATATTTCCTGTTGATTTTTGTCGATAAAATTAACAGCACATAAATTATTGTCGCTTAAATAACGACACAGCTGACATTAACCTACAGCGAATATCGTTAAAAAATGTTACTGAATAGCAAATTCGATACATTTTCGTTATAATTATTTTAACGATGCGAATATCGTTAAAAAAGTTAGTGAATCGCACTACAGGTAAGGTAAGATCAAGTTCATATAGTGCTAAGGTACGGTCACACTTGGGTAAACATTCGCCCAAAAAAGCGTAACCACTAAATACTAATGAAAATCTTTCGATTCAGATACGTGTTTATTCGGCCATGTCACAGAGTTCAATTCCGTTCGGAAACGGAATGCAATCCACCCCATTTTTGTAGGAGATGGTGTCTAAAAAAGAAAACTAAATATGGATATTTGTCAGGTGTGTCCGGACTGTTGGATGCGATGGTATTGTGGGGTGGAGATATTGAGGTGGATTCAATTCCGTTTCCGCCGATTAAGTTAAGCAGTTACCAATAATGTTGGATTCTATGACGTTTTCTATTAGTTATGTATAAAACTGTTGAACTTAATAAACACAGGCCTAAATCAAAAGGGTTTTCACTAATGTTTAGTGGTCACGTTTTTTGTTTTTTTTTTACATACATATGTAGTGTCCATACGGAACCATTCTTGTGCGCTTCAAAGTCGCGCTTTACTGAATTTTTATATTTATACAATATGAAAGTAGTTAATCGAGGTTATGTAGTAAATTGTCTGTTAAAAGACAAACTTGGAAAATTGTAACGATGCATGGCTTCACTTGTGAGCAAACAATTTTAAATAAAGTGACTATACAGAGTGCGGTTTGTATCCAGACGTCATCATAGGACCTTAACTTTCAGAAATCGGCAAGGAAAAGCCTATAAAACGTCTTATAGTTTTGAAACACCGGACGAGAGGGCATAAAAACTTTTACATACATATTGTTGCATTACTTTTTTGAATTCGATATTTTTATATATTTTATCGAAAAATTCAAAAATCTCGACTTCAAAAAAATAATGAGTTAGGGCCTTTCTATATTAAAATAACGATATTTCGCGACCTTAGGACAACAAGGTTCTAACTTACATTTTTTTCAAAAATGAGTTATATATCGCATCGCTCTAAAGCGGCTACGCTCTTTCGATTGGCGTTCTCAGTTTTTGTCTATCTCTTACAGTTTCTGAGATATTCAATACAACTAGGTTCTAACTACGCGTTTTTGGTTTGAGATTCAGTTAACATGGTTCTAACAGACTGATAGAACCTTGTTAACCGAGAAAGCCTATATTATTTTGCAGATAGAACAATGGGGAAACTTTAATTGCAAATAGAACCATGTTGCTCAGATTCAAAATTGTATATTGTACAAATAGAACCAACTGGAATGTGAAATATATGTTTTAAGCAGAGCTCGCAAAATATGTTCAACCAAATGTTTATGCGCTGTCCTGTCCTGTCCTGTCGTTTTATATCTGAGATATTCGAATTTAAGTTCCTTTTATGTCTAATCATAATATAGGTTAACTTAATTTACTAAAAACAATAATATTAATGAATTCAAAAATGTGACTACATCTGATTTTTTTTTTTTTTAATTAGTAGGAAAACTTTTTTAAAAATACAAAATAAAACCATAAAATTTATTAAAAAAATATTGACACTCCTATTTCATTATCCTTATGTTTATCACTTTTTTTAGCATTTATAATTAGACACATTGTTCTATCTGCAAAAAAATATTTCTTACCGTCACACAAAGTTCTATTAGAACTTAGAACCTTAGAACTTGTCCTACATTTATGTGCCTCATCGTTGAGCATCAGAGTTCTATCTGTTTTTTGAGACTCAAATTGTGGCAAAACTAATATAGTAGCTTGGATATTTTTAAAAACATAATAATATTTCAGGTCTAAATTAAAATTTTTCAAAAACTTTTTTTAAGTTAAGTGGAAATGGACTAAGTAAAACGATTAACAATATTCAACCTTAGTTCCCTCAAAAGTAGTGTTGATGCAAATAGAACCTTTATGTCCTAAGGTCGCGATTTATGTATGTAATATGTAGATAGAAAAATATGAAGTAAATTTTTTTTCGAATTTATTTTTCTTTCTTTGTTTGGTATTGCTTAGGCTAAAGTTCGTATTTTTAGGAAACATAAATGTATTTTACGGCTCCATGAAAAATCGCCCAAAAATGAAAATGAAAAATCGCCCAAAATATCAAAATGAAAAAACACCCAACAAAATGAAAAAACGCCCAAAATTTTCAATATGAAAAATCACCCAAAAAAATGAAAAATCGCCCAAAAAAAAAAATGAAATATCGCCCAAAATTAAAAAACACCAGAAAAAAAATAAAATTATAGTAATTTCATTTTTATATTAAAATGAAAAAAGAAAAGTTATAGAGAAGCATAAATAATATTCGTTTCTTACTGAATTGCAATAAAAGTATGAATAAAAAGGATTAATTTTACATTTATGACTAAGAAATTTAAAAATTCAATTTACTTAATTTTACTTGTTCAATTTTTTTTGCAATTTTTGTAGTAAGCTAGCTTAGGTTGGAATGTAAAAATTTTTCATTGCATATGCACAAAGTTTTCAATTTTCTGTCGTAAAACAATTAAATAATTTAAATAAGAGAAAATCCCTTAGCCCGGCCGGGCTTAAGGATTTTCTCCACCATGGTGTTTCCCGACAGGGCGCTGCCTAATAAATATTTTCAGCCTTGCAAAGTTTTCCTGCTTAAGAAAGTTTTCTTGCACTGCCGTCCTTCTGGCGCGATTTAGGATTTTCTCCAACATGGTGTATCCCGACACGGCGCTGCCTTAAATATTTTCTGCCTTGCAAAGTTTTCCTGCGTAAGAACGTTTTCTTGCACTACCGGCCTTCGGCCGGGCTTAAGGATTTTCTCCACCATGGTGTATCCCGACACGGCGCTGATTAATAAAGATTTTCTGCTTTGCCAAGGTTTTTTGTTTAATAACATTTTCCTGGACTGCTGGCCTTAAGAATTTTCTACACCATGGTATTTGGGTGTATTTTTTCCTTTAATTTTTAAATGTTTGAACAATTTTGGGCGATTTTTCATATGAATAATTACTTAAAATTTGTATGAAAAAATTTTTGGGCAACTTTTCATTTTTATTTTTGGGCGCTTTGGTTTTGGGTGATTTTTCATGGAAACATTTTTCATATGAAAAATCGCCCAAAATGAAAAATCGCCCAAAAAAAATTAAAAATTGCCCAAAAATTTTTGGGCGTTTTTTCCTATGAAAAATCACTTAAAATTTTGTATGGAAAATTTTTGGGCGATTTTTCATTTTTATTTTTGGGCGATTTGGTTTCGGGCGATTTTTCATGGAGCCGTATTTTACTAGAAGTAAAAAATGGCGTTGTTGTTTCGAAAGCTGATATTGTGAACTGCAATTGAAATGAAATGAATTATAGAAATTTATTTATATTTAACCCCCTTATTGGTTGATAAGAAATTTAAACACACATACTTACATACATACGAGTTCATATCGTTACCTTAATATAGAAAGGCCCTTACTCATTGTTTTTTTTTTTGAAATCGAGATTAAATTTTTCGATACATTAAATGTTCTTCTATGGACATATGTCACCTTCTCCGAGAAAAGGGACCTAGTGTGTCAAAATCGATAAAAATTAGAAAAACATTAAAATTTTATTTTTTAAAAGCGTTTTTCTTCACATACTTATATAAAAAACTCGAATTTAAAAAAATAATGAGTTAGGGGCTTTCTAAATTAAGGTAACTATATGTATGTATGTGTATGCATGTATGTTTACATATCGTTTGTGCACTTAATTATGAAAATGGTCTAAGTCATATGCATTTTCGCTTCGAAATATTAAATAAATCTTAAGAATAAAACTTCAATAAATATTAAATAAATTTATATTACAACTAACTCTAAATTAAAGTGTTGCATAATATAAAAATATTTTATTTTAAATGATTTTTAACTATTTATTTGACCTTTTCATAATTATATTTTATAATACATATATTTAATTATTTCTAAAAAATATTGTTTGATATCTCGTCAGAAGAAATACATACATATATGACTTAGACCACTTTCATAATTATGGGCACATATGAATGATTCAATATTCCTTTTTTAAAAATTGTGGAAAATTTTTGACTTGACATCACAACATCTGCTTCTTATAAGATCTGTTTTTATTTTCAAGCATTTAATTTTGAATTTATTTAAATCGTCTCCCATCAAGTAGACTTTCGACTTTTTGCTTCTTTATTTTTAACTCTTCCAATACACAAGCACAAAGAACGTGTCGTGACGATTTAGATTTTATAAAAATATTATAATTCGAGTAGATGCGCCAGTATTATGAAACAATCAATTTGATGTTTAATTTATTCTGTACTGGGGCATTCAAATGTAAGAAATTAAATTAAAAAAAAAATAAAAACTTCAATTAATACGGTTATTGTAGCAAAATAAAATATAAACAAGTAAGAGTGCTATATTCGTCTGTGCCGAATCTTATATACCCTTTACCAACGTACGTACATATATATAGTATGCAGACACATACACACATATTTGTTTTGTAAAAAAATTTATAATTTTTTTAAAGTTTCCATCTTTGGAGCTGTAATTTTAATTTTTCAAATTTCATACGCCAAACTTTTCTTTCAGAAGCATAAAATATATTCAATTTATAAAGAAAAAGAAAAAAATTTAGACCTATTTAATTTTACATAACACAAAAGCGTGAGTTTTCCAACCAACCCTGGAGTCATAATTTTGGATTTTTCTGATTATTGATACCGATCTAGTTTTTTAAAAAATACATAAAATATGTAAAGTAAACGAAGCAAAAACGAAATAAGAAAAAACTTAGTTTTTTTCAGTTTAAACGATTTTTTCAGTTTTGTCGCTTTTTTCTCATTTTGGCCATTTTTTTCTGTTTTTTTTCATTTTGGCGATTTTTTTCTGTTTTTTGGGGGTTTATTTTAATTTTGGCGACTTTTTTTCATTTTGGCGATTTTTTTGGCAATTCTTTTTCCATTTTGGAGATTTTTCCCTATTTTGGGATTTTTTTTCATTTTGGCGATTTTTTTTTCATTTTGGAGATTTTTTTTCTGTTTATGGGGCTTTTTTTATTTTGGAGATTTTTTTCATATTAGCGATTTTTTTTCATTTTGGCGTTTTTTTCCGTTATTTGGGGTTTTTTTTGTTTTGGCGATTTTTTTTTCATTTTGGCAATTTTTTTTATTTTGGCGATTTTTTTCTCTTTTTGGGGGTTTATTTTCATTTTGGAGATTTTTTTCCTTTTGGCGATTTTTTTAATATTTCGATTTTTTTTATTTTTGGCGTTTTTTTCATTTTGGCGATTTTTTTTCATTTTGGCGTTTTTTTTTCATTTTGGCGATTTTTTTTCTGTTTTTTGGGTTTTTTTTTCATTTTGGAGATTTTTTTCATTTTGGCGATTTTTTCCTTTTTGGCGATTTTTTTACTGTTTTGGGGTTTTTTTTAATTTTGGCGATTTTTTTTCTGTTTTTGGGGCTTTTTTCATTTTGGAGATTTTTTTAATTTTGGCGAATTTTTTTTTTATTTTGGCGATTTTTTCCTGTTTTTGGGTTTTTTTTCATTTTGGCGATTTTTTTCATCTTGGCGACTTTTTTCATTTTAACGATTTTTTCCTATTTTTTGGGGTTTTTTTTCGTTTTGGCCATATTTTTCGTTTTGGCGATTTTTTTTTCATTTTGGGGTTTTTTTCATTTTGGCGATTTTCTTTCATTTTAGCGATTTTTTTTACTGTTTTGGGGTTTTTTTTAATTTTGGCGATTTTTTTCTGTTTTTTGGGCTTTTTTCATTTTGGAGATTTTTTGAATTTTGGCGATTTTTTTTTATTTTGGCGATTTTTTCCTGTTTTTGGGTTTTTTTCATTTTGGCGATTTTTTTCATCTTGGCGACTTTTTTTAATTTTAAATTTTTTTCTTTTTTTGGGGTTTTTTTCGTTTTGGCCATTTTTTTCGTTTTGGCGATTTTTTTTCATTTTGGGGTTTTTTTCATTTTGGCGATTTTCTTTCATTTTAGCGATTTTTTTTACTGTTTTGGGGTTTTTTTTAATTTTGGCGATTTTTTTCTGTTTTTGGGGCTTTTTTTCATTTTGGAGATTTTTTTAATTTTGCGATTTTTTTTTATTTTGACGATTTTTTCCTGTTTTTCTTCTTGGCGACTTTTTTTCATTTAAAATTTTTTTTTCTTTTTTTGGGGTTTTTTTCGTTTTGGCAATTTTTTTCGTTTTGGCGATTTTTTTTCATTTTGGGGTTTTTTTTCATTTTGGCGATTTTCTTTCATTTGAGCGATTTTTTTTTATTTTAGCAATTTTTCCGGTTATTCGCGATTTATTTTAGTCTTAGAAATTTTTTTTGTAATTTGGTGCTTTTTTTCGTTTTAGCGATTTTTTTTTGTTTTTTGCGATTTTTTTCGGTTTGGCGATTTTATAATTTTTTGTTTTTTTAGTTTTACCGTTTTTGAAAATTTCAAGAGTTTTGCTCTTACGGTTTCCAAGATACAGCAAGTTGTCAAAATTGCATATCAAAAGTGCATTAACTGACGGAACACCCTTTAATTTAAATTTTTGGAAATTTTAGTGTTAATTTTTGAAGTCTGTATAAAAATACACTAACCTTACAAATTTCAAGTGTATATACATACATACATACAATTGTATGTATATTACATGGGATTTTAACATTTTTCGTTGCTCGTTTTGCAACACCCTTTAATTTCCAGCTCTCACGCATTTGTTGTTGTAGCGGCCAAAGGGTTACACACTGTGTCCAAATTTCAGGTCTCTAGCTCTTACGGTTCTCGAGAAAATACTAATATAGTTTTAGACATAGTTAATTTTACATGACACAAAAAGTTAAAGTTTTCCAACCCTGGAAACGTCTTTTTAAATTTTTTATATTTTTTCAATTTAAAATTCCAATTTTAGTCGTACTGAAGTGTAAAATAAGTTTTTTTATTAAAAAAAAATAAAAATTTGTTTTCGGTAGTTACTTTTATATGGCAAAATAAAGTTTAAGTTTTCCAGCTCTGCAATGGTCTGCTCGATTATGCTGAATTTCAATACCAATCTATTTTGGAAAATTTCTGACACACCAGTCCAAGAACGAAGTCTCTAGCTCTTCTGGGAGCTTCGGAAAACCGATTTCACGTACAGACAGACGGACAGACGGACAGACGGACAGACGGACAGACGGACAGACGGACAGACGGACAGACGGACAGACGGACAGACGGACATCGCTTATTCGTCTTCCCTATGCATAAGGATCCAGAATATATATATTTTATGTGTCGCTTATTGATATTATAGAAATTACAAACGGAATGACAAACCTATATATACCCTTTTACCATTTTTGTTGGTAAAGGGTATAAAAAGAATTAATTGAATGAAAGAAATGTGCGTCACTGAAACTCAGTCAGTCGTATTATATATTAAATGAAGGTTGTGTTATATAACAAAAATTTAAAATTTTAAAAACCCGCGAATATATCTAGAAAAGATGTGATATCTTCTAAACGGCTGGACCGTAAAACATAGCTAAGAACCTTCTCGATCAAACAGAAAAAAAACTAAATCAAAACGGTCCAGCCGTTTGGTCTGTACGTAGACTCGTACAGACACACAGATACACAGACACACACTACAAACTTATAACACCCCTTTTTACTAGAATTACATTTGAGAAATAATGGGTTCGAAAAATGTTTAAAATAAATTGTTAATAATTTTAATAAATAAAAATACCCATACTATTGGCACTATTAGAAACGCTATATTCAAGCACTATCTCTATAAGGTTGAATGCAGATGGCGCAATATAGCAAGGTATCGTAAAAATACCGATACCGATTCAAATACCGCTAAAATTAGATACCGGTATCGTTACCGATACCGAAATCCATTTCGGTTAGAAAATACCGGTATCCAGACTACCGTTTACGTCTATACCGGTACGTACCGGTATACCGATTCCGGGAAAAAAATGAATGATAGGTGATTTGTAGTTGCCAAATTTTTATTGTGTATTACAACTTTTTTAACCATGAGACAACTGATTTTTTTCAGTTGTATTTTGGTTTTTATTTCGTCCATTGTATTCGTTTTGCTTTATTATTCCAGACCCCAACCAATCCCATTTGTCAACCAATATTATTGCCATGTTCATAAAACATAGAATCTCAAGGAAAAATGCAAGGCCAGAACTAAAAATATTTAAAATGTTTTGTAATGGATACTATGGTTTCAAAAAACATAGCATATATAAGAACATTTGTTTTTCGAGCATTAATTCGAAGACAACTAAAATTAGTTTGTTATTCAGAATACCAAAAAAACAGTAGTTTAAAAGTTAAGTTGTTTCAGTTTCAATCCAACCTTAGAGTATAAACACAATGTTTGCGGTGCGGTGCGATTTCTCATTGCGGGAGAGAAAAATAAACATAATACAACGGAGGACGGCTACGGCAATACTTGTCATTGTTTGTTTTAATTTTTATTAATTTTTTTTTCTGCATACATTTTTATGAAAAATTTACTCTTTTGTTAAATATTTTGTAATGGCAATAACTAAAAACAATAAACGATTAACATTTTATACATTGATATATTTTTAAACTTTTATATTTTGTGACAAAAGTTTTTGAACTTCAAAATCATTTTGTTTTGTTCACAACCAATTATTAAAAAAGTATGGCAATATCAGAATGAGAAAGATAGTCAAAAATTGAGAGAATAAGAAAGTCCGCAGAGAAAATAAAATAGATTTTAATTTGATACCGTTCCGCACTGCGGTTTTTTACTTCAAAATCGTATGAAAAACCGCACCGCAATAAATTATCGTTACATTGTGTTCAGACTCTTAGTTGATCTGTAAACCGTAATATGGGCAAAATTTACTTTCTTTATTTGGTTTTGGTCTTGTTTACACACTTTACCGTAATAAATACGGTTGATAGAGAACAAACTTCTAAACTTTTATATTTGAAGTTAAAGATTCCTCTCTTGAGATGAAGAAATTACCTGCTTTAAGTTTTTTAATGTTAATTGTTTCTTTGTTTTTAAGTTGGCTAAGATAATATTGTTTATTCTTTGAATTGAAATATTCAAATGTTCGTTTCGCCTGAATTTGGCGAGAAAGCTATAAACAATATGGGTCTAGTACAAAAACATTGCCTAAGAATGTGTCCAAAGTATAAAAGTGTCGAAAAAAACCGAAAAAATTATATTTGATGAAAAATATAGACATATATTTGAAATTTACTGAAACAAGATATGTGTATATGTTTCGAAAGGTCTTAGTCTCTTCTTTCTGTATCCGTTTATAAATTTAAAATCGGTTGGTATTTAACTTAGTTAGAAGTTGATAAGTGCCTACGGGTACGAAAAAGCGGTTTTTTCTCCGTAACTAAAGATTTTGGAGGTGTCTGGAAAATTTCGAATTTTTGTTATACTCGACAATACCTAGCAGAAAAATAGTAACACGTCCCAGGTATTTCGATTTCATCAAAATTTGTCACACAGTGTATAGACAAAACTTATATTTTTACTATTTTGTTTAATTAACCAAAATGTATACTTTATATATGTAAAGTTTGAACTGTAGTCTCTTTGTTTCACATTTTTAATAAATTATTGTTTAATAATAGTATAAAAACATATAAAGAAACAAATAAGTATATATGCTTTTATACATATGTATGTTAATATGTAAAAATGCTCAATTTTTTGAAGTAATTTAATAAAAAAAAGATTTTTTGATATGCCCACTGCCTGAAATAATAAATTTATCAGTAATATCGGTATACCGGTATTATAAACTCGATAACGGTATGTACCGGTAATACCGATACCGAAATTAAAAAAATACCGATACCGTTACCGATACCGAAATTTAAAAAATAATTGTACCGGTATCAATACCGATACCGTAATTTGTTTCGGTTTCCAACCTTGCAATATAGTCACGTGCAAGATAGCTAAAAAAAATGTGATAGGCGCTCAGTAGAATTAACAAATAGGAATCGTATGTCCCTACGAGGCTCGTTACAGTAATGACGGGTCACTGGACGGTCGGCAGACATGTTAGAACGATAGGCCTATCCTATAATGAGTTCTGCCGAAGTTGTCGAGAAGAAAGTAAGGCAGAGACAATCTTCCACTTTCCTTCCGAGTGTCCAGCTTTGCATCTCTCGAGATACAAGTTTTTAGGCAGTAATTTACTAGACGACCTTACAGATTTATCTGAGATTGGGTACAGTGACCTTATCAGATGTCTCAAGGCGACGGGTTGGATTTAGTACCTATCAGCGTATCCGTATACTTACGGCCTGGCCCTGCAAACAACAACAAATTTTCTAAAGTTATTGTTGTTTGCAATACAAGTTGTCGATCGAACGATTTCTCGTGACATCGTGGGCCAGGCCGTTTGATACGGTTCTACATAGGCTGATACCCGAGTGGAGTGGTATTTCAATAAGGAATCATCTAGATTATACTTGAATGCCTATGCGAAGAAGGTAGCAACATAAACCAACCAACCCATACGGACAGGAATTAAGGGTTGAAATGTTCCACTAAATTGTTATCCCAAGTTGGAGTCATCCCCCTTAACCACGGGTATAGTATTCTTGGTACACTACCAGTTAGTGTAGCCACTGTCCCGACTGAATTTCCACTATGTGACCCACCTTCAACTGCAGCTGGATCCTTGTTATTTTGGAAAAATAATAAATATTAACTTTGTTGTATAGTGTTATTAATGACTTTAAGCATCTGAATAGAAACAAATATTCCAATACAACAAAACCAGAGAATATTGCGCATCAGGTTTAACGAATAAATTTTTTTCTTATATTGTATGTAGGTATTTAAACAAAAATATTTATGTATAATAAAAAAGTAAATATGCAATAGATATTGTTTATTTTCATAAGCAGCAAACAGAATTTATTAAACAACCTGTATTCACACATACAATATTATTATTATTTTTAGAATGAATTTTTTTAATTTTATTAAAGTTTATCATGGAAGCAATGTTTGACTGTAATTCAGTATGATTTTTGATTATATAGCAGAGGTAAAATTCTGTTGAGTTTCATGACGCTTTTTAATGTTTTCGAATCTGGGGGCTCATTCCCGCACTCGTGATCGAAATTGCGTTCGAATAGAAATTTTCTGATAATGTCACTCGATAACAAGCGAATCGAATTTTCGTTTCAGTGTTGTAAAAAGTCAAATAAATTCATTTCACAATACTGAATAAATTGTAAGCAAAAGCATATCGTCGTTACCTTAATATAGAAAGGCCCTAACTCATTATTTTTTTGAAATCGAAGTTTTTGTATATTTCGATAGATAAACATGTCATGTTTGTTTGTATTTTTTCAAAATTATCGTACAGGGTTTATTACATCTATTTCATAAGAAATCGCATATAAAAAATACTAAAATGTGAAATTAAATAAGGGGGTACATATTTTGAAAACGTAAAAATGTAATTATTTCATAACCTGAATTTAAACTTAAATCGACTTAATCACTTTTTGCTTTTCGCCACTGACTTCAATAATGTCGAAACGCATTACCTAATTTCAAGTTGATTTCGACCGCAATCGCGAAATAGCTTTATTTTGAAATTCGAGTAGCCTACTCGTATTTTCGTATCATCATAAAGGAACTATTATTAGAAAGAAAGATATATGTATGTACCTTGAATTTTTTTGAAAATAGCAGTACAAAAATGTATGCATACTCAACACAGCCGCAGATCTAGCTGAAGCTTTTGAAGAGTAAATTTTGAATCCATGCACAATTAAAGCTTAAATTAGACGTGACATAGCCATAATGCGATAGCCATAACCAAACCAAAATTAAATTGGTTATGGCGTTATGGCGACTCTCTCTCTCTCACTCTCACCATAGAGTGAGAGTGGTTTGGTTATGGCTATAGCATTATGGCTATGTCACGTCTAATTTAAGCTTAAAAAATTGTATTCTTCCATAATATTATCGCCTGAAATAATTATGAATCAAAAAAAACGCACCAGTATTTATTATGAAGCAAAGGAATCATCACTCAAGTTCTCACAAATCACACTCCCTTCCTTCCCGCTCGTGCTATAAGCAACAAAGAACAACAACAACAACAAAATAGTTTTTCACATCATTTTATGTTTTTTCTTATTATTGGAAGCTAATTGAAAACAATTAAGTTTTATTAAAAATGTAAATTTGCAAAAAAAGAAAACGTGGAAAAGGTTGACTTTCAATTAAAGGCGAGAACAAAAACTTAAGACATGACGACGGCAGATGATGAAATGTTTATTCACTGTAATATAATTGATTTGTACTTGGAGACGAAAGACGTTATTAATTGATTTAAAGTTCAACAATTAAATGGTTATTTTTTTTAAGGAGTGGTATATAACAATTGCAGTTTTTATTGTCATGACATTTATAATTTAAATTCAAATTTGTTTAATTTTTAAATTTACATATCGGTTACCTTAATATCGAAATGTCCTAACTCATTCTTTTTTTTTAATCGAGATTTTTTCATCTTTCAATACAATAGATGTTCTTATATACAAATATGTATGCAAAAAACTTGATTTCAAAAAAATAACGAGTTAGGGCTTTTCTATATTAAGGTAACGATATACACTAACCCCCATATACAAAAAAAAAATACCGTATGCTTGAAGTGTACATTAAAACAAAATTTCCATACAAAAACCGGTTTTAACGTACACTTCAAGCGCACATTATTTTTAGGGTTCTGTACACCAAAGGTGAAAATGAACCATCGCTACGTTGTACGTCTGCCCGTCTGTTTATTGCCAGTCACAGGCTGATTTCTCGAGAACCGTGATTTCAATTATAACTTGAAATTTTTATTATTATTTTTTTAATTTTTTATTTTTGTGCAGACTACTATACCCAATAAGCACTCAAAAATTAAAGTTCAAGCACTTGAAATTTAACTGGAAACAAAGTTGAATTCAATCATTTTTTCAAGTAATATTCAAGTTTGAAAATATTTTGAAATAAAATATCAAACAACATACATATATGTTCAAACCTTGTCAAATAAATAATTTATTTATTAATAAAATTAAAATTGTGGTGAAAAACATCAAAGATAAATAAAAAAGTGAATTTTTAAAAAACAAAATGTAATTAAAAACGTGAAAACAATAGTGAAGGTAGATATGCAGAAAATTATTGTAAGAAAACTTGTCGATTGCATTTTTCCTTTATATTTTAAAAGTATTTTTTTGAAGCTTGAAATACACTTGAATTCAATTGTAATACAAGGTTGAATTACAGTATAATTCAAGGCTTGAAATCAACTCTAATAGATTGAATTATTCGAATTGAATTCAAGTTCCCTTTTCACTGGAGAATGCTATTGAAATAAAGTGTATATCAAGCATGATTCAACCCTTGACAATTATATATGTAACTTGAATAACAATTGTTTTATACTTGATTTCAAGCCAAATTGCTTATTGGGTAATTAAAACTGAAATTTAAAAAATCAAAATTAAAGGGTATTCTCTCAGTTAATGTAATTTTGACAACTTGCTATACCTTTGAAACCGTAAGAGGCAAGCTCTTGAGAAATTTTCAAAAACCCTAAAACTAAAAATTCAAATATATATAAATCGCCATAACGAAAAGATGACCAAAAAACGAAAAAAAACGCCAAAACGAAAGAAATATCCAAAACTAAAAAAAATCGCTAAACCTAAAATAAATCACCAAAAATCTAAAGAATCGCCAAAAAACACCAAAACTTAAAAAAAATGTCAAGAACCGAAAAAATACCAAAAATTTAAAACGTCAATACTAATTAAAATCACTAAAATTAAAAAAATCACCAAAAACCGAAAAAATATCGTCAAAACGAAAAAAAATCGCCAAACCTAGAAAAAATCTATAAAACTAAAATAAATTGCCGAAAACGAAAAGAAAAATCGCATAAACTAGGAAAAAGCGCCAAAATTAGAAAATCGCCAAAAACCTAAAAAAAAGTTTCCTGGGAAATGTTTTAAAAATTCTATACATCAGGTAAGATATTTGATTATATAAGCTAAAGATCGTATATTATTACAGACATACATATCTATTGTCCGTACGGAACCCTTTGTGTGTGAGTAAAATTAGAGATTTGCTGAATTTATTTCGAAGTGGCGGTTGGTTTTATCACTGACTCTAAATCCATCTTAGGAGTTAGGCATGACTTCGCACTTCAATATGTCTGTACTATTTATTACCTCTCTCTTTACAACTATCATATAATGAATTGTCCTTCTTAATTTCAAACTAATTTAAATCTCACACTAGTACCTGTCAGCTCACATCATTGGACTTAAGCTGAGCTGGCCATCGAGAGAAATGTATTCGCGGCGTATGTGTATTCATTTGTATAAGCCGATTGATGTTCGGCACTCTGGTGCTACTTTGGGCAGCTCAGGACTTAGGGTGCAATTAGACGCCATAGTCATATTCAATTGGTTTCTATGGTAATGACTATGGCATTGTGGCGAGTCACTTTTTTAATTCATGTACAGAGAATTTTTGTTTGTTAAAAATCTTATTTACAAAATAATAGTAAAACGTGCTTAAGTCGACTTAAGCTAAAATTGAGATAACGATACCATTATAATTTGCACATTTGGCCTCTAGGCAAAGTTTAAATTTATTGGGAATATTTTTATAAATACAAATAATAGTAATTTAAATAATTTTACGTATTTTATTTCAAAATTCTATAGTATTCACAAGGTCTCCCGTAAAATGGTAGTAATTTCTTTCCTGAAAAACAACGAAATCATACTTAAGCGCTTTTTCCTTATTACTACAGATGCATACATATGTATATGCGTACATATATTATATAGAGATTCCGAAATTTTGCAAACTGAACGGGCTGAATTGATAAAACCACGATTTTGCATTTTTTTTTTTTTCGTTAAATAGGGCGTAATGGATTTTCGATGACAAAGATTTGCACTACTCAGTAAACTTTACTGGGTAGTGTATGTATACATACATATTGTACTGTATTGTACATGTATTGTTTTAATTTTCAAAATATTTGTATGCATGTAAAAAGAGACATTAGAAAATTAGTATTCCAGCCCTTGGACTAGTCATACATACATATGTACATATGTACATATGTATGTATGGATATATATATATATATGTATGTATGTATACAGTACGAACAAATAATTAACTAACGAGGTTGCAAAATAATAAAGAGAATTTAGAGTGTATCGAACTATAGTTATTGTTGACTACACATCGCTCATTTACTGAAACAACGTCATAACTGAAAAAGTGGAATTTTTGCATTAATGATGCAAAATTAATCCTCATATCGTTCTTCATATTATGCAAAAAAAATTCACACAAATATCTTGTTTACTCAGCTCTTGCTAGAAGAATAAAATTTTCTTTTTCCATTAAGTTATGTGTAAATTTAAAACTTTAAAGTTCGTTTTCTAGCAAACTGTTTATTTTATTTTTTTTTTTTTTTGAGTTATGACGTTGTTTGTGTAAATGAGCGATATGTACATATGTATGTATGTAAGTACAAAGACAGTTATTAGCATAAATAGAAGGCGAAGAATTGAAATGGAAGCACGTTAAAAATAAATTTTTACATACAGTTGTTGTAAAATATTGAACGGTTTTCGCTTTCTTTAGCTAAGGTTGTTTTTTATTGCAATCATGTGAAAAGTTCAACGAACTTTGTTTTACTTTACTTTTATTTAAATACGTAATACTGAAAGTAGTCTGTTTTCTTACCTTTAACTTTGCCATAAACATCTTGCGATTTGTCCCAAGCAGCCCCCACAACGGGCAGTTGTATAATACGTTCCAAACATTCCAAATGTGGTAAAAGATTTTGAGCGTCTTTAGTTTCAGCTAAAGGCAAGTAGTTACCATTTCCGGTGGAATTTTTATTTTCAACATTTGCCATTTTCTTTTTAATTAGTTTTTTTTTTCTTTCTTAAATGGAATCACTTAATACACTTATTTTTTTTTTAATAGGCAAAATTTAAATGTTTAATATAAGTATATTTAAGAATTTTTTTGGTTTTTCAATTTCTATGTTATTGTTCTGTTCTTTTCTTTTTTTATTAATTTATTTTTTAAAACACTTGTTAATTATTTCTTTTCTTTTTTTTTTCTCCAACAAATTAGGTTTGTATAACAAGAATTTTTTTATAAAAAAAACTTGCATTTATCCGCACAGTGTATATTAAAATTATTGTATCCTCTCTTTAGCGCGTACTTTTAACGTCTGACTTTATGAGCTATATGTTCCTACGATATTATATTGAAAATATTAAGAAAATAAAATTTATTCGCTTGTTCATTGGATTCGTGACTGTGAGTACAATGTCGACCCGACGATACGTTTCAGTGGGAGATCACATGGAGCTCTTATCATACATTTTTACAAATGTATTGGTTAATATACAACTACATGCATGTTTGTTTCTCTTAATATTTTTCAAGTGCCTGCCGCTGGTCTGGGACAGGGTTGTCAGATTTTTTCTGGCCTCTTTCGCCAAATTGATTTAAAAAATCGCCAAAAGACGCCAAAATCAGTTTTATGTAGTTTTTCTTAATAAATATTTGATAATAAATTTGATTTTATATAAAACTTTTTTTAATATAAATTTTTACAAAATAATCGTATAAAAATTTAGCAGAAAATCGCCAAAAGTAGAAATAAAGTCGCCAAAAATTATTTTTTTACAAGTTTTTCTCATCCAAATTCAAATCGAAGTAATTAATATAATTAATATAAGAAAAATCATAAAAATCCAGCCAATTTTATTTCTTGCAATCGAGTTTTGGTGGGATTTATTTTTTTAAACTACTCCTTCAACAAACTAATTTTGCTGAATTACAAAAATTTTGAGTTTCAGTTTTGTTAAAAAAATAGCCACAAAAATCGCCAACAAATTTATTTATCGCCAGAAAAATCGCCATGTCGCCAAACCAAAAATTTAGACGCCAAACAAGTTGAAAAACCGCCACGTTTGGCGAGAAATCGCCATATCTGACAGCCCTGGTCTGGGAGTCTATAGTACATTGTTCAAGATATATATGAACATACATACATACTTACATACATATGTATGTAAATATTACTCATTTATTGCGGCGATTGTAAAATGGGTGATGAAACTGTAGTTACAATTGTTCAGTTTTTGGCTTTAAAGTCAACATACTTTCCACCGTACCACGTTTTCATAAGCACGCTTTAAGGTGCAAGTAAACGTGCCATAGCCATAACCAAACCAAAATTCAATTCGTTTATATGGTTCTTGCTATGGCGAGTCACTTCCCTGTCGGAAATTACGTTAACTTTAAACTAACTTTTAGCTAAATATTTCGCAACTAGTACTGACTGACACTTGGATTACTTTTCAATGTAATCAACTGACTATTTTAGCATTGCGATGTCCTAGGCGGTTGTCAATTGTCTCACTCTGCATTACTTTCAGCTAACTTAAAGTTGACTTTTTTTAAATCACCTGGTAGTTAGTAAATTAAAAATTTTTTCTGGGTTTCGAACATGTAACATCACACGTTGTGTACTCAAAGCGCTACTACTCGGCTAAGCTGCCATCTAAAATAACAACAGCAAAATGTTAATATAAAACTGAAATGAGTTAACGTTTCAAAGTAGCTGAGAATAAATTTGTTGGCTTCCATCAAATTCGATTACGTACTCAATTTAAGAATTAATTTTGAGTTTGTTCTGGATCAGTTAGTCAGTCTAAGAAAAGTTAACCATTAGTTAACTATTTTGTAGTCAACCACACATTCTCCCACAGGGCTATAATCAAATACAGTGTTGCCCTTAAGTTTGGTTCGAACGGCTGTTTTCTATGGCTATGGTTATGTCAAGTCTGATTGCACTTTTATGTCTTGACAGCACAGAAAAGTAAGATTAGTAAATTGAATTAATTTTTTATATTGTATCAATTAAATAATTCATTGATTTTGAACCTACAATGATTTTTGTAAATACAATTATCAAAATTTTATGTTAAAGGAAAAACTGAAATCAATTTATTTTTTCAACAGTTAGTATTGTTCGATTTCAAAATTACTCCAATTAAAGTTATTGCTATATTAACAATGCGACTTGTTGAATTTCCGTACAAATTTTGATTATCATAATTGCTATATTAACAATGTTTTTTTTATACACAATCACAATCCTAGAAACGATTTTTTTTATACACAATCACAACCCTAGAAACGATTTTTTGCTATATGTTGCATATACATAAGTATGTATGTTACATGTTTTAAATTTCTGTCTTCGTTTGGGAAAAATTTTCAATTTCTTGTCTGAATATGTTCCATGAAAAACATGTAAATATGTTACATATTTTACCCTCACTTTATTTTAGGGTTCCGAACACCAAAGGTGAAAAGGAACCCTATTGTTTTCGCTACGCTGCACAGTGGGATTTTTTGTGCAATAAGTAATTTTTTCGACACATAAAATTTAAAAATATAATGATGCAGTTTTGTAGAAAATTGATTCAGTATGAAGAATCCATAAATTGTATCCCAAAAAAACGTTTATTTGTCTTTGAAATAATGAAGTAAGGTCACATGTAAATTTTGGTCCAAAATATTGAAAACTGTTTACGTACTTCTATAGTGTTTGTACGTAAGATAATTTTATTGTTCGGATTTAAATAGTTATTTTAGTGAAAATTATTAAAAGATATGATAGAATAAAATTTGTTCTATAATGTGCCGTCATTGCAAACTTCCTTGGAAGTAAAAGAAAAAGGTTGTTCGCTCGTGCTAGGTGCTCTCGCTATAATAAAATGAAAGGTAAGACTCCATACTATCAATTAAAAAAAAAAAGTTTAAATAATTAATAATATTTTATAAAATCATAATAAAATTTGTTTCCAAATTCATAAAATTTTTAATTTTAAAAAATTACAAAAAGGTATGGCACACTTTTAGGCACGTGCGTTATTATGACATTTGGTTACAACAACTTATTTGGAATAGATTAAAAACAAAACCATATGATTTAACAACAATATAAATAAAACAATTTGTTTAAAAAGCAAACAGCGAAGTGTTACATAGTGAACTGAGTTACGAACTCATTAATTGCAACGCAAGTTTGGAATTAATAACCGATTTCATTAAATCAAAAAATGCAATGATGCAGGATGAAGAAATCGGTATAGTGAAAAGAGCAATTAAAAAATAAATGTTGGGTTCTATGGGCGGTGGGTAGTGGGCGTGGCCAATTTTGATGAAACTTTATTTTATTCTCAATTGAGGTAATAAAAGGCTCTGAGCCAAATTTCAACATTCTAAGAGCACTCCTTATATTTTTTGCCAAACATTGTATGAACAAATCCCACTGTGCGCTGTCCGTCTGTCCATCCGTCAGTCACAGGCTATTTTCTCGAGAGCCGTATGCGCTACAGAGTGTGTAGACCTTTGGCCGCTACAACAGCAAATACACGAGAATAAAAAATTAAAGGGTGTTCCAAAAGGAGCAACGAAAAATTTTAAAATCCCATGTTATACATACACTTGAAATATGTAAAGTTAGTGTATTTTTATACAGACTACAACGATTAACACTACAATTAAAAAAAATTAAAAGGTGTTCCATCAGTTATTGCAATTTTGACTATGTAATTTTGACAACTTGCTGTATCTTGGAAACCGTAAGAGCAAAACTCTTGAAATTCTCAAAAACGGTAAAACTAAAAAATCGAGATATTAAAAAAAATCTAACACTAAAATAAATCGCGAAAAACCGGAAAAATCGCCAAAATGAAAAAAATCGCCAAAAAAAAATAAATCGCCAAAATGAAAAAATCTCCAAAATGAAAAAAAAAATCCAAAATCTATATAATTAATAGGCGAACACGTTTTTTGTAATCCCTTTTACGCCGGAACTACTGCACCGATTTTGGAAAGATTTATATCATTTTAAAGAAATTTCTGCACAGATGTGCAGAATCTATATTTTATTGAAATCGGTTTAGTATTTTGGGAGCTATAAGCGTTTAAAGTTGCTACTACTACATGCAAACATAGTACACACTCATTTGTTAGTTTACACTGTGTGTGTGTGTGTGTGTATTTGTGTACTATTTTGCATGCTATTCCATTTTTTTTTCTTTTTTGTTATGTATGAAAGCCATAAAACCAGGGTGGCCGATGACATTTTTCAAAAAGTTGCACCAAATAGGGGATTTATAAAAAAAGGGGCAAAATTAAAAAAAGACGTGAAAACTACACTAAATTTTTTATTTTTAATGTATTATTATATAATTCACTCTAAAAAAGGGGAAAAAAGTGTCAAGGCAGTCGAAAAAGTGGCAATTTGCCACTTTAGTCGGTCCTATAAAACTTATAGGACGAGAGTTCAATAAATTGAATTAGGTTTAATAAAAAGATTTTGTTTCTGTTTAGAATGCGGACGATTGTGTCGTCCGTTTGGTATATCTAGTCAGAATAAATCGCCAAAACGAGAAAAAAAGCGACAAAACTAAAAAAAATCGTTTAAACTGAAAAAAAACGCAAAAAACGCCACATTAAAATGCGTGCGCGAGTCAAAGTCGCACTTTACTGAATTTATTTCCAACTGTGGTAACGAAGGTTTCATTTTCCACGTCATGCTTATAATTTTTCAAGCATATTGATATAAATACATATATATTATAAAGTATCGAAATGTGCACTAAAAGCCTCAAATATGCTCTAAAAATTCGAAAAAAAAGGTAAGAATATGCGTGAAATACTGCAGTATGCGAAAACATATCTTAAATGGTAAAATATACAAAAATATGCACTAACAAACCGATGCCAAAATTCATTAAAAGTTCTGAAACGGATAAATATCTTATATCCGCATTAATGGATCACACAAGAAAAAATATGCAATTGCATGTTTGTGGTTTCCCTGTTAACCACTTTTAATATACTTTTACGAAGACTTAGGGACTTGTCATTTTAATAATCACATAGTACTTTAATAAAGTATGTGACACATAAATTTGATTCTTTAAAACGTAAAATAACACTAAAAAGCAAAGGTTTTTTGTTTTAAATATACATACATATATACCTACATATGTATGTATGTACATATATATGGACGTATGTATGAACATTTTTGGATGGAAGTGTCAAATAAGCAGGCAGTATACATATGTCTTTATCACCTTTTAAATAAAAATAATCCACTATCGCCCGAAACTTCCCGGAACTTGAGCTGTAAATTACTAAAGCAAATATTTTTAAATATAATGCATACATAAGTATGTATATACATACATATGTACATTGTACATATACATGTACATTTGCACTTGTTGGTGCATCTACATACATAAGAATAAAAAAATTAAGTAAAGTGCGACTTTGACTCGCGCACGAAGGGTTCCGTATGTTGGGCTTTGAGCATTTTTTTAATACAGTGTTTTTTACGTTTTTTCAGCTGAAATAATTTTTTATGATTATTTTTCGCTTTTTCTTGTTTTGGCGATCTTTTAAATTTTGGCGATTTTTTTCATTTTGGCGATTTTTTTCATTTTGGCGATTTTTTTTTCATTTTGGCAATTTTTTCATTTTGGCGATTTTTTTTTAATTTTGACGATTTTTTCATTTTGGCGATTTTTTTTCATTTTGGCGATTTTTTTATTTTGGCGATTTTTCCGGTTTTCCGCGATTTATTTTCGATTTAGATTTTTTTTTTAATTTGGTGTTTTTTTTTCGTTTTGGCGATTTTTTTTTTTTTGATTTTGGCGATTTTTTTCGGTTTGGCGATTTTATAATTTTTAGATTTTTTTGTTTTACCGGTTTTGAAAATTTCAAGAAGTTTGCTCTTACGGTTTCCAAGATACAGCAAGTTATCAAAATTACATTAACTGATGGTACACCCTCTAATTAAAATTTTTTAAATTTTAGTGTTAATTGTTGTAGTCTGTATAAAAATATACTAACTTTACAAACTTCAAGTGCATATACATACAATTGTATGTATATTACATGGGATTTTAACATTTTTCGTTGCTCGTTTTGGCACACCCTTTAATTTCCAACTCTCATGTATTTGTTGTTGTAGCGGCCAAGGGTCTACACACTGTGTCCAAATTTCAGGTCCGTAGCTCTTACGGTTCTCGAGAAAATACCCTGTGACGGACAGACGGACGGACGGACGGACAGACGGACAGACGGACAGACGGCCAGACGGCCAGACGGACAGCGTAGCGAAAACAATAGGGTTCCATTTTCACCTTTGGTGTACGGAACCCTAAAAAGTACCTTAAATTTAGTTTAATTTCTGGGGTTCTTTTTGCGCAATCCTATTGGTGACTGTATGAATAACAGTTCCCCAGCCGCCATTATTAGCAAGCATTTTTCTATACGATGAGATAAAAACAATTTAAAAATTATCGTATGACATACAGTACTCATGTTGGACAGTGGACTCTGACTTGACTGTTCTAATTATTAATAGGTGTACATACATACATACACACTTAAGTCTCACTACCCTGCAGTCAGACTGGAGCCAAATGTCTCCATGTCAACACTAAAACTCTAGTAGTATGTACATTTTCTACAATTGCTTTTCTATTCGTCAGTATAAAAGAAAGAGAGAAACAGAGAGAAACGTAAGGTATGGAAATGTTCCACTAAATTTCTGGTTGGTATGTCTCCATGTTCCCATAAGAACTATGTAGTCACTATCTAGTCAATTGTTTTAGTGTTACTAGTAGATTTTCAATGACAAGCACATGCTAAATGTCTATAGCACAAAGTATTGTATGGGGATTAATGAGAGAGTAGTACTGGTGACAAAGTCAAAAGCGACTAACTACATTTTCACCATCGACATTTACTTCAGGGTAAATACACGCACTTACGAAGTATTCATACATAGATACATACATACATACATTTGTATACTGTGTCTACATCAATTCAAAATTTTTAAATATTCCCAGTTGGCCAAATCGTCGCAGACGACATTGTGTTCGACGATTAATGTACGACATGTCGCCTGTCGATTAGGTTTTCTAATCGACAATTTAAACGAGATCGTCGTTCAGGACTATCTTAGCGACAACGTCACACGTTTTGTCTTCAGTAAAACTTTGTTGAGAACAATCTAAGCTACAGTGTCATACGTTTTGTCTTCAATATAGCAGTGTTGACGACAATCTGAGCGATATTGTCGCTCATCTCGTCTTGTGTGACCTCGCCGCCATTTGTATGAAAATTTCGTCGACAATTTGTATGGCGCTGTCTTCAATATGTCTTCTACGACTTATCATTGTCTTGTACCCGTCGTCAAAGATGTCTTAAAGACGTGGCCAAGTGGGTTCATTAGTAAAGCCGCAAAAAACAGACACAGATACATATATTTAAAACAACTACGAAAATGGAAATTCCATCAATTAGTATATTATGCTTACTCTTATATTTATTATTTGTAGGATAAAATAATTTTAAGTTTTATCATGTTAAATTTTTCATACCTAAGTAACTAAGTATAAACAATAATATCTTGTATTGTACTCAGAATATTAATACGACCGACGAAACAATAACTTCCGAAATTGCACCATACCAAACGGAAAATGTAATGAACTTCATACAAGTATAGGGTCGGAGGTAGATAACCGAATGTATGATAGATCGGTTAAATTGCCGATAGGTCATTACTGCAGGTAACTCAGTAATTGGGTGGTGGTGGTGGACCAAGGGAAGAAAGGAATTTAATATGAATAGGAAGGTGATGCGAGTCTTGATAGGCTCGTTGATTGGTCACTGCTCCGTCAGAGCAAGGACCAGCATTTGGTAAACGGGCACTCGAGATTTTTGTATGATGAAGAGGAACGAGAAAGCATTGAACATATTGTCTGGCTGAAGAGGCCTTTCCATTAGAGCATTAATGATATCGCAAAGTGTAAACTGGAGGATATCAGGGGCTTCATTATGGGGATCTTTTGGGTACAATTGCGGGTTAATTTTTTGTATTGACGGGTACTAATAGAAGGGAATTTCACAATGTACCCAACTGGATTTCCGAGTGGAGGTGTGTTGCAACACACCTCCACACCAAACCAGCAGGAGCTGGTTACGAGTATATTAAAATAAATTTTATTATTTTTAAGGATCATTTATTTTGAAGCATTTTTAACTTATTTCTGTAAATTGTTTTCGCAAAAGTTCGTGGGAGAACTAACATACATACGAGTAATACCTGCTATGAAAATGCTTAAAAAGTAGTAGTTTTTATGACTGATGGTACGAATGGTAAAGTTGAATGTTTAATTGGAAGCGCCTGGAAAAAATCTTTCATATGATGTACTTTTTGTAATATGTTGTCTTGGAAGAAAATACGAAAATATGCAAGATCCAGCTGAAGAACTGTCATCACATATTTTGGGAATCCTCGTTAAAAAGACCTAACCTTAATTTGAGAGGGATAACAAAAACATTTTTTTTCAGTGAGTCACTCTAATTTACATACTCGTATATATGTACATATACATTTGACATGTTATATAAGATGTAAGTGGGGATTAAGTTATTGTTTAAATGTGAAGCATTTGTACTATTTTTCCGTAATTTTTTTTTTTTTTGAAACAAAATGAAAAATATTGTTGCACTTGTTGGCTAAATGTATCATCCAGGCCGCTTGCAACTACGACCGCAGTGGATTCACCCTTAACGGACACTTCCTATAGGCGGACACCCCCATTAGACGGACACTTTTGACAGGTCCCGGCATCACTCCATTCAAATGTTTAGTTTTCTCTTGACCGGACAGTCCCCTTGTACGGACACATTTCAATGGTCCCTTCAGTGTCCGCTCAAGAGAATTCGACTTACAAAGCTATTGACACGTACTTTGCAAGCGAGAGTTCATCACTTAAACTAAACAGCAGAATAAGTGAAAGAAAGCATCACTGCTGACTGTTACTGCTAAATGTTGCTTCCCCGTATATGTTCATCCGCCCCCTTCTCTATCATTAAAAATAATCACAAAGAAAATACCATTTCACACACGTCAAGTTTTGTTAATCAACTCAATCAATCAATTCAGCTGTAAAAAAGACGGAGATTAAATACAAATATCTTTTTTTTACCAACTGAACTGGAAGTTGATCAAGAAAAGTTGACCTGTGTGAACAGGACCTGTGAAACTGATGTTTTTTTTCGTCAAATAAAGAAATAGAAAATTATTGGTTCTCATTTACCATCGCCAGCGACCACATTATGTGATTCATGAGTTTATTTGATCGTCTTCAGGACAGTTAAAAATATTTTACTTCTTGGAAAGTTGTATAAATTGCATGGTAATGTTCTATAGTTTATGCGCAAAACACGCAACTTGGTAAACCAAAGTTTTGTACAAACGGTCGCTTGCATTACAATAAAAAAAGTCTACCTATAATTCAGCCTTAGTTTATTTCTATTGAATTTATTACAATTTCTCTCTTAAACTCTCTTAGATATCGACCGAACTCTTCATCAATAAATAAACGAATGTTCAACACACGGATGGAAATCATGGTACAATTGTACTTTTTATGGTACATTTTTGACCTCGTTGGTAACGTAGTACTACCGCGAGTTACTTGGTACAATTTAAAAATGTTTCACTATACGGTAACATTAATTTTGCATGTGTTGTCTTTAACTTTTTTGTGTGTGTTTTATTTAGAATAACCGATCTCTAACAGGTCTAATCTAAGAATGTACCCTTATGAATGAAATATTTACTGCCTGGCTCACGATGTCGACAAGAAATTTTCGTTCGCTTATTTATATTGAAAACAAAAACAAAATAAGAAAATTTGTTTTTGTTTTCAATATAAATAAGCGAACGAAAATTTCTTGTCGACATCGTGAGCCAGGCAGTTAATATTTTTTATGTTATTTTTAATTTTTTATACTGAATTTTTATACACATTTTTGTTAAGTTTCTGTTTTTCATTGTTTACTCCTGAATTGTTACACATTTTTTTACGTTTCCGTTCTTATTAATAAAAATTAAAAAAATGGTACCGTCATGGTCCAAAAAGTACATTTTGTTTTCACAGTTGGTACAAAATCCAAGAAGTCATTTTCCTTCCCTGGTTCAACATAAATATATTTACATAGTGACATAAATATGTGTGTATGTTCGATGTAAAATTGCATTTATTTTTCAGTATATCCACACATATGCATATATATAAAGGGTGTTTTTTTAGAGTGTCACAACTTTGAGTTGTTATCACTGCTTTATTTGAGCACCCATTTAACAGCTGATAGTTGCTTTTTGTTTAGTTTACTTTGAAATTTCATTATGAATCAACTTTTATTAGAGCAACGCGTGAAAATTGTTGAAATTGTTAATCAAAATAATTGATCTATGCGTCAAACTCGACGTGCAATTCTTCCATTTCCCGATGAAGCCCATTTCTGGTTGAATGGGTACGTAAATAAGCAGAATTATTGCATTTGGAGTGAGGAGAATCTACAAGCTTTTGTCAAAACACCATTATATCTACAGAAAATTACTGTTTGGTGCACTTTATGGGATGGCAGAGTCATTGGCCCATATGCCTTCAAAAACGATGATGGTCACAATGTTACTTGCAATGCTGAACGGTATAGGAACCTGATTCGAAATTTTTTCGTACCTAAATTACGTGGCCTTAATCTTGCCGTTATGTGGTTGCAACTGGACGGTGCTACATGAAACACAGCGAGCTCTACAATTGATTTACTCAAAGAAACTTTTAATGAAAAAATAATATCACGTAATGGCCCAATTAATTGGCCACCATGAACGTGTGTTATGTCAAGTCACTTATCTACGTCGATAAACCACAAACAAGTGAACAGCTGGAAATCAACATACGGCTGCGAATGCTGCGATAAGTTGTTGAAAATTGGTGTTCCAGATTGCGCCTTCTACGCGCCAGCCGTGGCGGCCACATGGCAGAAATCATATTTAAACATTAATTTCATAAAATTTTCTCTCCAATAAAGCCCGTTTCTTTGATATTAGAAATATATTTCCTTGTTTTATTATGATTTAAACTTGTGGCACTATATAAAAAAATACCCTTTACTTAAATATACATATGAGTATGTGCCCATATATTTTATAATAGACTTTGATACCGGTATTATTTTTACTGCACTCGATTTTTTAATAAGTTTGTTTTATTTTTATGTACATACATACATACATATATTCATTTAATATTGTTATGCATAGTTTTGAAATTTATTTATTGTGTTGCATATTACCCTGTAGGAAGCCTGGGGTGAAGTGTCCCCAAGTCACCACTTTTTGGTGATATTTTGGCGAAATTGTCAAAGGAGCGTTGACGTTAAAAACATTTTGTTAGATACACACCCTCGGGCGGCGGCATAATACTTGTACTCCAATAAGTATTTTGCCCCAAAAGAACTACAGGGTCCGCCATCAAACGTTTTTTTTTTTCAACTAGTGCTTATTTCGTGAATGGTAACACTTAGCTCATGTCTGATTTGACAGATAATTAGTTTTATCCTTCCGCCCTCAAACAACTATAACTAAATTTATACGCATGAGTATACAAATACTCTAACTATTAATCGGCTACACAGGCGAACATACAGGACTTTTTTATTTACACACACACACACACATAAAGCATGTTTTCAAACAGCTACATACACACCACAAATTTTCCTTTCCATATTATATGGTGGCCAATGGAGAATAAATATCCCGAGTATCAGCATATTTTTTTGTCCAATTAAATATCCATAGCCTGAATATAAACATACTTAGATTGCAAGTATTAGAGAGAGTCAGTGCGTTTGATTTATTTTTAGTTGTAGCGTATTTTATTTTTTAACATAAGCGAAGCGTGAACGTACAAATTGTTTGCGCTATACTTATGATTATACGCAGTTACTAAAATTAAGACTATTTACTTACGTATCATTGTCATTTTCTGGTGTAGACTAGGGCTACTAAAATTTACTAGTGAGTCTTTGTTTCCAATGTCATGGTGTTAAATCTCTATGGCAAAAGGCGTTGTCTGGGGTATAATTCGTCAGTTGTACTGGTGACAATATCAATAATTTATGAGTACTGTCTTACTATTAAAACTTCCTACAGGGTACATAAGTATGTGCATATTTGCATATACATGTATGCATGTGTACACACAGTATGTACGTATCGCTCATTTACTCAAAGAACGTCATAACTCAAAAAAAAACCAATTAACACACAACTTAATCGAAAAAGAACATTTTATTTTCATCTCAAGAGTTGAGTAGTCAAGGTATTTGTATGAAATTTTTACAGAGTATGAAGAACGATATGAGGATTAATTCTGCATCATTAAGTCAAAAATTCCATTTTTTGAGGTATGACGTTCATTGAGTAAATGAGAGATATGTACATAAATACATGTGTACATATTTACTTGATTATGATATGTCTTCAGTTTAATCATTTGCGAAAAAAAAAGTCCAATACAATTATTATTATTCTTAATGCTGGCTGGTAAAGGTCAATATTTTTCGAAATTATAAAGCGAAAATAAAATTTACGACTAGAACGAGTACTGATTAAATTGGGTTAATATAATATTGTAAGTACATATAGCTCATTTACTAAAATAACGTCATAACTCAGAAAAAATACTTTAGTTTTACATACAATTTAATATAAAAAAGAAAATTTTATTTTTCTCTAACTTGTTAAGTAAACAAGCTATTTTCATGTAATTTTTAGACAAAACTTTAATTTTTTTTAGATGTGATGTTATTGAACTAAATGAGCGATATGTATTTATGTATGTACATACATACATACTTATGTATTTCTAGGCCTTAACTATGCTGCACGTAATAAAGAAGACCTTATAGATAGAAAGCTGCGTTGAAAGAAAGCAGAGTTCGTTAGAAATATTTCCAGTACATTCGAGTATTAAGATTTTTCAACTATTTGTTACGTATTATGAAATTAATCACTTCATGTGTAGCGAACAATGTGCTATTTGGGTCCAAAGATCATTTCATAGTCAAAACTATCAACAGTCATTTAATTATTTTTAGTTACGGCAAATTGTATACATATTATGAAATAAATTTAAATTGAAGCAAATAAATACATGTATCATAGTATGTAGTATGCGTGTATGTTCATATGTATGTATGTATATAAATTTTTATGTAAACAATTTACATATGTAAGTATGTACATTTTCAAAATAAACTTGATACACCATGGCGCGTAACTTATTTTAAAATAGGTGGGTTACTAAGTCCATTTAAATGACTAATCACTTATTTTCATACAATTGATAAGTGTCGTTGCAATTGAATTACTAATAGCTTAGTATTTTACATAATATGTATGAAAAAAAAAGATTTCCTAATGCGCTGAATTGCGAACGGGAGAAGCCTGAAAAAGAAGGTTTTATTCTCTTTATTTTAACCCCCAACCAAAAAAAGGGGTGTTATAAGTTTGTAGTGTGTGCCTGTGTATCTGTGTATCTGTGTGTCTGTCCGTGTCCACGTACAGCCCAAACGGCTTGACCGATTTTGATTTAGTTTTTTCTGTTTGAAAGGTGACTTGATCGAGAAGGTTCTTAACTATGTTTGAAGAAAATTGGTCCAGCCGTTTAGAAGAATATCACATCTTTTCTACATATATCGGGGGTTTTTTAAATTTTTAATTTTTGTTATTATTTCAAAATATAAAAACTAAACAAATATTTGGAATGTTTGGAAATCCCAGCAAAAAATCTTCGGAATTTTGTAATGGGTAGTACTCTTTTAATGGCTTACAAAATAATGAGTTATACTTATTTATCTAATTATTTTATGTGCATAATAATGACTGCCCTGTAATGAATAAAATAAGAACTTATTTATATCATTACGTGAAAGTACTTATTGTAGTGCTTTCCAGTTAATAAGGAAATATATCAGAGAAAAATTTATTGCTCGTGAAAACTAGCTTCGAAAACAATAAAATAACTTTAGTTTGCTATAATTTAGATAACAAAATCTAAGTATTTTCGCATATTCTTCAATATGCATATTCACATATTGCCTTTGTAAAAGTATGATTTTTAACAGTCCCAAAAAAGGTACAAGTTTTATAATTTTGTTTAAAAATTTTATATATTTTAATTAGGAAAACTAGAAAATTAATTTAGAATAAGTTTAAGCAAAAATAATCTATAAAATTTTGCATATTTGTAAGCAAATAATAACCCATTAAATTTTGAGTACTTTTAGGCAATCAATAATATATTAACTTTTGCATGTTTGTAGGCAAAAAGTATAGGGCACCGCATACTTTTTGAACTTCTCAAACAAAAATAATGGGTTATTCAGTCAAACTGTAAGTACTTGGACTTACAGTTTGACTGAATAACAGTGGACCAAAACACAGAAGAACGCTGATGAGGAAGGTTTAGTGGCCTTCGAAAACGGCTGGCTGTTCCGTTCAACTATGTGTTGTTGTCAGAATATTTACAACTAACTTTGATGTTATTTGTTCATTAATAATTATCACATGTAATTTGGCTTAAAAAGCGTTACGAACTTTAGCCTATTCAATTCATAAGAATATAGAAACAAATACAGTTCGAAAAATAATAATTAAATTAACTAATTAATAGTCATTGGCTTGTGGCAAAAATTAAAAATAAAAATATACTTAATAGTAACAAACCAAAAAAGTTTGTCTTAAGTAGAACAAAAATAAGCAAATTAACAAACATGTGTATAGTTAGTAAGGAACAAAACGACAATGGTAAGACTGTTGTAATATATATAGAAGATGGTAATATATATAGAAGATGGTATATATATATAGATGTTAACTTGCGTATACATTACGAAACACATTGGCAAATTGAAATGCAATGAATCAAACAAATTCACATATTCCATTTGCAATAAAGTTACGTATATAAGGCAGACATCTACATCAACTGACACCACACACAGTGGACCAAAACACAGAAGAACGCTGATGAGGAAGGTTTAGTGGCCTTCGAAAACGGCTGGCTGTTCCGTTCAACTATGTGTTGTTGTCAGAATATTTACAACTAACTTTGATGTTATTTGTTCATTAATAATTATCACATGTAATTTGGCTTAAAAAGCGTTACGAACTTTAGCCTATTCAATTCATAAGAATATAGAAACAAATACAGTTCGAAAAATAATAATTAAATTAACTAATTAATAGTCATTGGCTTGTGGCAAAAATTAAAAATAAAAATATACTTAATAGTAACAAACCAAAAAAGTTTGTCTTAAGTAGAACAAAAATAAGCAAATTAACAAACATGTGTATAGTTAGTAAGGAACAAAACGACAATGGTAAGACTGTTGTAATATATATAGAAGATGGTAATATATATAGAAGATGGTATATATATATAGATGTTAACTTGCGTATACATTACGAAACACATTGGCAAATTGAAATGCAATGAATCAAACAAATTCACATATTCCATTTGCAATAAAGTTACGTATATAAGGCAGACATCTACATCAACTGACACCACACACAGTGGACCAAAACACAGAAGAACGCTGATGAGGAAGGTTTAGTGGCCTTCGAAAACGGCTGGCTGTTCCGTTCAACTATGTGTTGTTGTCAGAATATTTACAACTAACTTTGATGTTATTTGTTCATTAATAATTATCACATGTAATTTGGCTTAAAAAGCGTTACGAACTTTAGCCTATTCAATTCATAAGAATATAGAAACAAATACAGTTCGAAAAATAATAATTAAATTAACTAATTAATAGTCATTGGCTTGTGGCAAAAATTAAAAATAAAAATATACTTAATAGTAACAAACCAAAAAAGTTTGTCTTAAGTAGAACAAAAATAAGCAAATTAACAAACATGTGTATAGTTAGTAAGGAACAAAACGACAATGGTAAGACTGTTGTAATATATATAGAAGATGGTAATATATATAGAAGATGGTATATATATATAGATGTTAACTTGCGTATACATTACGAAACACATTGGCAAATTGAAATGCAATGAATCAAACAAATTCACATATTCCATTTGCAATAAAGTTACGTATATAAGGCAGACATCTACATCAACTGACACCACACACAGTGGACCAAAACACAGAAGAACGCTGATGAGGAAGGTTTAGTGGCCTTCGAAAACGGCTGGCTGTTCCGTTCAACTATGTGTTGTTGTCAGAATATTTACAACTAACTTTGATGTTATTTGTTCATTAATAATTATCACATGTAATTTGGCTTAAAAAGCGTTACGAACTTTAGCCTATTCAATTCATAAGAATATAGAAACAAATACAGTTCGAAAAATATATTTTGATTTTTTTTTTCTTCATGATTCTAATTTTTTTTAATTTTTTCTTTTTTATTGTCGGCTGATTAGTTGTCAAAACAACACAACGCGTTAAAAAGTTGAAAGTTAACCAACTTTCTGCGGCAAACGCGTCAAAGAGTTTGGTATGTAACTTGTCGTATGCAAAAACACTATTTCAACTTTTTTTGACAGATGCCTACAGTTCGCACGCGCACTAACGCTTGTTATGTAACTTCACCTTAAGTGGTCATTCAAAATGAAAAATCATAAGAGAAACCTAAAGATGATTTTAAAATAACTGTCGAATGATACCAATTTTGATATAGTTCCCGACATTTTATTTTTTTCGTATTTACAGATTGCGCTTGTTGGCCCCCATATTGAATTTTGACAACTGACATACAATCTTTAGTGACACTTTCGGGGTTAAGACAAATCGTTTGACGTAAGAATCATCAAAATCGGTCCACGCGTTCTGTACCGCAAAGGAGCACACATACATACATACATACATACATAGACTGTTGTGTAGTCGGGTAAAAAGTAGTTCGCCAGAAATCAAGTTTAAAGTTTTCAATTTACACACAACTTAATGGATAAAGAAAATTTTATTTTTCTCTCAAGAGCTGTGTAAACAAGATATTTGTTTGAAATTGTTACACAATTAGAGATGCTAAGCGGGAAATCCCGAGCCCGGAAATCCCGGGCTTTTCGGGACTATGCAAATCCCGGAGCCCGGGATTTTTTAGTTTGAAAGCCCGGGATTTTCGGGATTATCTGAATCCCGATTTTTAGCATAAATAATGTTTTTGGCGGTCATCTTCTATATTAAAAATTATTAGAAACCCTTCTTAAAATAAAAAATTTGCTTTGAATAAATATTTTCGTAGATAATATTAAATGGTATATATCTGTGGCAATAAATAATAATGGATTAAGTTGACATAAGTGCTTTTTCATTTTATTACATATTCTTATTATCTTCTTCAAGATCTATCACTCAGCTAAATTTCAATTTTAAAATGTCATTAATATCAAAACTATACGCATTTATATTTTAGCTTAAGTAGTCATGGAAAATAATACATAAGCCATAACATCTTAACTCAATTTAATATTTTTTTAAGGTAGCTTTAATATTATTAATATTAAAATGTTTGAGCATTAAAACTTGTATACATTTAAGTTCAATAACTTACAGCCCATTCAAAATATTCCTCATAAGAAAAAAACTTGTATTTAAATTTAATTTATTTTGAAAACTTATTTAAAAAATATCTATACGTTATCTCAGGTTTTCCGCAATTTTCAATTTAATCTAAAGCGACTTACTATCCAAACAAATTATTTTGCATTTCAATATAATAGCTTAAGTGCACTTTAGTTTTTATTTTTCTGCCAATGGAATTTTTCATAACATCTTAACTAAAAAACAACGAATATAAATAAACTAATAAAACGTGTTCTTTTTTTTATAAAATTAACAGTTTTGTTCCAAGTAAATGTGCATCTTTTTCGGTGGCTAAAAATTTTATATAAAACTAAAGACAATTTAGACAATACCCTTAATATCTCGAAACAAGACATTTCGACTTAAGCCATTATTATTTATTGCCACAGATATATGGCGTTTTCTTTTCTAGGAAAAATGTTTACATACATCGCACTTTTCAATTAAAATTTGCAATTAAATGTCTGAGTTATATAAGTAACCTTAAAATATGCAAAAAAAAAAAGAATTAATTGTTAAATTAAAATATTATAATTACTATAAAGACGCACATTTGTGCACAATTTTTTCGGGATTTTGTAAGTCCCGAAAATCGCGGGATCCCGGTTCGGGATTTCGAGACTCCATCACTAAATCCCGAAGCCCGGGATTTCAAAAAACCTGTCCCGATTAGCATCTCTAGTGGTGACACAATCAACTTTTCTACAAGAAAAGTGTGCTGTTGTGACCAGCGTTACCATTTGTCAAGTTTTCCCTTTTTTTGGAAGTTTTTTGAGATGCCAAACGGTTTTTTTAAAATATAAAGTTTTTTCATGTTTTTTTTTATAAATATGTCCATAATTGAACTTTTGCAGTATATTGAATGAAAATATTAAGTAATGTTTGTATGCAATAAAACGATCTAATATTTTCTCACTACCTTATTACTGCAACAGTGTCTGAAGGATCAGTTAGCCTAACCATTTTCATTATTTTTCACATAACAATATCGATCAGCTGTTTTCTTTTAAAATTTTGGTACTTTTGTAGAAAAAAGTTTTTGTTTTGGAAAAAAAGTTTTTTTTTCAGATTTAGGAAGTTTTTTAAAAAATATATATGGTAACACTTGTTGTGACACAAACAACTTTTCTACAAGAAAAGTGTGCTGTGATGACACAAACAACTTTTCTATAAGAAAAGTGTTCTGTGGTGACACAAACAACTTTCCTATAAGAAAAGTGTGCTGTGGTGACTCAAACAACTTTTCTATAAGAAAAGTGTGCTGTGGTGACACAAACATCTTTTCTATAACAAAAGTGTGCTGTGGTGACACAAAAAACTTTTCTATAAGAAAAGTGTGCTGTGGTGACACCAACAACTTTTCTATAAAAAAAAAGTGTGCTGTGGTGACACAAACAACTTTTCTATAAGAAAAGTTATTATCTTTTTTGGAACTTTTAGATTAATTGATCATATGAAATATCATTTGACAAAAAAAAAACAATTTTTAATGCAAAGTTATATATGTACATATGGACTCTGACTTTTGCTTAATACTTCCATGAAACATTGGATTTTTAAAATAAAATATATATTTTAAAAATAAAATTTGTTCAATTGTTTTCAGTTAACATGCGATTTTTATCTAATCAATGTTTAAAAGAAAATGTGCAGAAATCAATATTTTTTAAACTTTTTTACTTCAATCATGCATACCTATATATGTATATATGTATGTATACATATATGTATGTATATACATAAATGCACTTTTGTATTTATTGTATTTTATACATAAATGCGCTTTTATCATGCAAATATTATTCTGAAATAATTTTGAAAATCCATACCAAGTTAAGCTAAAGAGCGAGCGATAACATTTCTATTTATATTCAGACGTTTATAAAAATGCGGGTGAGTTGACAACTGCAATAAAATGAATTAAAATTATAATTTAATCAATGTTTTTTTCCTCTTATTATTTGTACAGCTTCATATTCAATTGTATAATGAGTGACTGACCTTTGGTCATCATACATGCAGATATTGTGGTTCTTGATTGAAAATAATTCTTTTTTAATTCCTCTTCACAAATAACACTTTTAATTATACATAAAACACAAAAATGAGCGGGTCGTTTGATAATACATACATGTTATGCGGTGATTTCGAAATGCACATCCATTCGAGTTAGGGTTTGAGAAACTTTCCCCAAAAATATGTTTGGTTAAATCCCGAAAAGTAGTAAATTAGTTTTCCAATGCAAATTAAAAATTGACATTCAGCAATTTGTCGTACCTTTTGTGAGTACAAAATTTAATGTAAATTTTATTTAAAAAATCTTAATTTTATTTAGTTAGCTCGCGCAATTTTCGTTATCATTTCTTGACTATCAGAATAACAAAGAATCGAACTACTACTGATAATTGTATTAATTATATGGCTATAAATTTATAATCTGATTTTGGCAAATAATAAAAATTAAAATAAATAACAACGAAACTAAGGCTCTTGTTATGAGTTGCATTTGATTTCCGATGTTCGCAACACCATATTTTGAAGAGTGATTTTGATGCACTATTACATCATCTGGAGGACCAATGGGAAAGTGATGCGAATACAAATGTACATCTGTATATGTGACAGCGCATAGAGAATGCACCTAAGGGTAAAAAAATCAATTTTCACTTTTTTGTTTGATGTGGACAACATCTGAGCATCGAATGAGACCGATCCCATGCCCCAAAAGTGTTCCCTCTCATAGATATGCGCGTTTTATGAAATTGAAGTCGACGATTCTAAGCTTATGTGTAAAAATTTTTGTACTAACAGAGTGATATACACTATTTAAAAGAATTATAAATGAGTATTTATTATAATTCACAATTAATAATTTCAGAAAATAAACCTAGATTCGAAAAAACGCGAGCAAAATTGATATCAAACTAATGGAAACAGCGCGCTAGGTAGAAAACAGTAAAAACCAACTACACAAAACAAGAGGTAGGGACGACCTACGCGCGTTTTCAAGGTTGACCAACACGTTCCTGACGTCAAATGAGACCAATACCAACACGCTCAGTGATGGTACACCAAAGATACACGTATTTAAATCTTTAAAAAGGCTCTCCTGAACAAAACCGGTTTTTACCCTTAGATCCCTTTCTATTTTACGCGTCACATATATGGATTAAAAATCGGTAAAATGGTAAAAAGATTTGGCTAAAAATCACTTTAATCGAGAATATAGCGAAAATTGATGAGAAATTGCAAAATTGCAAACAAGCCCTAAAATTACTTACAAATACCTAAAGACATAAGAAATTTAAAAAAATCGGAAAAATTCGCGAAAATGAAAATTTGCAAAGTGTGATATTAATTAAAAGTCACCAGAAATGTATAAAGTGCAAAAAGTGCAAAAACATACTTCTATCAGAAAATATCGTAAATGGCTGAAGTCAATCCTAATTTGTCAAAATTATGCACAATAACAATAATTTTTATTAAAAAGTACATGATTCGCAAAACTTCTAAAATTAGCAAATAAATTCTAGAACCTTAAAATTTTAAAATGCTCGAAAATATTTTTGTTTAACATATTGCAAAAATTACAAAAATTCGCAAATTATTTTCGGATACAAATAAAAGCCGCTGAATAGTTTCTCATAATTTTGCATATTTCTAGCAAATATTATTTTATTTTTGTAATATTTTTTTTCATTTGTTTTGTATCATCTTGTTTATGTTTCAACTAACATACTAAATTATGAGGGGTTGCATACAGCAGTCGTATTTTAAACTAGTTTAAAATTTTAGGACTTTATAACATTATGAATTTAAGAATCCCTTTTGAATACCCCAAATATATATGTATTGGTTTCAACGAAATTTTTGATGTTTGGTCTTTCGATAATTGGTGGCGAGTTTATCCCAACTATATAAAAAATTATCCAAATTTGCACTACTACCAGCTCACAAGTTCAGGATTTTATTGACTTCTTTGTAAGATCTTTTTTTACTGGGATGCTAGGCAATACAATAGGTCAATCTTTTAACGATTAATTGCCACCCGATTAATTTCAAATTTACTATTTTCGATTAATAATAAAGTGGATAACTCCGGTCTGCTAACCGATTTCCCGATTAAACATATTTTATACTTTTTACAGCATATAAACGTATATTTTATCAGCCTTATTTATAAAAATTATTAAGGCTTTATAAAGGGTTTTTAAAACCAATTTTCATTTAAAATTTTTCTTAAAAGCCTTTATAAAGCCTTAATAATTTTTATAAATAAGGCTGTATGAGTTTTGTTTATTTGTTAAGAAAAAGATTTCTAAGAGAATTAACTGAAACTTCGAATAAACTAATCACAAAGGAAAAGAATCAAAACAGCACTTTAAAGGCATAATGGAAGACCAAAAAGGGGATTGAAAAACTGGATATTCTCCATTACAGATTGGTTTTTGATTTGATTAGCCTAACCGATTAATGCAATAATCCGATTAATTGAGTACCCTAATGCACACCATTGAGTGGAGGAAATTAAAATTGAAAGATATGTTCATAAGTGTATAAAAATAAAACATGAAATTTAAAGATAAAATTAAAGGAGTTATTTAAAAATTAAAATGCACATTATTTATTTATACAGATGTGTACACATAAATAGCGCCTCGCTTATGAAATATTAAAAAAAAAATAGCACAAACAATAGATCATGATTTATAATGGCATAAAATTCGAGGGCTCCCAATTAAAATTACCTAACAGCCAGCAGGGTACGTATTTATAGTAAATTTAACTATATAAAATATACTTTTATTTTATTGAAAATGCGTACTCAGCTGCTTACGCAACACTTGACGCTTTAATTTAAGTTTGGCTGTAACACATAGGAAATTTTTTTACAAGATCCATCTCGATCATTTTTAAAATGCTCGATGAGTTTGATCTATCAAGTATAGTATGGGAAGATAAAAATTGTGGGCGTAAAAATACCATTCCATTCTGCTCCACAGAATTGCTATTGCTCTCCGCCACAAAAAAAGTGCCGGTTAATATTGAAAATCTTCACAAGCGGTAATTGGTTAAACTAAGTAGAAGGGTGTGACAACTCTTAAAACTCTTACGGCCTGGCCCACAATGTCACTAGAAATCGTTCGACCGCCAACTTATTTAGGCGCCATATTTAGTTTTTTTTTTGTGTTTTTGCACCGTAACTCAAGAACTACTGCACCGATTTCGACCAAACTTTATATACATGCTCTATGGGGCGTGAGGAGTGTTTCTGTGTAGTTTGAAGTTCGTCCGACAGATGGCCCAATATTTAGTTTTTTTTGTGTTTTTGCACCGTAACTCAAGAACTACTGCACCGATTTCGACCAAACTTTATATACATGCTCTATGGGGCGTGAGGAGCGTTTCTGTGTAGTTTGAAGTTCGTCCGGCAGATGGCGCAATATTTAGTTTATTCGTGGGCAAAATCCAATTTTCATATTGTACCACCAATGCCATATACAACACTAATGTTTGCTTAGGGCCAGCAACGCGGACCGGGGTCAGCTAGTACTTTAGTATATTTCTAACTGAATGTATTATTTACTATTTTTAAAACTAGTTTTGCTAAAAAAATTTAACACCCAAGTTCCCAGTTTAACAGAAAACCGAGACTACTACAAAACAATAAAATATGACTCAAACAATTTTTCCTTATTGCCACAGAAATACTTACATATATGACTTATATCACTTTCATAATTATGGGCACATAGTACTCTTATGTACATATAAAATGTTCATCTATATTTATTTTTAAATCCTACTGGTGATTTATTTGCAATTGTCGTGTGTCACGTAGTCCATAAATGTGTGTGTGTTTAGTTTCCATTTATATTTGAGTGATAAGAAAGAAATTGTGCAAGAGTACAGTGCAGTTGGTCATTTATTGTTTATGGAAATTTTTTTACAATAATAAATTAATATTGAGATTATTATATCAACACTTTTTTTTTATAAAGTCTAACAGGGTAAACATTTAATTTTCTTAAAATGAAACATTTTACAAAAATGTAGGGAGAATTATTAATGGTGCCTATGTATATATGTATATCGTTAACTTAATACAGAAAGGCCCTTGAAATCAAGTTTTTTGTATATTTCGATAGAAGAATATCTTCTACTGTATCAAAACATGCGAAAATCTCGGTTTCAAAAAAAAATATATTAAGGTGATGAATGATATGTATGTATGTATATCAATTTTTTATTTCTATAAAAATTACTTCATAAATAATTAAAAAAATTGTTTAGGGTTTTTGTTTTTCAAATTTTAGTGAAATTTTTGTGAGACTTATCTCAAAATCTAATTTTTTGTCTAAAAAAAAATAATTATCCTAAGATATTTCTATCTAAATTTCAGTCTAAATATTGTAACATGGGAAGAATTAATTATTTTAGTAGTAAACGCACTATGGTTTTGTTTTCTTTTATCATGTTTCATTTCAAATGATTATCTAGGATTTGAAATGGTTTAAAAATAGAACTTTAAACAAAAATATCTGAAACCATATTAAGTACGAAAACTAACAAGAAAACATATAATAATTCTTTCTGCCAAAAAAAAACCGACTTCAATGCAAAGATCTGATAGAAGAAGATAGGAAGAAGTACGTGGAATATAAAATTAAATTTTAATGTGCGTACCTCCGCCCATTTTTTAAATGCCAGATTGTGTGTTTTACAGAGTTCAGGGTGCGTGTTAAGTATTGTAAAAATCGGTAAAGTAGAACCACTTAAAATAAAATATTAAATTTTAATGGGCGTGACTCAGCTCATTTTTTTAAAGGATAATTGTGTCTATTTTAGAGCTCAAGCTGTGTGGTAAGTTTCGTAAAAATCGGTTAAGTAGAACCGCGTGAAATATTATAATAAATTTTAATGGGCGTAACCCCGCCCTTTTTTTCAACTTTCAAATTGTGTGATTACAGGAACCAAAGGTGTTTATAGGTTTCGCAGCAATCAGATAATTGTGGGCGTATCCCCGCCCACTTTTTTTATAATGGGACCAATGGAAAGCTATACTCTCTCAAAAAAAATTCCAATCGGTCTAAAATGTACCGAGTTATGAAGTAACACCCAAATAAAAAATAGAGACGAATTGTCTCTAGTTATTTAGCGACTACTGTTAAATAGCTAACAGTGCTCTGTTATGTGCTTAACATGCTATGTTAGAAATGTTGGTTCCTGTCTCTGCTATTTAAATTCGAATTTATCATCACACACATTTCGTCGGTTGGTTTCTGGTTTGTGGCACAGTATATTCAAAATACATTATGTCTGCAGCAAACCAGAAACCAACCGGCGATTTGTTTGTTAACCTCCTCCTTTTATGAAGTCGGTTAAAAAATAAATTTAAAAAATCCGACATCGTGAAAAAACAAAGAAAACAACTAAAAATTATTTCAGTAGTGTATGTGCGGTCATAATGATTTTTACGGCCTGTCCATGATATCGACAGAGATCGTTCGAACGAAAGCATGTATTGAAATATGCTTTTGTTTTCAATATAAGTAATCGATCGAACGTTTTCTGTCGACATCGTGGTACAGTTATTTTTTTTATTTTTTTTACATTCGCGAAGCATAACAAATTGGATCTTCAAATGTTCGCATTAATGGCTCCAGGATGTAAAAGTAGCGATGTTCCGCACTACTGAACTTATTTATTTTTTGTTTTTTTATGAATTCGGGTTTTTGATTTTTAAATTTATTTATTTTTTTTATACTTCAAAATTCCAGAAATAACGTAATTTAATCTTATCACTAGGGATTTTAAAATTTTATGATGTACACAAATTTCATAATGTCCAATTTCGATGTGTATAAGCCAACCTATACAATTGTTTACATAGCTGCTAGATATCGTTATTAAATTTTGAGAAAAATCGTCAAAATTACTTCTTAAAAATCATCTAAAATTCGACTCTTTATAGGTATAGATAGGCAGATTTGTGTGAAACTGGACTTAATAAATTTTTTTCATTAAAAAAAATATTTTACTGAAATTAAAAAAAAAAACAAATAAGTTATCTATACATATGCATGCATATTTGAAAAATCTAGCTACAAATGTTACTTTATATTAATTGTATGAATTAGACATATTCATTTTCTATATTTTCCTTGGCATAAATTAAACTTGGAACACACAATTTACTGTAAAAGTAAAAAATATTACATTAAAATGTAAAAATACCACGGCGGCAACGGTGCATCTCAAACAGAAATTGACCTGCCTGCCGCTCGCGTTGTAGCGACGTTCTGAAGGAAATCGTTTTCTTGATTTCAAGTCTGGCAACCCGAACTGTTTAACGAACCTTTGTACTCTACCCAGACGATAATTCTCATTGATATTGTTGTAAATATATTTATATATAAACTACAACCACATTCGAACAATCTGTTTATTTTTGTGTACTTAAAAAACAACAACAACTTCAATTTGAGTCTTCGCTGCTGCGATAACAGAACAACAACCATCCACATACGCGTAAATTTGTAGACATAATCACCACCAACTTAACACTACAAAATTAAAAGTTCAAAGTACAAAATATAGTTTGCATTTTAATTAAACAATATTGCTAATTGAATTTTATGAGGTACAAGTGTTTCTTTTAGAGATGGAGAAAATTAAAAATTTTAAAAACCTCCGATATATCTAGAAAATATGTAATATCTCCTAAACGGCTGGACCGATTTTCTTCAAACATAGCTAAGAACCATCTCGATCAAGTTACCTTTCAAACAGAAAAAAACTAAATCAAAATCGGTCCAGCCGTTTGGGCTGTACGTGGACACGAACAGACACACATATACACAGACATACACTACAAACTTATAACACCCCTTTTTTTGGTCGGGGGTTAAAAACAAATTTATTATCAAATATATCGTTTCTACCATGTCAAACTATCCAATATGCAAATTTTTACCTTTCCGAAGACCGCGAAGATCCGTCAATTGTGAATTGAAATTCGGCGTCTTCCTGACAGTACCTGGCTTAAAATATGTGTGTAAGTATGTCTTATTGAGTTATCTATCGTATATAAATATTTAAGCATTTTGAAACGAGACATCGTATAAATTAGGGTACCAAGATAACGCATATAAAAGACGAATTTTACATATTGGATAGTTTAACATGGTAGGGACGATATATTAATAATAAAAAAATATATAAAATTAATTTTGGCGATTTTTAAAATAAATTTGTCAAAATAGTTGGGAAAATATCTGGACTGATGTAAATATTCTGGCAAACACTTAGTAGAAGGTGGTGTAGTGGCCTTCGAAAACAGCTAGTTGTTCCGTTCTACTACGCGTTTGTCAGAATGTTTATAATTAACTTTGGTGTTATTTCTTCATTAATAACTATCACATGTAATTTGGCTTACAAAGCGACACGAACTTCAGCCTAATCAAATCATGAAAGCTTTAAAGTTTAAACTCGTTTTCTGGCAAACTAGTTTTTTTTTTTTTTGAGTTATGACGTTGTTTGAGTAAATGATCCATATGTAAGTATATCTAGATATGTAGTACATATTCAGTGCCTCGTTTCTGTAAGGAATGTGAGAAATTTTCGAGTCGAAAAAATTGTTATCATCCTGTGAAACACACGGTGAGTAAGAAGAAAACTGTATGTGTTGACATTTTTTGTAAGTTTATATACATAAGTTTTTATGTGAGTAACCCTGTGTAAAATAGGACAACCAATATAATTATTTAATTTTTCTCGATGCGAGAACTTCTCACAAGTTACAGAAATGGGGTACAGCTTTCATGTTCATACATAGATATGTATGTATGTATGCATGTTCTTGTCAAAAAAAAAATATAATTTATTACTATGGACTTTGATTATTTATTTTTGTGTAATGTTTCTCGATCGATAACGATAACCTGGTCACTATTCAATAAATATATGTACTTGCATATGTATGTAATTAAATTTCTAGACAGTATACATATATACCCCCATATATGTATAATATTATACATATATATAAGTGTGAGATATGTTTTACATATTTTACTCTTAACAAAATTGAAAACTTCTCTTTTCAATAATTTCAATTTAATTTTTAAGAGTTTCAATATTTTTTACAATAAACTTTAAGTTGACTCTCGAAAGAGATTTGATTAAAATTAAACAAGGATGGCAAAGTTGCTGCAATTGAAATATATTATTAATTTTAAAAGTTTGTCTTAAGTAAGACTGAAATAAAGCAAATGTTCAGGCATGTGCACAATTAATAATTAAAATATTTAATAACAAAAATAACAGGGAACAGAACTATTGTACTTAATGGTAAATTTGAGGTGTGTTTACAAAAAGATCCCAATAAATTTGATATGATGGAACAAACCAATTCACATTATCAATTTCAACTGTAAATTATTTTTTGTTTATAAATGAGTACAAGCACTGTCAGAGAGATAATGTCCACAACAGTTCACACATTTTGCAATGTGAAATAATTTTTAGATGAACTATCAATTACACTTTGTGACAAAAATGAATGAAATCGAAATACCTGTGACGTGTTACTATTTCTCTGGATTTAGCAAATCCCGAATCCCGGGATTTATAAAATTCAATCCCGGAATTTCATTTTCGGGATTTCTTAGCAATTTTTATATACAAAATTTTATAAATTCAAATTTTCGTTGATTTTATGGCATTTTTTATAATATTTAAAAGTCCCATACAATTTAATACGTACAGTTTTAACAATTTAATGACTATTCGTGACATATTTCTTATAAATTAACAATAAGAGCAAAATAAATAAACTACTTTCTTACGGTTATTTTCATCAAAGGTGCTACAATACATGTACATTTTAGAATTATTTTGAAAAAAAAATAAACATATTAGCTTTGGAATCAGAAATCATCATTTATATTCTTCACAATTTATATTCTTTGATACAAGGCAAGTGAAAACTTTTTGTTGTCGGGTTGACGTAAAAGCGAGAAATATTTACAGAATAATGCGGAATGTTTTGGCTAAAAAAGTGCTCGAGTGTGTGTGTATGTTTTTACATTGCAGTTCAAAATTATTTTCTTCTTTACTTAGACAATTTAGGTAGTTTTTAACACAAACCTAAGATCAAACCCATTTTAATGACATGGGTTTGATAAACAGTTTTAGTCAAAAACGACCAACTGAATGATTTCGAATCATATATAGTTTTATTCGAGTTGCAGAGTAAAAGGCCAGGACACTAATAAACCATACTTTTCTTGGCGAACATATGTATCTGTTGAACTTGTAGAAAACAACCTATGTATGAATTTAAAATTTTTCAGTAGAGCAAAAATAATGTTTAAGTGCTCAGGCAAACTTTTAATGTATCTGCCTATAAAAATGTGATCGTTAGACGTAATTAATCAAATTTGATTAGAATAGTGTATACATTTCTTTTAATTTTCGACATCTTCAGCTTTATTATCGTTGTCATAGTCGTAACGAAATCGATAAAAATTATATAATGCTTGGTATACATACATACATATGTATGTATTTAACAAAAATGAAAGTGAATCTAAAAATGTTCGTAAGTCAACTTAATCGGTAGTGCTAAAAGTCCACAGATACATTCGTTTTGGTTTAGATTATAGTAAAACATTTATATTGAAAACAATATAATTAACAATATATTAAGTTATTGTTTTCACTATAAATTCTCTAACATCAAATGTGAATAATCAACTTTAAAATAGATGAGAAAAATTCTTTTGATTTTTATTTCGTACTCGTATTAGAAAATTGTTCACTTTAAAGACAATTGTGGAATGATAAATTATGAACATAAAACCTTTTAAAATGCATTAAATTGTTATTAAAGTAATATTTATTTAAAAATATAGTTTATTTTAGGAAAAAAAATTCGATCCCGAAATCTCAAAAATCCCGTGATCCCGAAAAATCCCGGGATCCCGAAAATTCCGGGGATTACAAAATCCCGAATCCCGGAATTTCCAAAAATCGATCCCGATTGGCATCCCTAGTAGGTATGTATATCTAGTATAACAACAATATGTGACAATGCGTAGAGAAAGGGACCTAAGGGTAAAAAAAAAAATCAAATTTCACTCTTTTTTTTTGATGTGGACAACATCTGAGCATCGAATGAGACAGATCCCATGCCCCAAAAGTGTTCCCTCCCAGAGATATGCGCGTTTTATGAAATTGAAGTCGACGATTCTAAGGTTATGTGAAAAAATTTTCGTACTAACAGAGTGATATTCACGATTTAAAAGTAAATGAGTATTTATTATAATTCACAATTAATAATTTCAGAAAATAAACCTGGATTCGAAAAAACGCGAGCAAAATTGATACCAAACTCATGGAAACAGCGTGCTAGGTAGAAAACAGTAAAAACCAACTACACAAAACAAGAGGTAGGGACGGCCTACGTGCGTTTTCAAGGTTGACCAACACGTTCCTGACGTCATGAGATGTGTCGTTTTCAGAGACCAATACCAACACGCTCAGTGATGGTACACCAACGATACACGTATTTAAATCTTTAAAATGGCTCTCCTGAACAAAACCTGTTTTTACCATTAGGTCCCTTTCTATTTTGCGCGTCACATATATACTTTGTTTCAGTAAATTTCAGATACATGTGTTTTTTCACCAAATATAATTTTTTTGTATCTCTTTGTGATTTTGGCTAGTATTTAGGTTTAAGTTGATTTCCTTTTAAGCTAATTGGTTTTTTTCAACACTTTCCTACTTTGGATTCGTTCTTAGGCAGTATTTTTGTACTGGAACCACATGACTTTAGGTTAGGTTAGGAAGGGTGGTGCTGTACCGCACCTCCACTCGGAGACCCAATTGGGTCCATTGTGATTCCCTTCTATTACCAATTAATAGTAACATTTACCCTCCCATTTATAGCCAGAAGTGACCCTGTTATCCATCATTAAGCCACCGATGATGAAGCCTCTCATGTCCTCTAGTTTACACTTTCCGATATCAGTAATGCTTTCATGGAAACTTCTGCTCAGCCATCTAAGCCTATGCCGTTGCAGCTTCGGGCAGTGACAGATAATATGTTCAATGGTTTCTGGTTCTTCTTCATCCCCGCACATCCTACAAAAATATGGAGTGCCAGTTTCCCAAGTTTGTGACTTTATTTATAAAACATAATTGATTGAGAGTAATTTGTTTGTGTCAACAAATTCCTTTGAAATTGACTGAGTTATTAAATATTTTATTAAGAAGACTTTTTGTTAAAAAAATGTTCTTTAGTGTATTACAAAATTGTCGTAGTAAAAGTCGTAATACGACACCCGTAAGTAATAAGGTCCATTAAATACTTCATTAGTGTTATGTATTTGGTACCGTAAAAGTGAGTGCTCTACTCAAAGATTTTCACTTCCCATCTCTGCTACTGATCGCCATAGTTGTATCTCTGAAGATGGGAGATACCTATCTCTATTTTTAGTTTTTATTTATTTACAATTCAGAGTATTCTACACATACTATTTCGGCATGTTCGTGTACACAGATACATCACACATACTTCTGTTCTGTTGGACTTTGATCTTCTTACGTGTAGTTTGAAAACGTGTTTTTCTGGTACGATTTTTGGCGACTGCTTCTTGCTTGCTATGTACGTTTTTTTATTTTTCATTTTATTTATGGACTTTTGTTTTGCCGGTTTTTTTATTTATGTACTGACTGGTTCGTTCCTTTGTATTGCAACATTTTAGATACAGATATTTATTTATTTTTAATTTTTTTCAATTTCAGATGCATTTATGCCTTTCGCAAATTTTTATTAAACGTACCAAGTTGTCTTGTATAATACCTTTTGGTCTGCATATTTATTTTATTCTCTCAATAGCGATATGCAACTACAGACCGCAGAGTGTATGTATGATAAATGCACAACTGCGTTGAAATAAATAGCATGAATTATATATACAGTACAGATGCTAACATACTTACATCTACGCACATCTGACCAGACATACCGCTTTAGGCGAGTTTTGAAATTTTTTATCTTTTATTCGATTTGTATTAAAATGCAACTGATAAAAATTCATTCCAAATATTTTGTAGTGTAGTTATTGCTTAACTAAACCATAATGGACCCAATTGGGTCTCCAAGTGGAGGTGCGGTATAGCACCACCCTTCCTACCTTATTGATTTTTTTATTTTATTTTTTTTAACAAACACAACCCGCGAAGCAATTAGTTTGTCTACAGAAAACACGCAGGGTCTCTATGGCGGGAATCGAACCCACGACCTCTGGACTGAGAGGCTAGCATTGCATTGTATTTAATTTACTTAGGAGGTGACACTTTGGTTTTTTTTGAAGACAAACAAAAACTTCCACTTTATGAGAGGCACCACGCCTACTTGTTAAATTCTTAAATTGTTCCCAGAGACAATGCTCAATATCAACAGCGTTATCCCTACAAAATTTCATGTTTCTCCCTAAATTAATTTCCCAGATATCTCAAAGTAAATACTTGCTCTTTATTTTTGTTATTTCCCTGAAATTGATACCGATAGGTATCTTGAATTGTATTTTCGTGATACTTCAACTATAACATACTGTAGCTAATATATAAATATAATTTTCTTATAAATGTGCTATTATTTTTAACACGACTGTGCATTATTTCATCATGTTAGTGCCAGAGATGAGACTCATGCATGATGTAAAAATACATTTTTCGAGAAATATTGCAAAAGTGTTTTTCACAAACTTTCAATTATAATTGGAAATAGATTTAAACAAAGACTGCTAGAAATTTTTATTCAACGTATTTATACCTCGAACTATGGGAAAAGGACAACTCACAAAACGACTCGTAACTATAGCAACATTCTTCATAAACGAAAAAAAAGAAATTTTAATCTAAGTTACGGCAATTGTTGTCACTATATCGTTTTGTGATAACTAGTGGCAATTAAATTTTATTTTAAATGAGGCAACCGTGTGACGGCAAAAAATTTGATTGCGTCAAATTGATGCATTGGCGGCAATATTTTTAGTTAATTTAATTATTATTGTTCGAACTTCATTTGTTTCTATATTTATGATTTTGAACAGGCTAAAGTTCATATCGCTTTGTAAGCCAAATTACATGTGATAATTATTAATGAACAAATAACACCAAAGTTAGTTGAAAATATTCTGACTAACAAACACATAGTTGAACGGAACAACTAGCTGTTTCCGAGGGCCACTAAACCTTCAACATCACCGTTCTTTTGTGTTTGCTCCACTGTGTGTGGTGTCAGTTGATGTAAATTTATGCTTTATATACCCAGCCATCATTGCAAATGGAATATGTGAATTGTTTTGATTCATCTTATTTCAATTTGTTGAAAGCTTTTCGCTTAAGTTACTGATGTAAACAAATATGCTTCAGATTTCTCCCCAATGACAAACACCAGTTAAAATCATAATAAAAAAAAGACATCCAATGTTGAGGTGAAAAAATCAACGTCGATGATTCCCGGTAAATTTCGTTTAACAGGGGAAGGGTCCATTTGTATTTCAGTATAACATTAAGAAGTGAATATAATAATATAAATATGATTGAAGATAGAAGTTACTCACTCAATTACGTGAGCAAAGCCCATCTCCAATTTGTGTGGTCGTACAAAAAGTTGGCTCACGAATTCTGTCTGTTTGTGCATTAGACATTCTTATACATACACTACGTAAGTAATTTTTGTTTAAATAATGAAAACGTTTTTTTATTTGTTATTCTTTTTAATGGGAAATTTGTATTTCATTTCACGTGAAATTTATTCTTTGCCTTACATTTCTGACGTGGTATTGACATGCCAGAAATATCTTGACTTAAAACGATATGTAATAAAATACTTTATTCAAGACGAACAAAGTTTCGATTAGGAACGACTGCTTTGAATTATTATTAAGGAAAAACTTGCTATTGAGTGTGAGTCTTGTAGTTCCAGAAACCTCAATTTGAAATTCGCGTGTTGAGCGAATTCAGGAGATTCAGAAGGACCACTATTCTTTTTTCCCATTCCTAATATTTTCACACATATGTTTATAAACATATCGCTCATTTCTAAAACAACGTCATAAGTTGAAAAAACTAGTTTGCCAGAAAACGGGTTTAAAGTTTTCAATTAACATTAATTAATTAATAATTGAAATTTATTTGCTGGTGGTTTAGCATATCTATATACGCATTTCATTGGCTCTTCAATCAAATCATCAGTAGACTTCAACCACAAATCCCGAACAGTCTACTGATGATTGGTCGAAGCGCCAATGAAATGCATATATAGAGATGCTAAACCACCAACCAGCAAATAAATTTCAATTCTTGTATGTAAACTTCTGACAATATGTCAAATAATAAATTTCTTCGAAATTAATTAATTAATTAAATTTTATTTTTCTCTCAAGATATTTTTATTTGGAATGTTTACACGATATATTAACTCAAAAATACCATTTTACAACAACAAATACATACATATACATATATATGATTACTGATACAAATTAAAGGGTGTTCTAAAGCGAGCTACTCAAAATGTTGAAATCTTAGTATAATATGCTTATATGTATGTATCGTCACCTAAAATCCAAAAGGCCGTAATAACCAAAAAATTCAAAATAGACTTTTTGCTTGATTATGATGTAATTAATCAAAATACATCTTTCCTTAAAATTTTACTCACATATGATCAAAAATGCCTATTTTATTCATTATTCAATTTGGCTTTCGATATTAAGGGGTATTCTATCAGTTGCTGTTTCTTGGAAACCAACTATACCGCCAAACCGCAAAAATTGCCAAAACGAAAAAAATCGCTAAAACTAAAATTAATCGTCAAAAACCGAACAAATCGCCAAAAACGATATAAACTCCAAGATTAAAAAAACAACAACGAAAAAAAGCGCCACAACTAGAAAAATCGCCTAAAACCGAAAAATTTTATCGTGTACTTATTTTTAACCAACTTAATAATTCGTCTCTATTTTTTTTGGGGTGTTACTTCATAACTCGGTACATTTTAGACCAATTGTGAAAATTCTTTTTTTTTTGAGAGGGAATAGCTTCCCATTGGTCCCATTGTAAAAAAGTGGTAGGGGACAGGCTCACCTTTGGTGTTGTAATTACACAATTTGAAAGTTGAAAAAATGGGCGAGTTTACGCCCATTAAAATTTATTATAATATTTCACGCGGTTCTACTTAACCAATTTTTACGAAACTTACCCACACACCTTGAGCTCACTTACCACACCTTGGGCGGAGTCACGCCCATTAAAATTTAATATTTTATTTTAAGTGGTTCTACTTTACTGATTTTTACAAGACTTAACACGCACCCTGAGCTCTGAAAAATACACAATTTTGCATTAAAAAAATTGGCGGAAGCACACCCATTAAAATTTAATTTTATATTTCACATACTTCTTCTCATCTTCTTCCTTTATAAGATCTTTGCACTGAAGTCGTTTTTTTTGGACACTTTTTTACAATGGGACCAATCAGTCTAAAATGTACCGAGTTATGAAGTAACACAAAAAAAAATAGAGACGAATTGTTAACCTCCTCCTTTTTTTGGAAGTCGGTTAAAAATAAGGTGTGCTTGAAGTATATGTAATAACAAAATTTTCATACAAAAACCGATTTTAACGCACACTTTAAGCACGCGTTATTTTTTTGCATATAAGGGCTAAAGTATACTTTGTTTTGACTATGAATGTGCTTCTATGTAAATGTTCTTATGCGATCATAGATCTGAAGTCAAATCCTATTGAGACAAATTCTTCAAGAGGTTAAATAAAACAATAATATATATATATGAATGTATGTACATATGTACAGGGTTTCGGAATGGAGAAACTGAATGTAATTTCTTAAGTAATTTCTATTCAAAACTGTTTACCTATTTTTCAAATGAATTCTAATTTTTTACTATGTTTTATACGACTATGTACTCGTATACGAGTCTGAGGCTTACCACAGTGCTTCTCAATAACGCCATATATAAAATTTACCAGTTCCTTGCATACAAGGTGTTAGAACCAGTCTTGATCACGTGCAACTCGCCCATACCTTGTAGATTGGTAACAGCCCCATTTTGTAGCCGCTTATGAACGTGCGGTTCATTTAAGCATATACCCAACAATTTTAAGAACTTGACTGGTATAATATTACGAATTCAATGGGACACAGTTTATTTATTTGTATTATTAATTATCAAAACACTCACACCAATTTTCAGAAAACCAACCAATTCATACATTTGAATAAAAAAATTGTAAGTCAAATATTTTGATAACCTGGTTCTTGAATAACAAACAAATACGTAGCATATTTCTTTTTTATTCAATACATACATACATACATACATATGTATGTATGTATGAATGTATGCATGTACCCAAAGTAAACTTTGGCAAATGTTCTTTGAAATACCTTATCAAACTAATTGTTTGCATGTTGTTTTTCAAATATAATTTAAAAAGAGAACAAAGGAAACAAAGGCCAAGGTTTATATAATGGAATTCATACTGTACAATAATCGGCATCAGATTGATACATAGCATATACATATATATATATATATATATATATATATATATATATATACAAATATATCCTACTGTGTATCTATCTAATGTATACAATGCTTTCTCGAAAGTGCCTTTAACAATTTTGATGAGTTTCGATCTAGATTGCACTCGTGGCAAAAAGAAAAAAGTGCTTTAGTCGAGATAAGCTGATTTTGGGTCAACGCTGCCTCCGTAATCTGCATATTCGAAAGTACCCCTGGTCAAAATCTCAACTAATTTGTGTGATTTTTCAGGAAATTATAGCACTATGACTTGTGACTCATCTTTTTTAGACTTACAATCTCATTTGGAGTAAAATATGACTTAAGCACTTTTTCCTTATTTCCACAGATAAGTATGTATGTATTTCACCTGTTGTGTTGTCATTCTAAATTCAAAATGGTCAACTACCTGTCATATTATTCGTGCGTTAGTGTCAATCTGTGTATTAGTGTGCATTTCATAGATGTTTTGGTCAAATGCGCCACATTGAGCTTACATCAGCTGGTCACATGAATTTACATGCATACACAGAGAAAAAAGATTCGTTGAGACAACCAAATATTTTTCCAATAAAATTTTCGGCAGTAGCATTAACTATCTCAGCATAATTAATTTTATTTTCTTGTTATCAAACAGTGGTAGCACATTTAATCATTGGCGTTATTCGGTGTTTGGTGTATGTAAATGCAAAATATCGTAGCTTTTCTTTGGATTGTGTGTGTATTTTGTTGTTGGAATTTAAAGAAAAGTTTAAATATTTTGCATTTACACTTACGCAATACCATTTGCATCAAACACCGAATGCCGCCATTGTTCAATTGCAACAACCAATTCTTTTTATTTTAATATTTCATTTATTTTAAAATTAATTTTAAATATAATAATTTTTTAGTTTGAAATACATACCAATAACACTATGCAAGAAATTAAGACCTTTTGAAAAACACACGGACTCGACAGTATAGTTTCCATAGTACTATCAAAAGGATGTAAAAAAAATTTTGGCCAACAGATAATTCAGACTTGGTGAAAGCTCTAAACTATATAAGCCAATAATGTAGCTAAAAGTCTAACAAAGAAATTTTGTTAACATCTTATACCGAAAAAATAATTTATTCGTGCACTTTTTTGCAAAAATTAAAAATATTATTTTTATTTTCACTTTTTTCAGAATAACGTAAAGGGATTTCTAATTTTTTGCTAACAATATTTGGCAAAGTTGTAGATATGGTAAAACTGAACAAATCTGAACAATTGCGCTGTCTAAAATACATATGAGGTTTGCTGCCATAAATGCGGTCTTCATTTTTTTAGCTCGATTCGACGGTGCCTTCTGGTGCCTAGTGGGGTATCTAAAGTATCCGATACACAGTAGGGATTTTGTAAAAAAAAAGGAAATAATTTTGCAGTTTCTAAACTGGCTGTCCGATTGTTGTCTGGAATTTGGACTATATATATTTAAAAGGGGCGGAGCCACAAAGCCCCAAAGTGGGAAACCTAGGGTTAATGAAAAATTAAAACCGATGCCAAGCTGATGTTTCTGATCTGATAAAAAATATTTTTTGCAAGTAGATTTTTTTTTCTATCCAAGAACTAAAAAAAGTTTGCTACATTTATGGGTTTTCGCTTACAGTTTAGGAAATATTTGCGAAAAAAAAATGTAAATTTTGGTTTTTTTTACCAACCTTGGTCCACTGTTCTGCTAATGGAGAAGTCAAATCTTATTCAATTTAGAAAAGGAAACTCATTATGAATAAGGAACAAAATTTGTAACATTGAAATATAAAAATTTTGTTATCAAAATCACAATTAAGGCAAAAGTTATACGCAATTTAAATTAAAATTTTGAAGAAAGTCGTATTTCGCCGTTTTTTGCAGAAAAAGTGGGTTTTTATAAAAAATGTTTGCAAAAATACCAACCCCATATTTTTACTTATTCAAAACGTAGTACTATTTATAAGAAATATTAGAAAGAATTTTTGTTTGCCAAATTTTCCTTATTGAAAGAATCAGATCGTTATTAGATATATTTTTGTTATATATAATCCAAAGCAAAAATATTTATTATGCCATTTTAACACAAGATATGTTTTTAAATATTTCCAAAAATCTTATCTGCCCCCCGCGAAAAATAAGAAGAATACTGCAAAAATGCTGTAAATCCCATTTTTGGGATTTTGCGATATTTTTCTGGAATTGCCGGGAACTCAAAAGCAAATTGTATTTGTTCTTACTTTCTGCGTATTGCATCATCGCATCATTTTCTACCTAAGAGAGACTTTTCAGCAGAAAATATTGATTGTGTATCGGGTATTTTTGGCCCCACTAGGAACTAGAAGGCACCGTCGGATCGAGCTAAAAAATTAAGACCGCATTTATGGCAGTAAACTTAAATTTTAGCGCACATACTAAGAATTAAAAAAAAATTCCATACAAGCTGCGACCAGTCTAATGTCTAGGCACCCTACTAAATACCTCATCATTAAGACCATTTTGTACCTTAAAAATGTTAATAAGATTTATTTAGTGAAATCTTAGCTACATTATTAACATATATAGTTAAGCGCTATCAGGAAGTCTCAATTAGCTGTTGGTCAAAGACTGATAACAACATTTTTTGCTGGCTCACTGATTTTCGAAATTTTGAAGGCCCATAAAAAAATGTTTCACCAAAATGGCCGAACTTAGAAGGTTTTACTACCCTTTGGTATTACTATCGAACATGTCAAGACCATGGGGATTTTTCACTGTTGCACAGTTTAATTGGTCGTGCAACCCAATACACCAAAGTTTATGTCTATGTGTCTATATCCGCTAAATCTGTCGATACGTCAAAAGCAAACAATCGCTTAAATTAACTAATTATTTTTTAGATTCATAAAAAAGGATGGCACTAGTTGAAGTATGATTTGTTTAACCAATTTTTTATTGGACTAAGCATTTTCTAGCCAATTTATTATCTGCGTGTGTGTATTGGTGCTAACAAATGCTAATATATGTACATAAAAGCGTTTTTTTTTTTGAAAAGCATAAAAAATTTTATTTTCCCAGACCAAAAAAAAAAATTAGTCGGGCTGGTGTTGCGAAAAATTTTTCGAAATGATTAAAATTTCATAAATTCGTAAATTCAACAAATAAATTATTAATTTAATTGCTTGGAACAAAGTTTTTACTTAAGGTAAAAGTTTCTGCTTTATTAGTATGTATTTTCCCACAAAATATATAAATAAACTAATGTATTTTTGCTTTAATTATTTCTGTTTAATGGTTGCACTAATATTTTAGCGTATTTTTAGGCAGCGCACAGTGGTTCCAAGGCGAACAAATTTATTATAAATGGATGGATTCTTGTTACAAAATGATATACATACTAGGGTATTCATTCGGTTAACCGGTTAATTACTACTCCATTCATTGATCGGTTAATTTAAAATTGGCTTTGTCGATTAAACAATCAAACGGATTAACTGACGTAAAAAAAAATCACATTTTGCAGTAAAGCGTGTTTTTTTTAGAATATCACAATTTTGAGTTGGCATCACTGCGTTGCTTTGAAATTTCATTATGAAACGACTTACACTAGAGCAACGCGCGCAATTTGATGAAATTTTTAATCAATATAATTGTTCTGTTCGTCAAACTCATAGTGCACTTCTTCCATTTTATGATGAAGCCCATTTCTGGCTGAATGGGTACGTAAATAAGCAGAATTGTTGTATTTGGAGTGAGGAGAATGCACAAGCTTTTGTGGAAACAGCACCTAACCTAAAATTTAAAAATTATTTGTTTCTTTTGATCGTTATTTTTTTAATAGCTGCTGACATTTTATAAACGAGCGTAGATGCAACCGATACAAGAAATTAAACCGATAATTTGTTTATTTTGACACAGTCAAAAATTTTTCGTAACTTTAAGTTTACTCGTAGTACTTGCTACAAAAGAATTTGTTGATATTCGTGTTCAGAGCAGACGCAATGACAAGAATCAGCTACTTGCATCAATATTATAAAAAAAATAAATTGTTTGTAATACAATGTTATTATTTATTTCATTAATTATTTCTCTGATGGGAAACAACATATGAAAATCGAAAATTAAAAAAAAAGAAAAACCAACAATTGCAACTTTTTGCATTTATTAAAGTGAATAGTGGATAGTATAAATAAAATTTGTCATCCTTCAGTTTATAAAAAAGCTTCGAATCGATAGAAGTTATTTCATTAATTTTCTAGTTAAAACTACATATTTTGAAGAAGTGTAATTTTTAAGTAAAACATGGCATCATCAAATCAAACTTTAGCAACAACTTTAAACTTATTATCAACGGATAACCCAGTGTTTTGTTGTTACTGCTTTTGGACCAGCATTTTAATTATAAAAATGTTAATGATGTCGCTGTTGACCGCAGTGAAAAGATTTAAGAAAAAGGTAAATAGTCATCATTTGAACCTTGAATCTTAGATGTTAAACAATAATATTCAGTTAATTTTTGTTGTTCAATTTAAAGTTTTTCCATACTTGTGGCTTTACTAAACGAGACTTTTCAAAATAATGTAATAATAATAACGTTTATTTTGTAAAGCGAATATTTTCTGAACGTTCCCGAGTTTACCTGCAGTATGTGCAGAATACCAAACCATTTTTTTTTAATTAAAATAACAAAAAATTTTATCAAATAGGAAGAAAATATGTAGCAAAATGTGGGCTATTGCACAACCAACGAATTTAGTCTAATTAAAAATCGTCAATAAGAAAATTCAGTTTGTGCCATTTTAGCTTGTGTTAAATTGACAAAAAATTTAATTGTGTATAAATAATTTTTTTTTAATAATTAATTCTCTATATTGAATAATACTTATGGATTTCAATTACAGTATATTTCGTTAAAATTTGCCTTCAACTTGAACTTAGTTGAAATAACAAAAATTAACAATTTTAAAAACCCCCCGAATATATCTAGAGAAGATGTAATATTTTCTAAATGGCTGGACCTATTTTTTTACACATAGCTAAGAACCATCTCGATCAAGTCACCTTTTAAACTAAAAAAAAACTTAATCGAAATCGGTCCAGCCGTTTGGTCTGTACGTGGATACGGACAGACACACAGATACACAGACACACACTACAAACCCTGTCGGAGAATGTGTGGTTGACTACAAAAATAGTTAACTTATGTTTAGCTTTTCTTAGACTGACTAAAAGCTAGCTGCATAGTCATCCAGAACAAATCCAGAATTAATTTTTCAGTTGAGTATGCAATCGAATTTGATGAGAGCCAACAAATTTATTCTCAGCTACTTTAAAACTCGTTTCAATTTTATATTAACATTTTGCTGTTGTTATTTTAGATGGCAGCTTTGAGTACACAACGTGTGATGTTACATGTTCGAAGCCCAGAAAAAATTTTTTAATTTACTAACTACCAGGTGATTTAAAAAAAGTCAACTTTACGTTAGCTGAAAGTAATGCAGAGTGAGACAATTGACTACCGTCAGTCAGTACTAGTTGCGAAATAGTTAGCTTAAAGTTAGTTTAAAGTTAGCCAAATTTCCGACAGGGACCTTATAACACCCCTTATTTTAGTTGGTGGTTAAAAAGCAGGCATTCATATTGGCCTGCTAAGTGTTTTACATTTACATAATTATATTGAATTATTTTTAACCAAATACATACTTTCTTAATAAACACTTTTTTTTACTCCTCTTACAGTCATTTGTTAACCCTGAAGATTTGGCCTTAAACAAAGTACCCGAACTTATCTTTAATGATCCCGATGTAGAACGCGTTAGACGGTAAGTATAAATATTTACGTATGTATGTACGTTTGTATGTAACACAGAATGAACGTATGTTATTCATAAAAATATAAATGTTTACACTCTACCTTGAATGTTCCAGAGCCCATCTCAATGATCTTGAAAATATTGTGCCGTACCTATTGATTGCCTTGGCCTACATAGCAACAGGACCAAAACCTTTCATCGCTCGTTTGCTAATTCGTTTAGTTGCCTTATCACGCATCATGCACACTATTGTTTATGCATTTCGACCCGTACCACAGCCAACCAGAGCGATAATGTTCTTTTCGGCTTTTGGTATTACAATATTTATGGCTTTTTATGTTATAATCAAAACCATTGTGTATATTTAAAGTATTTATGTATGCAAACTTTTGAGGCAAGTGTTTTTGAGTTGAAATACTCGATTTTTTTTTAAATAAATGTTACAATATATAATTTAGATGTTGTATCAACAATGTTTTTAAATTTTAGACAAAACCAGATACATATGTATAACAATTATGTATGTATGTACATTAGGGAGGGTCGATTTGTATGGAGGCAAAAAAATCGCTCAAATTACAAGCAAAATCGTATTCTACGGATCAAAACAAGAAACTTTGCCGAAGGAACCATACCTATAAAATGTATTTGATGTGCCGACTTTTGATCCGAAAGGTCAAATTTCCTTGAAGGATAACATTTTGAAAGATCTCACTTTGAACCATTTAGAGTTCCTCAATCGAGTCAAAATGTATGACCAACTGATTTTTTGAAATATTTGTATGGGGAACACCCAAGGGGTGGTGCCAGGGGGTGTGCCACTGGCATAAGTATGTCGGCCCACCAAAATTAGTGGGGGTCGGTCATACATTTTGACTCGATTGAGGAACTCTAAATGGGTCAAAGTGAGATTTTTTAAAATTTGACCCTTCAAGAAAATTTTACCCTGCGGATCAAAAGTCGGGACATCAAAATACATTTTAGAGGTATGGTTCCTTCGGCAAAGTTTCTTATTTTAATCCCTAGAATACGATTTTCCTTGTAATTTGTGCGATTTTTAAGTCGACTCGCCCTAATGTACATTAAACAGGCTTTTAAGGAAATTATAAAAAAAAAACAGTGAACATACATACATTAGAGTGGATAGAAAAAAGTCTCTACTACGATGATATATGAGGCCATCAGCGCAGAAGTGGTGTAACCCACATCAATTTATTTAAACAATTGCTCTTTCTAGTTATTTAATTGCTGTATTACTTTGGAATATTATGATCTGTGCAAATTTTTCATAATACCATAAGGTGGTTTACTCTACTTTTTTTAATAGTTGGTAATCTAAATAATGTATTTATCACCAGAACAGCAACCAAAACAGCGAATGTGGGTTACACTATTTCTGCGCTGATAGCCTCATATATGTATGTATTTCAATGACGATTCCAAAATTGGGATAAAAAATCTGGCATGCTTAATTTTTTTTTTGTAAAATTGTTCCTCCATTTTATGTCCGATCTGACCTCAAATTCTAGATTTATCTTCTGATATTTGGGATACTTCCTGCCTATTTTTTCCAATTCACTAAAAAAAACCCACTGTATATGTAATATAAATAGTATATTTCTTTCTTCTAAAATATTATTTTTGGCACACCTAAAGGTACCCATAGACCAGTTATGTCAAAAATAAAACTATAGTTGTATGTGGGAGAAAAGTTGACTCATTCGTCTCTGAAGTACATAGAAAAAAATAAAAATTTGGAACAAATGAAGCTCCAAATAATTTAAAAGGAACCTATGTGATAGAAAATTAAGAAATAAGAAAACAAAAATTGAATAAAAAAAAATTGGCGGCGACACATATTTTTCGAGTTATGGGGTTCTGGACTTTTCATAGAAAACTGTGAATAATCTCCAAAAAATTTTTAACTAGCTTATCTGATAGAAACTTGAAAAATAAGAAAAAAATTTAACAAAAAAATTGCTTGCGACCCATGTTTCTCGAGTTACTGGTCTTTGAAGCGTTGATAGAAAATGCAGTTTAGTGAGGCTGCTCCAAAAAAATCAAAATGTCTTTTAAATAAATATTCATTTATTTCATTTCCATGGAATGTCGCGAAGAGCATAGAATATTTTTCGCATGCCACTTTTTTTCTTTCACTGTATGTATAAAGAATTTAATACACCCGCTACGCAAGTCCTATCGTCGCTGTCTCATTGACGACTAAATGAAAGATAATAAGAATATGTGTGATTTTAGCCAGCACAATTGTGCTATGAAACTGACATCATTGTCATACACTATGCAATATTATTGAGTACTTTATTGCTATTATTATTGTCGTTTTGCTCTACACTATTCAATAATTTGCACAATATTAAAAAATATACATGTATGTACATGGTGCAATTTTTCTTACAATATACATTGTATGTATGTGACACGCAAAATAGAAAGGGACCTAAGGGTAAAAACCGGTTTTGTTCAGGAGAGTCATTTTAAAGATATAAATACGTGTATCTTTGGTGTACCATCACTGAGCGTGTTGGTATTGGTCTCATTTGAAAACGACACATCTCATGACGTCAGGAACGTGTTGGTCAACCTTGAAAACGCACGTAGGTCGACCCTACCTCTTGTTTTGTGTAGTTGGTTTTTACTGTTTTCTACCTAGCGCGCTGTTTCCATGAGTTTGATATCAATTTTGCTCGCGTTTTTTCGAATCCAGGTTTATTTTCTGAAATTATTAATTGTGAATTATAATAAATACTCATTTATAATTCTTTTAAATCGTGAATATCACTCTGTTAGTACGAAAATTTTTTCACATAGCCTTAGAATCGTCGACTTCAATTTCATAAAACGAGCATATCTCTGGCAGGGAACACTTTTGGGGCATGGGATCGGTCTCATTCAATGCTCAGATGTTGTCCACATAAAAAAAGTGAAAATTTATTTTTTTTTACCCTTAGGTCCCTTTCTCTGGTGCTGTCACATATATAAAAGTAAACAAAAGCTATACACATCTAATGTAATTGTGCAATTTTTCGTATTGTACAATAATATCGCCAATGTGTATGCCATATTCGAAGGTGGCACAATATATTGGCAAATATCATCAAAAGACTTTTGATTTTTATCGTACAATAAAGACAATTGTGTAATGTGGTGGCGACATTGTTCAATCTTCTTTACATCTTCACTGTCAGAAAAATTGGGCAATATTTTCTTTGAAAATATTGTGCCATTTATTGCATAGTATAGATCAAAACGACAACAATATGTACAGCAACATATGCAATAATATTGTATAATGGATGGGCCGCTTTAGCACACAGGTAATTCTATTGTACGATATCAATTATTGCACAATAATATTGCAAATATTGAAATTCCGCCTATCTTAGGTCCGATCTCAACAGATTGCATGTCGTTGTCAGTGGTTTATTTGGTTTTTATTTAGAAATCAAAAATCAAAAAATAAAAAAAATTATCAAATCTTATAATAAACAATTTCCTATCTAAAAATAATTTTACAAACATAAAAATGATATTAAACGAATATAATATCTATAGTACTCGTATACTCGTTATACAATAAATTTACAATAGATTAAAAAAAAAACAAAACCAGTATAATTAAGATATAATTGTATACAAATTAGTACTACAATTTATGAAGAACACAAACATATTTAATAACAGGCAAAATAAATTACAGTAGAATGGCGTTAGAGGAAAATTAGGATCGAGTGTTTGGCAAAGATTTCGATTATAACTGAATCGATTAACCGGCAACATCAATTATCCGGAAAAGAAAAGTAAAAATATTTTTCATCGATTTAAATGCTTTGCATCGATTAAACGGTTTTAAGCCGAAATGGTTTTCAGAACCTGGCCGAATGTGAATAGAGTAAAAAGGGGTATTTCCCTCGTTTGCAGATGATGAGTGGGAAGCATGTACACATGCTTATTTTTAAAAATTTGGGAAGTACGGATTGTTAGGGTTTATTTTTGCAATGGCATACTTATAAGCGGTACAGTAAGGAATATGCAATCAAGCTTTGCTACAATAACAAAAAAATTAAAAATTTAAAAAAACCCCGATATATCTAGAAAAGATGTGATATCATCTAAACGGCTGGACCGATTTTCTTCAAACATAGCTAAGAACCCTCTCGATTAAGTCACCTTTTAAAACTTTTAAACAAAAAACTAAATCAAAATTGGTCCAGCCGTTTGGTCTGTACATGGACACGGGCAGACACACACTACAAACTTATAACACCCTTCTTTATGTCGGGGGTTAAAAAGGACTTCAAGTAAAATAGGATGCCGGTAGAATTAAAACAGGACTGATAATGAAAGATTGTACCTATTATGATCTGGCAGGCGAAAGAATTTAAGTATATTACGACTCATGTCGTACACCTACGCGCTACCCTATTTGTTTCCACTTTGTTGACCCGTCTATGTAAAGGACAGTTCCAGTATTATTCCCTTTTATTGCTGTTTTCTCTGTCTCATACCATAATGTTAGATATTAGGGTTATGCAGTTACTTTGTATATATCTATTTGGGATTTTATCACACATGACATTGGCAAAGTTGCCCCTTGGTAAGATATTGTCGGCTTAGAGTGTAAACCTGCTAACTAATTTCAACCAAATTTTACAGGAAAAACGAAATACTACGAGTATTAAGATTTTCTATACATAGCTTAAGAACTTAGCCTAATACATTAAGTTTTTTCGACATGTAGAGTTTCAAATTAAAGTAAATATTTTAGCCAGTGGAAGAGTGAATATAACAGGATATAACTCTATACATGAATTAGTTCAATCTACCAAAAGTCTACTGTAATAAGTTACGTTCTTCTTTATAAATTTGTAAACAAAACTTAAAATGTGTTTAATAACAAATACCAAATAAAATATAGTCAGAAAAAAACTAGTTTTGCTTTTAATGCACAATATGTATTATAAACTTTCAACAATTGCAAATGAAGAATTCTCTCGACTTGCTTTATACTAAGTACGAGTACTCGTAACATAAAACATATTTCTATAAATTCCTTTTGAATAACATTTTCGAATTTTTATTGATTTGGACTTTGTGCTTAAATATTCCGTTTTTAGGTGAATTCAATTCAAAAAATTATCCAAAGAATTTATTTATGCCTAAATTTGAATTAAAAATATTATTATAAAAAAAATATTACATATTTGATTAAATTAAACTTGAATACTTGACAACGTCAGTGAATATATTTATTTACTTTTCTACAGTAATTTCCGCTTAAATGATTTTACGAAAATTCACGAATTTTCATTTCTGGTAAATCATTTATTAATTGATTTAATAAGGCAACTGAAATATTTACATTTAATAAACCAATCAAGTTTACGGCAGGGTGAAAAAATATGCAATGAAAATTCGTTTTTAATTTTTTCTAGATTTAATTTATTTTGTAAATTAGTTTTAAGACTAATATGTATATCAAATTTACTTCAAATATGAAAGCTTTGGGAGCGGAAGCATATTTAATTTCATTTCATTTTAATATATGTGACAGCGCATAGAGAAAGGGTAAAAAAATCAATTTTCACTTTTTTTTTTTTGATGTGGAAAACATCTGAGCATCGAATGAGACCGATCCTATGCCCCAAAACTGTTCCCTCCCAGAGATATGCGCGTTTTATGAAATTGAAGTCGACGATTCTAAGGTTATGTGAAAAAATTTTCATACTAAAAGAGTGATATTCACGATTTAAAAGAATTATAAATTAGTATTTATTATAATTCACAATTAATAATTTCAGAAAATAAACCTGGATTCGAAAAAACGCGAGCAAAATTGATATCAAACTCATGGAAACAGCGCGCTAGGTAGAAAACAGTAAAAACCAACTACACAAAACAAGAGGTAGGGTCGACCTACGTGCGCTTTCAAGGTTGACCAACACGTTCCTGACGTCATGAGATGTGTCGTTTTCAAATGAGACCAATACCAACACGCTCAGTAATGGTACACCAAAGATACACGTATTTAAATCTTTAAAATGGCTCTCCTGAACAAAACCGGTTTTTACCCTTAGGTCCCTTTCTATTTTGGGCGTCACATATTTATTACAATATGTACCTGAATAAATTTTTCTGTAAAACTTTGTGCTGAATTCTATTTTATACAAATTACAATTTTACATTATAGTCTTAAGATATTTCTTTTTGTAGTTTACGCTCTAATTATAAATTTATCCGTGTGAAAAAGGCTCAATAAATTTAAACTTACTCCCTGTTTCCACAAAGCGGACGGCCGACTTAAGCAAAAATTGTATATGGAAAGCATTAGTTTCTTCAGAGATTTTTATACAAATTTTATAGACTAAGTCACCTGCCTGGGTTGTAGAAACAGGGAATTTAACTTAAACTATTCAATTTTTTTTTAAATTAAATTTTGTATTTATTTTATTTAAAATTCAAATTACTGTGAATATCCTAGCACCACACTGATTTTTTTTTTTAGTTTTTCTACAATCACGTCACGTTATATCAGAGCACCAGACTCTCTCAATTAATAAAAACCACAGCGAGAGAACTCTAGCTATATTTGAGCACGCAGCAATTTTAGTGTCTGTTCCACGATATCGGAAGATAACGTTCGATTTACAATTGAACACAAAAATAAATTCTCATATTTTATTTAATTGTTGTTTTCAATATAAATTTTAAGTCGAAATAATGGAACAGGAACTTACTTGTTATTTATCTAACGCTGTTTTCTTTGGAATAGGAAGTTTTCGCTACGATGTCGGTCTGTCAGACTATATGTCGGTCACAGGGTGTTTTCTCGAGAACCTGACATTTCCCCAGAATATGTACAACTTTGGGCGCTACAACAACAAATATATGATATAGTTAAAAATTAAAGGGTGTTATAAAACGAGCAACGAAACATGTTGAAATCCTAATGTAATATGCAAACAATTACATACATATAGACACTTGAAATTTTTAAAGTTAGTGTAACAAGTAACAATTAAGAAAAAAATTAAATTAAAGGGTATTCTATCAGTTAAGGTAATTTTGGCAACTTGCTGTATCTTGAAAACCTTAAGAGACATACTCTTGAAATTTTCAAAAAAGTTTAAACTAAAAAATTCCAAAATTAAAAAAAACGCCGAAACGAAACATCCCCACAATTAAAAAAGCGCTTAAATGAAAAATGTCAAAAAATAAAATAAAATAAATCGTTAAAATGCAAAAAAAAATCACCAACAGTAAAAATTCGGTAAAAAGCAAAAAAATCGCCAAAACTCAAAAAAATAACTGTCAGTTTATAGAAGCCATGTAAAAATTCTTTTCTGAGTGCTTTGTTTTTGTTTTCAACATAAATAGGCAGACGAGAATTTTTACATGGCTTCTATAAACTGGCAGTAAAACTAAAAAAACAACCAAAAAAATCGCCAAAACGAAAAAAAACCCAAAACTAAAATATATCGCTAAAACTTAAAACAACTGTCAAAACCGAAAAAAATCGACTAAACTCAAAAAATCGCTAAACTAAAAAACAACCTAAAAAATCGATCAAAACCGACAAAAATTGCCCGAAACGACAAAAAGCACCAAAACTAAAAATAAACGCTAAAACTAAAAACGCCAAAAACCGAAAAATTCAGCAAAACGACAAAACTCGCCAAAACTTAAAAAACGCTAAAATTAAAAAAACTCCAAAAACCGAAAAATTCATCAAAGCGAAAAAAGCGCTAAAGCTAAAAAACGACAAAAAATAATTAAAAAATGTCTTCATCAGGTAAGATATAGGCTAACGTTCGTATAGTATTTATTACATATCGCTCATTTCCTCATATTGTGTAAAAATTTCATAAAAATTTCTTATTTACTCAACTTTTGAAAGCAAAATAAAATTTTTTTTTTCCATTAAGTTGTGTGTAAATTGAAAACTTACAGCTCATTTTCTGCTAAAATAGTTTTTTTTTAGTTATGACGTTGTTTGAATAAATTAGCAATATACATATCGCGTCCGTATGAAACCCTTCGTGTGCGACTAGAGATGCTAATCGGGACAGGTTTTTTGAAATCCCGGGATTCGGGATTTAGTGATGGAGTCTCGAAATCCCGAACCGGGACCCCGGGATTTTCGGGACTTACAAAATCCCGAAAACATTGTGCACAAATATGCGTCTTTATATTAAAAATAATATTTTAATTTTACAAAATATTTTTTTTTGCATATTTAAAGGGTACTTATACAATTCAGACATTTCATTGCATATTTTCATTGAAAACTGCAATGTATGCAACATTTTTCCTAGAAAAGAAAAAGCCATAAGATATATTTGTATGTGTTCTGGCTTTCACATCGTTTTCACATTTTTTCTTGTGAAATCGGATGTTAAAGCACATCCTACGCCTGTTTAGGTTGAAATTTAGAAAATAAAAATTAATAGTATGTATACTTGCATCCGATTTTAGATGAAAACGATTTTTAAATGGACGATTTCAAATTTTTAGCTTTTTTCGTTTTCACTTTTGACAAAAAAAATCGTATTCTTTTCACAAGACTATTAACAAGTGATTTCACAAGAAAAAATGTGAAAACGATGTGAAAGCCAGAACACATACAATTATGTATATACCATATAATATTATCTACTAAAATATTTATTCAAAGCAAATTTTTTATTTTAACTTTTTATAACAGAGAGTTTCTAATAAATTTTGATGTAAATGATGACAGTCAAAAACATTATTTATGCAAAAAACGGGATTCAGACAATCCAGAAAATCCCGGGCTTTAAAATTAAAAAGTCCCGGGCTCCGGGATTTGAATAGTCCCGAAAATCCCGGGATTTCCGGGCTCGGGATTTCCCGTTTAGCATCTCTATGTGCGACTCAAAGTCGCACTTTAATGAATTTATTTATTTTTTTTTTATTAAATTTGTAGTTAGAACGCTGATATGTATGTATATTAAATGGTTGTAAGTACATTTACAATTTTAGCAGTATTGTATGTGAATTTAAGAATTGGGTTTTGAAAAAAATTAAGGGTCGTATTCAAAAAAACGTAATAAAGCTTTGCTATGCAATATTAAGTAAAGATGTATTCGAAAAAAATTATTATATCAAAATTCTAAAGTAGGCACCTACGTTTGTTAAGGCTACTTAAAGTTGATATTTCCAAAATGTGTATTTTGTACCTCAAATATTTTTGTTAATATAGCACATATTGATTCATGATACATCTGAAAATGAAGCTAGAAGTGTTAGCTCTTATCTTAAATTTATTATTTCTGTCATGTTATGGAAAACATCACCAAATTATCCAAATGATTCAAAATACATAGCAAAATCCAAAAAAAAAAAAAATATTAAAATAAATTCAATTATACAAAAATTTTTTATTAATGTGCATACAGTCAAAACGAATGGAAAAAATCTGGATATTCAAATGCTCATTTCATTCGAATAAAATAAATTGTGATAATTTTTCTTTATTCATCATATTATGTTCACTTTAACTTCATAGAAATGTTTATCTGTTTTCCTTCCATGTCAGAAGCTCATATTTTTTAAAGTAGGTTACTTTACTTCAAGATAATAAAAATTTATTTAATAATATAAAAAATTATTTGAATACTCGAATGAAATTCTATTCGATGTTGTACATCATAAGCTGTGAATTGGTTGTTCAGTTAGTGGAGTTAGCAGTATTTATTATTAAAGTACAAAATATTTAAAGTTGTCTTTTGAATACAATTTTTTAATAAAGCAATGTTAGCCTTAAAGTGCTTGGTAACTACTATGAACTTTAAAGCTCAAATAAAATATTTTTTTGAATAATTAATTAATTATATATGTACCTTTTGAATTAATTAAACTAATACATCAATTGAGTGTAATATACTGCAGTGCATTTTAATTTATGAATTATAGAATTCTAACACAGCACACTGTAACTGCTCGCACTTTTAGGTAGTAAAAAATAAACAAAAAGTTCGTTTGCTATTTCTGTACCTGTAGTGCGTGATTTTTGTCTATACATTTTATCGATTGCAATAACGATTGTGTGATTCTGTAACTCCTTTTTAGCGATACTGCGCAGCTGATATTTTCCGTGAATTTTTGCCGATAAAATTAACAGCAAATAAATTATTGTCGCTTAAATAACGACACAGCCCTTTACCTAACCTATTGCATAAATTTTGCCACTATTTAAACTTGGTTATTAAGCAGCACGCTACGTACATACATACTTACATATTTATACTATTACATTAAGCTTTTAAACTCAGTTTAAAACTTCACAATAAGTTCATGCCAATATTTCGTTGTACATATCTACATAAGCCCGTAGTAAGTGTACGAAATTTTGTTTCGATATTAGTTTTTTTTTAACTTTGGCCGCCTATAAGTGTAAAAAGCCACACTGTACACTAGAGTACAACATTTTTTATAAAACCTGTTCAATAATTAAAGCTTAAAAACATTCAAAGCTGATTTCTAATAGTAGCCAATCAACCTTTGTTTGAAACACAACATTTTCTTTCCAATCTTGTAGTTGTTTATAGTTACACAATATTAATTCTAAATAATAATGAGTCCAACATTATCAACAACATTAGAACCATTGCATGGACAGGGATTTATGGATATGTCAACTGCACCATCCACTTCATCCAATAAATTTAATTATTTTTCCATGTTGAACCTTGATAATCCCGTTTTTTGTTGCTTTTTATTTTGGACAAGTGTTCTGGTGATAAAAATGCTGTTGATGTCTTTGCTGACTGCACTGCAGCGTTTTCGCTATAAGGTAATCAATTTTGCACTTAAACACAACAGATAAGTAGATAGATTTTCTACCTATGAATACTATCTAATTTTGAAAATTATTTGAAATATGCCTTCAACTAGAATAATGTCGAATACGAGTAGCATACTAAAGATTAAAAAGCACGAGTAGTGTCACAATAATAAATATATATTTGTATTTTAATATACATACATACATATGTATGTGCATTTGCATACTTAAGTACACACATATTGTATATATATATATATATCGCTCCCTTGTTGCAACATAGTATTATCTCCAAATATGAATTTTTGGAGTTGATGTAATATTTAATTTTAAGTAAAAAATTTTCATATAAAAGGCTTGTACACGCAATTCTTGAGAAAAGAAAATATTTTCATATCTTCATTGAGTTGTATGTAAATTGAAAACTTTAAGCTTGTTCTCTGCAAAACTAGCTTTTTTTATTATGCCTATGTTGCAATACTGTGGCGATATGTACCAGAGAATGACAATGAGCACTAAAAAACATACACATAAAATACATAGGCGCGTAGTCATAGTCAAAACAAAGTGCACTCATACTTATAGTCAGAGTATGCTTATACTCAAACTATTGATATTTAATCGGACGCATGTGTAGCCGATTAATAGTCAGAGTATTTTTATACTCATGCGAATTGTAGCTCAATTTTTATGAACACAGTTGTTGGATGTTTACAGTTGTATGTATTCGGTTTAAAATTAATGCGTGTGTTTGCATATGAGTGTGTTTTTTATATTAAGCTGTTTGACGGCCAATACTCAAAGAGTGCTTAAAACGATACTTTTGTCATTCTTTGATATATATGTACATATTGTCACCTCAATATAGAAAGGCCATAACTCATTATTATTTTTTTGAAATCGAATTTTTTTATATTTCGATATAAGAACACGAAAAATCCCAAAAATTCGATTTAAAAAAATGAGTTCGGGCCTTTTTAAAGAAAAATCGTTAAACAATTTGTGGGAGTATACTACATAGCTACGGTTTCGTGAATAACGACATAAGAAAGCCTACTTGGCCAGATGGATTTTTGAGTTTCGATTGCACTACCTTCAAAATCGAAAGTTGTCGATAAAATACTTTTTTTTAATAAAAAATTTTTAAATATGCAAATAATTGTACTAAATTTTAAGTTTCAAACGATGTTGACATTTAAAAAATTTTGAATTTACCTACCTTCCGAAATTAAAAAAAATCAAATTCTTCCACTTTTGCGGTATTTTTGTACCACTTTGTCTGTTAATTATTTAAAATAGCATTATGATTATTAAAATCAGTTAATAATTATTGGTAAAGCTGCAATTTAATATAAAATAGTTCATTCAAATTAATTAATTACAAAAGGTATATGAATAGTATATCTAAGTATAAAAAATACAGTAAAATATTAAAAAATGTAAGGCACTCAAAATACTATTTATCGATAACTTTCCATTTTGAGTTTGTAATCGAATTACAATGAAAAAACTATTTACAAAAGTAGGACTACAGTCTTCGAGAGGTTTCATAAAACCGCACTTTTTGTGATTGTAAAGGATGCACTAAAGGAGAAATATGTTCCAAGTTTTAAATTTAAGCATGAAACTGTATCATTGATTTTAAAGAATATTATTTGGATATACATATGTATATTTAATTTTTTTTAAATAACTAAAACAATGCAAAAGCAACTAACGAACTGCTTGGAAAAATTAACAAAATATGTACATACATATTTATTAAGTGACATTTATATTATAAAAATGTCTAACTTCTTAAACGCATGTTAGCAACGTATAAATAAAATCTAAATACTGTGTAGTTATTTTTGTAATAGTTTGAATAATTTTTGGGTATAATTTCATTAAGAGCTCCATTTGGCAACATGCGTTTAGGAAGTAGGCCAAGACATTTGTATGTGCATACATATATCTAATTTTTAAATTGCAGATATTACGTCTACTTCCAAAACCATTTGTAAAGAAGGTAGAATTTTTCATTAATCCAAAAATGTACAACACAATTGCTCAATTCACAACCTATTCTATGAATCGTAGTTCATAAAAACATTGTTTAGAAACAAATGTTTACCTAGAAATTACCAACAACGTTTGTACGAACTATGACTCCTATAATAGGTTATGCATTGAGCATATACATATATTAGCAATTTTCTTACAATATTACTTCCTTTTAAGGTTTTTACTAACCAGGAAGATTTATTTTTCAACAATATTGAAGTGCAATTCAATGATCCTCATGTGGAAAGAGTAAGAAGGTAAGACTAAGATATTTAACAACAGAACGCAGTTATTTGAATAGTTCTTTTCTTTTTCTAGAGCCCACCGTAACGATATGGAAAACATCTTACCTTATTTCACTATGGCTTTAGTTTACATCTGCACTAATCCTTCACCTGTAATAGCTTGTAACCTCTTTCGTATAGCCTCCATAGGTCGTATTGCACATACCTTGGTATATGCTTTCTATCCAGTACCGCAGCCTTCAAGAATTATAGCTTGGGTCTTAATGTTTGTGATCACTTTGTATATGGCTTGTGATGTTGGTTTGCAAATGATTACATATATTTAATTTTTTTTTAAGTGTTCATTTCACTTTTACTTTTTTATTGTTGTTTCCGTGTTATATGTATTTTTTTTTAAATAATAAACTAAAATGTACCATAAATAACTTAACGAGTGTTTTTGTTTTTCAATATTGGGTACATATGCATATGTACATATGTACGTCTAAGTAGCGTTCCGAGATTAACAACTTAGAAGTAGTAGAGAGGATTTAACTAAAACTAGAATTTGGTATTAAGCAAATTTTGTTACGTGAGATTTATATGTTAAAGCCCTGCTCACGCATACACTTTTTATGAGCTTCTATTAAATCGCCGCATTCGGATTCTCCCTTTTCCATAATGCTGAAAAAAGTGGGTAGGGAAACAGAAATCATTAGTGACTTATAATATACTCGTTACCAATTTCATAACAATCCTTGTAAATGCATCACTTACCATTGATCTCGAACTTTTTTAGTCTCTGGACAGGCACAGCATGCTTTGCATTTAGGTTTAGCTGCTGGCTGCTCAATTCCACTTATTGCAGAGGCGGCTGCTTGAGAAGCTTCCTTTACTGGTGCATTTCCCATGATGCTGTTTGTGTTGTGTAAGAGATTTCTAGAATATACGCAACTTGTGTTATTTTTGTTTTACGCACTACATTCTTTTTTATGAGCATTGTTATTTATATTTTCCTTACAGATTATTTTTTGAATTTTATTCGTGGGCATACACATTTAATTATATTATTTTCACAATAATATTGTTTTCCAAACAATGATTGTCCTTTTATTTGCAGGAGCAAAAATTTATCTAGCAAATTTCAAGGTCACTTTACAACACTAAAATATCACATGATCAGAGATGGAAAAGGTAAATTACCTTGAATTCTGTATTTGAGAAAAAATACATCAAATTAGCTTTTAGATGTACATACTTAAAATGGCAGTTGAGTTGGAAGATGACTGCAAGTGCCGAAAGCGTAGTTGTGTTATTAAAGAGTTTGAGTGTATTGACTTAATGTAATATTTTGTATTTTTTTTTGACAGTTGTTACGTTTCAACATCCAGCTGGGACTATTTCTGCTTTTTATATTACAATTAATTGTTAATACTTTTGCATTTAACATGTTACGAATAGTCACAATTGATTTTCCGTGAAATCACCACAATTTTAGGTTGATAATCGTCCGACTTGCAAAACACAACTCTGATGTAGTTGTTGTCTTTTGAACATTTTCATAAGCTCCATCCTACCATGGTTGCATTTTCTAAAAAGTCGCACGATTGTGTTTTATATTTGCTACTAGGTGCTTGATAAGCAATATGTAAGAAATTTATGATATTTATTGCCTATTACGGAGATATTGCTACTAGGCAGTTTATAAGCCAGATGTAAGAAATCAAGGTTATTTATTGCCTATTACGAAGATATTACAAGAATAAGTGGAGAGTTTTATTCGTCAACTAAAACATCAATTTACTTTCAAACAATGAAATGTTAGCTTAGGTAATTTTTATCATTTAATATTCTTCTTTAGTCTGTTATAAATTAGTTTGCGTGCAAGTTTCCTGGGTTATATATGAAAAATCACAAACCATATTCAAGCATAATTGGGTACTAGGTAAATATATACGTACAAGTCTGGGGTTAATAATATAGATAACTTTAGCAAGCAGTTTTCCATCTGTGTATTCGACGAAAAAATAATTAAAGCAGTGTTGTTAATATGTATGATGTTTTGCCAAGGTGCATTTATTTACCAATGCCGTCCATACACTACACAAGTCTGGCACTGTACAGCAGCGATGCCAATTTAGCGCCTTTCGCGCTAGTTTTAGCGCGTTTTAACTATGCCAAACGCGCTTTTTTTCGTTTTAGCGCGCTTAATAAAAAAAGCGCTAAACTAGCGCGTTTTGATTGAAGTAAAAATATCATTTCAGTTCAATATCTTTTTACTTTTTTGTATAAATTTAACATTTCGTCGGATGGTTTCTGGTTTCCGGCACAGTATATTCAAAATACATTATGTCTGCAGCAAACCAGAAACCTACCGACGATTTGTCTAATATCCAAAAGTTAACTTTTTGTTTAAATTCGTTAATAATTGAGATGTTGCAAATAAAATTCCTTTAAATTTCGAATATTTGAAAGGCGAGACTGATTCTGTATTAAATTATTTTAGTTATTTAGGATATAATTTCGAAGAAGCAATATTGCATAATATGAAAATGAGCTACTAAAAAATTAATTGTACTCGTATTTACTAATACATACATCGACATTTATTAAAATTTAATAGGTTTGATCCCGTACTTTTTGGGCAAAGTTCGGTAAAATGAGAACAAGCTATAATTTCTCTCAATAATACAAAAAATTTACAAAAGTACGGGAACAAGAAAAACCAAAAATGTTTACTAAAAGCCAAAGCACAAGTAAATACATACTTACACACATACACATGCATGCGTTTACTTACTTGTTGTGGCATATCTAGAACGTTTTGTTTCTTAATTTTACATAAAAACTGATAAAACTTAGTTCACCACTTGTTTATAAACCTTTTTGATAAAAATTTTCAATGTTTTTAGTGTTTAGGACAATTTAATTTTACTTTGTAATTGGTTATTTTTCAAACAGCTGATCGTTTATCGGCTTGCCCAAACTAGCCCAAAGAAAAATTACGGGCTGTTTCGGTCAAGAAGAAGAAGAACATTACTCTCTCAAAAGCTCCCTTACTTGCCCAAACTTTGAGTACGGGAACAGTTTTCGGTAAAATTGGGATCCCGCGGGCGCCCAATGTGGAGTACGGGATCAAACCTAATATAGCGCGTAGGAAAATAGCGCGTTGTTACTACAAATTGTTGATAATACTGTAACTTAGCGCGTTCTAGCGCGTTTTGAGAAGAGGTATAGCGCGTTTGGGTTATAAATAGTTGGCATCGCTGCTGTACAGTGCGTTTGTGTAGTGTATGGGGGTGGTTGTGCTATTTACGCAGTGAACTGAGTAAATATCAAAATGATTTTAACATTTGCTCAAGTTTGAAAACTGTACAGTGAACTTGTGTAGTGTTTGTTGCAAACGCTCAGTTGTTTCGTGATTTTTTTAAGAGTTCACAACAAGAAATGAGCGCAGAACAAATATTCTGGACATAGTTCCTAGAAATATACAAATAATCACCAGCATTATGGCGAATTAAAATAAAAAATGCACAGTTTACTTGTATAGTGTGTCACAACCTTAGTTTACGCAGTGCCAGACTTGAGCACTGAACTTGTGTAGTGTACGACCAGCACAAGCTTTCCTAAACATAACGGAATTTTACCGATCAATAATCAGGGCAATCATGAATAAAATTCCGCGTGAAATTTCTCCCTTTTCCAATTAGAATTTTTTGTTTTCCCTATTATTTGCTATAAATTTTGAATAAATTTTTAACAGTGTTTTTCGTTTAAGTTAGCATGTATCGATGGTCACAAGTTGAAACGCCCGAACTCGTATTTCCACGAAATTGTGTTTTTCAGGGATTCCAATATATTTCCCACAAATACACCTCGTCACAAAAGTTATTGCAATAGTGTAAGAAATAATGCTTTTACAAGCAGTTGTATTATTTATTGCGAGTATTATGTTTTATCCTTCTCCTGTAAAGTTACAGTGATTTAAGTTAGGACGACCTTTCTACTTGTGACCAACGATATGTATAACGAATTCACAAAATCTATTTGTTGTGGGTTAATTAAGTACTTCTAGATGCATTTCGTTGCTGTCTTCAAACACTTTTGAAAAGCAGACCACAAGAAATGGATTTTTTAAATTCGAAGGCTCGTGGTTCAATAAAAATAACACGTTTAACTTCAAAACAATGAAACATCAAGAATTTGATTGTAAAAATGGTTGGCTCAATATTTTTGAAGTGACTTATGCCTCTTTCAAAATAAACCGATTATTTTTAATCTTACTTTTTTATAACTCTCAGTTACGACGTGCTTAACAAGCTCCTAGAATTTATAATTCTGAAAGTTTGTTTTAAGGACAGGGATTCATTCCAACATCGAAATATTTAATTACACTGCAATATGCCAACAACTATTAAGGAAGCATTAGCAAATTGGGAACAACGAACCTCACAGGATTCGACCAAAGCCACAGACATAGGTTTACAATTTCAAATTCCTCCTATAGAAAAAATGGATAGTACATTAGCCACATTGACAGAATGTCGAAAGTTAAGTTTATCAACAAATATGATTGAGAAAATAGCAGGTATAGGAAATCTGAAGAATTTAAGAATCCTATCGTTGGCAAGAAACCATATAAAGGCGCTGAACGGCATTGTAAGATATCAAGGCAAATAAAATTATATTATACAAATATTTATATTCCTCATCAGGAAACTGTAGCTAATACTTTAGAGGAATTGTGGGTCAGTTATAACGTAATAGAAAAACTGAAGCCGATTGAGGCCATGAAGGCTCTGAAGATATTTTATGTTTCCAATAATAACATTAAGGACTGGTCTGAATTTAATAGAATGGGTGTTCCACCAAATCTGGAAGAAATCACTTTTGCGGGGAATATATTGCATGAAAGTGTGGATGAAAGTGTTTTTCGATCCGAAGCTATTAGACGTTTGCCCAATTTAAAAAAATTAGATGGCGAGCCAGTTATTCATGAAGATTGATTCCATTGTGTTCAATTAAAATTATTTTATTTTTAATTAAATATGTAGATGTTAAACATTTTCAGTTCGTTTCCATATTTTCTTCTGTTTTATGGGCGGGGGAAGTTGCTGCAGCTGATACCGGCTCAGTTTTTACAGAATTTGTAGCTTCAAATTCTTTTTTGAGTTTTTGTAACATATTGTGTGATACTAGCTCTACTTTTAGATGTTGTACATTTATGGAGCTACCATCCCAATCGATAAGTGACTTAAACTTCAAAGGATCACAAAGATTCAGAAGTTCTGGAAATATTTTAGTCATTTATTTAACTGGAAAAGTTAAAAAAATCTACTATATACTTACGCATTCCACCAGTTTTATATTCGCCACACTCTTTTTCCAACGTTATTTTAATAACATCTTGACGAGCAACATGTTGATTAGAACGATGCTTGCTGATGGATTGTTTAAGGGCAATCTGTTCCAACTCCTCGTCGAATCTTTTTAGATACAGTTCAATGAGTTCTTCAAATTCATGAGGTGTAAGATGATGTGTTCGTCCTTCTTCAATATGATACAGAAACCAACTTAACTTCTCACCCATTAGATTTGATTTAATCGCATGACCAAGTCTTTGTTTATGTTTATTGTTTTGTCTTCTAGCTTTTTTGCTTAAAGCTTTGGTTTTACGACTATTGGGATGTTTGCATTTCTCTAATTCTTTGCGCAAATTAGTCTAGATAGAAATTATTTTATCAGTAACATAAATATTTTTGCTGTATTTAATATTTACCATTCTTTTTCTAAATTTAAATTTTTTGTTTTGTATCACACGTGTAGTTTGTTTTGTTTTTTACTTAAAGAGTTCTGTCAGCTGGTAAATTTGGCGCCGCCCAGTCATTTTCATCGGCGTTATGCAATCAGCAAATTACAGTAGTTACAGTTAATTTTAACACAACTAGAACACACATTTACGATTTTCTTGACATCCATATCGATGACTCAATCTGAGTTTACATCTGGCATTTCATGTGTGCCATGTGCCCAAAAAAGCGTAACACCTAAATAATAATGAAAAACTGTTTCATTCAGACACGTATTTATTAAGTTAAACGGTTTCATACATAACTAATAGACAATTTTATGGAATCCAATTATGTTGGGAAACTGTTTAAATCAATATATACATGTCTGAATCAAACAGTTTTTCATTAGTAATTATTGGTTATGCTTTTTTGGGCACATGACACACAGATGTAAATCCAGCCTTAAGATAAAAATATCGTATCTCAATTTTTTTTAAATAGAGTTTTCAACGTTTTCTGGTAGCCATAAAATTATTAGATCCTCTCTAAAGAACTAAGTACGTAAATACTTTAATTATTTTTCAGTTTTTTCCTTTTGTTAAATATCGTAAATTTGAATTAATTAAGCCATTGATATGTACAGATCGAGTCCTATTTTCGATTTAATCGAAAGCGACAAAAATTAAGGTTTCCGAAGAAGGAGAAGGTGTTTTCATAATATTCAAATATGTTTTAGATAAGTAAATTGTCGCTTAGATAAAATTTTGCAGCCTGGGGGTCTACTCTGTATTCCGAAACGAAAGGAAATTCTTTCGTATAAGCTTCTAAGCCTACTATGCTTATTTTTCTTTTGTGATTTTCAAAAATATTATTATTTGTGAATTCTCAAATGGTTGTTGAAAGTCTGTACATAAGATAAGAGGTTTGTGACTGTTCAAAATATGTGGTTGAAGTCTACTGACGATTTGTTATAGCAACAATGAAATGCATATAGACATCGCTGAACCAACAGCAAATAAATTTCAAATTAAAATAAACTTATGACAATATGTCGAATAAGAAATTTCTTAGATGTGTGTTATTAACAGTACAATTCGAAAGCATTTGCTTTCGTTTCGAATTACAGAGTAGACCCCCCGAATTGTAAAAGTTATCAACAATTTTGCCATTTTGATAATTCTAAACAATGGGTAGGCACATAAAATTTTAATTTTAATAAAAAAGTTATGGCCGAATTTCGCAAAATTAAGACATTAAGCGATGAACAATTTTATATGGAAAAATATAAATTAGAAAAACAAAATACTCGTACATATGTACATACAAAATGTTTCAACGCTTAACGTTTTCGTTTTACAAAATTTGGCACTTCATTTTTTGCTAAATATCGCTTACGATTATATTGAAAATAGGGCTTGATATGGCAAACAATATATTAAAAATTATATTATTTAGCAACTTTAATATTATTCCATTCAATTGCCAAACTTAAGATATAAAAAATTAATAAATACATACTTAATCAAGTTCTATTAAATAAGGTATTTCTGTGGTCAGTGGATTGAAATTTTTTCGTGTGTTTTTTGTCATATTTTTATAATGCATCTCTTCACTTAGGCGTTATTTATACATTACGTAACTCTATTTTCAGAGTTTTTATAAACGCCACACAGATTTTTTTTTTTTTTTCATTAAGTAGTAAGTACCTCAAAAACCTTAATCTCCCCAGTTTTAAACTTATTCTTTCTTGTATGTGATGGAAATCGATAAATTTCAAATCGCGCGATATCACAAAACTAATAGCAGCCAAATAGGTGCAAATCTCACGATACAGTGAAATCGAATAAAATATTCTAACAAACAGCCTGTTTGTGTAAGACGTTAACGATGGAAATCTTGACGTTTCTGTAATAGATTAAAGGAAACATGTTTAAATTTCCTTTTATCTGTAACAGAAACGCACAGATTTCTAACGAAAACGTCTTACACAAACAGGATGTAAGTCTTGAAAACAATATAAAAAAACCATCAATAATTAATTTTTCAGTGGAATTTGTTTTTTGTAATCTTTGCGATTTGAAATCGATCGATTTGCAGATTAAAACAAATACCCATCTATTATGTCTCAATGGAAGAATTTTATAAATTACATAAGTACATAATATTTTCTTTTTCGGGTAAAATTAACAAAAAAATGGTAAGACTGTTGTAATATATATGGAAGATGGTAAATTTTGAGCCTTCATGACCTAACATATATATGAGCAAATTGAAAAATGCAATGAATCAAACCAATTCACATATTCCATTTGCAATAAAGTTTCGTATATAAGGCAGACATCTACATCAACTGACTGACACCACACACAGTGGACCAAAACACAGAAGAACGCTGATGAGGAAGGTTTAGTGGCCTTCGAAAACGGCTGGCTGTTCCTTTCAACTATGTGTTGTTGTCAGAATATTTACAACTAACTTTGATGTTATTTGTTCATTAATAATTATCACATGTAATTTGGCTTAAAAAGCGTTACGAACATTAGCCTATTCAATTCATAAGAATATAGAAACAAATACAGTTCGAAAAATAATTAAATTAACTAAAAATTTATTTCATTGGCGAGTAGTCATAGTCAAAACAAAGTACACTTTCAGAAGTTAAAACCAGTATTACCATACAAAATACTGGTTTTAATTTCTTAAAGTGTACTTTATTTTGACTATGACTCTATTGTCTCTCGTTTAAGCTAACGATACATGTACATACATACATACACACATATCGCTCATTTACTTCAATAGTGTCATAACCCAAAAAACTAGTTTAGTTTGAGTTATGACACTATTGAAGTAAATGAGCGATATGTACATATGTATGTAGTTTTTTTGAGTTAATAATGCAGAATAATGCGGCATTTCGTATTTTATCTTGTGTAAAAATTTCATATAAATAGCTTGGACTACCGCACGTAAGAGAGGAATATTTGTTCATGTCTTCATTGAGTTGTAGGTATGTAAATTGAAAACCATAAACGTGTTTTCTACCAAACTAGTTTTTTTGAGTTGTGACACTTTTGAAGTAAATGAGTAAGTAATGATTTGATATTTAAATTTCTCTTTCAAAAACAGTTGTTCCCGCACTCCAACCTTTAATAAATGTCCAAAGTATCTCAAGCAACAAGTGGTAGGTAACTTTCCGGCATGGAATTGAGAATATTAATTTTGTTTCCAGAGGATTTGCCATTTAAAATTTATTTAGTTGTTTGCGTTTTCTCATCTTTTCCGGACGCGTTTAATACTCAATATTTTTTGGGTGTCATTTCAAACAGACACAAGTTTATTAACCACAAAAAAAAATTTATACCTATTTAGTACTTTAGAATTTGCTTCAAAATTTAGCAAGTTCCTTAAAATGTCTTTTTATATCTTGAGAAGCCGTAGTGCCAGTGCCATATTGAAGAAATATTTTCCACCACGTCAGCTTTGCAATAATAATTTGAATAATGTAATTAAATTATTTTATGTAAATTCATAAAGCCATGTTTTATTATTGAAAGTGAATTTGTATGTATGCACTATGTATGTACGTACATATGTACATACTTACATACATACATACATACGTACTATGTATGTATGTATGTTTATATGTAGCTGAAATAAAAAAAAGTATTGTGCATACTTTAATTTTTTCATTACATAATTGTGCAAATGATCTATCGTTTATATGGAGAAATATATGTATTTTGAGCGAAAAAGATCTGACAGTTCACGTAGTATATGTACATATTTAAAAAATTATAATATTCACCTTATTCTAGTCATGAGTAAAATTTATGAAAACAATGTGTTATCAGCGATCTCTTTATTTTAAAACTCACACACACACACACCATTTGTTATTTAAAAAATTTAGTGAGTGTTTAGTAAACAGATAATGAACAGTGTGACCATTTTGTATTTTTGCTGCAGCAAAATTCAACATTTTTAACCAAGGTTGGAAACCGAAACAAATAACGGTATCGGTATTGATACCGGTACAATTATTTTTTAAATTTCGGTATCGGTAGCGGTATCGGTATTTTTTTTATTTCGGTATCGGTATTACCGGTACATACCGTTATCGCGTTTATAATACCGGTATACCGATATTACTGACAAATTTATTATTTCAGGCAGTGGACATAGCAAAAAAAGTTTTTTTTATTAAATTACTTCAAAAAGGAAGTATTTTTACATTAACATATGTATGTATAAAAGCATATAAACTTATTTGTTTCTATTATTATCTATTATACTATTACTAAGCAATAATTTATTAAAAAAGTGAAACAAGGAGACTGCAGTTCAAACTTTACATAGATAAAGTCTATTCTGATAAATTATACTGTGTGACAAATTTTAATGAAATCGAAATACCTGCGAAGTGTTACTATTTTTCTGCTAGGTATTGTCGAGTATAAAAATTTTCCAGACTCTCCAAAATCTTGAGTTAAGCCTGGTACTCTGTTCACAATTTCGTGCGAAATGCTGTCAAACTACATATAAAAGTATGTATTTGGCATGAAATATTTGCGAAATAAATTCGCAAGAGTAATACTCTGTTCTTGCTGTGAAAAACACGGAAAATCTTGCCTTTCCATGCAAAATTAATCTGGTATCATTTTAGTTTAGCTGCGAAACAACATGAGCAGTGCTTTTGTCGAACGGAATTTTAGCAATGTTGCATACTTTCAAGCAAAAAAAAAAGCGAGAAAATTATTAAAACAATCGCGAGTTGGCGAAGTAACCAATTGCACTGAAAATTTTTCTCAACTTCGAACAGAGTACCAGCCTTTACGGGTAAAAAACCGCTTTTTCGTACCCGTAGACACTTATCAATTTCTAACTAAGTTAAATATCAACCGATTTTAAATTTATAAACGGATACAGAAAGAAGAGACTAAGGCCTTTTGAACCAAATATGTATATCTTGTTTCAGTAAATTTCAAATATATGTCTGTATTTTTCACCAAATATAATTTTTTGGGTTTTTTTCGACACTTTTATACTTTGGACACGTTCTTAGGCAATATTTTTGTACTGGACCCATATTGTTTATAACTTTCTCGCCAAATTCAGACGAAACGAACATTGGAAATTTCAATTCAAAGAATATACAATATTCTTTCAGCCAACTTAAAAACAAAGAAATTAATTTTCTTGTACAATTAACATTTAAAAATTTAAAGCAGACACTTTTCTTCACCTCAAGAGAGGAATCTTTAACTTCAAATATAAAAGTTTAGAAGTTTTTTCTCTAAGCCAAAGAAAGAAAGTTAATTGATATATATTTTTGCAATTTTTGCCCATATTACGGTTTACAGGTCAACTAAGTTGGATTGAAACTAAAACAACTTAACTTTTGGTATTCTGAATAAAAACTAATTTTAGTTGTCTTCGAATAAATGCTAGAAAAACAAAGGTTCTTATCTATGCTATGTTTTTTGAAACCATAGTATCTATTACAAAACATTTTAAATATTTTTAGTTCTGGCTTTGCTCTTTTTTCTTGACATTCTATGTTTAATAAACATGGCAATAATATTGGCTGACAAATGGGATTGGTTGGCTTCTGGAATAATAAAGCAAAACGAATGCAATAGTTGAAATAAAAACCAAAATGTCTCATGGTGAAAAAAGTTGTAATACATAATAAAAATTTGGCAACTAAGACTCAATTATCATTTATTTTTTGGCCGGAATCGGTATACCGGTACGTACCGGTATAGACGTAAACGGTAGTCAGGATACCGGTATTTTCTAACCGAAATGGATTTCGGTATCGGTAACGATACCGGTATCTAATTATAGCGGTATTTGAATCGGTATCGGTATTTTTACGATACCGTTTGCCAACCTTGTTTTTAACAATTAACTTTGTTAATAAAAACATAATAATATCGAAAGAAAAACCAAGGAAGTCAGAAATTTTCTTTTTAACCTCTTAGGATTTGACCCTATAAATTTTATATTCGCTGAGAAGTTTTTCAACTGTTATACCACACAAAATCTAAACATACCTAACGAACACTTTGTGGGCCAGAAAAGTTAACATGCATCAGGTGGTTCCTCAGATACATACATATATGAAAAATAACTTAAATGTTTAGTTAATTTTTTTTAATGATATACTATAAAAAAAATAACACAAACAATATAAAACTGCATCATTCGAATTTTTATTTTAAAAAAAGTAAACCATATTATAATAAATTATAATAAATATTATTATAATAATACTATTATTATAATAAACATATAATTATAAATATGATTGAAATAAAAAAATTTTTTCAATAACATGGTTTTGTTGAAAATAATTCTTGTCTATTTTATTCTGTGTAAAGTGAGCTAACGTAGATTATTAGCGATAAACAAGATAACTTCAAGATCATGGAAAAACGACATCAAGTCCGCTGTGATCATGCAATGATGAGAGACTATTGCTGGTTTTTAGCGAGGGAAAGTAATACAAGGTATAAAAAATCGCAATTTTCAAAAAGTAGATCTCCAGCAAATTTATAATTGTCTAATTATTAATAATATTATTTAGTTTTTTTTAAATATGTATATCAAAAATTTTAAAGTGGTTTTCATTTTTTATCTCTTTTAATTTTTTTTAAATACAAGTCTAGTTTTCGTGTGGTATGCCAATTGTAAAGCTTCTACGCGAATGGGAAGTTTGCTTCGATAAAAAAACCGGAAAAGGACATTTCTAAGTTCTTTGCTAAGACACTCACTTATCTAGAAACGAACTGTAAAAAAACACCAAAAAGAAAGGAAATGTTGTCTAGATTACGAATCTGCAAAAATGTTTTATAATTCTTGGGTAAAATTTTGAAGATTTTTTTATATAACTCAGATCCTTCATAACGAATCTTCATTTCACATCACGTGTAGTCATGTGATTTTAATTTTTTTTCGTATACTTTCAAATTCGGATAACAATATTAAAAAATACAAAGGGCTTGCTATTAAACTTTTCATACATATTGAGCTATTGTAGTGATAAAATATCACAGTACGAAAAGTAGCTGGGCCATGGCCATTAGTATTTATATTCAAATACTACGTATTGCTATTGAACAATGACACAATCACGCTGTAAGAAACGTGGGAAATAAATTAGTTTAAGGATTGAACTAAAGAACATTCACTTAATTACCCGGTTCCCATATACATGGATAAATCATCAAGGAAAACGGCCTAGGCAAGGAACATTTTCTCACTTACAAAAAAGAAGATGTTGTATGAATGACATGGCTACTAGCAGGATTTAGGTCTGTTCCCGCCCTAGGCACTCTTTAATATGCCGTGGTTTTTGTTTATATAGAAGTGATTATCAGATAAAACGTAGTACATGTTGGGCCTTATTACGAGAGTCGAATTTTGACTCCACGACTACGACGATTTTGTACTAGATTAAAGAAAAAATTTAGCAATGTTCGTGACGTGTTACGACACTCGTGATAAGGCCCATTATTTTTAAATCTTAAATGCTAGTATATAAATTTTTATTAGTTTCCATACATATGCATATACCCCAATCCTGTTTTTGCACGGTCTATTTTTGCACAATTTTGAAATAAAGGTTACACGCAAAACGTGCATGGAAATAATTTCCATCAAAAATTAAGAGCAACGTACTCTAATTATAACGAGAGGAGAAAATCAGAAAATATGCGAGTATAAGACAGAAAATCTTTGCTCAGCGAAGCCACTATTCGACATAACGAGAACATAAAGCCCTGAAGTCCGGCTGTAGGCCAGCAAGGGACACAATTTTTACTCAGGAGAAAATCTTAAAAGTTAAAAAATGGAATTTACTATGTCCATATTGTCGTCTCCGACAGTCATGAAATAACAACACCACGTATTTTCCTGACGTGCATTAGTGTCCCTATGTATCAGCTGTTGAAGAAAACTTCAAGTGATGAAGGCATAGACAATGGTCACTGAAATACACCGGCGTCAGCGGATACTAACCCTAATGTAACATCAGAGCGCCCTCCTCCGTCGGTATTGTGTAGAAGAATCATCGGCGAAGTAAAATAACCAAAAAATAGGCTACTAAACAAAACTTTGAAAAACTTAATACGCCTCATTCACACCAGAGGCGCTGCAACACTGCACTATAAAAAAAACGTGCAAAAGAAACAGAGTTGTAAAATAATCAAGCTTTCCTCCATCTCTTCCTTCACCACCTGTCTTCTCTATCACTATAGCCTTCCAAGAGAAGGTAACTCCTAGTAATAGTGTAGGAATTCATTGCCTGGGTTTTATTTTCTTAAAAAAATATTCTTAAAATGAAGAAAAATTAAAAAAATATTAATTTTTCATAAAAGTAAATATTGGACCTAATCACGAGTATTTTTTTTTTTAAACAAACACAACCCGCAAAGCGACTAGCTTGTCTGCGGAAAAAACCCAGGGTCTATGGTGGGAATCGAACCCACGACCTCTGGACTGACAGGCTAGCATCGCTACCACTCAGCCACAGGGGCACCCTATCATCATATTTCGAATTCGACGATTTTCTAATAGACTAAAGAATACTGCAATATTTTTTTTAATCTAGTACAAAATCGTTGAACTCGAAATACGACACTCGTAGTCAGGCCCAATGACCTAATGAAGTTTTTGTTTCAATCATCTTTCAGTTTAGCCCCATTGGTCAAGTTCGTGCCTTTCATTTGACTCCCTGCTTGGAAAAGGTTGTATCATTCAAACTAAGTGATATAGGTGAAGGTATACGTGAAGTCACGGTTAAAGAATGGTAAGGTGAAAGCCCAAAATATGTACGTCGTTAAAGATCAATTAAGTAATTTGAATATCTTCTTTTTAGGTTCGTTAAAGTTGGTGATACAGTGCAGCAATTCGATAATCTTTGTGAAGTTCAGTCGGATAAGGCATCGGTAACCATTACCAGCCGTTATGATGGCAAAATTCTTAAGTTGCATCACAATGTCGATGATGTTGCTTTAGTTGGCAAGACTTTGTTGGATTTTGAAATTGAAGATGATGAGGGAGAATCCAGCAGTTCAGACTCGGAGTCCGATGGCGCTAAAGAGGAGCAAATAGCAAACAAAAACGCTGCTACTAATAAACCAAATCAAGCCACTGATGAGGAAGTCAATCGCAATATAACATTGGCTACTCCCGCCGTTCGTCGTATAGCTAAAGAGAACAAGGTAGATTTGTCTAAAGTAATGGCTACAGGTAAAAATAATCGTGTTTTAAAGGGGGATGTAATGGAGTATTTAGGTCTGGTGCCACCTGGCACAAATACTCCTCACCCTACAATCGCTGCCAAGGCAGCTAACAAAGCATCTGCAGATAACAAAGCAATGACTCCGCTAGCTGCGGATCGCGTGGAACCTTTAAGGGGCGTTCGAAAAGCTATGTTGAAATCTATGACCAAGGCTTTGGTATGTTTAAATTTTTTATTTTTATTTTTTTTATAAAAGACAAATTTGACTATTCCTTTATTTTGCTTTAGAGCATACCTCATTTTGCTTACTGCGATGAAATCGATATGACCAATTTAGTGGCTTTTCGTGACCAGTTGAAGGATGTGGCCAAAGAAAATGGTGTTGAGAAATTAACTTTCATGCCCTTCTGCGTTAAGGCTGCTTCAATTGCTCTATTAAAGTATCCAATTTTGAATAGTTCCTTAGATTTGGAAAACGAATCGATTATTTACAAGTCTGCCCACAATATCAGTGTTGCCATTGACACTCCCGAAGGTCTAGTGGTGCCCAATGTCAAGAATGTTCAAAACAAAAACATTATCGAAGTTGCAAAAGATTTGAATGGTTTAATCGAAAGAGGGCGTAAGAGTGCCTTGACACCACAAGATTTTGCTGATGGAACATTCTCTTTATCAAATATTGGTGTTATCGGAGGCACTTACACCCATCCTTGTATAATGTCTCCACAAGTATCCATTGGTGGTATGGGTCGTACCAAGGTACGGGTATTAAGGGTTGCACATATGTTTTCTTGTTTTCATTAATAATCATGTGATAATGTACTTTACTTACAGGCCGTTCCCCGTTTCAATGACAAAGATGAAATTGTGAAGGCGTACATTATGAATATCAGCTGGTGTGCTGATCATCGTGTCATTGATGGTGCCACCATGGCCAGTTTCTCAAATTTGTGGAAAAAATACTTAGAAAATCCTGCTTTATTTTTGCTAAATTGATTTCCTGTGAAAAGGATTAGGGTTCACTGTGTCTGTTTATCGCAAAAGGCTGTAATGTTGCATTTATTTTAGTTTTTAAAACAATTTTAATACCTTATATACAATGTTTTGTGTTTTTTTTTTGTAAACCGGGTTCAAAAAAAAGGAGGAGGTTATCAATTCGTCTGTATTTTTTATTTTTTGACATTATTACTTCATAACTCGGTTGATACTAGAACGATTGTAAAAAAAAATATTATGAGAGGATATAGCTTCCCATTGATCCCACTGTAAAATAAATTGGGCGGAGACACGCCCACAATTTTTTTAATTTGTTTTTAATATATTCTACTTATTTGATTGCTGCGAAACCTAGCAAACACCTTTGGTTCTTGTAATTACACAATTTTAAAGTTGAAAAAATGGGCGGAGCTACGCGCATTAAAATGTATTATTATATTTCCGTGGTTCTATTTAACCAATTTTTACAAAACTTATCACTCACCTTGAGCTCTAAAATAGAAACAATCTTTCATTTAAAAAAATGGGCGGAGTCTCGCCCATTAAAATTTAATATTTTATTTTGAGTGGTTCTGGTTTAGCGATTTTTACACAACTTGGCACACACCCTGGGATCTGAAAAACACAAAATCTTGCATTTAAAAAATGGGAGGAGGCACGACCAATAAAATATTCTTCTGTCAGATCTTTGCATTGAAGTCTGCTTTTTTGCCAGGATTATTTAACACGATTTTCTGAAACTGTTTAAAAAAGTGCATTTACTTTACATTTATTTATTAAGAATAATTAAATAAGGGTCTTTAACATATCAATATCTATCAATATAATTTTTTTATAATCGCTATATTTTCTCAAAAAAATTTGAAACCATATTAGGCTGATTTACTTTCAAGTTGGTTCCGATTAAGGCATTGCACATATTACAGTGTGCAACACACTCAAAAATAATAATAACATTTGTATGTAATTCCTCGGACTTATTTTTAATATCATTAATATGGTTTTATAGATATTGTATCTATTCAAGGTCATTCAGTTTTTTCAAAATGTAAATAAAAGACGTTTTTTATTTAGTTTTTAATGTATAAGAAGTTTCGTTGGGATTTTCCAGCATCTTCAGGGATAATTATTTTTATTGAAATCTGGTAACATTGGCAATAATTAAAACGAGCAAAATATTTTATCCTATTTACTTTTAAGTTTTTCGAAATGTATTTTAAAGATTCATAAAAGTTAAAATATCAAACACGTAACGAAAAAAATAATTGAAAATATAAAAAAAATAAAATATAGTTCAAAAAACTTAAAAGTAAATTGACATAAGGTATAAAATATTTTGCTCTTCTTAATTATTGCCAATGTTACCAGATTTCAATAAAAATAATTATCCCTAAGGGTTGCGTTGGCTGAAGTAGTTAGCACGTTGACTACAAAACCGAAGGTCCTGGGTTCAATCCCTGTATCCGACAGTCATTAAATAACAACACCACGCATTTTTCTGATGTGCATTAGTGTCCCTTTGTGTCAATTGTTGTAGGAAAGTTCAAGTGATGAAGGCATAGTCACTGATCGCTGAACTATACCGACTTCAGCAGATACTAATCCTAATGTAACATCAGAGCGCCCTCCTTCGTTGTGTAGCAAAAATCATCGGCGAAGTAAAATAATCAATAAAATGGCTACAAGACACAGCTTCAAAAAATTACTACGCCCCATTTAACATCAGAGAGGCGCTGCAACACTGCATTATTAAAAAAAACGTGCGAAAAGCAGAGTTGCAAAAGAATGAAGATTTCCTCTATCTCTTCTTTCACCACCTGTCTTCTCTCTCACTATCCCTTTCCTAAGGAAGGTAACACCTAGTATTAGCAGTAGGCATTAATTGCCTGAGTGTTACTTCTCTTAAAAAAAAAAAAAAAAAAAAAAATTTGGAAAATCCCAACGATACGTCGGATACATTAAATAATCTGCCTTATCGTGGTTGGCGTATTTCAAATACGACTACACTGGTTGGTAATAGATTAAAGAAGACTTCAACAGTTTTTCTTTAATCTTTTACCAAACAGTCGTAGTCGTATTTGAAATACGCCAACCACGATAAGGCAGATTAAATAAAAAACGCCTTTATTTACATTTGACCTTGAAAGCCTGAATAGATATAATATCTATAAAAACACATTAACAAATAATGGTATTTTGTTAATAGATTCTTGTAGAAGGGACTAAAAAAGGATATAAGTGTATTGGCGTTTTAAAAGTTTACATCTGAAACTCATTTTACCGTCTGTTTAAAGTTGCACCCTTCTATCGCGTGATACTTAGATTTTTGGTATATAGTATCTTCACAACATTTATTCAAAACATTATGAGCTACATTTTGTTGGTATACATTAACCCTCTAAGTCTTCTAGAAATGGGTACTTTTTGGATTTAGTTTTTGAAAAAAAACAAAAGTCATCTTTAAAACAGGGATATATGGACATAGTTTAATAATTCTGCGAAAATATTTGTCTTTAAATGCTATTATTGGCCTCAGACCACACTTAAGTCGAAAATTCAATTTTTTTTTTAAAGCGGTTTAAGGGTTAATATAGTCAAAGTGTTGGCAGTAAAGTGTTGGCAACCCTAACAAAAAACAATTCCAATAATCTGAACTAAAAGCTTTCTTCAATTCAAAAATACAAAATTCGTTAACAATTTGTAACAAGTAATAGGACCAAGAGTTAACAAACTTTCATTCATAAACAGAGTATCTTTAGTTTCTTGCTATGCTCCAGCATTTATGAATCACTTTCTAAGGCCTGCGCATACGGCCCGAATGCACATGTTGTAAACAAAACAAGCGAGGAATGTTTGTAAACAAACCGGCTGGAAAAAGCCGGAAATCAAAATAAAACTTGCGCACTTTAAACAAGCGACATCCAACAAGTGTTGGATGACTTCCATATCCAGGAATTCGCAACGAATTCTCAATTGAAGGAGAGCTTTCAGCAAACTTGCTGAAACTTGAAAGTTTGGGAAAATATGGAAATTTTCATACAAGTCCTCCAAGCTAAACCAGGAAAAACTTTAACAGTTGCAGTCAAGACTTTAAGGTGATAAGACGTCTAAACGGAAAAGTAAATTTAGAGAAAAAAAAGCAGTATGTTGTGTAAATGGCTTGAATTAGCTAAATAATAAAAATATACACACATACATACATATAAATAAGGGTGCTCGTGGTATATAGTATGTATACACAATCATTAAATCATAAACACTTTTAAATTTAACAAAAATAATTTAATAAATACAAAATTTTTTGTAGTGAGAAAAGTTATTTTAAAATTAAATAAATTAAGTCAATAACTTGTGTAGAATTGGAGAAATTTTTAAAAGATTTCTGTGCAGCTGCAGCAAGAAATAATTTGAAAATGTAAAATTTTAAGAAGTGGTAAGTTGTGAAATTAAAAAAAAATCGTATCACAAATTTATGCGCACTTTTAAGGATTTTTATTTAATTATTTTAAAATTTATTATTATTAAATTTATTTGCTAAATATGTATAGTGTGAAAAAAAGAAAAAATATTAAAATTTTTCTGTGTGTGTATACTTTAGAGGAATTTTCATCGTTGTCGTCGTCTCTATTTTAACGATTTTTCCAGTGACCTTGTTGTGTTGTATTTTCACCATCCATACGTACGTACATATTTACTTGAGTATGTACATTGTACATACATACATACATATGTACGCATCGCACGAACATTCATTATTATACTTCTTTTTTTTTTTTTTTGCTTTCTTTTTATATGAAATAAATATGTAAGTTGTATTTATTTATTTGATTGTAAGTGTGACAGACTGAAGATTGTGGTGCGAATGGCTGACGAAATACAATATAACACAATAACAATAAAACACATAGTTTTACAAATACAGTGTGTTATGTGAATAAAAAATCGTGTTTAAATTAGTATTTCCGAAATAAAAATTAAACTTTTTTAAAATTTTCTTAAACTTATTAATCAAATACATACGTACGAAATTTTAGTAACTGTCTTCTGTAACACCAAAGTCTACACTGACGGATGACATCTTCCCGATGTTGCAAGTGTATCTAATTCAAGCTGAAATACTTACCGTAAGAAAAGCCGGTAGTATTAGATAGTGCGAAAGAAATTATCGGGGGATATCGGTATTTTTGTCGATAGCCAGAATGCACTTCTTGCTCTATCATCACTTGAAACCTCCTCAATTTTAGTTAATCAATGCACAGTAGGTAATTCGATCCGAAATCTTGGTCAAAAACAACTTGTTGCACTAACTAACAATAATAATGTTTTTGTTAATGAAGTTCGATTAAGAATATATCAAAGCAAATAATTGCATACAGTGTACTCTCTCTTTACGGACACCTCTCTTAAGCGGTAATTTCCCATAAACGGACACTTTTTGCAGTACCAAAAGAATGCTTTGGGATTTTCAAAATATTTCCCTCTTGAGCGGACAACCCACTTTTTCATTGTTCTTTTCAATATAAATGTTCAGTCCTAAGTTTCGTTTCGTTATTGTGAGACAGGCTATTAATTTCTCCTAATTCCTAAAAATGCTCACTATTACAAAAAAAAACCGGTACGTGCTCATGAAAAACTCCAAGTTTTAGCCATATCGGCCCAATACTTTGGCTGAAACTAGTTTTGGCCTAAAGAGTGGGTTACATTACCCAATATGCTATCGAGACTTTGTCGTCAGACCGACACCAGTTTTAGATAGGTCTGGATCCATCATGCAATGTGGCAACGTCTAAATTAATATTTTCAAACATTATCTTCACAATGCAGACGATATTTAGAATAGACTGAGGAAGTGTAGAATCGCAAAGAAAATGTGTCCATGCTTCCATGATAAACTCTCGTAACAAGTGATAGACAAATAATTATTTCTGCCAAATAAAAAACCCGACTTTAATGCAAAGATCTGATCGAAGACGATAAGAAGAAGTTCGTGAAATATAAAATTAGATTTTAAAAGAACAGCCCATTTTTTAAATGCAAGATTGTGCGTTTTTCAGGGCTTAGGGTGTGTGTTAAGTTTCGTAAAAATCGTTTAAGTAGAACCGCGTGAAATATTAACTATAATAAATTTTAATGGGCTTAACTCCGACCATTTTTTTAACTTTCAAATTGTGTAATTACAAGCACCAAAGGTGTTTAATAGGTTTCGCAGCAATCAAATGAGTAGAATATCATAAAATTATATATAAAAAATGGGACCAATGGGAAGCTATACCCTCTCAGACAGCAAAACAATTTTTTACAATCGGTCTAAAATGTACCGAGTTATGAAGTAACACATCTAAAAAAAGAGAGACGAGTTGTTAACCTTCTCCTGTTTCTGAAGCCGGTTAAAAAGACCAAAAATATAAAGTTACTAATTTTATCGCTATTTTCGAAAATCGAGTTTTCATCATATTTTGACGTTTTGAGGGTCCGGGAGTTGACTCTGACTATTTACGCGGTGGTGTAAGGATGGATGTGTGTAGAGTGTGTGTATGCATGTATGTATATAAATTCACACAAAACACTTATTTACTAAAATTTCAAAACATTCGTTTTTTTCAAATAATTCAAAAATCTTCATAAAATCGATTTTAGACATTCACTGATTTTTATAGACTTAAAAGTGTATTGGATACCTCAAATATGACCTAAATGTCTAAAAATCACACGAGAGATATCTTTGTCGATATTTTGCAAAATTTTCGATGCACTCTAATATTTTTGCTTAAATTTACACCTTTTCCAGTTGTAATTCAGAAAGCGTTAATTTTAATTAAGAATGTATCAATTCTAATTTAAATTTGTCAATTTAAATTCAGAAAGCATCCGTTCCCTACAAGAAATGAATGACTGAAACTAACACAAACAAAATTTTTTCACTAACACATTTCCAACAATTTTACATTGAATTCAATAGTGACAGTCAATTGACTAGTCATCTGATCGGGAGTGATGATGGATTTATTTATTAATTATAGTTGCTCTACTCTAGCATATATGTACATATGTTAGAGTGGAACATATAAAGTATATATGTCAAAACTTTTAAAACATCTAGTTTTATTTAAAAAAAAAAATAAAATTCGTTCTGTCTGTGAAAATTAGAGTTTAGAAAAATGTTACAAAAAAAGAAATAAAATAGTCAATATAAGAAATTCACAAAGTATAATTTAATATGCATATTTCTCTTCAAAATTTTAGATATTTGTAAAAACCAAGGTGCGTTGGACATGAAAAGGTGTGAAGAGGGCTAGATACAGCTTAAGTTATTTACAGCCTTATTCATAAAAAATATTTCTGTTTAATAAGAGGTTTATGAAACAAATTTTCTATGGAAATTTGATTAATAAATCTTTTATAAAATCAAAATATTTTTATGAATATTTATGCTATCAATGATTAATATAAAGCAGTAGACTGAGTAGTGCGACCATATGTTTGACAGTCGTTAGAGTGAGGTGCAACATCACACGTACACAAATGTTTCCATCACATTTTTCATTTTGCCCTTAATTATGTGATAGAAACTTTGTTCTACGCAATGATGAATACATCCTGCATGACTTCCGAATAAATTACCGGTGAATTGACTGATACTATTCTTGTAGGGTTGTTAGTCAGAAAGTGTCAATTGTAATTTAGAAAGAGGATAATTGAAAAAAAAACTGCAATAAAGCACAGGCGCAATCGCCCCCAGGTATAATGTTATTTGCGTGGTCTATAATATCATCCTCCAAGTATAATAAAATTCACGGGTTACGTATCATGTATTTATATAACTTTTGGCCAGAAAATGTGTGATTTTTTCTAATAATTTTTTTTTATTATTTTGTAAATTACAACTGACGCTTTCTGAATTTAAGTTGACAAATCTAAATTATAATTGATGCTTTCTGAATTACAATTGGAAAAGGTGTAGCATGTATGAGTTTTTTTCAATGTAAATACATATCGCTCATTTACTTCAATAGTGTCACAATTAAAAAAAAAACAGTTTTGCAGAAAACGCGTTTCAAGTTTTCAATTTGCATACTCAATGAAGACCTGAAAAAATATTATTTTCTCAGGAGCTGATGGTAAAAACTATTTATATGACATTTTTACCCAAGATAAAATATGAAATGCTGCATTATTAACTCAAAAAATTAGTTTTTTGAATTATGACGCTATTGAAGTGAATGAGCGATATGTAAATTTTTACTTTTGCTTTACCTCTGTAGTTATAAACGCTTTTATTCATTCAATTTCTCTCATTTACTTCATGTATATTTCCGGAATGACCCTGGTTTTGGTTATTGCAGCAAAAACACTGTGTTGGGTTCATGACAGAAAAAACAGAGGAAAAAAACTCTATGGAATAAGAAAAAAAAAAATGTATTTAAATAATAAATTTGACACCCAGCCCCACTCATGCATATGTACATACAAACGTAAATACATATATGTATGTATGTATGCAAAGACAGTTACTTCGTGCTGAAAAAAAAACAGCCCACCCCGCACCAGCTATTATTATCATTTTACGAATAGGGACTTCAGTGGAGTTACCACCACGTTCGGTACATATGTATGGTTGTATGTATGTATGTAAAGAGGGTGGTCTGTGACAATTGTTTTTTTTTTTTTACATACAATAGTTATAATAGTTTTTTTTTTTTTTTGAAAATTTATTATCTTGTGTTTTAAGTTCTTATCACAAATGCGAGGTTATGTTTTTGTTGGAGGCCATCTCATTGTTAAGCAACAGTTTTATTGTTCAAGCTTTTTTTTTATTCTGATTTATTTTATTTTTCCTTTTTGCGTTGTGCCATGGAGTGATGATGATAGTTGATTTAGACATTTATGGGAGTTTTTATAATTAGAAGTATGTACATACTTATGTATATATGTATGTGTAGGGAAAAGGGCTGTATATACCCTGCAGAAAATGCGAATAGTGAAATTGTAGTGATTTACTAGTGACATTGTCAGTAGTACTACTGACCAGGTGTATCCCAGCCAATGTAATTATCTATTGACATTTAACATTAGCTTGTCATTGAAAATCCACCACTAGACTGTAGCAATACTGACTAAGTAGTTCTTTTGGGACAACATGGAGACATTGGAACCAAAGAATCACTAGTAAATTTTAGGGGCTCCAGTCTACAATATCGATATTTCCTCGCTTCATGTCAATAGTAAAATTGTAGTGATTTACTAGTGACATTGTCAGTAGTACAACTGAATAGGTGTACCGCAGCCAATGTAATTGCCTATTGACATATTACATAGGCTTGTCATTGAAAATCTACCAGTAGACTTTAGCACTATTCATTTACGACCATATGGAGACATTTGAACTAAAGAATCACTAGTACATTTTAGTGACCCTCGTCTACAATTTAATAAGGGTTGGGCCAACAAACTTAAATACATACATACATACCTACATACATATGTACGTAAGTTTTTAACATTATTGCATAGCATAATAAAAAAGAAAAACAAACTATTGGCAATATCAACAGAAATACATTAGAACTGTTGTCTCTAACGTATCTCTCTATACTCGCGCATAAAAGGAAAATTGTCGACATTTCAACTAGTGCAATTGTCGCTAGAGAAAAGAGTGTTGACATAGAGACATATGGCACTAGGCTGGCTAGAGGGTACCCTGAAGGAAACGTGGGGTAAAGTGTCCCCAAGTCACCACTTTTGTCGACTATTTTGGTGACATTGTCAACGGAGCGTCTACACATTAATATTGTTTTTGATGCGTAGAAAACATTTGTTCAGATACACACAACTATGCTTCTTCTTAATGTTTTATTGGTTTGTTGAAAATAAAAAAGTGGCGTCAAACAAAATTTAAATGTTTATAAAAATTAGCTTAAGAAATCAAATTAAAAGGTTAATAAGGGTGTATTGAACAATAATTAAAAAAACATTTATATAAAAGAAATTAGAAAAAAGAACAAATAAAATAACAATCCATATTGTATAAAAATAGAAAATTTCAAGTGAAAGTGCTAATTATGGAATATTTTTTGACCCTGTGGAAGATTTTGTGCCGTCAGTTAAGGATTTGTCACACTTTCTGATCCATACTTAAGTAATCAGTATAATTTTACTATTGACATTTCCTGCAGGTGGTGACAGCGTCCATAGTGAATCGGTACAGTTTTACTACGGACATTTCCCACAGTGTGGTGATATCGTCAATAGTAAGTCAGTACAATGTTACTACTGACATTTTCGCCATATGGTCCCACAAGAACTACCTAGTCAGTATTGACGAAGTCTACTGGTAGATTTCGTAGGACAAGCCTGTGTTAAATGTCAAAAGTAGATAGCATTATGGTAGAATTAGTCGATTCGTATCGTGTTACTTTTGAAGTGGTAGTATCGTTTAATTCTGGATGTTAGTTAGTAAAAACGTGAGAGTTCCACCAAACGTTTCAGCTGTTGTTGTATTTCTCTTTGCTTTATACATGTGTGTGCATGTATGTAAGAGAGAAGTTGACGTAGAAATCTATTTTCTGTAGATTTCTACCTCACATACACTTACGATACATATTAAATAAACAGCAACATGTTATATTTATGCTACAGATTTTCTCAGCTGCTCCGTCAACTCACGATACGAATCTACTAATTCTACCATTAGTTGGGGTATAATTTGTCAGTAATACTGGTGACATCGTCAATAGATAATCAGTATAATTTTACTATTGACATTTCCTGCAGGGTACATACAGACATAGATATTTATATTATGTTCAATTTCAAACCACAAGATTACATAAATTTTGCTGTAAGTACTAAATTACAATTTTATCAAGGGATTTTGGGTAATGTTTGAAGTTATTGTATACATATCGCTGGCTTAACATCCAACGGTTTTAAGTCCATATCTTAAAATTATACAGGGGACGTTGATGTAAAAAAAAAATTTGCGTACATTAATTAATAACACTATCCAACAAGCTTTTGGACTGGAGCAACCAAATATATTTTCTAGGGAATTTTGGTGTGCTGTTTACTACATATATGTATATGTATACGTTGGTAAAGGGTATATAAGATTCGGTACAGCCGAATATAGCACTCTTACTTGTTTTTTTATAATTTCTTCTAAATGACTTGGGGTTTATGTCCCATTAAATTTAATGACAGTGGTACAAATTTATTGAATTTTTTGTGATTAGTTTTTTCCCTTTATTATTGTTTACAATATATATTTACCAGGTGGTAGCAGGCGAACAATAAGCACAACAATGTACCTGCTAGCAAACGTCTTTATTGTTTTGTTTTTTATTATATAAAGTTGCCGGGAACTTTTAATTTCAGTATGTCAAATTGTTTAATTACATAAGTGTCAAAAAATTTGTTTCTACAAAACTTCGATGAAAGCCGAGCAGAAAGAAGAAATAATGTAAATGTGTTAGTGAAGAAGTATGAATGTATTGTGTTTTTCGAACTTCCATCTTCATGAAGTTTTTCATAAAACGTTTTATTTATCCACTTGGAGTATTCGAAAAATATATTAGTTTAAAAAGCGCAAATTAACATCCTCTAAGGAGTTCCTCTTCTTTATTGTTTCTATTAGTAAATACAAAGAATAACTTTCATGCCACAAAGAACAGTATTAAAAGAAATTATCTAAATTTTTATTATTCTATAATCTGAGAGAGGTAACAAACCTTTTTATTACATGAGTCCCTCTAATATAATAAATAAAAATAAAACGAATTTTGCTTCTATTATCAATTTATAAGCTTATCATCGCTAGTATCGAGGCTTTCTACTAAAGCATATTTTTTTCATATAAAAAATCTCCTAATCCTTGCAATTTATATATGTATATATTTTTTTTTTGTCTGCCTACTTTTCTCTACAGGATGCACTTAATGCAACTTTAACACTTTTATAGATTCAATTTAAAAGCGTAAAGGAAATCAATAAAAATGTAATTTAACATTAATACATACATACATACATTCACGTGGATGTGTGTACACTGTACATAATCGCAATTCATGAAAGTTTGTTTATCAAACAGTGTTGCCACCAAAAAAATGCTAAATCACACTTGCGACAAAAACAAATTTACACGATTAGCTGAAATTACACCTGATCACAATTTAACGCTTAATTTTATAAAAAAAACAACTTTATAGAAAAGAAAACTACAAAAAAGTCATTTAAAGGAGATCGATATTAATCATAGGATATAGATTCACAAAAACAAGATAAAAAATTTAAATTAAATTAAAATAAATACAATAAGAAAACTTAAAATAATGAGTTCTACTTGCAAATTTGGTTGCGTAAATTAAGGAAAGGTTCAAAATGTTCATTGCAATTGAATATCTTTTTTATTAAATGAAATTCCTGTAATGAAAAATCTAGTACTTCCGAGATTTCTAGTAAGATCTAGTAAATTTCTACTTAAAATCAATTATAACTTAGTAATGCACCGTACAAGAATAGTATTAGTCAATTGAACGGTCATTTGATCGGAAGTCATGCAGGATATATTCATAATTTTACCACATAATTAAGGGTAAAATGAAAAATGTGATGGAAACTTTTGCGTACGTTCCATCTCACTCCAACTACTGCTTTTTACTAATCAATGATGGCATAAATATTAGTCAAGTTTGACTGATCATAATTGAGCAACATGATTGATATACTCATAATAAATATAATTTTTATTATTTTAATTGTTTTTTTTTTATTGCAAAAAGTCACTTAAGAATATAAAAGTAAATAAAATATTTAAAATGAAATATATAATCCAGAAAAAACAGAATAACCTAGGCGGTATCTAGACCTCTTTACAGTTTTTCACCACCAACGCATCTTGCTTTTTACAAATATTTAAACTTTTGAAAAGAAATATGTATTAAATTAAATTTTTTAAATTTCTTTTATTCGCTATTGTTTTTACTTATAATTTTTAACACTTATGAATTTTAGTTTTCACAGACCGAATGAATTGTATTTTTTTTTTAATAAAACTCGATGTTTTAAAAGTACACTAGATATTATAGTCTAACATATATGCTAGAGTGGAGCAACTATAATTAATAAATAAATATATTATCACTTCCGATCAAATGACTGTCAATATTGAATTCAATGTAAAACTGTTGCAAATGTGTTAGTGAACAAATTTTGTTTGTTTTAGTTTCAGTCATTAATTTCTTGTAGGGCAACTATGGTTTCTTTTTTCAAAATTTTACTAAAAAATTAACCAATGCTCTTAAAAAGGTTTGTTATATATGTATATAGGTTATATATATTGAAGTTGTTGTATTGGTTGTAGTTCAGGACCAATTTCAGTCAATGGTTTTTGTTTTGGATACGAAATCTTGATAAATGTAAAAATGTAATTGAAATCTGCTTGATTTCGTGCAGATGTAAATGCCATAGCGATACTTCTACAGATCTATATTAAACGATGGAAATCTTTTAATTGGTTAAGAAGACTGTTGCATCAACGATATCTAAAATCATATAAGTTTTATCGGTAAAGCCAAATCATGATGTTATTTGGAAAACTACGTTAATATAAAATTCTCCAACATTTTCAAGTATACAGTCTGTAAAAAAAATTACATAACATAAACAAATTTTAAATAAATTTATGAAAAATATTTTTTGATTATTGTCCTTTCTATATGGGAACAGAATGAAAAAGGGCCCTAATAGACGAAATACCAATATAAATTTCACTTACTTTTAAAACTAATCATTTCCATAAGCTTTGGTATTTCGCAACATCGGTTTTTATATAATTTGAAGAAATTTAAGTATGCCAAGTGTTGAAGAACGAAAACAAAAGGATATATGAAAAGTAGAAGGATAGTTTTTTTTTAAACAAAAAAATGTTGAGCTACCCATTATCAACACCTAAAATGAATTAAGCATTCACTATCTTACAAAGCCATACGATTTTTGGGAAAATACAACATGGGTCTAACCTGTAATTCGAAACAAAAGGAAATGCTTTCGAATTTAGATATTATAAGCATACAAACTCGAAAGCAATTTCTTTCGTTTCGAATTACCCAGTAGACTTCCTGGAATGATACAGTTTATGAAAACTTTGAAAACACATAAGAATTCATTGGATCAGGGTTGTATTTTTTTTCAAAAGTCCAATGATTGTGTAGGATAGTAGTCCTAGCCTATACCCGCTCTCTGCCCACGGCAGTAAAATTTACACCCAATTTGGGTAATTACCCACGAAGCGGCAACTCTGATATCAAACCATTCAGTGTTAAACCAATGTAGAGCGGCAGTAGTGACAGTAACGTGGTAATAAAATTTAAACTACAAAAAATAGAAAGTGGGAACGGAAATTTCTTGTGAATGTGTATAGAAAAGTTCAAGGTGCACACATTTGGCTACATTTATTTCAATGGGGTCAATTGGGGTAATTGTATTTGTTTCTTTATCTTTTCTGTTAAATATTTTCTTTTCCATATTTTGTTTTTGCAACATATAGACCACACAGAGTGAATGTACGACCCTGACTAAATAAAAAATATATGTATGTATGTAGAATCTACATTGTAAATACATATGTATATATGATTGAATGCATGTTCACTCTCGTCGCTCATACCCACTTACAAAAATATGCTGAATAAAAAGGATTTTAACATCATCAATAGTGTAAAATATGTGCACAGTGCTTGTTTTCTAGCGTACATACTTATAAAAAAAATTTCAATACAAATTGCACTCCATCAAAAAAGCCTTTTCGAATTTGGGTTTTTTATTCAAACTGTTAAAACGTACGAACAAATACAAAGGCGGTGTTGAACAAAAAGGAAACAATTTCGTTCTAGTAGAAGATACATAAAAAAAAGTTCAAAGTGTAATGAACATGATGCGCGATAATGCATTATGTCGCTATTGCGATATCACAAAATACCATAGTGTGTACTCAGTATTAGGCTGAGTAAACCTTATGGCATTTTGTGACATCGCAATAGTACGAGTATGTACTAGTGGAAATGTTTGTCATTTCCGATATCTTTTCGTTGTGTGGCATTCCGTTAAGCCTGGACTCTGTTCGAAGCTGTGAAAAATTTTCAGCAACATTGATTATTTCGCGTGAAAAATTTTATACGTAACAAGTGATGCCTTTACGGAAAACATTTCATATTTATTGATTTGAAGTAGGCAACACTGATCGACTTTTGTAAACAAAAACATCAGCTGTCAATATTTCGAGCGAAATAAATGTCAGTGGCCTGTCACACACGACACTAATTTTTATGCCGCAAAATTTTTGTTCTTTTAAGAATCTCGTGTGTTCTAATTCATCCGGCATAAAAATGTATACGTATACATAGCTTTATGTGTGTTAGTGTTTTTGTATGCATCCCTACAAGCAAAGTAATACGAAAATTATTCGAATTCGTATATATTATTATTGCGGCAACAATCATATTCGTATTGCGGAACTTTCCCCCTTCGGGAGAGGTTGTGCGGCCAGGGCGATACTTCGAACAAATACGAATGCAATACTTCTAGAAGATAAAACCATTGTATTGCTAGATAATCATCTAACTGAACTATTTATGATATTGCCAGATTATCTTTAGGAAGATAAATTATTTATAACGATAGATTATCTCCCAAAATACAATTTTGCTAAATTATCTGAAGAAGAAAAATATATATATGTATATATGTATATGTACATAAAACTACCATTAATTTAAATTTAAAGCAATTTTTTATGGTCAACTAAATTCAATTTATCATCACAGGAGTCATCATATGTTTAGCATAAAAAAGAATTTCTTGAGCTAATGTTTTGAAAATTTTCTGATTGTTTTTATTTTAAATAAAATTTTTTTTCTTCTAGTTAAAAACATATTGATATTATAATTTATTGCGAATGTTTATTTATTATAATAACAGAAAATACCTTGTTAAAAGAAAAATTAAATAGTCAATACATTTTGAACTGTTCATTCAAAAAGTTTCACTAAAATGAACATATTTTAATATCAAAAAAGTATTGCTTTGATGATTTTCTTCAAAATGATATAAATGAGATATTGTATTTATATCTTCCAAATGTTTGTACGGATTTGATATTTGCTGTTTTTTTAAGTTATGTGTGTATTAGTTTTGTGCTGGTGATGATTGAGTTGTGCCTGGTTGAAAAATTATGCCAACCACAAAACTTCTCTCTGTACCTCTCTTACATACAAACTGGCATCTTATGCCAGCACAATTGTTCTCGTGTGTGAAATGCCAGTCACATTATTTCACAGATGGCAAGAAAATGTTGCCAGATACATTTCATAAACTTTTCAGAGATTACGATTTGTTACATAAATAGTTAAAAATTCTTGTTTAGTGTTCCATACACCAAAGGTGAAAAAGAACCCTATTGTTTTCGCTACGATGTCCGTCCGTCTGTCTGTCTGTCTGTGACAAGTTTTCTCGAGAACCATAAAAGTTATAAAACTGAAGTTTTTACAGAATATGTAAAAATTAAATGGTGTTCTAAGCCGATCAGCGAAAAATTTTGAAATCCTAATGTAATATACAGAGAGATGGTGGTCCAAAAACCACCATCCAACCATCACCCTCATGTACCCTTACAAAGCACCATGTGACACTACAAGAACACATACCAAAATTAAAAAAAATTGCTAAAACAAAAAAAAAAAAAACGCAACGCAAAACAAATCGCTAAAACTTAAAATATTTATTGTAAAAAAACAAACAAAAATCGCCAAAAACCGATTTCCTTTTCCCTCCCCAACAAACTGATAAGTTGCTCAGCAGACGTTGTTGGTAATTTCTATATAAATATTTGATTATAAAATTTTTTTTATTGAAATTTCGAACAACTCATGCACGAACTAAAATTCAAATATACATCGGGTACAATATTAAAAAATCTCATTTCTCAAACTTATAACATCAGGAACACTATGCAACTGAAGGAAAAACTCTGTGATATAATTTTAGATGAGAATGACATCATAGTATCATTTGACGTGGTATCATTATTCACGAATATACCTACACATTTAGCTATTAAGAATATACTTGACAAATGGGATACCGTTAAGGAACATACTACTGTCAGTAGACGGCAATTTTTGAAAATACTTCAATTCTGTATAACGGACAACAACTATTTTACATATGATGGACAGTATTACCATCAAACATATGGTATGCCAATGGGTAACCCATTATCACCGACGATAGCAGATATTGTTTTGGACACATTGTTAGATGAGATTATTAAAGAATTGAAGACAAAAACATATACATAAAATTTATTTCTAAATATGTCGACGACCTTTTTGCGGTTATCAAAAAAGCGGACATGGAAATCCTATTAAAAACTTTAAACTCATACCACAAAAATCTGCAATTCACTGTTGAGATAGAAGAAAACAATGAAATACCATATTTGGATATGAAAATAATAAAATACAATAACAAATTAATAACAGACTGGTATGCAAAGGAAACCGCATCTGGCAGATTAATTAATTACCATTCCACCCAACCGATGATCATGAAAATAAATACGGCGACGAATCTAATTAATAAAATTCTCAACATTAGTGACAAACGATTCAGAAACAAAAACATCAGTAAAATAAGAGATATAATGACAAAAAACAACTTCCCGATATACATTACGAACAAACTAATAAACAAATGCTTAAATAAAAACCAAACTGGAAACAATAATAATGGAGTAGTAGAAAAAGTTTTTTACAGTGTACCATATGTTCCAAAGTTGACCGAAAACAAAACATTAAAACATATGATAAATGATAAAACAACAATAGTCACACATAAATCAAACAAAACACTGAGACGTCTTTTTACGCAGGAAAGAACATAAATTGACAAATTAGAAACAGACAATGTTGTATACGAAATAACTTGTCAAGGAAATGAAGCAGAAAGGTGCAATAAAGTATACGTAGGAACAACAAAGCGAAAACTCGGAACTAGAGTATCAGAGCATGAAGCAGACATAAACAAAGGAAAAGAGACAACAGCTCTAGCCCAACATGTAAAAGAAACGGGACATAAAATAGATTTTAAAGGGGTCAAAATATTAGATAGAGAAAAGAAAGCGAATAAAAGATATACACTGGAAAGCCTACGTATACAACAACGTATTAAAAAATCCATCAACACAAAAGAAGACAAAGACAACACCAAACTGCAATATTCAATTGCAATAACCTGACAAGTGTAGTTCTGTGATATTAATTTTAAGTTTGCCTGTGATATTTTCCATTATTTATTATTTTTATTATTATTCAAATTATACAACTAATTGTTCGTGCTGTCCAGTTTTTATAATTTATTTAATAATGTAACTGAAGATCGTAAGTCAAACATAAAAAATTAATATTACAAAAATGTAACAAAAATTAATAAAAAACTTGTAATTTCCCAGCAAAAAATTTTCGAAATTTTGTAATGGGTAGTACTCTTTTAATGGCTTACAAAGTAATGACTGATACTTATTTATGTAATTATTTTATGTGCATAATAATGACTGCCCTGTAATGAATAAAATAAGAACTTATTTATATCATTACGTGAAAGTACTTATTGTAGTGCTTTCCAGTTAATAAGGAAATATATCTAGAGAAAAATTTATTGATCGTGAAAATTATTTTAATTAGAAAAACTAGCAAATTAATTTAGAATAAGTTTAAGCAAAATTTAATCTATAAAATTTTAGGCAATCAGTAATCTATTAACTTTTGTATGTTTGTAGGCAAAAAGTATAGGGTACCGCATACTTTTTGAACTTCTCAAACAAAAATAATGGGTTATTCAGTCAAATTTGTAAGTACTTACGACTGAGGAGTACATACACTTTTTTGCATTCTAGTAGGCAAAGTTTTTTGCTGGGTTGTTGTCAGAATTTAAAAATAAAAATTCTCCTGAAGACGTCGGAAAAAAGCTGACGAAACGTTGAGAAGAAGGATGAAATAAATTGGTTTTATTTACATCACAAAAATCAAGAAAACTGACCATTAATAGCCAATGTTAGACACAATAAAAAACATAAACAAACGAAATTGGTCATAAAACATTAACACAATAAAAAATAATCTTGCCGTTTTTTATTCCTGCCTGAAAAATCATTAATTTGTCACTTACAACGTTATTCGCGGCGAACCTTGAAAGTGTTGAATAAGGAGAACAGCAAGTGCAAGAAAAATTCAGTAGAAGTATGAATTTATATCGTATATAAAAGGAATTTAAGCATAAGTATTCTCTATTCACAGACACATTCAAGCAAAAGTGTTTTATTACAATTATAATGCATACTCTAAACATAGTCTGTATCAATAGACTGATGCTTATATTACATGCATAGAAATACCATAGAAATACTTAATAAGTCATTTACATATAAATATACACATCTAAGTACAAACATTTCTATTTATTACAAAGCATTTTTTTCTGTACTTGCAAATGAAAGGAATTGTAAGGAATTATTATTATTTATTTTTTGTTTCTTTAACTCTTATTAACTCCAGCTGTGCCGTTACAATTGGGTACTAATATTTGTACATTAGATTGAAGTTTAAGACTTCAAAGTACCATTCAAATATTTTGTAATATTTTTAAATATTTCATCGGGTTAATTAGTTCAAATAAAAATAAATAAATAATAATGCAATTACAATGCGAAATTAACTTGAACTTAAATTAATTGTTAATATACATACATACATACATAAATAGAATATGTAAAAATTAGTCCAACCATAAACAAAAATTTCGCATGAGTTTTCGTTTACTTATCATTTTTCTTCTATTCACCCATGTCGTGAATATATTTTCCCCCGAAATATTTCCCTTTCAACTAAAGTTGCACTCGTGAATTAATTCCAAGTGAAAAAAATCGCGTTTGAAAAAGTATGGCATCGCCGATTTGTATTCCCGTGCGTTTTGCCCCAAAGACTACATATGTGTGTTTTATCACAAACGTTTTCTTTGAGAATAAAAAAGGCATTAATGTAAGTAGTTTCCTTGCTGTTTAAAATAGTTTTTAACTGTTTGAATTTATTTTTAAAAGGTGTGAAAATACTCCCAACAAATTCTTCATGCTTTCACTTACATACATTGTTCCGATAAACACAGTGGATTTGATGTATCTCTCAAATTTTGTGTCTTTATTTTTTCCAATACGTTTTTTGCTTCTTCTAATAACATAAATCGGAGCGAACTGCTATTCATTTTGCTGAATAATAACAATTTATTAAGAAAATTATAAAAATACGCGAAAAAAGAAAATTGCACCAATTCACAATAGCATGATCGACCTGCAACTCATGTTTATTTTATTCCCTTATCGTGTGTTTATGTTTGCACCCGAAAAAAAGGGAGAAAATAAAATGTCAACAAACAAGCAAAACAACTGTTTTCGTTATATGGTGATGCCACATTTTTTTGTTCCCAAGGAATTTATGATTGAAGGAAATTTTTTTCGCGAAAATTATTTTCCGTGGCAAATGAATATTCATGATTTCGCTGATACTCTTATATCATAATGAGGGATAAAACTGTATATTTTGGCGAGGGAGTAGAGAAAATTGTGTAAGACTTTTGTACCTTGTACCTATGTCGCTTTGCATCAAAAAAAGATGAAAGTTGAAAAATTTTCAGTTAAAGCGGAACTAGTGCGATTTTATTAGTCCATAACCATATTATTTCTTCATAGTGTTGCTCTTATGGAGGTTTCTTTTTTAAGAAAAAGTTTTAGGACCAATTTAAATGCTTAAAAGTGAAAACGAAATTAATTTTTCGCTGTATGAACGGCCCAAAAATATAGACCTAATTTTAAGAAAAGGAAACACCACTAGCTTATGGTTGTCTCAACCATATCTTTTCATTGCTTGTAGGTACGTTGGTATAATATTGCACTCATAACATACATCCATATATAATAAATTCAGTAAAGTGCGGCTTTGACTCGCGCACGAAGGGTTCCGTACGTTGGTGTTTGAGCATTTTTTTTAATAGTGTTTTTTTTACGTTTTTTCAACTGAAATAATTTTGTTTTGTTTATTTTTCGCTTTTTTCTCGTTTTGGCAATTTTTTTTTAATTTTGGCGATTTTTTCAATTTTGGCGATTTTTTTTTATTTTGGAGATTTTTTTCATTTTGGCGATTTTTTTTTCATTTTGGCGATTTTTTTCATTTTGGAAATTTTTTTTATTTTGGCGATTTTTCATTTTGGCGATTTTTTTTTAATTTTTGGCGATTTTTTCATTTTGGCGATTTTTCCGGTTTTTTGCGATTTATTTTCGATTTAGAAATTTATTTTAATTTGGTGCTTTTTTTCGTTTTGGCGATTTTTTTTATTTTGGCGATTTTTTCGGTTTGGCGATTTTATAATTTCGGGATTTTTTTGTTTAACCGTTTTTGAAAATTTCAAGAAGTTTGTTCTTACGGTTTCCAACATACAGCAAGTTGTCAAAATTACATAGTCAAAATTACATTGACTGATGGTACACCCTCTAATTAAAATTTTTTAAATCTTAGTGTTAATTGTTGTAGTCTGTATAAAAATACACTAACTTTACAAATTTCAAGTGCATATACATTAAAGTCCTGCACAAGACTATTTATAAGAACTTTCAAGACATGAGGGATTTTTCAAATGCTTTACTACAGCGAAGTCTTCTAAAACAAACGCTAAGCAACACTGTTTGCAAGAATTTGTTTCAGTTATTGCAAGTATAGGAGTAAAGAAGAAAATACTTCGTGACTGAAAAATTTGTGATGCTTGTTACCAATGCACCTATCGTGCTTTGCTTATAATGCGACAGCATTTATTATTGGTTAAGTATAATGCAGCAATGAGAATACATTTAAAAAACAAGACGTATTTAAATTTCAAGACAATTTACGCAGGTCTATAATATACATACATACAATTGTATGTATATTACATGGGATTTTAACATTTTTCGTTGCTCGTTTTGGCACACGAAACCCTAAAAATTACACACACACACAGAAATAGAAATGTGTAAATGAATGTAATAATGAGCATCAGGAATGAGTTTAAAAATAGAGTAAAAATGTATAGGTACATGTATGTATGTATGTATGTTTGAATAAAGTGTAATGAGGAAGAATTTTGTACGTGGAAGAATTTTTCCCCGTTTCAGTCACTTTGTTATTGACATTTTTCCTTTCTTCATCATATTTCTTTCAAGCCTTTTTGTTGTTGTCGCTGAAATGTACTTGAAACTCACTTTAAGATATTCTCTTTTCTTTTTTGGCTTCATCTTCATTATAATTTATTATTATTTGTATTTTCTTTTTTTTTTTTTTTTTGCCTTCACTTGCCTCTCTCTAGCCTTGCCAGTTTCACACAATAATGTTGAAGAGCTAAATTTAGATGTCATGTAATGGAGATAAATAAATGTACTATTATTTACAATATATCATCGCAATTCGTAATGACAGTATGAATTTAAGCAAAGAATTTTAAATTCATAAGTAAATTCTGGAAAGAATTTACTTATGTATTTATATTCAGTAAGTGACAAGTGGAAAACCGCATACATACAAACATGTATACAGATTTATTATTCAAGTGTGTGTGTGTCATGGAAATAAAATTCACAAGAAAATGAAAATATTTTTAAAGGTATTTAAGACGGAAAATCTCCAAAGAATTTATAAATTTACGTTTTCCATTTAACTTCAATTTAGTAGCAGAATTGCAAATACCTTTTGAAAAAATTAATTAAATTAGCTTTGACTTTCTTTTTGCATACTTTTAGGCGGACAATTAAATACATATTTTCTTGTGTTTAACTTTATAAAACAGCATTTTCACTTAAACAGCAGGAGTGTTCGAGGTAAAAGCAATTTCCAGCTGAATTCAAACCAAGCAGCAGACACAGATAGATTGATGCATTTGTTTGATATTTGCACACAGACTCGCGACTCAAGTTTCAATGTTGGACAATTTATTACTGGCAAATTTCAGAGAAAAAGAATTAATAAATTTTGCCTTTAACAAATCCATCAATATATAGCACACTAAATCATAAACAATCACAAATCAAAAAATCCCAAAATGCTCAGGAGTGGCAGAAAAATGTTGATACTGTTGTATGTAAAATAAAAACAGGTATAAAGGTTTTTTTTATATTGTTCAAAAGAAATTGTTGCTGTGATTAGAGATTTGTTCAGTGTGAACTGGTTTATTAAAAAACAAAATTACTCGTATTTTGATAATTTTGAGTTGTGGCTGTTTATGATTTAGTGTGAGATATTTACTTCAATTTTCTATTATCTATTTCTGAAAACAAAAACCTGTTCAAGACTTTGACGGCGACAAGGGATCGTATAAAACTGCCGGTGTAATTAAGTGCAAAATTTCACAAGAATCATGTGGACATAAACTTTTAAAAATAAAGATAATAGTAAAAATAATAATAATATTTTTTAGTATGTATGTGTATTAACCTGGTGAAAATTTTTCATTAGGAAAAATATAAGTTTTTTTTAAACAATCAACTCTCAGATATTTAACAAAAAAGTTAAAACATTTCTGTGCGCTGCACAATGGGATGGCTTTATCAATTTTTGTGTTATTTTATGTTAACTAAATTCAGAAAAAAAACAAATTTGTTCAAAATCTGCCATTCACATTCAATCCAAATAATTTTTTTCACACACAATTTTTTCTATATTAGCAGGAGTCTTCAAATTTTGTACATACACTTTCTACAATAAAAACAAACGTTTGCCAAGTTTCACAAAAATCGGCAACGCCCACTACCCATGGAATCCATACAAAATAAAGATATGATTTTTTTTTAAATTTAATCATTCGACAAGTAATTTCAATTCACTCTAGTCACTTTCGCTCCATACAAAAAATATTTTGTAACATATTTTTAAAAATGATATAAATTTTAGCCTTAGCAAGGTTAAAAAAAAGGTTTAAAGAAATTAAAATAATTAGGGAATTCACAATGAGTATCTTAAAACTTTAATGTGGCAACATTGTGCCATTTTGAAATTTTCATTGTGAGCAGGCAACGGTATAAAACCCAGTATACTGAAGTATTAAAATATCTAACAATTAATATAGTAAATTAGAAATTATTGTTGAATAAGTGTATCTAAATAACTTTTGTTTTGCAAAATGCGAAAAATACAAATATTTTTTTTATCAACTACAGCTGCGCTTATAGTTTTAACTTGTGTTGTTTAATATTACTATGTTGCCGTATTGAAAATGACATGCTTTTTATTGTTTTAAATTTACCAGATGGTAATAAATTTGATTTACACACAAACAAAAACAACAAACTTGCCAGCCCATATAAGTAATTTTTTAGACTCGGCAGTTTTTCTTGCTCAACTTTTGATTTTATAATGAAAAAGAAAAATATAGGTACTTTCTCAACTCTCTCATACAAAATCAAAAGTTGAGCAATAAAAACTGCCAAGTCTAAAGCATGACTTAAAGTATTAAAATTGAAACGTTGCAATTAATTAAGACATATTTTAAAACGCTATTGTGATCTCCCTAAATATATAAAGTAAGAAAGTTTCCCCCTGCCAAATATTGGCAACATCATTGTTTAACATTTCTTTTTAAAGTTTTTTTTTCATATTTTTTTGTACATATTGTCGCAGTTAAATTGTTCTCGAGTTTTTACATTCATCCCACAACTTCTGAAAATAAATCATTGTGCATTAAGGCTCAACTGTGTATGTACTTTTATTTATGTATACTATGAGTTTCATTTAAATTTTCCTTAAAAAAACAGCACAATGTCCCCTCATATCATTTTGAAAAATACAGAAATGAAAAAGATTTTTTAAATAAAGATATACATATTTTTAGTGTCATTTAATTTGCATGCAACTCGTATTTAAAAGGTATTGTATATGTACGGGTACATACATACATATTAGAGTTTTTCTTTTCCCGGACTTTTTCATTTCCCGTGAAAGCGGGAAAGATTTTTCGGTTTCCCGGGAAATCCCGGGAATTCCCGCCTAGTACAAAACAATACAAAATATTTTTAAATTTAATTTATTTCAACAAAAACAAATTAAAATTCATGAGATCGATTAAATAATAACGTTTTATACACACATTATTCAAAAAATAAGACCGTTTCCGTTCTTCATATAATAATACATAGATAACAATATTATATAAAAGAAATTATAGGAGTATTATTAAAAAAATATTACGAAATATCCCCCTTATGAAAAAATCATTGTTAAACTGAAAATTAATTTAACAAACGAATTTTGTATGGAAAACCAGTTTTAACGCATGGTTTAACTTTAACAATCGTTTTTGCATAAGGGCATATTTCTTTGGCAATAGGACTTTAGTACATTATAAGCTGTTAATGCTATTAACCGTACTATTAACCAAAGAGAATCTGTAATTATTTGTATTATTTTATTTCCTTGTTGTATTATTTTATTTCCTTGCTCATTTCTGTTTTTTACTTTTATGAATTGTTGTAGAAATAAATTTGGTTGTCGCGTTCTGTTTTTTACAAATAAAGGCATCTAAGTCTCAGAATGCATGTGTACCAGATATAAACTCGTCCTTAGTTGTTGTAAAGCTTTAGCTATTGTGATATTGCCATCACATTATTATATTGAACCATCGCATTAATAAAGTGATTAACGACACTCATCAAGGAATGTGTACACACAAATTAAGTTGCCATAACAGAATCAAGAAATCCCGGGAATTCCCACACAAATTTCCCGGGATTTCTTTCCCGGAAAATGTGCGGGATCCCGGGAAATTTTTCCCGGGAAATCCCGTATGAAAAACACTAAATGTAACCGACCTCATAAGAAACCATATATTTTAACTTAGCTGTCATTTTAAAAAGGTAAAGTTTAACGCATGACGAATTCATTGTGCACCGGCCTTAATTATTAACTTGACTGCATCCGGTCAAAAATAGTTATGTGGCAACACTCTATTCTTGAATAGCTGTTGTTGTTTCTTAGGCTGGCACATGGTGTAATTATACAGGTGACTGCATAAGGATTTGTTATACAAAAATACGGCAACCATAACTGTGTAAAGCACCGAAGAATGTCAAAAGCACAAAAATAATTGTACCAAAACCAAAACAAAATTGAAGTTTTTGACATTCTTTAGCTACAAAGCACATAGAGCAAAAAATTATCAGCTGAAGTAGCGCTGCCACCTGTTTAAATACACCTTGGGCTGGCATTTCATGTGTGCCATGTGCCAAAAAAAGCGTAACCACTAATTACAAATGAAAAACTGTTTGATTCAGATACTTTGGGCAGATCAGACTTACCCCAGCAAAAAACTTTGCCTACTAGAATGCAAAAAAGTGTATGTACTCCTCAGTCGTAAGTACTTACAATTTGACTGAATAACCCATTATTTTTGTTTGAGAAGTTCAAAAAGTATGCGGTACCCTATACTTTTTGCCTACAAACATACAAAAGTTAATAGATTACTGATTGCCTAAAAGTACTCAAAATTTAATGGGTTATTTTTTGCGTACAAATATGCAAAATAATATAGATTAATTTTTGCTTAAACTTATTCAAAATTAATTTGCTATATTTTCTAATTTTTTTATTTTAAATGAATAAAATTTTGTAACAAATTTCTCTAGATATACATATTTCCTTATTAACTGGAAAGTACTACAATAAGTACTTTCACGTATTGATATAAATAAGTTCTTATTTTATTAATTACATGACAGTCATTATTATGCAAATAAAATAATTAGATAAATAAGTACCACTCGTTACTTTGTAAGTCATTAAAAGAGTACTACCCATTACAAAATTTCGAAAATTTTTTGCTGGGACATGATTCAGCATATACAATTATAAAAGGTTTTTGCGTCTTAATTTCATGTAAAAACTTGTAAATATTTGTTCACCACTAAATTTTTAATTATTTTTTCATATATTTTTCCATTTTTTTAGTTTTTATGAAAATGTAATTTTTCATTGTTATTGCTTATTTTTCAAACAGCTGATTGATTTTCTGTGTGCCCAAACTAGCACGAAGAAAAAGGGCGATCTGTTTCGAAGAAGAAGAACATTACTCTCACAAAACCTCTCTCATTTAACAAATTAAATGAGAGAGCATTTCGTGTAATTTGGGATTCCGCGGTACATCAATATAGAGTACAGAAACACACCTAATATGCATTTTAAATGAAACATTTTAGAGTTCACTGTTGAATTCAGACTACAAGTAGAATAGTTTTACACTATACTACATAGAAAAATATTCTTATAATTGATTTTAATGCTTATCTCATTATTATGAATTGAATTGAATTACCCAGATTTTCCAATAAACTGTATAATCAGTTCAACCACATAAATAAGAAGAAAAAAAAGTTTATTTCAAATGAAATAAAAATCTAGCACAATATGTAAAATAGCAATATGTACTTCATCTTTTTTAGAGCATCAGCACATGATGTCATCTTGACCCACTAGACGTGTATTGAATTTTTATTTTTTATTCAAGTTGCAATCTTTTGCTTGTGAATATTTTTGTGGGCATTTGAAGCCACACTTATCATCCATTGATTTTTGCATTGTGCTAAATACTAGTAAGATATACATTTTTGTCTACTTTTTATTTCCATCTCAACAAAATGGCACATTAAGATTTTTATTTTATATTTTCTACTTATCTCAATAATTGATTGCTTTGACTTTTGTTTAAATGGTATTTTTAGTTTAGCAAAAATAATTTTAAAAGTTTTCCGAAGTATGAAATCAAAACTCAACCAAACGGAAATTTAATGCACTTTTTCGATAACGAAATTATTTATTTAAATTAGCAAAGAACATACATTATATATATATATATATATATATATATATATATATATATATATATATATATATATATATATATATATCTATGTGCATTACAATACATATCTACCTACATGCATAAATACATATATACATATAAACCTACATATCGTTACCTTAATATAGAAAGATCCTAACACATTTTTTTTAAATTGAGATTTTTGCATTTTTCTTCTATTGAAATATACAAAAATTTCGATTTCATATATAAATATTTAGGCCCTTTTTATATTAAAGGAACGATATGTATGTGTAAATATGCATTAAAAATAAAAATAAAGAAATGCTTGAATGAGCACACGAAAAGAGAAATTGGTTTAAAAACCAAATTTTTTTAACAATTAATTAAGAAAACAAAGAGTGTGCAATTAAATATACAATTTGCTAGTTTTTTTTTTAAATTGTCACAAATATTTAGTTATTTATACACTATTCATACAAAATATTTTTGATTTATATACTCAGTCCAATCATAAACAACAATTCCGTGCAAGTTTTTTCACTTTTCCTTTCTATCCTATTATGAATTTGTTTTTCCTTTTTTTACCAAATGCGGGAATAAAAAACTCCCCGGGAAAAAAGTAGGTATTACGAACCCAGTTGAACTTGTTTTTTCACTAAAAATCTTTCACTTGCAAAACAGAAGGGAGTTTACAAAAAAAATATAGTTAATACTTCATTAAAACACAATTTATATACATAAACTTGTATTCTATAGTTCTTGTATTAGGAAAAACACAAATAATGCCCAAATAAATCATTTATAAATTTATTTTTACATATTTTTTTCAAGTTGGGGAGTTTCAATAATTTTATTTACTCTCTCACTCAAAAAAGGGAAAAACAAAATGTCAACAAAGAAGCAAACAACGTACTCGTACTGCGGTGATGCCACCCACGTATTACTCTTTTCTGTTCCCAAGGAATTTATGATTGGAGGAATTTTTTCTCGGGAAAATCACTTTCCGTGCGAAATAATTTCCGAGGGAATATTTATGATTGAGCTGAATAATAATAAAACTGATGGCCATACAGCCAAATTATGAGTAACAATTTTCTGGGAGTTTTTTTACCTTTTCCCATTATTCCTATTATGAATTCAAGTTTCCCCGGGAAAAAAGTAGGTATTTTATATATGAGGGAGAGGGAGAATTTGTTGAGAGTTTTCTCCACAAACACTTTCAAGTGAACTAATGCATTAAACACATTCACCACAGCAGGCTACACGAACACACGACTTCAAATGCCGCCAGCAGCATTTGGAGACAACAGCAGCACCATCTGCACCTGATATTCAAGTACAAATACATAGTTCACTATTGCCACTTTCATATATTTTGCATTTATAAAAATAAATTTTTCTTTTAAAATGTACTTATTTCACGTAAAAGTACAAAAATTAATCAATTTATTCTTTACATAAGTTTTTCGATATTGTTTCTGGTAAATAATATGAAATGATTGTACGACATTCAACCTCATACATTCAACATTTTGTATTATACTTGCAACACTGCATTTGCTCATTGTAGCCAAAGAAATAGAAACTAGTTTAATTGGAGTACAACGACAAAATTAGCATAGACAACAACCTGTCGCCCTGTTGCCTTGCTGCTTTCAAAAGAATTATTCTCATATAAACATGTGTATTCTATCCTTGACATTTGGTAGTCGGTAGCTTGCTGTGGTGAATGTGTTTAATGCATAAAACAACGTACTGCGGTGATGCCACCCACGTATTACTCTTTTCTGTTCCCAAGGAATTTATGATTGGATGAATTTTTTCTCGGGAAAATCATTTTCCGTGCGAAATCAATTCCGAGGGAATATTTATGATTGAGCTGAATAATAATAAAACTGATGGCCATACAGGCCAGTTATGAATAACAATTTCCTGGAAGTATTTTACCTTTTCCCCTTCCTCCTATTGTGAATTCAAACTTCCCCGGAAAAATACTCCTCGGGTAAAAAGTAGGGAGAGGCAGAATTTTTTTAGAGTCTTCTCCACAAACATTTTTAAGCGAACTAATGCAAAAATTTAAAAACCAAAATAAAAAATGTTGTAAAACAATGTTATAAGTTTAAATAAATTTCGCTTCTTGTTTTAGGAATTTTTATCCAAGCCAAGAGCAAACGTAAACCTCAAAAACATGAACTAACTTCTGCCTTCAGAACAAATACTAAAACACTCAATTTTTCACGGCTCCTTTAAGTTCACATAATAGGTAAATGGAAGACTTGTTTCCCTTTAATATCAAAACCGATAAGAAAAATTTTATAAAATTTACAATTTTCTTTGTGCATACAGTCATCGGGAATTTAACCCATTCGCATCTGCACCAGACTCAGTTTTAGCTCTACTTTCTCAGCTTAAAGTTATTCCGCCTTACTTGTGTATGGTTACGCTGATTTATTTTATTTTTTTATTTAAGCATATTTACATTAGTACATAATCTTATTGGCAATTAAAACATAAAATTTTTATTACATTTCTATTACGGAAATATTGCGTTAATGCAGAACAAAATGTAAACATTAAACAGCTGATCCAGATTTTACTCTCTCCCGTATTTCTTTTTTTCCCCCGGCTATTTAGTATAGGAGTATTTTTCCCCAGGTATTTAATTAAGGAGGATTTTTCCCCGTGAACAAATTATGGGTAAGAGAAAAACTCCCCGTATAAATTTGTAATTAAAATGATTTAAAATTTATTTTATAAACCCTCAATTAAACAAAATAGTTTTTTTTATAAATAAGGCACTTAATATTATAAAGCCATGAACATTTTTATTGGTTTAACTAAATAAAATCAGAGTCTTTGGTAAGTACGGAATAAATCAAAAAATTGTATTCGATCATTTTCGTGATTTATGCTAGGAACACAATTGGGACGAACGACGAATTTCGTCCACCTCGACGAATTCGTCGATATGAGTTCGCTGCGTAAATTCTCTTATATTTGATAAAGTTGGTTGTTGTGTGTACAAAGACAGAGAGTGAGAGAGAGAAAATTGTTTTTTCGTCGTTCGTCGGCGTATAAATTAGAAATAAATCTATCTCAGAATTCGTCGCGCACGACGAATTTCGTTGTACGGCGGTGTTGTGTTCATTTTCATATGCACACATGTGTTTTATTTTTTATGACGAAAATTCGCACCGAAAAATTCGTCGTTCGTCCCAGTTGTGTTCCTAGCATTACTTTGTTGATGAAATGGGGAGAGCAAGAGAGTACAAGTACATATTCATGTACTTGAAATTTAATTCATTCTCTTATTCGTTATTTCAGCCTTAAAACAACATGTATGCACTTAAATATTCATCTACATATAGATATGTATGTACGTATTAAATATTTCTGGAATAAAAATTAATTTGTGTGAACGCAAGTGCAGGTCTAAGGAAATAAATGAAAAATTGCTGCAAGAAAACTTTTATGACATTAACTGAACCCATCAGGACCCAAGTGAGCCAGTTGCTAATGAAACTGGGAGCCTGTAAAACCTTTTACAAGTACAATAAGGGTTTTCATGAGAACTTTTAAAATTGCCATTTGTGCAATTGGGAAAACTTGCGAGACTTGTTTCATGAAGCCCCTTTTTAAGTTTTGCGCAAACAGTTAATGTAATTTTGAAACAAACGACAAAAAGTTAATTTGATACAAAAAAAATAAGAAAATTTTGAGACATTTTAAATTTAAAAACATATTTATATATATATATTTCTATAAAAATAACAAAGCGTGTGTGTGTCTAAAAATGCCTAAAAAAAGCCAAACACGCAAGAAGTTGTTGTTTACAAAATGCACAATTGCACAGCTTTAGTTTACGAGTCAAAATTATTATTGGCAAGCTTAACAGGTGTGTGTAAATATATTTCTATAAAATTTATCACATTTGTGAAACCTTTGAAAGATTCTCATGAAACCCCCTATTATATACAATATACTTAAATTTACATAATTATTACTTTGTGCTTTTTTCGGCATTTTTATTTTATTTTTTTAATTATTGTTGAAATTTCGCAAATAAATATTTCAATGTTCATAATTTTTTTCCTTATTTTTTCTATGAATAACATTGAATATTGTGTAATACTTTTCCAAATACAGGGCTATAAATATATGTGTATATGAATATTTTTGCTGTTTTACTGCGTACGTTAAGCATTTTGTAAGTATTATTTTTAACGCACGTAAATTTCTAAATAATTTCACACATATTTGAATCCATATTATATTTTTATATATTTCGTGTGAAAATCTTTACGTTACAGTATATTTTGCTTGAGTGTGTGTACGGAAGGAGGAATTTTAAGGAATAATACATTTCAATGTTTCATTAAAAGTTTTCTTAAATTAAGTCCTGTTTCTGAGTTTTATTCAGATAGTTTTTTTTCTAATAGCTAACACCAGCCTAAAGCGGCCTATACACTACAACATGTTGCAACAGCAAACACGCGCAATCAAGCAATCATGCTCTAACCACAAAATATACCAGCAAGGTGGTACAATAATTCTTAACAAAAATTCAGTACGGACGGTTATGAATAGTGACACAGTTTTTGCTGCAATTATTATTGATATTTTAATAATCTTATATATGTATAATTAAAGTGCTCAAATTCCATTTTCCATTGAAACAAATTATATTTTTTAAATGTATATTTGCTCATCTGAGCAAATTTCACCTATACACACACACAATACCAGCAAGTTGGTATCCTCAGCAAAATATCAAACTCTATTATATAACAAAACGTACAATCACACAAAATGCCCATACACTACCAAACTGCTGCCACAAACACTTGACTGAGCTGTTGTAGTGTATTGGGACCCTTTAAGAAGATTTTATACGAGATCTTGTATACGATGCGTATGATTGATGCGTTTAAATACAATAATTATCATACGCATTTTTTTCTTGAGAAATCTTGGAAGCGGGAAAGCAGGAATGATTTTACAATTTCCCGGGAATTCCACCCCAGTTCATAACGATAAAATATACAATTTAATTTAATTTATAAAAAAAACAACTAATTTCATAAGGTCTATTGAATTATTAATAAATACATATATATTAACAAATATATATGTTTTCTCGGAGAAGGTCACATATGTATATCAATAAAAATGTATTACGAAATTTTACTTAAAAAAAAACTTTGGTACAGAATAAGCATTAATGGAATAGTTTGACAGCCTGTTTCTGATTTCATTAAAATATAACACGGATGTTGGGTTTAAGGTCAAAAGAGCGTTGTATAATCTCTAGAGATTTTCAGTTTTATGACCATTTCCTGCAAAGAATCTTAATTAATTTGTAAACGAAAATCATTTTTTTTATCAAAACAGCGTTTTGTTCACTAATTGTATTTTTCAAATACAAATGCTCGTTTTTTCACTTTTTCTCATTAATTCTTTCATCAATAGTGTTTACTGTATTTCCAGAATCTAATCAAAAAGCTTGTTATGCAACTCTTCTGAATATGAAATCATCAATGTTTTAGAAGGAAGTGGGAACAAATATTTTTTTATTTTTACTAAGCAAATCTGGTCGTTTTATTTCCTTTCACATTTCTTTTTTTACTTTTATAAATTGCCTCAGAATTAAATTTTGAACGTAGTGCTCCGTTTTTGGCAAATAAAGACTCCTAAGTTTGAGAGATTCAAATATAAATGTGCTTTTGGTAATAACCCTTACAGAAAAGTCATTATTTGTGAATAGTTTAGAAGTTTAGAGACACTTAAATATTCTTTCTTACGCCCCTTTTCACAATGTACAATTAAAAGCTAAAAGGGAGTTTAGCGGCAAGTTTTGTATGAAGAACTGTCAGTTAAAGTTCACGTTAACTCTTAATCATACATTGTTTAAAGGTACATTATTGGAATATTTTTCCAATATTATCTGTTTTTTTACTCCAATTCGTTGACAAGCTTATTTTAAGAATAAACTTTAACTTTATGCTCTTTTGTGAAAATATTATTTAATAAATTCAATTCAAAGCTGAAGACAATTGAATGTTGAAAAAGGTAATTAAAATTTTCGAAAAATTACATTTCTAACTCAAGCCATTAATCAAATGTTTTCAGTATTTTATAAGCAAATAAGGCATAGCAAACTTGTATTATAAGTATGTGTATGTAACATAAACCCATAATTTCTTCAGCAAACACTCATAAATAAGAGAATATATGAAATAATACAAATACAAAATTTTCCAACACGGACACACACACACACACTAATAATACATGAAATGAGTTCTAAGGACAACAGTGGATTAAACTGGCGAGTAAAATATAGAAAAAAAAATTTAACTAAATATTATAAATATTTATATGGCAGTTTTCTTTTTGTAAAAAGAGGTCATAAGTCTAAACTTTATATTTCAAATTAAAATCCAGACAAATCCAAAAATTCAGCTGATGTTTTCAGCAGTCATTTAAGTCCCAGCGCTACTTTAACATTTTTTTATTATTAATTTTTTTTTTCAAGTTTTTAATACTGAGTTCATTGAATGTAAATTTTTTAATAATGTAATTAACATATTTTCGAAAATAACTTTTCATTACTATAATTACAGCATTGACCCACGGTGCACAAAAGTTTTCATATATCAGTGATGCCCAATTGCTCAATTTTCTATGCACACGTACATGAGACACAACGTTGACCTGCATACTCTATAAAAGTCTTCCTGTGTTCTGGATTACATTTCAACGAAGAAAATAAAATTATTTGTATTTATTTCATTTACTATAAATTTTAAATTTATTGGAATATTTGCTTTTAATAGGGCTTTGAAATTATGCTACAATTTCTTACGTTTGAAAAAAAAACACCTCATGCGTTTGTTGTAAATTCGAGCACAGAACAGAATATTTAATAAAGAAGACGAAGCTTACACTTTAAAGCTTAAATCTTATATTAAAGTTATGAGAGCTTTTTTGGATTTTGCTAAAAGTATATAAAAAAAAATATGCCTAGACGTGCTTAAAAACAGAAAAAACTAACTTTTTACGTTCATATCAGTCTAAAAAATTAACTGAACTATTAAAATTTTTAAAATACATAGATATTTTCTACAGATAGTATAAACTTTCAGCAGTGCTTGGATAATTAGTAGAGTCCGCCTAAAACCAGTTTTAAAGGTCGATGTTTAGTTGAAGTTCGTCGAATTTGTTTAAATTTTTTTGAATTCGAACTTTGCTTATCAAATTCGTAATAAGAAACAACTTTAACATTTTTTAGGTCTTTTGTGGCTCGATTATTTGTGGCAGGCAAGCTTCAGTTGCGTGGCCAGTTGCCAAATAATTATTACGTATGGTAAGTGGCAACTAACAGCCAGCCATGCCAACTTGGTGCTTTTGGCACTATTTTTGGTGCTTTTTGAGGACTCAAAACGCCAATAAGTAGTGCTTTTAAGAAATGTGTGTATTTCTTCAATAAAATCTTGGTGTACTACTTTTTCTTCTGATATACAATTTCATTAAATAGAGAACAGCTTATAAAATATTAAACATTATTAAACTTCACTCGTTTGGATCTTCACTCGTTTTTCGCGTTAGTGCTTTTTACGCTTTTTAGATCTCAAAATTATGCTTTTTAGTGCTTTTTTTAAATTTTGATGTGCTTTTAGAGACAAAAATGTTGGCATCACTGCTAACAGCTGCTAATTTCAGTTGCCATATAGCAATAATATTGCAAGGCAAAAATTTTTAATTGCTGTATAGTTTTTAAAGCAAAAAGTTGGTAAAATTAATATAAAAAAAAATTTATCAGGAATACTTTCTAAATCGGGCCTAAGTTCAGTATTTTCAATTCTCATAGACTGTTTAATTTGTGTTCTCTGCTTTAAAAAATCACATTAATTTCTATAAGAATGGAAAATATAAGGGGAATACTCTGTATTTCGAAACGAAAGAAAATGCGTTCGAATTTGTATGTTATTAATATTACAATTCGAAAGCATTTGCTTTCATTTCGAATTAAAGAATAGACTCCCTGAACTCAAACCTAATTAAGAAATTCTTCCTGATTAAATTTCATACTAGTTCAATTAAATTTAAATATGTATCATATAAAAAAATTAAATTAAATAAGCTACTCACTGATTCTCTGGGATAGTACATGTTGTATTTCCTTCTCTTCATCGTAAAATACTTCCACTTGAGCTAATCAGATTTATTAATAAGCATCTTTATTTTTAAAGCACTTTTAAATAACACTTTTTTTCACACTTGTATTTTTTTATATATTGAAGCTTTGTTTAAATTGTCAACTGGCAACGCCACTGAGCTTCGCGTGTCATTCATAATGGAGGCATTAATTTCTGAAATAGAAAAGATAATTCGTTCATAAAAATGTTTAAGCATAAGAACCAGCGTTACCATTTGTCAAGTTTTCCCTTTTTTTGGAAGTTTTTTGAGATGCCAAAAAGTTTTTTGAAAATATAAAGTTTTTTCAACTTTTTTATAAATATGTCCATAATTGAACTTTTGCAGTATATTGAATGAAAATATTAAGTAATGTTTGTATGCAATACAAATACAAATATTTTCTAACTACCTTATTACTGCAACAGTGTCTAAAGGCTCAGTTAGCCTAACCATTTTCATTACTTTTCACATAACGATATCGATCAGCTGTTTTCTTTCTAAATTTTGGTACTTTTGTAGAAAAAAAAGTTTTTGTTTTGGAAAAAAAGTTTTTTTTCAGATTTAGGAAGTTTTTCAAAAAATATATATGGTAACGCTGATTAGAACCAAAAAATTAACATATACAGTTTATCAGCGATTTGAGCATAAATTTTAAATAATAAGGGCCTAATTCATAAAAAATATTTTGATTATAAAAGGTTTATTAATCAAATTTCTATAGAAAATTTGTTTCATAAACCTCTTATTAAACAGAAATATTTTTATGAATATGAATAAATTGTGTATAAACTCATTTTTACAAGGATAGGTTTGGGTGCGTTATATATTCTGTTCAATTAAACTTAAAGCTGTTCCATAAAATAGGAAAGTACTGCATTACTATCCTAAGCCAAAGTTGCGGTTATTAAGATAATTGCACAACAAGTTTGGTCAAGATATTTGGTATTCACATATTTACTGACAGCAAAATGGCCTTTGGATGGCTGTGTACACTTCATTACATCAAGTAATGCCAGATGGATTTGCAAGAGGTAGATAGATATTCCTCGGTTGACCTTAGATGGGTTTACTGGACATGAGAATATTGATGGTAAGAACACGGCAGATGTCCCTGATAAGACCACCATTTCTCGAGAAACAATGAAACGCAAAACCATGTTATAATTATGATGATTGTATTTGGGCACCACTGACACAAATGTCACAAATACATTTATACATACTCACATATGCACACACAAAAACACATATATTTCGCTCATTTACTAAAAAACGTCATAACTAAAAAAAACTAGCTTGCCAGAAAACGAGTTTAAAGTTTTTAATTTAAATTCAACTTAATGGAAAATGAAAATTTTATTTTGCTCTTAATAGCTGAGTAAAAAATAGATTTGTATGCAATTTTTACACAATACGAAAAACGATATGAGGATTAATTCTGCATCATTAAATCAAAAATTTAATTTTTTTTAGTTATGACGTTGTTTGAGTAAATGAACGATATGTATAATATATGCATGAACTACATGTGTGAGAACATTTATAATTCTCTTTTTTTATTATTATTATTTATCTAAGCTGAAATTTAGGTGTTTAGTTGAATTAACGAAATACTAAAAAATACTGTGGAGTCTGGCTATAACGAACCCTGAGATAACTGACAATTTTGATAATTATCGGCGTAGTTCGTTATAATATGAGTAAAGATTTTAGGCCTTATTATGAGAAAAATAATTTTTTCCATTTTAACGTATAATTTTCCAGACAGTTTTCTTTACATGACTTTAAAATAGTATTGGTTATAAGCGGAGTTTGCTACACAGAAAAATTTAGATTCGAAAACTATATACCGTTGGCCTCGGAGGTGAGTTTTGACAATTTCATTCCTAAATTCAATAAGAATATTTATGAATACAGCGTTTTTTCACAGTTGTACAAAAAAAGTATTTGATAAATAAATTATAAAATTACTTATTATCGTATTATTATTTTATTACATTGACTGAGTTTAGACGGGCGAACATTTGGAAGGAAAACATCTGGAATTCTCTTTTGTTGTTTCCTTTGCGTTCACACAGACGAAAATGTTGCCGGTGATATTCCAATATTATTGGATAATACCAAGCGTACATGTATATGTATGTGTGTATATGTAGCAAAGAATATTAAAACAAACCGTGTCACCGAGTACTGAACACAAAAATTATTCTCTCTTCCCCACCCGTAAATTGCTACCAAACTAAATGTTTCCCGTTTAACGTTTATTAACGCACTAACAATCCCAAATTATTCTACATTGGCTGCTTTTTTTCAGCTCTAGTTGTAGTTGTAAAAAGTATGTAAAGAAAATAAATGTAAATAACAACAACAGCTATGTAAGAATAGAGTGTTGCCACACAAGTATTTTTGAGCTGGTGCAGTCAAGTTAATAATTGAAGGTTAGCCGCGAATAACGTTTTAAGTGACAAAATAATAATTTTTCAGGAGAGCCCAAAAACGTATTTTAAAGCAAGATTGGTTTTCTCATTTAATTTTTTTAGCTTATCGAAAATAATGATAACTAGCATTAACTTTTCTTTTTGTATCTCTGCTACATTTGTCAATTATTTTCGACAATTTCGTTTGCATGATTTTATTAGTTACTTACAAAGTTTTCCACCGACTGACTGATTGTAATTGTATTTTGACGGTGATAGGGTGCATAATTTTGGATGGTTTGATGTTTGAACAACGCAAGAGAGTTATGTTAATGGTAATCTGTGAAAAAACTGGTTTTTTAAAAAATGTATTTTACAACGTTATTCGCGGCTGTGCTTCAATTAGTGGTTTATTTTTGGGAATTGCTACAATTTAAGTTTAACGTTTATTAACGCACTAATAATCCCAAATTACTAAATGTTTTCCTTCCAAATGTTTTTGTGTCTAAGCGCTGACATTTTAAATAAATTATCAAATGAACCCAATAAGCACTCAAAACATTAAAATTCAAGCACTTGAAATTTAACTGGAAACAAAGTTGAATTCAAGTATTTTTTCAAGTAATATTCAAGTTTGAAAATATTTTGAAATAAAAAATCAAACAACATACATACATATTTGTTCAAACCTTGTCAAATACGTAATTTATTTAAAAAAAAAATTAGATTGTGCTGAAAAATATCAAAGATAAATAAAAAACTGAATTTTAACAAAAGAAAAAGTGACTAAAAACGTGACAACAATAGTGAAGGTAGATATGCAGAAAATTATCATAAGAAAACTTGTCGATTGCATTTCTTTTCTATACTAAATACATTGTTTTTGAAGCTTGAAATATACTTGAATTCAATTGTAATAAAAGGTGGAATTACAATATAATTCAAGGATTGAATTAAACTGTAATACAATTGAATTGTTCGAATTGAATTCACGTTCCCATTTCACTGGAGAATGCTATTGAAATAAAGTGTAAATCAAGCATAATTCAGCCCTTGACAATTGAATATGTGACTTGAATAACAGTTGTTTTACACTTGATTTCAAGCAAAATTGCTTATTGGGAAACGTATAAACTTTTATGTAAAATCTTTTACTTTACATATCTGTTTATTCGTTTATTCTGCCTTGACAACAACATATACAACATCAACAAAGTTTTGTCAGATATTACGAAAAAAAGCGATTCCAAAATAATGTCTCTTTATTTCAATAACTTATTTGTTTTAACTAAATATCTAATCAAGTTGTTTGTAATTGTAGTTATCAATCATGAAAAAAAATTTCACAAGAAATTAAAAAAAAAATCATTTTGTTATTGAAAGTGAAAAGAATTTTTTTAGTATGATATTATAAGTTTACTAATTAATGTTAAATATTAATGCAAAACCGGTGTTCGTTATAATCGAACTCAACTGCATATGGAATGGTAAAATATTTCAAGTGCTTGTTATCATGTCGTTGGTTGTTGTTAGTGTTGTTGGTTGCTATTAGTTCAATGTGCAAAGTCATAACGGTTACATACTGTGTACTCTCCCATTTACACACACACATATATATATAATCTGTGAAAATAATAATCTGTTAACATGGAGGTAAATAATAAGATTAAAGAAATAAATTGGGTACATACACATACGTTTTGCAATTAGCATGTGGTTGTCCATACAACTGATGCAGAAATGGGAACGTTGACGGTATCATATTTGCTTAATACTATCATATTTTTAAATGCATGTACATACTGTGATACTCCGCGTTGCCAACATTTTTCAATTAAAACTGACAGTACTCGAAAAGCGCCTAAAAGTGCTTAATTTCAAGCAAAAGAAAAGAGCTAGTAAGGGTTAAATTTTATTGAAACAAAAAGTGGTGGTTTTGTTAAAAAAAATTATATATTTATATACAGAAAAGCTTAAGCTACATAATCTTAGAACTTCAAAAAACAAAGTCCAAGAAATGTGTCACTTAAACTTTTTCAGCGGTTATGGCTCGATGTAGTTTGATTCGTTCGAGAGATATCGAAATACGAAAATTTTGGAAAACAAAAACGTTTTATTTTAAAAACTCCAAAGCTTCTAGTAAAAACAATATACTTTTTTCGATTTAAAAAAACTACGGCGAATACCACACATTTGATAAAAAAAATTTTTATATCCTGAAAAATTTTCTGACCGTGTGATTTCTCGAAGGGGCCATCAGTTCACCGAGATCTAGTGATTTAATACCTAATAGAATTTTGGGTGTATGTGAAAGATAAGGTCTATGCCAACGCCCCACGATCGACTAAAGACCTCAAAGATAGAATTCATGAAGTTAAGGAGGACATACAGCCCCAAATGTGCGAATCGATGATGGAAAATGTCATGAAACGTTTCGGTGATATCGCTTGTAAACACTATTTGTGTACATATCAATATTATCTTCTCTTATTGGAAGACCCTTTACTAACTGATTTTTCAGTTAACAGAAAACTGCAAAAGATAACAGTAAGAATAAATTCAAGAAAATGTTTAAGTGCTGTCGTCCTGAAAATCTACCATATCAGACCTAAGCACTATTGAAACCGAATACTCTCAAATATACGTATACTTATTGGTAAAATATTTAAGTTCGTAATACTCATACGTTCATTTTTATAAATAAAACTAACGGATGTCAGTATAGAATAATAAATTTTAATTTTTTCGAAAACGAATGCGTATGCAAATCTCATGAAAAGTAATTTGTATGACAACATTGAGAATATATGTTTTAATTTATTACAAAAATAAATTCTTAAAACAGCAAGATATCGTCGGTTAACTTCTGGTTTGCAGCACAGTATATTCAAAATACATTATGTCTGTGAAATAATATTAAAATAAATATACAAAATAGAAATTAAAAATAATTCACAAAATGTTAGGAAATTTTCCACCCCTGGCTGATGTTGCTATTGTTTTTTATTTCATGGTTGGCTGGGTACGGGTATGCAAATACATACTTACATATATATACATATTTACGTGCGTGTATTTATTTGAGTGTATTTGACAGTGAATTTTGTTTTGTTTTCTTTTTTCTAAGCAAACATAAACAGACACTGGGTGCAGATGAAATAATTTTTTTATTGCTTTGACGTATGGAAATACACGTAATACAGAGCAATGAACCGTTTTTATGGTCGTATTTAAACTAGAACTAGTATAAGTGTAAATGCTCTTTCTTAGAATTATGAAAAACTTTTAAATTTCCAATGCAGTTATGACCTTAAGAAGCATGTTGTAAGATGTTAGTTATCTAAATTCTTGGAACTTTTATAAAATATATGTACTAGAATTTTTTTTTTAGAAATATTAAACGCTTTCCTTTACAAAATCAGGCTCTAAAAATTACAAAATGAAATTCAAATTTTTTGCGTTTGAGACTCAGCATATTTTTGCATTAAATACACTTCCTATTGGACTGCAGTTCAATAGAATACACGTACATATCGTCACCTTAAGTGCAAACGGAAGTAATTTTTAACAATGTGATCTTAATTTAAGATTTTTATTAAAAATTTAAAATGAGATTTTATTCAAGATTAAGATTTTATTCATTAATCAAGAATTCTCGCATTTAAAATCTTGATTTTAGCACGTTTTTTCCCTTATAGTGCATTTACACTACCTCGAAATCTAGTACTTCCGAGATTTCGAATTGAACCAAGCTGCTTTTTTCAAGATTTTCCATACAAAACGAAATCTAATTTTTCAGTAGATTTGTAGGAAATCTAATAAAAATCTAATGTTTTTATTTATTCTTAACTACCCTGTAAGAAAAGGTGAGTGAATTAGCTACGGTCTGCTTAAACAAGTGTGTGAATTGGCTACAATGCAGTTTTTTGGTTGTAGTTTTGGAAACAAATCAGTTGATGGGTTTTGTTTTGGATAAAAAAAATCTTGATAAATGTCAAAAAAAGCTGGTGTAAACGGTATAGATTTTCATAAAGATTTTAATCAAAAAATCCTAGATTTTGTGCATGTGTAAATGCCCTATTAGTGTATAATAATGAAATATTGTCTAATACAAAAAAAAAGGTTATCCAAATAAGAAATGCTTTATAGTGATATTTTTCTACAAAACATTACATTTTATTAAAAGCTGCATATGGGCATTTCCACAGGCATGGAAGCTTTTTGTAAATGTGCTTGTTTTTTTTTTAAGAGAACGAAACTTTTTTTTACTTCTTTATATATTTGTGTAGGCCGTCATCAGCTCTACGTTTGGTACAATTTTAAGAAAAATCGAGTCACGTTGTTCAGAAATACAAGGTTAATTGCTTGCTGTCGCACGCGACAAAAAAGTGGAATTTCTCGGATATAAAATGTCTCGCGAAATCTGTAATAAGGCCCATTTGGCAATTTAACGAGAATAAATTTATAAATCGAAAAATTCGTCAAACCGAAAATTTTGCTAAATCGTAAAAATCGGTAAAAGAAGTTTTTGATATAAAATAAAAATATTTATTTTATTTACATACGTACATTTAATAAAAACTTTACAAATTAATTAATTTAAATTTCAGGAGGAACAAAAAACTGTCTAAGTTGGATATTATGTGTTTTGAGCTACACTAGCATTCTACATTAAAAACTCACTTTGCATAAAAAGTGGACTTAGTATATTTGTCGACTAGGCCAACGATATATGAAAAATATACAAAAGTCCCATAGAAAGCAGAAATTAAAACGACCTGTCCCACGATTGAAAACAAAAGCAAAGTTTTATATTTTATTGTTGTTTTGAATGCAAGTTGTCGATGAAGCTTTTTCTGACAACGTTGTTACAGAAATAAATAAAAATGATTATGTAGTACATTTTGATTAAAAAAAACATCAATAATTTTCCTTATTTTCTAAAAACTCCGTAAAAATTTAATTTTTTGTAAATAAACTAAAACGTCAAACAGTTTGTTTACGTTTTTTTATCAAGACAAAGTTTTCTGAGCTGAAGCTCTGACAAAATTGTTAAGACACTGCAATAACACTAATAAATACAGTATACACCTGATACATTTTTCTTTTGATAACGATTTGACTTTTATCATGATAAAAATTTAGAAGGTATAGATAGAAAAAATTGGGCATACACTAAATCGCGAATTCATTAAACGCGGATACCACTGTATTTCTTTCTCGTTTTAATATCGCAATGAAAAGCTGCGTTCTTGAACTTGAAAATTGTATTCTAATAAGGCAACATTTCAGCGAATCATTTTGTTGTGCTGAGCAAATGTTTCAAGTACATACATATGTATGTATATGCTTTAACTTTTAGTGACAAAAACTCAAAACGCCCTGAGATCTTTAACTTTTCTATTGAATGAGTTTAAAAAATTTAGCAAATTTTTTTCTTTTTTTAGTATTCGAAAAAATGAGCAATTCACAAATTTTGTTTTATTTTTAGTATTCGAAAAAATTAACAATTCACTAACGTAAACACCGCCGGTTTTAATTAGTTCACGAACGATATTGCGAGTGCACTATATACTTAAGTATGTATACTATTTATTTGCAAAAAAAAACATTACAAACTTTTTTGTTGACAACTACTTTTATTATAATTTTAATTTCCTTTTTCATTATTAGAACACATTAAATAATTACGGCCCTATGTATAAGCAAAAATTGGCATGAAGTTAGCATAAGTGGGAAAATTGAACATAATGTTAAAGAGTTTTGCGATGAAACTTCACTTTAATAATCATACCAGGACTTAGAGGTGGGTTAAAATTAAGTAATGCGACCATTTTTAATGTCAAATTGTATGGAGGAACTCGTTAACACTTAATTCAATTTCGTCACTTATGCTAACTTCATGCCAATTTTTGCTTATACATAGGGCTGTTAGAAAATACATATGTATTCATTTTACAATTTTCAACGTAAAGGAGCAATAAAATACAACAGAATGTTCTAAACGCATATACATATGTATGTATGTACATACATATGTACATCTCTGCATAGTATGCATATCCATATGTATGTATGTATTTGCTTACTATCATTACAGTCATATTCATTCATCTTTTTTGATGTGGAAGATCATGTCGTTGTTTTTAATTACTTTTCGTTTGCATTTGCATGAGTATGTGTGCAGAGTGTGTGTTTTTGTTACAAGGTCACGAGAATTAAAAGTTAGTCGTTGTTGATTCTCACACAGACTCAGTGTTGCCACTTCGGCCATTTTGTTAATGTGGGATTTAGCGATTTGTATAATTAACAGTTAACTTGCAGTTATTTAATATTTTTCATATTTAAACAGTTCGACTGCAAAAAAGACAATTTAAAAGAACCAATTCATTAAGAAGGCCGAAGCAAGAATGAGAGTAGAAAACAAAATTAAAATAATTTATAAGCAAGATAAACTCTACGTCGAATTAATAGGCTGCATAATAAGCTACCTGATATAAAATGAAAGACACACTTTTATGAACAAAAACTGTGTTACTTATGCTAAATATTATACGGGCAAACTGTATGGATGAATGATTGTTTTCAAGTGCTCAGCTGTAAATGTTTCCAGTAGCTTGAATTCAAATAAAATTTTCTTTTTACAACAACAACAACAGCAAAAACTTAGCTAAATTCTTTTTGTCTTGTTTTCTAAATTAACAACAAACATAAAGAGTTTTTAGAGAAATTTCGCGAGAAAAAAAACTCTAGCACGTTCATTTTAATTAATTAAAATTCAGTGATTTTTCATTGTTGAATAAGGTTTTATTTTTTAGAGGATATACTTGATTTTTCTCTCATTCATTTAGCTCACGTTTCCTTCACTTTCAGTTGCTGGTCGTGGAAACAATTATATTTTAATTTTATTTCTCATATTTTTTCCGTTTGGCTGAAGGATATTTTTTTTTGTCTTTTGTCCGCATGCAGATTGATACGCTTTTATTCAAGGCTCTTGAGTTGAAACTTAAAGTGTTGCAGCATTTGTCCTTGAGATTATATTTCTGTTTGAAATGACTTTGTTTTGCATTTTGTTTTAGTGTAGTTGTTTTTTTTTTATATCAATAAAATTTACTAGCGCTGCTTTTTTTTTACATAAAAAAATGAAATTCATTTCTAATACGCTTTTGTAGCTTCAGGTGTATGCATGTGACAATTGACGGAATTTTATGACGTGTAATTGTTGTCAGACTCTTCGCATGGATTTATATAATATTACCTTTTTCTTTAAAAAAATATTTTTCAACCAAAAAACTTTTTCTTAAATGACAAGTTTTCCTAAAGGATTAAGAAGTAGAAAATACTTTTTGTTAGTTTTAGAAATATGCACATAGGGAAAATAAAATAAAAGAAAGCATTGAAAAAGTGGAAATTTTCGCTACTTATGCTTACGAATTTCTCTATCGTAAAATTTTACGAGAATTTTTATATAGTTCTTTAATTTTATTTTTATAAACTAAAGCTACTTATGAATAAAGAAATGCGACTCACATATGTACGGCTGTTATTTATTTGAACTGCTATAGCGAGTGACGGCGTACGCCCACAAAACTTAAATATTTAACTTAAATATAATTAAAAAGATTAAAAACACTTATAACCGTTTGCAATTCACACATGCATATTGCTTTAATTATTTCTTAAAGAGAAAAATAATGAAAGCTTTTAAAAACATATTTAAAAAGCTTTATTGCTTGTTAAGTTGTTTCATTGAAAAGCACTTTGTTTTTGTTAAAACAAGAGGAAACACCCACCCACAGTAGAGCACAGGAGGGAAATCACTTTTGTGTATTAAAGAAGAAAAAAGAAATAAATCAGAAATAAATATTTATAAAAGGCTGGTTGGTTGACTGGCGTAAATAAAAGTAGTTCAAACACACACAAGTTTGTAAAAGTTTTAATTCTCTCGTTTTAAATGCATTTAAAGGAAAACAAAGAGAAAAATAAGATTAATTGCTAATTAAAAATATTAAGGCAGGGATATTTTAAGTGCGAAAAGATAAGTTATCGGTTAACTGAACAAGGTCTATATGTAGTCGTCTCTTACCCAGGCAATTGAGGCATCAGAAACAGTTGAAACTTTTTTATTTTATTTATTTTTTTTTTACTTAAAAAAGTATTTATTACAAAAATGTAAAAATGTATAACAAAAGTATTGTGATGCAACCTTTTTAGGATTCCGGTTAAGGTTAAAAGGAGCCCTATTGTCTTCGCTAAGATGTCCGTCTGTCTGTCACAGGATGTTTTCTCGAGAAACGTAAGAGATGCGGACGTGATATGTTCACAGAATATGTGAAACTTTGGCCGATAAAACAACAAATATATGGCAATTAAAAATATAAGGGTGTTCTAAAGGGAGCAACTAAACATATTGAAGTTCTAATTATGTAATAAACAAAGAATTATATTTAGCACTTGAAATTTTCAAAACTTGTGTATTTTTATGCAGACTACGTTAATTTACGCTGAAATTAAATAAAATCAAAATTAAAGGGTATTCTATCAGTTAGTGTAATTTTGATTATACAATTTTGCCAACTTGCTGTGTCTTGGAAACCGTAAGAGGCAAACTCTTGAAATTTTCGAAAAAGCTAAAACTAGGGAATCCCAAAATTAAAAACAAAAATCGCCAAAACGAAAAAAATCGCCAAACTAAAAGAAATCTTTAAAACTAAAATGAATCGCCAAGACCGAAAAAACGTTAAAATTAAAAAAAACGCTAAAAACGGAAAAAATCGTCAAAATGAAAAAAGCGCCAACAAAAACGCCTGAACTAAAATAAACGACAAAAACCGAAAAAAAATTCCAAAACTATATATTAAATAGGCTAAAGTTCGTATAGTATGTAATGTAATGTCCGTACGGAACCCTTCGTGTGCGAGTAAAAGTCGCACTTTACTGAATTTATTTATTATTCATTTCTTATAAAAATGAAGCAAAACAAGAATTAACTTTACTTTGTACGTTCTTATATGAAGAATTTGACGCAATCGCCAAACAGTGGCGTTTACAGCAAGACAATATTTGGTTAATCTAAAAATAGTTGATATGGAGCAAAATGAATGCTTAATATCTTAGAAATCATAATAAATTTTGTAACGTTTTTGATTCAGAAATAGCATATTCAAAATATATATGGTATATATACCGTAACCTAAGATCCAAAAGGCCGTTACAACCAAAAAATTCAAAATAGTCTTTTTGATTGATTATGAATGGTGTGATTAACCAAATATATTTTTCCTTAAAATGTTACTCACATATGTCCAAAAATACCGATTTGGCACCTAACAAAAAAATAGTTTTACATTTATAAGGTTTTTTACTGCTCCTATAAAATCCTTTTGGATTTTAGGTGACGATATTTACTGTCCGTATTGAATCCTTCGTGCGCGATTCAAAGTCGCAATTTATTAAATTTATTTTTTCTTAAAGAAAATAGTTTTGCGATTTGAAAATGTATTATGAATTTAATCGTGTTGGAACAAATTTTAACGTCTCCACAGATCTTCAAAGTATGCATTCACTAAGCAAAATGCTACATAAAATAGTATTGATTTACACTTATCTTTGTAAATCGGCAGGAATTCACAATTTTTCAAAATTTTATAGAATTTTTAAATTGAGTAACTCTTTCACGTTATTGAAAGAAAACTTTCGACTCACAATTTATATGGAAAACAAAAATTTATATTTCATTGTTGTTTTCAATATAAATTTTCAGTGGAAAGTTTTCTTTCGATAACGTGGTATTATGACTACGAGTTATTGCAATATATATTTTTTTTTAATTTAAATTTATTTTATCACAAATTTAGCAAACAACAACAAAATGCATTGCCTGCAAAGCGGAAAAATTGCAACAAAAACAAAGCAATATTAACTTGTTAACCATCGGCGTTTTTTTTTTAATATTAAAACTTATTCATGTGTAAGACATGCGTCTTTGTATTTTATATATTTAGTTAATAAATAATTGCACTCAGACTCACACTAGTCCTTGCATTTGTACATAAGCACCCACATACAGTAACACACGCAAACACAACTCGAACTTTTATCAAACCAATAAACTCGGCAACAAAACAGCCTGCCAACCAGCCATTTAACCATGCATCCATCCAACCATTCATCGATACCATCTTTCTAACAGAACAACAACAACAACAACAAACACCTTAAAGCTTAAATTAGACGTGACATAGACATAACGCCATAGCCATAACCAAACTAAAATTCAATTGATTTCCATGGTGAGAGTGAGAGAGACTCGCCATAACTCTCACCATATAAACCAATTGAATTTTGGTTTGGTTATGGCTATGGCGTTATGGCTATGTCACGTCTAATTCAAGCTTAAGTGTGAGCATGAAGAACAAAACGATTATTTCTATAAACGGGTTTAGGGTGCTCCTTCCTTCAGTTGATAAAATGTATTCAGCCATGTAAAAATTAATTTATACGTTAAAGTTATAATTATGTTTAAAAGAAAGAACATTATTTTTAAGGTACCCAGAGACTATACTATTACTATTGTCATTTTGTTCCACACTATTCAATAAATTGCACCATATTTGAAAAAAAAATTATAGGGCGCAGTTTTTCTTACAATATATCATGCCATAAACGCCAATAAGACTTAAGCGACATCATTTTCGAACTTAGTTTTTTTTTTGGCGGAAATCGATTATATACGATCGTAAATAATCGATTTTAGTCGAAAAATGGTTTGAAAAATATGTCGGTTTCTTAACACACACTATCGGCACAATGTATCAATTTGCAGTGCACCATAAAGAGCATAGCTCCAAAAACCATTTTTTTACATTCACGGAGTTTTTTTTTTTTTTGTTTTCCATGTAACTTTCACCAAGTCGACCAATGTTTAGTGATATAAGTGGAAATAATTATTGTACAATACATTAAAAATATTTCTTATTGCGCAATAAAAATTTAAATATTTTTGATTTTATTTAATATATTGTGCCATATACCAATATAATATACACACAGGCAATATAATTGTACAATATCAATTATTGCACAATAATATTCCAAATGTATGGGGTACCTTTACATGCTTGCATGTTTTAGACAGCAATTAAGCCTTGAAACTGATTTAATTATTGCTTGCATTTTGCAAGGGTCACCCTCTACATCCACTGGTTAAACATAATGGCTGCACGTAAACATTTTGTTAATACGAGTATGTATGTGTGAGTGTGTGTTAAGTTACACATATGAATTTTTATAAAAATCAATAAATATTAAATAAATATATTGCTTATCTTAGATGTTGTATGAGCGTAATATTTATTGCTTTACTCACTTTAACTCACCAGTATACCTGGAATAACTTATGATATTTTTATGTCAATGCAATAATAATTTAAAGACAGGTTTTTAATAAATATTTTAGTAAAAATGTATAGTAAAAAATTTAAAATAAATAGAGAAGAATAAAATACATAAATACATATAACAAACATTAAAAATATTTACTTCAATATTTTATTGTTATTTAAAGCTTGTCAAAATGAACACGAATTTAAAAAAATTTTTTGTTGATGGTTTAACATGTCCAGATGCATGCTAAATAAATTTTTTAAAAATTAAAGATTTACAACAACATGACTTTGGCACTCAATTCAGAGAAAAGCACTTGAAAGTAGCCCCAAAAAATAAGAACTTCTGCATCATTCGTCTTGTCAAATTGGCTGCATTAATAATGCAATGGCCATACAATTTTTTTTGTTTAAGTTGAATGAAGATGTTCATTGAAATATGAACGTGTTGTTGTTTTTGTCTTCTTCCACCCAATACTAATTTTATGCTAAACGATGCATTGCTTACCGAGTTATAGGCAACACTGGTAAGATGGTAGTGTTCACATAATTTACCAGTGTTGCCGAGTTTTTCTTTTTACTTTTACGTACTTTTCAGAAAAATGCCTATAACTCGGTAACCAATGGACCGTTTAGCATAAAATTAGTATGGCCATTGAATTATTAATGCAGCCAATTTGACAAAACGAATGATGCATAAGTTCTTATTTTTGGGGGCTACTTTCACGTGCGACTCTCTGAATTGGTTCCCAAGTCAATAAGCTGAAAAATTTTGTACTGTGTAATATGAATAATTATAAGCTATTAAATAAAAATTAATTGAAATTTTTATTCTCCATATTAAACTTCTTTAAGATATAAAATGTCGAAATGATATTTATATGTAATTTCTATCTCCTTATTAATGAACATCATCTATCCCGTATAGATATGCAAATTGTTTTAACTGCGACAAATTTTAACCTTACTGTCATACATCCGCACCCATTACTTGCTAATTACTTATAAACATATTAACATAATACAAGTTGAGGACAAGTAAAGTAACCATTAAACTGTAGCTTGAGTTAATATTAATACAATTTCTTAAATACGATGCAATCAGTAGGAGTAATATGCAATGCGGATGTCCCGCATTAAATGACGATAACACAAAAGTGCACTTGACGACCCGCCCCATAATGAAGAAACATATAACATGTTGCAAGATATCTGTGGCGAAAAGGAAAAAGTGCTTAAGTCGAGATAAGCCAATTTTGAGTTAATGGTGGTAGATCCGTAATCTGCATATTTGAAAGTATCCCTGGTCAAAATCTGAATTAATTTATGCGATTTTTCAAGAAGTTATAGCAAAATGAATTGCGGCTTATCTTTTTAAGACTTCTAATCTCATTGGGAATAATAGCTTAATTTAGCTTATACTTTGGTATATTTGAACTTAAATGTATTATTTACAGTGTGTAGAACGATGTTTGTACAAAAAAATAAAGATTAACAGAGAATTTTCCAATTTACATGTAAAAGAAATAAATTTCTAAATATCGACTTGAACGCTTAAAAATGCTCTCCTGCAAAACATTCAAATATGACTTAAGCACTTTTACCTTATTGCCACAGATATGTTTAAGGTTTAAGAACATTTCAATAAAGACAACACATAATTTCTAGGCTTGGGAACACATTAAAATATGTTTTTTTTTTAATAATTATAAAATAAAATATTCAAAGTGGGAATTTTTCAAATCAAACTTTTCCTTTGAAGTAACAAACTCACAGAGAAAACAGTGCCTACTAAATACCTCATAAAATAGAACAAAATTAATAAGAAATCTCTATGCACTCTATGGTTTTTTCCAATAAGGAAATCTTATTAATTTCATAGAGAAACCCCTTTTGAAAAAATCAAGAAGAAATCTTGTAGTTTTTATGAGGTTATCTTATTGATTTTATCAATAAAAAAAAATGCGTCTTTATTCTCTGTACTTATGTATGTACTTTCATTTAAATTCTATACCATATACTTATATACTTATGTATGTATGTATGTAGTATGTTGTAGATGTTATTTATTTATACATACATGCATACACATTAGGTTATATTCTTAACCAACTTACTCACCAAGTATTGAACCAGCAAACTTCCACCTGATAGACAAGCACTCCACCCAATATGCTAACAAGCAGCCTGAATAACCATTGAAATAATTGTGCAAACATTCTTATATAAAAATGAAAAAGATCATGAAAAAAATTGTCTCTATGTCTATTTATAGATATGATGAAATAACAAGACACCTCATAAAATCAAAAAGATTTCCTTATTAAAAAATCAATAAGATGCTTTTCACATACTCTTATAGGAACCTACTAAAATCAAGAAGAAAACCTCATTGAAAAAATCAATAAGGCGACCTAATAAAATCAAGAAGAAAACCTCTTAAAAAAATGAAGACAACCTAATAAAATCAATAAAAAATCCCTATAGTTTACAATTTATAAGAAAACCTAATATAATCAAGAAGTTTTTCTCTATTAATTGTTTTTTTTTTGGTGCCAAAAAAACGGAAATTGAGTAAAAAAAAGCTGTGAATAAAATTAATGAGATTTAGCACATAAAAACAATAAGGAATCTCTATGAAAAAATCTTCGCTTCTTTCTGCTGGGATACCCCTTAGCCTAAAAACGTTTCACAGAGAAAATCTTCTTGATTCTTTGAGGCAGTTTTTTTTCTGTGCTTTATAACTAAAAAAACTATATGTTTACCCTCTCGATTTTTGGCGAGTGACCAATACTAAGGTAATTTTTCTTAGTTTTGGTGATTTTTCTTAATTTTGGCGATTTTTCGTAATTTTTGGCGATTTTTCGGTTTGTGTTTTTCAGTTTTTGGCGACAAGTTTTTATTTCGTTTTTTGTTTTTGGCAATTTTTTCGTTTTGATGTTTTTTTTTATTTTGGGGTTTTTTAGTTTTAGCGTTTTTGAAGATTTCAAGAGTTTGCCTCTTGCCTTTTCCAAGATACAGCAAGTTGTCAAAATTACATTAACTGATGGAATACCCTTTAATTTTAATTTTTAAATTTCAATGTTAATTGGTGTAGTCTGCATAAAAATACACTAACTTTGAACATTTCAAGTGTATATTTCTATTTCAATATGTCACGTTGCTCACTTTAGGACACCCTATAATTTTTAACTGCCAAAGGTTTTACATATTCTGTGAAAGTTTTAGGTCCGTAGCTCTAACGGTTCTCGAGAAAACAGCCAGACAGACAGACAACGTAGCGAAAACAACAAGGCTCGTTTCCTTTGCAATATATCGAGCCATAACCACCAAAAAAGCTTAAGCGATATATTTTTTTAACCTCGTTTTTTGACGAAAATCTACTATCTACGATCGTAAATAGTTGGTTTTCGTAAAAAAATTATTTCATAATTATGTCGCTTTAGATTTTTTTTGGCGGTTATGGCTAGGTATTAAGGTACATGGTAGCAGACGATAAATGGGACGATTGGTGTATTTGTTTAAGCTTTTAAGCTACTGAAAAAATTAATTGAAAAAAATGTATACATTTCATGTTTTATTTCAGTTTAAAGTTCTACGCTTCCATATATATAATCCAGCCATATTATTGGTTCTTAGTCATCCTTTTTTAAATGCTATTTTCAGCTGCTACATTAATAATTTAATAAATGATTTCCCCTACTTAACGTATGGCACAATGCAACTACATACACTGTATGTAACCAAAAACCATTACAAGAAGGGACAACATATTGTGTTGTTCCTTTAAGTAAATAATAATCATTTAATTAATACCCCAAGGAGTCACTTTGCTACACAAAATTGTTGCATATAATTGACATCCTGTGAGCGCTAGTCTGGATTAAAAGCAGGACACAAAATGAATATGCTAAGAGAGTGTGTGAGAGAAAGAGAGAGAGACATGTATCTGAAATTCAAACAGCTCATTGCCAATTAAATTAACAGCATTAAGCTTTTAAGATTAATACATATTGCCTTTTCTTTTCTTTTTATTTTCATTTTAGCATAAATCTAGTTTAATATAAAAAGGCAATAATGGATTGAAAATTCATGTTTAAATTTAACACAACTTCGTACATTTTCATACTAAGAAAAAGAAGTAAAAGAAGAGGAAGAAGAAGAAAGAAAGAAAGAAAAACCAACCAACATCACAATTAATTTCGAACATCACATTCATCATCATCTATAATGGCCGAACAACAGAAACTTTCATTATGTCCACGCTTAGTCGATTATTTGGCAATTGTGGGTGCAAGAACAACACCACCCGTACACAAGGGATTAACAGGAAATAAAACACCACCTGTACAAGTAAGTATTATGGATTTTATAAATATTTATGTAATAGTTATGTAGATAACAAAAAGCATTATGCAAAATTCAATGGCATTACAGGAGGTGTAATAGAATTAGCAGTGATTTAATTTCCACGCATAATTTAACTTTCACCTCATTGAAGATTCACACAAAAACATGCATATTTTTAACACTTGCAAAGACTATTAAGAAATGCACATGAAATAATAGAAGATCAAGTCTGAATCATACACTGTTTTATAATTATTTAAAATTTAACAATTTAAAAATGTTTTTTTTAAGAGATCGTCTTAATAGTATTATAAGCGCAACGGGTGCTTTTTAGAGCTACAGAAACTTAAATTTAAAAAAATTACATATAATTTCCAAGAATTTGGCTTGATTCGAGGGACAATTATTTATCATTTGTATTTGAATATGAATGATCTTCAGTATATGACAACTTTAGTGTGTGAAGATGAATTTGAATTTTACTAACATACATTGTCTTGTCCTTCGTTAGTCCTAATTTACACTATGCAAGTCTTATTGCTAAGCTGATTAGTTTTTTAGGAGAGAGCGACGAGGGGAAAAGAAACGTTGCTGTTCCCCTCGTCTCTCTCTCTCTCACTCTCTCCTAAAAAATAATCAGCTTAGCAATAAGACTTTCATAGTGTAAATTAGGATTTATTATAAAAAAAATATGTTCAGTTAGTTTTAATTATTACTGTTCGAACTTTGTATTTATGATTTGATTAGGCTTAAGTTCGTATCGCTTTGTAAACTAAATTACATGTGATAATTATTAATGAGCAAATAACACCAAAGTTAATTGTAAATATTCTAAGAAACACGTAGTAGGACGGAACAACTAGCTGTTTTCGAAGGACACTAGATCTTTATCATCAGCGTTCTTTTGTGTTTGGGCCACTGTGTGGTTTCAGTAAAAATATTCAGACTGAAAGTATGAGAGAGAGTCAATTAGTTTAATACGCATGTAAATTTATACAAGTATTGGTAGTTGTAGCGTAGTTTCGTTTTTTTTGCATAAACAAAATAGAGATGCTCTTGTATGTTGGAATCGCCTTTAGTGATAGTTGCTAGAGAGAAAATATGTGTGCCTACAAATTGTTTGTGCTACAATTAGAATTATACGCAGTTGCTAAAATTAAGAATATTTCCTTATGTATATTTTTTTTAGTACTAATTGTCATTCTCTGGTCCTCACACTGTAGTTATGGCACACCAAAAGAAACTTTTTTAAGCTACAACGATATCTTCTTTCCAAATGCGGCAGTTATGCTTATTAACCTATCTCCTCAACCCAAATTAACGAAACGCGCGAGAAGTTCCTCTAATCAAACAATTGTTTTCCCTTATTTATTCCACTTTTCAAGATAGGGCTTCTTCAAGAGAGTTCCATGGTATTCTTTATAAAGTTTTATTTTGCTATTGCAGTTCTTGCAAGACTATTCTACGCCAGGTATTTGTGGACCACCAGGGTCATCTTGGGGATTTCACTATAATGCTGCTATTGTGATGCTGTCATGCGGCTTCCGCAAAGCATTTCCCTTTTCACTTCATTCTTGTTATCTGTGTGAATTATGGACTCCTCATTGGTTGGCCTACAGAGGCCTTTGTTTGTGATTATGTTTGGCCAGAATATGCGACTTATTGAGCGTAGGCATTTATTAACGAAGCTCTGTAGTCTTTGCGCTATTGCAGCCGTCTGGATATCACGCAGTTCTTAGATATTATCGAGAGATTTCTCTCGAACGCCATATTTTGTTTTGACGTTACATATTGCATCAATATATGGTGTCCTGCAGTGTTGGGATTTAGCTATTCTTAAATTCTACCATGAAAATGGTAAAATGGTACCAAATTAACATCAATTGTACCAAAAGGTAGCCAACTGCTAAATAACCATACACAGTAAAAGAATTCATAACAATTTTTCGTTTATTAAAAACAAAAACATAAAGAAATCAACTTATACATCTATGTAAGTTAGGGCGGGTCGATTTAAAAATCGCACAAATTACAAGGAAAATCGTATTCTAGGGAACAAAATAAGAAACTTTGCCGAAGGAACCATACCTCTAAAATGTATTTTGATGTCCCGACTTTTGATCCGAAGGGTCAAATTTTCTTGAAGGGTCAAATTTTGAAAAATCTCACTTTGAACCATTTAGAGTTCCTCAATCGAGTCAAAATGTGTGACCGACCCCCACTAATTTTGGAGGGCCAACCCACCTATGCCAGTGACACACCCCCTGGAACCACTTCTGGGGGGTTCCCCATACAAATATTTCAAAAAATCACAAATGTTTGTATGGGGAACCCCCATAGGTGGTTCCAGGTGGTGTGCCACTGGCATAGGTGGGTCGGCCCTCCAAAATTAGTGGGGGTTGGTCATACATTTTGACTCGATTGAGGAACTCTAAATGGGTCAAAGTGAGATTTTTTAAAATTTGACCCTTCAAGAAAATTTGACTTTTCGGATCAAAAGTCGGGACATTAAAATACATTTTAGAGGTATGGTTTCTTCGGTAAAGTTTCTTATTTTGATCCCCAGAATACGATTTCCTTGTAATTTGATCGATTTTTTTGCCTCCATACAAATCGACCCGCCCAATGTAAGGGCTACCAAACCAAATGCAATTACCAATGTTGCAAATTTTGGTACTTATGATCAGTGTTGGGCAACCATGTTATTATTGTATGGCAAAGTAAAATTTTTTTCAAATTGTACCACAGTAATATAAAGTGTACCACTGTACCAATGCATATGCACTTGTACCAAATTTGGTACAATTGTACCACAAATCCCAACAGTGGTGTCCTGTTGAGTTATTTATGAACATTGCTTGCATTTTTTTCCAAATTTTCCACTTCACTCATTTTATCCTGCATATCGATGAAGTTGCGAGACATGAGGCAGCCTTCATCTGCAAGAGCGAAGACTAAACCCTAACTAAGGCTGAGTTTACATCTGGCATTTCTTGTGTGTCATTTGCCCAAAAAAACATAACGAACTAATTACTAATGAAAAACTGTTTGACTCAGACATGTATTTATTGATTTAAATAGTTTCTAATCATGCTGGATTCTATAAAATTGTCTATTAGTTATGTATGGAACTATTCAACTTAATAAATACATGTCTGACTCAAACAGTTTTTCATTAGTAGTTAGTTGGTTACGCTTTTTTTACGCTTGTGTGGCATTTGCCACACCGATGTAAACCCGGCCTAAACTAGGTGTTTTATAAAAAAACCTGTACAATTCACATGCGTTGTTAAAGTGTCAGTCCATTCATCAAAAATGGCAAACCAAAGAAACTACAAAATAAGTAACAACTGTTAAAATGGCGCATATAGCACAAACAGCATTGCCAAGTTGAAGTTCTGTACCTGTTAACTAATGCACGTGACACAGTTGCTGTTATGCAAGCCACACACTTTGCGACCGCTGGTACAACACGTTGGTTTAGCAATTGTTTTGCGAACGTATACATTACTATACAACTTCATTTCACAAAACATGACGTCGGGTGTTATTTCTTCTACTGTAGTCGATGACTTTTTCCTACAAAACGAAGAAGAACGTAAAAAAGGCAAAAAAAAAAAGAATTTGGTCAAAGAAATGGTTTATAAAAAAGAAACATATTCGAACAACAAAGTTTTGAAGATTTTGAAACTTTTAAAAGTGCTAAAAGACTATAAAAATTATATGTGGATGAAATATGTGTTTCAGATTATCGTGAACACCTGCCATTATGGCCTAATCTCACGGTGGTCTAAGCACCGGGTGAATGTTAGACACTTACCATCGCCCCATGCACCCTTAGAATGCAACAATATGCCGCACTCCACAAGCACATAGGTTGCAATCTTCGATCATAGTAGTTATACTAAGGTACTAAGTAAAGTACCTTGGTGAGGTACTTAGAGCTATTTAAACTCTTTGGCGTAATGGCTTTGTCAAAACAGTACTATCTGTTGTATGGCAACAACACATTAACTAGCGTCAAACCAACGATTAGCATTGATCTAACACAAGACTAACAAGACTATTCTCCAAGTTCTCACGCCGCGAGTGCAGTCCATACACTTACAGCGAGGTCTCCAAGAGAATTCTTCACCTACTCCACACCGGTCATCATCATCGCCGTGGGGTAGGACGAAATCCAACTTTTAGCAAAGGATCCTGACGACCGCTGCACACAAACAAACTCCAAGAGCAGTCTTGCTGTCGGGCAACCGGCACACGTGACACCATATACAAGCATCTGGTCATACCTCGAGGCTTCACCTATATCGTCTTTTGAACTCAGAGAAGTTCCAGGTCACGCTCCTGCACCTGATTGACATAACAGACCTGTTTCTTTTTTTTTCAATATGTGCACATCCCTTGGCCTGTTGCCAGAGATTGGGTAGTAACACATAAGTTCTATGGATAAAGCACCAAGGGTACGTCAATGGAAAAAGCCACATTACCCTAGCTGGGGTCCCGTGATTGCCACACCCGTGATCTACTATAGATCCTCCTGGGGGTACATATACTCGTAGATGACAGACGAAGTATTTAAGGACCTTTTCTTAAGAGTTTCGATGCATATACAAAAGAAAGAACACCATATTGAGGAAAGTAATTCCTCAATAAAATCACTTATTTCTGCTGAGTTCTTCATTTTAGACTCAAATTTGAATTCTTGCGCGGTGTTTTTTATATGGCCACAACGAAAATAAAAACAAAATGAAATGAAGTTGCACAATATATTCCTAAATTTTACAACCAGTCTATGCAACTTTCCAAAAAAATCAAGGGCCTGTTTGTCTAAATGCAAACGAACGTTTCTATCGAATATTAGTATTTTAACCAAAAACAAATTTAAGTTTTTTGTGTGTCTGTGTATCTATGCCACTGTGTATCTGTATGTCTGTCCGTGTACGTACAGACCAAACGGCTCGACCAATTTTGATTTAGTTTTTGTTGTTTGAAAGGTGATTTGATCGAAAAGGTTCTTAACTATGTTTGAAGAAAATCGATACAGCCGTTTAGAAGATATCACATCTTTTCTAGATATATCGGGGGTTTTAAAAATTTTTAATTTTTGTTATTAATATAAATGTTCGAAAGAAATGTTCATTCTTATTTAGACAAACAGGCCCCAAATCTTTTTAGTCATTCGTACAACCGAGACACAACTTCATACAGCGACCCAACACACATAACAATCTCATACGCAATCTACTCATGTTGTACTACCGGTTGCAAAGTGTGTGGCTTGCTTTATGGAATCAAATACAGAACATTTATTTATTGGTCTATCAATAAATATCCTAAAAATGGTAATAGTATTAAAAGATCGCTCTCTTCAACAGATACCTGAACTTTTGCGACGCTATCCACCCTCGGATCATACTGACTTCCCATTACCGCTTGACATGGTCTACTTTTGTCAACCTGAGGGCTGCACCAGTGTTGGTCCTAGACGCACGGGCTCGGCTATAAGAGATATGACTTCATTTGTGTTTGCCTTAACGGACAAGGACTCTGGCAAAACGCGTTACGGTATCTGTGTTAACTTTTATAGGCCCGTGGAGAAGCATACGCCCAGTGTGGAGAAAACGCAAACGCATAGTACAACAGCTACGGCACAAAGTACACGAGGACGCCGAAGTTCGGCGTTTCGGCGCGAGTCATGGCGTAAAAGTATGGAGAGGAGTTCGGATTCGGCATTTAGTAGGCAAGTAGAGAGAAAAACCTGAAATTATTATATTTTGCTAAAAGCTTTTTTCACCTTGTCTATCCGAAAACAATTTTGGGTTGAGCTTTTTTTTTGAGTTACGCTAAAACTAAACGCCTTTAAAGTACAATTGATATAATTCTCTTAATAGTTACGGCCTTCTAACTTCTTCTAGCGACTACAGAAGTAACGTCGCACCAAGTGATTCTGATCGTGAAATGACTTCTCGCAGAGATTCTGATACCATGCAGCACCATGCAGTGCATCATGGTCACGGCATGCATCAAGTGCCCAAATTAGGTTTGATGGCCCCATCAGCTGACTCTGAGTCGGGTGGCAGTCATTCACCTTCACCGCGAGCCGCTAGAAAACGTACAAAATTAAGAAATCAGTCTCTGACATCCCTGTGCATTATTTCACATCATCCATTTTTCACCACCTTTCGTGAATGTTTGTTTATCTTGAAGAAGTTAATAGATGCCTGTAACGAATCATCCTCGCCTAAAAGAGTGGGAGCATCGCATAAAATGTATCGGGACAATGTGTGGACGGTGTTGACGGGTCATGCCACAGAAGCCTCATCCTCAATTGTGTTGCATGATGTTAAGGAAATTGAAACGTGGATATTAAGATTGTTATCTACACCGGTGCCAGTGCCGGGTTCAACAAGAGTTGAGGTGGGTGAAGTACAAGTTAAATAAATTTTATTTATTAATTTTGATAATTAATTTTATTTTCAGGTGGAGGTACTCTCTCCCACAGTCCATGAACCTTTACTATTTGCCTTGCCTGATCATACAAGATTTTCTTTGGTGGATTTTCCTTTGCATTTGCCTTTGGAGCTGTTGGGCGTGGAGACTTGTTTAAAGGTGTGGACTTTAATCATGTTGGAGAATAAGGTGTTGTTTCAATCTCGTGACTATAATGCACTATCTATGTCGGTAATGGCGTTTGTTACCATGTTGTATCCGCTGGAATACATGTTTCCAGTAATACCGCTACTGCCAACATGTTTGAGCTGTGCCGAGCAGTTGCTGTTGGCCCCTACGCCATTCGTTATTGGTGTACCGGCCACGTTTCTCATGTATAAGAAGAATTTCAGGTTTGTGTTTATTTTTTATATTCTAAACACATACAAAAACTAAAAGCAATTTAAATACAGACTGCCTGATGATATTTGGGTGGTGGATTTGGATTCTACAAAGCTATCGCCACCCACTGGCGGCTATGATGAAATACCTCCATTACCGGAGCCTGAGGGCACGGTTTTGAAAAGCCATTTGAAACAGGTAATTTCAAAAGCATTTTAGCATGTTTGTTTAATTTTTTACTTACAAAAAAAAAAGAAAAACAAGGCATTTATTTTTAAAATTTAAAAAAATCTACGAAAGTTTCCTTTTTTAATAAAGTAAAATTTTAGTTAATTTCATTAAAAAAAATAAAAGACGGAAAAAGAAATGACTCTTTTAGACCAGTTTGCAGTTCTGCTTAAATTTCAAGTCGCCAATTATACGAAACTTGTGAAACTACACGACTTGTTCGATTAAACATCACACATATACACACTGACATTCCCAAATGATAATAAACATTCCTTAAAGATGTTGGTTGTGCAGCAGGAATTGAATAAGTAGATGACGGGGCAAATATTAACAGACGCGCGCAGCAATTGGAGTTGTTTCCATTAATTTTAAGCAAAATTTTAAGCAAGACAATGACAATGCGAGCTTTTACAAAAGAGCTTTGTGCTTTCCCATCGACGAGAGAGCACAACAGCCAATCAGATCGCGGCGACGACAAGGCTTGCTGTTAACTTTGCACAGAAACAAAAACAAATTGTAAGATCTTTCAAAGCTGTTTATCTTAAATGTCACATTATGTGTGTTTGCCTCAGTGCTGAGGCTCATTTTTGCTTCAACAGGCATGCCAATGAGAAAAAGTTGTCGCATTTCATTTCCAGTTTAGGAAGAGTTTTGCTCCGATGGATTCTTTGTTTCTTACATCGAGAATATTATGTGAGTAATTAGAGGCCTCAAATGCATGGAATACTTACAGCAAACATGATTCTGTATCTACAGTGAAGTACGGCTATAAAAAAATCTGCGGCGTAGGGCAATTTTATTCTTGTTAGGCGAAGTTCATTAAATTTAATTTTTCTATCTTCTTTAATATGAAAAAAAGATAAAAATTTTTTTTTTATTATAAACGCACAATTTTTTATGCACTTTTATTTTTAGAAAAGTCGTTATAACCGCAGTTTGCTGTAAGATTACTGATTTCTGGGAAATGTTATTGCGAAATTGTCGGGACTGGAGAAGTTGTTCGTTATGAACAACAATTCGTTATAACCGATGTTCGTTATAACCGAACAATACTATATCATGGATCGCATCATACAATCGAATTCTTAAAGCAAAAAAATTTCTGATCACTTCAAGATTGCCAGATTTGATATTTTTTAATATTTTCTCTGGGTTCACTAGAAATGCTTGCTTTATGCGAAAAATTTTCTGAACTGAGTCTTCATTATGGGCTGCAAACGAGTCCGCCATGATATTCTGACAATCATCGTTTTTGAAGACATATGGGCCAATGAATCCGCCAGCCCATAAAGCGCACCAAACAGTAATTTTATGTGGTTGTTATGGTGTTTTCAAAAACGCTTGTGGATTCTTCTCACTCCAAGTGCGACAATTCTGCTTATTTACAAAACCATTCAACCAGAAAAGGGCTTCATCGTAAAATGGAAGAACTACAAGATGAGTTTGACGAATAGGCCAATTATTTTGATTAAATATTTCAACAATGTGCACGCGTTGCTCTGGTGTAAGTTGATTCATAATAAAATTTCAAAGTAAACTAAACAAAAAGCAACTATCAGCTGTTAAATGGATGCTCAAATAAAGCAGTGATGCCAACTCAAAGTTGTGTCACTCTAAAAAAAAACCTTCTATTTGTTTGGAATATAAAGAACTTTTTCTAAGAACATTTGAACTCTCTAACTTCTCTCTAAAGCAGTTTTTTTTTGCATCTTTCTTAAAATGGGCCACTGAAAGCTCAAAGCTTAAAATTCTTTAAGGTTAAACTAGTTTCCGATGCTTAAGTAGAATTCCGGGATTTAAAATAGCATTTAAAGCCTTTTGGTTTGAGTACTTTTTTGCGACAGAAAAGTACGCATATGAAGATTAAATTATAGGCTTATAATCTGCCTCGCAGGGTTTTGCGTAAAGCTGCTAGAATTTTATTGGTTACTCATGTCGATTCACCATCGATTCCGACTTACACTTTCAAAACGCCGATTGAAGTATTTTGTTTGTCCTTCCAGTACTTAGAATCTTGAGAATTTGCTCTGTATTTCGAAACTAAATAATGAGATTTCGAATTTGTATATTATTAATATTAGAATACGAAAGCATTTGCTTTCCTTGGAATCTTGAGAATTTGCTTTGTATTTCGAAACGAAAGAAAAAGCTTTCGAGTTTCTATGTTATTAATATTAGAATACGAAAGCATTTACTTTCGTTTCTTTTAGCTTCGTGTATATTATTTACGTATAAAAATTTTGAACTTGAACTTTGAGCAGAACTGCATGTTTCGTTTCAATTGTAAATTTCAAACATAAATTTTCTTTTATTTTATCAGACTCCCTCTTTTTTTCTCGCCATCATGCAAAATTAACAAACCAGCTTGTAGTGCAACAGCTCTAACTTTCTACTTCTTTCTTTCTCTCTATATTAAGACGTTTAAAAAACAAAAAGCTTTCATTATTCATTCTCCAATCATTTTGAAAAATCAATGAAAGCGCACTATTAATTTACATAGTTTATGAAATTTAAATTTTTATTGTATGATGTGGTTTATTCTTTCATATTTGTGAACTAACATGCTACTTTTTTCTACTCTAATCGAAAACTATAATAACGCATCGTCATTATAACTAAAAAAAAAAAAAAACATCAACTCAAAACAATACTTTCGTACATCTTAAACTTAAAACACAGGCTATGCAACTTATGGATGAAGCTGGACTTGGTGTAAATATTTTAATTGATTTTCTTTGTAGTTTAATTTATCGCTATTTTTAATTTAATATTGTACTTTAAGTAAGCTTTAAATTAATGTTAAGTTGGCATGTTTTTATACCTTATGATGAATGTTTATTTTTGTTAATATCTACTTTAGTGAAACTTATAGATTTGAAAATTTGCACTCGAATTATAGTTTGGGGTTAAATTTGTATTAATGGTTAGTAATAGAAGGAAATCGCAAAGGACCCAACTGAGTCTCCGAGCGGAGCTGTATTGCAACACCACACACAAGTGAATGACGGGAATTCACACAATTCAGCCAAATTTGTTAAACTTTTCCCGTGCAAAATATATTTCTTAAAAATTTATAAAATTAAATTCCTTATTTAAGCGATTCGTAGTTTATATATCACCCTACTTAAGGTCAGACTGACATGATGACTTTAAACTTGCCGCCATTGACCCAAAGTTTAGCTACTTAGGGCCGAATTTACAGTCATAAGTTAATTACTACTGAACTAAAATGATAACTATTGTTTAACTAATACTTCATATTTACAGTGCATTGTTTAACTAAAGTTCTTAATGTGAGCAAAGAATGGTAACTCTATCAAACTATTAAGTTTCACTATTGGCAGCTCTGCTATAGCATATGGGTTTTTTTATATTATTTTTGTTATATTATTTCTTAAAAATGGATAAAACAGTGCTCGCTCGTCTAACCGTTCAGGATTTCAATTAGTGCTGAAATTGGTTCGGGAAAACCGAAATATAACAGAAAATAAAAAAAAGAATGTGTTATAACTAAATACAAAGAAGATGCTTGACAACGTATGTGTGAAATGTGTATAAAATTTTTCACAAAACAACAATACTAATAAAGTTTACAACGTTGGTTAACTACCTGTTAACCAACGACATTTGGCGGTTTAACTAATGGTAAAAAAAGAGCTGTGAATCAAATATTATTGGTTAAACTATTGCTATTAATTAACTAACGACTCTGAATTTGGGCCTTACTAAAATAAACAGGAACAGGAAGCGTACGTTGAAGCTTGATTATTTAAACTTGTACCTTTTTGGCCTTCAGTCTTTCTAGTCAAAAATAAAAAACAAGCAAAAAGTAAAAATAATATTATGTATGAAGACTAATGTTCAAGAGCAGTAAAGAGTACCCAAAATAGTTGTAATTAAGCAAATTCCAACAGATAAAAGAGGAGAAATTATGTCATCTTAAAAAAGTTTGGAAGCTTTGAGTTTTAGAGTTTTAAAGCAGCTACGTCCAAGATTATGCACAATGTGCAAACTTTTACAAAAGAACTTTTGTGCTTTCACACCGACGAGAGCCACTCATCCAATCAGATCTCGTCGACGAAATGCTTGCTCTTACTTCGCAAAGAAACAATAATAAATTGTAAGAGCTTTCGAAGCTGTTTACCTCAAATGCAAATATCAAAGTATGTGTGTTTGGACGTATATAGCTTTTGAAGAATCAAATCACTTTTTAGTTATGTACTATTTATACTTGTGTGGTTTTCATGAATGAACAGCCCATGTCAAAAACTAGATGGCCTGTTTCACAATAACGAAATAAAATTTTCGACTGAAAATTTATATTGAAAACAACAATAAAATATGGAAATTTGTTTTTCTTTTCAATATAAATTGTAAGTCGAAAGTTGGCTAAAAAACATTTTTGAAGCTTTTTTAAAAAAAAAAGTAGAAGTTGTGTTGTTGTTTCAGAAAAAATTATGTAAATACGGCCATATTTTTCAAAAATTTCTCAGACTTTTTTAAAAAACATTTAAAATATAACAGCCTTATTTAAAAAAATTGTTAAGGGCTTATAAAGGCTTAATAAGAAAATTTTGTATGAAAATTTGTTTTAAAACCCTTTCTATAAATAAGGCTAAATAATTTAACATCATAAACTAGATATGAAATATATGTTTGTAGGTATATAACATCCCAGCAAAATTTTTTCAAGATTTTGTAATGGGTAGTACTCTTTTAATGGCTTACAAAGTAATGAGTGGTACTTATTTATATCATTACGTGAAAGTACTTATTGTAGTACTTTCCAATTAAAAATGAAGTTTATATAGAGAAAAATTTATTACAAAATTTAAGGTATTTTTGCATATTATTCAATATACATATTCATATATTTTTTTTGCAAAATTATGATTTTTACAAAATTCTATTTATTTTTATTAGCAAAAAATTATTTTTGAAAAACTTTAGGCAAAAAGTAATTCACAAAATAACCCATTAAATTTTGAATACTTTTAGGCAATCAGTAATCTATTAACTTTTGGATATTTGTAGGCAAAAAGTATAGGGTACCGCATACTTTTTGAACTTCTCAAACAAAAATAATGGGTTATTCAGTCAAATTGTATATACTTACGACTGAAGAGTACATACAATTTTTTGCATTCTAGTAGGTAAGCAAACTTTTTTGCTGGGATATTTTGTTATTCATGAAAACCATGAATTTGTGTTTTGTTTTTTGTCTTTTCAATGAACATACATTAATTTCTATAAATAAAAGAAATAACTCGTAATCGTAGCATACGAATATTCTTATTAATGTTTTTTTTAAATGCTATTATTAAATGTTTTGTATCTCTTAAATCCTAATAATTGCATGTTTTTCATTTCAAAAGCTTTTTCAATTTAAATTAAATGTGCTTGTTATTAATTAAATTCGTATGCACCACAATTGTACTAATAACAGTCATCAAATATCAATTAAAAATATATTTTTTTCATTGAAAAAAAAATGAAAGAAATAATCATGACAACATTAATACATCGTTCATGCCGGCTGTTATCATTACATTTTGTAAATTTATATCTATACATACATACATACATATAAACTTTTATGTTGTACTAACATGAATCATAAATAACCAGAGTAAATCAACTGTTAGGAAAAAAAAACTCACAACAAAGCAACATAAAATAACGCGTCGCTGTGCCTACAACAACCAACTCTAATGCATTAAACACATTCACCACAGCAGGTTATATATTAAAATCCTGCACAAGACCATTTAGAAGACCTTTCAAGACATGCGACATTTTTCAAACGCTTTACTACAAACGCTAAACAACACTGTTGGCAAGATATTTGTTTCAGTTGTTTGTCTTGCCAACAGTGTTGTTTAGCGTTTGTTTGAGAATATTTCGCTGTAGTAAAGCGTTTGAAAAATGTCGCATGTCTTGAAAGGTTTTATAAATGGTCTTGTGCAGAATATTATTATATATACAACAACACACAACTCCAAATGCCGCTAGCTGCATTTGTCGCTTAAAAACATATTTCAGTAGTGCCACATGAAAATATTTCGCATTTATAAAAAAAATACTCTTTTAAAATATCACTTAAAATTATAAAAATGATATCAATTTATTTCTTTACATCAATTTCGGAATGTTCTTTCTGTTAAATAATCACCCCTATCGTGAATAACACGTGGAATTTTTGTTACCCTTGAAGGGAAAAATGCTATCGTGAATCTCCCGTGAAGTTTTTTCACCGTTATCAGTCCCAGTGAATATAAAACAATGAAGAAAATTTGTAAAGCTTAAAAATTAAGTAGCAATCAAACACATTTAAGTTTAATAATAAGAAATACACAAATTTTAGGTTCCAACAAATTCTCTAGTATATCCCGCGGCACATCGCCATAAAATTTACTTTGTATGAATCAAAGAGATGCATACTCCAAAAAAAGGCGCTGCAGGGAATTATTCTTAACAATCGTGAACTTTATTTACTAATCTTGTCCTAAAAATAAACATTTATAACTTTTAATATTTAGTTGAAATAAAATACAGAAATTATGCGATTTAATAATTCAGTGCAAAAATAAAGTGAACAAACCCGAGGGAGAAGTGGAAAAATCCCCCTGAAAAATATTACGAGTGTTCATGAAAAATATAGGGAAAAATTATTCACGATTGCAATTTGGTGGAAAGGGAGAAATTTTAAAAAGGCGGTATTATGCTGGCAACACTATATTTGCTCTCTGTCGCCAACGAAATAGAAATTAATGTCATAGGACTAAAACGAAAAAATCAACATGGACAACAACCTGAAGCTGTGTTGCCTCGCTGTCGTCAAAATAATAATTCTTATATAAATATATTGAAGTCGGTAGCTTGCAGTGGTGAATGTGTTTAATGCTCAATGCTTAATTAAATATAGGTTAAAAAAAAACACGAGATATGTTGTACCAACAGCGACTGCGAATTTTACTTTGAAAATTTATTTATTAATTTATACGAGTATCTTAAAGTAAAGCACTTTCATTCATTTCAATTATTTTTTTATTATTACAATTATTTTTTAAAAACAGGCCTTAAATTCAATGACAGCCTCGAATCAAGCAGTGTCAACGCAACAACTTATGCCATCAGTAAGGGACAGTTTGACAGAGCCAACTTTGTTGGGGTGAGTTTAAGGCTTTTGTAAAGAAGTACATGCATATAAAAATGTGGCAATAAATAAAAAGTGCTTAAACTTTCAGAGCATCTTTTTTAAACTTTAATACCCAAATTTACAGCCTTGACGACTTGACTAACATAGATGTTTTAATTAATAATAATTTAGGATTTTTTATTTCGTTCGAGAGATATTGTTGAAGGAAATTTATTTCAATATTTTATTTTTATTTAACGCGTCTCAAAATGAATTCGAAATTAAAAAATTGATTTGTAATTGTTTTTTTCTCTGAGAATTCTTACAATTAAGTTTAATATTTGTTAACGCAATAATAATCTCAAATCATTTAGGGAATTCACAATGAGTATCTTGAAATTTTAATGTGGCAACATTGCGCCACCTTAATATTTTCATTTCCAGCAGGCAACAATATAAAACACAGTTAGAGAATTCACAATAAGTGTCTTAAAATTTTAAAAATACTTGTATGGCAACACTCTTGCGAAAGCAATGAATAGTTGCTGCTGCTTTTTAAATTTATGCTCAATAACATAAATTTAAAAACATATCTTTTACATTTATTTTCATTACATATACCCCTTTTAGACACGGAGAGTTTACTTTGCAAAGTCTTAATTCAGCTGTGCGAAACAGAAGGAGCAATACTATCTCTTTCTGACATTCATCCAGCTGAATTAAGACTTTGCAAAGTAAACTTTCCGTGTCTAAAAGGGGTAATACTTCTTAAAACTAAATTTCGAGCTGGAAAAAAAGTCTGCCAATGTAGCAATGGTAAAGTTAGAAAATAAAAAACCTGTTTTAACTTTCATATTGGTTGAACTTCTCATTCGCTTAAATGAAAGTTTAACATAATATCTCTAATTGTTCGAAGAAATTTTTGAGTAAAGTTTCCCGGTGAATCTGCATTAGCAACAGTGAAATGCGCATAGGATCCAGCTAAAGCCCTCAATAATCAAATTCAATGTATTTTTAATAAAAAATAATAATAATTTGGGATTATTATTGAGTTAAAAAAAGTTAAACATAATTTAATTTAATAAGAATTTCTTGCGGGCCATATTAACTGAAGAGTCTTTAATATACATAAATTCATAATTTTAATGCATCAGATAAAAAGTCGAGTTAATTTACTATTCCACAACAAATAAGCAAAAGATTATAATAACTTTCTGCAAAGCAAACAAAAGCAATTTTTTTTTTTTTTTGTCACAGAAATAAAAGTCATGCTCTCCAATACATAAAATATTTTCTATATGCAGAGTTTCTCAGGCCCGTTTGCCCTTGCAAACGCCCTCGCAGTCGGCACATGCCAGTCAAAGAAATTCAGTATCTACTCAAGGAGCCCTGTCGAGACAGCCCAGCCCTATGAATTCACCCGCATTGAATCCTTTTATTTATGGCACTGATGTAGATTCAGTGGATGTGGCCACCAGAGTAGCCATGGTAACTGTTGTACCTTAACACACACTTGATGGGCAAATAATTGAATATTCTTTTCCAGGTGCGGTTTTTCAACTCCCAAAATACTTTGGCTAATTTTGCTGAGCACACGCGTACTTTACGCTTATATCCTCGTCCCGTGGTGGCCTTTCAAATCAATAGCTTTTTACGATCACGACCTCGCTCTTCATCGTTCCTCAATCAATTTGCCAAAACTCAAGCAGTAGAATTTTTGGCTGAATGGTCTTTAACACCCACAAATGTAGCCTTCCTTAGAGTACAAACCGGTGTCATGGATCCGCTGCAAGTTGGCGACAAGCCCAAATGGTTTGCCCACGGCTTAACTCCCATAAGATTCTCTGTGTGGGATGATGGCAGCTCTTTAAATGGTGCTTTACGTTCGCTAAAACAACTCGAGGCGGGTGCCACCGATGAAAGTGGTTCAGACTCAGAGGGGGCCGACAGCTCAAGTTCTTCTTACTCCTCGCTGAGTGATTTCGTTTCCGAAATGGTTTCATCGGATCTTTCACCCAGTCTGCATGATGTTTTTGGCTCACACAATCGTCCACATAATGTTCCTCAGACCATGTCCTCGAATTTAGATCCCGCTTTGGTCTATCATCCTCCCAGCAAGCTGCAATATCCAGAGGGTATGGTGGAAAAAATGTCTTCCAAAGAGGATGAAGATGAGCACGAAGAGTCGCCCATGTCATCAGCTTCATCCAGTCGTTCCGACTTGTCATCGCCAAGCTTTAATCGCGACTCAGAGTTTGATTTTCCAGCTAAACCCTTTGAGCTGGCTGCACCAATGGCACAAAGAATCGATGCCACCATCAAGGCAGCCAGTTTGGAACAGGAGTCCGAAAGCCATTCGAACATAACGATTACAGCACCTCAGGCACAGCACAGAGTGCACAGGGAACCGGAAGTCAGGCATGTGACAGAAAAGAAAGTTCCTGTAAGTTAATAATTAACTTTTCACTGCAATTAATTTAAAACCAACACCTTCTTAGCCTCCCATAACCCCGGTCAAACAGCCCAGTGTGACGAATATTTTGGCACGTACCGGCAGTTCTGGTTCCAACTCGAGTAGTCCTGGACGTCAATCTTCACAATCCTCTTTGTTTGAAAATATAGCATCGCATGCCAAGGACTTAGTGAGAGAAACTACACGTCAGAGTAGTCAAGAGGGTTTGTTGGCCCAAATGGACAAAGTGAGTATTTCAAAGGTTACAATAAATCGAATATCAAACTAATAAATGTTGTGTTGGTGTTTTAGTTTCATCATATTTAATTTAATATTATTTGTTTTAATAATATGCGTTACTAATTATTGTCAAAAATACCCTCTGAACAAACACATCATTTATGATAAAAGAAACAATTTCAATTAAAATTAACGAAAAAAAATTTCAGAGATCTGTGGATGAAGATATTGATGATAAAATGCGTCATACATTTGAAAAGGTTTGTAAACGTGTTGCTGATTTCTTAACATCCCGAATACATATATAAGTGCATATATTAGCCACAAATTGGGGACTAAAGCAATTCTTTAAGTTTTTGTTTTCAAAATCAAATTTTTTTTGTAATATTTGCTTGTATAACGATTGGCCCAAACAAAATTGTCACTTGTATTTTATTTTATTTTCGAAAAGCTTTAATTTAAGAAAGTAAATAATAAAGACTTTGCTCTTAACCAAAAAACAAGCAAAAATTCCTAATTATTTAAATAATGTCATCGACCTTCATTATACTTTTTTTCAAACAAAAATACCGAATAGTGTCATTACTTCGTATCGACATTCATGATATTTTGGAATTATTGATACATTTTCTAATTGGTTCATATACGAGTATTTCAATGCACAAAAAGAAAAACAATACCAGCATCACGTTTTATTTTTCCCCAAAATATTTGCAATAATTCAGCCCAATTATGAATAGAAATTCCCCAGTAATGGTTACCCTTTTCCCATTGCTACTATTGTGAATTAAAATTTCCCTAGGACAAAAGTAGGTATTATAAATAAGAGAGAGCGGGAGAATTGTTTGAGAGTTTTTTTCTTCAAACGCTTTGAAGGGAAATAATCAGTGTGGCCAGATTTTAAAATAACATTAAGCCAAATCACGTTTGAAAATGAGCTAAAAAAATCCAAAAAGTTAAATTTTAAGCTAGAAAATAAATAAAAAAAGTTTTCTACAATAATTTCTTATAGCTAAAATAACGTTAAATATATAGGAGTACATATTTATATATTATATGAAATAAAAAATTTTGAATAATTTTTTTATGTAATTATTTATTAATTATTTGGGGTATTCAAGCGGTAGTCATAATGTCATAATACCCTAAGATTTTAAAATAATTTTAAATATGACTGCTGTGAGCAACCCCTCATATTTTAGTGTGTTAGTTGAAACATAAACAAGATGATACAAAACAAATGAGAAAAAATTTTACAAAAATAAATTAATATTTGGTACGAAAATGCAAAATGATGAAAAAATGATTCAATGTGTCCGAAAATTATTTGGAAATTTTAATTTTACCTATATTTAAACAATTTTAGGGCTTGTTTGCAATTTCTCGCCAATCTTCGCTATTTTCGCGATGAGAAGAAAAACTTTACAAGATTTACAATTTAATCCATTCGCATCTGCACCTGGTTCAGCTTTCCCCATAAACACATAATCTTATTGGCAATTAAGAAATGTAATTTTTATTAAATTTTTATCATTGAAGTCTTGCGTTAGTGCAGCATAAAATGTAAACATTAACCAGCTGATCCCGATTTTTCTCTATTCCGCATTTGTTTTTCCCCGGCTATTTAGAAAAGGGGAATTTGTTCCCCGGAAACATAAAAAACCTACCCGGAAAAATTCATCATTGGGCTAATTATTTAATTAAAATTTGCTCTTATCACTTGTGCTTCAAAAATTCTATTAGTTTAATGTTATCCATGGAATGTAGTTTCTTATTTCAATTTAAATAAAAATTTTATTATTTGAGATATGAAAATTTTATGTTAATACCCTATAGCTAACACTGCACGCAAAGAAAGCTGCTGGAGAGGCTTCCAAGCAGGCTTTGGAAGTCTCCAAGCAGGCAGCTGGT